>CM060448.1:110215913-111603879 GCA_030545235.1 Helianthus tuberosus
ACTAATGTTGAAATATGAATCACATGCCAATCGCAGGTTTGGTACAATCTATGAACTCATGTGCACTAACAATTCATGCAAACATACTGACAATTCATGCAACTTGACTATTTAATATTAAAGGGTTTACCTATCCTTACACATACTGACAATTCATATGCAAGAATCTATGAAGAAATCCTTAAAATACAATTAATTGAAATCACATGCTCATCCTCCTAGATGCACACTGTTCGAACACAACAATCACTCCAACAAGATCATTCAATCACATGAATATAATGATTATCATATATTAGCATTCGAAGTCAATTGTATATATTCTAAACAATTCGGATCATGTAACCTAATCCGAAACATGACAAGATAGCTTATTAATTTCATCACACACCTCCGATTACATCTTACACATGTGAACCTATATAAAAGACATCACACTAACAGTTTACCTAATCCTCAATCGTATATCATTTACAAACCATCATGAGACATGTATACTCACATAGCATAACATCAATTAATAAATGTCACTAACCGATTAAAGAAGAGGGTAGGAGATTGATCCAAACACAAGATCTTCGATGAAGAGAATGCTTGGCTGCCTTCGGTTTCGTGAGGGAGAGAGAGAGGAGAGCTAGGGTTTGTGTGTGTGGCTGATTAGTAACAAATGAGGAGTTTTACCCTAACCCCTTAGTGTTATGCGACAAAGAGAAGAGTGGGCCGAACCCTCAATGGGCTGTCCATTGATCCGAATACAAAGTGTAGCCCAAAAAGACTTGTGCGAGTGGGTTGTGTTGTGCGATCGGATAATTACTATGCAATACACATCATTACGTAATCATAACCACATAACATTTAATCAATCACAAAGTCACACATAATCTCATTAATTCAACATATCAACTAATTACACCAAGTTCAATTACGTTACATCAAGTACGTTGATAAGTTCAGAAAATACGAGTTGTCACAACGTCGATAGATGATGCAAGCCCCATGAATTTGACGTTGGCGACTACATACTCCTAAAGGTATCACCTTGGAAGGGTGTGGTCAGATTCGGCAAGAAAGGGAAACTAGCACCTCGATATGTTGGACCTTTTAAGATTCTGGAAAGGATTGGAAAAGTCACCTACAGACTCGAACTACCGGAGGAACTTAGCAACGTCCACCCGACTTTCCATGTGTCGAACCTCAGGAAGTGCCTGGCTGAGCATGATTTAATTGTACCTCTAGAAGATCTTCAAGTAAATGAAACACTACACTTCGTGGAGAAGCCTATCGAGATCATGGATCGCCAAACCAAGCAGCTCAGACGCTTGCGCATTCCCATTGTGAAGGTTCGATGGGAAGACAAACGAGGCGCAGAGTTCACTTGGGAACTCGAAAGCGACATGAAGGAGAAGTACCCGCAGTTGTTTGTTACGGCTTCGGCCTAATTTCGGGACAAAATTCCCTCAACTAGGGGAGGATGTAACACCCCGTGTTTCGAAAGTCAAAGTCAAAGTCAAGATTGAAGTCAAAGGGAGACAAGATTTCTAATTGCGATCTGTCACTCCTTGCCCAATTCCTGTTTTGACTTCGTTGACTTGTGGATAGTCTTTTTATGCTTTTACGTTAGTTGTATTATGAGGAGTATTTGTTAATAATCGAGGTTTAGTCGCTATTTATCGATATTTATCGCATGTCTTATCGCTTATCGCAATCGCACTCGCAACCTGAATTACGCGTCTGGTTATGGTTCTTATGTGTGTGTGCCTTTTATGTGTTACTTGTGCATGTTAATTATGTTTTATGATGTGGTGATTAATCGAAACGCAATCGCAACTCAATCGCAATCGAATCGCAAACACTAAACGCAAGTTAAATAGGATGATTGTATGTTGATATAGTAGTTGGGATTAAAAGTAATTTGAATAAGAAACTCTATTGCATCGCAACGCTCAACACACGAATCGAAACTGCAAAACTCGTCGCGCGCGTCACTCCAATCGAGTGGTCAGCCGATCGAGCTGCCACCCGGTCGAAGTGCCACTCGATCGAGCTGCCACCCGAACGGGCTGCCACTCGATCGACCAGCCACTTACACCCCTTTCCTTTTATGGAAACCCTATAAATACCCTCATATGTCAACATCACTTGATGTTGACAGCTCTCTCCCTCTCCACTCACTCCAACCGCTATTTCTTCAGATTTCTCGCGATTCTTGTAAGTTTTCCACCTAAACCTTGTACTTTCTTAATCTACATGCACTCCTACACCTTACTATCTTTTTAATCTTAACTTTTAACCGTGAAATCACTAGATTCGAGGTGTTCTAGGATGATGTCATCAGGGTGTTCTTATGAACTTCGTGTTTTGGCTTCAACCCATCAAGAACAACTTAGATCTGAACGATTTCCACACAAATAAGCAAAGATCTTTCATAGATCTGAACATATTCATGATGAAAAGGATTGAAAGATGGTTTTCCAACCTTCTTTCAACTCTTTTACACTCAATGCACTCAAAACCGATAGAATCGGAGCTTGTTCTAATCTTCTACTCCTTCTTGTGGATGTGTTGGTTCAAGATCTGGATTCTATCCACGAGGTTACTAATTTCGGGTTAAACATGAAACACCGTCTCGAACAGTTAACTGGTTGGACTAGGGTGGTTCCTGTCCGATCGGGTCACTAAGACTTGGCGAGATTTCTGTTGTTTAGCACGTTATCAAACAGTCTCGAGAAAACTTCAAACTGTCAAAACAACCAAGGAAGAAGACGATCAAGTCAACTGGGACGGACTGTCGTCCGATCGGATTGCCACCCGACCGGACTGCCACCCGATTGGATTGCACCTTGGGCCCCACACTTAACTTTTATTTCAATATTTGAGGTTTTGAACATTGAACGGATTGTCGTCCGATCGGATTGCCACCCGATCGGATTACCACCCGACCATGTGATGTTTGACTTCAAACACTTAAACAAATTTTCAACATGTTCAATCCGAACGGATTGCCACCCAATCGGATAGCCATCCGATCGAGTGACCGTCCTGCTGTGAACTTGTTCTCAATCTGAGAAGTCTCGCCAATCGGATTGATACCCGATCGAACGGCCATTCGATCGACCGACCTGAAAGGTAGAGATACTTCTCTATTTTCAAAATGCTACAACAAAAACTTCAAAAGACAAGCCATCATACATAAACATATCCATCCCAAACGAGATGACAATCCAATCGAGTGGCCACCCGATCGGGCGACCACCCGAACGGATTGTCATCCGATCGACCGGTCACCCGATCGGATCGCCACCCGATCGGATTGCCGTCCGATCCACTGACACTTTGCTTCGTTTTACGCGCCGCTTATCGTTTATGCTATCATTCTGATCAGGCTAATCTTGCTCTCTAGCGCTCTCTTCAATCCATCATCGCTGTGAGTATACTCGATCCCTTTTTGCTTTACGCACTTTTGGGTTTTACATACGTTACTTATTCTAAATCACATCGAACACACTACGAAATACTTTAACGCTAACCGTTACCGCATGTTATACGTGACTTAATGAATGCTTGTTTGTTATGTGTACACATGGAATGCTGTTGATGTGTGTAAAATGCAACATATAAATTACATCAAATGAGGCATAAAACTAACCCTTTTTTAGTACTAATATTGGAAAAAGAGTGTTTTTGTCTTCCTTTTGTATTTTCAGGGTTAAAAGAGCTCAAAGACGCAAAAGAAGCAAAAAGACAGCTAAATCCAACATAAATACAAGAAAATGAACATTAGTGGACTGCCCGAACCCTCAACGGCACCTTCCAAAGCAAAATAGAGAAAACAGAAGACTGAACACGCCCCGTGCTCAGCCAGCACGGGGCCGTGCCCAAGAAGCAGCAAAAAAGACAAACCTATAGAAGCTTCTATTGCCCATCACGGGGCCGTGCTCAGCGGACACGGGGGCGTGTCGAAAGTACAGCAGGCGCATTTATTGTAATTGCGAATTACAATTAATGAGGAGAGAGAGTGTCAGACGGACACGGGGCCGTGCCCAGCGGACACGGGGCCGTGTCCAGCTCTCTGTTCAGCCTATAAATAGGAGTGCTTGGATTCATTTCATCTCATCCCTTGGCACACCACCTCTCTCACACTTCATCCACCACCCACCACCATCACAACACCATCATCCACCACCATCATCCATTGTCCATCGTAGAGTGTGTGAGTCGTCTCGGGATCCAAGATTGATCGTAAGAGTTCTTGACAATCAAGGCCATGTTTGCCTAAGTCTCTTACATCACTTGGTGAAGACAAAGTGTCTAGTATAATACTTTTTATTTCTAATCTTTTGCACTTTTTATTTGGTTTTGTATTAATGACTTTAATAACTAGTTACTTATGTTGAAGGTGATCTTTCCTTATCGTTTGTCCGTGGTGTCTTGGCATTATTTTACTGTCTATATAAAATAAAGGATTTTCACCATTCATATCTCCACGGTCTATATGGAGATATGTTGGCTACCTGGTAGGGGGTTAAGGGAACTGTTTGGTAAAGGTCTTGCCATTGTTCAGCGTTTAGAGGTCCTGCAATGGACCTGGGTCAAATTTAGTAGGACCTCCTTCAATACTTCACGGTATTGGATGGCGGGGGTCCAAACTCTTTGATCCCCTCATAAGTTAACTACTATTAATACTATAACCCGGCTATTTAGGACTGTATCCCTGCTGACTCAGACTACTTAGCCGAGGGTAACGTCACCGCCAAAAGCGGGGCCTACCATAATACTGCATTAATAACTTAATTCATTATCTTCCAATAATCCACCCTTTTAGGATTGTATCCCTGCTGACTCAAACTACTGGGGTGAGGGTAACGTCGCCTTCAAAAGAGGGGCCTACTACAATAACTAAGATAATCTCTTAATTATGTGCAAAAGTGCGGAAATAATCAAAGGTTATACTAGATACGAGTCGGAACCAAGTGATTCATCTTGTCTATCTGTTTTTATTTTTATTTTATTTTCAGCATTTTAGTTAGTTTTATTTTTCTTAGTTTAAAACATTTTTCTAAACTTTTATTTTGGTTAGACGTTGAGGATAAACCGGTACTAAAAGCTCTTGTGTCCTTGGACGACCTCGGTATCTTACCAACGCTATACTACACTCAACGATGGGTGCACTTGCCCATATGTGTGTTTAGTGTTAGTGAAATATCGTGTTTTATAAATTTAAAACTTGGCTAAAATAAGTGTTAAAAAGGGCTTAAAATATACACCTAATATATATAACACTTCGCACGCATCAAGTTTTTGGCACCGTTGCCGGGGACACAAGGATTTTAAGAAAGTTAGGAATCAACGGGCTAATCATCTTTTATTTTTCTTTTTATTTTTTTAGGATTTTCTTAGTTTTTCAGCTTCTGCAGAGCTCTGCACGGGTCGTGCCCGCTGAACACGCCCCCGTGCTCAATCATTGGAACTGGCAATCCTGTTTACATCAGACAGTAAGCTGAACACGGGGCCGTGCCCACTCAACACGCCCCCGTGCCCAAGTTTCAGTTACTGAAAACAGAACCGTTAGATCCCGACGGTTGGTAATTTCTGACAAAAACATGAGTGATAGTAATTATTTTTACTTTCGGCACTCTTATGGTACGTGGTGTCAATTATGTGGTGGCGAACATGAAGAAGTAAAATGCTACTTCCTAAATTATAGGCCCCACTACATGGACCCACCATCTTCTCACAACCTTAAGAGGGGCGAAAGTAAAAATAAGCACTATTTCTCCCTCGAATGCGCCCAGCCAGATATTCTAGGGGAAATGCTCCTTAGCGAGTTATTTCAACTAGAAGAGCTAGTTCTGAAATGGTTAGAAGAGCTTAGGAAGGATTTTATTGATCCACCCCAAGACGATACCCATGAAGAAATGTTGGAACCGCATTCCGACAACCTCGTTGCTCCCGAAAATACCTTAGTACCTAGCAAAGACTTGGACGATAGTCGTCCCTGTGTCGATTGTGCCGTGAAGGACTCTCCATCGACTTCGTTCGGTGCATACATAGACCTGAGCGATTCGGCATATACCTTCTTTAACAAGAGCCCGGGAAAGGATTGGACTTGTCCACCTAGAATGAAAATAGGAATTACCCTCACCGACAACCTCTTGCGTTCTCGCCTTAGTCTAGGACAATTAAGGTATATTAGGCACTTTGGGGTTGTTCCAACCAGTAAGGAACCACCCGATATCGATGAGATCCTTGAAGTAGCAAAACTCCATAAAGCAGCCTCCAGACACGGGGCCGTGTCCAGGTCAACACGCCCCCGTGCTCACTAAAAAAGATTCTCTGCTGATTTGGTCAGAATACGGACAAAAGGTGTCAGGATTTCCTCTGAACACGGGGCCGTGTCCAGTTAACACGGGGCCGTGCCCAGGGCACTGTCGTTTTCTTTAAATGCAGCCTGATTCCTGCTCATTTTGACCACCTCAATTGACAGAGATCCCTGGGATTTTCACTCATACCATCCTAGGTAAGTGTTAAAAGAAGGTTCCAAGGGACCCTCTTGTCCCTTCCACTTTTATTCATTTCCTCCTCTTTCAAAATTTTTTCAAAATTTCCTCCATGGAAGCTTGGAAAACCCTTGATTCCAACCCTCTATGTGAAGTTTGTAAGATTATTTGCTAAAGATTCTGGCTTAAAGTTAGTTGTATAACCTTGTTTTAAATTATCTGAGCTTAAAACCCAGATAGAAATCATAAAAATAATTTAAAACTCCAAGATTCTTTAGCCAAAAATCCTGCAGACAAATGGACACGGGGCCGTGCTCAACAAGCACGGGGCCGTGTCCAGGGGCTCTGTTTTGTAAAAATTTAGCTTTCTTCGGTTTCCTTCGCAGAAAATGGCAAGCAGAACAAGCGGATCATCTTCAAGAAATAACCGACAAGGGAGGAGATCTTCAACAGCGGAAGACTCTCTTGTAAACTATGTTTACGCTCTGAGGGAGGCTATTGATGAAATGACGGGAGTGGAAGAAGCATTGGTCGACCGTATCAACCATCTTACAGTAGGGCTGGAGGGCTGTCTCCATGAAGTAAACCTCTTGCACCAGAGGTTGAACCTTCTCGCCTCCCCGCCTTTGGTACCTATAATAACCCAAAGGGCGTGGAACATGGTGCCCGAAGTTGTCATTCCAGCTGAATGGTACGCCATGCACCAAGAGCTTCCGCGAAGAGTGGTGCAAGGAGTCCCGGTGAATGTTCCCCCTCAACCGCCAGCAGTGGAGGAAAATGAAGCCGCATTCTTCCTTCCTAGGGAGATCGAAGAATGGCTTTAAACAACGGTTAGGGAAGAATTCGTTCGGCTAAAAGTCCTACTATATCGGGAAACCATTCTCGAAATTTTCTTAACATAGTAGGACTCCTTATGATAACCTCGTGTACCTGCTGACCTATCTAGATAAGTTTTAGTTTTATTTTAATTTAGGATTATGTAATTTCTCTCTATGATGAAATGAAATGATGGTTTTAAGGTTTGGATGGTTTGTAATGAATAAAACACACTCATGGTGGTAAAGGATGAAAAGGGGAACGAGAACAATGATCCCATGCACAAGAACGAGGCAACCCGACAATTCTCTCCATTACAGAAGGTTCAACACGGGCCGTGCTCAACCAACACGGCCCCGTGCCGAACCTCCTGCAGAAAACGCCCAGTTCAGGTACCTGGACACGGGCCGTGTTCACCCAACACGCCCCCGTGTCCAGACTTCTGTTTCTCTTATTTTAATTTTGTTACTGGCACTTGAACACGGGGCCGTGCCCGGATAACACGGGGCCGTGTTCAGTGCCCAGTAGCACAAATTTTTGCTTTTTAAACACTATTTTACACATCTAATCAACCTAAAAATTTATTTTTGGGACACATTGAGGACAATGTGTAATTTAAGTGTGGGGGGATGCTAAAACCTTGAATTTTGCAAGTCCTAAAAACAAGCCTTACACAAAACTCTATTGGAACCGCTAATCACCCCAAATTTTTTCAAAAATTTCATTTTTTTTACTTGTCTAGGTTTAACTCGGGAAATTCAAGTTCTCAAAAAAAGGTTATATTTTTACAAATTTACAACCGATAGCGTAGTGATAAAAAGAACCAACATAAGAAAATTATGAAAAGGCATAGCAAACTTATTTAAAATTTGATTATACATACTTGATCACATAAAAACCCATTCCCACAAAAGTGAGTTTTGAGCCTTTATTGAGCACACAAATTACATATCATTTGACTAAATGCTCATTTTTCGTTTCTTGTGTGAATAGCCGCTTGGTTCTTACGACTCTAGAACTTGCCATGACGATACATTCCCGGTCCTTATCAACTTAAACCCGAGTAAGTAAATGATGGAGGCATTAGGACTAACCCTTTTTATTTCTACACCTTTATTTTCCTTTTCTTTTACCACCTACCCAAAAATCCCCCTAGTTAGCCCCTTTGAGCCTAAACCTTTTCGTTTCATCACCCAAACAAAAACCCTTTTACCCACCAAAACCTTTTTCATTTTTAACCCTTTATTTTAGTAACAAGTTCGGTTCTTCGTGAAAAAAAAAAATTTGTGATTATGATGAAGTAAAAAAAAAAAAAAAAACAAACAAACAAACAAGTTAATCAAAAATAACTTAGTTTGAATGAAAGCTTCATCAAAATAAAAAGTTGCAAAAATACGAAAACCGACACTTGTTACGCTTTTAGCCCTTTTTCTACTAACCACTAACCCAACCACCTACCTTTAACCCTAGCCAACCCTTAACCCACAAAGTCCTCTTGATATCTACAAAGGTATAAAAGTTAAAAAGGAGGAGGATTGATTTCTTGGCAAGCCTATGGTAGGAATAAGTTCCATGCCGCTCTCGAGTGATTCACTAAAAATACACCTTCGGCCGAGTGTGAGTGATTTCCCCGCGAGGTATGTGAACTTGTATATAAATAGAATTTTAAAAAGGCATGTTATGCCCGAATAAGTAATTTCTTTTATGAACAGTTCTAAATAAATCATTACGAATAGGAGTGTAAATAAATAAAAATAAAACCCAAAAAGATCTTGGAAATCCCGACACTCTACGACAAGCCCAAAACCTTCTCTTCTACCTATTCCATTTGGGAGTGTAAGCCACATATTAAAGAGTTTTGCTTGAGGACAAGCAAAAGTTCAAGTGTGGGGGTATTTGATGTGTGTAAAATGCAACATATAAATTACATCAAATGAGGCATAAAACTAACCCTTTTTTAGTACTAATATTGGAAAAAGAGTGTTTTTGTCTTCCTTTTGTATTTTCAGGGTTAAAAGAGCTCAAAGACGCAAAAGAAGCAAAAAGACAGCTAAATCCAACATAAATACAAGAAAAGGAACATTAGTGGACTGCCCGAACCCTCAACGGCACCTTCCAAAGCAAAATAGAGAAAACAGAAGACTGAACACGCCCCGTGCTCAGCCAGCACGGGGCCGTGCCCAAGAAGCAGCAAAAAAGACAAACCTATAGAAGCTTCTATTGCCCATCACGGGGCCGTGCTCAGCGGACACGGGGGCGTGTCGAAAGTACAGCAGGCGCATTTATTGTAATTGCGAATTACAATTAATGAGGAGAGAGAGTGTCAGACGGACACGGGGCCGTGCCCAGCGGACACGGGGCCGTGTCCAGCTCTCTGTTCAGCCTATAAATAGGAGTGCTTGGATTCATTTCATCTCATCCCTTGGCACACCACCTCTCTCACACTTCATCCACCACCCACCACCATCACAACACCATCATCCACCACCATCATCCATTGTCCATCGTAGAGTGTGTGAGTCGTCTCGGGATCCAAGATTGATCGTAAGAGTTCTTGACAATCAAGGCCATGTTTGCCTAAGTCTCTTACATCACTTGGTGAAGACAAAGTGTCTAGTATAATACTTTTTATTTCTAATCTTTTGCACTTTTTATTTGGTTTTGTATTAATGACTTTAATAACTAGTTACTTATGTTGAAGGTGATCTTTCCTTATCGTTTGTCCGTGGTGTCTTGGCATTATTTTACTGTCTATATAAAATAAAGGATTTTCACCATTCATATCTCCACGGTCTATATGGAGATATGTTGGCTACCTAGTAGGGGGTTAAGGGAACGGTTTGGTAAAGGTCTTGCCATTGTTCAGCGTTTAGAGGTCCTGCAATGGACCTGGGTCAAATTTAGTAGGACCTCCTTCAATACTTCATGGTATTGGATGGCGGGGGTCCAAACTCTTTGATCCCCTCATAAGTTAACTACTATTAATACTATAACCCGGCTATTTAGGACTGTATCCCTGCTGACTCAGACTACTTAGCCGAGGGTAACGTCACCGCCAAAAGCGGGGCCTACCATAATACTGCATTAATAACTTAATTCATTATCTTCCAATAATCCACCCTTTTAGGATTGTATCCCTGCTGACTCAAACTACTGGGGTGAGGGTAACGTCGCCTTCAAAAGAGGGGCCTACTACAATAACTAAGATAATCTCTTAATTATGTGCAAAAGTGCGGAAATAATCAAAGGTTATACTAGATACGAGTCGAAACCAAGTGATTCATCTTGTCTATCTGTTTTTATTTTTATTTTATTTTCAGCATTTTAGTTAGTTTTATTTTTCTTAGTTTAAAACATTTTTCTAAACTTTTATTTTGGTTAGACGTTGAGGATAAACCGGTACTAAAAGCTCTTGTGTCCTTGGACGACCTCGGTATCTTACCAACGCTATACTACACTCAACGATGGGTGCACTTGCCCATATGTGTGTTTAGTGTTAGTGAAATATCGTGTTTTATAAATTTAAAACTTGGCTAAAATAAGTGTTAAAAAGGGCTTAAAATATACACCTAATATATATAACACTTCGCACGCATCACTGTCTACCTGCCTTAGCAATGATAGTACTATAGTTTGGACTGAGCACTTGTTCACTCAAGGGTTGTTAAGGAAAATTAATTACATGGCTCACAGTGGTGAGTGTGTATTATGAACTGCCTTGGGCAGTCAACCCGCAGTCATTGGTATCGATAGGTTCATGTCGATAACTAACGTGCTTCATTTTACACTGTGTACGTGCTGGTTATGCGTAACGATTTCGAACTCTATTATATCTATTAAACATGTATGCTCACCTTTACACTATGTGTATTGACTTTTACTTTAACGTATGTGGCAGGTGTTTAAGATGTTTAGATGCTTGGCTTGCGGTGAAATCGAGGCTAGGAAAGGTCTAGAAACAAATAAACAAGTTGTTTATATTTGAAATCTGAGTTGTCAGAACAGAACAATTTGACTAGATTTTGTCTGTAATAATTATAATACTTTTTATGTCATGGTATGGGACATGATGCTTTAAATAATTGGTGATTATAGTTGTTATGGAAACTTCTGGACAATCTGTTTCGCTCAGTGCCACGCCCCGATGTTTCCGCCATCGGTTGGGGTGTGACAATATTATATCATAAAAACAATTATTTCTAACTAGTTCCAAAATATTAAAATTATTAAGTGTAGGTTGAGCCTAGTATCTTAGTGTGATTTATGATAATAGCTTTAAAAAATAATAATTTGTGTAAAAAAGTTAAATTCCATTTGTTCATACTTATTACTTAGTTTAATTTAATATCTCCTACACTTAATAAGAAATAATACTCTAAAGAGTATGATTTCATAAGAGAAACTAAATTAATATTAGTAGTATGAGCGGAGTGGGAGAGAAGAGGAGGAGCCTTGGCTTGATGTACCTCCTCGCCGGAACGGCAAGGGCACAAAAGGAAATAAAGAGAAGGAAAAAGACGTGACTAAATTTTTCATATCCAACTTGCCCAATGGATGCACGCCATGGGAGGTATCGGATTTTTTTTGGTACTTTGGAGAGGTGGTCAGAACCTATATCGCGAGGAAAAGGGATAAGGAAGGAAAAAGATTCGCTTTAATCATGTTCAGGAACGTGAAAATGGCGAAAGAGTTAGAACTGAGAATTAATGGTGTGAAGATGGGGAACTTTAAGTTAAGAGTGAACATCCTTATGTTTGCCGACTAGAATGCCAGGTTTAAATTATTATTAATTACTAATAATTGATTTTAACAATTTGGTTGATTTAAATGTGACTATGAAATGGGAAGGCCTCGGGGGGTTGTATATAACAACCCTCCAAAATTTTTCGGACACCCCTAATATATTTAAAATGCCCCTATATGTCTTGAAACATACCCCGTATGCGAAAACCGAGCCCATAATACCTTATATAATTAAAAATTAAATAAAAACAAGAAAATGGGGTCGCTCGAGGGCCGCGAAGGCCTTGCCTTCAGGCTACGCGGGGCGCGACAGCCAACCACCAGGGCGAGCCCCCAGGCTGCCACGTGTCATGATCGTGTCGAAGCTAAAATCAACGAATCAACAACCCTAGCGTCTACAACCCAATGTCGCGGGCCGCGAAGGACTATCATTTGGCTTACGCGGGCCGCGAAGGTGTGACAACTGGCCCAAACCGGTAATTTCCGTACACATTAATTATGTGCTTAATTGTCAGCCATGTCTGATTTCCTACTAAACAAGTGAATTCATGCACGTTGTATACTACAAAATATTGCTTTATGCATAAACGAGAGCGTTGCGTCAAAAATACCAAGTAAACTCACCGGTAAGACACACTGTGTCAACAGAACTGCAGAAAGCAGTCAGACAATAGAATTGGAGCCTAGGTGTAGGTCCGACAACAAGAACGCATTAAAACCCAAGAGTACATACAAGGGTTTAATACATATGCAATGCGAAAGCAAAATTTAGCACTAAAAAGCACCCGAAACGCACTTTAAGTGCAGAATTTATATAATTCAGCAATAATTCAGCATTTAGACATATGAATATTTTGTAGAAATGTCGTTTTATTATCCAGAATATTTCCCTAAGTATTGGGAATCAATAGTATTATGAAAAGATACTTATTAAACACTAAAAGGTGCAATTTAGCACTTTAACGAATCGGTATGCAACCGAACAACCGGACTATACCCGGAACATGAAAATATTGCTGATAACATTACTTACCTTTTTCTGAGCCAGTTAGGGTCCCTGTATACCCTAACACCCGCAATAAAGCACAACACACTACTAACCGGGTTAATCCCTAAACTTAACTAGATTAACCTAACTAATATCCAACTAACTAGTTGGAATCGAACTAGACCCCCCCCCCCCCCTTAACCAAACCGTCCCCATGAGGGGGACACACTTTGTACAATTTGATTATAATATTACTTGTGCCTAAAATCTAGTAGACATATGGACCTATGGTTAATACACACACTAATTATCTATAAGTTCATGTATTAGCCCACCATAACATGATCATCACACAACACCACAACACACACTTCTCTCCCTCTCTTCTAGCTTATGGCCGAACACACCCACCCCCCATCCATCCATTTTCAATTTCTATCTTGCAAGTTCCAAGCTCTACAAGTGTTAAGGATCTCGTATAAGGAAGCTTGGTGCAATCGGAAGGTGAAGGACCTCATTATCTTGCTTTTATCCACCCTATTTGCGTCTAGATTCTTCCCTAGCCTAGAGCTAGTGGTATGTTGCTTAAATCACCTTCTTGAACTATTTTGAAGTGGTTAAAATGATTTGTAATGGTTAAAACTCGTAAACATACAAGTTGATACATAAAAGTCTACTAAAAATGCTAGAAATGTTGGTTAAAAGCTCATATGTTGTGTAAATCATGTAGTAATTGATTTGTGTGATTATTTGGACCCGATCTATGTTGTGGTAGCTCGGATCGTCATTTAACCCGAGTTAGTCATGATCTTGGATTATGACATAAAACTTGTTTAAGTATAACAAGGGTTAGAAGATGAAGCTCTACCACACTCGAATCATGAACTTGTGTAAAAGCGATTTAACTTGTGAAATAGTGTTTAAAACTAGTAGATCTACGTATCTACAAGCGGTATTTTCAAAGGACCAAGTGTCCAAGAAATCATATTTTCTAAAGCCGAGTCTTACATGAAAAAGAATGATTTTAGCAAACACACGAGTAAGTAAACACTTGTGTAACACAAAGTTTCGACAAAATAACTATTTTTGTAAATGTTGACCGGAAGTTGTAAAGATGTAACTTCTTTAAAAGCGAGACTTTCAAGAAACAAAGTTGATCGATACAAAGATCCACTAAAAATAATGGAAGAATACTACCGATTTTGGAAAAACCACAAGTTCATGTATTTCTGCGATTATATCTATTTTAACTAGTTGCATATTGTTTATTGTTGATTGACGAGATTGTTGACGTTTTAAAAGAAAATAAACACATGTTTTGAAAACATGGGAAACCTCCATTTTTAGGGGAAACTCTGTCAAAATTTTCATAAATTTTGACACTTAGAAAAATATAAGTTTTTGAGAAACTTATTCCCTAAAAATGTGCTTAAAAGTATTACCAAGGTTTCCCTAATTTTTGGTGATAAGAAATGGTGATTTCTTCAAAAATAAAAATGGATATTAAGTATGTATATATTTTTGAGAAAAATATATATATTATTTTATCACCAACTTTTGTGCTAAGTGTATATAGTATGTGTTATACGTGCTAGCGTATTAAGACTTAAAAATACACTAAATACTCGTAAGGAGTATAAACATAAAAATACACATACAAAATACAAGATACATAATTCGGGTGCGAAGTGCAAAACACAAAAGACTTATATTTATTTTAGAGGAAATAATATAAGTAAGATGCGTAGTTAAAAATATGAAATATTTTTAACACAACAATACAAATACAAAAGAGAGTGACTGTACTTGTGCGACACAAGTCTAGTGACTAACATTAAGAAAACGTGTATAGGTTACGACGTTAATTAAGCAAATCCGGTGAAGTTTACGACGCACAGGAACGCAAAGTTGTGAGTTCATGCTCCCCCTTTTCTCTTAATTGTTTTCAGTTTTATAACTTCGGGGGTGAAATACATGTTACAAATATTACAATGTTTACAAATGGTATGATGGATACAAGAATGATACGAGAAATCGTGTCACGAATAGGGTACCATAAGCACCATTAATCGTGTACATACTTAGACCGCAGAACAAAAGGTTAGATCTAATGGGTTCCGGGCAGCCCCACTCTTGGCCACTCTTTTACCAAGCAGTGTTTTTGTGTCTCAGTCGTAAATCGACTACAGAAAAATGCCTATGGTTTGGTGACTTCCTATGTCGTGTCACATGTTAATGGCTTTGCAACCCATTAACACTTGATACATACAGAAATATTTATACATGAGTACGTGGTGTGCACAAAAGACTTGATTTATACAAAATACAAATTATGTTTTCATACAAAGTATACAAACGTGAAATACAAAAATTGCATGAATTCACACCAACTTTATGTTGACGTTTTTCCAAAACCCACATGTATTTCAGGTAACTAGGATGGATGTGCACGTGGTCTTACTCATGCTCGTGGATGTCGCTTTGTTTATCTTTAAATAAAGTTGTGACTTTTAAGACAATATGTTATCTCGTGTTGTAAACACTTGACATATGTTTCAGTAATGTAATATTTGAAGGTATTTTTGAGCATGTAGTATGTTTACTCTTCGTATGCAATGAGAACCTTTCATGATCACACCTCGTGCTTCCGCCGCAGAAAGGGGTGTGACAGATTGGTATCAGAGCTGCGATTGTAGTGAACCAGGATTCCTTCTCGAGTCTAGTCTACAATCTCTAGGATCCTTTCACGAAAACAAATTTTCAAAGATTTTTCATTGCATAAAACGTCCCGCGACATCCACTACCTGAAACTGACTACATGAGTCTAGAAAAGACACTACGAGACTTAGAGTGCACTTGAGTAGCACTTGTCGTTGACTAGAAATTACTTGCAATTATGTGTGATAATTAGCATGTACTAGAAGTAGAATGTCACAAGTATATGTGACTTTACCTGAAAGCAATGGCCTACCTGAAGGAAGAAATACGAGGATGAAATGAACTGTGCGGACTATGCAAGGAGTTACGTAATTATGGATGCATACATAATTATGGAATTCAGTGCACAGAAACCACAGCAAGTCTTGTCACGTATAGATTCCCTCAGAGCAAGCCTACTAAGTACTCTGCTAGAGTAATAATTGTTTGATGTCACTTATGTGGTATATACCTGTGAATATATACTACTGTCTAGTGTGACGATATCAAACCAATGCCTAACCCTGTTGTGTTATGTTCTGTCAGAACATGGCACCCAGGAAAGCAGTGAATGCTCGCAATGACGATCAACCTCCTCCTCCCCCACTGCCAAGAACTGCTGATGAGCTGAACGCTCTACTGGAGGAAAGGATCTCCGCTGCTATCGCCCAGTACGAGGCGAACCGTACTCAAGACAGTGGAGGACCAAGCAACGCTAGGCGTAATGGGAATGGAGATTCGTCTGGAGGAAACGCAGCTCAAGGTAACCTTAAAACAATTTACTAAGCATGAAGGAATTTATGAACGGTCCTTGTTTCATTATTTCTTCGATTGCTCATAAGTGAATTGGTTGGGTTAATTCCAGGCTGCACTTTCAAGCAGTTCCTTGACTGCAAGCCGATGAACTATGATGGCACAGGAGGTGCAGTAGCATTTGTGCGCTGGACGGAGAAGACTGAAGCTACTATCCGCATGAGCAAGTGTACCGCGGATCAACAAGTCACCTTTGCTACTGGGTTGTTTGTCGATGAAGCTCTGACTTGGTGGAACCTGCAAGTCCAAACCTTGGGCGATGATGCCGCTTATGGCTTAACTTGGGAGGAACTGAAGGAAAGAATGAGAGAGAAGTACTGCTCTCGTGCTGAACTCCAAAGGCTGGAGACGGAGTTCTGGCACTTGACCATGGAAGGTGCTGACATTAATGGTTATACTCGAAGGTTCCACGATCTGTCCAGAGTGCTTCCTTACATGGTGACTCCCGAATTTAAGCGTGTTGAACGTTACATTTGGGGACTGGCCTCAGAGTTTCGTGGCATGGTGACGTCAGCCAAACCACAAACAATCACCGAGGCTGTAACTCTGGCTGTCAGCCTTACTGAAGATTGTGTTCGAATGAAGAAGCTATCACTGAACCCAACAGAAAATGCCGAGACGCATGCTGAGTCGTCTGGCGACAAGAAAAGGAAATATGCAAACTTGAATCAAGCAGCTCGTAACAACAAAGGTTCCAACAAGAAGCGTGACCCTAACCCGCCTCAAGGGGCGAAATCTCTTGCAGCTATGAACGACGCTCCAGCAAGGGGATACCGGGGCACCTTGCCCAAATGCCATCGGTGTAAACACCATCACGAGGGAGCTTGTCGCATCCCAAAGTGTGACAAGTGTGGAAAGTTGGGTCACCGCACTGAAGACTGCTGGAGTAAGAGGAACGGGAATGGAAATCGTAATGGGGCTGATGATAGGAACAATGGTGGAAATGGAAACGGTGCTGGCAATGAGAATGGGCGAAACCAAGGATGCTTCAGATGTGGAAGCAAAGATCATTTCATGAAGGACTGCCCAGAGAGAAACAATGCTCAGGCCCGAGCATTTGTGATTGGAGTCAACGGTACGTTCCTCATTAACAATCACTTTGCATCCATATTATTCGACACTGGCGCCAATTATAGCTTCATGTCTGTGGAATTTAAACGCATACTTGGAATAGAATCTAGTAGATTAGAAATTCCTTATTCCATAGAACTAGCCAATGGTAAACTTGTTGAATCGGGCGAAGTTGTTAGAGGCTGCACGCTAGAACTTGGTGAACGAAGATTTAGCATCGACCTCCTACCTATTCAATTGGGTAGCTTCAATGTAGTAGTCGGGATGGACTGGTTGTCCAAGAACAAAGCTGAAGTTATTTGTCATGAGAAAATCATTCGCATCCCCCTAGCGAATGATGAAACTCTCATCGTGCATGGAGAAAGACGAAACACGCCTCTACGAATCATCAGTTGTATGAAGGCACAGAAGTGCTTAAGGAAAGGATGTGTTGCTTTCCTAGCACACGTTGTAGATAAGAAGGCTGTGGAGCCAAAACTCGAAGACATTCCTGTGGTGAAGGAATTTCCTGATGTGTTCCCCGAAGATCTGCCAGGACTACCTCCGCAACGACAAGTCGAATTCCACATAGACTTGGTTCCAGGAGCCGCTCCTGTAGCCAAGGCTCCATATCGACTTGCGCCATCCGAAATGCAAGAATTATCTACACAGCTTCAGGAGTTGTTGGATAAAGGATTCATAAGGCCAAGCTTCTCGCCCTGGGGAGCTCCAGTATTATTCGTGAAGAAGAAGGATGGATCACTGCGGATGTGTATCGATTACAGGGAACTGAACAAGCTCACAATCAAGAATCGGTATCCACTACCGAGGATTGATGACTTGTTTGATCAACTGCAAGGATCAAGCTACTATTCCAAGATCGACCTTCGATCTGGATATCATCAGTTAAGGATCCAAGATGAAAGTGTGCCAAAGACTGCATTCAGAACACGCTATGGGCACTACGAATTTCTTGTGATGCCGTTTGGATTGACGAACGCGCCAGCGGTCTTTATGGACCTGATGAACCGCGTATGCAAACCATATCTCGATAAATTCGTGATTGTATTTATCGATGATATCCTGATTTACTCGCGAACGAAAGAAGAACATGAGCAACATCTCAGAACTATTCTGGAACTACTGAAGAAAGAGAAACTTTATGCAAAGTTCTCGAAATGCGAATTCTGGATTCGCGAAGTACAATTTCTTGGTCACGTGGTGAATGAGAAGGGCATTCATGTAGACCCGTCCAAGATTGAAGCAATAAAGAATTGGGAAGCTCCCAAGACCCCAACTGAAGTTCGCCAATTTTTGGGCTTAGCGGGCTATTACCGACGATTCATCGAGAATTTCTCAAAAATAGCTCAACCGCTAACGACCCTTACGCAGAAGGACAAGAAATACGACTGGGGTCACAAACAAGAAGAAGCCTTTCAGCTACTTAAGAACAAGCTCTGCGATGCACCGATACTATCGTTACCCGTAGGCACTGAAGACTTCGTGGTATACTGCGACGCCTCACGACAAGGCTTGGGTTGCGTGCTCATGCAACGCCAAAAAGTCATCGCTTATGCTTCAAGACAACTGAAGGTTCACGAGAGAAATTATACCACTCACGACCTGGAGCTGGGTGCAGTGGTATTCGCCTTGAAGATTTGGCGACATTATTTATATGGTACTCAATGTACAATTTTCACAGATCACAAAAGTTTACAACACATATTTGATCAGAAGGAATTGAATATGCGCCAGCGACGTTGGGTCAAGCTGCTGAACGATTATGACTGTGAGATTAAGTACCATCCTGGAAAGGCGAACGTTGTAGCGGACGCGTTAAGCCGAAAAGAAAGGGTTAAGACCCTAAGGGTTCGAGCATTGGAAATGACGATTCGAACGAACCTCACTGCACGCATTCGAGATGCACAACAAGAAGCTCTTAAAGGAGAGAACCGTAAAGCTGAATACCTACGGGGTATGCTTAAATACATGGCGCCAAATGAAGAGGGAGCCTTATACTTTAAAAAGCGCATTTGGGTTCCGCTCTATGGTGGCATACGAGAAGTCATCCTTAATGAAGCCCACAAATCGAGATATTCGATCCATCCAGGATCGGACAAAATGTATCAAGACTTGAAAGAATACTATTGGTGGCCGAGACTCAAGAGCGACGTTGCTGTCTATGTTGGAAAATGCCTAACCTGTGCTATGGTTAAGGCAGAATATCAGAAACCGTCCGGCCTACTACAACAACCAGAGATTCCCGTGTGGAAGTGGGAACAAATCTCGATGGACTTCATAACGAAATTACCCAGGACCCCGAGAGGGCACGATATGATATGGGTAATAGTTGATCGATTGATGAAGTCTGCGCATTTCCTACCAATCCGAGAGAAGGATAGCACTGGAAAGCTTGCTGAAATATACTTAAGAGAAATTGTGGCATGACATGGAGTGCCAATCTCAATCATTTCAGACAGAGATGGACGCTTTGTCTCAAGAATCTGGCAATCATTTCAGGAAGCCTTTGGATCTCAGCTAGATCTGAGCACAGCATTCCATCCGCAAACAGACGGCCAGAGCGAACGGACTATACAAACGTTAGAAGATATGCTTCGCGCATGCGTCATGGACCTAGGCGGCAGCTGGGATACTCATCTACCTTTAGTTGAGTTTTCCTACAATAACAGTTATCATACGAGCATAAAAGCCGCGCCGTTCGAAGCTCTGTATGGCCGCAAATGCCGATCGCCCTTATGTTGGGCAGATGCCGGAGATAAACGTATGGTTGGTCCTGAACTTGTACAAGAGACAACCGACAAGATTGCGCAGATCCGAGAGCGCATTAAGGCGGCTCGAGAGCGACAAAAGAGCTACGCTGATCCGAATAGAAAATCGGTAGAATTCAAGGTGGGAGACAAAGTGTTGTTAAAAGTCTCACCATGGAAGGGCGTAGTCAGATTTGGAAAGCGTGGAAAGCTGAATCCACGATATATCGGACCATTCAGAATATTGAAGCGAATTGGTACCGTGGCATACAAGTTGGAGTTACCGGAAGAACTTAACGGAGTACATGATACGTTTCATGTATCCAACCAGAAGAAGAGTCCAACGCAAGAAAACGTGATCATCCCGATGGATGAAGTGCATATTGACGAAGCCCTCCGATTTACAGAGCAACCCGTTGAGGTTACCGACTGGAAAGTCAACAAGACTAGGAGGAGCAGTATGAAGCTTGTCAAAGTACGTTGGAGCTCTAAGCACGGACCCGAGTACACATGGGAACGTGAAGACCAGTTCAAGAAAAAGTATCCCCACCTATTCAAGAAGACTCCAGCGAGAGTGAGTTCAGTCTGAATTTCGGGACGAAATTCTTTTAATGGGGGGAGACTGTGACAACTGGCCCAAACCGGTAATTTTCGTACACATTAATTATGTGCTTAATTGTCAGCCATGTCTGATTTCCTACTAAACAAGTGAATTCATGCACGTTGTATACTACAAAATATTGCTTTATGCATAAACGAGAGCGTTGCGTCAAAAATACTAAGTAAACTCACCGGTAAGACACACTGTGTCAACAGAACTGCAGAAAGCAGTCAGACAATAGAATTGGAGCCTAGGTGTAGGTCCGACAACAAGAATGCATTAAAACCCAAGAGTACATACAAGGGTTTAATACATATGCAATGCGAAAGCAAAATTTAGCACTAAAAAGCACCCGAAACGCACTTTAAGTGCAGAATTTATATAATTCAGCAATAATTCAGCATTTAGACATATGAATATTTTGCAGAAATGTCGTTTTATTATCCAGAATATTTCCCTAAGTATTGGGAATCAATAGTATTATGAAAAGATACTTATTAAACACTAAAAGGTGCAATTTAGCACTTTAACGAATCGGTATGCAACCGAACAACCGGACTATACCCGGAACATGAAAATATTGCTGATAACATTACTTACCTTTTTCTGAGCCAGTTAGGGTCCCTGAATACCCTAACACCCGCAATAAAGCACAACACACTACTAACCGGGTTAATCCCTAAACTTAACTAGATTAACCTAACTAATATCCAACTAACTAGTTGGAATCGAACTAGACCCCCCCCCCCCTTAACCAAACCGTCCCCATGAGGGGGACACACTTTGTACAATTTGATTATAATATTACTTGTGCCTAAAATCTAGTAGACATATGGACCTATGGCTAATACACACACTAATTATCTATAAGTTCATGTATTAGCCCACCATAACATGATCATCACACAACACCACAACACACACTTCTCTCCCTCTCTTCTAGCTTATGGCCGAACACACCCACCCCCCATCCATCCATTTTCGATTTCTATCTTGCAAGTTCCAAGCTCTACAAGTGTTAAGGATCTCGTATAAGGAAGCTTGGTGCAATCGGAAGGTGAAGGACCTCATTATCTTGCTTTTATCCACCCTATTTGCGTCTAGAGTCTTCCCTAGCCTCGAGCTAGTGGTATGTTGCTTAAATCACCTTCTCGAACTATTTTGAAGTGGTTAAAATGATTTGTAACGGTTAAAACTCGTAAACATACAAGTTGATACATAAAAGTCTACTAAAAATGCTAGAAATGTTGGTTAAAAGCTCATATGTTGTGTAAATCATGTAGTAATTGATTTGTGTGATTATTTGGACCCGATCTATGTTGTGGTAGCTCGGATCGTCATTTAACCCGAGTTAGTCATGATCTTGGATTATGACATAAAACTTGTTTAAGTATAACAAGGGTTAGAAGATGAAGCTCTACCACACTCGAATCATGAACTTGTGTAAAAGCGATTTAACTTGTGAAATAGTGTTTAAAACTAGTAGATCTACGTATCTACAAGCGGTATTTTCAAAGGACCAAGTGTCCAAGAAATCATATTTTCTAAAGCCGAGTCTTACATGAAAAAGAATGATTTTAGCAAACACACGAGTAAGTAAACACTTGTGTAACACAAAGTTTCGACAAAATAACTATTTTTGTAAATGTTGACCGGAAGTTGTAAAGATGTAACTTCTTTAAAAGCGAGACTTTCAAGAAACAAAGTTGATCGATACAAAGATCCACTAAAAATAATGGAAGAATACTACCTATTTTGGAAAAACCACAAGTTCATGTATTTCTGCGATTATATCTATTTTAACTAGTTGCATATTGTTTATTGTTGATTGACGAGATTGTTGACGTTTTAAAAGAAAATAAACACATGTTTTGAAAACATGGGAAACCTCCATTTTTAGGGGAAACTCTGTCAAAATTTTCATAAATTTTGACACTTAGAAAAATATAAGTTTTTGAGAAACTTATTCCCTAAAAATGTGCTTAAAAGTATTACCAAGGTTTCCCTAATTTTTGGTGATAAGAAATGGTGATTTCTTCAAAAATAAAAATGGATATTAAGTATGTATATATTTTTGAGAAAAATATATATATTATTTTATCACCAACTTTTGTGCTAAGTGTATATAGTATGTGTTATACGTGCTAGCGTATTAAGACTTAAAAATACACTAAATACTCGTAAGGAGTATAAACATAAAAATACACATACAAAATACAAGATACATAATTCGGGTGCGAAGTGCAAAACACAAAAGACTTATATTTATTTTAGAGGAAATAATATAAGTAAGATGCGTAGTTAAAAATATGAAATATTTTTAACACAACAATACAAATACAAAAGAGAGTGACTGTACTTGTGCGACACAAGTCTAGTGACTAACATTAAGAAAACGTGTATAGGTTACGACGTTAATTAAGCAAATCCGGTGAAGTTTACGACGCACAGGAACGCAAAGTTGTGAGTTCATGCTCCCCCTTTTCTCTTAACTGTTTTCAGTTTTATAACTTCGGGGGTGAAATACATGTTACAAATATTACAATGTTTACAAATGGTATGATGGATACAAGAATGATACGAGAAATCGTGTCACGAATAGGGTACCATAAGCACCATTAATCGTGTACATACTTAGACCGCAGAACAAAAGGTTAGATCTAATGGGTTCCGGGCAGCCCCACTCTTGGCCACTCTTTTACCAAGCAGTGTTTTTGTGTCTCAGTCGTAAATCGACTACAGAAAAATGCCTATGGTTTGGTGACTTCCTATGTCGTGTCACATGTTAATGGCTTTGCAACCCATTAACACTTGATACATACAGAAATATTTATACATGAGTACGTGGTGTGCACAAAAGACTTGATTTATACAAAATACAAATTATGTTTTCATACAAAGTATACAAACGTGAAATACAAAAATTGCATGAATTCACACCAACTTTATGTTGACGTTTTTCCAAAACCCACATGTATTTCAGGTAACTAGGATGGATGTGCACGTGGTCTTACTCATGCTCGTGGATGTCGCTTTGTTTATCTTTAAATAAAGTTGTGACTTTTAAGACAATATGTTATCTCGTGTTGTAAACACTTGACATATGTTTCAGTAATGTAATATTTGAAGGTATTTTTGAGCATGTAGTATGTTTACTCTTCGTATGCAATGAGAACCTTTCATGATCACACCTCGTGCTTCCGCCGCAGAAAGGGGTGTGACAGATTGGTATCAGAGCTGCGATTGTAGTGAACCAGGATTCCTTCTCGAGTCTAGTCTACAATCTCTAGGATCCTTTCACGAAAACAAATTTTCAAAGATTTTTCATTGCATAAAACGTCCCGCGACATCCACTACCTGAAACTGACTACATGAGTCTAGAAAAGACACTACGAGACTTAGAGTGCACTTGAGTAGCACTTGTCGTTGACTAGAAATTACTTGCAATTATGTGTGATAATTAGCATGTACTAGAAGTAGAATGTCACAAGTATATGTGACTTTACCTGAAAGCAATGGCCTACCTGAAGGAAGAAATACGAGGATGAAATGAACTGTGCGGACTATGCAAGGAGTTACGTAATTATGGATGCATACATAATTATGGAATTCAGTGCACAGAAACCACAGCAAGTCTTGTCACGTATAGATTCCCTCAGAGCAAGCCTACTAAGTACTCTGCTAGAGTAATAATTGTTTGATGTCACTTATGTGGTATATACCTGTGAATATATACTACTGTCTAGTGTGACGATATCAAACCAATGCCTAACCCTGTTGTGTTATGTTCTGTCAGAACATGGCACCCAGGAAAGCAGTGAATGCTCGCAATGACGATCAACCTCCTCCTCCCCCACTGCCAAGAACTGCTGATGAGCTGAACGCTCTACTGGAGGAAAGGATCTCCGCTGCTATCGCCCAGTACGAGGCGAACCGTACTCAAGACAGTGGAGGACCAAGCAACGCTAGGCGTAATGGGAATGGAGATTCGTCTGGAGGAAACGCAGCTCAAGGTAACCTTAAAACAATTTACTAAGCATGAAGGAATTTATGAACGGTCCTTGTTTCATTATTTCTTCGATTGCTCATAAGTGAATTGGTTGGGTTAATTCCAGGCTGCACTTTCAAGCAGTTCCTTGACTGCAAGCCGATGAACTATGATGGCACAGGAGGTGCAGTAGCATTTGTGCGCTGGACGGAGAAGACTGAAGCTACTATCCGCATGAGCAAGTGTACCGCGGATCAACAAGTCACCTTTGCTACTGGGTTGTTTGTCGATGAAGCTCTGACTTGGTGGAACCTGCAAGTCCAAACCTTGGGCGATGATGCCGCTTATGGCTTAACTTGGGAGGAACTGAAGGAAAGAATGAGAGAGAAGTACTGCTCTCGTGCTGAACTCCAAAGGCTGGAGACGGAGTTCTGGCACTTGACCATGGAAGGTGCTGACATTAATGGTTATACTCGAAGGTTCCACGATCTGTCCAGAGTGCTTCCTTACATGGTGACTCCCGAATTTAAGCGTGTTGAACGTTACATTTGGGGACTGGCCTCAGAGTTTCGTGGCATGGTGACGTCAGCCAAACCACAAACAATCACCGAGGCTGTAACTCTGGCAGTCAGCCTTACTGAAGATTGTGTTCGAATGAAGAAGCTATCACTGAACCTAACAGAAAATGCCGAGACGCATGCTGAGTCGTCTGGCGACAAGAAAAGGAAATATGCAAACTTGAATCAAGCAACTCGTAACAACAAAGGTTCCAACAAGAAGCGTGACCCTAACCCGCCTCAAGGGGCGAAATCTCTTGCAGCTATGAACGACGCTCCAGCAAGGGGATACCGGGGCACCTTGCCCAAATGCCATCGGTGTAAACACCATCACGAGGGAGCTTGTCGCATCCCAAAGTGTGACAAGTGTGGAAAGTTGGGTCACCGCACTGAAGACTGCTGGAGTAAGAGGAACGGGAATGGAAATCGTAATGGGGCTGATGATAGGAACAATGGTGGAAATGGAAACGGTGCTGGCAATGAGAATGGGCGAAACCAAGGATGCTTCAGATGTGGAAGCAAAGATCATTTCATGAAGGACTGCCCAGAGAGAAACAATGCTCAGGCCCGAGCATTTGTGATTGGAGTCAACGGTACGTTCCTCATTAACAATCACTTTGCATCCATATTATTCGACACTGGCGCCAATTATAGCTTCATGTCTGTGGAATTTAAACGCATACTTGGAATAGAATCTAGTAGATTAGAAATTCCTTATTCCATAGAACTAGCCAATGGTAAACTTGTTGAATCGGGCGAAGTTGTTAGAGGCTGCACGCTAGAACTTGGTGAACGAAGATTTAGCATCGACCTCCTACCTATTCAATTGGGTAGCTTCAATGTAGTAGTCGGGATGGACTGGTTGTCCAAGAACAAAGCTGAAGTTATTTGTCATGAGAAAATCATTCGCATCCCCCTAGCGAATGATGAAACTCTCATCGTGCATGGAGAAAGACGAAACACGCCTCTACGAATCATCAGTTGTATGAAGGCACAGAAGTGCTTAAGGAAAGGATGTGTTGCTTTCCTAGCACACGTTGTAGATAAGAAGGCTGTGGAGCCAAAACTCGAAGACATTCCTGTGGTGAAGGAATTTCCTGATGTGTTCCCCGAAGATCTGCCAGGACTACCTCCGCAACGACAAGTCGAATTCCACATAGACTTGGTTCCAGGAGCCGCTCCTGTAGCCAAGGCTCCATATCGACTTGCGCCATCCGAAATGCAAGAATTATCTACACAGCTTCAGGAGTTGTTGGATAAAGGATTCATAAGGCCAAGCTTCTCGCCCTGGGGAGCTCCAGTATTATTCGTGAAGAAGAAGGATGGATCACTGCGGATGTGTATCGATTACAGGGAACTGAACAAGCTCACAATCAAGAATCGGTATCCACTACCGAGGATTGATGACTTGTTTGATCAACTGCAAGGATCAAGCTACTATTCCAAGATCGACCTTCGATCTGGATATCATCAGTTAAGGATCCAAGATGAAAGTGTGCCAAAGACTGCATTCAGAACACGCTATGGGCACTACGAATTTCTTGTGATGCCGTTTGGATTGACGAACGCGCCAGCGGTCTTTATGGACCTGATGAACCGCGTATGCAAACCATATCTCGATAAATTCGTGATTGTATTTATCGATGATATCCTGATTTACTCGCGAACGAAAGAAGAACATGAGCAACATCTCAGAACTATTCTGGAACTACTGAAGAAAGAGAAACTTTATGCAAAGTTCTCGAAATGCGAATTCTGGATTCGCGAAGTACAATTTCTTGGTCACGTGGTGAATGAGAAGGGCATTCATGTAGACCCGTCCAAGATTGAAGCAATAAAGAATTGGGAAGCTCCCAAGACCCCAACTGAAGTTCGCCAATTTTTGGGCTTAGCGGGCTATTACCGACGATTCATCGAGAATTTCTCAAAAATAGCTCAACCGCTAACGACCCTTACGCAGAAGGACAAGAAATACGACTGGGGTCACAAACAAGAAGAAGCCTTTCAGCTACTTAAGAACAAGCTCTGCGATGCACCGATACTATCGTTACCCGTAGGCACTGAAGACTTCGTGGTATACTGCGACGCCTCACGACAAGGCTTGGGTTGCGTGCTCATGCAACGCCAAAAAGTCATCGCTTATGCTTCAAGACAACTGAAGGTTCACGAGAGAAATTATACCACTCACGACCTGGAGCTGGGTGCAGTGGTATTCGCCTTGAAGATTTGGCGACATTATTTATATGGTACTCAATGTACAATTTTCACAGATCACAAAAGTTTACAACACATATTTGATCAGAAGGAATTGAATATGCGCCAGCGACGTTGGGTCAAGCTGCTGAACGATTATGACTGTGAGATTAAGTACCATCCTGGAAAGGCGAACGTTGTAGCGGACGCGTTAAGCCGAAAAGAAAGGGTTAAGACCCTAAGGGTTCGAGCATTGGAAATGACGATTCGAACGAACCTCACTGCACGCATTCGAGATGCACAACAAGAAGCTCTTAAAGGAGAGAACCGTAAAGCTGAATACCTACGGGGTATGCTTAAATACATGGCGCCAAATGAAGAGGGAGCCTTATACTTTAAAAAGCGCATTTGGGTTCCGCTCTATGGTGGCATACGAGAAGTCATCCTTAATGAAGCCCACAAATCGAGATATTCGATCCATCCAGGATCGGACAAAATGTATCAAGACTTGAAAGAATACTATTGGTGGCCGAGACTCAAGAGCGACGTTGCTGTCTATGTTGGAAAATGCCTAACCTGTGCTATGGTTAAGGCAGAATATCAGAAACCGTCCGGCCTACTACAACAACCAGAGATTCCCGTGTGGAAGTGGGAACAAATCTCGATGGACTTCATAACGAAATTACCCAGGACCCCGAGAGGGCACGATATGATATGGGTAATAGTTGATCGATTGATGAAGTCTGCGCATTTCCTACCAATCCGAGAGAAGGATAGCACTGGAAAGCTTGCTGAAATATACTTAAGAGAAATTGTGGCATGACATGGAGTGCCAATCTCAATCATTTCAGACAGAGATGGACGCTTTGTCTCAAGAATCTGGCAATCATTTCAGGAAGCCTTTGGATCTCAGCTAGATCTGAGCACAGCATTCCATCCGCAAACAGACGGCCAGAGCGAACGGACTATACAAACGTTAGAAGATATGCTTCGCGCATGCGTCATGGACCTAGGCGGCAGCTGGGATACTCATCTACCTTTAGTTGAGTTTTCCTACAATAACAGTTATCATACGAGCATAAAAGCCGCGCCGTTCGAAGCTCTGTATGGCCGCAAATGCCGATCGCCCTTATGTTGGGCAGATGCCGGAGATAAACGTATGGTTGGTCCTGAACTTGTACAAGAGACAACCGACAAGATTGCGCAGATCCGAGAGCGCATTAAGGCGGCTCGAGAGCGACAAAAGAGCTACGCTGATCCGAATAGAAAATCGGTAGAATTCAAGGTGGGAGACAAAGTGTTGTTAAAAGTCTCACCATGGAAGGGCGTAGTCAGATTTGGAAAGCGTGGAAAGCTGAATCCACGATATATCGGACCATTCAGAATATTGAAGCGAATTGGTACCGTGGCATACAAGTTGGAGTTACCGGAAGAACTTAACGGAGTACATGATACGTTTCATGTATCCAACCAGAAGAAGAGTCCAACGCAAGAAAACGTGATCATCCCGATGGATGAAGTGCATATTGACGAAGCCCTCCGATTTACAGAGCAACCCGTTGAGGTTACCGACTGGAAAGTCAACAAGACTAGGAGGAGCAGTATGAAGCTTGTCAAAGTACGTTGGAGCTCTAAGCACGGACCCGAGTACACATGGGAACGTGAAGACCAGTTCAAGAAAAAGTATCCCCACCTATTCAAGAAGACTCCAGCGAGAGTGAGTTCAGTCTGAATTTCGGGACGAAATTCTTTTAATGGGGGGAGACTGTGACAACTGGCCCAAACCGGTAATTTTCGTACACATTAATTATGTGCTTAATTGTCAGCCATGTCTGATTTCCTACTAAACAAGTGAATTCATGCACGTTGTATACTACAAAATATTGCTTTATGCATAAACGAGAGCGTTGCGTCAAAAATACTAAGTAAACTCACCGGTAAGACACACTGTGTCAACAGAACTGCAGAAAGCAGTCAGACAATAGAATTGGAGCCTAGGTGTAGGTCCGACAACAAGAATGCATTAAAACCCAAGAGTACATACAAGGGTTTAATACATATGCAATGCGAAAGCAAAATTTAGCACTAAAAAGCACCCGAAACGCACTTTAAGTGCAGAATTTATATAATTCAGCAATAATTCAGCATTTAGACATATGAATATTTTGCAGAAATGTCGTTTTATTATCCAGAATATTTCCCTAAGTATTGGGAATCAATAGTATTATGAAAAGATACTTATTAAACACTAAAAGGTGCAATTTAGCACTTTAACAAATCGGTATGCAACCGAACAACCGGACTATACCCGGAACATGAAAATATTGCTGATAACATTACTTACCTTTTTCTGAGCCAGTTAGGGTCCCTGAATACCCTAACACCCGCAATAAAGCACAACACACTACTAACCGGGTTAATCCCTAAACTTAACTAGATTAACCTAACTAATATCCAACTAACTAGTTGGAATCGAACTAGACCCCCCCCCCCTTAACCAAACCGTCCCCATGAGGGGGACACACTTTGTACAATTTGATTATAATATTACTTGTGCCTAAAATCTAGTAGACATATGGACCTATGGCTAATACACACACTAATTATCTATAAGTTCATGTATTAGCCCACCATAACATGATCATCACACAACACCACAACACACACTTCTCTCCCTCTCTTCTAGCTTATGGCCGAACACACCCACCCCCCATCCATCCATTTTCGATTTCTATCTTGCAAGTTCCAAGCTCTACAAGTGTTAAGGATCTCGTATAAGGAAGCTTGGTGCAATCGGAAGGTGAAGGACCTCATTATCTTGCTTTTATCCACCCTATTTGCGTCTAGATTCTTCCCTAGCCTCGAGCTAGTGGTATGTTGCTTAAATCACCTTCTCGTACTATTTTGAAGTGGTTAAAATGATTTGTAACGGTTAAAACTCGTAAACATACAAGTTGATACATAAAAGTCTACTAAAAATGCTAGAAATGTTGGTTAAAAGCTCATATGTTGTGTAAATCATGTAGTAATTGATTTGTGTGATTATTTGGACCCGATCTATGTTGTGGTAGCTCGGATCGTCATTTAACCCGAGTTAGTCATGATCTTGGATTATGACATAAAACTTGTTTAAGTATAACAAGGGTTAGAAGATGAAGCTCTACCACACTCGAATCATGAACTTGTGTAAAAGCGATTTAACTTGTGAAATAGTGTTTAAAACTAGTAGATCTACGTATCTACAAGCGGTATTTTCAAAGGACCAAGTGTCCAAGAAATCATATTTTCTAAAGCCGAGTCTTACATGAAAAAGAATGATTTTAGCAAACACACGAGTAAGTAAACACTTGTGTAACACAAAGTTTCGACAAAATAACTATTTTTGTAAATGTTGACCGGAAGTTGTAAAGATGTAACTTCTTTAAAAGCGAGACTTTCAAGAAACAAAGTTGATCGATACAAAGATCCACTAAAAATAATGGAAGAATACTACCTATTTTGGAAAAACCACAAGTTCATGTATTTCTGCGATTATATCTATTTTAACTAGTTGCATATTGTTTATTGTTGATTGACGAGATTGTTGACGTTTTAAAAGAAAATAAACACATGTTTTGAAAACATGGGAAACCTCCATTTTTAGGGGAAACTCTGTCAAAATTTTCATAAATTTTGACACTTAGAAAAATATAAGTTTTTGAGAAACTTATTCCCTAAAAATGTGCTTAAAAGTATTACCAAGGTTTCCCTAATTTTTGGTGATAAGAAATGGTGATTTCTTCAAAAATAAAAATGGATATTAAGTATGTATATATTTTTGAGAAAAATATATATATTATTTTATCACCAACTTTTGTGCTAAGTGTATATAGTATGTGTTATACGTGCTAGCGTATTAAGACTTAAAAATACACTAAATACTCGTAAGGAGTATAAACATAAAAATACACATACAAAATACAAGATACATAATTCGGGTGCGAAGTGCAAAACACAAAAGACTTATATTTATTTTAGAGGAAATAATATAAGTAAGATGCGTAGTTAAAAATATGAAATATTTTTAACACAACAATACAAATACAAAAGAGAGTGACTGTACTTGTGCGACACAAGTCTAGTGACTAACATTAAGAAAACGCGTATAGGTTACGACGTTAATTAAGCAAATCCGGTGAAGTTTACGACGCACAGGAACGCAAAGTTGTGAGTTCATGCTCCCCCTTTTCTCTTAACTGTTTTCAGTTTTATAACTTCGGGGGTGAAATACATGTTACAAATATTACAATGTTTACAAATGGTATGATGGATACAAGAATGATACGAGAAATCGTGTCACGAATAGGGTACCATAAGCACCATTAATCGTGTACATACTTAGACCGCAGAACAAAAGGTTAGATCTAATGGGTTCCGGGCAGCCCCACTCTTGGCCACTCTTTTACCAAGCAGTGTTTTTGTGTCTCAGTCGTAAATCGACTACAGAAAAATGCCTATGGTTTGGTGACTTCCTATGTCGTGTCACATGTTAATGGCTTTGCAACCCATTAACACTTGATACATACAGAAATATTTATACATGAGTACGTGGTGTACACAAAAGACTTGATTTATACAAAATACAAATTATGTTTTCATACAAAGTATACAAACGTGAAATACAAAAATTGCATGAATTCACACCAACTTTATGTTGACGTTTTTCCAAAACCCACATGTATTTCAGGTAACTAGGATGGATGTGCGCGTGGTCTTACTCATGCTCGTGGATGTCGCTTTGTTTATCTTTAAATAAAGTTGTGACTTTTAAGACAATATGTTATCTCGTGTTGTAAACACTTGACATATGTTTCAGTAATGTAATATTTGAAGGTATTTTTGAGCATGTAGTATGTTTACTCTTCGTATGCAATAAGAACCTTTCATGATCACACCTCGTGCTTCCGCCGCAGAAAGGGGTGTGACAGAAGGAGTCCAAGATCAACACTATAAATAGATGGCTTTGGCTGTTCATTTGAAATCGTTCACAACAACTTTCTCTCTCAAATTTCTATATAGTATAAGCTATACTCGGGCATTATACCCCCTAAATAATGAAGTACTGCCTCATTGTAAGTATCATAGCCCCCGGTTACGTATTAGATACGCTGCCCGATTGATCCAGGGTTCCGTAACGGCTGTCGTGGTTCTACCCGACGTAGTCGTTGGAATGCCGTCTCGGGGAGGGTATTACTAATGTAAATATTGGGTTATTATACTAACGCGTGTGCATTTGTGTAATTAATAGATAATCACCAGGAAATCCTAAAGGAAACCCCTAAGACAGCAATGTGAGTAATCTCCTTTTTGCAAACTGTTTTTACAAAACCTCAAATGTTTTACATTATATTAAACAGTGATTGAGTATTTGTATTCTACAATTATCGCCGGTATGTTGGGGTTTTGTATACAAAATTTGTTACTACATTGTGAGTAGTAACATGACCAAAAGTCGGGTTGACAGTACCGTGGGTGGTAATTAAAGTAGATGGAAACAAATGTAATTGCGCGACCGCCCTCAATACTGTACAACGGTTTTACCATGTCTTGATTAAACTGGGATTCACTCACCAGTATTTCCCACTGACAAAATGTTTTTAAACGCGTTTCAGGTAACAAAATGTGAAAGCCAAATAGAAGCCAGCTGGACAGCACTGAAGGCTTGGAAAAGTGGCAATAAAAGTTACATAAATAAAGAGATGTTTTTATTTAAATAAATTAGGGTTTATCCCTATGAAGATGTGTGTACTTGAAACTTGGGAATTTCCCATGTGTTTAATATTATAAAAGCGTGGTATTTTACTCTGATAAAATATTTCCTAACTACGGTCCTGATGAAATTTCCGCTGCCAAACTGATAAACACCGATACCACCGAAACTGGCCGCGGTCGCCTGTTCCCGGGTAATTAGGGGGCGGGGGTTGCGACAGAAGGTGGTATCAGAGCTAAGCCACTGATTCAGCCACAGAAGTGTTCTGCTGACACCAAGATATTATTTAAAATGTTAGGAAATTAATTACAAAAATACGTGCATATCTGTATATTATTGTTATGTGTTATTTGATTATTTGTTAGTTTACAGTATGAGCGAACAAGGACCTTCCGACGCCTACCGTCAGTTGTCCAGCTCACCTAGAAACGAAGGTACCTCTTCATAGCCTACCCTTTCAGGGTATTCGGCTGACAATGAAGATGGGATATTTGTGTTCAAGGCTCAATCTGAAGAGCCATTCCCTCCTGAGAAGAGAGGATGGTTCAGCAGAGGTGCGCATGAACGTAGGAAGAGGATGAAAAAGTTACAACAACAGCGAGTTTTAGCAGCCGCTAAGAGAGAAACAGATGCTCACACCCAGGATATGCTCAATAGGAGTCTAGCAAATTTTCATATTCTAGCAACTACAGCTGCAGACCGTAATCTAGAGCAACTCATAGCACCCCAACCATTACCCTTGTTTCCCACATAACCAATGTAGATTGAAGTCAACTTGGAAAACCAAATCCCAGCACCAGCTTTTGACCCAACTGAGATACCAAGAGTACCAGCACCCAATCCCTTAGACCCAGACTACGGTCCCTGGTTTGACGACCATAGGGATTACCAGCAACGCTACCTAATACGAGAAGAACCCATGCCAAACCTAGCTGCTTACCCGGGTCTGGACCCTCTAGATCCCTATTATGATAATGACCAATACATTAGGGAAATTCTAGAGAATCCATATCCTCAGGAAGAACCAATGCTACAGTACCCAGATCCCATACCAGTACCTGCACCACCCATGAGCACTGAAAATGTGCAAGAACTCCGAACCTTTGGTGAGGAGATTTTAGAAGAGAGCGAAAGGATGAGACAAATAGGGGAACGACTCGTCTGGAAATATGATGAGCATAATATGGACTTTTGGATGAACCCCTATCACTAATAATAATAATATAATAATAAATATATATAATATGTGTGTATGTTTGAAAAAAAATGATAGTATATATATCTATTGTAGTATAGACCACCTCGTGGTTAGTGATGCATACTAGTATTATATTTTTATTCCAGTTGTACTTGTAATAAATATAGATGCATACTATAAAATAGAGTAAGTCGCAATGCTCGACGAGTTTGGATCAACGAGCTTGTTGTGTGATTATTGCATTGGATATTTTATGCAATATTAATACTTGGTAATTGTTTAAAATCCAGATGGCCGACGCAACAAATCCAGAAAACCAGAATAATGAAAATCAAATAAATAATAGTGAAATTCGATACCTTGTAACTCAAGGAATTAAAGATGCCATGCCAGCTATTATCCAAAATGTTAGGGATGCGGAAAATAATGATAAAAGTGGTAATGGAAGTAAACGAACCCATATAGAACCTAGTCACAACGTGCACAATGGACCCATACTTCAAGTGCCCATTCCAAAAAGAAGAAGAACCATGTCTTATGGTTGTTCTTATAAGGAATTTTGGTCTTGTAAACCAATAGAATTCCCTGGTAATGAAGGGGCCATTGCAGCTCTACGCTGGATAGAAAAGACTGAGGCAGTTTTAAAAATAAGCAAGTGTGCAGAAGAAGATAAGATAATGTTTGCCTCCAATCTGTTTAAAAACTCAACCTTAGAATGGCGGAACACTATCCTCCAGTCTAGGGGAAGTGACAGGGTTTACAATATGGAATGGGAAGAATTTAAAAATATGGTAGAAAGGAAATTCTGCCCTCCCAATGAAAAGGAACAGATGGCAAATAAGTTCTTAAACCTTAGAATGACTGGAGTGGATAGTAAGGGATACACTACTTTATTCTTTGAATATGCTAGAATAGTGCCAACCCTTGCATCACCTGAACCAGTATTAATCTCCTGCTACATCTGGGGATTAATCAGTGAGATAAGGCATGTAGTCAAGGCAACTAGACCTCAAACTATAGAAGAAGCCATAGAACTAGCAAACACCTTGACTGATGAATTAGTTCGTACACGAGAAGAAGACCAAAGGAGAAACCTAGCTCAAAGGCTTACCCAATAATTTCGTTATGGAATTTCCAACCGTGGGAAAAATGTAGGTTCTACCTCTGCCCCTTACTGCAAGGCTTGCAAAAAGAAGCATTCGGGAAGATGCTCCACTTATTGCAATTTCTGCAAGATACCAGGACACAAGGAAGAAGATTGCAGGAAGAAACCTAATAGTGGAATGTGCTTCAACTGTGGAGAAAAGGGTCACATCAAGCCGAACTGTCTGAAACTAGCTCCAACCATGAACAACAAGAATACTAAAAATGGTAGAGCATTTGTTCTGATTGCAGAAGAAGCAAAGATGATCCCGGATGTGATCGCCGGTACATTTTTAGTTAATGATGTTTTTACTAAAGTATTATTTGACTCTGGTGCAAACCAAAGTTTTATTAATACTTCATTTTGCAAACTTCTTAATCGACCATTAACTAAACTCTCACAAGAATATCTAGTAGAGACAGCAAATGGAGAGACCATTAAGATTTCTGAAATCTTGCAGGAATCAAGAATAGAATTTTTAAACCAAAAATTTATTGCAAACCTTTACCCAATGAATCTGGCAGGATTTGATGTTGTATTAGGAATCGATTGGTTAATAGCCAATAAAGCCAGTATTTTATGTGATCAAAAGTCAATCCAGGTAAATTCACCAAAGGTTGAAAAGATCACAATTAAAGGAGATAAGCCCTCTAGATCCACAAAATTCATCTCTATGATGAAAACAACAAGTTATGCTAGAAAAGGATCATTAGTGTATTTGATTTCTATAATCATTAACACAAAAGGAAAGGAATTAAAAGATATCCCTGTAGTATCTCAGTTTTCAGATATATTTCCAGAAGAATTACCAGGGCTACCGCCAGACAGAGAAGTTGAATTCAGAATCCACCTGCTACCAGGAACAGCACCAATTGCCAAAGCACCTTACCAATTGGCACCTGCAGAAATGCAAGAACTAAAGAAACAATTAGACGAATTGTTGGAGAAAGGATTCATACAGCCAAGCTCATCGCCATGGGGAGCACCGATCTTATTTGTTAAAAAGAAAGACGGGTCAATGCGTATGTGCATTGATTACCGTGAATTGAATAAAGTCACGATCAAAAATCGGTATCCATTACCGAGAATCGATGATTTATTTGATCAATTGCAAGGAGCTCGATTTTTCTCTAAAATCGATTTACGTTCAGGATATCATCAATTAAAGGTACAGGAAGAGGACATTCCTAAGACCGCTTTCAGAACAAGGTATGGCCATTATGAATTTACTGTTATGCCATTTGGTTTAACCAATGCCCTAGCTGTATTTATGGACATGATGAACCGCATATGTAAGCCATATTTGGATAAATTCATAATTGTCATTATAGATGATATTCTCATTTACTCCAAGAGTAAAGAGGAACATGCAGCACATCTGCACGTAATTCTAAGTTTATTGAGAAAAGAAAAGCTTTATGCAAAGTTTTCGAAGTGTGAATTTTGGTTAGAACAGGTATGGACATTTAGTCAATCATGAAGGAATTCATGTGGATCCCACAAAGATCAAGGCGATTACCAAATGGAAAACCCCTGAGTCACCAACCGAGGCTAGAAGTTTCTTAGGATTGGCCGGTTATTATAGAAGGTTTATCCGAGATTTTTCTAGAATAGCCATTCCCTTAACTAAGTTAACCTGTAAATCTGTTAAGTTTGAATGGGGACCAAAACAAGAAGAAGCCTTTAGAATCCTTAAGCAAAGATTGACCAATGCACACATATTAGCGTTACCAGAAGGAACAGAAGACTTTGTAGTCTATTGTGACGCTTCTAAGTTAGGTTATGGATGTGTGTTGATGCAACGTCAAAAGGTTATAGCTTACGCCTCCAGACAATTAAGAATCATGAGGAAAATTATTTAATCCATGATTTAGAATTAGGAGCTATAATTTTTTCCCTAAAAATCTGGAGACATTACCTTTACGAAAGTAAGTTTACTATTTTTACAGATCATAAGAGTTTAAGGTATGTCTTCTGACAAAAGGAGCTGAATATGAGAAAAAGACGCTGGATGGAGATACTTAGTGATTATGATTGCAATATCCAGTATCATGCAGGAAAAGCAAACGTAGTAGCTGATGCTTTAAGTCGAAAGTATCATGAAAAGCCAAAAAGAGTGTGTTCTCTTAAGTTAAACCTGCAGGTAGATTTAAATGAACAAATTAGAAAAGCACAAGAATCAGTAATCCAGGATGATACTGAAAAGTTGAAAGGAATGATTAAGGAACTAGAACAAGAAACAGATGGAATTTGGAGATTCCATAAGAAAAGGATTTGGATACCTAAATTAGGAAACCTACGCCACCGTATATTAGAAGAAGCCCATAAGTCTAAGTATATGATGCATCCTGGAAATGATAAAATGTATCAGGACTTAAGGAAAAATTTCTGGTGGATAGGAATGAAGAAAGATATAGCATCTTATGTTTCTAAGTGTTTAACCTATTCCTAAGTCAAAGCCGAACATCAGAAACCCTCAGGTTTGTTGCAACAATTAGAAATACCAGTATGGAAATGAGAATTGATAACAATGGATTTTGTTACCAAATTACCCAAAACAAGAAAAGGTAATGATACAATCTGGGTGATTGTAGACAGGCTAACTAAGTCAGCTCATTTCCTACCAATGAAGGAAACTTTCAGTATGGGACAATTAGCTAAACTGTATGTAAATGAAATAGTTTCATTACATGGAATTCATTTTGTAACATCTGTGCCTCCACGGCCATCGAAAAAATACCAAATCAATGAAATGTTTTGTTTCATACTTGGGATTTGTATAAATATGTGTATCGTTTGCACATATCAATTCTTGTTCGATTTCGAGCTCTAAATCGCTTTCTGGAAAGTTATACGCGAACTAATGCATAAACGTAATCAGTTTAACACAACAAACACTCTGGGATAGTAAAATAGGCTTAAAATACCTTAAATAACCTTTACATAACTTAGAAATAAGTTTTGAATGGTTTGTTATGCCGAAATCAAGTTTATTCGCTTACAGGGACTAGTTTCGACAAACTGTGAAAGTATGCCGATTCGTACTGTAACGAACATTCTAGAACTTGATCATCAGTTAAACATACCCTAAATATCCTTTACATAGCTTAGAAATAGGCTTTGAGGGGTTCGGTATGCTAAAATAAACTTTATTGATCATTCAGGGACTAAAAGCGTCAAAAAGTGCACCAGTTTGCATTTTCGCGTATATCTTACGTTCTGAATATATCCGAACATCCAAAAATTTATGTAATCATTAAAATATTTTATTTTAGTGATTTGCTTGATAAAATTCCATTCGTCGCTTAATTTGGATCGTTTTTACGTTCGTTACGACTTCCGTCGTAATTAACCGAACGACGCGACTATACGACCAAATGAACCGACATCCGAGATATTTTTGAGCATGTTTTGAGTTCCCTATACTTTAACTTCATTTTAGAGCCTTGAAATGAGGTTAACGGGGCTTAAACGTACCAAAAATGAGCCGAAATGCAAGATTCACAAGTGCAGGGACTAAATTGCAATTTCTGGAAACTCAAGCCCAGGCGGGCCGCGTGAGTTCTTGTGTCTGCTTACGCGGGCTGCGTGAGTTACCCAGTATCAGCAAACTATTTTTCAGAAACAGCAGCTGGTTTGCAGGCCCTTTGCACCTGGTTTTGATCAATCTAGGGGCCAAATTGGATGGTTTTCAAGTGCCCATGGTATTCAAATACTATGTGCCCACTTGTACGGCTTAGATCGAAGCTCAATTTTTGAGAAACGATTCTAACGGCTCTAGTTTTCCTATAAATACCCACCCTCACTTCACTTACAAACCCACATTGATCTGATTTTGGCTCTCTAAGTTGAAGTTTATGCTTCATACCTAAGAGTAAATCGGATCATAGCTTGCAGGGACCTTTTGTAAGTATTCTTTAAATCTTTTATCGCTTCTCGAGTCCGAAAGTCAAACTGCGTTTGACTTTCTGCATTAACCAGTTTATGGTCAATGCGAAGTTCGTTTGAACTTCATAACGTGAGCGTAATCACGATAGTTATAGTCCCTAGTGACTATACCTATTGATTACCACGTTATCTAGGCTCAGTGACGAGTCGTAGTTTCGGCCAAAATGTGCATTCTCGCGTATTTTGTAACCAAACTACTTTTGGGGTATCAAAACCGTTTGTTTTGATACCAAATCTATTTTCTAAATTCGTTAAACATGTTTTAACATGTTTAACTCATCACTTTTAGTTTAGTGCTTGTGTAGAGTCGTAAGTCAAACGGACTAAACACCCGCTTAGACTTTCGAACACGACCGGTTTGGTCGATCATTAGGATCCGACCAAACATGTTTAGTGACCATAGTTGCATAGGGAATAACCTTCCGAGGTTATACCTTATGGTCACTTAGGTTTAATTGGTTGTATGATAGGTAGTTTGTATGCCTTAGGTAAATGACCAAAATACCCTTTTCATGCATAATTGGTAATTAAGCATATGTAACACAAACTTTTGTCACTTAATTGATTATGCAACATATTTAATCATGTTTAGGCATATAATACTTGTCATAGGACTAGTTAGACGTCTCGAACGCGCTTTTGTGCGAACGACACGTTAAAGTAGCGTAAGCTACCTTAATGGGTCACAATGGGTCGAAAGCACTTAGGTTAGGTTTCGTTTTAGAATGTAGACTTTGTTAAACCATGACATATGAGTTCCAATACTCATTTGGTTTAAAAAACCTCATCCTATCCGATCTTCTGACTTAGGTCCGGTTTATTTATATAGTTATTAGGTTGCCGATTAATTCCGTGCTCCCTCTAGCTTTGCTTGGTTGTTGTTCAAGACCTCTAAGCATTCTCAGGTGAGTACATAGTTCCCCTATTTTACTGTTTTCAATTGTTTTGGGGTGATTCATATGTGCTAAATGTTTTCGAGGTTTTAACGATGGTTTTCAAAACGATTTTCGATATTGTAACAATGGTTTCAAAAACGATTAAAATGGTTTTTATTAAATTAATAATGATTTCGATTAAGTGAACAAACTTGTTGGTTGTATTTACATAACGAATAACATTCATTAGTTTTGGCCGAACCGACCAGTATTAGGTTATGGTACCATAGGATCTGACAAATCCCGTTATCAGACTGCACCCATGGTTATGTGTGGGTTAGGTGGGTAACGACTGAATCTGTGATTGTTAATTTACCCTTTGGTGGTCTATTAATGCGAGAAGCGAAATAGTCGAGTCGCAAAGGTTTGGATGTTATTAGCGAGACAATCAAAAGTAGTTTCAAAATTAAGACGAGAATGATGTAAATGACTAAAGCGATTTTTTTACGAATTAAACGATTTGGGTAAACGATTGGTATTTGGTTAGTGTTTAGATAACGGGATGGGTGTAATGTGATGAAAGCATGGTGGATACGCCACTGGTACTTCCTATATATAAGTGTTTTCATCGTATTACATACCGTGGTGTTATTTAGTTCACTTGGGTAAACGATTTTGAAACGATGTCACACAAACGAGGTTTTCGAAATGATATAAACCATACGAGTTTTATTAACGAGATTTATTAACGAGTTTTATTAACGAGATTTATTAACGAGTTTTATTAACGAGATTTATTAATGAGATTTATTAACGAGATTTATTAACGAGTTTTATTAACAAGATTTATTAACGAGTTTTTACGAGATGTTTTACATTTGATTTAAATAAATAAATGTTTTGGGTTAAGAATCATGGCTACGAGATTTTATAAATTATAACCAACTTGATTTGAGTTGGTTAATTATCTCGCAATACTACACTTTTCAAAACAAGGTTTTTAATTAAGTATTGCAACATGTAAACTAGCCATGAATCCGATACTCTCAAAAACCTATGTACTCGCCAGCATTTCTTTGCTGACTTTGTTTTCACATATGTTTCAGGTGTTGTTGAATGATGTTGATTGCTAGGATGCATGCTCACATAGGACTGGACGAGGCCTTAGTGACTTAATAACAATGATAGACTATGTTTAACTTGTTTATTTAGATTTCCAGACGATGTAAATATTTAATGTTTAATAAAACGAAATTTCAAACTTCCGTGTGTTTTGAAACAATGATTCTGTTACAACACTCCCCGACGATTCCGCCGCGATTTGTTGTTTTACGCGGTCGGGGTGTGACAGAAAAGTTGGTATCAGAACTCATGGTTATAGGGAATTAGGTTATTAGTAATGCTTTGACCTAGTCTATAACCTTCCTAGGACCCTAACGCGAGTTTACTTGCGTTTAGTCATAAAACAATACCGTCACCTATCCTTAGGCGACAACCACAACAAGAACACAAATTTCGAATCCGCTTTGAAAACCAATCATCTGTTCTAGGATGATTTATTATAAGGTTTTGAACCCTTCCAGTTTGACTCGTATTTGGCTTAGTGCCTTCTGAGTTTTTAAAATCTCGTCAAAGTTTGGGTCTAAATAATGTGAACACGTGCAAACTGGAAGAGTGAATGCCTGTACTCTGAGTTTTCTGTCTAAGGCTAGAGTGTTCGTACAAATCCACAGTATCGGACCCGTCACTCTTACCTGGGAACTCTTGGGGTGAGTGTTCACTTATAGGCGAGCATGTCTTCAGCGATACATTAATATGACCCGTTTACTTTGATTAATCACCGTCTCATTTGTTTGCCTTAGGTAACAAACAAATGATCGCAATTTCTATGCGTTGTCGTTCTGTTTTAATTATCCGATAACATTTCACTTGTTTTCTCCTATGTTTTTCATTTCCTCTAGAATGTCTCTTCATCGCAACGACACTCAAATGTCCGAGCAAACTGCTAAATTTGTGTTGGTACACTTTATGTGGACGCAACTCGGCTCGGTTCGACTCGGCTCAGTTCGACTTGGTTTCGACACGGTTAGGTCCGGCTCAAGCCCGACGTCACGACATTCCTCAGTCGTGCGCCCCAGAGTTCGACACACGAAGCACGGAGCGCCGCGGCCTTTCCCGCCGACACATCACCATGACATCACCTTAGTGATGTCATGATGATGTCAACAGTTTGTCCTATTTGTTATTTGGTGAACGTTTTAGAACAGAAACATGTCTGGGCCGTATATAATTAATGTTGGGCTTTGACTTGTCTTTGGATCAAGCAACTTCAATTGGGCTTTGTCTTCACTTGGGCTTCTACTACAAACGACGAAACAAGAATGATATATATGTTTAGGTGACGAAACACTTTTGTTTCGTCACTTTTCTTTGTATTTCGTCGAGTCCTTTTCTGTTTCGTCATATCTGGTCTGTGTCTTAGTATAAATACCCCACTCAGTTTCTGTGTGAAACTGATGAGCTGTGAGACTTTGAGAGAGAGTCTTTAAACATTGTTTGTATATGTTTGTTCTCGGTTTTCATCCCGTTTAATCAATAGAGTGTGTATCATTGATTATACGCGTGTGTTCTATACACTTTGTTTGGTTTGCACCGTCACGGGGATTCCGCACCCGTTACCGTGTTCGTGATAAACAAGGATAGGTGTTCGTTATCGATCCTTCACCGGAAAAACGGGACCTACAATTGGTATCAGAGCCTTGGCTCTTTTCCTTGTTTAAAACCAAACATTGTCGTGTTTGAAACAAGAGTGTTATAGTGTTTTTCAGATTTTTGTTCTTAAAAGGTTTCATATTTTTCTGGAAAATTGTTCAAAAATCTGTCAAAATCGTGTTGTTTTGTTATAGTTTTAGTGAAAACCTTGTTTTATTGCATGTGTGCATGTTTAGAGTTCGGTTTTTATTGAAAGTTTAAGAAAAATTTGTGCTCGAAAATTTATCAGTTCATCAAACCTTCATTGTGTTCTTCATAATATCAACTTTTGATTATTTGTGAAGTAAGGAAGTAACTATACAACTTGTTTGTGGATTAAAAAATTTGATTAAAATATATTTATTTGACTTTAGTGTATTGTTGATGATGGTTTGTTGAATAAAGGAACTCTCGAATACAACAAGTTTGACAATTGTGGCTCTCTTTGTCAGTAGATAAGGTTCAAGTAAATATCTCACAAATATCTATTTCTGTTTCGTCGCAAAAAGTTCAGCATTCTGTTTCGTCGCAAATAGTTCAGCATTCTGTTTCGTCGCAAATAGTTCAGCATTCTGTTTCGTCGCAAATAGTTCAGCTTTCTGTTTCGTCGCAAAAAGCTCAGCTTTCTGTTTCGTCGCAAAAAGTTCAGCTTTCAGTTTCGTCGCCTTATATCATCACAAGTGTTTCGTGGAAAGTGTTTCGTCGAGATACTTGTCAATTTTTAAACAGAGGACTTCCAAAAGTGTGATAACAGTTTGTTTTCAAGAGTGTGATCGGTTTTTCACTCACATACATCAAATATGAGTTGCACGAATCCGTGGGATTGGAGTACGGATCCACTACCAGATCTAAAACAGATGTCGATGGCCGAATATATGAATCGTACCATACCTCAACAACATCAGTCAGTAAGTGCAAGTCAATGGGAAAAGGTGTTGAATCATCAAAACATACAGAATCTTTTGGTAGCGAGAGGAGAAGAATACGCAGCTACTAGAAAGATACGTCATGATCTGTTGAAGAAGAAACTCGAATCATTTCATTTCTTAGAGAATGAAGCCCTAAATGATATAATTACTCGTTATTATCATTTGATGAAGGAAATGTATTATGTTGGTGTTCTTACATCTCAACAGGAAATTGTAGCACGGTTTGCTGATGCTCTACCTCCAAAGTGGAGCCCATTTATTGAACTTTTAAAGCATACGGGCGTTCTAAATGCTGTCAATGTTAATATCTATGAATTCATTCAGAAGTTGGAGCACAAGAACGAAGAAGAAATTCGGAAAGCTAAACAAATTCCTGCTCCTCAAAATACCGAAATGTATCTTGGAGGAGGTTTTAACCCGTTAGCTAGTTCCAGTTCAGCTCAGCAACCGAAGTTACAAACGGCGTTTGTATCAAATACAAACTCTTTTCCGTTTCCACAATCAGCTCCTCCTCCGGTCTTCGATCCAAGTGCCTATTTTCCTAAACCTACTGTCGATTGTGGTTCGGCCATACAGTTGGGAAACAGTGATCAAACAAGAACTGCGCTTTATGCCGAAATCATCAAGAATGTCAGCGATGGTGAATCTTCGGGAAATGATGACAGTTCAGGATATAGTGGCAGCACTGATGAAGATAGTTCAGGTGTGAGTGATAGTTTGTCGAATGGTGCCAAGGAGATGAAATGTCAAAATTCTGACTTGATCAAGAAAGCTGATGCTCCATCAAAAGAAATGGAGAAGATTCTCACTGAAGATGGATCTTTCTCTTCTCAGACTGCCTTTATGGCTAATGTCACAGCTTCTACAAGTCAGGTAAAATCCGAAACTCCTAGCATATGTAGTGATTGTGCATATATGAAACAGGAATTTGATAGAGTGAAACGTGAATGTGACACAATTCATAGTCACAATCAACATTTGGTTGTTGATATGTCAAAGTGCAAAGAAGCAAATATGGCTTTAACAAGAAATGAAAAGGACTTTAAATCTTTAATTGAAAATTTAAAGAAAAGTGTTTCCGAAACTACTAAAGTTGTTTATCACAAACAAGTTAGTATTAACAAGTACATAAATCTCGTTGAGGAAACCAAAAAGGAACTAGCCATTGCCAAATGCGAGCATGATGCAATCAAGCAAAAATTGGAGAGTTATTCTAACTCCCGATTTGTGCTCGATCACATAATTGACGTTCAACAACTGAAAGGGAACGTGAAAGGCGTTGGGTATAAGTCGTGTCCGCCTCCTTTGAGACACAACTATACCAAAATGCCCGATGAGGAGGAAATGCCTCGGTTTAAACCAACTGTACCTCTTAATTATGAGGAGTTTACAACTGGTCTAGGGTTCAAATCGGACAGTTCCTCGGAGGGCTCATCTGGAACAACCGAAAATTCAGCATCTGTTGGTACGGAACAAAGTCCTCCCACAATTGAAGACTATGATTCGTCCGATGATGAACCAGATGTGAGTGATGAGGATAAATCTCTTGAGAAGAATAAAGGAGTAGAAGTGCCTTTTGAGAATCACATTCTGTGTGATCCTCCTACTCCTGCTGTGCATTCAACTGGTGCTAAACAAGAGATAGATCCTATCACTGAGACCGTGTCTACCATTAAAAGTGATAACGTGTTGTATACTTTAGTTGGTGATGACAAAATTTATTCAAACACAGCTTTTCCAATTAAAAATGTCAATCAATCTTTGATTGACAAAGTGTTTGAAGATACTACAACTAAGTTTTTGGGAAAAGCGATCCCGAGAGTTTCAGTAACTCAGTGTGATCCGATTCCAAAAGCTGAAGTTAGAAGAAAATTTGGAAATCAAAAATCACCGACAAAGCAACAACCTTTTGCTCTTAAGGGTAAACAACCATTTCAACGAGCTCAAAGGCCAAATGTTTCTAAATCAAAATTTGAAACAAATGGAGCTCGTTACAAGAAGAAGGCAAAAGACGTTAAATTTGTGGCCTCCAAAGGTACTGATAAAGTGGAGATTTTTGAAAATAAGTCAAATACCGATTTTGTTCAAAAAGTCAACATTTTGAAACGTAATAATTATAACAATTACACTCAACACACAAATGGGTGTCAAGCTAGTACCTCTGAGTCTACAACTTCAACGTCAGGCCGTCGATTAAATTCTCCTAAGTTTGTTGAAAGGAGAAAATGTTTTAAGTGTGGGAAGTTTGGGCACATCATTAAAGACTGCACAAACTCGCCCAAACCAAATTTTGTTGAAAGAGTCCCCTCTGAACAAGGTCACTTATAACGTCGTCCTGTTTCTCCAAAACATGATAAATGCACTGTTAAAGAACAGGAAACAAAACAACGACGTAAAAATGTGAAGGTGATTGAAAAGGCGTTAAAACCGAAGGTTGTCCAAACAAAGTCTGTTAAGTTAGAAATTAAAAATGAAAAACAAAAACAAATTTGGAAACCAAAATCGGTAACTGTTTCAGGGAAAGCTCACTCCATTTTGAATCATCGGGAAATCGAAGTCACAATCTTCGATGATGAAGGACGACCCAAGTCTGTTAAGGCTTGGGTCCCCCTCTCCAACTAATCTCTGAGTGAGTGTGCAGGATGTTCCAGGAGGAACTATCGATAGTCATCGGATTGTTGATAGTGGAGTGTCCATGCACAAGATAGGTGACTCAAAGCTCCAAGATATTGTTATTTCTAGGAGTAGTTGCCTTTGATGGAGAGAAGAAAAAGAAAAGAAGACAGAATTGTCTGTCGAAAGAGATTGATAGCTTCGACAAAATGAAAATCATTTCAAAGTTTGATTGTTCAAGGTTTTTGATCGGGTCCCCAGGGTAGATTCAAATCAAAATGTACGCTTCTGCAGCACGTCTGATGTTCAAAATCAACAAGATGAACGTGTAGTGTACATTTCTTCGCGGTGTGATTGAAGAAAATGTGTTTGTTGAACAAACCAACCGGGTGTGCGGATGCCTTGGCTTGGATTGAACAACCGCACACTACTTCTGAAAGATAAAGACAAAAACCTTTGCTGGTGCAATGTGGAAGACCAGCCGGACCCAAAGGTTTCTGATCTTGTTGCTGTGAAGAGATTTCTAAGTAGCTACAAAATCGACTTTGAAATCCACACCGGGTGGATATCCAGTTTAGGAGAGCACTCAGATTCCTTGCAATGCACGAAGCAGTTGCAGGATACGGTTTTAAATTTCTAATCTCTCCTATACTTGTCGATATTTAAGCTGCTTTTTAAATTGTTATCCTCTCGTAGCACTCTTTGACCTGACACGTTGAACTCGAATATCACCTCACACATGATTGTTTCACTATGAAACTCGTCAATGTTGTCATGGTCCGCACCGCATACCGACATGCCAACTGATTTTTCCAAAATTCGATAAATCATTTGTGATTCAAAATTAATTTTGGTAAACGGCATTGAGGTAAAACATGAGTTAACCGACATCGGGAAATCCTTTTTGTAAATATCCTTTGTGTTTTTAAATTTATCATAGTTTGTTGATTTTAGGGGGAGTAAATCCAAAATTTGAAAATTCAAAAACAGTGAAAAATTTCAAAACTCAAAAACATTGGAAAAACAAAAATGAGTTTCCTGGCGAGAAAAAGAGAAAATGATAGTAGATCAGTGGTCTGTCTAAACCTCTTTAAACTGAAATGCAAAATGAAAAATGTTAAGCAGCTCTATATAAGATGTATCGGTAGGCTCACAATCATATTAAAGTGTGCAGGGTGATATAAATCTTAAATCGACTGAAGACCAGGTGGGAACCGCACATTGGCATATGGTCTTAGTACCGAAATTTCGTTTGAGAGATTGCCGAGGTTCTGAGATATTCGGTCTTTATGCTGTTTATCATCTGGGTATCATGGTTGTATCAAACCGTAAAAATAACGGAGACGAAGTCTAAGATCTTCCATGATACTATACATACGTGTACATATTGCATTCGACCTCAATAAGTGATCAACAATCACATGTCCATCAAAATAAGTGATAATTTATCACAGATTCTTTGCGGGAGTCAAGTTCGTCTCTTTGCTGTACGGAAGTACTGACCTGTTCACGGACTTGCTCTTGTGCCCCTCATGCATCTGAAAATCAAGTTCCTCATCAATAAGTGATTCTATCACATAGGGCTTGTTTTCAATCAAAATAAGTGAGTTTCTCACATTTTTATACGGTCAAACAGATGCTAAACGGTATACTCACCGGTAAGATGAACCCTCGTGCATACCTTGATACGGGAATGTGTCGTGTGTGGATGAACACCGGTCGGTAAGTATAAACCATACCTTAACGTATCCCCTCGCCATGATTACATCTGATAAGTTGAGCTTATGTGGACAACAATACCGATAATTGTTATAGGATGCTTATCTAAATGTTAACTAATTGAACAACAAGAGCGTTTTGGCATGACCGTACACTGATATGATTCTCTTACCCTCGAAACTCGCAAAAAGAATGTCTGTAAATATTTATTTAATGCTTTCAGTTTCTGCATCTCTGTATATATTTATTTATTGCTTTCCGTCTTTACATTTGAAAAATGAAAAATTCCAAAAAGATTTTAGGTGTGTTTTAATATAAACTTTATAAAAGCCAAAAAGATTTTGCTTCTAGTTTATTTTTGATTGACTGATGTTGGAACTCGAGTCTATCCTACCCAAAATCCTGATCGTAAGACGGAAAACAATTGCATCTTCATAAACTGTCGAAGTTAACAAGTTTTGAAAGTTAAAGAATTAAAATTGATCATTTTCTAAACTTTCAAAATGTGGTCGGTCGGTGTTTGATTGAGATTTGATCTCATATGTGTCATTTGTTTAAATGTTAACTATATTCCAAGCGGTTGTTCTCATTATGCGTTTAGCTTTCTTGCATGTGCAGATGCTAAAGGTGAGGAGAACATGTTCGATGACAAGCTTTGGAATGAAGACACGAAGTGGAGGCACTCAAAAGATAAAAATGATCGAGTTGCCGCTGACCCTTCATCAACACCACAAGGATCTAAAGTTTTGAAGTTCAAAAGATTCACGAGCATGACTCAGTGGAGAGTTCATTCTAAGGGGGAGTTTGTTACCACACTACCTGAATGAAAAAGGGAGTTTGTTGATACTTTCTTCTTACGACGCGTGAAGACTTTGAAGATCCTCCGACATGAAAGACAAAGAAGACGAACCATCGCAGAAGACGAACCATCACGAGTAGCGTCCAAGGGGGAGATTGTTGGTACACTTTATGTGGTCGCAACTCGGCTCGGTTCGACTCGGCTCAGTTCGACTTGGTTTCGACACGGTTAGGTCCGGCTCAAGCCCGACGTCACGACATTCCTCAGTCGTGCGCCCCAGAGTTCGACACACGAAGCACGGAGCGCCGCGGCCTTTCCCGCCGACACATCACCATGACATCACCTTAGTGATGTCATGATGATGTCAACAGTTTGTCCTATTTGTTATTTGGTGAACGTTTTAGAACAGAAACATGTCTGGGCCGTATATAATTAATGTTGGGCTTTGACTTGTCTTTGGATCAAGCAACTTCAATTGGGCTTTGTCTTCACTTGGGCTTCTACTACAAACGACGAAACAAGAATGATATATATGTTTAGGTGACGAAACACTTTTGTTTCGTCACTTTGCTTTGTATTTCGTCGAGTCCTTTTCTGTTTCGTCATATCTGGTCTGTGTCTTAGTATAAATACCCCACTCAGTTTCTGTGTGAAACTGATGAGCTGTGAGACTTTGAGAGAGAGTCTTTAAACATTGTTTGTATATGTTTGTTCTCGGTTTTCATCCCGTTTAATCAATAGAGTGTGTATCATTGATTATACGCGTGTGTTCTATACACTTTGTTTGGTTTGCACCGTCACGGGGATTCCGCACCCGTTACCGTGTTCGTGATAAACAAGGATAGGTGTTCGTTATCGATCCTTCACCGGAAAAACGGGACCTACAATTTGCCCAGCGAATAGGCGAAGTAATCCTGAAGACTGTGGATTTAGGTATCGCCATGTCTCGTCTCAATAATGAAGCCACCCAAGAAGCATCAAAAGAAGCAGAAGCCGAGCCTTCGAAAAAGTCAAAGAAGCGTAAAACTCCAAAGGATCCCGTAGCCGTTACACCAAATCAAGCAAAACCTAGCCAGGTGGCAGCACCACCAGCCAAGAAGCCGTACTTAGGAACTGCTCCTTTGTGCAATCAGTGTAACCTCCACCACTATGCCAGTGTCAAATGTCGGAAATGTTTCAACTGTGGACTCATTGGTCATTTGGCACGAGACTGTCGTTCAGTCACTATGCTAAACCAAGCTTTTCAGAACCCCGTTCAATTTCAAGCAGATCCAGCACAGGCTCGTTTTCCTCCTGGAACTTGCTACACCTATGGCGAGACGGGTTATGTCAGGGACAGATGCCCAAAGATTTTCAATGCAAATCCGACCCACGGATGAGCATTTGGCCGATTAGAAGAAGCTGCTGCTTTGAATAATCCGAATCTTATGTTTATGTTTCTAGTATTTTCCTTTGAACTCGGAAACAATCGATTTTGTTTATAAATAAATCTTTATTTACAATTCTGATGTACAAATATAGTTGCATATGTGTATGGCATACCCCTAAGATACCTACACCAAAGAACCGTATTTGTAGTTCTCTCGTTTATATGATCGCTCGTGAATTCCTCGAAAATTCTAAGTGCTCGCTTCATTCTAAGAAACAAAGTGACAATTTGAGTAATCACTTTAATTCCTTGGTTAGATAACTAAGGAAACTTTTATCTGTCGAAATTGCTTTTGGTAAACCTCTTGTACTCAATTCTGTTTTGTGCGACTGTCAATTTAACTATGATAATCACCTTTTTCCTATTGACCTCACACCGATGCAACTTGGGAGTTTCGACATTATCATAGGGATGGATTGGTTAGCTGAACATCATGCTGAGGTGATTTGTTTCGATAGGATTGTTCGTATTCCTCTTCCGTCTGGCGATGTTCTGGAAGTTCGTGGTGAGAAACCTTCAGGTGGATTGAAGCTTATGTCGTGTACAAAAGCCCAAAGTTATTTGCGAAAAGGATATGTTGTTTTTATGGCACATATCACCGAGGAGAAAGGCAAGAGCAAGAGTATTCAGGATATTCTGATTGTTCGGGATTATCCAGAGGTGTTTCCCGATGAACTACCTGGTTTGCCTCCAGTTCGTCAAGTCGAGTTTCATATTGACCTTGTACCCAATGCCAACCCGATTGCAAAATGCACCTTATCGTCTTGCACCGTTGGAGATGCAAGAGTCATCAAAACAGCTTCAAGAGTTATCTGATAAAGGATTCATCCGTCCGAGCTTTTCGCCTTGGGGAGCTCCTGTCCTTTTTGTGAAAAAGGAAGATGGATCTTTTCGAATGTGTATCGATTATCATGAGCTTAATAAGCTTACCATCAAGAATCGATATCCCCTACCTCGAATCGAAGATCTCTTTGATCAGCTGCAAGGTGCTACCTATTTTTCCAAGATCGATTTGCGTTCTGGGTATCATCAGCTTCGTGTATTCGAAGAAGATATTCCCAAGAGTGCTTTCCGCACAAGATAAGGGCATTACGAGTTCACTGTCATGCCTTTTGGTTTAACGAATGCCCCAGCTATCTTCATGGACTTAATGAATAGGGTCTGTAAACCTTATTTAGACAAGTTCATCATTATGTTCATCGACGATATTCTCATTTATTCAAAATCTCGAGCCGATCACGAGCAACACCCTCGTTTGACATTGGAACTCCTAAAGAAGGAACAACTTTTTGCTAAATTCTCCAAGTGCGAATTTTGGCTTAAAGAAGTTCAGTTTTTGGGTCACATAGTCAACAAGCAGGGTATTCATGTGGATCCATCCAAGATTGTTGCCATTAAGGATTGGAATACACCAACGACACCTACAGAAATTCGTTCTTTTCTTGGTCTTGCTGGTTATTATCGTCGATTCATTTCTAACTTCTCGAAGATTGCGGTTCCACTCACTGCTTTGACTCAGAAGAATAAGCCTTGTGAGTGGGGACTGACGTGAGGTCGAAGTCTCAATCAAATTTAATCCAAATACAACTAATTAGCTAGTGGTAAGTGGGTATCGAACACAGGGAGTTTGTGGAATGTATGTTATCTAAATGTATATCTAACTTGGTTAAATTAAACTAATTGCAAGTAAATTAAAATTCAAGAGTTTATTTGAGTGAATTGGTTTTAGAACTAAATTTAACTAATTAAATTGCAAGAGAAAAGTTTTGGTTGTAAACAATTTAGAGACAAGTAACCATCTTTAGTTTCCGGTTTGCTTTGACACTTATGCTAATATTCCACTAGAAAGAACTACATAGACATAGTTCATATGTGATCAATTGCAGTGATGAAAGGGAACTAAGTACTCAGATTCCTAGAACGTGAGGTTGTTACCCGATGATCAATCAACCCTTACCCAAGCCTAACTATACCCATGATATCTCGATTTCCAACGGCACCAAGAACGTATGGTTTCTAATTAGTTCAACATAAGGATTAACAATTTACTAACAAACAATCACACACACACCATAACAAGCAATTCAATAAAGAGAAGATTGTTATTCTAGAAATTAGGAAATAAACATAAATGTCTTGCAAACCTTCCACCAAAGATAGTCACAAAATACTTAGCCACTCATGGCATGAACAAACATTGTCAAACAAGTTTTAATCTTCAAGAACAATTCCCACATCAAAAACTAATGATCCAAGATTGTTTCAAGCTCCCAAAAGTCTCCAAGTATCTCCAAAATTTGTTCACAAGCAAGTGGTAACCGATTGGAAATGATAAGTCCCTTTAATCTTCATGAAAATGGCATTTAATGAAAGGAGTTACAAGTTTGCATCAGTCGGCGCCGTAACCTACGGCCCTCCACCGTAGGTTACGGCGGTCAGCATGTTCAGAAAGTCAATATAGTGCCGTAAGCTACGGCACTTCACCGTAGCTTACGGCGTTCAGCAATTCTTTACGGTGCTTTTCTTCTGATCTACGGCGGACAACTTTTGAGCATGAATGGCCGTAACCTACGGCAAGACACCGTAGGTTACGGCGCTGAGGGAGCTATATCCTTTGTTTCTTGATCGAATCTTCACTCCATCAAACCTTTGACTCCACCAACTTCTAGTATCCATCCAAGCTACTTAAAACCCGCATTTTGAACGTTTTAGCACCTGCATCATCAAACGTAGAATGGTTACCAAATTCAAGCAAATAACCAGACAAAGAATGGTATTTTATTCTATTTAACGGCATTAAGGGTTGTCCTACGGACCACCCGTCACATCCCCACACTTACCCGTTGCTTGTCCCAAGCAACCCATTCAAAACGATTCAAAACCCAAGCGATCAAACATGCAAACCAAGCTAAATGTGCCGTCCTTTTACTAACTTCCAATCATACCACAAGACACACCCCTCACAAAAATCTCTCGGTAACAAGAATTATTAGCATAATGCTAAACCACTAAATGCGTGTGTGTGTGTGTGCGACAATAAGCTTGTATAAAAATCAAGTCTCCTCCTAACAAATATCTAGCATGCTTATGAATCAAAGAAACTTACGGGTTGTAACGAGGCTAGGTGCAAAGATAGGAACATGGTGGATTAAATATGAAAGAGCTAATTGATTTGACCCGGTTTTTATTTCTACTACTACAAGCAACACCAAATATACAAAACTTCTTCACATTCTCAACTACTATTGCAACTAAATACTTCTTTTTGTATTTTTCTCATAATTTATTTATTTTTTTTTTTGAATTCAAACATAAACATAAAAGCTCAACAATATATACACGAACATCAACACTACATGCTAAATTTCCTAAACCGGGTCATATCAAAAGGTAAAATTTATAGGAAGTAGGCTTGGGTCACAACCGAATGGTCTAAGGCTCAAATGTGGCTTTCTAAGGACCAAACCCCCACCCCTCACAATACCAAGCTCATATATGTAAAGTATGAGGTCCAACCCACCAATTCCCTCACTCTCACACATCCAGACGAGGCTACCTAAAAGTCCCCTATCATTTTCACAAGCATGCTAACTCTAGGATTTAACAAGAATTCCTACACAAGTTCTATTAACACACGACACACACCGCCACTCAAACAAAGAAATATCAATAACAATCATATGTGGCCCAAATTCTCACCAAGAAAAGACTAGGAATAGGTGTCGGCGTGTCAAGAGGGACAAAATCAAGCTTTCAAATTTTGACAATTTTGCTCGGATTTACAAAAAAATTTAAATTCTCAAAAATTTCCCCCATCCCCACACTTGGGATACATTGTCCCAATGTATGGCTTTGAGGGAAGGATCGCTTTTAACTAACAACATTAGCCTTCGCTAATATTCTCAAATCCCAACTTTTTTTTTTAACTAACAACACCACCAACTTTCACATCCCAAAACAACACATCAACATCAAAACACCACCCTACCTCCCAACCATAAACATAAACATACGAGATAAACAAATATACACAAATATACAAAGAAACAAGATACGACCTGGCTAGTAGTACTTCGGCTGTGGAGGCCCGAAGATGGATGTCATCATATCATTCCACTCGCCAAAACCAAATGCTCCGCTACCACTGCTACTACCTTGATCACCACTTGGATTCGCTTGCTGATAACTCATAGCGTGCGGATCCACCCACTGAGAATGATGTAATGGTGGGGTGGGATACGACACACTACCGTCATAAGGTGGCAATGTAGTATAATCCACAACTGGCAGATCCGCTTCGATTGGTTGGCCCGCATGCCACTGATCGTGCACGCGTCTCTGACGATCGTCTAGGTAGCGATTATTCACTTCTTCTTCATGGGCATACATATGAGCACGGTTCCATTGCTCACTCCTATCATAACTCTGCTTCAAAGCCCTCTCCATACTTGCCCCCATGAAAGTTTGCTGATCAAAGAGCATCTGGTTTGGTTCACTCCATTCTCCAAAAGTGGGTGGCCGCCTCTGTTCAATTATCTGGCCCATATTTCCCGAATGAGCCCAATAGGGATCATAAGCCTGTTGTGCATAGTCGTACACACTCCCCACATAACCAGTGCCCCTTATCTGAGTATCAACCACAAAAGTGTCTTCACGATAGTCATCGTCACCACTCACTTCTTCATCGGTCGTTTCGGGCTCATCAGCCTCACCTGGTCGTAACGGCCTCGCATCCGCTTTTAACACTCTCCATCTTCTCCCATCTATTTTCAGCTTATGATACCTCTCCGATTCCTTGTAATCCCAACCTGGCCCCAGATTCTTGAGGTCAAATGGTTTAAACCTCTTGTAAGAACCTTTTTCATCACCTTTAATTGCCCCATATTTCTTTAGCAACGCCGTAATCAACCGGCAATGAAGCACAATCTTTCTTTCTCCACTATTCCTGCTCAGCCAGATGTTGTTTAACACTAGAAATCGGAATGGTACCATTGGAGAACCATGCATCATCATATACAAAAGCAGCACCTCTTGAAACCGAACCTCCATCTTGTCACCCCGCCGCGGGATAACATTGTATGTACACAAAGTCAACAACAACTTTGCTTCCATTCTCAAGTTACGTCTATACAACTTCCCATGTGTTCTACCCGGAAGAAATAGATAATCCAACATATTTTGCCATTGAGGGTGCTTATCGGGCTCATGGTAGAGATCTTTGAGGCTTGGATATCTATATTCACCGGATGGTAAGTCATCAAACTTTGCTACTCGGCGCAACGAGTCATAAGACATTTCGACCTTAACCCCATTACACCACCCAACGAGCTTCATGTTGCTTGGGGCCTTAAACGGGGGAGATTCAAGCGAAGCCATCCATTCTTGAATCTGAGTATCATACATCTTCTTCACCTCGCCATCATAACACTTCAAAGCTGCCCCCCAACCCAATTCTTTAAACTTTCCTGTTATCCCAAACGGCCCGAAATCAACCTCCCGGATCTCCTTTTCACAGATAAATGCTTCAGCCCGTTGTTTCAACTTGTTCATTTGTTCGTGGAACAAGTCCTCTCTCCATTCGGCGGGTTGGTCAAGCAATGAACCGGATGTCCAATTCGGTTTCGGACCCCTTGGAGGCGCATCTTCCTCTGAGTCCGGGTCGCCTATCCGTGTCAATCTCCTCCTCTTTTGTTGTATATCTTCCCCTTGAGGCTCGTTAGACGAACTTGCAACTGCTTTTCCCTTTTTCTTCACCATATCTACACACATTCACAAACCAACCACACAAAACAATTCAAGTTAGTTCAACTTCCCAAACTTCCCCACACTTGCTTTATGTTATGGGTATAAATGTACAAAAACCGAAAATTCATCCTTTCAAACAAAAATTCGGCATGATGTCTCTATACTTCAGAATTTTTCCAAAAGATTTTTACTAAACATCAAATACATTCATACCCAAACAATCAATGGCTCACAAAATCCTATCATCTATCTCATACAAGCAAGTGTGTAAGCAAAAACTATAATGAAAACTTACAAACCTCAATGTACTTCAAAGAATGACAAGAAATTGCATACCTTAGTGTTGTAGAAGATGAGAATAACAAACTCTTCAAGTTCACACAAAAACCCACAAAAACCCCAAAATTTTCGGCACCCCTATTTCAAATCCGACCCAAAAACAAAGGATTCTTCGAAATACAAGTGTAAATCTGGATTCCTTGTGAAATTTCACCCAAAATGGACTCAAGAATCACGAAAATCGGACTAGATATGAGGAAGATATGAAGTTTCTAAGGTGACTAGGGTTCTTGAAAGAAAAATGGAGAAGAAGAAGTGTGAAAGATGAATGTGTGGTTGGGGGGGTATAGGGAATCGAAGTGTGTGGATGGGGTGTATTGTAGTTTTTTTTTTATTATTATTATTAATATTATATTTCGGTTTTGATTTTTTTATATATATATATATAACCGACAAATAGGCCACCCATACCCTTCAGCTCCGTGCCGTAGCCTACGGCTCTTTGCCGTAGGTTACGGCGATATCTGGCAAAAACTTCCCACCGTAGACCAGGGTCTTGGTGCCGTAGGGTTCTAAAAAGGTTGATTTCCACCGTAAGCTACGCCAAAAGGGCGTAACTTACGGCGCAAGCTGGGCATATGGGGGCAAGCATAAGTCCTTATTTCACCAAATATATTTTATTTATTTTTTTCCTTTTTTTATTCACTTAATAATTTTTATTGTTTTATGATTTTATTGAAAACATGAAAATTATTACCCTACCCCCCGTTAAAAACCCGTGTTGTCCTCAACACTATGCTCGGGAAATTCGCACAAATTTCCCCACACTTGTTTCAAACACCGGTTCTAAACGGGACTTATTCCAAACACGAAACTAAGCTAAAATATGTACAAAACACCAAACCTGGGCCTCTTTCACGTTTCCTCATCATCCAATGGGCGTAAAATGTAACCCACTTTGTCAAGCTCGAGATTGTTGATGTCGTTACCTTCCAAATACGGTTTGAGCCGATGCCCGTTCACTGTTTGTTGCTTATTGGTTTGTTCATCTTGTATATCAACATCGCCAAATCTTCCCACTCTTCGGATAACATAGGGACCCATCCACTTGCTTTTGAGTTTTCCCGCGAACATCTTCAACCTTGAATTATACAACCACACCTTTTGACCCACTTCGAAATTCTTTTTCTTTATTTTTGCATCATGAACTTTCTTCAGTTTGTCTTTGTATGCGGATACACACTCATAGGTTTGATCCCGTATTTCCTCAATCTCATTCAATTGTAGCTTTCGCACCCGACCCGCTTCGTCATAATTCGCATTCACCGTTTTAATCGCCCAATATGCCCGATGTACCAACTCCATAGGCAAATGACACCCTTTTCCATACACCATTCGATACGGCGTTGTATCAAGTGGAGTTTTGTAAGCCGTTCGATAAGCCCACAACGCATCATCAAGTTTGGTTGACCAATCTTTTCTATCCATTCTTACCATCTTCATTAAAATCTCTTTAATTTGACGGTTGGACACTTCAACTTGTCCACTTATTTGCGGATGGTATGGTGTAGCAACACGGTGATTCACATTGTATCTTTTTAACAATTTCCCAAAATTGAAGTTCTTGAAATGTGAACCGCCATCACTTATTATCACCCTAGGCACACCGAATCGAGCAAAAATATTAGATTGCACAAACTTACATACAACGGAATGATCATTGGTCCTCGTAGCGATAGCTTCAATCCATTTCGACACGTAATCGACCGCCACCAATATATACAAAAACCCATTTGAGTTTGGAAAAGGACCCATGAAGTCTATTCCCCAAACATCAAATACCTCCACCACCAAAATGGGTTGTAACGGCATTTTATCCCGCTTCGAGATGCTTCCCACTCTTTGACAATTTATGCAATTTCGGGCATACTCGCAGGAATCCTTGAAAATCGTGGGCCAATAAAACCCACTAGATAACAGCCGATAACCCATCTTGTTCCCACTAAAATGCCCTCCACATGCCGACGAATGAGCATGGGTTAAAATCTCTAGAACTTCAGTTTCGGGAACACACCTTCTTATGACTTGATCGGGTCCAATTTTAAACAAATCCGATTCATCCCAAATATACTGCTTTACTTGGCTTAAGAATTGTTGTCGTCTCTTCTTTGTCCAATGATTCGGAATTGCACCCATAGCCAAATAGTTCACATAATGGGCATACCAAGGTGCGACAAAAGTAGAGACGGCTAACAATTGTTCATCGGGAAACCGTTCATTAATCTCGCTCGGGTCATCAACACCTTCCAATGGGATCCGAGACAAATGATCCGCAACAACATTTTCACACCCCTTTTTGTCTCGAATCTCTAGATCGAACTCTTGCAACAAAAGCACCCAACAAATCAACCGGGGCTTTGCATCCTTCTTTTCCATTAGATACCTGACCGCGCTATGATCCGAATACACAATCACCTTACTTCCCCAAATATATGCTCTAAACTTGTACAAGGCATACACCACTGCTAATAATTCTTTCTCGGTTGTAGTGTAATTCAATTGTGCCTCGGACAAAGTTTTACTTGCATAATAAATTACCACCGGCTTCTTGTCAACTCTTTGACCCAAAACCGCTCCAATGGTCATGTCGCTAGCATCACACATAATCTCAAACGGCTTCGACCAATCCGGTGGTTGCAAAATAGGAGCCTTCACCAACTGTTCCTTCAACACACGAAAAGCTTACAAACATTCGTCAGTAAAATCAAATGGAACATCTTTCAATAATAAGTTACATAAAGGTTTTGTAATTACACTAAAACCCTTAATAAACCTTCTATAAAACCCTTCATGTCCCAAAAATGATCTCACCCCTTAACATTCTTTGGTGGGGGTAGAGATGAAATTACCCGAATTTTTGCTTTATCTACCTCCATTCCCCGGTCCGAAATCACATGCCCCAACACAATACCCTCTTGAACCATAAAATGGCTCTTTTCCCAACTTAGCACCAAGTTCGTCTCAACACACCTTTTTAAAACTTTTTCCAATTCATCAAGACAAGAATAGAAACTTGGGCCAAAGATGGAAAAATCATTCATAAACACTTCAAGAGATTCCCCGACCATGTCTGAAAATATACTCATCATACATCTTTGAAATGTGGCCGGAGCGTTACATAGTCCAAATGGCATTCGCCGAAAAGCAAATGTACCATATGGACATGTAAACGTCGTTTTGTGTTGGTCGTCCGGGTGAATAGCAATTTGGTTATATCCCGAATACCCATCCAAAAAACAATAATATTTTTGACCGGAAAGTTTTTCAATTATTTGGTCAATGAAGTGTAACGGGAAATGGTCTTTGGAGGTAGGTAGCGGCGTTTAATTTCCTATAATCAATGCAAACTCGCCACCCGGTTACCGGGCGGGTGGCGATTTGCTCACCTTGTTCATCTTTAATTACCTGAATGCCCGACTTTTTAGGCACTACCTGAGTCGGACTTACCCACGCACTGTCCGGTATGGGATAAATGATCCCCGCATCCAGCCACTTGATAACTTCTTTCTTGACCACTTCTCTCAAGTTCGGGTTCAACCTTCTTTGTGTTTCACAGGTTGGCTTTGCATCTTCACTTGTAATAATTTTATGCATTACAATGGAAGGACTAATACCCTTTAAGTCGGCTATCGTCCACCCAATTGCCGCCTTGTGAGACTTCAACACCCCTATCAAATCCTCTTCTTGAGCTACCACCAAATTAGAAGCAATGATCACCGGTAAGGTGTCATTCTCCCCTAAGAATACATATTTCAAATGCCTCGGTAACTCTTTCAATTCCACGCTTGGTGGACATTCCAAGGAAGGCTTTGTACCCGAATCAATTCCCACCGGTAAAGTATCCGTTTGGTGGGTCCATGGCGGTCTCCCTTCTTTCACCGCAAGAGCCTCTTGCTCCTTCTCTTCCTTTTCCAACTCACATGTGTGCACCTGCAAAGACACATCACAAACACAAGAACCCAAAATATCTTCCTCGAACTCCTTTGGGTCGTATCCATCTATGAAATCTGCTAGAAAACACTCATCACCATAAACATTAGTACCGTTAGTAAAAACATTTAATCTCATCTTTCTATTACCGAATGTCATGTCGACTGTACCATATCGACAATCAATAACGGCATGTGCGGTGTATAAAAATGGCCGACCCAAAATAACATTTTGTTGTTGAATTGGGTCCGCGGATGAGTAATCTAGCACAAGAAAATCCACGGGATAATAAAACTCATCAACTTTATCTATCACATCCCATACAATACCCCGAGGAAGTTTATGAGACAAATCGGCTAATACCACCGTTGTCTCAACCCGTTTCAATGGACCAAAATCGTATTGGTCATATAACCCCCCCGGTAAGATACTTACTCCGGCTCCAAGATCCAATAACGCCCTTGCGGTTTGAAAATTTCCCACTTGAATGTTTATAAGAGGCATTCCCGGATCTTGTAGCTTAGGAGGAAGATCTCCTTTCAAAACCGCGCTTAGCCGCTCCGTCAAGTCAACCAGTTTAGGCACTTTTTGTTGCCTCTTTTGAGTACATAATTCTTTTAAAAACTTGGTGTAAGCGGGTACCTGTTTGATTGCTTCAAGTAAAGGAAGATTAATTTTTACTTGTTTAAAAACCTCCCACATTTCCTCTTTTTGAGGCCCCCGTTTCGAAATGAAATTTTTCTTACCCGGATCTAATAAAGCCGAGGGAAATGGTACTTGACTAGATCCCTCACCCTCATTTTTCTTTTCGTTTTCTTTATTAATTTCGGGTTTTTCAAAATTGGGTTTTTTAGAAGAAACAATAGGTGGTTCATTTTCTTCCTCACTATCTTGACCCGTTATATCTTCAACCACCCCATCAACCAAATCCGGTGAAGGATTGGTTTTATACTCTTTCCCACTTCTCAAAACACTTACATGGTGAATGTTAACATTATTACCTCTTGAAGTACCGTGAGATGGGTTTACCTTAGTGTCGCTTGGTAATTGACCTTTATTTTTCTTCAATTCTGACACTTCGGTTGCAAGTTGACCCATTTGGGTGGTCAAAGTTTGAATTGCTTTATCTCGGGCTTCATCCTTTTGTATGCGAGCATCATCCATTTGGTTCCTCTTTTGCATCTCCACTTGCATGCTCTTCAACATATCCATCATCTCATTTCCACCCGAAGACCCCCCTTGTTCTTGACCCGCTTGACATTGCCTTTGGTATCCTTGGTTATTCCCACCTCTATATCCACTTTGGTTATTGTAAGGTTGGTGTGAACCATAGTTACCTTAGTTACCTTGGAAATTCGGGTTTGCTTGATTTGAATGGTTCCCATAATGAAAGTTTGGGTGGTTCCTCAACCCGGGGTGGTAAGTGTTGGAATTCATGTTATAGTTTCTACCACCCCCTCCTTGACCTTGTACCACATGAACTTCCTCACATTGCCCTTCCACCATTCCTTGGCAATTTTCAGCCGCATGACCTATTTCATTGCAAATAGCACAAACATCATAAATTTGATTAGAGGTTTGAACATTACCATCGTCAACCGCATGCACTTGTGTTCGGGTAACGGCCGGTCGTGCTCTCCTCGATGCTTGAGCTTTCCTCTTTGATGTAATTTCCATTTGCTCCAAAGACTCCCAATCGTCTTGATCATAGTTCGTACCAAAAGTGCCACCGGTAATAGACATTAAATCGTGAGCGTCTTCGGCACTCTACCCCTCATGAAAAGCGTTCATCAATTCCCAAAGTTCAATCCCATGGTGAGGAAAATTCTTAATCATCATGTTGAAACGCTCAAAGGCCTCATGGAACATCTCACCTTCTTGTTGTTGAAAACTCCTCAATCCCTTCCTAGCATCATTGGTCTTTTGAGCGGTGTAAAATTCATCTAGAAATATATGTTGCATTTCCGCCCAAGTGTAAATAGATGCTGAAGGCAAAGTGTAGAACCACTTCTTTGCCTTGTCCTCCAACGAAAATTGAAACAAGACTAACTTGACATCATCGGCTGAAAAACCTTGACTCCCAAGAGTATTGCAAATTGAGTCATAGGCCTCCAAATGGAAATAAGGCTCCTCCGTTGCTAGACCCTTATATTTCGGCAAACTTTACAAAGAATTTGTTCTAACTTCAAAGGTCATCCCTTGATTATTGTGAGGAATAACCACCAGTGAAGGGTTGTGAGTAATTACCGGCCTAAAATGCGCTTCAATTCCCCTCGCATGTTCCCTAAGATGCCTTCTTGGTACACCCAACCGACCCCTTGGACGAATAGGACCCATTGGTCTTGGTATATGCCCTTATGGTGTGAATGGTTGTTGAAATTGTTGTTGTGGCATAGGTGGGTGTTGAATTGGCCTTTGGAATTGTGGTTGTACATGTTGTGGTCGAACTTGTTGCAATGGTATAGGGCATTGCATTGGTGGCCCTTGTGGCCTTGGCCTAATGTGTTATGGTATGAGTTGTTATTGTTGTGGCATTCCACCAACACTTGCCATCCCTTGAGGTTGGCCTTGCATATAACCAAAGTCTCCTTGGTCCCCATCACCCATATATGCATATCCTTCTTCCTCATAACCCTCAAAATCCTCATATCCTTCTTCGTATCCATCTCCCCCTATACCCGAAGATTACCCAACTGGAAGAGTCGAATATTGAAAACCCGACTGGTTCGATGGTCTAAATGTAGATGTAGCATGAATGACAGTTGAACCTTGTGGTAATGTATAGGTTACGGATGATTGACCTGAAACTGGGAAAAAATGGGTGAGTGGTGGAATTGTAGTAGAAGGGTTAAAGGTATGTGTAGGTTCTTCTTGAGTGGTAATGGGTTGGGTGTTAGTTGGTGTTACATCATGAAGTGAAATAGGGTTGGAAGTGGTGTTTGGAATGGTAGTGTTTGGTGAAGGTTGAGTGGTTGATGGTATGAAAGGTGGTACGAGTTCACCCATGGTGGGTAGTGGTTGTGGTGGATCCATGTATCGAATTGGTGTGATTGGTGTAGTTGGTGTTGTTGGTGAACCACTGATTCTGTTCTCTCTTAGCAAGATTCTGTTTCCTCTTAATGGTCGCTCAATCTCCGGATCAAATGCCAATGGTGATAGCTTGTGAGAGCTTCTAGTACGCATGCACCTGTAAATACCTGCACACTAACACACCTAGCGTAAACCAGAAAAATAACAAACTAAAAAGGATAAAAAAATAACACACGTTGCGCACTACTCCCCGGCAACGGCGCCAAAATTTGACGTGAGGTCGAAGTCTCAATCAAATTTAATCCAAATACAACTAATTATCTAGTGGTAAGTGGGTATCGAACACAGGGAGTTTGTGGAATGTATGTTATCTAAATGTATATCTAACTTGGTTAAATTAAACTAATTGCAAGTAAATTAAAATTCAAGAGTTTATTTGAGTGAATTAGTTTTATAACTAAATTTAACTAATTAAATTGCAAGAGAAAAGTTTTGGTTGTAAACAATTTAGAGACAAGTAACCATCTTTAGTTTCCGGTTTGCTTTGACACTTATGCTAATATTCCACTAGAAAGAACTACATAGACATAGTTCATATGTGATCAATTGCAGTGATGAAAGGGAACTAAGTACTCAGATTTCTAGAACGTGAGGTTGTTACACGATGATCAATCAACCCTTACCCAAGCCTAACTATACCCATGATATCTTGATTGCCAACGGCATCAAGAACGTATGGTTTCTAATTAGTTCAACATAAGGATTAACAATTTACTAACAAACAATCACACACCATAACAAGCAATTCAATAAAGAGAAGATTGTTATTCTAGAAATTAGGAAATAAACATAAATGTCTTGCAAACCTTCCACCAAAGATAGTCACAAAATACTTAGCCACTCATGGCTTGAACAAACATTGTCAAACAAGTTTTAATCTTCAAGAACAATTCCCACATCAAAAACTAATGATCCAAGATTGTTTCAAGCTCCCAAAAGTCTCCAAGTATCTCCAAAATTCGTTCACAAGCAAGTGGTAACCGATTGGAAATGATAAGTCCCTTTAATCTTCATGAAAATGGCATTTAATGAAAGGAGTTACAAGTTTGCATCAGTCGGCGCCGTAACCTACGGCCCTCCACCGTAGGTTACGGCAGTCAGCATGTTCAGAAAGTCAATATAGTGCGCTACGGCACTTCACCGTAGCTTACGGCGTTCAGCAATTCTTTACGGTGCTTTTCTTCTGATCTACGGCGGACAACTTTTGAGCATGAATGGCCGTAACCTACGGCAAGACACCGTAGGTTACGGCACTGAGTGAGCTATTTCCTTTGTTTCTTGATCGAATCTTCACTCCATCAAACCTTTGACTCCACCAACTTCTAGTATCCATCCAAGCTACTTAAAACCCGCATTTTGAACGTTTTAGCACCTGCATCATCAAACGTAGAATGGTTACCAAATTCAAGCAAATAACCGGACAAAGAATGGTATTTTATTCTATTTAACGGCATTAAGGGTTGTCCTACAGACCACCCATCAGGGACCTAAGCAAGAAGAAGCGTTTCAAACGCTAAAACAGAAGTTATGTGATGCTCATGTTCTATCTTTGCCCGATGGAAACGAGGATTTTGTTGTCTATTGTGACGCGTCTAATCTAGGACTTGGTTGCGTTCTTATGCAACGAGGTAAAGTCATAGCTTATGCATCAAGACAGTTGAAAGTTCACGAGAAGAACTATACGACTCATGATCTTGAGTTAGGAGTTGTGGTTTTTGCTCTCAAAATCTGGAGACACTACCTCTATGGAACGAAGTGTGTGGTATTCACAAGACCACAAAAGTCTCCAGCACATTCTTAATCAGAAGGAGCTGAACATGAGGCAACGACAATGGGTTGAGCCCTTGAACGATTACGATTGCGTGATTCGCTACCTTCCTGGTAAGGCGAATATCGTAGCCGATGCGCTTAGTCGAAAGGAGCGAGTCAAGCTTCATTCTATTCAAACTCTATCTGATATTCAATCTTGTGTCCTTCAAGCACAACGATCTTGTGTAAACAAAGGCTTATTGAAATATGAGCTACCACTCCAACTCGAGCTTAAACTCGAAACGAAAGGTGATGGGTTGCCCTATTTTAAGGATCCTTGTGGATGTTTATCGCTCAAATCGGAGTCCTTAATTGAATTCATTGTATGCTTTAATACGTACATTACGATTCAATAAGGACAAAACCGAATTCTTATTAAGATCTTCCTATCTTCATAGTTAGATTCTTGAAATGTTTAAAGTGCCAAATGAAATCCACGGATTAGATTCCTGGTGTGCTTTAAATACCCGTGTCCAAAGATAACAAATTAAAGGTCAAATTAAACAATTATGCAATTATGCGATTATGTGTTTATGTGTTCTCCTTTATGTTTTGTGTGATCTGATTTTCGTTATCCAAATCCTCATAGAATCTTCCATATCTTCATAAGAGGGATTCATAGTACGATATTCAAAAGGTACTACCTTAAATCCTTAATGGGCATCTACGTGGTAGTTAAGACCCTTGGGTTATATAGTACCATTCCATGATTCGAAAAGATACCCTTGAGTGGTCTAGTTAAAGATTGATTCAGAATCTGGTTAAGAATGGCATGTGATGATACAGCTGAAAGGACCCTATGGTGGTCCAGTCACACTCATCACAGGTTCGTTCATTTGGTTTTCCCCTACACATTATCAAATGCACTGTGTGGACTATGCAAGGAATTACGTAATTATGGACGCGTACATAATTATAAAAAATTCAGTGCACGGAAACCACAGTAAGATTTATCATGTGTAAGAACCAATAGTGACAACAATAACGAAACGTGAACAATGTAATGGAGGTACGGTGGACGCACCAATGGCGCTTCATATACTTGTATATAAGTGTCCCTCTTACATTGCAAGCATAATGTTATCTAAAGTTACTAGAAGTTCAGAACCCTAACCAGTGTTGTTTTATCTTTTCGACTTCATGTTTCGAGCTCTCACAAGTTTCCTCTAATTAAATTTCGGGACGAAATTTCCTGAAGTAGGGGAGACTGTGACATTTGTGCCTCCACGGCCATCGAACAAATACTAAATCAATGAAATGGTGTGTTTCATACTTGGGATTTGTATAAATATGTGTATCGTTTGCACATATCAATTCTTGTTCGATTTCGAGCTCTAAATCGCTTTCTGGAAAGTTATACGCGAACTGATGCATAAACGTAATCAGTTTAACGCAACAAACACTCCGGGATAGTAAAATAGGCTTAACATACCTTAAATAACCTTTACATAACTTAGAAATAAGTTTTGGATGGTTTGGTATGCCGAAATCAAGTTTATTCGCTTACAGGGACTAGTTTCAACAAACTGTGAAAGTATGTCGATTCGTACTGTAACGAACATTCCGGAACTTGATCATAAGTTAAAAAAACCCTAAATATCCTTTAAATAGCTTAGAACTAGTCTTTGAGGGGTTCGGTATGCTAAAATAAACTTTATTGATCATTTAGGGACTAAAAGCGTCAAAAAGTGCACCAGATTGCATTTTCGCGCATATCTTACGTTCTGAATATATCCGGACATTCAAAAATTTATGTAATCATTAAAATATTTTATTTTAGTGATTGGCATGATAAAATTCCATTCGTCGCTTAATTTGGATCGTTTTTGCGTTCGTTACGACTTCCGTCGTAATTAACCGAACAACGCGACCATACGACCAAACGAACCGACATCCGAGATATTTTTGAGCATGTTTTGAGTTCCCTATACTTTAACTTCATTTTAGAGCCTTGAAATGAGGTTAACGGGGCTTAAACATGCCAAAAAAGAGCCGAAATGCAGGATTCTCAAGTGTAGGGACTAAATTGCAATTTCTGGAAACTCAAGCCCAGGCGGGCCGTGTGAGTTCTTGAGTCTGCATACGCGGTCCGCGTGAGTTACCCAGTATCAGCAAACTGTTTTTCAGAAACAGCAGCTGGTTTACAGGCCCTTTGCACCTGGTTTTGATCAATCTAGAGGCCAAATTGGATGGTTTTCAAGTGCCCATGGTATTCAAATACTATGTACCCACTTGTACGGCTTAGATCGAAGCTCAATCTTCGAGAAACTATCCTAATGGCTCTAGTTTTCCTATAAATACCCACCCTCACTTCACTTGCAAACCCACATTGATCTGATTTTGGCTCTCTAAGTTGAAGTTTATGCTTCATACCTGAGAGTAAATCGGATCATAGCTTGCAGGGACCTTTTGTAAGTATTCTTTCGTTCTTTTATCGCTTCTCGAGTCCGAAAGTCAAACTACGTTTGACTTTCTGCATTAACCAGTTTATGGTCAATGCGAAGTTCGTTTGAACTTCATAACGTGAGCGTAATCACGATGGTTATAGTCCCTAGTGACTATACCTACTGATTACCACGTTATCTAGGCTCAGTGATGAGTTGTAGTTTCGGCCAAAATGCGCATTCTCGCGTATTTTGTAACCAAACTACTTTTGGGTATCAAAACCATTTGTTTTGATACCAAATCTATTTTCTAAATTCGTTAAACATGTTTTAACATGTTTAACTCGTCACTTTTAGTTTAGTGCTTGTGTAGAGTCGTAAGTCAAACGGACTAAAGACCCGCTTAGACTTTCGAACACGACCCGTTTGGTCGATCATTAGGATCCGACCAAACATGTTTAGTGACTATAGTTGCATAGGGAATAACCTTCCGAGGTTATACCTTATGGTCACTTAGGTTTAATTAGTTGTATGATAGGTAGTTTGTATGCCTTAGGTAAATGACCAAAATACCCTTTTCATGCATAATTGGTAATTAAGCATGTGTAACACAAAATTTTGTCACTTAATTGATTATGCAACATATTTAATCATGTTTAGTCATATAATACTTGTCATAGGACTAGTTAGACGTCTCGAACGCGCTTTTGCACGAACGACACGTTAAAGTAGCGTAAGCTACCTTAATGGGTCACAATGGGTCGAAAGCACTTAGGTTAGGTTTCGTTTTAGAATGTAGACTTTGTTAAACCATGGCATATGAGTTCCAATACTCATTTGGTTTACAAAACCTCATCCTATCCGATCTTCCGACTTAGGTCCGGTTTATTTATATAGTTATTAGGTTGCCGATTAATTCCGTGCTCCCTCTAGCTTTGCTTGGTTGTTGTTCAAGACCTCTATGCATTCTCAGGTGAGTACATAGTTCCCCTATTTTACTATTTTCAATTGTTTTTTGGGGTGATTCATATGTGCTAAATGTTTTCGAGGTTTTAACGATGGTTTTCAAAACGATTTTCGATATTGTAACAATGGTTTCAAAAACGATTAAAATGGTTTATATTAAATTAAAAATGATTTCGATTAAGTGAACAAACTTGTTGGTTGTATTTACATAACGAATAACATTCATTAGTTTTGGCCGAACCAACCAGTATTAGGTTATGGTACCATAGGATCTGACAAATCCCGTTATCAGACTGCACCCATGGTTATGTGTGGGTTAGGTGGGTAACGACTGAATCTGTGATTGTTAATTTACCCTTTGGTGGTCTATTAATGCGAGAAGCGAAATAGTCGAGTCGCGAAGGTTTGGATGTTATTAGCGAGACAATCAAAAGTAGTTTCAAAATTAAGACGAGAATGATGTAAACGACTAAAGCGATTTTTTTATGAAATAAACGATTTGGGTAAACGATTGGTATTTGGTTAGTGTTTAGATAACGGGACGGGTGTAATGTGATGAAAGCATGGTGGATACGCCGCTGGTACTTCCTATATATAATTGTTTTCATCGTATTACATACCGTGGCGTTATTTAGTTCATTTGGGTAAACGATTTTGAAACGATGTCACACAAACGAGATTTTCGAAATGATATAAACCATACGAGTTTTATTAACGAGATTTATTAACGGGTTTTATTAACGAGATTTATTAACGAGTTTTATTAACGAGATTTATTAACGAGATTTATTAACGAGTTTTATTAACAAGATTTATTAACGAGTTTTTACGAGATATTTTACATTTGATTTAAATAAATAAATGTTTTGGGTTAAGAATCATGGCTACGAGATTTTATAAATTATAACCAACTTGATTTGAGTTGGTTAATTATGTCGCAATACTACACTTTTCAAAACAAGGTTTTTAATTAAGTATTGCAACATGTAAACTAGCCATGAATCCGACACTCTCAAAACCTATGTACTCGCCAGCATTTCTTTGCTGACTTTGTTTTCACATATGTTTCAGGTGTTGTTGAATGATGTTGATTGCTAGGATGCATGCTCACATAGGACTGGACGAGGCCTTAGTGACTTAATAACAATGATAGACTATGTTTAACTTGTTTATTTAGATTTCCAGACGATGTAAATATTTAATGTTTAATAAAACGAAACTTCAAACTTCCGTGTGTTTTGAAACAATGATTCTGTTACAACACTCCCCGACGATTCCGCCGCGATTTGTTGTTTTACGCGGTCGGGGTGTGACACCTTTATCAATTGTTTCTGACAGAGATAGCCGTTTTACCTCTCATTTTTGAACAAGTTTCCAAAAAGCAATGGGAACCAAGTTAAATCTAAGCACCGCTTATCATCCTCAAACGGACGGACAATGCGAAAGAACAATTCAAACAATGGAAGACATGCTTAGAGCGTGTGTAATTGATTTCGGAGGTAATTGGGATGATCACTTACCATTAATAGAATTTTCTTATAATAATAGTTATCACACCAGTATCAATGTTGCACCATTCAAAGCACTTTATGGACGAAAGTGCCGAACGTCAGTTTGTTGGGCAGAAATTGGAGAAAAACAACTATCCGGACCTGAGATAGTGTAGGAAACAACCGACAAGATCATTCAAGTCAAAGAGCGATTGAAAGCAGCACGTGATCGACAAAAGAGTTATGCTGATAACAGGCAAAAACCATTGGAATTTCAGGTAAGTGACATGGTGTTATTGAAAGTTTCTCCTTGGAAAGGAGTGGTAAGATTCATCAAAAGGGGAAAGCTAAGCCCCAGGTATGTTGGACCTTTTAAGATTATTAGAAGAATAGGACCGGTAGCCTATCAGCTACAACTGCCAGCGGAAATGGCAGGAATACATGATGTATTTCATGTATCTAATCTCAAGAAATGCTTAGCTGATGAATCACTGGTAGTACCTCTTAAGGATATAGAGGTAAATGAACAGCTTAAATTTGTGGAAAGACCTCTACAAATCGAAGACAGGAAAGTCAAGAATCTGAAACACAAGAGATTAGTTCTGGTCAAAGTGAAATAGGACTCCAAAAGAGGACCAGAATACACTTGGGGGCTTGAATCGGAAATGCAAAGGAAATACCCGCACTTATTCCAGTAGACCTCGAGGACGAGTTCTAAAACAAGGTGGGGAGGAAATAACAACCCTCCAAAATTTTCTGACACCCCTAATATATTTAAAATGTCCCTATATGTCTTGAAACATACCCCGTATTTGAAAACCGAACCCATAATACCTTATATAACTAAAAATTAAATAAAAACAAGAAAATGGGGTCGCTCACGTGTCACACCCCGACCACGTGGAACATACAAAACGTGGCGGAAACATCGGGGAGTGTTGTAACAGAATTAATCGTTTCAAATCCATGGCAATTTAAGTTTCGTTTTATTGATTAAAAGTGTTACAATGTCTTAACAAGCAAAGAAATACAACATAATTAACTATTCTTGCATCTTTTATTGTCACTAAAGCTCAAGTCTGCCTATGTGTATCTTGATCATCTTATGCAACAGCTCCTGAAAAACACATGTGAAAATAGGTACGTCAGCATAAAAATGCCGGTGAGATACATAGGTTTTGTGAAAATAGAATTCATGACTTATGTTTGAGAAAATGTTTAGTCATGAACCCTGTAATTTGCTTTGTTTTGTAAATCATTTGAAAATCGATAAGATCAGATGATATGTATAAATAATGTATGGTTAAATGAATAACCATATAAAATGAGTTTGTATAAGATAAGTTGTTTATAAATCAATGTCTTGTGAAAAGTATGTTATTTGTATAAAATGTTCTATGTCTCAAACTGAAATGATTCAAATAACGCTACAATATGTAATACCATACAAACACTTATATATAGGAAGTACCAGCGGCGTATCCACCATGTTTGTATCATATTACACACGCATCGTTACTTAATCACTTAATCAAACCAAACCACCAAAGTAATGTTCATGTCTAATGTAAATCATGTAATGGATACAAACGGTTCAACAGTTACAAACGGTTCACATGGTTCAACGGTTACAAACGGTTCACATGGTTCAACGGTTACAAATGCAAACGGTTCACAGATATCAACGGATCACATAGTCAAATGATTACAACGGTTCAAAATGTAGTATAATGTGTTCATACGCTGGATAAGCATATGCAACAGAAAGGCAATGTAAAACAATGTACTAAGTAATGCACACAATGGGCACACCTAGCATGAAATGTAATGTAAAACGATGTACTAAGTAATGCACACAATGGGCACACCTAGCATAAAATGTATTGAAATCATGTACTATAATGTACTAATGAACATAGCAGTATATGATGTGAAAACAGGAAAGCATGAAAGTAACAAGTAGGCACATGTGTTTCACCCCAAAATGTTTGGAAAACAGTAAAAGAGGGGTCTATGTACTCACTTGAGAATGCTCAGTAGTCCTTGATTGACAACCAAACAATGCTAGAGATCACGGAAATCAAACGGCACCTAATATAGGTAACTATGTTAATTAACCGGACCTAAATCGGAAGATTGGGTAGCATTAGGGTTTGTAAACCAAATGAGTGTAGGAACTCATATGATATGGTTTAACAAGCCTACATACTAAATGAAACTTAACCTAAGTCTCTACGACCCATTACGACCCGTTTAGGTAGCTTATGCTACTTTAACGCGTCGTTCGCGTGAAACGCGTTCGGACCGCCTAACTAGCCCTATGACAAGTGTTATATGCCTAAACATATTACATAATCAGTTATGTGACAAAGGTTTAGGTTACATATGCTTAATTACCAATTATACTTGAAAAGGGTATTCTGGTAATTTACCTAAGGCATATAAACTACCTATCATACAACTACTTAAACGATGTGACCATAGGGTATAACCTCGGAAGGTTATTCCCTACCTACTATGGTCACCTAATGTGTTTGGTCGGATCCTAATGATCGACCAAACTGGGTCGGGTTCGAGGTATAAGCGATTCATCAGATCGCTTACCCTACGACCCTAGACAACGTGGTAATCAGTGGGCATAGTCCCAAGGGACTATGACCAACGTGATTACACTCACGTTGCGAAGTTCAAAAGAACTTCGCATTGACCATTACTGGTCAACGCTGAAAGTCAAACAAAGTTTGACTTTCTGACTCGAAAAGCAGTAAAATAAGGAAAAGAACGAAAGAATACTTACGAAGGGTCCCCGAATGCTAATCCCGATCCAAGAACTCAGGTATGAAACAATGGTTTCAACTTAGAGCTCTCAAAATCAGAATTCTAGTGGGTTTTGATGTTGTGTGGGTTGGGTATTTATAGGAATACCCGAACCGTTAGGATCGTTTGTCGAAAATCGTGCCTTAATCATGTCCGTACAAGTTTCGGAATGTTATGGTGCCTAAATTGCCACTAACCATAGGGAATCAACACTTGGCAAGGGATTTGGGAGTGGATAACAACTGTAAACAGCTGTCGATACATCGAATCCGGTCCCGAAAATGCGAAAAATGAGTTTTTTGCATGTTTCTGCCCCAGACTAGGCAGTCGCGTAGCGCGACGGTGAGGGCCTAGGCAGTCGCGCTACGCCACTGACCCCCCAGTTTCAGAAAAGTTTCAAAAGTGGCAGGAATGGTCCCTGCACGTGTTTAAGGCCTTTTTCGATGCGTTTGAACCCCGTTAACCTCATTTCAAGGCTCTAAAATGAAGTTAAAGTATAGGGAACTCAAAACATACTCAAAAATATGCCGGATGATGGTTCGTTTGGTCGTACGAACGCGATGTTCGCTTAATTACGACGGAATGCGCATAAGCGCGAAAAACGATCCAAATGACGCGACGAATGGATTTTTCTTAAGGCGAACACTAAAATATAATATAGTCATGCTCCCATAAATTTTTGGATGTCCAGATGTATTCAGAACGTAAGTTATGCGCGAAAATGCAAACTTGTGCACTTTTTGACACTTTTAGTCCCTGAATGACACAAAAGTTTATTTTAGCACACCGAACCCCTCAAAGCCTATTTCTAAGCTATGTAAAGGATATTTATGGTATGTTTAACTTATGGTCATGTTCCGGAATGTCTGTTACAGTTCAAATTGGCATACTTTCGCAGTTTGTCAACTTTAGTCTCTGTAAGCGAATTAACTTGGTTTCGGCATACCAAACCTTCCAAAACTTATATCTAAGTTATGTAAAGGTTATATAAGGTATGTTAAGCCTATTTCACTATTCCGGAGTGTTCGTTGGATTAAACTGGTTATATTTACGCATCAGTGCGTGTATAACCTTCCAGAAAGCGATTTAGAGCTTGAAATCGAACAAGAGTCGATATGTGCAAACGATACACATATTTATACAAGTCCAAAGTATGAAATACAATATTTCATTGGTTTGGAATTTGTTTGATGGTTGAAATGACACGGGTGTTACAGTCTCCCCTACTTTAGGAAATTTCGTCCCGAAATTTATTCGTAGGAGTCTGTCTATGACATTGTGTCAAATAGTCATCAAAGATATGTAAAGCATAATCTGATTATTTTCCTCAACGGATATTCTTCAGAAGTGAGAATGAATGGATGATTCATTCTTTCTCAACGGATTCTTCGTCAGAAATGGGAATGAAGGAATAATCCACGGATATTCATTTCTCTCAACGGATATTCTTCAGAACGAAAATGAACAAACGGGGTCATTTTCCTCAACGGTTTGTTCTTCAGAATTTGAAATGAAAGAAAAATCAACGGATATTCATTTCCTCAACGGATAAATCTTCAGAAACGAAAATGAATTAACGGAGTCATTTTCAACGGTTGCTTCCCCAGAGTTGGAAATGAAAGACTACACCACGGATATTCATTTCCTCAACGGATAAATCTTCAGAAACGAAAATGAACTAACGGAGTCATTTTTCAACGGTTGCTTCCTCAGAGTTGGAAATGAAAGACTACACAACGGATATTCATTTCCTCAACGGATAAATCTTCAGAAACGAAAATGAACTAACGGAGTCATTTTCAACGGTTGCTTCCTCAGAGTTGGAAATGAAAGACTACACAACGGATATTCATTTCCTCAACGGATAAATCTTCAGAAACGAAAATGAACTAACGGAGTCATTTTCAACGGTTGCTTCCTCAGAGTTGGAAATGAAAGACTACACAACGGATATTCATTTCCTCAACGGATAAATCTTCAGAAACGAAAATGAACTAACGGAGTCATTTTCAACGGTTATTTCCTCAGATTTGGAAATGAAGGATTACACAACGGACATTCATTTCCTCAACGGATAAATCTTCAGAAACGAAAATGAACTAACGGAGTCATTTTCAACGGTTATTTCCTCGGAGTTGGAAATGAAGGATTACACAACGGATATTCATTTCCTCAACGGATAAATCTTCAGAAACGAAAATGAACTAACGGAGTCATTTTCAACGGTTATTTCCTCAGAGTTGGAAATGAAGGATTACACAACGGATATTCATTTCCTCAACGGATAAATCTTCAGAAACGAAAATGAACTAACGGAGTCATTTTCAACGGTTATTTCCTCAGAGTTGGAAATGAAGGATTTACAAACGGATATTCATTCCCTCAACGGATATTCTTCAGAAGTGAAAAATGAATAGCTAGTTCATTTTTTCCTCAACGGATGCTTCATCAGAATTGGAAATGAATAGGGTTAACTCTAGATACATGATAGAACTTGCTGTGATTTCCGTGCAATAAATTCCATAATTATGTATGCATCCATAATTACGTAATTCCTTGCACAGTCCGCACAGTTCGTTTTGTAATGTTGTGGGGAAGGATATCAAACTTGTGATGAGGGTGACTAGACTACCATAGGGTCCTTTTAATTGGATCGACAGAGGATCTTCTTAGTTAGACCACCAAGGAGTCCTTTCAACTATATCATCACATGATATCCCTAACCAGATTTTTGGATCAATCTGTTTAACTAGACCACTCAAGGGGTCCAATTATAGAATAGTACTTCATAACCCAAGGGACTTAACTACAACGTAGAAGTCCATTAAGGATTGTAAGATAGTACCTTTGGATATCCTACTATGAATCCTTTATACGAAGATATGGAGGATTCTTCGAGGATTTGGATGGATCACATAGAAACACAAAATGTATAAGAAAACGCATAAGCACAAAATCACATAATTGTTTAATTTGACCATTAATTTGTTATCTTTGGACGCGGATACTTAAAGCACACCAGGAATCCAATTCGTGGATTTCATTTGGCACTTTAATCATTTCAAGAATCTATCTATGAAGATAGGATAATCTCAAAAGGAATTCGGCTTTATCCTTATTGAATTGTGATGTACGTATTGAATCATACAAAGAATTCAATTAAGGACTCCAATGAATGATACCCATCCACAAGGATCTAATTATGAGGATAGAAAGATCCTACATGGATTTTTGAAGTTTGTGTGACGGGAGGTGTTCCGACACCTTGCACTAGGCGTGCTTACGTCAATACACAAGGTAGAAAGTTCATGAGGTTGAGGCGCCAGATATGTCAAGCGACATATGAAGCAGAGTTTGAAGGTTGAGTAGCAGCAGGATTTGTAACAGCTTTGCTTTGGATTGCAAAGCGGCACATGTTAACCAAATGTCTCCATCGTCCACCATGGGTACATTTGCAACAGGGTATTTGGTTTGGATGATGACAGTTGCATTGATTGCAACCAAGGAGCAGTTCCCTTATACAGCTTCATCCTTGAGATGAGTCATGGTAATAGCTAAATCAACGGCCTTCTGGTAGTACGACGCCTAATTGATGGACAATTGTAGCACCTGGTTCGGACATTGTTATTGCGATGAAGAAGCATCTTGAAGATAACGAAAGGCATAGGAGGAAACAAGCGAAAGATAGTCAAAAGAAAATGACAAGGCATGTAGATTGTGACCATTTGTTTGTTACCAAAGGCAAACAAATGAGACAGTGACTAATCAAAGTAAACGGGTCAATATAATGTATCGCGAAGACATGCTCGCCTATAAGTGAACACTCATCCCAAGAATTCCCAGGTAAGCACAACTGGTCTCGCGTCTGATGAGATGTATACGAAGTGCTTGCCTAGACAGAAAACCCAGAATACAGGCATTCACCCTTCCAGTTTGCACGTGTTCACATTATTAAAAACCCAAAACCTTGACGAGATTTTGAAAATTCAAAGGGGTTCAAAACCATATAACAGAGGGTTCAAAACCTAGTAATCAATCATCCTAGAACAGATGATTAGTTTTCAAAGCGGTTTTGAAATTTATGTTCTTGTTGTGGTCGTCGCCTAAGGATAGGTGACGGTATTGTTTTATGACTAAACGCAAGTAAACTCGCGTTAGGGTCCTAAGAAGGTTATAGACTAGGTCAAAGCATTACTAATTACTAATAACCTAATTCCCTATAACCATTGGCTCTGATACCATCTTTTCTGTCACACCCCGACCACGTGGAACATACAAAACGTGGCGGAAACATCGGGGAGTGTTGTAACAGAATTAATCGTTTCAAATCCATGGCAATTTAAGTTTCGTTTTATTGATTAAAAGTGTTACAATGTCTTAACAAGCAAAGAAATACAACATAATTAACTATTCTTGCATCTTTTATTGTCACTAAAGCTCAAGTCTGCCTATGTGTATCTTGATCATCTTATGCAACAGCTCCTGAAAAACACATGTGAAAATAGGTACGTCAGCATAAAAATGCCGGTGAGATACATAGGTTTTGTGAAAATAGAATTCATGACTTATGTTTGAGAAAATGTTTAGTCATGAACCCTGTAATTTGCTTTGTTTTGTAAATCATTTGAAAATCGATAAGATCAGATGATATGTATAAATAATGTATGGTTAAATGAATAACCATATAAAATGAGTTTGTATAAGATAAGTTGTTTATAAATCAATGTCTTGTGAAAAGTATGTTATTTGTATAAAATGTTCTATGTCTCAAACTGAAATGATTCAAATAACGCTACAATATGTAATACCATACAAACACTTATATATAGGAAGTACCAGCGGCGTATCCACCATGTTTGTATCATATTACACACGCATCGTTACTTAATCACTTAATCAAACCAAACCACCAAAGTAATGTTCATGTCTAATGTAAATCATGTAATGGATACAAACGGTTCAACAGTTACAAACGGTTCACATGGTTCAACGGTTACAAACGGTTCACATGGTTCAACGGTTACAAATGCAAACGGTTCACAGATATCAACGGATCACATAGTCAAATGATTACAACGGTTCAAAATGTAGTATAATGTGTTCATACGCTGGATAAGCATATGCAACAGAAAGGCAATGTAAAACAATGTACTAAGTAATGCACACAATGGGCACACCTAGCATGAAATGTAATGTAAAACGATGTACTAAGTAATGCACACAATGGGCACACCTAGCATAAAATGTATTGAAATCATGTACTATAATGTACTAATGAACATAGCAGTATATGATGTGAAAACAGGAAAGCATGAAAGTAACAAGTAGGCACATGTGTTTCACCCCAAAATGTTTGGAAAACAGTAAAAGAGGGGTCTATGTACTCACTTGAGAATGCTCAGTAGTCCTTGATTGACAACCAAACAATGCTAGAGATCACGGAAATCAAACGGCACCTAATATAGGTAACTATGTTAATTAACCGGACCTAAATCGGAAGATTGGGTAGCATTAGGGTTTGTAAACCAAATGAGTGTAGGAACTCATATGATATGGTTTAACAAGCCTACATACTAAATGAAACTTAACCTAAGTCTCTACGACCCATTACGACCCGTTTAGGTAGCTTATGCTACTTTAACGCGTCGTTCGCGTGAAACGCGTTCGGACCGCCTAACTAGCCCTATGACAAGTGTTATATGCCTAAACATATTACATAATCAGTTATGTGACAAAGGTTTAGGTTACATATGCTTAATTACCAATTATACTTGAAAAGGGTATTCTGGTAATTTACCTAAGGCATATAAACTACCTATCATACAACTACTTAAACGATGTGACCATAGGGTATAACCTCGGAAGGTTATTCCCTACCTACTATGGTCACCTAATGTGTTTGGTCGGATCCTAATGATCGACCAAACTGGGTCGGGTTCGAGGTATAAGCGATTCATCAGATCGCTTACCCTACGACCCTAGACAACGTGGTAATCAGTGGGCATAGTCCCAAGGGACTATGACCAACGTGATTACACTCACGTTGCGAAGTTCAAAAGAACTTCGCATTGACCATTACTGGTCAACGCTGAAAGTCAAACAAAGTTTGACTTTCTGACTCGAAAAGCAGTAAAATAAGGAAAAGAACGAAAGAATACTTACGAAGGGTCCCCGAATGCTAATCCCGATCCAAGAACTCAGGTATGAAACAATGGTTTCAACTTAGAGCTCTCAAAATCAGAATTCTAGTGGGTTTTGATGTTGTGTGGGTTGGATATTTATAGGAATACCCGAACCGTTAGGATCGTTTGTCAAAAATCGTGCCTTAATCATGTCCGTACAAGTGTCGGAATGTTATGGTGCCTAAATTGCCACTAACCATAGGGAATCAACACTTGGCAAGGGATTTGGGAGTGGATAACAACTGTAAACAGCTGTCGATACATCGAATCCGGTCCCGAAAATGCGAAAAATGAGTTTTCTGCATGTTTCTGCCCCAGACTAGGCAGTCGCGTAGCGCGACGGTGAGGGCCTAGGCAGTCGCGCTACGCCACTGACCCCCCAGTTTCAGAAAAGTTTCAAAAGTGGCAGGAATGGTCCCTGCACGTGTTTAAGGCCTTTTTCGATGCGTTTGAACCCCGTTAACCTCATTTCAAGGCTCTAAAATGAAGTTAAAGTATAGGGAACTCAAAACATACTCAAAAATATGCCGGATGATGGTTCGTTTGGTCGTACGAACGCGATGTTCGCTTAATTACGACGGAATGCGCATAAGCGCGAAAAACGATCCAAATGACGCGACGAATGGATTTTTCTTAAGGCGAACACTAAAATATAATATAGTCATGCTCCCATAAATTTTTGGATGTCCAGATGTATTCAGAACGTAAGTTATGCGCGAAAATGCAAACTTGTGCACTTTTTGACACTTTTAGTCCCTGAATGACACAAAAGTTTATTTTAGCACACCGAACCCCTCAAAGCCTATTTCTAAGCTATGTAAAGGATATTTATGGTATGTTTAACTTATGGTCATGTTCCGGAATGTCTGTTACAGTTCAAATTGGCATACTTTCGCAGTTTGTCAACTTTAGTCCCTGTAAGCGAATTAACTTGGTTTCGGCATACCAAACCTTCCAAAACTTATATCTAAGTTATGTAAAGGTTATATAAGGTATGTTAAGCCTATTTCACTATTCCGGAGTGTTCGTTGGATTAAACTGGTTATATTTACGCATCAGTGCGTGTATAACCTTCCAGAAAGCGATTTAGAGCTTGAAATCGAACAAGAGTCGATATGTGCAAACGATACACATATTTATACAAGTCCAAAGTATGAAATACAATATTTCATTGGTTTGGAATTTGTTTGATGGTTGAAATGACACGGGTGTTACAGTCTCCCCTACTTTAGGAAATTTCGTCCCGAAATTTATTCGTAGGAGTCTGTCTATGACATTGTGTCAAATAGTCATCAAAGATATGTAAAGCATAATCTGATTATTTTCCTCAACGGATATTCTTCAGAAGTGAGAATGAATGGATGATTCATTCTTTCTCAACGGATTCTTCGTCAGAAATGGGAATGAAGGAATAATCCACGGATATTCATTTCTCTCAACGGATATTCTTCAGAACGAAAATGAACAAACGGGGTCATTTTCCTCAACGGTTTGTTCTTCAGAATTTGAAATGAAAGAAAAATCAACGGATATTCATTTCCTCAACGGATAAATCTTCAGAAACGAAAATGAATTAACGGAGTCATTTTCAACGGTTGCTTCCCCAGAGTTGGAAATGAAAGACTACACCACGGATATTCATTTCCTCAACGGATAAATCTTCAGAAACGAAAATGAACTAACGGAGTCATTTTTCAACGGTTGCTTCCTCAGAGTTGGAAATGAAAGACTACACAACGGATATTCATTTCCTCAACGGATAAATCTTCAGAAACGAAAATGAACTAACGGAGTCATTTTCAACGGTTGCTTCCTCAGAGTTGGAAATGAAAGACTACACAACGGATATTCATTTCCTCAACGGATAAATCTTCAGAAACGAAAATGAACTAACGGAGTCATTTTCAACGGTTGCTTCCTCAGAGTTGGAAATGAAAGACTACACAACGGATATTCATTTCCTCAACGGATAAATCTTCAGAAACGAAAATGAACTAACGGAGTCATTTTCAACGGTTATTTCCTCAGAGTTGGAAATGAAGGATTACACAACGGACATTCATTTCCTCAACGGATAAATCTTCAGAAACGAAAATGAACTAACGGAGTCATTTTCAACGGTTATTTCCTCAGAGTTGGAAATGAAGGATTACACAACGGATTATCATTTCCTCAACGGATAAATCTTCAGAAACGAAAATGAACTAACGGAGTCATTTTCAACGGTTATTTCCTCAGAGTTGGAAATGAAGGATTACACAACGGATATTCATTTCCTCAACGGATAAATCTTCAGAAACGAAAATGAACTAACGGAGTCATTTTCAACGGTTATTTCCTCAGAGTTGGAAATGAAGGATTTACAAACGGATATTCATTCCCTCAACGGATATTCTTCAGAAGTGAAAAATGAATAGCTAGTTCATTTTTTCCTCAACGGATGCTTCATCAGAATTGGAAATGAATAGGGTTAACTCTAGATACATGATAGAACTTGCTGTGATTTCCGTGCACTAAATTCCATAATTATGTATGCATCCATAATTACGTAATTCCTTGCACAGTCCGCACAGTTCGTTTTGTAATGTTGTGGGGAAGGATATCAAACTTGTGATGAGGGTGACTAGACTACCATAGGGTCCTTTTAATTAGATCGACAGAGGATCTTCTTAGTTAGACCACCAAGGAGTCCTTTCAACTATATCATCACATGATATCCCTAACCAGATTTTTGGATCAATCTGTTTAACTAGACCACTCAAGGGGTCCAATTATAGAATAGTACTTCATAACCCAAGGGACTTAACTACAACGTAGAAGTCCATTAAGGATTGTAAGATAGTACCTTTGGATATCCTACTATGAATCCTTTATACGAAGATATGGAGGATTCTTCGAGGATTTGGATGGATCACATAGAAACACAAAATGTATAAGAAAACGCATAAGCACAAAATCACATAATTGTTTAATTTGACCATTAATTTGTTATCTTTGGACGCGGATACTTAAAGCACACCAGGAATCCAATTCGTGGATTTCATTTGGCACTTTAATCATTTCAAGAATCTATCTATGAAGATAGGATAATCTCAAAAGGAATTCGGCTTTATCCTTATTGAATTGTGATGTACGTATTGAATCATACAAAGAATTCAATTAAGGACTCCAATGAATGATACCCATCCACAAGGATCTAATTATGAGGATAGAAAGATCCTACATGGATTTTTGAAGTTTGTGTGACGGGAGGTGTTCCGACACCTTGCACTAGGCGTGCTTACGTCAATACACAAGGTAGAAAGTTCATGAGGTTGAGGCGCCAGATATGTCAAGCGACATATGAAGCAGAGTTTGAAGGTTGAGTAGCAGCAGGATTTGTAACAGCTTTGCTTTGGATTGCAAAGCGGCACATGTTAACCAAATGTCTCCATCGTCCACCGTGGGTACATTTGCAACAGGGTATTTGGTTTGGATGATGACAGTTGCATTGATTGCAACCAAGGAGCAGTTCCCTTATACAGCTTCATCCTTGAGATGAGTCATGGTAATAGCTAAATCAACGGCCTTCTGGTAGTACGACGCCTAATTGATGGACAATTGTAGCACCTGGTTCGGACATTGTTATTGCGATGAAGAAGCATCTTGAAGATAACGAAAGGCATAGGAGGAAACAAGCGAAAGATAGTCAAAAGAAAATGACAAGGCATGTAGATTGTGACCATTTGTTTGTTACCAAAGGCAAACAAATGAGACAGTGACTAATCAAAGTAAACGGGTCAATATAATGTATCGCGAAGACATGCTCGCCTATAAGTGAACACTCATCCCAAGAATTCCCAGGTAAGCACAACTGGTCTCGCGTCTGATGAGATGTATACGAAGTGCTTGCCTAGACAGAAAACCCAGAATACAGGCATTCACCCTTCCAGTTTGCACGTGTTCACATTATTAAAAACCCAAAACCTTGACGAGATTTTGAAAATTCAAAGGGGTTCAAAACCATATAACAGAGGGTTCAAAACCTAGTAATCAATCATCCTAGAACAGATGATTAGTTTTCAAAGCGGTTTTGAAATTTATGTTCTTGTTGTGGTCGTCGCCTAAGGATAGGTGACGGTATTGTTTTATGACTAAACGCAAGTAAACTCGCGTTAGGGTCCTAAGAAGGTTATAGACTAGGTCAAAGCATTACTAATTACTAATAACCTAATTCCCTATAACCATTGGCTCTGATACCATCTTTTCTGTCACACCCCGACCACGTGGAACATACAAAACGTGGCGGAAACATCGGGGAGTGTTGTAACAGAATTAATCGTTTCAAATCCATGGCAATTTAAGTTTCGTTTTATTGATTAAAAGTGTTACAATGTCTTAACAAGCAAAGAAATACAACATAATTAACTATTCTTGCATCTTTTATTGTCACTAAAGCTCAAGTCTGCCTATGTGTATCTTGATCATCTTATGCAACAGCTCCTGAAAAACACATGTGAAAATAGGTACGTCAGCATAAAAATGCCGGTGAGATACATAGGTTTTGTGAAAATAGAATTCATGACTTATGTTTGAGAAAATGTTTAGTCATGAACCCTGTAATTTGCTTTGTTTTGTAAATCATTTGAAAATCGATAAGATCAGATGATATGTATAAATAATGTATGGTTAAATGAATAACCATATAAAATGAGTTTGTATAAGATAAGTTGTTTATAAATCAATGTCTTGTGAAAAGTATGTTATTTGTATAAAATGTTCTATGTCTCAAACTGAAATGATTCAAATAACGCTACAATATGTAATACCATACAAACACTTATATATAGGAAGTACCAGCGGCGTATCCACCATGTTTGTATCATATTACACACGCATCGTTACTTAATCACTTAATCAAACCAAACCACCAAAGTAATGTTCATGTCTAATGTAAATCATGTAATGGATACAAACGGTTCAACAGTTACAAACGGTTCACATGGTTCAACGGTTACAAACGGTTCACATGGTTCAACGGTTACAAATGCAAACGGTTCACAGATATCAACGGATCACATAGTCAAATGATTACAACGGTTCAAAATGTAGTATAATGTGTTCATACGCTGGATAAGCATATGCAACAGAAAGGCAATGTAAAACAATGTACTAAGTAATGCACACAATGGGCACACCTAGCATGAAATGTAATGTAAAACGATGTACTAAGTAATGCACACAATGGGCACACCTAGCATAAAATGTATTGAAATCATGTACTATAATGTACTAATGAACATAGCAGTATATGATGTGAAAACAGGAAAGCATGAAAGTAACAAGTAGGCACATGTGTTTCACCCCAAAATGTTTGGAAAACAGTAAAAGAGGGGTCTATGTACTCACTTGAGAATGCTCAGTAGTCCTTGATTGACAACCAAACAATGCTAGAGATCACGGAAATCAAACGGCACCTAATATAGGTAACTATGTTAATTAACCGGACCTAAATCGGAAGATTGGGTAGCATTAGGGTTTGTAAACCAAATGAGTGTAGGAACTCATATGATATGGTTTAACAAGCCTACATACTAAATGAAACTTAACCTAAGTCTCTACGACCCATTACGACCCGTTTAGGTAGCTTATGCTACTTTAACGCGTCGTTCGCGTGAAACGCGTTCGGACCGCCTAACTAGCCCTATGACAAGTGTTATATGCCTAAACATATTACATAATCAGTTATGTGACAAAGGTTTAGGTTACATATGCTTAATTACCAATTATACTTGAAAAGGGTATTCTGGTAATTTACCTAAGGCATATAAACTACCTATCATACAACTACTTAAACGATGTGACCATAGGGTATAACCTCGGAAGGTTATTCCCTACCTACTATGGTCACCTAATGTGTTTGGTCGGATCCTAATGATCGACCAAACTGGGTCGGGTTCGAGGTATAAGCGATTCATCAGATCGCTTACCCTACGACCCTAGACAACGTGGTAATCAGTGGGCATAGTCCCAAGGGACTATGACCAACGTGATTACACTCACGTTGCGAAGTTCAAAAGAACTTCGCATTGACCATTACTGGTCAACGCTGAAAGTCAAACAAAGTTTGACTTTCTGACTCGAAAAGCAGTAAAATAAGGAAAAGAACGAAAGAATACTTACGAAGGGTCCCCGAATGCTAATCCCAATCCAAGAACTCAGGTATGAAACAATGGTTTCAACTTAGAGCTCTCAAAATCAGAATTCTAGTGGGTTTTGATGTTGTGTGGGTTGGGTATTTATAGGAATACCCGAACCGTTAGGATCGTTTGTCGAAAATCGTGCCTTAATCATGTCCGTACAAGTGTCGGAATGTTATGGTGCCTAAATTGCCACTAACCATAGGGAATCAACACTTGGCAAGGGATTTGGGAGTGGATAACAACTGTAAACAGCTGTCGATACATCGAATCCGGTCCCGAAAATGCGAAAAATGAGTTTTCTGCATGTTTCTGCCCCAGACTAGGCAGTCGCGTAGCGCGACGGTGAGGGCCTAGGCAGTCGCGCTACGCCACTGACCCCCCAGTTTCAGAAAAGTTTCAAAAGTGGCAGGAATGGTCCCTGCACGTGTTTAAGGCCTTTTTCGATGCGTTTGAACCCCGTTAACCTCATTTCAAGGCTCTAAAATGAAGTTAAAGTATAGGGAACTCAAAACATACTCAAAAATATGCCGGATGATGGTTCGTTTGGTCGTACGAACGCGATGTTCGCTTAATTACGACGGAATGCGCATAAGCGCGAAAAACGATCCAAATGACGCGACGAATGGATTTTTCTTAAGGCGAACACTAAAATATAATATAGTCATGCTCCCATAAATTTTTGGATGTCCAGATGTATTCAGAACGTAAGTTATGCGCGAAAATGCAAACTTGTGCACTTTTTGACACTTTTAGTCCCTGAATGACACAAAAGTTTATTTTAGCACACCGAACCCCTCAAAGCCTATTTCTAAGCTATGTAAAGGATATTTATGGTATGTTTAACTTATGGTCATGTTCCGGAATGTCTGTTACAGTTCAAATTGGCATACTTTCGCAGTTTGTCAACTTTAGTCCCTGTAAGCGAATTAACTTGGTTTCGGCATACCAAACCTTCCAAATCTTATATCTAAGTTATGTAAAGGTTATATAAGGTATGTTAAGCCTATTTCACTATTCCGGAGTGTTCGTTGGATTAAACTGGTTATATTTACGCATCAGTGCGTGTATAACCTTCCAGAAAGCGATTTAGAGCTTGAAATCGAACAAGAGTCGATATGTGCAAACGATACACATATTTATACAAGTCCAAAGTATGAAATACAATATTTCATTGGTTTGGAATTTGTTTGATGGTTGAAATGACACAGGTGTTACAGTCTCCCCTACTTTAGGAAATTTCGTCCCGAAATTTATTCGTAGGAGTCTGTCTATGACATTGTGTCAAATAGTCATCAAAGATATGTAAAGCATAATCTGATTATTTTCCTCAACGGATATTCTTCAGAAGTGAGAATGAATGGATGATTCATTCTTTCTCAACGGATTCTTCGTCAGAAATGGGAATGAAGGAATAATCCACGGATATTCATTTCTCTCAACGGATATTCTTCAGAACGAAAATGAACAAACGGGGTCATTTTCCTCAACGGTTTGTTCTTCAGAATTTGAAATGAAAGAAAAATCAACGGATATTCATTTCCTCAACGGATAAATCTTCAGAAACGAAAATGAATTAACGGAGTCATTTTCAACGGTTGCTTCCCCAGAGTTGGAAATGAAAGACTACACCACGGATATTCATTTCCTCAACGGATAAATCTTCAGAAACGAAAATGAACTAACGGAGTCATTTTTCAACGGTTGCTTCCTCAGAGTTGGAAATGAAAGACTACACAACGGATATTCATTTCCTCAACGGATAAATCTTCAGAAACGAAAATGAACTAACGGAGTCATTTTCAACGGTTGCTTCCTCAGAGTTGGAAATGAAAGACTACACAACGGATATTCATTTCCTCAACGGATAAATCTTCAGAAACGAAAATGAACTAACGGAGTCATTTTCAACGGTTGCTTCCTCAGAGTTGGAAATGAAAGACTACACAACGGATATTCGTTTCCTCAACGGATAAATCTTCAGAAACGAAAATGAACTAACGGAGTCATTTTCAACGGTTATTTCCTCAGAGTTGGAAATGAAGGATTACACAACGGACATTCATTTCCTCAACGGATAAATCTTCAGAAACGAAAATGAACTAACGGAGTCATTTTCAACGGTTATTTCCTCAGAGTTGGAAATGAAGGATTACACAACGGATATTCATTTCCTCAACGGATAAATCTTCAGAAACGAAAATGAACTAACGGAGTCATTTTCAACGGTTATTTCCTCAGAGTTGGAAATGAAGGATTACACAACGGATATTCATTTCCTCAACGGATAAATCTTCAGAAACGAAAATGAACTAACGGAGTCATTTTCAACGGTTATTTCCTCAGAGTTGGAAATGAAGGATTTACAAACGGATATTCATTCCCTCAACGGATATTCTTCAGAAGTGAAAAATGAATAGCTAGTTCATTTTTTCCTCAACGGATGCTTCATCAGAATTGGAAATGAATAGGGTTAACTCTAGATACATGATAGAACTTGCTGTGATTTCCGTGCACTAAATTCCATAATTATGTATGCATCCATAATTACGTAATTCCTTGCACAGTCCGCACAGTTCGTTTTGTAATGTTGTGGGGAAGGATATCAAACTTGTGATGAGGGTGACTAGACTACCATAGGGTCCTTTTAATTAGATCGACAGAGGATCTTCTTAGTTAGACCACCAAGGAGTCCTTTCAACTATATCATCACTTGATATCCCTAACCAGATTTTTGGATCAATCTGTTTAACTAGACCACTCAAGGGGTCCAATTATAGAATAGTACTTCATAACCCAAGGGACTTAACTACAACGTAGAAGTCCATTAAGGATTGTAAGATAGTACCTTTGGATATCCTACTATGAATCCTTTATACGAAGATATGGAGGATTCTTCGAGGATTTGGATGGATCACATAGAAACACAAAATGTATAAGAAAACGCATAAGCACAAAATCACATAATTGTTTAATTTGACCATTAATTTGTTATCTTTGGACGCGGATACTTAAAGCACACCAGGAATCCAATTCGTGGATTTCATTTGGCACTTTAATCATTTCAAGAATCTATCTATGAAGATAGGATAATCTCAAAAGGAATTCGGCTTTATCCTTATTGAATTGTGATGTACGTATTGAATCATACAAAGAATTCAATTAAGGACTCCAATGAATGATACCCATCCACAAGGATCTAATTATGAGGATAGAAAGATCCTACATGGATTTTTGAAGTTTGTGTGACGGGAGGTGTTCCGACACCTTGCACTAGGCGTGCTTACGTCAATACACAAGGTAGAAAGTTCATGAGGTTGAGGCGCCAGATATGTCAAGCGACATATGAAGCAGAGTTTGAAGGTTGAGTAGCAGCAGGATTTGTAACAGCTTTGCTTTGGATTGCAAAGCGGCACATGTTAACCAAATGTCTCCATCGTCCACCGTGGGTACATTTGCAACAGGGTATTTGGTTTGGATGATGACAGTTGCATTGATTGCAACCAAGGAGCAGTTCCCTTATACAGCTTCATCCTTGAGATGAGTCATGGTAATAGCTAAATCAACGGCCTTCTGGTAGTACGACGCCTAATTGATGGACAATTGTAGCACCTGGTTCGGACATTGTTATTGCGATGAAGAAGCATCTTGAAGATAACGAAAGGCATAGGAGGAAACAAGCGAAAGATAGTCAAAAGAAAATGACAAGGCATGTAGATTGTGACCATTTGTTTGTTACCAAAGGCAAACAAATGAGACAGTGACTAATCAAAGTAAACGGGTCAATATAATGTATCGCGAAGACATGCTCGCCTATAAGTGAACACTCATCCCAAGAATTCCCAGGTAAGCACAACTGGTCTCGCGTCTGATGAGATGTATACGAAGTGCTTGCCTAGACAGAAAACCCAGAATACAGGCATTCACCCTTCCAGTTTGCACGTGTTCACATTATTAAAAACCCAAAACCTTGACGAGATTTTGAAAATTCAAAGGGGTTCAAAACCATATAACAGAGGGTTCAAAACCTAGTAATCAATCATCCTAGAACAGATGATTAGTTTTCAAAGCGGTTTTGAAATTTATGTTCTTGTTGTGGTCGTCGCCTAAGGATAGGTGACGGTATTGTTTTATGACTAAACGCAAGTAAACTCGCGTTAGGGTCCTAAGAAGGTTATAGACTAGGTCAAAGCATTACTAATTACTAATAACCTAATTCCCTATAACCATTGGCTCTGATACCATCTTTTCTGTCACACCCCGACCACGTGGAACATACAAAACGTGGCGGAAACATCGGGGAGTGTTGTAACAGAATTAATCGTTTCAAATCCATGGCAATTTAAGTTTCGTTTTATTGATTAAAAGTGTTACAATGTCTTAACAAGCAAAGAAATACAACATAATTAACTATTCTTGCATCTTTTATTGTCACTAAAGCTCAAGTCTGCCTATGTGTATCTTGATCATCTTATGCAACAGCTCCTGAAAAACACATGTGAAAATAGGTACGTCAGCATAAAAATGCCGGTGAGATACATAGGTTTTGTGAAAATAGAATTCATGACTTATGTTTGAGAAAATGTTTAGTCATGAACCCTGTAATTTGCTTTGTTTTGTAAATCATTTGAAAATCGATAAGATCAGATGATATGTATAAATAATGTATGGTTAAATGAATAACCATATAAAATGAGTTTGTATAAGATAAGTTGTTTATAAATCAATGTCTTGTGAAAAGTATGTTATTTGTATAAAATGTTCTATGTCTCAAACTGAAATGATTCAAATAACGCTACAATATGTAATACCATACAAACACTTATATATAGGAAGTACCAGCGGCGTATCCACCATGTTTGTATCATATTACACACGCATCGTTACTTAATCACTTAATCAAACCAAACCACCAAAGTAATGTTCATGTCTAATGTAAATCATGTAATGGATACAAACGGTTCAACAGTTACAAACGGTTCACATGGTTCAACGGTTACAAACGGTTCACATGGTTCAACGGTTACAAATGCAAACGGTTCACAGATATCAACGGATCACATAGTCAAATGATTACAACGGTTCAAAATGTAGTATAATGTGTTCATACGCTGGATAAGCATATGCAACAGAAAGGCAATGTAAAACAATGTACTAAGTAATGCACACAATGGGCACACCTAGCATGAAATGTAATGTAAAACGATGTACTAAGTAATGCACACAATGGGCACACCTAGCATAAAATGTATTGAAATCATGTACTATAATGTACTAATGAACATAGCAGTATATGATGTGAAAACAGGAAAGCATGAAAGTAACAAGTAGGCACATGTGTTTCACCCCAAAATGTTTGGAAAACAGTAAAAGAGGGGTCTATGTACTCACTTGAGAATGCTCAGTAGTCCTTGATTGACAACCAAACAATGCTAGAGATCACGGAAATCAAACGGCACCTAATATAGGTAACTATGTTAATTAACCGGACCTAAATCGGAAGATTGGGTAGCATTAGGGTTTGTAAACCAAATGAGTGTAGGAACTCATATGATATGGTTTAACAAGCCTACATACTAAATGAAACTTAACCTAAGTCTCTACGACCCATTACGACCCGTTTAGGTAGCTTATGCTACTTTAACGCGTCGTTCGCGTGAAACGCGTTCGGACCGCCTAACTAGCCCTATGACAAGTGTTATATGCCTAAACATATTACATAATCAGTTATGTGACAAAGGTTTAGGTTACATATGCTTAATTACCAATTATACTTGAAAAGGGTATTCTGGTAATTTACCTAAGGCATATAAACTACCTATCATACAACTACTTAAACGATGTGACCATAGGGTATAACCTCGGAAGGTTATTCCCTACCTACTATGGTCACCTAATGTGTTTGGTCGGATCCTAATGATCGACCAAACTGGGTCGGGTTCGAGGTATAAGCGATTCATCAGATCGCTTACCCTACGACCCTAGACAACGTGGTAATCAGTGGGCATAGTCCCAAGGGACTATGACCAACGTGATTACACTCACGTTGCGAAGTTCAAAAGAACTTCGCATTGACCATTACTGGTCAACGCTGAAAGTCAAACAAAGTTTGACTTTCTGACTCGAAAAGCAGTAAAATAAGGAAAAGAACGAAAGAATACTTACGAAGGGTCCCCGAATGCTAATCCCGATCCAAGAACTCAGGTATGAAACAATGGTTTCAACTTAGAGCTCTCAAAATCAGAATTCTAGTGGGTTTTGATGTTGTGTGGGTTGGGTATTTATAGGAATACCCGAACCGTTAGGATCGTTTATCGAAAATCGTGCCTTAATCATGTCCGTACAAGTGTCGGAATGTTATGGTGCCTAAATTGCCACTAACCATAGGGAATCAACACTTGGCAAGGGATTTGGGAGTGGATAACAACTGTAAACAGCTGTCGATACATCGAATCTGGTCCCGAAAATGCGAAAAATGAGTTTTCTGCATGTTTCTGCCCCAGACTAGGCAGTCGCGTAGCGCGACGGTGAGGGCCTAGGCAGTCGCGCTACGCCACTGACCCCCCAGTTTCAGAAAAGTTTCAAAAGTGGCAGGAATGGTCCCTGCACGTGTTTAAGGCCTTTTTCGATGCGTTTGAACCCCGTTAACCTCATTTCAAGGCTCTAAAATGAAGTTAAAGTATAGGGAACTCAAAACATACTCAAAAATATGCCGGATGATGGTTCGTTTGGTCGTACGAACGCGATGTTCGCTTAATTACGACGGAATGCGCATAAGCGCGAAAAACGATCCAAATGACGCGACGAATGGATTTTTCTTAAGGCGAACACTAAAATATAATATAGTCATGCTCCCATAAATTTTTGGATGTCCAGATGTATTCAGAACGTAAGTTATGCGCGAAAATGCAAACTTGTGCACTTTTTGACACTTTTAGTCCCTGAATGACACAAAAGTTTATTTTAGCACACCGAACCCCTCAAAGCCTATTTCTAAGCTATGTAAAGGATATTTATGGTATGTTTAACTTATGGTCATGTTCCGGAATGTCTGTTACAGTTCAAATTGGCATACTTTCGCAGTTTGTCAACTTTAGTCCCTGTAAGCGAATTAACTTGGTTTCGGCATACCAAACCTTCCAAAACTTATATCTAAGTTATGTAAAGGTTATATAAGGTATGTTAAGCCTATTTCACTATTCCGGAGTGTTCGTTGGATTAAACTGGTTATATTTACGCATCAGTGCGTGTATAACCTTCCAGAAAGCGATTTAGAGCTTGAAATCGAACAAGAGTCGATATGTGCAAACGATACACATATTTATACAAGTCCAAAGTATGAAATACAATATTTCATTGGTTTGGAATTTGTTTGATGGTTGAAATGACACAGGTGTTACATCACGGGCCGCGCAGGCCTTGCCTTCAGGCTACGCGGGGCGCGACAGCCAACCACCAGGGCGAGCCCCCAGGCTGCCACGTGTCATGATCGTGTCGAAGCTAAAATCAACGAATCAGCAACCCTAGAGTCTACAACCCTACGTCGCGGGCCGCGAAGGACTATCCTTCGGCTTACGCGGGTCGCGAAGGAGTCCGAGATCAGCACTATAAATAGAAGGCTTCGGCTGTTCATTTGAAATCGTTTACAACAACTTTCTCTCTCGAATTTCTATATAGTATAAGCTATACTCGGGCATTATACCCCCCCTAACTAACGAAGTTCTGCCTTGTTGTAAGTATCATAACCCCCAGTTATGTATTAGATACGCTGCCCGATTGATCCAGGGTTCCGTAACGGCTGTCGTGGTTCTGCCCGACGTAGTCATTGGAATGCCGTCTCGGGGAGGGTATTACTAATGTAAATATTGGGTTATTATACTAACGCGTGTGCATTTGTGTAATTAATAGATAATCACCAGGAAATCCTAAAGGAAAACCATAAGACAGCAATGTGAGTAATCTCCTTTTTGCAAACTGTTTTTACAAAACCTCAAATGTTTTACATTATATTAAACAATGATTGAGTATTTGTATTCTACAATTATCGTCGATATGTTGGGGTTTTGTATACAAAATTTGTTACTACATTGTGAGTAGTAACATGACCACAAGTCGGGTTGACAGTACCGTGGGTGGTAATTAAAGTACATGGAAACAAATGTAATTGCGCGACTGCCCTCAATACTGTACAACGGTTTTTACATGTCTTGATTAAACTGGGATTCACTCACCAATTTTTCCCACTGACAAAATGTTTTTAAACGCGTTTCAGGTAACAAAATGTGAAAGCCAAATAGAAGCCAGCTGGACAGCACTGAAGGCTTGGAAAAGTGGCAATAAAAGTTACCCAAATAAAGAGATGTTTTTGTTTAATAAAGGCTTGGAAAAGTGGCAATATAAAATACGTCTGAGGCTTGTAGGTTATGTTAGTTTTTAAAAATGAAGAAGAGACGAGGGATCTTAGGACCAAACCCGAGCTATGGAGTAAGTGGTTTTCGAAACTAGATGTGTGGGAGGGACATATCTTACCCTTCGAAACAATAGCTTGGATGAAAGTACTAGGCGTCCCCGTTAATCTTGTAGAGAACTGGGTATTTGATTACATTGCCGGGCATGGAAAGGTGGTTCATCCATCAGAGTTGGATGCGGACGATAACGATTTATCGGTGCTTCGTGTTTGGATTCTCGTGGGAGACGGGTCTTTTATCAATGAATCGTTAACAATTAAGTGGAAGAACAGGAGTTTCAAGATCTGGTTGTTTGAAGATCCTGGGATTAGGAACCGGAGTGTGTGAGAGAGGTGGAGAAGATGCCTATAGAAAATATGGGTGTTGGAACTGAGATTCCGGTGATAGAAAATTCTTCGGCTTTGGATGAATTTCCGGCTATGCCTATAGAAAAGATGGATGACTGAGATTCCGGCGACTGAACTTGTCACACCCTCAAAATCCACCCGCGGGGTATTACCGTGAGGCGTGTGACGACCAGGATCTTAGCCACTAATTATTTTGAACCGTTTAGTTATTATTACGAATAATGGTATAATTAGCGACCCATTTTAAATTTTTCAAAACATAGCTTGAGTTTGCAGCGGAAAGGAAAGAAGAACACATCGTAATTTAAAACCACAAGTTGTTCATATAAAACTTACGAACCACGCACTCCATCCGATTGCAACGTCCGTCCAGAACTGTATCGAGCAACCTGCAAAGCATGCAGTAGAGTGTCAACATAACGTTGGCGAGTTCACGTGTTTGTAGTTTTCCAGTTTTAATTCCAAAAACTTGTTTCAACAGTTAATTTACTCATTTATACATGCCATGGGGAGCTACCCCGTAGGTAAGCCACTAAACTGTTTTTACAATACCGAATACTAGTCATCCGTACGTTTCCGTAGTGCCCCGTTTGTCAATGTTCTATCAGCATTGACGGTTTGCCAGAGTCTATTAGTTCACGCCCGATCCCATACGCGGGCACGGTGTGAGGCTGGTGAGACCTAAATAGCGCTATCAACTAATAACCCGTTCGCCAGGCCCCGACGATTAATCGGTATTAAGTAGTGAGGACTTGAGTGATAGAGTTTCGTTTAGTTTTGCTTGTTGCATCTAGTATAAATAGTAATTAACTAAGGGTTCCCAGTAACAAGGGAAGTAAGTAAGTTTGTTCCCAGTAACAAGGGAAGAAAAGTAAGTTTGTATCCCAGTAACAAGGGAAGAAAAGTAAGTTTGTATCCCTCACAAGGGGATAGTGTTGTTACCCGTTTCCAACACAAGGAGATAGAAATACCGTATCCCGCACAAGGAGATAGTAAGCAATCCCAAACCAGGAAAAGTGTTTTGTTCCGTTTCCCAACCACCGGGAACGCATGCTTTAAGTAAAAAGTAGTGAACTCACCTTTGCTTTGCTCGGTAGTTAATTTACTTGTGTTACGTTGGTCAACCATACCCTATTATGATTATTAAATATTTATTAGGTTCGTATGCAAGTAGTGTCACGTATAATCCTACACGTATCTAACACATGGCGCGAGAGTCATACTAACATTTACGTTGTTGGGCCTATCCTAACATACGAGCAGTTAAACAGTAGCAGCACATAATTCAGTTAAGCAGTGGCAATAACACACAGTTCAAAACAAGTATCACATAATGCGGCCCACTAACGGAGTTAAGCAGCCCAGTCGAGACCGGATAGTCTCGACTCGAGACTATGAGGTCTCGAGTCGCAACCACTGGATTCTAGGTCGAAATCAGCTGGTCTCGAGTTGTGAACATTTGAGTCGCAACTGTAGAGGTCTCGAGTCAGGTCTCGAGTCGAGATCAGGAGATCTCGAGTCGTAACCACATGATTCCGACTCGCAACCACTGATGAGAACATTGATGGAAATTCTTCTAGAATTCTTATCCAAATCAGTACTAGCCAATCAAATTACCTTAACATGTTTTGCATTTCGTACAAGCTTCTAAATCAGATCAAATGCATATATTTCAAATATTTTCCAAATAAACAAACAGTCCATAATCATACAAGAACATCATCATCTTGTTGTTGTTTTTTTAAACAAGATTATCGGAGGTCATATTACATAAACATTCGACAGATCTGGGTTTCATTCCAACACCATCATCTCATCTTTAATCAAAATAGAAAAGACCACACCTTCATCCTAATATTTCGAACCAAACAACATTCAACAATCTGCCATTATTTTTGTTATCAACAACTAACTAAAGAAGACTTGCTTAATGGACCTAAATATCGATCAAATGAATACAGTATCACGTCTCTGTTATCTTTCATTCTTCAAATATTATGCATGACCAGGTTGTACACAAGGCATTTATGGTTGTACATTTTTAAGAAACCCATCAAATTAAAGCATCAACATGAATCATTATTATTGCTACTTATAACCATCAAATCCAACTCATATATTAGGCAAATATGAAGTTCCAGCTAACACAAGTCATTACACGTATTCAGTGACAACATTCAGAACATCAAGCTCAACTTTAAAAAGAACGAAACGACCCTTCTAACCTGGATTTTTTTGACGTCGGAACCGGGTGTGCGAGCTGAGTTGAAGAAACAGGAATCCCGAGTTGAAAGATTCGAACTGCCGTCGGGGAATCGAAGTGAAAGAGGTGTTACCGGAGGTTGATGGGGGTGCACGAACGTCACCAGTGGTCTCCGGTGGTCTCCAAGAAGGGTGGAGAAGGGTTTTATGTTGCAGGTTTGTTTTTGGGAAGAAAGGGTTTAAGGTGAGAGAGAAAAGAGGTGTCTAAGGATTGCTGAAAATGAGAATAATTGATTTAAAACATCCCTAAGTTGTCGGCTGATTTGTTGTTTTTATACTACCACCTGATGCAAATTAGGGTAGAAATGTGAGTGTGTTTGGGCTGCTTTTGGGCCTCTGATGTGTGTCCATGAGGGGATTAACAACTTTGGTAGTCCAAAGTTGTTGTTTTGTACGCATGTACATATACATATTATGTCCACATATTATCATGAATTATACTAATAGATATCAAATCAAAAGTTCAGTTCACATAAATTAAATAAGACCCTCAGTTCGGAAATAGAACGTGCGGGTAAAACCCGAAGTGTCACATTATCCCCATGTTACAGGAATTTCGTCCTCGAAATTTAAGCTAAGACACACGATTCGCTCTAATTATAGACTTGCTGATAACCTAGTGTCATACGTACATACACGTAGTTCACAAAAGTTCACAAAATAAACATGTAAGCCACATAGCACATAAGGTCACATCGCGTAGACAGTCAAGTAGCATAAGATTCCAAGAGTTTGTACGTATTTCACATAGTAAAGAATTTCACAAATTTAATTATAGCATCCAAGAAACGTACAGGAAAACCCGAAGTGTCACATTATCCCCAAGTTCAAGAAATTTCGTCCCGAAATTTAGCGCGCAGCCACTGACAAACTAGTTTGTTTAAATGTTTTCGCGGGGTGTCACATAATCCCCTTGTTGGCTTGAAATTTCTTCTAGAAATTTCAGTGCTGGAAGTAATGTTTGAAGACAACTGGGGATACGTGCGCATCATCTGGTTTTCTCATTCCCAGGTAAACTCTAGGCCATGGCGTGAGTTCCAACGAACTCGGTCCGTTGGTTACACTACGCTCGAGGGTTTCGATTTCTTGATTCCTGTTCTCAACCGGTTTCTCAATGAAGCGTAGTCGGTTGCTGATCACGAGTTCCCAAAAAGGTACAATGAAAGTTTCGTCGGACAGACACTTCTTCAGATTAGGCACATGAAGGACGTTGTGTACCGCGTTCAACTTATTCAGGCAGGTTTAGTCAGTATGCTACCTTACTGATCGTTTCGATACTTCGAACGGTCCAACATATCACGGATTAAGCTCGTCTCGTTAGCCATAACGTACCACACCCTTCCAGGGTGAAACTTTAAGTAGAATCCAGTCTCCGACTAGGAATTCTAGAGGTTTCCTACGCTTATCCGCGTAGCCTTTCTGACGGTCTGGAGTTTCCGTCATGCGTTGTCTGTTCTGGGCAATCCCACCCGTTGTGTCAAGTGCAAGTTCTGGGCCGGTAATTTGACTTCCGCCCAACACAGAGGTGACCAGCATCTGCGTTCGTGCAATGCCTCAAATGGTGCTGCCTGAATGCTAGTGTGGTAGCAGTTGTTGGAAGAGAATTCTACAGAAGGGAAGTGTCACTAGTATCCAGGGGTCGATAACACATGTTCTTAGCATGCCTTTGAGTGTTTGGATGGTGCGTTTGGCCCAGTCATCAGTTTGCGGGCGATAAGCGGTGCTCATGCCTAACAGTGAGCCCAAAAGTCTTTCGTGCACAGCCTTGCGAAGAATCGGATGCAAAACGTGGGTTACGATCAGGTAAAAGAGAAGTTGGCATCTCGTGCCTAGTATCTACTTCTATCAAGTAGATGGTTGCAAGTTCGGAAACTTGTCGGTTTCTTTGGTCGCGTGTTGTTACCAGCAGACATGTTATCGATGCCCCGGACATGATAGCATAAGATAGAAGCACCTCGTAGATTATCTTCCAGTTGCTGGAGTTGCGGATCGTTTGAGGATCTCTCGGATGCTAGGTGATGCCCCTTTTGAGTTCAAATCGTGAGAGGTTGCGTATACGGTCGAGAAATGCAGGCTTTGTGGCGTTAAGAGTCGTGTACTGAAAACTTAGCGCAAGGCGGTTTTGCGTCGTAGAAGTTCCAAGGTAAAGCATAGGATTCGTTTGGATTCCCCACTGACTTTCAGAATAGGTTCGGGCGTCGCCGAAAGAAACAAGTGTCGAATATTGACAGGATGGAATAAATTCGAGTGTCGTGACTAGGTGTTGATCGTATCGAGTTCGAAGAACAGTGCTTGCGATACCCGTTACCCCCGGGGTATCCTTGGCTCGTTGCCCCAACGAGTAACATTCGTAGGAAGTATTTCGTCCAAACGGAGATTTGCGCAGAGCAGAGTAGGATAAGGATCATGGAATCCGTGAAACATAACACGAGTAGCGAGACAATGTAAGAAGGGTAGTCAAAATTGATGCGTTCAATTTGAGACAAAACATAAAAGGCTTGGTGGTCGGCAATAAGGATTTATCTGGTGTCGATGAGGTAGCTGGTCGTACATAAGCCGTGGGCGATTAGGATAAAGAAAGTCATTTTGCCGATAAGAGGTGTTACGTCAGTATGAATGGCACAACAAGAACCAATGATAGAGAAGGACGATCGTCGTATGGGTCGGGGGGGGTTTAGGTTCACTAAAACGTCTAACAAGATGTTCTGAGCTGAGCCGTATGTGAAAAACGAGTTTGTGATCTCCCAAACCGGTAAGTAACCAAATTTGAATAGACTACCGAAGTCGCGAGGACGAGTCCGAAGTAGTGCTTGTGTCGTCGAAAGTCTTCCATGTAAGGTAATAAAAACATGTCTGAAAGGATACGTTTGGATCACACGTCACGATTTTTAAGATTCGAGAAGTTTATTGACTAGCAGTCGAGCTTGCTGAATTTCCCCAAACTAGAGGGGGGGTTTCGACGTGAAACTGTGAAAACAGGTTTTCAGGAAAGTACGATTGAAGTAACACATTGTTGAATTTCAAGGGATAAAAAGTTTGTTGACTAAAGGTCGAGTTTGTTGAATTCACCAAACTGAAGAGAGATCTGGTCAAGGTTTCTAAACGGAGAAACGTGGATGTCATGATAAAGAAACGATAGGAGCGGGGATACCATCTGAGCAATAAACGTGGATTCGTACGAAAGCTGGCGAAAGGATTCACAGAATCAGGAAAGTCGTCAAACAATAACAGTTCTGACAAATGAAGGATAGGGTAAGCATCAAGGTCGCCGTACTCGTCGGTGGGTTGACTGGCTCGTGTCTTCGTCTAGCCACGCTTCCAAATACGCCGGTTTGTAAGAAAGTTATCAATTCGTTGGGTTTTGGGGTGTGCTAAGGTATAAGGTTGTACTTGAATAGGGGTTAACCACGTAACGAGGAATTAGGGGAAATAACTTCGTGGTCGATGGAAAGGCGATACGTTTGCTGGTACCGCAATGAGAAGCATACACCACGCATGCTTTTCGTGTTCGAGACGTGCAAACAAAAACCCGAAAAGTGTTGACTTACTAGAATGCTTCAAGAATCCAGATGACCAGTCGGGTGAGGGAACAAGTCTCACCACTAAAGTCGAGAAAGGAAATACGCAGGTAAAAAGGATGCGAATGGCGTCGTCATTCCTACTAACATCCCATGATATAGGAGTGGCTCCCCTTCGTCGATTCGTTCTCGTAGCTTCTCTATGTGCTTCGTAGCAGGATTTTCCTGGTCAGGTCTATCGAGTGGACGTCCCTTGCGTCGAGTTGCAATCCAGGGATGATATCAGGGAATACGTGGACAAGGGCTTGGAATAACTGGTTCCTTGCCCTTAGTGTATCGTGGTTTCGAGCCAGGTTTAGGAGGACTCGCTCCTGTTTAGCACGTAACACGCTTGCCTAACCTTCGTATGATCCACTGTGTTAAATACTAAATATACGCATACATACTAACACATATATGTTAATTATACACATACACACATGCGTGTTCACACACATAAGTTATGCACAAGTAAATGCCGTTAACCTGCCATTACCAGGTGAGCATTTGAGATTGACGAACCTTGCAATCCGGAGTGTGGTGTCGTTGTGGTTTTCGTTAAAGAACGGTTAAAGTCTGGTTTTCATATAAAAATATTTTATTTCCCAAACCAAAATATTTTATATTTAAAACCTAGTTCGCTATAACCAATGGCTCTGATACCAATCTGTCACACCCTCAAAATCCACCCGCGGGGTATTACCGCGAGGCGTGTGACGACCAGGATCTTAGCCACTAATTATTTTGAACCGTTTAGTTATTATTACGAATAATGGTATAACTAGCGACCCATTTTAAATTTTTCAAAACATAGCTTGAGTTTGCAGCGGAAAGGAAAGAAGAACACATCATAATTTAAAACCACAAGTTGTTCATATAAAACTTACGAACCACGCACTCCATCCGATTGCAACGTCCGTCCAGAACTGTATCGAGCAACCTGCAAAGCATGCAGTAGAGTGTCAACATAACGTTGGCGAGTTCACGTGTTTGTAGTTTTCCAGTTTTAATTCCAAAAACTTGTTTCAACAGTTAATTTACTCATTTATACATGCCATGGGGAGCTACCCCGTAGGTAAGCCACTAAACTGTTTTTACAATACCGAATACTAGTCATCCGTACGTTTCCGTAGTGCCCCGTTTGTCAATGTTCTATCAGCATTGACGGTTTGCCAGAGTCTATTAGTTCACGCCCGATCCCATACGCGGGCAGGGTGTGAGGCTGGTGAGACCTAAATAGCGCTATCAACTAATAACCCGTTCGCCAGGCCCCGACGATTAATCGGTATTAAGTAGTGAGGACTTGAGTGATAGAGTTTCGTTTAGTTTTGCTTATTGCATCCAGTATAAATAGTAATTAACTAAGGGTTCCCAGTAACAAGGGAAGTAAGTAAGTTTGTTCCTAGTAACAAGGGAAGAAAAGTAAGTTTGTATCCCAGTAACAAGGGAAGAAAAGTAAGTTTGTATCCCTCACAAGGGGATAGTGTTGTTACCCGTTTCCAACACAAGGAGATAGAAATACCGTATCCCGCACAAGGAGATAGTAAGCAATCCCAAACCAGGAAAAGTGTTTTGTTCCGTTTCCCAACCACCGGGAACGCATGCTTTAAGTAAAAAGTAGTGAACTCACCTTTGCTTTGCTCGGTAGTTAATTTACTTGTGTTACGTTGGTCAACCATACCCTATTATGATTATTAAATATTTATTAGGTTCGTATGCAAGTAGTGTCACGTATAATCCTACACGTATCTAACACATGGTGCGAGAGTCATACTAACATTTACGTTGTTGGGCCTATCCTAACATACGAGCAGTTAAACAGTAGCAGCACATAATTCAGTTAAGCAGTGGCAATAACACACAGTTCAAAACAAGTATCACATAATGCGGCCCACTAACGGAGTTAAGCAGCCCAGTCGAGACCGGATAGTCTCGACTCGAGACTATGAGGTCTCGAGTCGCAACCACTGGATTCTAGGTCGAAATCAGCTGGTCTCGAGTTGTGAACATTTGAGTCGCAACTGTAGAGGTCTCGAGTCAGGTCTCGAGTCGAGATCAGGAGATCTCGAGTCGTAACCATGCTGGTCTCGACTCCTGGAGAGCCTTGTTTGGTTTCGAGTGGTCGCGGAGTGGTCTCGAGCCGAAACCACATGATTCCGACTCGCAACCACTGATGAGAACATTGATGGAAATTCTTCTAGAATTCTTATCCAAATCAGTACTAGCCAATCAAATTACCTTAACATGTTTTGCATTTCGTACAAGCTTCTAAATCAGATCAAATGCATATATTTCAAATATTTTCCAAACAAACAAACAGTCCATAATCATACAAGATCATCATCATCTTGTTTTTTTTTTTTTTAAACAAGATTATCGAAGGTCATATTACATAAACATTCGACAGATCTGGGTTTCATTCCAACACCATCATCTCATCTTTAATCAAAATAGAAAAGACCACACCTTCATCCTAATATTTCGAACCAAACAACATTCAACAATCTGCCATTATTTTTGTTATCAACAACTAACTAAAGAAGACTTGCTTAATGGACCTAAATATCGATCAAATGAATACAGTATCACGTCTCTGTTATCTTTCATTCTTCAAATATTATGCATGACCAGGTTGTACACAAGGCATTTATGGTTGTACATTTTTAAGAAACCCATCAAATTAAAGCATCAACATGAATCATTATTATTGCTACTTATAACCATCAAATCCAACTCATATATTAGGCAAATATGACGTTCCAGCTAACACAAGTCATTACACGTATTCAGTGACAACATTCAGAACATCAAGCTCAACTTTAAAAAGAACGAAACGACCCTTCTAACCTGGATTTTTTTGACGTCGGAACCGGGTGTGTGAGCTGAGTTGAAGAAACAGGAATCCCGAGTTGAAAGATTCGAACTGCCGTCGGGGAATCAAAGTGAAAGAGGTGTTACCGGAGGTTGATGGGGGTGCACGGACGTCACCAGTGGTCTCCGATGGTCTCCAAGAAGGGTGGAGAAGGGTTTTATGTTGCAGGTTTGTTTTTAGGAAGAAAGGGTTTAAGGTGAGAGAGAAAAGAGGTGTCTAAGGATTGCTGAAAATGAGAATGATTGAATTAAAACATCCCTAAGTTGTCGGCTGATTTGTTGTTTTTATACTACCACCTGATGCAAATTAAGGTAGAAATGTGAGTGTGTTTGGGCTGCTTTTGGGCCTCTGATGTGTGTCCATGAGGGGATTAACAACTTTGGTAGTCCAAAGTTGTTGTTTTGTACGCATGTACATATACATATTATGTCCACATATTATCATGAATTATACTAATAGACATCAAATCAAAAGTTCAGTTCACATAAATTAAATAAGACCCTCAGTTCGGAAATAGAACGTGCGGGTAAAACCCGAAGTGTCACAGAACTTCTCTGGCTTCAGATGAATTTCCAGCTAAGGATAACGGAGGAAATGACGAGTCATCGGATAAGGAAGAAGGAGAGATTTCTGGTGAACACATCGAAAACACGCAGATGGATAAGAGCAGTAATGAATCTGGGAAAATGGAAAAGGCTTTGGAACACAATCAATTTACGAGGAGAGAGACGTTGCTGGGGGAGAATGTTTTTATGGTTACTAATAATAATTGTGGCAACTTTATGATTGGAGAGAAGACAACGGCAACTTTTAGCTCTAGTGATAAACCTAAAAGTCCACTGAAGAAGCACATCCCCATTGATTCATATAAGCCCAAAAAGATGATACTCTCTCAAAGCCCTAACTCCGACACTAGACCAAAAAAAGGAATAAGAGTAATAGGGATAATTTTCATTACTGTATAAACCCATTGGGCTCTATAGAAACAGTATTCAATAAGGGGAATAATACTACTACTCTAGAATGTGAAGGCAGGACAGTAGATATTAATGTTGAAAGACAATTACGAGGCATTGATCAAGTTTTATCAAGCAGGGAAGAAAAAGTTAACGAGGAGGTTGAGGCGACAAAAAACCTGGGGATGTATCTTGGAGTTGACCTGAGCAAGCATGGTAAGTTAGTCAAGGAGGTGATCATCGAAGAAGGTAACAATTTTTTATCAATGAATTTTTTGTCTTTAAATATTAGAGGTTTAGGGGGTGGTGACCTGGCCCCTTGGGTTCGGGAAATGAGTTAAGCATGTGATAATTTTTTTTATCTTTACAAGAATCTAAACATGAAAGTATTTTTGAATCAGACCTTACTAAATTTTGGGGAAGTAAAAAATTTTGATACGGAAATTGTTGGTTATGTGGGCCAATCTGGTGGATTGGTGTGCTTATGGGACCCGGGTTTTAAAAGAGAGATGTCTTCAAAAATAGATGTTTTCTCCTTATTAAAGGCAAAATAAAGGTAGCGGGGTGGCTTTAAATATGCTAAATATTTATACCCCACAACGGGTTGCAGCTAAACAAATTTTATGGGGGGGGGGGGGGGCATTGCAAATGCTTTTACCAATAGTACCGGGCTATGGATCATTATGGGAGACTTCAACGCGGTGCAGTTTCCTAAAGAGCGAAAACTCAGCAAAATTGATAGAATGCTTGTGTGTCCAAAAATTTTCAACAAATGGCCTAAAGCATGTCTTAGGGCTTTACCTAGTTACCTCTTGGATCACTGTCCCTTATTGCTGACTACCGTGGATTCTAATTTTGGTACTAGATCGTTTAGAGTTTACAACTCTTTGCTAGAGAAACAAGGTAATGAAGAGGGAGTTAAGGCAACTGTGGAGAGTTTCGGCAATTCTGGTCCAACTGATTTATAGCTCACGAAGAAATTCGCTCACATCAGAAAGTGAATTAAGAAATGGAGGGACGAGATTTTAGAGAAAGAGGGGGAGAGTGTAGATCGGGCCAAAAAAGATATTGAACAACTGAAAGAATAAATGGAGATGCGAGGTCAAGATGAAGAAGAGTGGGTTCTTATGGAAAGCAAAAAAATTGTTAAGGAAATGGAATTTAAAAAGAATACAGACTTAAAACAAAGGTCGAAGATTAAGTGGGCTTTGGAGGGAGACAAAAATTCTATGCTCTTCCATGGGGTGATAAATTCCAGGAAAGATAAAAACACTATCCATGGCTTAAATATAGGTGGGGAATGGGTGACGGAACCAAAGGTGATCAAAAAGAGATAATGGGATTTTTTAGGAAACGATTTACAAAAAGCAACTCGGGGCGGCCGAAGTTGGAATGCTCGAATATTAAAGTTTTACCTGATGATCTCAAGGTGTCGCTTATTGAAAGATTCTCCAAAAGTGAGATTAAAGAAGCGGTGTTCGAGTGTGGTACCGATAAAGCTCCGGGTCCCGACGGTCTTAATATGAAATTCATTAAACATTTTTGGCACTTATTTGATAATGACTTTTATGAGGCTATGGAGAGCTTTTATAGGGATGGGATCATTTCTTGTGGTAGTGGGTCGTCGTTAATATCGTTTATCCCTAAAGTCAAAGACCCAATGGAGCTTAATAATTACCGCCCTATAAACCTTATTGGGACTATTAGCAAGGTCATCTCTAAGATCCTAGTTAACGGTCTTAAAAAGGTATTAGAGGTGGTCATTTCGGATTCCCAATCGGTTTTTCTTAAAGGTAAATTCATTCTTGATGGCCCATTGGTTGTGAACGAGATCATTTCTTGGATAAAGAAAAACAAGCTTTCATTTTAAAAATTGATTTTGAGAGAGCTTATGATAATGTTAATTGGAATTCCATGATAAATATCATGAATCAAATGGGTTTCCCAAGCTTGTGATGCAAATGGATCTTAGGAATTTTGTCTTTGGTGAGGTCTTCGGTCTTAGTCAATGGATCTCCCACCTACAAGTTTCAATGCGGTAAAGGTATGAGACAAGGTGATCCTATTTCTCCATTCTTGTATGTTTGGTAAAGCTAATGCAGGGGAATTGATGCAAGGCATTCAGTTACCTAATGGTGGCCCAATGATTTCGCATCTTTTGTATGCGGATGATGGCATTATTTTGGGAGATTGGTCGGATACTAACAATTTAAATGTGGTCAGAATTCTTCATGTGTTTTCTAGGTGTTCAGGTGTCACACCCCGACCACGTAAAACAACAAATCGTGGCGGAAACGTCGGGGAGTGTTGTAACAGAATTATTGTTTCAAACCATGGATACAAAGAGTTTCGTTTTATTAAATATTAGACATTGTCTTAAAGTTAAACAAGCCAGTCAAACATAGTCTATCATCGTTATTAAATCACTAAGGCCTCGTCCAGTCCTAAGTGAGCATGCATCCTATTCGCAATCAACATTAAGCAACATCACCTGAAACATATGTAAAAACAAAGTCAGCAAAGAAATGCTGGAGAGTACATAGTTTTTGTATGAGTATTAGATTCATGGCTCGTTTGTATGCTGAAACAACTCGTACAACTTCGTTAATTGATATTAGAAAACCTTGTTTTGTAAAATGTTTGTATTGTAAATGAATAACCAAGTCAAAATAGATTGGTCATAATTTATAAACCTCGATGCCATGAATCTTAACCCAAAACATTTGTTTATGTAAACCAAATCATAAATCATTCTTGTAATAAAACCCGTATGGTTTATATAGTTTTGTAAACATCGTTGTGTAATATTGTTTAATTCGTTCTCGTTATAGAACATCGTTCATTAGTTTAAATCGTTCAAATCATTCCAAATCGTTCAATTCATTCACTCGTTCAAATCGTTCTCGTTTTAATTGTGAAAACTACTTTTGGTCGTCTCGCTAATAACATTCAAACCTTTGTGACTCGTCCATCGTTCAAATCGTTCTTGCATTAACAAACCTCCAAAGGGTAAGTTAACAATCATCAGATTCAGACATTACCCACCTAACCCACACATAACCATGGGTCCGGTCTGATAACGGGATTTGTCGGATCCTATGGTACCATAACCTAATACTGGTCGGTTCGGCCAAAATTAATGAATGTCATTTGTTATGTAACTACAACCAACAAGCTCATTCACATTATCGAAATCGCTATTAGTTTTGTATAAACCATCTCAATCGTTTTGAAACCATCGTTAGAATATTGAAATCGTTTTGATACATATGAATCACCCCAAAACAATCGAAAACAGTAAAAGAGGGTATCTATGTACTCACATTTGGGTGCGTTTTATACACAATCCCTCAAATTGCTTATTCGTCCTAAATTAAATAAGAATGATTTAATAATCAAAAACCCACAAAAATACCGAAGTTTCTCCGATACTTAGAATTTTCACCTAACTTTGAGATTTCTCGAAAAGTTATTATTTTTTATTATTTTGGTGTATTTGTATATATGTACTCGAGCGTAACACACATAATCTTGTCAACACTAACACATGATCATACACATATTGCAAAACACATAGCACATTATAACACATAAAATAACCCATGAACAACCCATTCTAGTGTATGTTGAAAAACACTTATTTTAGCGTTTCGGTAACATTTTTGGGCGTCGGAAGTCACGTATGACCAACCAAACACCAAGTAAACGTAATATAAGTTAAAATACTCATTTTTATATCAAATATATCAGTTTGGTTACTGATCTAAAACAGTTTTGCAAAAATACTCTGAAAAGGCGATTTTTTACCGTTTTACCGCATAGTTTTGCATCAAACGTTACCCGAACCATCCCAAATCGAAACGACTTGAAATTTTAACCCAACCCATGTTATTTACTGAATAAATTAATGGTTATACTCATGATAGTGCAGGTCTTAAACAAAGCATAAAAATCATGCAAATTTCATATAATTTACCACTTTTTAAGCTATATGTACAACATGCAAAGCTATCAAACCTATGTCAAAGTTTCATGCCACTATAATACATCAAATAATATTATTTTTAGTGTTTATAACCAGATCTAAAACAGTTTTTGTCATTTAACCATTTTTCATCACTTCTTGAGTTTTAAATCAACATATTTTCACATGTACAAGTGCCTAAAGCATACCATCATAGCAACATCATTTTTTATGAGTTTAAAAACATCAAATATGAGATTTATTCAGATTTATTTGCTGAAGTAATTTACATTTAACATATCATACATAAATCACCAAATACTTGCATTTTTACCACCATTCAAGAACATGTAACAACATAAACAAGTACTTAACAAAAATAAAGCTCAAAACTCATACACCCATATATATATATGTATACGGTTATAAAGCTCAAAACTCATACACCCATATATATATATATATATATATACGGTTATACATACATATATATCACCACCATTTTTATTTGTTTCAAGACCCATTTCATTTTAGATTTCAAGTTTAGTGAAAATCCCAAGATTCAAGAGAAACTTCAAATCATCAAGAACAACTATGAATCAAAGGTATGATTTTAAATATAAGTGTTATACCTTCAAGATTCAAGTAGGTTGTGGGATGAGATTTTGGTGATATGAAGCTTGTAATCACTTGACAACACCTTGGGAACCCCTTTGTATCTTCACACCACTTGAAACAAGCATGAAATGAGGATGAATCTTGATGAACTAAGACTTGAAGGTATGATTATGGTGATGAAGACGGTGGACGGTTTTAGAGAGAGGGGAGAAGGAAGAGATTGTGATCTTGGATTGATTGTGTACAAGATATGAAGTGATTTAAAGAGATATGGAAAATTACAAATGTCCTCATGCACCAACAAGTGTCATGGAGGAGTGAGAAGTGGCAAGAAGAAAAATACACTTGTCTTCATACATATATACACGACACATACATATATGTGTACAAGTTTTTATATAAATGTGTTATATGTAGGCTAAAACGGGTGTTTAACTGGATACCGGGTATTTTATCTAGCGTTTAAATCCCGATTTATGGCGTTCTAAATTATTTCTATTATACTATAAAAATAAACTCGCCAAAATATTACTGAAATAAATTTCAGTTGCCAAGACTGGCTGCGTTGTCTGCGTTTTGCAGTAGAAGCACTGTGTCGCGCAGAAACACGCGGTACGCGCTTAAAACTTGAAAAATAACGTTTTTAGGCGTTTTAATTTATTTTTCAACATGGACCTGATTAAAACTAAATTTTTAATCATAACAGAATATTTTTGGGATTTAAATATTATCCGGGATTTTTAATCATAACAGAATATTTTTGGGATTTAAATATTATCCGGGCGGTCACCAGTGTTCGTTTCGCAGTTTTGTCGTAAATAGTTCTTTTAGTTCAACTAAACGTGTTTTTGTTAGGATCTGAGGCTCTTGTGATTGTGTTTGTTTGTATGTTTGGAATGATTTGTGAATATGAAAACATGTAAAGTGCAGCGGAAATGAAAACAAACTTTGTAAACACAATCAAAGGAGAAAATAGTTTGATAAACAATTGCTTCACATAGTCAAAAGATTTACAAATCGAAGCAAAAGATTACAGATATGCTTACAAACTAAACTCCCCCTCAGCCTGATGCCCCAAGGTTGGTTGCACACAAGATGAAAGGATTAGACATGAGGAGAAGAACTCGCTCAGTCAATCAAATGTAACAGTACAGGGTACTGTTACATTTATAGGCAAACCAAACCACTGAGGTATCTCAGCTGACGTCACCATGAAAGCGACGTCTAACAGCCTAACAACCTGTATCTACTGTCCTTACACAAACACTGCTAACCTAACCACTGACTATACATAAAACAAACAATTTACTAAACAGTTGCTCTCCATTTATGTCAGTGCTTTACTAAAGGTTGATCAGTCCTTGACTAGGCAGTGCTTTATCATCAGTAGATAGGACCAGCAGTGTTGGATACTTCAGGGTTTTCATCAGCAGTAGAAAGGACAGCAGCAGTTGAATATGAACAGCAGATAGAGACCATCAGTTGTTATAACTCACTTTCAAGGGGAGAGCAAAGTGTAAACTGCTTCTTATTGTGAATCCTCTGTTGTGACCTGGTTTTGGCTTTACATTATCTGTTCCTCTGGTAGGGTTCAATCCCAACAATCTCCCCCTGGAACAGATAATGCCAAAACCTGTCATTATTCTGGATCTTTATTACTCATCAAGAGTGCCTTAGCTTGTTCTTTGAATTCAGCTTCAAATTCCTTCGCACTCTGGTCATCCTCATCCCTACACAGTGAAAGTTCAAGGAGATCCTGCAAATCTTGAACACTAAGGCCTAGTGCTTCTTTCCTTGATATGTACTTCACATTTCCATTGGATCTGACAATAGTCAATACATGGGTCTTTTGGTCAGACATCCACTTTAGTACTTTCGAACCCAATGGATTTCTTGGGAGAGATTTATTTGCTGATGAGTTGAGGGATGATGGCCTTGAAAACACCTGCAGACTTTCAGACATTCTTTTGAACGCTTCTTCAGTGACTTTGTCTACTGCAGCTATATCTTCTGCAGTTTCTTGTTCAATAAGTTCTTGTCTTTCAGCTTCTGTCTTGTCTTTAGCAGTGTTTGGAGATGCAGATTTGTTTAATGCCTTAAAAAGGCTTTGAAGCTTTGTTGATGTTTCTTCTTTTAGACCCATTTTCGTGATGGTATCTTTGAAGTACTCTGCTTCCTTTTCTATTACCTCTTCTTCAGTCAGCTGTTCTCCCTCTTCTTGATTTGTTACAAAAGTAGACCGGAACAGTGTGTCAAGGTTTCCTATCTTCTGTTCAACAAGGTTTCCTATCTTCTGTTCAAGCTTCATCATTTGTTCTTGCTTCTTAGAAGTGCCTGAAACAGTTATCTTTCTTTTCTTCAGCCTTTCGTAGGCTTCATCAGTCTGCTGTTTTGACCATTTTGATATGGCTTCAGCAGTATCCATTTTTGCATCCACCAGCTCCTTTTTCTTTCTTTTATACTCAGCAGTGAAGTCAGCAATGAGCTTTTTGAATTTGTTCCAGTTTGAGCATTTTTCTTCTTTGTAGGATCATTCTTAATTCTGTCAAACCTCTCAGCCTCATGCTTTAGAGCGATTATTGGCCATTCTTCAAACTGTTTTTCTTCAGCAGGATAGAATTTTTCTTTCATAATGTAGGCAAGATATTGTTTTCTTAGCTCTTTGCGTTGTTCAGCCTTTTCTTTGATTAGTTCCTGTGCGAATTCTTCCATCTGCTTTACCTTTTCAAGGAAGAAATCCAGTCTTTTAGCAATGCCTTCTTCACTTAGACGTTCACGTTCACTTTCAAATTTAGCTCTTGCTTTAGCCTGCCTTGCCTTGAGTTTGAGGTAATCATCCATATCCTCTGGTGGCATGTAGCCTATGAGTGAGGAGAATCTCCTTTTTGAAGGATCTTGTTCTGTATAGAATTGCCTCATCTCATTTTTGATAGCTTCAAGTTCCAGTGGATGTTGTGCAGCATTAGGATCATGTATACCCTCATCGGCAGTGATTGGCTTTCTTTTCTTGTTAAAGAGCTTTGGTTGTGATGTAAGAAAGGTTGAAGCAGTGGTGGATGACTGACTAACAGCTGTTGAAACAACTTGTGTCTCAACATCTGTTGTCATTACAACTGCTGATATGTCAGCAGTTGTCTTCTGCTTTTGAGCAGGGGATGGAAGTGGTGAGGTAGTTTTTGATGGTGGTGGTGAATCATCATCTGATATGAGATTCCTTCTCCTTTTTAATGAAGAAGAGGCAGATGATGTTTTGGGTGAAACAGTGGTTTGAATGATGGGGAGTGTCTGACAAACAACTGTTGAAACAACTGGTGCTTCAACCGCTGCTGTCATTACAACTGATGTTGTAACATCTGTTGTCTTCTGCTTTATGACAGGGGGCAGTGGTGATGGTGTGATTGTAAATGATGGTGGTGGAGCAGTAGTTGTAGTGGTGTGTGGTAGAGTGGTGTGTGTTGAAGATGTGTGTGTTGATGACATGGCAGCTGTTTGGCTACTGACAGCAGTTTTTGTAACTACTGCTGTATCAGCTGTTTGGCTAACAGGTTTTGATACCTGTTTTTCTTTTTCTTTTTCTTTTTCTTTTTCAGGCTCAATATGAAGGCCATGTTCTATTCCCATCTTATTCATTTTTCTCAACAGCTTGATATTCTCCCCCTTTTTGGCATTATCTGAAGGGGGGTTATCAAGAAATGATAGGGAAGAAGGAGCTTTGCCAGAGACACTTTGAATGCTAGCTTTTATAGCCTTGATATCTGCTTGCGTGTCTTTAAACCTTGATTCCACCATGTTGGTCAGCATTTGCACCTGAATAGCCTGCTTTTGATCAGCCATCTGTTGCTGTTTTTCAAGCATGGGTTGGAAAATATTCCACAACTCATTTGTAGCAAATGCATGTTGTGCAGGTGCTTGAGCAGGAACAGCAGTGGCTTGTGCTTTCTGAGCTTTTAAAATCTCTTGCACCATCTCCTTTATTTCAGAAACTGATTCTTCTAGTTTTTCAACTCTGCCCGTCAATTCCTGATATTTTGAGTCATCAACTACTTTAGTAGGATCATCTGAATCCCCACCAGCAGTGGTTATATCAATGTTTGACTTAGGAACAGAGTCCCAAAAATCACCCATTGATGCCCCTTGTTCTTGGTACTGGGGACTTCTTTCTTCAGCACTTGATAAACCTTTGATGGTGCCAGTGGTTAGATCCAACTCACTGGTGGTTATCGAAGCTGCCATGGAAGAAATTGCCTTCAAGGGAGTCTGATTTATGAAACAACTGGCCAACTGGAGACCTGTTGATCCACCAGTTGTAGTTGCTGCTCCACTTGAACTACCACCGAGAGTTACTTGTAACTCAGGGGGTGTAACCTCCTCAATTGTTGCTGGGTTAGCAGGAGTAGTAGCATCAGACCCAGTCACCTGTGGGGGTATGCTCTCAGTGACAGGTGATAGAGAGGAACTGGTTTGTGTGTGAGCTATAGCAGCTGCATGCAACAAGGGTAGCATGGATTGTGGCATTATTATTGGTGAGGGTATGGGGGTGGAAAGAGACATGTCCTTGGGATCAGGACTGAGGAAGATGGATCCGAGTGGATTCAGAGCTTCATATTGTGGTGTCCCTGTGCTTACAACCTGATCCTTTTGTGAGGATGCAGGAGGAGTTTTAGGCATGGGTTGAGATCTTTCTTCCAACTGCTGTGAGGAAGTAGCAGTAGTGGTTTGTGGTGACTTTTGTGTTGTCACAGGCATTTCCTCTGGGATCTCATCTTCCAGAGTTGCCTTTGTTTTGGGTTTGGTGGGTTTTCTGGATGTTTTTCTTTTGGTCTTTTTGGTAATGTCAGGTGTGGGTTTCAAGGCAGTGGTTGTGCTGCTTTGATCACCTGGAGCAGTGGGCTCAGCAGCAGATACCTGAGGAGCAGTTGTAACCGCTAAAATCTGCTCAGGTACCCCTGCTTTTGTTTTTATTGGTGCCATCATCCTTGAAAATGTTTCTTTTGTTAAGCTTTTTATTTGACAATGAACACCTTGTTTTGGCAAATTTTCATTTTCCTTTACAAATTTTTGTTTAAAGTAATAACTCAAAAATCTTGGAAAAAGTAAAAATGCTTTGTTGTCAACATTTTTCACTAAGTCATTGAAGATTTCCTGGGAATAGTTGTAATCTTTGTTATTCAAAATGGCATACCCCAGGCATTGAATCTTCAATGGTATTTCATTAAATGATGTTGTTTTATTTGAAACACACATCAAAAGTGTGTGAAATAAAAATCTTGGAGCAGAAGGAAAATAACCTTTTTGTAAGGTATCAACCTTTGATTGTTCTGCATATCCCCTTTTTACGAAATCAGTTTTCATCTCGGCTTTCTCAAAAGAGAGTTTACCTTCCTGATCGTTGAGATTAAAGACTTCGGAGATCGACTGTGGGGTTATTTGAACTGCTTTACCCTGTATCGAGGAGTTAATGGCTATGACTTTTCCGTCTTGTTTTTCAAGCGACGCCTTTTTCCAAAACTCTCTCTGGGTTTGCAGATAGATGGGAGCATTTGCTGTCAACAAAGTTTTGTACTTTGATGCAGATAATGTATCAATGATGGTGTCAAAGGTGTGATTATCAGTAGGTTTTGTGAGTAAACCCAGATAGTTGTGAGATTGTTTGAATGGTATTTCGATGGGTTCTTCAGCCGTTTGAGCGACCTCTTTGGAAGGTGATGGTGATTTAGGTTTTGATTTTGATTTTGTCATTTTTGCGGAGAAGAACGAAAGAGGATTTTGGAGATTTTGAGAAGAGGGGTTAGAAACTGCTATGAGAAGAGAATTTTGGAATTCAATTCGACAGTGTAAAACCCTGTTTGGGGTTTAGGGCAGGGTTTTATTTAAAAAATGATCGCTGATGTGGCAGCGGTTATTAAGATCTGAGGGCTAAAAACTGACCACGTGTCAAACACTGATGAAGTGGATGAAGTATGGAGAACAGTTGTTTTAAGGGCCACTGACGTATCAAGCATCAGTGGTTACAACGGTAAAAATTATGGGCAGTGGATGATTTTTACTATCAGTGGATAGCATATCAGTGGATAAGACACTGATTTTGAGCATCAGTGCTTTTCAAGAAAATGAGGGATCAGTGATTAACTTTCAGCAGTGGACAGTGTTTAGAAATCAGACGCTGGAACAAAACAGTGGTTAGGGTAAATGGTACAATTCTGAAGGACAGGTGTTTCAGCAACAGTTTTGAAAATTTTCATTCAAGGTTTTGCCACATGTCAATTTTGAAAGACAGTGGTTTAGTACCCCAGATGATGAAAACTTTTTGCTAAGGCAACTCATTTTCGTTTAATATACAATTAACACATGAGTACCCTAGTAGTTTAAGCACAGTTTGCAATCAACCTTTTATAAAAATATAGGAGCAAACCTGAGAATGACATGATTTTGACATAAGTACCATTTCCTTTTGACACATTTATGAGGACAATAATACCAACAAAAATAAGGTATTACGTCCTGTCAGGAGCTGAAACTATTGCCAACAAAAATAAGCAAAAGTTCCAAAAACATTCTTAAAAAAAATGAATGATATATCCTGGTTAATCAAGAAAATCCTTTGAACACAAAAAAAAAATGATTAAAGGATTTTCTAAGAACAGTATCAAAAATATCCGGTATAATTTCAATAGAAAATATAATCACATCACTCACAAGTTTTTGAAAAATGGTCAGTAGTTTGACAATCAGTGGTAGGAAACTTTTGGAATACATTTTGACCACTGTTTGGTACCATTTTCTTTGTCAGTTGATTGCAAACATGAGGACACATGGATAAATTTTTGAACATTTGTCTAGTCCTCTTTGGAGTTCATTCACTGGAATCAAAATCTTTTCCTGAACAGATAAATGTACATAGTTGCTTAATGACCATTATTACCCTAAACTTTGACTCATAAGTGTTTTATGTTTATACTCTTTTCTTTTGACTTCAAAAGTTTTGAGATAAACACACTTTTGAGTTTTTTTGTGAATTTTAGTCCAAAATCATTTTGCAGTAATGTTTTGAGAGACTTGGTCATGTTTTCACAAGTTTTTCAGCTAATCTCACACTACATATGATACGGACTATGTTGACCCCTGTTTTCTTAATGTATTTAAACATAGTTGATTTTGTCCTTTTGAGGAACTCAACCTGTTTTCAACACATAAGATCTGAATGACTAAAGTTTCTGTTGGATCGAATTCGGACCTAAACGAGTCGCGTAGAAGAGTTTATCTCAGTTTGAAAGGCGGAAACAGACAAACCGAGTACAATTCAGCAAGTATACACACTAAACTGTCGATATTATTGATCTGGACAATGTTTACAACCTGTCGACACTTCGGCAGCACTTCGTGGCTCACCGGAAGACAACACCTAGAACTATTCTGTGATTCCACTCATATGACCTATTTATACTACATGAGGTCTCGCTTATAATGACATGACCACATAAGCGATACCTTCAATGTGACATAAAAGCGAAATCAGCACAAGACATAAAAGTGATACCCTATCTTGACATATGAGCGGAATCTGACTTTGACACATAAGCGATATCATGTTTTTACCGAACTCACATATTTAACAATCTAATCCTATTTGTCTATTGTGTAATGATGTCATGGATGATGTCATCATCCAAGATGATAACATCATCTTCTTTCGGATCCGTACTGAGACTGAGACTCGATATAAGACGTAGTTGACAGATGAATGCACTAACAGACTCCCCCTCAGATGTTGACGAGTCTTAAGTGTCGAGTTTTCTCAGTCTTCAGTCTTTATCAGCTTCAGGCTCCCCCTTTCATCAAGCTTCCGTGCTTTGGGATCGACACCTAGCTTTCTAGCTACAAGCTCCTCCTAACTTTCAGCTTGTCTTCAGACTCCCCCTTAGACTTTGCTCTCAGGATCGTAGTCTGGACTTTTCCTGCAATAACTCATACATCTATAAGTAACAACATTTTAATCTTCCAGATATCGTAATCTGACAATTCAATCTCCTCAAAATCACTTCTCATGAATTTGGCAGTTTCATCGAATCGTATCGGAAACTAGCTCTTATAACAATATAAGCATCCAAACCCCCCACAGTTAATCATCCAAGTCCAAATTAATGACCTTGGAGATATCACAAACTGTTTTTGAATTTTTGATTTTAAAAACTTCAAGTTTCAAATTAATGAACTTGTTTTATTTTCAGAAACACAATCAGCTTACTTAGATTTTGAAACTCAGCACTCAGACATCGGTTGTCGAAAATAAAGCATAAATCAAAATCTTTTTGTATTTTCTGAAAACGTAAAGCAGTAAAGAAATATGTACAAACATATTTACAGACAATATTTTTGTTTGAGTATGCGTTAGAGGATCATATCAGTTTTTGACAAGTCACAAGTACCGTTGAGCTTAGTTACAAAGTAAGAATTAAACAATTCACTTAGATTGTCGATATACTTGTCCACTTAAATTTTCATACAAATTTCAACTGATTCAGGATACGAATTAGGTGTTTTAAGAACTTAAACTCATTCATGTGTCCCACCTCTTGAATATACTCCCGTATCCAGAATCCCAATAATCAGTCTTACAGGTGAGTATACTACAATGATATCTGTATATAAATTAGGTATGCGAGGGCCGAGGGATCTCAGGTCGATACTTCCGTATACGCAGAGAGATATCAGCTTCGACTTTTCGGTGTGTCCCCTTTAGAGGATCTTTTTGCTTACAACAGCAGCATTTATCAATTTTATTGTTTCAGCATGCTGAGGGTTTAATGCTGTGTTTCAAGCATTGCAGCAAGTATTAGCCAAGGACTAGGTCAGAACTACCGTTCAGCAGAAGTCCCGGAATAATACCCCAGACATCATTGAGTATAAAGACCTAGTATATCAGATTAAGAGACCTTTCAAACGAGATTTCAGGGGTTACCTATATATCCAAGTAGTGTTCCCCACAAAATAAGCAAGTTTGAATTTAGGTTTATATCCCGAAAAAGTTTACTAAATGTATAAAAATCTACCGACACATCCACGGTGAGATCGTTTAACACATTTAAACTTTCCATTTCTTTAGCGTACTATAACTGTCTACTGATGTACTATCATTTCCTCTTTTTACGCAAAAACTCAATTTTCAATTTTATCATGTTTTTGGCTTTTTCAAATTTTCAAATGTTTTTGTATTTTCTAATGACAATTTTTCTCCCCCTAAAATGCAAAATCATTTAAAGAAAATTTGACAACCAACACTGATAGCTTTGTCTCGCCATCCATTTTCTGCTTCAAGTGCTCTGATTTGCAGAAAATATAACGTACCCCCATGATTTACAACTCATTGATCTTAACAGTTTGAAAACCGTGTTTCAATCTGATGAAAGTAATCATGTTTGTTCAGCCGTGAGGGTTTCGGCGTATTCAATCAACATACAATCAAAACAAAATTAAAAACAAACATATTTTTGGTTTTTCAAATTTTAACAAACTAAAAACATATTTTTGATTTTTAATTTTTCCAATTTTTAGAATTTTGAAAATATTGTTTATTTATGTACAGAAAACACTCAAACTAAACTCCCTGTTCAACCAAACCAGGGTTCAGCAACCTCTTCCTGTGCCAGGTTGCTCCAACTACCATTCTCACAATCTTCAGCTTCGTTGAGCACCTGCACATTCAAACTTTATCAATCATTTGAACAATTTAGCCCAGGTCTGTTGGACCTTAGGCATTTCAACACAATAATGTTCATTCAATTTTGGAAACTCTTTGTCACTTAAAACTTGTTCAACTTTGACTTCAACTTTCTCATCTTTTTCCAACGTCACTTGTTTCTTAATACTCCACATTTGACCTTCCGGAGTACCTCTTTTGTAAAAATTTGTCTCTTTTTGAACCTTTTGATTTTGAACAACATTTTTAGGTTTCCAAAACTCTTGAGGTTTTGTCATATCAACAGATGTTCTCCAACTCTGTGTTGTTCTGAATCTGGGTGTGTGAGAGTTCCAGGTCTGTCTTGAATCGAACCTGTTCGGGTTTGATTTCCAATTTTGATTTGAAGCAAACTTGTTTGTATTGTACCTCCAAGTTTGTTTCGAATCAAATCTGGTTAACCTTGATTTCTCATTCTCAGATTTCTGTTTTTCAACATCAACAGGCTTTGGATTTGGACACTTTCGTGCAACATGTCCAATTTGATCACATTTAAAACACACTTTCTTTGAAACGTCCTTGGCCTGTTGTTGTTTCTTTTTCATAGCATCAAACTCCTCATTAGACTGTTGTCCAAATTTGAGTTTTTCCTCTTCTTTCAAGCTTTTCCCTTGAACAAAATTCATCTTTTGTTGCAAATCCTGTTTTTCACTTTGATTCCAATTCCGTTTCTTTTTATAACCCAAACCAGCCTTCATGTTTTTCTTCTTAAAACCAGGTTTGTTATAAAAAGATTTATGACCTTTACCAGCAAACTTTGGAATCTCAGACTTCTCAATCTCAACCATTTTGAAAACTTTATCGACCTTCTCTGAAATCACATTCTGAATCGGGAATACAACATCTAAGAATAATTTGTCCGATCCAATCATGGTATAAACCAATCCTTTTGAATCATCATTCAAATTTTTCTCGGATTTTGTGTTTTTCAGATAACCATCATAAAGATTTCCTTCATCTTCATCCTGTGATTCAGACTTACCTTTTGTAGACTCATCTTTCAAAACACTTTCAACAACCTTACTTACCACCTCTGAATCATTAGCATCATCAGATTTGGAGTAAGTCACATCGATACTTTCAGGTAACTGGTTAGCTATGTTCAAACCCTTTGCCACCTTTTCCTCATCATAAAAAGTATAATTGTTTCTCAATGGTGGTGGTACCTGATGAAATTCTGAACCAATACCCTTTTTGCAATTTTCAGTATCTTTGTCATCTGGTGTGATGTTGAAAATGCGTTCGAGAATGTACGAAGAATTATGATAACTTTGAAGTTTGGTTACAACCTTTTCTTTTTCAGCCAAGACTTGTTTAAGATTAGCAATTTCATCAACACATTTGTTCAATTCAATTTGCTTTTCTTTAAACTTTCTTTCATACATTTCTTTAGTGACTAAAGTTTCTGACAATCTTTGATCAAAACTTTTGACTTGGCTTTTCAAAGTATCATAAGCTTCTTGTACTCTCTGACTCGACCACTTTAAAGAATCATACTGTTTTTGTAAATCTTGAAATTTCGATTCTTTTTCAACACAATCGACACATTTTGTAGAACACAGTTGTCTATAAACATCATTATCCTTTTCAAGACCTTGACATTTCTGTGTCAATTTTTCAACTTTTAGTTTCAAAATTTCTTCTTTTTCAATCATATCTTTACATTTTATTGTAAAACCATTTTCAAGTTTGCTTAATTCATTATCTTTTGTTTTTATGATGTCATCTTTTTCAGTACAGGCTTTGCACATTTCTATGCAATTCCTGCACTTGTTTTCTTTTTCATCAACCAATTCAACATTCGATAAATCAGAAGATTTTCTAACCTCAGTTTCTTTCAGCACCGGTTCTTCTGACTCAGTTTTCTGATCTTCCTCCTTTTCTTCTTTCTGAGCTTCTTCATTCTTATGTGTTTCTTCAGCTCTCTGTTCCTTTCCAGCAAGCTTTGCAACAGTCTTCACTTCTTCAATCATCTTCTTCAATTCTTCTTCCTTTCTTTTCTTCAGTTCTACCACCTTCGGTAAACTTGCTTCAAAAACTTCTTTTAACTTGTTCATCAAATTTGGCAAATAGCTTTTATCAGAAAGCCTTCTTGTGTTGAAAGTGCCCTCACTTGGAAACACATTGGTTACAGCATCAAAATCCACTTTTGATGGATCAACTACTGGATTACCCTGTGGATCCATGTAACACTCTAGTTCTTCATTCCATCTCTTGGCTCTTTGTGCTTCCTTAAATGGTTCATACAATTTGCCAATCTCCCATCTCGCACTGTCTCTTCTCCACCATCTATCATGATCATCATTTGCAACAAATGCATAACCAACTGCATCTTCTTCAGGGCAAACTTGACTCCAATCGTAACCTTCATCATCATATATAACTGCAAGAGCCCTTGATCTTTCTTCTGGTTGCTTTAATCTTGGTGGCTCAGACTTGTTCTGATGGTAAATCGCTTTCTTGTAATAATCTTCGTTGAACGGGTTTTCAGAATCATCAGCAGCATACTCATTTCTGCACTCGCGCTTAAAATGACCTCTTTGTTTGCATTTGAAGCATGTCACCTTGGATTTATCAAATCCCAATTTGGTAGATGGTCCACCAATTGACTTTCTCCCCGTGATCTCCATGAACCGCTGTGCCCGACGAACCGCACTGGCCATGCACCATCTTATATCCATTAGTTCCATCTCCTCGGGGTCTAATTGATCATAATCTTCTTTCGTCAAGTTGGTGTTGCCAATCTTCCCTGCAACGAGGCTTTCATACGATTCAAGTACAGATGCCAAGAAAACCATCTGTTGTTTTGCCGATTCTTCGCTGAAATTCTGCCCATTCTTCAAATCCACCGCGATATTACACTGAAACAAATTCTTGGAAGCAGATTGACTTGAGGTGTTTGAAGAAGATCCACTGTGAAGACTTTCATTGTTCACTGAGTTTGAACTTTCTGCAGAAAATGCTGTTTTTGGAGATCCAGCCTGTGGTGCATTTCCTCTGTAGTAAAGCTCCACATTTTGCTGATAAGCTGGATTGTTGACTTTAGATCTCTTTATCTCCAACTCATGACTTTCAAGCCTTTCAATCAGCAAATCCACTTTTAAATCTTCAGGCTTTATTGTATTTTTCAACATTAGAGCAAAGTATTGCCACTCTTGATCATTTGGCAATGAATCAAACAATTTATCCACCAGCTCCTCTTCAGAAGGTAAGATTTCATGTCTGATCAGCTCCATTTTTAGATGTCCGAATCTCTCAATCATTTTACAAACAGACTCATTTTTCATACAATTGAATAAATCAAACTCTTTACGCAACAATTTCTTTTTGTTTTTAACAATTTCATTACTTCCAACACATTTTCTCTCTAATGCTTCCCACAAACTCTTTGAAGTCTTTTCTTGTTCGAGTAATGAAATAATATCCTCTCTTACTGACTATTTGATCAATGTTATCATTCTATGTTCAGCCACAACATTTTTTATATCTTTTTCTGTAAAATCTTTTGCATCTATTAACTCTCCTCCCTCTTTTACTGGTGCAACATATTCATGTGTCAGTTTTAACCAGCTTTCAGTAGCGAAAGCTTTTACCCAACCCTCAAATCTGTTTTTCCACCAGTGATAATCTTCCACTTTCATTAGCTTTGGTGGCTTCTGTTGGCTTCCGTACATGTTCTCAAACTTCAAATTTTCCGAAATCTCTTTTGAATATTCTTTCATCTCAGATCTTCTATGGGATGATTCGGAATTGAACGCGTTGTAGAAAGTATTGTAGAATTCTTCACCACTGCCTGACATCTTCAATTACCTAGACAAACAAACAAACACAATCACAATCAGTTTAAAGGTTTTTCAATTAACTGAAACAAACTGGTACTCGAACTGATGATTTTGTGTGCGGACTGAACGTTGACCAATTGACCAGTTTAAAGGTTTTTCATTAGCTCTGATACCACTTGTTGGACCGTGTCGTGACCCTAAACGATCAGTTAAGGACGTTCACCTTCACGTATAAAGGCGGAATCAATACACGCAAAGTTACACAGCTTTTCTCTTTCAATATCTTCTTTATTGATGCTTTCAGATAACAATTTGACAGAGTTTTGACACCACAAGCATGAGAGGATTTCGCTCCAATTCAAAAACGACTTAACCCTTTGAAACCTTTGAACTCCACTACTGTACGAACTGGACTTTATCACGCGATATATCCACACAAAACGATCTGACTGACAAACGTACTGATCAAACCGTGCTCCAAACCTTGTGACCTGATTACCGACAAGTGACAACTGACAAACTGATATATCACTACACTATTTCAGCAAACACTTTTGCAAATAACCGACAACAACAATGTATATCTAATTCTGATTGGGCCTACAACAGCACTAAACCGACACTATACACTCAAATCATTGAACCTACAAATTTAATATGGCTGACAAACACATGAATACAATTTACGATGATCACATGCACATACAACCATTAAATTCGAAATTTTCACATTCCTCAACACATGTAATCATGAATTCACATACAATCTTTTAATGTCAGACACTTTTTCACGTGAAATATGCAGATTTAACACATGCACAATCAGTTTTCAAATATTCAACACATTTTATCAAATTTTATCAATTCTCCATTAACCGACTGACATTATTATATGATCACGTAAACCGAGTTTTATCTCATGAATTTATGAATTACTATATCACATGCAGGTTGTTATTTTCAATTTTTCTGACAAATATTCACATGATAACACTATTCGATGATCAACACAATTATTTCAACCACTATCCTAGATAAGAACACATAAGCGAAGTCCACTGATGATGATGACCTTATGAGCGATACCTCAAAATATGTGACACAAAAGCGAGATCACTTCACAAACTATGTGACTTAAGAGCGAAATCAAGAACAAATAGTTGCTGACATCATCAAATTCACGAGTCACTTGGAGCGAAATTACAAAAATACGATGTTTTAGGTCGATTCAAGCTTTGAAACTTTCAAGGATTTACTTTTATATGATTACGAACCCACTGTGTGAATTTAAAGAAATTTCGACCGAAAAAATTTTTGTTTTTCGAAAAAGAAAGGTGTAGAAACAGATTTTCCAGCTGAATTATAGAAAACTCTTCTCCACTGGCTCTGATACCACTTGTTGGATCGAATTCAGACCTAAACGAGTCGCGTAGAAGAGTTTATCTCAGTTTGAAAGGCGGAAACAGACAAACCGAGTACAATTCAGCAAGTATACACACTAAACTGTCGATATTATTGATCTGGACAATGTTTACAACCTGTCGACACTTCGGCAGCACTTCGTGGCTCACCGGAAGACAACACCTAGAACTATTCTGTGATTCCACTCATATGACCTATTTATACTACATGAGGTCTCGCTTATAATGACATGACCACATAAGCGATACCTTCAATGTGACATAAAAGTGAAATCAGCACAAGACATAAAAGTGATACCCTATCTTGACATATGAGCGGAATCTGACTTTGACACATAAGCGATATCATGTTTTTACCGAACTCACATATTTAACAATCTAATCCTATTTGTCTTTTGTGTAATGATGTCATGGATGATGTCATTAATGACTACATCATTATGATGTCATCATCCAGATGATAACATCATCTTCTTTCGGATCCGTACTGAGACTGAGACTCGATATAAGACGTAGTTGACAGATGAATGCACTAACAGTTTCAATGCCCTCTTTATAGAAATTCAAAACACTAATGTCTTGTGAATCATAGGTTTTGTTAATCTGAGGTTGATACTTTAGTACTTAATGTAAACATCACAAATATTAAAACAACAGTTGAAATCAATATTGAAAATATAGAACAATCCCATAATTTAACAGATATGTTTACAGATCTGAAAACTATGAGTGACTTCTGCATGATATCACTTGTTGTGTGAAATTTTGTGTGTCATATGACATCTTGGTTGATTTACAGAGTTTTTGATTAACCACTTTGAACATGATTTACTCGGTACTCTGTTTTTCAACTAAATACAACCAACCTTAGTATCAATGAATTTTGAGCCGAACTGTTATGTCAAATTGATTGTTAGATCAATTTTGACTGTCCAGGCTCTGATACCAATTGTTAGGATCTGAGGCTCTTGTGATTGTGTTTGTTTGTATGTTTGGAATGATTTGTGAATATGAAAACATGTAAAGTGCAGCGGAAATGAAAACAAACTTTGTAAACACAATCAAAGGAGAAAATAGTTTGATAAACAATTGCTTCACATAGTCAAAAGATTTACAAATCGAAGCAAAAGATTACAGATATGCTTACAAACTAAACTCCCCCTCAGCCTGATGCCCCAAGGTTGGTTGCACACAAGATGAAAGGATTAGACATGAGGAGAAGAACTCGCTCAGTCAATCAAATGTAACAGTACAGGGTACTGTTACATTTATAGGCAAACCAAACCACTGAGGTATCTCAGCTGACGTCACCATGAAAGCGACGTCTAATAGCCTAACAACTTGTATCTACTGTCCTTACACAAACACTGCTAACCTAACCACTGACTATACATAAAACAAACAATTTACTAAACAGCTGCTCTCCATTTATGTCAGTGCTTTACTCAAGGTTGATCAGTCCTTGACTAGGCAGTGCTTTATCATCAGTAGATAGGACCAGCAGTGTTGGATACTTCAGGGTTTTCATCAGCAGTAGAAAGGACAGCAGCAGTTGAATATGAACAGCAGATAGAGACCATCAGTTGTTATAACTCACTTTCAAGGGGAGAGCAAAGTGTAAACTGCTGCTTATTGTGAATCCTCTGTTGTGACCTGGTTTTGGCTTTACATTATCTGTTCCTCTGGTAGGGTTCAATCCCAACAGTTTTCGCCATACCGAATCCTCCGAAACTTATTTATAAGTTATGTAAAGGATATTTATGGTATGTTTGGCTTACGTCACAGTTCCGGAGTGTACGTCGCGTTAAACTGATTGCGTTTATGCACCAGTTTGCGTATAACCTTCCAGAAAGTGATTTAAAGCTTGAAATCGGAATCGAATCAAATTGTAAAATAAATAAACACAATTACACATATAATAACACCAAAACACATTGTTTTATTGATAACCAACATTGTTTTACATTATACAATGATTACAGAACACAGTTGTCACATCAGGGCTGAAGATCAATATGTTCAAGTCAAACCTTTATGGTATAGGTGTCGATTTGGGTGAAGTGGAAAACAAGGCCGTGATGGTTGGGTGTAAAGTGGAAAATGCCCCTTTCAAATATCTTGGATTAATGGTTGGGGCGAACATGAATCGGATAAATAATTGAAAGTTAGTGTATGATATTTTTGAAGCTAGACTAGCGAGATGGAAAGCTAATTTGCTATCTATTGGAGGTCGTTTCACGTTGATCAATTCGGTTTTTGAAAGCTTGCCTAACTACTACTTATCTTTATACAAAGCCCCTGCTAAAGTAATTAGATACTTGGAAACGTTGATTAAAAAGTTTTTATGGGGAGGAACGGGTGATACTAAAAAGATGCACTGGGTTGCCAGGGATCGTGTGGCGATAGATAAAGATGAAATGGGTTGGGGTTAAGCAAGTTAAAGCGGGTCAATATTGCCCTCCTATCCAAGTGGGGTTGGAGATTCAAGACTGAAAAAATCAACTATGGAAGAAGGTGGTGGATGCGCTTCAGAAGAATAAGGGAGTTTCTCCTGGTAAAAAGGAATCAAGCAGAGTGTGGAACAACATCGTCAAAACGGTGGTCTGAACTATGGTGGACGGTATCCCTTTACACATTTTTAATAGTATTGTTGGTAATGTTGTAACACTTCGTTTTGGTTGGACCATTGGCTTTATAATGAACCTTTAAAAGATATCCACCCTAAAAATTTTAAACTTGAGTCTGACAAAAATTATAGTGTGGAAAGGAGTTTTTTTAGGTGTTGGTGCATATTTGTGACAACAGCTTTTAGATTGGGTCATTGGATATCTTGTAATTCATGAAATGATGAACGGTTCGCGGGTTTAGCTTTGCATTAGTTAATTAAGAGTGATTGGGCCAAACCAAACCCACATTGGAGGAATGGTAGGCGAATTGGGTTTGTCCAATTCGCAGCCCATGACCTAGCCCAAGGTGCAAGCTTGTCCTATATAAACAAAGTTATGCATTAGGGTTTAGGTTAATCACCTTAAGCATTTTTAGAGAGAGAATGCATAATAGCAAGAGGCTTGGATGAATTTGGAGGTCTTGATTGATTGTAATCGGTTGATAGATAATCAATAGAGATCTGTTTGTTGGTGATTTCTGTTTCTACTCATTTTCTGTGTAAATCTGATCTAGAGGATTCCACACTCTAGGTTGGATAGACGATTATGTGAAGATCCATAGGATTAAGTGGACGTACAATTGTAATTTCTGTTTCTACTAATTTTATGTGTAAATCTGATCTAGAGGATTCCGCACTCTAGGTTGGATAGACGATTCTGTGAAGATCCATAGGATTAAGGGGACCTACATTAGGAACGGAGATGGAACGTGTAGGATAAACTAGAATTGGAGAACCGGACCCGGAACTTTCTTGGAGATTTCGTAATTAAATTAGATCATTAGAGACCTGGACTCATTCAAGCTTGAAGATTGGAATGACAGGTGGACGTGGATTGGAACGAAAGATTACTCAGTAGGGGTAGTGAAAAGAATGATTAAAAAGGGGTGGACCACAGTGGTAACTACGTGATGAAATGGTGCAAATGGGTCCTAATTAAATGTAACGTTCATGCTTGGAGAGCCGAGTTGAATAAAATCCCCACTGGCTTGGCCCTTAGAAGCAGGGGTATAGAGATTGATGATATATTATGTCATATGTGCGGTCACAACGATGAAACGAGCAATCATCTATTCACATCTTGCTTTGTGGCGAACAGGGTTTGGAATTACGTCAGAGACGTTTCCAGTCAATACGCTTAAAGAGCTTTTGGACATTCATGATCATACTGATTTGTAAGGTCTAGCGAAAGTGATCTTTCATGGGATTGTTATGATTAGTTGCTGGAGCATATGGAGGACCAGGAATGAAGTTAAATTTTCCAATTATCAAGCTCGGATAGAAGATATTTGTAGCGAAATTAAGTCGGTAGAATTTTGTGGGTTAGTAGTAGATTGAAATCTAGGTCCGTTTCGTGGACCGAGTGGTATAACTTTGTTATTATATAGCTTTTTATCCTTGTTGGCCTCCTTGTTTCCTATGTTAGTGGGTTTTAATGAAGTTTACTTAAAAAAAAAGTTATAAAAACCAGAAAAACACATATCGGTGGGCAATATATTAAACTACATATTCACATGTATGATGAAAAACACATATCGGTGTGCAATATATTAAACTACATATTCACATGTATGAATTTCCAGAGCCAACGTCCTTGTGATGGCACATAAAGCTTAGTTAACATTATAGTGTGTTTAGAATCCGCCCTCAAATCAAAACCCTTTATGTAAGATTGAAAGATCATGTTACATTGTTATTGGAACATGTAAGAACCTGTCGAAAGTCTTTAGCGTTTAAAATATTAAATTTTGCATTGTCAAAACACGATGCGAGTTACGACAGTGTAAACGTTGATCCTGTATCTAATATTTCTTGATGGGTTTGCTTCGCTTATTTGGTCACAGGGCCGGCACAAAAATTTGTTATAAGCCCAAAGCGATAACAAAATTGGAGCCTTTTTCGTAAAAATAAAATTGCTTTAGATCTTATTATCCATATACCTTTATGTATGCACAATTATAGATCAAAAACTCAATGTCAACAATCAAAAAGCCAAAATCACTTACGTACACTTTTTAGAATTTAGGGCCCTAGTGAAACGGGACGTAAAGCCGTTGCTTTATTTTACTCCTCTTGAGTCGACCGTATTTGATGTTTAGATATTTTTTAGAGTTTCGAATACAAACATGTGAATAATTGTATTATATAATATATTTACATCACATGTTCATGTTTTTTCTTTATTATTACATGTTGCTATGCATTAGCATAATCCAAAAATACACCACTTTTGAATGTGTTGCAAGATGAGATGACAATTCAACACACTCATCCATGTAAACCCCAGGAATCGATTTATGAGGGGATACAAAGTGTAATGTTTTTGGAAGCCTTGGATCAAAAACAAGGTCGTGTAATTTAAATTGCATGCAGATTATGATTTCTGTAAGACTTGTATGTTTAATTACGTGTCTTAAACTACAACTTTCAATAAGAGCATATCACCTACATATGAGCATCTCACCTATATATGTAGGGGGTGTCAATCGTACTGGGTAGATAGCTTGACAATTCAAATTGAACACGGCCCATATTTTTGTTCGTATAAAAAACATCGACGCTAAAATCATGCAACCCAAAAACGATATTATCTAAGGGGTGTGATAAATACACCCATCACAACGATTAATATACCCAAAAGTCAAATTGAGTAATTATTTTGTAATGATTAACTACTTTATTATATTATTTTATTATAAAGTAAAAAGTAATGATTATGTTTTATTATAAAGTCAAAAGTAATGATTATGTTTTTTATCTTATTTTATTTTATAATACTTTTGTTACTTTTTTATATTTTGTTATAATATTATTAGTATTAATATCAATATTAATAAATAAATAATCAAGACACTTTATTATAAATACGAAAGTGAAAAAGTTAATCATAAATAAATAATGAGTCTCTAATAAAACTGGAAACGTGCAAACATTAAAACATTTAATCCCCTAGTTCGACAAAACCACTTTCACGATAATAAAGTTGGGTATATAATTCTAGACGCCACCTATACATGGTCTCCCATCCAGTCGCAGACATGCTAATGTTGCGAAAATTCCAATAAGGCGTGATTGTAGGCATTGGGTACCCTCCTTTAATTATATTTTGTTAAACTTTTCCTTTACGGTAAAAAAAACAATTCACAAGAGTATGCCATGAAAACTTTGTCTGTTTTAAATTATTCGCCATGAAAAGTAAAATAAAAAATCTAAAAAATATAGCTATAATCTATGAAGCACGGGGACGGCTAGGATCATCGAGTACCCGTCCCGGGGACAGTTTGGGGACGGAAACGCCATAGGGACGTTCCCAAAGAAGATAGACCTTAAGAAGATATGTGTGTATATTGAAATTAGAAGTGGGTTTTCGAAAGTCTCGAAAGAGATAAAGAGATTGTTTTGTAGTTTATTTATAAAAAAACTAATTTTGTATAATATATATATATATATATATATAGGGGATGGATCATGAGAAAACTAGTTTAAATGAGAAAACCAAAAAACTAATCAAAAAAGCCTAAAAAAAACCTAAAAATATACCAAATTTTTTTTTTACAATTTTTTTTTATAAAAATCGCTACTTTTTATGTATGGAAAAAAATTTTCAAAAAAAAAAAAAAAAAATTTTTTGTTTGTACTGCACATGTGCACTTAATACATAAAGCTTAAACCACTTAACCCACCCCCCACCGACACCCCCCAAAAACCTAAACCCCCCACCCCCACCCCCCAAAAACCTAAACCCCCCCACCCTCCCGAAAACCTAAAACTAAACCCTAAACATAAACCCGAAAAAAACCTAAACCCCCCCACCCCCACCCCCCAAAAACCTAAACCCCCCACCCCCCAAAAACCTAAACCCCCCACCCCCCGAAAACCTAAAACTAAACCCTAAACATAAACCCGAAAAAAACCTAAAACCCCCACCCCCCAAAAACCTAAACCCCCCTCCCCCCCCCCCCCCCCCACACCCAAAAACCTAATCCTAATCCTAAACCTCCAAAAAAACTAACCCTAAAAGCTAAACTAGACTCAAAAAGCTAATTTTAAGCATGTAATGCAATTGTAGTACATGTTATATTGCACATGTGCACTACTATAATAATAGTATTGAAAACAAGACGACACCATAAATCTTTTTTTATGTCATAAAAAATATGCTTGAATATACTTGAATGAAAGATACAAAAATTTGTAATCTTATGGTGCCATTTTTGTTTTAAAATGATAACGTATGGAGAAATGGGAAATGTTTGAAAAGTTATATATTTTTTTTTCCAATTTTACCCCTCGTTCATTAAAAGTCCCCCCCCCCCCCTCCTTCATTAAAAGTCTCCCCCCTCCTTTTTAGTGCTTTTTTGGTTAGTTTTTTGGTTTTCTCATTTATATCTAGTTTTCTCATGATCCTCTCCATATATATATATATATATATATATATATATATATATATATATTTATTTATATATATATTTGCCGTACCCATATTTTGGATTTTTGAGTTTTGCCGTTCCCCGTACCCGTATCGTCCCCGTCTCCTAGTCTCGTAACCGTTCCCGTGCTACATAGGCTATAATATTTTCAAAGCGTCTTTGCTTCATTAGTTTTAAATTATAAAATAAAAGGAAAAAATAATTTAAATAGCTGTTTAGTTGTAATTATTTTAAATAATAAGAAGAATAAAAAAGTAAATAATAATATAAGATTTCAGTTTTAAAATAAAAAACAAAACAAAGAATTGAAATAGAAAGAAAAATGGAAAAACAATTAAAATAAAGGAAAAATTAAATGAAAAGAAAATAAAATAAAGGTGCTTTATGGAAACTTGCTTAATTAAAGTTAAAGTTGTTTATGGAAAAAAGTTGAAAAGTTGACGTGAAATGGCTTGACTTGCGGGTAAAAGTAAAAAAAGTTTGACTTTTTGAGTGTATTTAACAACACCCATTATCTAAATGTATCAAAAAGTCCGACAGTTTGACTAGTGTTTTTTTTTTTTTTTAATTTCATCGGATTTTAATTTTTTTATTTCTAGTATTGTATTTTTTTTTATTTAATCGGATTTTAATTTTTTTATTTCTAGTATTGTATTTTTTTTATTTAATCGGATTTTAATTTTTTTATTTCTAGTATTGTATTTTTTTTTTATTTAATGAAGTATTTAAAGTTTAAAAAAAAAATAATTGGGAAATGATTGCATGGGCGTTATTGGAATAATGCCCCACTACACCACTTTATGCTATAATGCCCCATGCTGACTGGGATGCCACGTGTCGGATAATGCCCCATGGTGGGGGCATTATAAGTTGTTACCACTACGGGTGGTCTAATGAAGTAAATGTTGAATTAAATATGCCAACCTTGACACAACTTGTTTTTTTCTTTTTTTTTAAACTGACAACCCAAAATTTGATTATTTTGGTGTCTGGCCATATCTATATGAAATAATGCCTCTGCCCACACATTCAAATTTCATTCTCTGTAATTAGATTAAATGAATAAAATGAGTGGTGGCGGGTGCAATATTATAAGGAAATAAAAACATGTTTGTTAGGTTCCATCAAGGTCTAAACTAGGTACAAACAATGTGTATGTACAAAGCCTGCCTCTGCCTGCCTAATTTTCATAAACTTGGATTATTTTCACCTCAATTCATTGCATATATGTTACCAACACTATTTAAGATGGAAAACTAATATTAATGTTTTTCTTCTTCAAGCCTTGATAGCACGCCCTTTGTATTGACCCCTTTGAATCACAAAATCATCAGGCGGTTGGGATTCTTCTAGCCATGCAACTTCTGAGCATGTTACTCCATCTACCTCTATGCTACCTTCAAAATGTAATAATAATAATAATAGTAATAAGTTACGGTCAACATGTATATAAGAAACACCATCGATTTCATCAACATATCCTTCACTGTTCTCCAGGACGAGAAAATCTTATTAGGCCTCATCTGTTGGAATTATACTATTTTTCCTTGCTTATAGTCTAAATGAATATGGTTAAAGGAGTGTAGGTAGGATTTATTGAGCATCCTGGGAGAGAGACCTCTCGATACAAGACTGAATCATTTCTCAGCTTCGTGTTTCATTTATTTTAATATAAATGAAGTTGGGTCATCTTTTCTCTCATGTTTCCCATAGTGGTTTCGTGCCTTAACCTCCTCCTCAAAAAAAATAAGTCAGGTCATCTTTACACTCATGTTGTATCCATGTCTGGTTTAGCAAGGTACTGATGGGTCCTGGGTTACAAAAGAAAAAAAATTTCCATAGTATTCCTAGGTATTAGGTATATTTTTCGCAATCGTTTAGAATTCAGACCCTAAATCATGGGAGCCAAAGTCACGCCTAGACGCAGCTAACAGCCGACCTGACCCGGTTAAAAACTATCTGAAGAAGGCATCTGTTTTTTTTTCTTTCCTGTTTATATTCTAAAAACCAATAAATTTTTATCTTTATAATACCAACCGGTGAAGGAGAGATGGGGTTTTAACTGTGTTGTCGGAGGTCGTAGATAGTGGGGTTTTCGCATTTCATATGTGGTATTGGGTTGAGGTGGCTTATTTAATAATTAAAATAAGGGTAAATTACACTTTTCGTCCTTTATGTTTGTACCGGATTGCAATGGATAACCTTTAACTTCAATAATTACAGTCATAATCCTTTAAATTTTTTTGTTAACTTTATTCACTTAAGGGTATTATAGTCGATTCATATTTTTATTTAAATGTTTAATAAAAAAAATGCATATAGACATCATCTTCCCCGATTTCCTAACCATAAAACCCTAACCACCACCTCTTGCCACCACCACCAGCTCATCCCGCCGCCACCACCACCTCATCCTACCCCCAACCTCTAACCTCTGCAACTCCCCCTCTAAGAGAAACGAAAAATCAAGATAAAAAGAAGAAAGTAAAAGGAAATTCGGTCCCGAGCGCCATACCCAAAACAAAACTAAGAGAAACGAACTAGTAGAGGAGTAAGCCTAGTCTGACTGGCCATCTAGCCATGAAAACAATGAATTTTAAACTAAATTTCTTGAGGTTTCTACTTTTTAATAGCAGATAGACTATCCCTTATATATATTAAAAGCAACAAGACAATAATGTATATGTAGTGACAGTCATGAATTGCAGACGCTCAATTCACTTCATAACAGCATAAATTGCCAGCTAATACACACGTCATGAATGGTCCAACTGTAGGTATTACAATCTTACCCTCTCGTTCGCATTCAGATTAATCATTTTCGCGCAATTTTATGGTCTACTGATTTGAAGTTTTGTTGGGAGTGTGAAGATCCGTTGCAGGGGGGTTTTCCGGAAGTGATAGATACGTATTTGGAATATGGTGTCATGAAATGCATTGCCTTTAATCGCCGTGGTACTCTTCTAGAGAGAGAGAGGGGGAGTTGCAGAGGTTGGGGGCAGGATGAGGTAGTGGTGGCGGCGGGATGAGGTGGTGGTGGTGGCAAGATGTGGTGGTTAGGGTTCTAGGGTTAGGAAATTGCAGAAGATGATGTCTATATGCATTCTTTTTTTGTATTAAACATTTAAATAAAAGTATGAATTGACCATAATACCCTTAGGTGAATAAACTTAACAAAAAAATTTAACCAGGTTAGTGCTAAAGGACGTACAGTGTAACGGGTTTTGCAAATAAAGGATTATGACTGTAATTATTGAAGTTAAAGGCTATCCGTTGCAATCCGGTACAAACATAAAGGACGAAAAGTGTAATTTACCCTTAAAAAAATCTTCAAACGCCCTGGTGCCCATGACCAGCTCTCAACCATGCCCACAACACTTAATCTTAGAAGAGAGAGGAGAGAGCTGAGTGACGAGTAAATTTCTTTTTCTTTGTAAAAGGTGATAGGAACGGTAAATGGAGTGTGCTGGTTGCCTGTCAAATTATATGGGGTATGTACAAGTAAAAAGTTCAACAAAGAAACATTAATTTATTAATTCTTAGGTTACTGTTTTTTTTGTTGGCTATATACACTCTTATATTTCTAAGCCTATTATATATTTTTTTTTATTGTCTATTAGTGCACCTTCTACGCCTTGCACTTAGGCGACAACCAGGGCCTTTGACAATTTAGGCCACCGATTTAGGTCCTGGATTAGGCTTGGTTAAGAATAATTTATTTTTGCTTGCTTATTTTAAATTCTAATTAAGTACATTTGGCGGTGCAAATTGGCAAAGCCAGAAGGTAACCCATATGAAAAACTATACTTGGGTTGGGTTAGGGGTAAGATAATGAATAAGGGGAAAATTTGGCAAGTGAGGCATGTGTGGGAGATTGGCTGCTTCTTCTAGAACAAACGATGAAAGATGAGTCGCTAAAGCTATATGTTGACCTTAAATGTTCTCAAATTGCAAAAAAGTTAAAAGTAATGAAACAATAATCGGAAAAGTCAAAGTTGACTTACATGGTAGATTTCCGCCAAGGGACCTACGGTAATAAGTGCAGTGTCGACCATCTTCAGAAGAATAAGGTGGTGACAATATATCAAATAAAGCACAGTGAGTTATGGCTCTGAAACTATGGATATTCCCTCCACTATTTGGATACAGTGTTGTTGTCGAGCAGGGCCCATTCATCAGTCCATCTTTCACAACCTTTGCAGGTCTTGCTGATGCATCTACCAATAATAAAATAAATTTTAAAAATACGATTAAAAACACATGATAATGGAAAATAACAAGGATACCTTCAGATGGCAAATCAAGCCAATCATAAGATTTAACTTGCATTGTTCCATAAAGAAGCTTGCTTAGCACAGTCATTCCAGGATGATTGTGAAGTGGTATGATAGAGGATGGTGGCATGCAGAATATCCCTATCTGTATACACAAGTAAATATACAGACCTAAGTATTTTCATAAGGAAAAATATGGTGCTTATGTTCTAATTTTGACTTACAGAGAAGCTCTCAGACTCGTGAATATGAATATATTTAATTGGCGGTAAAGATCGGCGGGCCCCGTTACGCTGATTCACAGGCCCATTACAACAACGTGCTAATTGTGCTTCCTGCTCAAGCCCTACATCGGATGGCTTGATTTTATCTGTATAACAAATCAAACAACTAAAACTTCTTGTTTTTATATTCAGCAAACGAAGATAATTAAAAAATTTAACTCTTTTACCTAGTCAGAACTCAGAATCATGTATGGATCTATCAAATTTCAGATATTTATTACAATGTGAAACAAAACAGGATAATTAATTTTTATATCAATCAAGGCATTGTGCCCCGCTTGCGGTCTGCTCATATAATGTAATATATGTGTGGGCGCTCGGGGGGGCAAAAGCAAAAGTGCACTAATTTTTAACGTTATTTTACTAATTTTGTGAAAATAACGTTAAAAAGAGGGGATCGTTAATCAGGCATCATGTGGTGGCGTTGATAGCCGAAAGACAAGGGGGTACATGCACCAATTGGCGTTTGTCTCAATTGCTGAGTGTTATGTGCCTTATGTCCAAGGCTTGATGCAAAACCACAATCGAGCCGGGGGTCTCATTGGAAGCAGCCTCTCTATTCCTACGGGGTAGAGGTAAGGCTGTCTACATCCCACCCTCCTCAGACCCTACCTTAGCTTTGCTATAGGTGGGATATACTGAGTACGATGATGATGATGATGATATCAATCAAGGCATTCAATTGAACTCAAAATGGTATAACAATTAAAAAAACTAATGCTAAAAGATGATAACAAATGACGATACTTTAGCATAAACTACTAAATTTCTACAATAATGAAGTAAGCATCTCGGATTTGGCTACCGAATGGATATGCTAAAGCACGAGTTATTCGTCTAAAATAGTTGCAATGAAGTAGAAGATGCAAAAGAATGTAGAGAGTTGGCCATCAACTACACCTAAATATGGGTATCAAGGTGCAATATGTTACCAAAATCATATATATACTAGTAATAAGACCCACGCGGGTACTTCGCAAATATCGAACGGATTAGTCCAAGCGTTATGTGATGTGTTAACCATATGAAAACGCACGTTTTGACGTATCCGATTGAACTCAATGTATCCTATAGTTGCATTGCGATTGGATCAAAACGTAACGTAAATCGAATTTATATCGTACAATCATAACGTATTATACGCGAGCCGACTAACTCGAATTTATATCGTCAAGCCAAAAACTCTCGAGGGGGTCAAAGTGGCATTTACAAAGTTCATAAAAAGTTAAGTGGTTAAAAATTGCATTTCATAAACTTAAGGTCTAAGAAAGAGTAAAGATAAAATTTGATAACGTTTTGGGGTAAGAAGGAAACTATAACAAAGTTGGGGCTGAAAAGGAAACTACCACAAAGTTGGGGTGTCAAAAGCAAACTATTTGTAAAATGGAGTAGTTGTTCAGGGACTAAATTTGCCATTTTATGGAACTTTGAAGATACCAAGGTCAAGGGGCTAAAATTACAACATCGTGAAAGTATGGGGGGAGAGGGAGGCAAAGCTGGTGGGGTTCCACCGACTTTCTCTTTTAAGAGTATTAGTGATATGTGCCATACCATCAAAATCCAAGATTAAAACATTATTTTGCATCTTAATAGGCAACTAAAAGTACATATAAAATCCAGTAAGATATAAAGAAGCATGGTGTACCATACCTAAGAGCGCACGGACTTTTTCAAGAGCATCTTCAGACACGGGTCCATTAGGAGACAGAGATACTTTACAAGTATTGTAAAGCTTCTGTATTGCTGGCATGATTTTTTTTTTTTTTTAATTATTGCAGAAATCTTGTGAACAGAAGGGTCCTCTAGCAGCACAGAAGACCCTTCTAATGTAGTAAACTGGAATCACGGTCACTTAATAACTGAATTTTATGATGTCAATAAGTGTCACTCAAGGGTGTCCATATCTTCATCAAATGGCAAGGCATCACATATTGTAGCCGCTGCGCATGCAAAACAAATTTAGGGACTAATAAACGTTGATCTGAAAAAGCTCACCTGACATATTGCTGACATTTGAAACTAATGTAGTCGATTACTCAATAAATGATAATTTTCTCTTTCTCAAACAAATAATAATAATAATAAAAATAACTTCATTCTTCATGAAAAGGAAAGGAATACAGTATGATAGTCGTTACACACACAGCAAATATCATCTTACAAATCCACTTTTTAGAGTTGATTATCATGTTATCGCACCTTGAATAGAGCATTCAACCTCATCACAAAATGCAAGAAACAATCTAAAAGCCAAATTTAACAAAAAAAATCATACTTTAACCCTAATCAGAACCCTATGATCACAAACTCATTTGTCAACTTAGGATTAAAAAAAAAAACATAAATCAATCAGCTTAGCCATAGATCATCCATCAATCATGCACTCTGACTCAAAAATCATCAATTCAGGAACTGAAATTACGCAACATTCAACTCAAATTTAAGTCGCAACCTATTTACAACAATCAAAATTCGAATTGGGCGTACAATCAGCGTGTAATCAATTTCAAGCAACAAAATTAATCTGAAAAGAACCCTAGAAACTGAATTACCGGTGTCCGAAGAAATTAAGAAACAGAATCGCCGATTGTGGTGAGGAATTGAGGGAGATCTGTCGTGTTTTGGAGGATTCCGGCAGCTATTGTCGGCTAGGATACTATTTGTAGGTTAACATAGATTGCATTTTACATTTTTTCATATTGGTTTATCCAAGTTATAAAAATCTTACATGTCCATGTTAATTTTTTTTTTTTTTAAGGTTTTCCTAATGTTAAGCCGTGTGTAGTCATAAAGTCTTTTGTGGGGGCGTTATGTGATAAATGGCGAAACGCGTAAGAGAGAGGTTTTATATAACTTGAGTGTGTAGTGGGGATATATATGTATGGGGCTTTATATATGTGTATGTGTATATATGTGTGTGAGTGGGGAAGAAAGGGCCACGTCATGATGGTGTTCGCGAGGAGGAGGGAGAGGCCGCACATGGCGCCCCCCGTAATGGTGTTCATGGGTGCTATGGGGCGTTATGGGAGGATGAGACGCCATATACAACCCCACTACAGGTGTTCTTAATTGATAAAGTTTTGCTACTATTAGTTGATGTAATTAAGGTAACCATGGTAACTGATAATGGTAGTCAAAACATGCTACTATTTGTTGATGTAATTAAGATAACCATGGTAACTGATAATGGTAGTCAAAACACCCCCACACCACTAAGGTACTATGTGATAATGATAGTGATAGTGAAAGACATGTCATGCCACATAGGTAGAATGGGTCGGTCTTTTGTCGCCACCAACTTAACATATGTAACTATTAGTGAAAGATGATATGCCTTTAAAAACAGTAACACCGCACATGTTGAGGGGCAGAATTTTGTGTTTGGCAGGGTAGGGTTTGCTATTCAGAATGGGGTAGCGGCGCAACTTATTGCTTGTCTACCTGCTATTAGTTTATAATCGTGTCTGAAAGGACTTATTCAATTATATGAAGTTATAATAATGATTATGTCTTGATGAAGTCATTTGAAAAAGAACCGGCAACATCATCAATCCCATTGTTCATAGCTGATTGAAAAACATTTAATTAAATAAGATCTGGTTACATCTCAATTTAACCAATAGAAACAAATATTTAAATCTCGTTATAAGGCAACTTTCAACAAGTAGGTTTCGATTAGGGTTCTGGGGGTGTTGATATCGTCGTTGAAAACAGGATTTTGATAAAGAATTTCTTCGATTTAGTGACTGATTGTGATGAAAACAGAACCAAACATTAGGGTTTGGTGACATTCATGTAGGAGCCACCAATCTTAACACACATATTAATGTTCATGTATATTTAATTCTTCTTCTCATTCCTTTTTTTATGGCATCTCTCTGTAGTGGGGCGCTATGTGCCCCTATAAAGCCCCAACGGCGCCCACTACACCACGAACGAAGGGCGTTATGAGGTCAAAAAAGGGGGGGGGGGGGGGGGGGGGAGCGCTATATATATGGCGCCGTGATGGGGGGTTGATTTCAAAAATGGACCAATAAAAAAAGCAAGTGTTTTTTTAATTAATTAATAAAATTGAAAATTAAAAATTAGATAATGATAGGTAGGGGCTTTATGACTACGGGCTCTAGTGATATAATGCCCCATAAAGCCCCTGTGTGACGTGGCACGACACGTGTCGCATAACGCCCCACAAAGGGCTTTGGAGACCACTGGGTATGGTTTGGTTAGTCTCTTTGGAGACCACCCGCCACGTAGGCGCCACATCATCACGGGAGGAGGACCATCCCCTTGGGGACTACTCAAGGATGTGGAGGACTACCCATTTTAATAAAAAAAAATCAATATATTACTAAAGGAGAGAGAGAGAGGGCCCACCAAATGAAAACTCAGCCAACCAACCACCACGTCGCCTCCGTCTTGCAGAAGCCGCCGAGGACGCAACGACCCACCGGGGGCAGTGTGCGACGCCGGGGACGGACCGGGACGGGATGGGGACGACCCCCATACCCTTTGGTCTTATAGATACATGTACTTGATACATATATGTATTTTTGCTAAGTTATACATACGTACTTTTGATACATATATATGATACAAATATAATGTATCATTCTATATTACATAGTTAGTCTTAACATATATGTGACTTATAAATGTAGCTTGGTTTATATAGTGTTAATATATTTGTCCTATGCGGATGGTAATACTAAAATATCACCAGATTGCACAGACTAGTTTTAAAGGTAAATAACTTAAAAGACTAACTACATACGTGTCACGGCACCCGACCCACCCTGGACGGAATCGGAAGCCGCGAACAGCCCGTGGTACCGGTGATTATTTTGAAAAATATTGCAGCGGAAATTTCATCAGGACCGTGAGTTAGGAAAAATATCAGAGTTTAGAAAACACCGGATTTTATTTATTAAATAGATGGGATAAACCCATGTTTTACAATGGTAGCTTTAATAAAGATAAATTTGATTACATAAAACAATATTTCTTAATTTGATTTAATTAATAAAATAAGCCACTTCTTGAAACCTTTCAGTGCCATATCCATCTCTTACTCCATTCTACTGTAATTACCTGAAACGCGTTTTAAAAAGGTTTTGTCAGCAGGAAATACTGGTGAGTTCATTCATTTTAATTAAAACATATTTGTTATAATTTACAGCATCAAGAGTTTTTACATTTGCTTCTTAAAGATTGGCAAAGACTTAATCACTGCAAAGTATAACTAGAAAACAGTGTTATAAATTACAGTATTAAGAGAGATTACAATGTTTCAGATATCAAACCAACTACCCACGGTATTTGTCACATTATAAACATGATTTTGAAAGTAATTTGATAAAAAGAGAATGACTCACATTATAAACATGCAGATTCATACGGCCAAAGTTTAGTCTACAGATAAGCCTTGATATATTGCAGATTTATACAGGCAGAGCTTAGCCTATTGATTAGCCTTGTAACCTAGTGCACACGAACTAGGTAAGTAACTAATACAGCATTTACGATAACTCACGGGATTAAAACCCTCACAACGAATGACAAAGTGCAATCACTTAAACATCCATCGGATTCACAACGAATGACAGAGTATTCCCCGAGTTCGGGTGGTACTCAAACATCCTGTCGGAATCACGACTAATGACAAAGGATAGCGCTTAAACATCCATTGGATAGTTTCTATCGATCGGACATTGAATCGTAGCAGCGATCGAGTTAATACCCTGTATCGTAGCAGCACCCCGCTATACTAATTAGTGATTCGTGTGTGTTTTGATAGTGTTTCTGCTATAACTCAGCGTATATTACGAATTTCTTCGTCGTTTAAGTGCCCAGAATCAAGTCCCAATCTCTGTTATTTATACACGAATTTTGACATGCTTACGGACCGTAAGCATTATCCCTTACGGTCCGTATGGGACACGAATTTATCATAGACTTGCCACGTGTGTTTCTAGCCTAGCTGAGTCGACCGTTCAAGAAATTTCGATTTAGACAGCTTTTTAATTGGATAATCGTAACTAGGGTTTACCTCCCCTGAGTTTTAGGGGCCCTGATCCTGATTCTGATTATTCTGAAAATTTTAGGGTTTGTGCAGAATCACTTGGGTGTCTCAATTAGGGTTTCCTATTGGATAAAATAATAAAATAAATAGGACTTTTAATGAGGGTTGTTACATTCTCCCCACCTTAATAAAAATCTCATCCTCGAGATTTGGGTTATGATATTTCTTTTAGACTTATGTCATATTTTAGTCAATAAAAACAATATTTTTAAGGTAGATGACACAGAATTAAAATATCAAATTTTGCGAATACAAGTTGTACAATAGGTAGGATTCAATGGTTCAACTGAATTAGTTCAAGAAATCAATGACAAACGGATGAGATGAAATGATATAATTTCCAAGGTGACTAGGTTCAAGCCAAAAGATATATGATCAATCGATATTTAGAGTGAATGTGAAGGATTTTTTTTTTTTTTTTAGAATCAATAAAATTCTTTGTCAAAAGAAAGCTTACTTTGACAGGTTCTAAATGAAATAAAAGCATGGAAAATGATTTGTCAAATATTTATGATATGAGAAAATCAATGTGCTGATATGAGTGAATTGCAAAAATACACTAAAAGACAATAAAGTTAGTGTATCACTGTTTAAAGTTCCAAGTTGTTTTAATTGTGAAACAATGTGATAGTACACTATTAGTGACTATATTTTTTTTATACTATGTCCTATAGATCGAAATATAATAAGAACAAGTTGTTTTGGCATAACCAACTATTATATTATTTTTGTAAAGCAAATGTAATATATATTATTTGTGTACTTGTCTAAACCGTATCTTATATATCAAATATAAATACTATGTAATATATATTATTTATTACGCATTTTTATTATATGTAAATGGTCACCACTTTTAAATAAATGTTATTTTAGTATTTTACTATACTATGTAAAATAACTTATATTTACTATGTAATATATATTACAAAACACCGCAATGAAGTTATTACATTACAAAAATATTTTAGTATTATTATTTTGTAAAAGAAATCACTAATGTTAAATAAAGGTGTAAAAATATTTATTGTACAAAAGTATTTGTAAAATATTTTGTAAATATATAACACTTAATGGGTCGATTCTATTTGATTACTTATTTTCATTTTGAAATCATATAACGTTGTGAATGTATTTACAAATGTTGTAAATAAGTGAAAATGAGGACTATTATTATATATTACAATGTTCTCTTAACCCAACGTAATTGATGACTACCATATTATTCTTATATGGTTATTTTCTTTCCAGAGCGTTACTGTAAATAGTTATCACAAAATATGTGATATATAATTATTTATATAATTTTATTTGTCCCTCAAATTCTTTGTACTTGTTTTATGAAAATATGTCTTCTCCTTACAGTACAAAGTAAAATATTTTTATATATAATTAAAATTTTCTAAATAAGTATGATGACTTAATTTATATATATTAACTAGTCATTATCATGGTTGGATATTGGTTAGTGCTGCCTTGTTTAAGCATAGGTGGCCAGTCCATGCCTAACTAAGGCTAGGCTATCCAATACATGCCCCTGATAATAACCCTAGTATTTTAAAATAATACTAACACTATTACTATTAATATTTTCTTACTAATAATAAAACTAATATTAGTAATAACTAAACATACACTTAAATAAGAGTATAACTTAAACATAATTTTTATACATATATATAAAAATATAAATTCTTCACCTCAATGGTTTAATAAGAATATAGTAATACTATTTTGTAAATTAGGTAATCACTTATGTAAGTTTCCATATATACTTAATTTTATATAATGTTTTTCGATTGAATATTGTTAAAGCAATAATTATTACGAAAGGCTCGATTGATGTTGTAAGAATCATTAAGAGATACACTGAAATATGACAAGAATTTGTGTATCATTATCTTAGCATGCGATTTGTGTTAAGATGGCTTTTATCAACAAAGCAATTTAATATATAATTAAATAAATAATTAAATCCGTATATGATATATATAAACGAGATTAGTGCAAACTTTAAATTTTGTGAAAATGTCAGTACAAGGTGATCATGATCAAAGAAATGATTCAATGAAGTCGAAGACTAAACAAGCCTATTATGGTTCAAAACAAATGAAGTGTTTGTTGGGACTATTTTGAATATGATAGCTTCCATCCATCATATGGAATCTTGAAATGAATATTTAATGTGAGCAAGTTAAATAATTTGAACTTGATTTAACAAAACAAGTTTTAATAAGAAAATTCGGACATGGTCACAATAGAAACTATGTATGCTAAAGAAAATTAAATTTTTCAAGAAATTTATTGACTCGATATCAAGGAGTTATTGTTTTGCAATAATGCGGTTCACAGTACAAAAAGCGGAATGATATTTGAGTTTGGATAAAATAACAAATCGGAATGAAGCCCTCCAGCGGTCTTTATAAATCAAATGAACCAAATGCATAACAAACAATGCATGTGTAACGTGTGGATTTACCAAGAAATGAAATAGATCAATATTCGCTACTATGAAAGAAATCCTCATGGTATGATGACTATTAGGGGAAGTAGAAACACGAAAGTTAATTTATTATATGCAAAAATCAGAATTTCAACGAAAGAAATATAAGAACTTTTATCTGGAATTTCGTGTGATAACCGTTGTTAAGTGAAATTACCAGGGAATGTCGAATAAAAAAAATAAAATAGAGAATTTGCAAAGGTATGTGACTCCTTTTGCAGTGATAATAATTATGACTCTGATTAGGCTGTGCACCGATGGTTGTGAAATTTTGTTCCAACGTACCTTAGCGAGATTCATGTTGTTTGTAAGATTACGTGGCAAAGTGCTTCTTTTTTATTAGTAGTTTTTCTACTAACGGAATTAGCATTGGTGTCATCGTGCCCAATTTATATTTTCCAAAGGTCTTGCCTTGGAAGTCGTGTGTGATACACTTCGACGTTTATGGACGTATAATTTTAAGTTTCATGTGGTTTCTTGTGTACTAGCACAACTTTACATGCTTCTTACTTGCGTTAATAGTTTATGGTAACGCATTGGAAATTATTTATACTTTTGATGGTGTCCCAACTTTAAAGGGTTCTCATTGTACGATTTACGAGGTAAATGATCAAACGAAATAATGTTTGATATCGGAAAAGAGATTCCAAATAAAGAAATCTAGACACATATACTTGTGCTTTATTCCTATTTGGCTTTTGGAATTTCTTATAGATATATATATCTATATAATCATATATTTCACATGCTGAAATAAACATACCATCTATCAGGTCAATGTATTTAACAGATATATATTTCCAAAAACCAGTCAGATATCTGATCATGATACTATTTAGGGAATTTTATCACTTGCTGACATATTATATACCTTCTTACCCGGTTCTCGCCGGAGAGGTAACTTCAGTATATCCGGACAAACTGGAGAGTCTGCTACACCATACCCAGTCTTGCCGGAGAAAACGTTCTATTTCCCATAAATAGTATCTTTTCAAGATTTTAAAAGTGCCTTTTTCATTAGGGCTTTTATCCAGAATCAAGGAAATTTGTATTCCCGTAACATATCTTATTCTAGACCAAGTAATATCAATAAGCAAGGATTAATAGCAATTAAATGTTATTGCTTATTTATCGTATCTTGCAATATTCTAATTACCATTCTTATGGCATACAAAAACCCATCATAATTTATTCACATAAGTACTTAGCTTATCTTGAAGTTTATACTAAGGCATCTTTTCTTAAGTTCAAGTCTAAATGCTATCATGTGTGCTACCAGTTAACAACAATCTCCTAACTCTTTTATACAAACTTAGGTATTATTGTCACAACACCTAAAGGCTTAAATCAGTGGCTCTGATACCACCTTCTGTCACGGCCCCCGACCCACCCTGGACGGAATCGGAAGCCGCGAACAGCCCATGGTACCGGTGATTATTTTGAAAAATATTGCAGCGAAAATTTCATCAGGACCGTGAGTTAGGAAAAATATCAGAGTTTAGAAAACACCGGATTTTATTTATTAAATAGATGGGATAAACCCATGTTTTACAATGGTAGCTTTAATAAAGATAAATTTGATTACATAAAACAATATTTCTTAATTTGATTTAATTAATAAAATAAGCCACTTCTTGAAGCCTTTCAGTGCCATATCCATCTCTTACTCCAATATACTGTAATTACCTGAAACGCGTTTTAAAAAGGTTTTGTCAGCAGGAAATACTGGTGAGTTCATTCATTTTAATTAAAACATATTTGTTATAGTTTACAGCATTAAGAGTTTTTACATTTGCTTCTTAAAGATTGGCAAAGACTTAATCACTGCAAAGTATAACTAGAAAACAGTGTTATAAATTATAGTATTAAGAGAGATTACAATGTTTCAGATATCAAACCAACTACCCACGGTATTTGTCACTCGACCGGATCTGTGACTATGGTCATATCCCCCATTGGCTGCCCCAATGGTGACGATTATCAAGTTAGGTATACAAAACCCCACATACCGGCTGTAACTTGGTGATTACATAAACTTAATCACTCTAATTATAATCTTTGAAAATAAACATGATTTTGAAAGTAATTTGATAAAAAGAGAATGACTCACATTATAAACATGCAGATTCATACGGCCAAAGTTTAGTCTACAGATAAGCCTTGATATATTGCAGATTTATACAGGCAGAGCTTAGCCTATTGATTAGCCTTGTAACCTAGTGCACACGAACTAGGTAAGTAACTAATACAACATTTATGATAACTCACGAGATTAAAACCCTCACAACGAATGACAAAGTGCAATCACTTAAACATCCATCGGATTCACAACGAATGACAGAGTATTCCCCGAGTTCGGGTGGTACTCAAACATCCTGGCGGAATCACGACTAATGACAAAGGATAGCGTTTAAACATCCATTGGATAGTTTCTATCGATCGGACATTGAATCGTAGCAGCGATCGAGTTAATACCCTGTATCGTAGCAGCACCCCGCTATACTAATTAGTGATTCGTGTGTGTTTTGAGAGTGTTTCTGCTATAACTCAGCGTATATTACGAATTTCTTCGTCGTTTAAGTGCCCAGAATCAAGTCCCAATCTCTGTTATTTATACACGAATTTTGACATGCTTACGGACCGTAAGCATTATCCCTTATGGTCCGTAAGGGACACGAATTTATCATAGACTTGCCACGTGTGTTTCTAGCCTAGCTGAGTCGACCGTTCAAGAAATTTCGATTTAGACAGCGTTTTAATTGGATAATCGTAACTAGGGTTTACCCCCCCTGAGTTTTAGGGGCCCTGATCCTGATTCTGATTATTCTGAAAATTTTAGGGTTTGTGCAGAATCACTTGGGTGTCTCAATTAGGGTTTCCTATTGGATAAAATAATAAAATAAATAGGACTTTTAATGAGGGTTGTTACAATACGCGAATGGTAAAGTTGATTGATTTATACTAACTACATACAGTAGGGTAGAGGAACCTCCCGCGCATTGACTCTGAATCCTCCAGGTATTGGTTGGGTCTCATAAGCATGATAGTTCTCAAGTGCTTCACTATCAGAACCCCATCCCCAATCCGAGTCTTCATTATTGTTAGCATGATAACCCGTTTTTCTTCTACATTGCCGACTGGTATGTACCTAAGTGGTGACTTCATGTCTGTGACATGTTAAACAACATGTATAAGTAGGTTAGACACACAAAACACTTAAACCTAGGTTATAGTCTAGGACTGTTAAGGCTTCCTAATTCTCTATAACCTGTGACTCTAATACCAATTTGTTACATCCTACGTCGCAGCAGAATGGGAGAAACGAGGTGTGATGTATCGGATAACTTAGCAACTGTTTACGAGAAACTTAAAACAACCATTCCAGATTAATTCACACACAAAAGTAATTTGTCTAGTCACTATTACATCAATTTGTTTGTATTAAGTTCAACTAAAACAAAGACATGTAATAGTGCATCCAAAAGTAGCATCCTAAGGCCCGTTACTATATGGCATGATTACTTACCTGAAAAACATGCTTAAAAGTGTCAACCAAAAGGGTTGGTGAATTCGCAGGTTTACATATGCAAGTAAAACACATTTGAGTATGCCATACACATTTATTTATAACTACCATGAGTCATTTAACCAAATCTTGATGTGATTTTGCCCCCAAACAGGTGTTTACCACAAACACAGAACGTTATGGATATCATGCATTCATTTACAATACCGGACATGCTAGTGCGACTAACCATGAAGGGTTTGTCAAACCAAATAGATCTATCTCAAAATATTCATGTCTATACTAGTTAATCGTTTTACTAAGTAGAGGACTTTCCATGGTAACATCACGTCTCATGCAACTAGTCATGATGAAAACTATTCACTGTTCAGTAGTAATCCTTGTAGTCGTGGAATACCGTAAATGCGCTACTGGTCTAGCTACAAGTTTATATGCACAATTAAGACATCAGATCTAATCCGACAAACACATGACTGGGACATTCCCCTAAACAAAGTGCACATAGTGTTGATGAGGTTTATTATTAGTGTTTGCTTGTAAAAACAAAACTGTTTAATGTTTATTCACAAAACCAAGGTTTTAGTTATGTTTTATACTTTTAAATTTCTAAGTATTCATGTCATTAAAAACTTTACACCAAAGTCTTGGAATGTGAATAAATGTCTTGTAATAACTCTTACAAGTTTTATTGTCACACACTCAATTTCCACATGTGGAGTATTACCGCAAGGCGTGTGACTGATCAGGATCATGCCACTAATCACATTGAACAATCATTTTAAAATATAGTAAAACCATCACCACAATACGATTAGTGACTAAAGTTCAAAATCCAAACGCGAGATTTATGTAAACAGCGGAAGCATAAAGTTTAACAATCCAAACATAAGTTTTAAAGTTCATAATTATTTATTCAAAACCAACAATGGTTCAATGCGACCACTACACTCCTCCACTGCAAGCTCCAGAGCTGTGTACCTAACGACCTGCAAAGCATGTAGTAGGGTGTCAACATAAAGTAGGCGAGTTCAAGGTTTACCAGTTTTATTTAAAAAAAAACGTAAGCTGTGTGATTACTTATTTATATTCATGATATGGGGAGCTACCCCATCTGTAAGCTACTAAACTGTGTAATACCAAATACTGGTGATTGTCAAGTTGTTTGTGCCCCGAGTCAATGTATATTATCATTGACCAAGTTGCAAGGCATAATAGTTCACGCCCGTCCTCCCAAGCACAGTATGAGGTTTTCAAACCTAATAGCGCTATCAATTAATATCCCGTTCGCCCCCGGCTATTAATCGGTATCGTAAGTGGGGACTTCATGATAGAGTTTGGTTTAATTTGCTAGTGACATGAAATATAAATAGTATTCAACGGTATTCCCCCCAGGAATAGTAGTTTGAAAAGTATTCCTCCTAGGAATAGTAGTTTGTCTGTTTGTCCCCCCGGGATGCATGCTTTTAGTGTGTGAACTCACCTTTGTTTTGCCCGACAGGTAATTACTTGTTTTAAAGTTGGTCAACCACGTCCTATTATGGTTACCAATAACAATTAGGTTCGTATGCAAGTAGTCCACGTATTTTTACACGTATTTAACAAGTAGCACACAAGATATAATATTCCGTATCACAAAGTTAGGTGGCCATACTAGGATTCTAAATTAACAGTCCAAGAATAAGCAGTACACAGTAAAGTTACGCAGCCCAATGTGTTTGTTTCTAAGTGTGCAACCCAAACACATATGGCCCATGTGACAACTGTCAAAAATCCAGGTAACCGTACAATTAATTAATCATGATTAATGCTTAATGACTGTGCTGAATTTGCAATTAACTGCCTTTTGATTACTGCCTTATACATACATGTGCATCATACATTGTTTAATGACATATCATTATTGCATGAAAGCCTTATTGCCTTAAGTGATGCATTAAGTGTAGTTACCGCAGTTATCTGATAAATCAGGAAAGTGCTGACAGAATTCAGCATATAGATAGACAGTGCATTGAGGTACAGAATGAGCCAGAAACTAAGTACTACACTGGGGTAGTGTGTAGGAAAGTAAGGGTCATAAAACTGCCTTTCTTAGTGATAGTTTAAGTGCCGAAAAGTGCCTAAAACTCACTCAAAGTGCTGAATTCAGCAAAATTCAGCATTTTAACAATCTAATTTCATGCAGAAATAGGCTTAAATGATCCTGAATGCTTTCCTAAGTGTCAGGAATTGAAAGTGTCACAAAAGGGTACATAAAGAACACTAAACTGTATAATATAACACTTTAACGAACCAGTATCCAACCGAACAATCGGACACTACCCGAAACATCAAATTTACACTAGAAACACTGTTTTAACATTTCCAAGCTAGTTATGGTCCCCAAACACCATAACACCTGTAACACCTGTGCCTTCACGGCCATCAAACAAATACCGAACCAATGAAATATTATATTTCATACTTGGGATTGGTAAAAATATATGTATCGTTTGTACATATCAATTCTTGTTCAATTTCAAACTCTAAATCACTTTCTGGAAGGTTATACGCGCACCGATGCGTAAATATAACCAGTTTAATGCAACAAACACTCCGGAATAGTTACATAGGCTTAACATACCTTAAATAACCTTTACTTAACTTAGAAATAAGTTTTGAAGGCTTTGGTATGGCAAAATCAAGTTAAATCGCTTACAGGGACTAAAGTTGACAAACTGCGAAAGTATGCCAATTTGAACTGTAACAGACATTCCGGAGCATGACCATAAGTTAAACATACCATAAATATCCTTCACAAAGCTTAGAAATAGGCTTTGAGGTGTTCGGTATGCTAAAATAAACTTTTGTGTCATTCAGGGACTAAAAGTGTCAAAAAGTGCACAAGTTTGCATTTTTACGCATAACTCACGTTCTGAATACATCCGGACATCCAAAAATTTATGTAAGCATGACTACATTATATTTTAGTGTTCGCCATAAGAAAAATCCATTCGTCGCGTCATTTGGATCGTTTTTCGCGCTTGTGCGCATTCTGTCGTAATTAAGCGAACATCGCGTTCGTACGGCTAAACGAACCGACATCTGAGATATTTTTGAACACATTTTAAGTTCCCTATACTTTAACTTCATTTTAGAGCTTTGAAATGGGGTTAACGGGCCTTAAACGTGTCAAAAATGGCCTAAATACAGTTCAGGGACCAAAACTGTAAATCTGCCAAACTTAACCCCTACGATGCGCAGGGACTTTTGCCCTACGATGCGCAGGGGGTCTTCTGACCAGATGCAATGTTTAAACAGCCTGTTTTCAGCAGATTTAACCACACCCACACATTTCCAATTGCTTAGTCATCAGATAAGGATGGCATTCTAGTCACCATAAGGTTCCGACAAGTGTACGGGTTGGATTCATGGCACGTTTTCCATGAAACGATCCTAACGGTTCGGGTATTCCTATAAATACCCAACCCACACAACCTCATTATGCACTAGAATTCTGATTTGAGGATCTCTAAGTTGAAACCATTGTTTCATACCTGAGATTCTTGAATCGGGATTAGCATTCGGGGACCCTGGGTTAGTATTCTTTCGTTCTTTTCCTTATTTTACTGCTTTTCGAGTCAGAAAGTCAAACTTTGTTTGACTTTCAGCGTTGACCAGTAATGGTCAATGCGAAGTTCGTTTGAACTTCGCAACGTGAGTGTAATCACGTTGGTCATAGTCCCTTGGGACTATGCCCACTGATTACCACGTTGTCTAGAGTCGTAGGGTAGGCGATCTGATAAATCGCCTATACCTTCGAACTCGACCCATTTGGTCGATCATTAGGATCCGACCAAATACATTAGGTGACCATAGTAGGTAGGGAATAACCTTCCGAGGTTATACCCTATGGTCACATCGTTTAAGTAGTTGTATGATAGGTAGTTTATATGCCTTAGGTAAATTACCAGAATACCCTTTTCATGTATAATTGGTAATTAAGCATATGTAACCTAAACTTTTGTCACATAACTGATTAAGTAACATGTTTAGGCATATAACACTTGTCATAGGACTAGTTAGGCGGTCCGAACGCGTTTCACGCGAACGACGCGTTAAAGTAGCATAAGCTACCTAAACGGGTCGTAATGGGCCGCGATGGGTCGATAGCACTTAGGTTTGGTTTCATTGTAGTATGTAGGTCTTGTTAAACCATATCATATGAGTTCCAAAACTCGTTTGGTTTACCAAGCCTCATCCTATCCGATCTCCCGATTTAGATCCGGTTTATTTATATAGTTTTAGATTGCCGATTGATTCCGTGCTCCCTCAAGCTTTGTTTGGTTGTTGTTCAAGACCTCCAAGCATTCTCAGGCGAGTACATTCTTCCCCTATTTTACTGTTTTCAATTGTTTTGGGGTGACTCATATGTGCTAAATGTTTTCGATATTATAACAAATAGTTTCAAAAACGATAAAGACGATTTATACAAAACTAATAACGATTTCATAAAGTGAACAAACTTGTTGGTTGTAGTTACATAACATATGACATTCATTAGCAATGATCAAGCCGACCCGTATTAGGTTATGGTACCATAGGATCTGACAAATCCCGTTATTTACTGCACCCGTGGTTATGTGTGGGTGTTGTGGGTAGCGACTGAATCTGTAAGTGTTAACTTACCCTATGGAGGTTTGTTAATGCGAATACGAGAAGCGATGAAATCGAGAAGCGACGAAATCGAGAAGCGACGAAATCGAGAAGCGACGAAATCGAGAAGCGACGAAAGTCAAGAAGGTTTGAATGTTATTAGCGAGACGACCACATAAGTAGTTTCACGACCTAAAACGAATTAAACGATTTACGATTGGGTTTTCACACGATGTTTTAACGATTGGGTAACGATTGGGTAACGATTGGGTTTTCACACAATGTTTTAACGATTGGGTAACGATTGGGTAACGATTGGGTTTTCACACGATGTTTTAACGATTGGGTAACGATTGGGTTTTCACACAATGTTTTAACGATTGGGTAACGATTGGGTTTTCACACGATGTTTTAACAATTACTTTGGTGGTTTGGTTTGGATTAAATGATTAAGTAACAATGCGTGTGGAATATGATACAAGCATGGTGGATACGCCGCTGGTACTTCCTATATATAAGTGTTTGTATGGTATTACATATTGTAGTGTTATTTGAATCATTTCAGCTCGAGACATAGAACATTTTATACAAGTAACATACTTTTCACAAGACATTTATTTACAAACAACTTATCTTATACAAACTCATATTACATGGTTATTCATTTAAGCATGCTTTATTTTCTTATTTATACATATCACCTGAACTTATCATTGTTTTTCCAAATAATTTACTAAAACAAATGTTTTTGGGTTAAGAGTCATGGCTACGAGGTTTTACAAATTATAACCCGCTTGATTTGAGTTGGTTAATTGAGTTGCAATATTATACTCTTTTCAAAACAAGGTTTTTAAATAAAGTATTGCAACATCTAAACTAGCCATGATTTCGACACTCCTACAAAACCTATGTACTCGCCAGCATTTCTTTGCTGACCTCGTTTTCACATATGTTTCAGGTATTGTTGAATGTTATCGATTGATAAGATGCATGCTCACATAGGACTGGACAAGGCCTTAGTGACTAAATAACAATGATAGATTACGTTTAATTTGTCTATTTAGATTTTCAAACGATGTAATTATTCAATGATTAATAAAATGAAACACTTTTGATATCCATGGTTATGAAACATTAATTCTGTTACAACACGCCTCGATGTTTCCGCCACGTTTTGTTGTTTTACGTGGTCGGGGTGTGACAGAAAAGATGGTATCAGAGCCAATGGTTATAGGGAATTAGGTTATTAGTAATTAGTAATGCTTTGACCTAGTCTATAACCTTCTTAGGACCCTAACGCGAGTTTACTTGCGTTTAGTCATAAAACAATACCGTCGCCTATCCTTAGGCGACAACCACAACAAGAACATAAACTTCAAAACCGCTTTAAAAACTAATCATCTGTTCTAGGATGATTGATTACTAGGTTTTGAACTCTCTATTATATAGTTTTGAACCTCTTTGAGTTTTCAAAACTTCGTCAAGGTTTTGGGTTTTAAATAATGTGAACACGTGCAAACTGGAAGGGTGAATGCCTGTATTCTGGGTTTTCTGTCTAGGCAAGCACTTCGTATACATCTCATCAGACGCGAGACCAGTTGTGCTTACCTGGGAATTCTTGGGGTGAGTGTTCACTTATAGGCGAGCATGTCTTCGCGATACATTATTTTTGACCCATTTACTTTGATTAGTCACCGTCTCATTTGTTTGCCTTAGGTAACAAACAAATGATCGCAATTTTCATGCGTTATCATCCTGTTTTGAGTATCCAAAAACCTTTCACCTGTTTCTCCCTATGCCTTTCTTTTTCTTCAAGAATGTCTCTTCATCACGATGACGCCCAGATATCTGAGCAAGCAGCCAAATTCGCTCAGCGAATAGGCGATGTATCATCTCCAGGATGAAGCCACTCAAGAATCACCAAGACAGGCAGGACCTAGTCAGGCGACAACACCACCGGCCGAGAGACCAATCGAGGAATCAAAGACCATGGATGAACGATTCCCTAAGAAAGTCAAAGAAGCAAAAGGCTTCTCAGAACTTCGCCATGGTCGCTCACAATGGTAAAGCAGTCCCCAACCAACCAGCTCAACCCCCTGCTAGGTGTATGACTTTTCCTATGATACCTACATCAAGGAACTATGCACCTTACAAACTACTCTTGTGATTTCTCTCTTTCAAATGATTGCTCATGATTCCCTCGAAAATTTTAAGTACTCGTTTCACCCTAAGAAACAAAGTACAGAAAAATTAAGTGACATTATGAGTAATCGTGCTTTTCGCACATCTGTGCCTTTAAATCCTTGGTTAGATAACTAAGGGCATTTTCAAATCTCATACCCATTACGTTTTGATTTTTCAACATACACAGTACCAGTATTTCAAAACAATCTTCATGATCTCAAAACATTTCATATAGTTCGAAAACAATTTTTCAAGATACATTGTCTATGTTATTTCAAAAACATTGGCCATGTTATCAAAACCAACCTTTCAAATTTCAAAATATTTCATATAGTCTGAAGACAATATTAACACAATACATTTTCTTATCAAGTGCATGATTTCGGAGAGCATCATTCATATTTTCAAAAACCTTATACATAATTTCAAAATTCATCTCGCATGATTTTAAAATATTTTTGTAAAAATATCTATCTAATACACCTACTTTATGATTTCAAAATATTATATATATAAGGTTTCAAAAACATTTTTTTTAACCGATGCATAGTTTTCCAAATATATTTTCCTCACACATTTACATAACCTTCAAATTCTGCTTCATATGTCGCCTTGACATATCTAGCATCTCAACTTCATAAGCATTTCAACTTCATGTTTTGACTTAAGCACATCCCGTGCGAGATTTCAAAACATCTTCAACTTCTAAAATTCATATGGGATCTTTTTATCTTTACAATTAGATCCTTGGGGATGATCATCATTCAAATCAGAGTCCTTAATTGGATTCTTTATGTACCTTAATTCGAACACTTCGGTTCCTAATAATCGAAATCGAATTTTCTTTTTTGAATCTTTCTATCTTTATAGTTAGATTCTTGAAAATATTTAAAGTACCAAATGAAATCCACGGATTGGATTCCTAGTATGCTTTAAATACCCATGTCCAAAGATAACAAATTAAACGATTATACGAATAAGCGATTATGCGACTATGTGGTTATGTGTTATGTGTTCTCCTTTATGTTTTTGTGTGATCCGATTTTCAAATCCTCATAGAACCTTTCATATCTTCATATGAGGGATTCATAGTAGGATTTTCAAAAAGGTACTACCTTAAATCCTTATGGGCTTCTACTTAGTAGTTAAGACCCTTGGGTTATATAGTACCATTCCATGATTCATAAGAGACCCATTTGGTGGTCTAGTCAAAAAGATTGATTCACAATTTGGTTAGAAAAACGACATCTAGTGATGTAGCTGAACAGACTCCTTGATAGTCTATTTAGATCATTCATTGATTTAATCAAAAGGACTCAATGGCGGTCTAGTTACACTCATCACAGGATTGTTCATTTGGTTTTCCCCTACACACTATAAAATAGACTGTGTGAACTGTGCAAGGAATTATCTGATTATGGACATGTACATAATTATGAAATTTAGTGCACAGAAACCCAGTAAGGTTTATTATGTGTAAGAACCGATAGTGACAACAATAACAAAATAAGAACAATGTAATGGAGGTACGGTGGACGCACCAATGACGCTTCATATACTTGTATATAAGTATCCCTCTTACATTGCAATCATGATGTTATTAAAGGTTACTAGAAGTTCAGAACCCTAACCAATGTTGTTTGATCTTTTCAACTTCATATTTTCAAGCTCTCACAAGTTTCCTCTAAATAAATTTCGGGACGAAATTTCCTAAAGTAGGGGAGACTGTAACACCTGTGCCTTCACGGCCATCAAACAAATACCGAACCAATGAAATATTATATTTCATACTTGGGATTGGTAAAAATATGTGTATCGTTTGTACATATCAATTCTTGTTCAATTTCAAACTCTAAATCACTTTCTGGAAGGTTATACGCGCACCGATGCGTAAATATAACCAGTTTAATGCAACAAACACTCCGGAATAGTTACATAGGCTTAACATACCTTAAATAACCTTTACTTAACTTAGAAATAAGTTTTGAAGGCTTTGGTATGGCAAAATCAAGTTAAATCGCTTACAGGGACTAAAGTTGACAAACTGTGAAAGTATGCCAATTTGAACTGTAACAGACATTCCGGAGCATGACCATAAGTTAAACATACCATAAATATCCTTCACAAAGCTTAGAAATAGGCTTTGAGGTGTTCGGTATGCTAAAATAAACTTTTGTGTCATTCAGGGACTAAAAGTGTCAAAAAGTGCACAAGTTTGCATTTTTACGCATAACTCACGTTCTGAATACATCCGGACATCCAAAAATTTATGTAAGCATGACTACATTATATTTTAGTGTTCGCCATAAGAAAAATCCATTCGTCGCGTCATTTGGATCGTTTTTCGCGCTTGTGCGCATTCTGTCGTAATTAAGCGAACATCGCGTTCGTACGGCTAAACGAACCGACATCTGAGATATTTTTGAACACATTTTAAGTTCCCTATACTTTAACTTCATTTTAGAGCTTTGAAATGGGGTTAACGGGCCTTAAACGTGTCAAAAATGGCCTAAATACAGTTCAGGGACCAAAACTGTAAATCTGCCAAACTTAACCCCTACGATGCGCAGGGACTTTTGCCCTACGATGCGCAGGGGGTCTTCTGACCAGATGCAATGTTTAAACAGCCTGTTTTCAGCAGATTTAACCACACCCACACATTTCCAATTGCTTAGTCATCAGATAAGGATGGCATTCTAGTCACCATAAGGTTCCGACAAGTGTACGGGTTGGATTCATGGCACGTTTTCCATGAAACGATCCTAACGGTTCGGGTATTCCTATAAATACCCAACCCACACAACCTCATTATGCACTAGAATTCTGATTTGAGGATCTCTAAGTTGAAACCATTGTTTCATACCTGAGATTCTTGAATCGGGATTAGCATTCGGGGACCCTGGGTTAGTATTCTTTCGTTCTTTTCCTTATTTTACTGCTTTTCGAGTCAGAAAGTCAAACTTTGTTTGACTTTCAGCGTTGACCAGTAATGGTCAATGCGAAGTTCGTTTGAACTTCGCAACGTGAGTGTAATCACGTTGGTCATAGTCCCTTGGGACTATGCCCACTGATTACCACGTTGTCTAGAGTCGTAGGGTAGGCGATCTGATAAATCGCCTATACCTTCGAACTCGACCCATTTGGTCGATCATTAGGATCCGACCAAATACATTAGGTGACCATAGTAGGTAGGGAATAACCTTCCGAGGTTATACCCTATGGTCACATCGTTTAAGTAGTTGTATGATAGGTAGTTTATATGCCTTAGGTAAATTACCAGAATACCCTTTTCATGTATAATTGGTAATTAAGCATATGTAACCTAAACTTTTGTCACATAACTGATTAAGTAACATGTTTAGGCATATAACACTTGTCATAGGACTAGTTAGGCGGTCCGAACGCGTTTCACGCGAACGACGCGTTAAAGTAGCATAAGCTACCTAAACGGGTCGTAATGGGCCGCGATGGGTCGATAGCACTTAGGTTTGGTTTCATTGTAGTATGTAGGTCTTGTTAAACCATATCATATGAGTTCCAAAACTCGTTTGGTTTACCAAGCCTCATCCTATCCGATCTCCCGATTTAGATCCGGTTTATTTATATAGTTTTAGATTGCCGATTGATTCCGTGCTCCCTCAAGCTTTGTTTGGTTGTTGTTCAAGACCTCCAAGCATTCTCAGGCGAGTACATTCTTCCCCTATTTTACTGTTTTCAATTGTTTTGGGGTGACTCATATGTGCTAAATGTTTTCGATATTATAACAAATAGTTTCAAAAACGATAAAGACGATTTATACAAAACTAATAACGATTTCATAAAGTGAACAAACTTGTTGGTTGTAGTTACATAACATATGACATTCATTAGCAATGATCAAGCCGACCAGTATTAGGTTATGGTACCATAGGATCTGACAAATCCCGTTATTTACTGCACCCGTGGTTATGTGTGGGTGTTGTGGGTAGCGACTGAATCTGTAAGTGTTAACTTACCCTATGGAGGTTTGTTAATGCGAATACGAGAAGCGACGAAATCGAGAAGCGACGAAATCGAGAAGCGACGAAAGTCAAGAAGGTTTGAATGTTATTAGCGAGACGACCACATAAGTAGTTTCACGACCTAAAACGAATTAAACGATTTACGATTGGGTTTTCACACGATGTTTTAACGATTGGGTAACGATTGGGTTTTCACACGATGTTTTAACGATTGGGTAACGATTGGGTAACGATTGGGTTTTCACACAATGTTTTAACGATTGGGTAACGATTGGGTTTTCACACGATGTTTTAACAATTACTTTGGTGGTTTGGTTTGGATTAAATGATTAAGTAACAATGCGTGTGGAATATGATACAAGCATGGTGGATACGCCGCTGGTACTTCCTATATATAAGTGTTTGTATGGTATTACATATTGTAGTGTTATTTGAATCATTTCAGCTCGAGACATAGAACATTTTATACAAGTAACATACTTTTCACAAGACATTTATTTACAAACAACTTATCTTATACAAACTCATATTACATGGTTATTCATTTAAGCATGCTTTATTTTCTTATTTATACATATCACCTGAACTTATCATTGTTTTTCCAAATAATTTACTAAAACAAATGTTTTTGGGTTAAGAGTCATGGCTACGAGGTTTTACAAATTATAACCCGCTTGATTTGAGTTGGTTAATTGAGTTGCAATATTATACTCTTTTCAAAACAAGGTTTTTAAATAAAGTATTGCAACATCTAAACTAGCCATGATTTCGACACTCCTACAAAACCTATGTACTCGCCAGCATTTCTTTGCTGACCTCGTTTTCACATATGTTTCAGGTATTGTTGAATGTTATCGATTGATAAGATGCATGCTCACATAGGACTGGACAAGGCCTTAGTGACTAAATAACAATGATAGATTACGTTTAATTTGTCTATTTAGATTTTCAAACGATGTAATTATTCAATGATTAATAAAACGAAACACTTTTGATATCCATGGTTATGAAACATTAATTCTGTTACAACACGCCTCGATGTTTCCGCCACGTTTTGTTGTTTTACGTGGTCGGGGTGTGACAACACCTCCTAAAAATATCTAATAACCAAACCACGTAACAAATACTTAGATTTCAACTAAACCCTAACTAATTTGGTTACCACCTATGCTAGACCCCCCTACCTATGCTCATGGCCAACATATGGCCCACCTTGTTGATTTGTTTTAATTTTTAATTAGATCATGTTCCTCCATAAAAAACATAGTAACTTTGGGTTAAAGACTTGGAATGGGTTATAAATAAACACATGAGTTCATAGTCTCATTTCTCACACACTTGAAACATACACAAGTTTCTTCTTCTCCCATTGGAGCTCTCGGCCGAAACTCAACACCCCTACACCCACCATCATCCAATCTCTTTCATACAATCTACATGTATACAAAGATGCTAAAGATCATATAAGGAAGCTTGGTGGCCTTGAAGCTTGAAGGACCTCTCTTGTTTGCTTTTATCCACTCATTTTCTTCACTTGAATCATCCCTAGCCTTGAGCTAGTGGTAAGAACCTTGATCTATCTATATTACTTCTATTTTAAGTGGTTAAAGATGAATCATAATAAAAAACATCAAGAACACTAAAGATCATAAGCATGAAACATGAACATAAGCTTGTTTAATGATGTAATCTTGATGAATATGAGTTGTTATGGTTGTTGATCATTGATTGTTTGTAGAAATAATGTTGATCATCATAAGATCTTGCTAGATCATGATTAAAAACATAATCTAGCAAGATGTAAGAATAGAAATTGTTGTAGGATGATGGATCATCCACACATAAAGCTTAAACTTGAAGGAACATAAGGTTTTCTTGAAAAATAATGATCAAAGTGAGTTAATAAACATATAGATCTAAAGATTTATGAATGATTTTTCAAAGAAACCAAGTCAAAAATATAAGATTCATTTGATCTTAGTTCTTGCATAAACAAATCTCATTTTTAGTGGTTAAACAAGTGTATAAACACTTGTGTAACAAGAAGAATGAATAAAGAAATATTTTTAGAAAACATGTTTTGAAGTTGTAAACTTCTAACTTCTTCAAAAATGAAGTTTTTAAAGAACTAATTACCTTTTAAAGGGTAACAAGACTTACTAAGAACACTAGTAAGTTACTACAAATTTTTACAAATATTCAAGTTCATGAAGTAGTAGAATATTACTTGTTTATGGCAAAATTGGTAAGTGTAAGTTGTTTAGTGTTGATTGTGATTGATTGTGATGATTTTTACAAAAGACAATGATATGCTTGAAAGCATGGAAACCTCCATTTTTAGGGGAAACAATGGCAAAATTTTCTAAAAATATAAACACTTAGAAAACTATTTTTAAACAAATATTTACAAGTGTATTTTAACCATGAGTTTTCCACATAAACTTTGCCATAATTTTTGTTACAAAAATATAAGTGTTGGAGGCTGGTTTTTATAAATAAAAGTGACTAAATATATATATATTTAGGAAATATATAATTAGAAGACACATATGTGTGATTATTTGTATACTTTGTGTATTAGTTATATTATTTTAGGATTTGAAATAATATAACACATCAAAATACCAAGAATCACAACCCAAATAATACCAAAATTCCAAAGAATAAATATACAAGCTTACACAAAAATATTGGAGAACTGAACTATGAAATGAGACCTACAAAAATAATCCGGAATTTATTCACAAAGTATATTTGGTAAATAATATTTTGGGACACCAAGAAAACAAAAAAAATATATATATAATTTTTACAATTACCACAAGAGTATATCATATTTTTTACAAGAAGAAATATATTGTTTTTGACAAAGTATAAAATATATATTTCCTTGAAATTTTTAGAAGATATATTATTTTTAAGAAATATATATATTTTCTTAAACAAGCATGAAATACAATATTTTTGGAAAAATATACACTTTCTTAAATAGATGTGAAGTATGTCATTTTTGGGAAAAATGAGTTTATATATATATATATATATATTCTCCAAGTGGACTTGAAAATATTTTATTTTTGGAACTTATAAGAGAATACAAATATTTTTGCCAAAGAAAAATTATAAATAATTTTTCTAAGTAATATTCCTTAAAGTATATATATTTTGGAAATATATAATGGATTTTTATTAAGGATACTATTCCGGAGAATTTAATACGAAATTAAGTATAAAGAATACTTAATGAATACAATAAAAATACGTATCCTCGTACGTATAAATACACACCGGAATACGACCTCAAAACATGGCAAAATACATAGGTATAAGATACCCCCATCCTTGGGAAGGAAATACAAGTTTAAATACTTGGGAAGTATTACTACAATAATATTGCTTAACAATTATTCCAAAATTTATAAATATAATTTAAGTTAAAATATTAATTATTTTAACAAATAATTATGTAACTTGGAATAATATCAAAGACACAAAAGAAACGTAACTCAAGGACATTAATACTAAGTCAAGGCACGGCCCGTTCGTCTAATAGATATTAGTACGTTGTAGGTAGTCATGTTCACCAGATAAGCTCGAGTTACGATTGCTGAAGACGCAGGACTGTGAGTTCATGTCACCCTTTTCTTTTAATTGTTTTCGTTTTACGACTTCGGGGGTGAAGTACATGTTACAAATGATTATGATTACAAATGATTTACAAATGAAATGAACTGCTAGATCTTGTGTAAGGGTAGGCGTTAGCTTGAGACCATTAATCCTTTAGAAGGACCGAGGGACATGAGTGATAGATCTATTTGGGTGTTGCGAGCCCCACCCATGAGTCCGCGAGTTGGCTCATGTGGTGACTATGTCGTTCCAGCCGGGAGGCCCGGTGCGAAATACGCAAAAGATTGAGCCTTCCTACACCGTTGCACACATATTGATGGCCTTGCAAACCATTAATTGATCTGTTCATTTTCACATACAAACATACTTACAAATGTTTCAAAGGTTTATTCACAAACACACACATGAACTCGCTCAACTTTTGTTGATGTTTTCAAATTACATGTATTTCAGGAAATTAAAAGTGGATCTGGCGAGCGTTCCAAGGTTTTCAAGTGTTGTTAAAAATAAAAAATGTCATCCATGGTCTGGGGTTTGGTTAGGGTGTCCTATCCTGGACCAGACACCTCTTCCAAATCTTGGTTTTATTTAGAGTCTTTTGGTGAGTCCTTGTGAACTCTTGAAACAATTCGTATGGTTTGTAAAACTTAAATTTGGAGTCTTGTTAAACAATGATGTTTGTGATGTTTTCAAATCTATTTAATGGATGACGATCTATGGTTTTATCATATAGTTTTTGTTATGATTGAATGCAATGATATTAAGGAAGTCACATCATAATCACGCTTCCGCAAAAGTCAGGGTGTGAGCTTGGTATCAGAGCTTCGATTGTAGCGAACTAGGATTTCTTCTCGAGTCTAGACTACAATCATTAGGGCTCTCACGAAAATATTTTTACAACATGTTTTCATTGCATACACGAAGCGCCCAGATCCAGGGAAGCAAGCATTTTTACAAAATAAAAAGACAAGAAACACAATGCACAGTCACTTTGTTGGTTCAGTCTGAGAGACTGGGTGGTTCAGCCTGAGAGACTGGGTGGTTTAGTCTGAGAGACTGGGTGGTCTAGTCTGGGAGACTGGGAGGCTAGTCTGGGAGACTAGGTAGTCTAGTCTGGGAGACTAGGTGGTTTAGTCTGGGAGACTAGGTGGTTTAGTCTGGGAGACTAGGTGGTTTAGCCTGGGAGACTAGTCGAGTAGTTTGGGAGGCTAGTTGATTTAGTCTGGGAGACTAGGCTGGGAGACTAGAAAGAATACCTGATTCCATGATACCTTAACCCTGTTTGCATACTTAATGATAGTAGTTAATGTATGTGCATATATTGTAATTGTTTGTTACAGACATTATGTCATCATCCGAGAGTGGATTGCCCGATGCTGACGACCCTATGGCTATTGGCTCAGGGGCGAGTGAGCCAGAGATCCTTACTTCAGATACAGAGAGTGACCCAGAGATGATGTCCGACGACGATTTCCAGCCATTTGCGCTGCCCAACATAGGAGATGATACACCAACTACTGATGGCATTCCAGATAAGGATCCATTTGCTATTTCCATTCCCATCCATGATCATCTTATCATCGATCATCCCGATGGTGAGCATGTCGTGACACCGATCCTCGCGCCCGTTCCTTTGGTGGCCATTCCTCTCGAGGATTTGCCTTTTGACGATTTGATTGATGTTGACGTCGATTTGCTCGTTGATGGTCCCTTTAATGACGCCCATGGTGATGAAAGACTAGACGAGGACACTGTTACTATCCCGCTTTTTGAGATCCCTGTCGTCGAGATTTCCCCTGACACTAGTTTACACTCGGTCCCAGATTCCTTTGAGTCTGTGACGTCTTCCGCCTTGCAGGCAGTTGGATTACGATGCTCTGCCACTGATACTGATGACGATACAGCCATGACAGCTGCACTATCCCCTCTACACGAGCTTGGGCATGATCTTGAGCCAGATCTTGTTCCTAATGAGCAGCCCGTTGCTGCACCTGCTGATCCTAAGCCTTTACCTGACAGTGAACCTATTCCTTTTGGCATACCTAACCTTGCACCCCCCATACCTGATCCAGTTCCTGCACCCATTGATCCTCCTGTTGTTGAGCCTCTTGTTCCTCCACCTGCACCTACACCTACTGATGCTGCTCCTTCTTATTTTGTGGAGTCTGAAGTCCATCGAGATGATTTACCTATCGATTTCTTGCAAAACATACCCGCACCCCGTCCAGGGAAAGACACTCCAGGATAGCATACTAGTCAAGATCTCCATATTTTAACGGCTTATCCACACATTCTCGAGTCTGCACCTTTTGCTCCTTTTACTTCTTCACCAACTGATGAGCCATTCAGAGGATCCCCCCCATATTCCATGCCGACCTCAGACCCCTACCATCCTTCGCATTTTGTTGGCTATACACAGGATGAGTTACTTTACTCGCTTCAGTTCTGACTTGAGGTTATGAGTCGCATTGTCTTGGAGCTTGAGTCGATGCCGCGTCCCTTACCGTGTCCTTGCCAGCATGCTTCCATTCCCCCTAGTTCATCACCACCTCCTTTTGCACGTCCACCTGCTCCTCTTACTCCTTTTCCAGAGTTTGATGCTCGATTCCTCACTGTCGAGCAGCAGGTCCGCTACTTCCTTCGTCATGTGCACAAGCTCAAGGAGGAGCTCGCACATGTTCTCAGTTTGATTTTCCTCCCTCCTCCTCCGCCACCATCAGTACAGTAGGTTTTAGTTTTATGCAGATGCAATACCTGTGATGAAAGCACCACCGTAGAGCTGAGCTTGTGAAGTCTTTTGGAGACCACTATTTGATTATATGACTATTGTAGATTAGTAGACTTGTTGGACAAGGGTAGTGTGACCCTGTGTTCCCCTTTTGAAATGGTACGCTTTGCAAAACATGTAACAATACCCTGTGGTTAATAATTAATGAAAGCTCAATCATAATGTTCTCGTTAAACGTGTTGTTGATATACAGGAGTGTGTTGTGACATATGTGTCTCTTTGACCATCAAAAAAATACCAAATCAATGAAATATTATGTTTCATACTTGGGATTTGTATAAATATGTGTATTATTTGCACATATCAATTCTTGTTCGATTTCGAGCTTTAAATCGCTTTCTGGGAGGTAATACGCGATCTGATGCGTAAATATAACCAGTTTAATGCAAAAACACTCCAGAACAGTGACATAGGCTTAACATACCTTAAATAACCTTTACATAACTTAGAAATAAGTTTTGAAGGGTTTGGTGTGTTGAAATCAAGTTTATTAGATCGCAGGGACTATTTGCGTTAAACTGCAAAAGTATACCGAATCGAATGATAACGGACATTCCAAAACTTGATCATAAGTTAAATATGCCCTAATTACCCTTTACATAGCTTAGAAATTGTCACACCCCGACCACGTAGAACATACAAAACGTGGCGGAAACATCGGGGAGTGTTGTAACAGAATTAATTGTTTCAAATCCATGGCAATAGAAGTTTCGTTTTATTAATCAAACATGAAAGTTTACATTGTTTTAAACAAGAACCAAAGAGTACATAACATAAATTAACCAGTTCTTGTCTCGTTTTAAGTCACTAAGGCACAGGTCCGCCTAAGTATGTCTTGATAAGTCCTATGCATCATCTCCTGAAAACACATGTGAAAATAGGTACGTCAGCATAAAAATGCCTGTGAGATACATAGGTTTTGTGAAAATAAGATTCATGACTTATGTTTAAGAAAATGTTTAGTCATGAACCTTGTAATTTGCTTTGTCTTGAAAATCATTTGAAAAACAATAAGTTCAGATGATATGTATAAATAAGAGAATAATGTATGGTTAAATGAATAACCATGTAAAATGAGTTTTGTATAAGTCAAGTTGTTTGTAAATCAATGTCTTGTGAAAAGTATGTTATTTGTATAAAATGTTATATGTCTCAAATTGAAATGATTCAAATAACGCTACGATATGTAATACCATACAAGCACTTATATATAGGAAGTACCAGCGGCGTATCCACCATACTTGTATCATATTACACACGCCTCGTCACTTAATCACTTAATCAAACCAAACCATCAAGATGTAATGTTTTAACAATTTTAGAAATGTTTATGTATAGTCCAAAGTCTATTGTCAAATGTAAATCATGTCAACAGATACAAATGGTTCACACGGTTCAATGGTTACAAACGGTTCATATAATCAAAGGGTTACGACGGTTCACATAGTCAAATGGTTACAACGGTTCAAAATGTAGTATAATGTGTTCATACGCTGGATGAGCATATGCAACAGAAATGCAATGTAAAACAATGTATTAAGTATGCACGTAATGGACATACATAGCATAAGTGTAATGTAAAACAATGTACTAAGTATGCACACAATGGACATACATAGCATGAAATGTAATGTAGAACGATGTACTAAGTACGCACACAATGGGCATACATAGCATGAATTGTAATGAAATCATGTACTATAATGTATTAACGAACATAGCAGGTATATGATGTGAAAACATGGAAAGCATGAAAGTAACAAGTAGGCACATGTGTTTCACCCCAAAACGTTTGGAAAACAGTAAAAGAGGGGTCTATATACTCACTTGAGATTGCTTAGAAGTCCTAAGATAATCACCAAGCAATGCTAGAGATCACGGAATATCAAACGGCACCTAATATAGGTAACTACATTAATAAACCGGACCTAAATCGGAAGATCGGATAGAATGAGGCTCGTAAACCAAATGAGTATGGGAACTCGTGTAATATGGTTTAACAAAGCCCACATACTAAAAGAAACCTAACCTAAGTGCTTACGACCCATTACGACCCGTTTAGGTAGCTTATGCTACTTTAACGCGTCGTTCGCGTAAAACGCGTTCGGACCGCCTAACTAGTCCTATGACAAGTAACATATGCCTTAACATGTCTAATATTGTTGTCAAATAAGTTTAGATGTCAAAAGTTATGTTACATATGTTTAAAATGAATTTTGGCATCAAAGGGGTATTTTGGTAATTTACTTAAGGCATATAAACTACCTATCATACAACTACTTAAACGAAGCGACCATAAGGTATAACCTCGTAAGGTTATTCCCTATATACTATGGTCACCTAAAGTGCTTGGTCGGATCCTAATGATCGACCAAACGGGTCGGGTTCGAAAGTATAAGCGATTGTTTAGATCGCTTACCTTACGACCCTATATAAGCACTAAACTAAAAGTGACGAGCTAAGCATGTTAAAACATGCTTAACTAAGTTTAGAAAACAGGTTTGGTATCAAAACAAACGGTTTTGATACCCATAAGTAGTTTGGTTACAAAATACGCAAGAATACGTATTCTGACCGAAACTACGGCTCGTCACTGAGCCTAGATAACGTGGTAATCAGTAGGTATAGTCACTAGGGACTATAACCATCGTGATTACGCTCACGTTATGAAGTTCAAACGAACTTCGCATCGACCATAAACTGGTCAATGCAGAAAGTCAACAAAGTTCGACTTTCGGACTCGAAAAGCAATAAAAGAACGAAGGAACACTTACGAAGGGTCCCCGAATGCTAATCTAGATCAAAATAGCTCAGGTATGAAACAAAGGTTTCAACTTAGAGCACAATTGATCAGATTCTAGTGAGAAATGAAGTTGGGGTATGTGGGTATTTATAGTTTTCGGTTCACCGTTAGGATCGTTTCTTGGAAAAGAGGGAATGATCTAGCCCGTACACTTGTCAAAATGTTGTGGTAACTAATTTTGGCCACCATAGGAGCTTAACATGTGGCACTTGACCTTTGGAGAGGGTTTAAAGGCTGTTATCAGCTGTGAACTTGACCTTTGCTGATCTGAAGGGCTGATGCGGCCCGCTTCAGGATCAGACAAAGCTCAGGCGGGCCGCCTGGAGCTTCTGATCAGAAAACAAGTTTCCATTTTGACAGTTTCAGTCCCTGTTGTGCTTTAAGGCCATTCCCGACACTTCTAAGGCCCGTAAAGCCAACTTTAAGGCCCTAAAATGATGCCTAAACATTGTGGACATGAAACATGCTCAAAAATATGTCGGATGTTAGTTCGTTTGGTCGTACGAACGCGATGTTCGCTTAATTACGACGGAATGCGCATAAGCGCGAAAAACGATCCAAAATGCGTGACGAATGGATTTTTCTTATGCCAAACACTAAAGTAAAATGTTTTAGTGCTTACATAAATTTTTGGATGTTCGGATGTATTCAGAACGTAAGTTATGCGCGAAAGTGCAAACTTGTGCACTTTTTGACGCTTTTAGTCCCTGAATGACCCAAAAGTTTATTTTAGCACACCGAACCCCTAAAAGCCTATTTCTAAGCTATATAAAGGATATTTAAGGTGTGTTTAACTTATGGTCATGTTCCGAAATGTCTGTTACAGTTCAAATTGGCATACTTTCGCAGTTTGTCAAGTTTAGTCCCTGTAAGCGAATTAACTTGTTTTTGCCATACCAAAGCCTTCAAAACTTATTTCTAAGTTATGTAAAGGTTATTTAGGGTATGTTAAGCCTATGTCACTATTCCGGAGTGTTTTTTGTATTAAACTGGTTATATTTACGCATCAGTGCGCGTATAACCTTCCAGAAAGCGATTTAGAGCTTGAAAGCGAACAAGAGTTGATATGTGCAAAAGATACACATATTTATACAGATCCCAAGTATGAAATACAATATTTCATTGGCTTGGTATTTGTTTGATGGTTGAAGTGACATAGGGGTCACAGTCTCCCCTACTTTAGGAAATTTCGTCCCAAAATTTATTCGTAGGAGTCTATTTGTGACTTTGTGTCAAATAACCACCAGAGATATGTAAGGCATAATCCTGTCATTTCCTTAACGGCCATTCTTCAGAACGAAAGTGAACAGATGGAGTCATTTTCCTCAACGAGTATTCTTCAGAAGCGGAAATGAAGGAATAAACAAATGGGGATTCATTTCCTCAACGGGCAATCTTCAGAAACGTAAAATGAATTTACGGAGTCATTTTCAACGGGTGCTTCATCAGAAATGGAAATGAAAAGGAGAAACAAACGGATATTCATTTCCTCAACGGACAAATCTTCAGAAACGAGAATGAACAAACGGAGTCATTTTCAATGGTTGTTTCATCAGAAATGGAAATGGAAAAGGATAGTCAAACGGATATTCATTTCCTCAACGGAAAATCTTCAGAAACGAAAATGAACAAACGGAGTCATTTTCAACGGGTGCTTCCTCAGAAACGGAAATGAAAATGATAGACAAACGGATATCCATTTCCTCAACGGACAATCTTCAGAAACGAAAATGAACAAACGGAGTCATTTTCAACGGGTGCTTCCTCAGAAATGGAAATGAAAATGATAGACAAACGGATATTCATTTCCTCAACGGACAATCTTCAGAAACGAAAATGAACAAACGGAGTCATTTTCAACGGGTGCTTCCTCATAAACGGAAATGAATAGAGCTAACTTCTAGGCACATGACAAAGCTCGCTGCGGTTTCTGTGCACTAAATTCCATAATTATGTATGCATCCATAATTACGTAATTCCTTGCACAGTCCGCACAGTTTGTCTTGAAATGTTTAGGGGAGGAATATCAAACCTGTGATGAGGGTGACTTAAACTACCATAGGGTCCTTTTAATTAGATCGACAGATGATCTTATTAATTAAGCCACCAAGAAGTCCTTTCAGCTATATCATCACATGATGTTCCTAACCAGATTTTTGGATCAATCTGCTTAACTAGACCACTCAAGGGGTCTAATTATGGAGTAGTACTTTATAATCCAAGGGGCTTAACTACAACGTATTTGTCCATTAAGGATTTTATGTAGTACCTTTGGGTATCCTACTACGATTCCCTCATATGAAGATACGAAAGGTTCTACGAGGATTTGGATAACAAACCTTGGATTACTCAAAAACATATAAAGGAACACATAAGCACATAATCACATAGTTGTTTAACTTGGTTATTAATTTGTTATTAATTTGTTATCGATTGAGAATGGATATGGAAACCAGTCGATGGACTTCAATGTCCCCTGGGATCTATCTGAAGAGATAGGAAGATCTCCCAAAAATTCGATTTTGTTTTCAAAGAAACGTAATAGTCGAATTAAGGAACACAACAATGTTAGGATTTACGGAAATACCCTTAGGTACCCTATTAAGGATTTACAGTGGTACTTTGGGTATTCGTCCAGTGTTGTTACTTGCGCCTTGTACTTCGTTTTCCTTAGAAGGAACGGGTACTTAGGAATTTCGTGGAAAATGCAAGAGATCATAAGATGGAAAAAATTTTGGGGGTAGTTTGCTTTACAAGGAATACGATTCCTTGATTGTCGGTATTGTAAGAGATATGTTGGTTATACATACAACCACATAAATACATTGCGATGTAAATAAAAGATTTATTTATAAACAATGATAACAACTGTTTCATGGACCAAGACAACAAAAGAAAATAATACATAAGACGTGATTATTTCTAAACGATGTTGTAGGTCTGATGCTCATCCCTGTGCTGGATTTGCATTAGCAAGCTTTGGGCAATTTCTTCGGAAATGACCCATCTCGCCACAGTTGAAACAAGAACCTGGTAGAAAACGACCTTGAGCAGGATTGTTGCCAGCTTGGTTTGGCGCAGCTGTAGCTGGGCAGACTCTTGCTGTATGGCCTATAAGCCCACAAGTTTGGCATTTGCGGCACTTTACATTGGCATGATGATGGAGGCTACATTGGTTGCACAAGGGTGCAGTTCCATTGTATGGCTTCCTAGCAGGGGGTTGAGCTGGTTGGTTGGGGACGGCTTGATCATTGTGAGTAACCATGGCGAAGTTCTGAGAAGCCTTCCGCTTCTTTGACCTCTTAGGGGATCCAGTCTGTTCATCCATGGTCTTTGATTCCTCGATTGGGTTCGATTCCTCGACCGGTTTCTTGTCACCTTTTCGGAAAAGCTTACCTTTCCTGATCTTTGATTCAGTCAAGGTTGCAGATAGCTCAATGGCCTGTCTAACTGTAGTAGGGTTGCTACCAGCCACAATGTCTTGTATTGAGTCAGCGGAGGCCATCAATGTACTTTTCGATTGCCTTATCCAAAGGCGTGACCATGTTTGGGCATAACAGACTTAACTCCTCATAACGGTCCGTGTAGGCTCGATGCTCACCGCTGTCTTGCTCAAGATTGTCGAATTCCCTTTCCAAGGCCCTGATCTCGTGACGAGGACAGAATTCCTTCATCATAAGGGCCCTAAGTTCAGCCCATGTCTGTGCTAGAGCAACTTCTGCACCACGATCTCTCATAACCCCGTTCCACCACGTAAGGGCCCTCTTCTGGAACACACTCGAAGCAAACTCGACCTTGCGATTGTCAGGACACTGCACGTGGCGGAAAGTATTCTCAATGCTCTCGAACCATTGAAGAAGCCCAGTCGCTCCCTCAGAACCACTAAACTTGAGTGGCTTCGCCGAGTTAAAACTCTTGAAATTGCATGGACCATTGTTGTTGTTGTTGGCTTGATTCCATTGAGCAAAGAGGTTTGGGAATTGAGCAGCCATTTGCTGCGCAATGATTTCTGCCAATTCGGCAGTCGCTATCTGGCTTTCGTGTCGAGGAGGCATTCTAAAAGAGGAAACATGAAAGGAAACGAGTGAGAGAATTAGACGAAAAGAATGAGATGAAACAAATCTGATGAAAGCAAGGATAGTGGTCATTTGTTTGTTACTACAAAGCAACAAACGACACACAGTGACTAATCAAAGTAAATGGGTCAAAAATAATGTATCGCGAAGACATGCTGGCCTATAAGTGAACACTCATCCCAAGAATTCCCAGGTAAGCACAACTGGTCTCGCGTCTGATGAGATGTATACGAAGTGCTTGCCTAGACAGAAAACCCAGAATACAGGCATTCACCCTTCCAGTTTGCACGTGTTCACATTATTTAAAACCCAAAATCTTGACGAGATTTTGAAAACTCAAAGGGGTTCAAAACCATATAACAGAGGGTTCAAAACCTTACAATAGAGGGTTCAAAACCTTGTAATCAATCATCCTAGAACAGATGATTAGTTTTCAAAGCGGTTTTGAAATTTATGTTCTTGTTGTGGTAGTCGCCTAAGGATAGGTGACGGTATTGTTTTATGACTAAACGCAAGTAAACTCGCGTTAGGGTCCTAAGAAGGTTATAGACTAGGTCAAAGCATTACTAATAACCTAATTCCCTATAACCATTGGCTCTGATACCATCTTTTCTGTCACACCCCGACCACGTAGAACATACAAAACGTGGCGGAAACATCGGGGAGTGTTGTAACAGAATTAATTGTTTCAAATCCATGGCAATAGAAGTTTCGTTTTATTAATCAAACATGAAAGTTTACATTGTTTTAAACAAGAACCAAAGAGTACATAACATAAATTAACCAGTTCTTGTCTCGTTTTAAGTCACTAAGGCACAGGTCCGCCTAAGTATGTCTTGATAAGTCCTATGCATCATCTCCTGAAAACACATGTGAAAATAGGTACGTCAGCATAAAAATGCCTGTGAGATACATAGGTTTTGTGAAAATAAGATTCATGACTTATGTTTAAGAAAATGTTTAGTCATGAACCTTGTAATTTGCTTTGTCTTGTAAATCATTTGAAAAACAATAAGTTCAGATGATATGTATAAATAAGAGAATAATGTATGGTTAAATGAATAACCATGTAAAATGAGTTTTGTATAAGTCAAGTTGTTTGTAAATCAATGTCTTGTGAAAAGTATGTTATTTGTATAAAATGTTATATGTCTCAAATTGAAATGATTCAAATAACGCTACGATATGTAATACCATACAAGCACTTATATATAGGAAGTACCAGCGGCGTATCCACCATACTTGTATCATATTACACACGCCTCGTCACTTAATCACTTAATCAAACCAAACCATCAAGATGTAATGTTTTAACAATTTTAGAAATGTTTATGTATAGTCCAAAGTCTATTGTCAAATGTAAATCATGTCAACAGATACAAATGGTTCACACGGTTCAATGGTTACAAACGGTTCATATAATCAAAGGGTTACGACGGTTCACATAGTCAAATGGTTACAACGGTTCAAAATGTAGTATAATGTGTTCATACGCTAGATGAGCATATGCAACAGAAATGCTATGTAAAACAATGTATTAAGTATGCACGTAATGGACATACATAGCATAAGTGTAATGTAAAACAATGTACTAAGTATGCACACAATGGACATACATAGCATGAAATGTAATGTAGAACGATGTACTAAGTACGCACACAATGGGCATACATAGCATGAATTGTAATGAAATCATGTACTATAATGTACTAACGAATATAGCAGGTATATGATGTGAAAACATGGAAAGCATGAAAGTAACAAGTAGGCACATGTGTTTCACCCCAAAACGTTTGGAAAACAGTAAAAGAGGGGTCTATGTACTCACTTGAGATTGCTTAGAAGTCCTAAGATAATCACCAAGCAATGCTAGAGATCACGGAATATCAAACGGCACCTAATATAGGTAACTACATTAATAAACCGGACCTAAATCGGAAGATCGGATAGAATGAGGCTCGTAAACCAAATGAGTATGGGAACTTGTGTAATATGGTTTAACAAAGCCCACATACTAAAAGAAACCTAACCTAAGTGCTTACGACCCATTACGACCCGTTTAGGTAGCTTATGCTACTTTAACGCGTCGTTCGCGTAAAACGCGTTCGGACCGCCTAACTAGTCCTATGACAAGTAACATATGCCTTAACATGTCTAATATTGTTGTCAAATCAGTTTAGATGTCAAAAGTTATGTTACATATGTTTAAAATGAATTTTGGCATCAAAGGGGTATTTTGGTAATTTACCTAAGGCATATAAACTACCTATCATACAACTACTTAAACGAAGCGACCATAAGGTATAACCTCGTAAGGTTATTCCCTATATACTATGGTCACCTAAAGTGCTTGGTCGGATCCTAATGATCGACCAAACGGGTCGGGTTCGAAAGTATAAGCGATTGTTTAGATCGCTTACCTTACGACCCTATATAAGCACTAAACTAAAAGTGACGAGCTAAGCATGTTAAAACATGCTTAACTAAGTTTAGAAAACAGGTTTGGTATCAAAACAAACGGTTTTGATACCCATAAGTAGTTTGGTTACAAAATACGCAAGAATACGTATTCTGACCGAAACTACGGCTCGTCACTGAGCCTAGATAACGTGGTAATCAGTAGGTATAGTCACTAGGGACTATAACCATCGTGATTACGCTCACGTTATGAAGTTCAAACGAACTTCGCATCGACCATAAACTGGTCAATGCAGAAAGTCCAACAAAGTTCGACTTTCGGACTCGAAAAGCAATAAAAGAACGAAGGAACACTTACGAAGGGTCCCCGAATGCTAATCTAGATCAAAATAGCTCAGGTATGAAACAAAGGTTTCAACTTAGAGCACAATTGATCAGATTCTAGTGAGAAATGAAGTTGGGGTATGTGGGTATTTATAGTTTTCGGTTCACCGTTAGGATCGTTTCTTGGAAAAGAGGGAATGATCTAGCCCGTACACTTGTTAAAATGTTGTGGTAACTAATTTTGGCCACCATAGGAGCTTAACATGTGGCACTTGACCTTTGGAGAGGGTTTAAAGGCTGTTATCAGCTGTGAACTTGACCTTTGCTGACCTGAAGGGCTGATGCGGCCCGCTTCAGGATCAGACAAAGCTCAGGCGGGCCGCCTGGAGCTTCTGATCAGAAAACAAGTTTCCATTTTGACAGTTTCAGTCCCTGTTGTGTTTTAAGGCCATTCCCGACACTTCTAAGGCCCGTAAAGCCAACTTTAAGGCCCTAAAATGATGCCTAAACATTGTGGACATGAAACATGCTCAAAAATATGTCGGATGTCAGTTCGTTTGGTCGTACGAACGCGATGTTCGCTTAATTACGACGGAATGCGCATAAGCGCGAAAAACGATCCAAAATGCGTGACGAATGGATTTTTCTTATGCCAAACACTAAAGTAAAATGTTTTAGTGCTTACATAAATTTTTGGATGTTCGGATGTATTCAGAACGTAAGTTATGCGCGAAAGTGCAAACTTGTGCACTTTTTGACGCTTTTAGTCCCTGAATGACCCAAAAGTTTATTTTAGCACACCGAACCCCTCAAAGCCTATTTCTAAGCTATATAAAGGATATTTAAGGTGTGTTTAACTTATGGTCATGTTCCGGAATGTCTGTTACAGTTCAAATTGGCATACTTTCGCAGTTTGTCAAGTTTAGTCCCTGTAAGCGAATTAACTTGTTTTTGCCATACCAAAGCCTTCAAAACTTATTTCTAAGTTATGTAAAGGTTATTTAGGGTATTTTAAGCCTATGTCACTATTACGGAGTGTTTTTTGTATTAAACTGGTTATATTTACGCATCAGTGCGCGTATAACCTTCCAGAAAGCGATTTAGAGCTTGAAATCGAACAAGAGTTGATATGTGCAAAAGATACACATATTTATACAGATCCCAAGTATGAAATACAATATTTCATTGGCTTGGTATTTGTTTGATGGTTGAAGTGACACAGGTGTCACAGAAATAGGCTTTGAGTTGTTTGGTGCGCAAAAATAAACTTTTTGATCAATAGGGACTAAAAGCGTCAAAAAGTGCATAAGTTTGCATTTTCGGGCATATCTTACATTCTGAATATATCCGAACACCCAAAAATTTATGTAATCATTAAAATATTTTTATTTTAGTGATTGGCATGATAAAATTCCATTTGTCGCGTAATTTGGATCGTTTTTCGCGTCCGTTCGTGTTTCATCGTAATTAACCGAACAACGCAACCGTACGACCAAACGAACCAACATCCGACATATTTTTGAGCATATTTTAAGTTCCCTATACTTTAACTCCATTTTAGAGCCTTGAAATGGGGTTAACGGGGCTTAAACGTGTCAAAAATGCATCGAAAACCAAGTTTCTGGGTTGCAGGGACCATTTCTGACAATCTACCAAACTATGGCTCAGGAGGGGTGCGTAAGAATTCTCTAAGTCTTACGCGGGGCGTGAGAGACCCCCAGTTCAGCAGAAAGTTGATTCCAGCTTAATCCAGCTGTTCCCATGGTTTGCAAATGGTTTTAATCAATCTAGGGGCTTGTTTTACCCACGGTATTACAAATCAGTGAGTGCACTTGTACGGTCTAGATTGAAGCTCGTTTATCGAGGAACGATCCTAACGGTTGTGGATTTCCTATAAATACCCAACCCCAATTCTTTTGTTCCTCACAATTGATCTGAATTTCTCTAAGTTGAGGTTCCAAAACTTCATACCTGAGAACATTTAGATCAATATCTTCATTGCTTGGACCCGTTGTAAGTTTCTTTCGTGCTTTATGCATTTTTAAGCGTAAAAGTCAAACAATGTTTGACTTTCTGCTTTGACCTGTCTTTGGTCAACACAAAGTTCGTTTGAAGTTTGCAACGTGAGCGTAATCACGATGGTTATAGTCCCGTGTGACTATACCTACTGATTACCACGTTGATTAGGTGTAGTGACGAGTCATAGTTTCGGTCAAAATGCGCGTTTACGCGTATTTTGCAACCAAACTATTCTTGGGTATCAAAACCGTTTGTTTTGATATCAAACTTGTTTTCAAACCTTGTTAAACATGTTTTAACATGTTTAACTCGTCACTTTTAGATTAGTGCTTGTATAGGGTCGTAAGATAAGCGGTCTAAACAACCGCTTAGACTTTCGAACCCGACCCGTTTGGTCGATCATTAGGATCCGACCAAGCATGTTTAGTGACCATAGTTGTATAGGGAATAACCTTCCAAGGTTATACCTTATGGTCACTTTGTTTAGTTAGTTGTATGATAGGTAGTTTATATGCCTTAGGAAAATGACCAAAATGCCCTTTTCATGCATAATTGGTATTTAAGCATATGTAACTCAAACTTTTGTCACTTAACTAATTATGCAACATATTTAAACATGTTTAGGCATATAATACTTGTCATAGGACTAATTAGGCATTCCGAACGCGCTTTGCGCGAACGACGCGTTAAAGTAGCGTAAGCTACCTAAACGGGTCGTAATGGGTCGTAAGCACTTAGGTTGGGTTTCGATTTAGTATGTAGGCTTTGTTAAACCATATCGTATGAGTTCCAATACTCATTTGGTTTACAAAACCTCATCCTATCCGATCTTCCGATTTAGGTCCGGTTATTAATGTAGTTACCTATATTAGGTGCCGTTTGATTTTCCGTGATCCCTCTAGCTTTGCTTAGTTGTTATTCAAGACTTCTAAGCATCCTCAAGTGAGTACATAGTCCCCTCTTTTACGTTTTCAAATGTTTTGGGATGATACACATGTGCCTACTTGTTACTTTCGTGCTTTTTATGCTTTTATATCATATACTTGCTATGTTCATTAGTACGCATATAGTACATGATTTCATTATGTTTTGCTATGTATGTTCACTTAGCATGCTAGCACATTAATTACATTTTGTTGCATATGCTCATCCAACATATGGACACATTGTTTTACATTTTGAACCGTTTGAACCGTTTTGAGCTGTTTGATCTATGTGAATTATTAGTACTGTTGGAACCGTTTGAAACTGTTTAATTTATGTGAACCGTTTGGATCTGTTTGAACCGTTGGGTTAGGGAAGTGATTAGGTAACGAGGCGAGTGTAATGTGATAAAAGCATGGTGGATACGCCGCTGGTACTTCCTATATATAAGTGCTTTTAACACATTATATATCGTTGCGTTATCTAGATCACTTGGGCAAAGGTTATCAAAACAAAGTTATATTACAAGGTTTTTCTAACAATATAAACCATTCGAGTTTTATTACAAAAACAATTTACGATTTGGGTTTACAAAAACAAATGTTTTGAGTTAAGATTCATGGCATCGAGATTTTATAAATTATAACTACACTGTTTTGACATGGTTATTTCAATTTACATTACAAACATTTTATAAAACTTGGTTTTCTAATTATCAATTAACAAAGGTGTTCAAGTTATTTTCAACATGTAAACGAGCCATGAATCTGACACTCACATAAAACCTATGTACTCGCCGGCATTTTTATGCTGACGTATTTTCACATGTGTTTCAGGTACCATAGTTGGTGATGTTTGATGATGATATTGATGCATGCTCACATAGGAACGGACGAGGCCTTAGTGACTTAATAACAATGAAAGTCTATTTGTTCATGTTTTGTTTCTAATTTCAATGCAATGTAATACATTTAATTCAATAAAACAGAATTTCAATCCATGTGTTATGAAACAATGATTCTGTTACAACACTCCCCGACGTTTCCCCCGTGATTTATTGTTTTACGCGGTCGGGGTGTGATAGAAAAGTTGATATCAGAGCTCATGGTTATAGGGAATTAGGTTATTAGTAATGCTTTGACCTAGTCTATAACCTTCCTAGGACCCTAACGCGAGTTTACTTGCGTTTAGTCATAAAACAATACCGTCGCCTATCTTTAGGTGACAACCACAACAGGAACACAAATTTCGAATCTGCTTTGAAAACCAATAATTTTTCTAGGATGATTCATTATAAGGTTTTGAACCTTCAAAGTTTTCAAAATCTCATCAAGCTTGGGTCTTATAATGTGAACACGTGCAATCTGGAAGGGTGGGTGCCTGTATCCTGAGTTTTCTGTCTAAGGTTAGAGTGTTCGTACAAATCCACATAATCGGACCATCGAGGCGTGTTGCAACAGAATCATTGTTTCATAACCATGGATACAAAAAGTGTTTCGTTTTATTAAACATTGAATATTTACATCGTCTAGAAATCTAAATACACAATTTAAACATAGTCTATCATTGTTATTGAGTCACTAAAGCCTCGTCCAGTCCTATGTGAGCATGCATCTTATCAATCGATATCATTCAACAATACCTGAAACATATGTGAAAACGAGGTCAGCAAAGAAATGCTGGCGAATACATTAGTTTTGTAGGAGTGTCGAAATCATGGCTAGTTTAGATGTTGCAATACTTTATTAAAAACCTTGTTTTGAAAAGAGTATAATATTGCAACTTAATTAACTAACTCAAATCAAGCGGGTTACAGTTTATAAAACCTCGTAGCCATGACTCTTAACCCAAAAATCTTTGTTTTAGTACAGCAAATTGTGAAAAGTATGTTATTTGTATAAAAAGTTCTATGTCCAAATTGAAATGATTCAAATAACGCTACAATATGTAATACCATACAAACACTTATATATAGGAAGTACCATCGGCGTATCCACCATGCTTGTATCATATTACACACGCCTCGTTACTTAATCACTTACTCAAATCAAACTACCAAAGTGAAATGTTCATGTCTAATGTGAATCATGTAATGTATAACCAATGTCAAAAATGTTTATGTATGGCTAGTGAAATGCATCAACTAAACCATGGATGAAATGCACAAAACAAAGCGTTGAAGTAAAACTTGGTTTAAATCAAAGCTATGTTTTGTGTAAATGCATGATCAATGTAAATCATGTAATATGTAACCAAAACCCAATCGTATATCGCTTTGAAGCCAATCGTTTACCCAAATCGTTAAATCATCGTGTGAAAACCAATCGTTTACCCAATCGTTAAAACATCGTGTGAAAACCAATCGTTTACCCAATCGTTAAAACATCGTGTGAAAACCAATCGTTTACCCAATCGTTAAAATTCGTTTTAGGTCGTGAAACTACTTAAATGGTCGTCTCGCTAATAACATTCAAACCTTCTTGACTCGCATTAATAAACCCTTACCAAAGGATAGATTAACAATTCGCATTAATAAACCCTTACCAAAGGATAGATTAACAACTCGCATTAATAAACCCTTACCAAAGAGTAAATTAACAATTACAGATTCAGTCGCTACCCACAACACCCACACATAACTACGGGTGTAGTAAATAACGGGATTTGTCAGATCCTATGGTACCATAACCTAATACTGGTCGGCTTGATCATTGCTAATGAATGTCATTTGTTATGTAACTACAACCAACAAGTTTGTTCACTTTATCGAAATCGTTATTAGTTTTGTATAAATCGTCTTAATCGTTTTTGAAACCATCGTTATAACATCGAAAACATTTAGCACATATGAGTCACCCCAAAACAATTGAAAGCAGTAAAATAGGGGAATAATGTACTCGCCTGAGAATGCTTAGAGGTCTTGAACAACAACCAAACAAAGCTAGAGGGAGCACGGAATCAGTCGGCAATCTAAAACTATATAAATAAACCGGACTTAAATCGGGAGATCGGATAGGATGAGGCTTGGTAAACCAAATGAGTATTGGAACTCATATGATATGGTTTAACAAGGCCTACATACTACATGAAACCTAACCTAAGTGCTTTCGACCCATCGCGACCCATTAAAGTAGCTTATGCTACTTTAACGCGTCGTGCGCGTGAAACGCGTTCGGACCGTCTAACTAGTCCTATGACAAGCGTTATATGCCTAAACATGTTACATAATCAGTTATGTGATAAAAGTTTAGGTTACATATGCTTAATTACCAATTATACATGAAAAGGGTATTCTGGTAATTTACCTAAGGCATATAAACTACCTATCATGCAACTACTTAAACGAAGCGACCATAAGGTATAACCTCGGAAGGTTATTCCCTACCTACTATGGTCACCTAATGTATTTGGTCGGATCCTAATGATCGACCAAATGGGTCGGGTTCGAGGTATAAGCGATTTATTAGATCGCTTACCCTACGACCCTAGACAACGTGGTAATCAGTAGGCATAGTCCCAAGGGACTATAACCAACGTGATTACACTCACGTTGCGAAGTTCAAACGAACTTCGCATTGACCATTACTGGTCAACGCTGAAAGTCAAACAAAGTTTGACTTTCTGACTCGAAAAGCAATAAAATAAGGAAAAGAACGAAAGAATACTTACGAAGGGTCCCCGAATGCTAACTTCGATTCAAAAATCTCAGGTATGAAACAATAGTTTCAACTTAGAGTTTCTCAAATCAAAGTTCTTGTGATTTTGAAGCATGGGGGTGGGGTATTTATAGTAAAAGGTCCACCGTTAAGATCGTTTCATGGAAAACGTGCCTTAATCCCACCCGTACAAGTGTCGGGACCTTATGGTGACTAAAATTTGATCCTTATCAGCTGACTAGACAATTGGGATTGTGTGGTGGAGGATTAAACAGCTGCAACCTGCTGTTTGATTCATTTAATCTGGTCAGAAGGGGCCACGCGGCCCGCTTCAGGATGTGAAGAAACTCAGGCGGGCCGCCTGAGGGTCACAGATCAGCAACATGTTTGAAAAATGACAGTTTCAGTCCCTGCACGTGTTTAAGGCTATTTCCGACACTTCTAAGGCCCGTAAAGCCAACTTTAAGGCCCTAAAATGTTGCCTAAACATTGTGGACATGAAACATGCTCAAAAATATGCCGGATGTTGGTTCGTTTGGTCGTACGAACGCGATGTTCGCTTAATTACGACGGAATGCGCATAAGCACGAAAAACGATCCAAATGACGCGACGAATGGATTTTTGGCAAGCCAAACACTAAAGCATAATATAGTCATGCTTACATAAATTTTTGGATGTCCGGATGTATTCAGAACGTGAGTTATGCGCGAAAATGCAAACTTGTGCACTTTTTGACACTTTTAGTCCCTGAATGATCCAAAAGTTTATTTTAGCACACCGAACCCCTCAAAGCCTATTTCTAAGCTATATAAAGGATATTTAAGGTGTGTTTAACTTATGGTCATGTTCCGGAATGTCTGTTACAGTTCAAATTGGCATACTTTCACAGTTTGTCAAGTTTAGTCCCTGTAAGCGAATTAACTTGTTTTTGCCATACCAAAGCCTTCAAAACTTATTACTAAGTTATGTAAAGGTTATTTAAGGTATGTTAAGTCAATGTCACTATTCCGGAGTGTTCGTTGCATTAAACTGGTTATATTTACGCATCAGTGCGCGTATAACCTTCCAGAAAGCGATTTAGAGTATGGAATCGAATAAGAATTGATATGTGCAAATGATACACATATTTTTACAAAATCCCAAGTATGAAATACAATATTTCATTGGTTTGGTATTTGTTTGATGGCCGTGGAGGCACAGGTGTTACACTTCCTCTTTTAGAATGACTCCACGACGCGACAATCAGGTACCTAATGAAGAACTGGCAGCTATCATTACGCAGCAAATGGCTGCTGCACTCCCAAACATCATTGCTCAATGTAACCAAGCCCTCAATAATAATAATGCTCCCTGTAACTTCAAGACGTTCAACTCGGCTCAGCCATCAAAGTTTTCTGGGTCTCAAGGAGCGACTACACTTTTACAATGGTTCGAGAGTCTAGAGAGCACCTTCAGACATGTTCAGTGTCCAAACGAGTGAAAGGTAGAGTTCGCATCTAGTGTTTTTGAGAAACGAGCTTTAACATGGTGGAATGGTGTAATGAGAGATAGGGGTACCGAGGTAGCACTGGCTCAAACCTGGGAAGAGTTTCGAGCTCTAATGATGAGGGAATTCTGTCCTCGTCATGAGATTAGGGCATTGGAATGGGAATTCGACGATCTTAAGCAAGATAGCGGTGAGCATCGAGCCTACACGGACCGTTATGAGGAGTTAAGTCTGTTATGCCCAAACATGGTTACGCATTTGGATAAGGCAATCGAAAAGTACATTGATGGCCTCCCTGACTCAGTACAAGACATTGTGACTGATAGCAACCCCACTACAATTAGGCATGCCATTGAGCTATCCGCTATTAGACAAACTATTATAGTATAGGGACTAAATGTGTAATATGGTGTTCTATATAAACACCTACCTCATGTAACCCTAAACACACATTTTACAACCTAATACAAGTCTGATTATAAGTTTAATTTGGTATCAGAGCTTAGGTAAACATCACCAGAGGGGTGGCGGCCACCGCCGCCGCCCTACCACCACCGCACAACTATTGCGCACGACTTCTTCTTCCTCCTCTGTACACCTGCCTTTCACCACCACGAAACACCACCTATTCCAACCGCTACACCACAAAACCCTAGCCGCCGCCACACCTACAACCACCACCCTAAACCCTAGCCGCCGCCACACCTACAACCACCACCCTAAACCCTAGCCGCTGCTACTAACCCTAGCCGCAGCCGCCGTCATCACCACAAACCCTAGCCGCCTCACCCAACAACAACTGCAAAAACAGCAGCAGCAACACCTGCAACAACAACAACAGCAACATCAACTGCAACAAGCAGCCCTACTATTTTCCTCCCTGCCACCATACAACGGTGGCTGTTTCTACAATCCGGGAGAAGAACGACAAGGGGAAACAAAACCCCAAGGAAATGTGTCGTTTAAAGAAGGGGAACAAACCCTAGTTTGTGTCACTGGTAGAGAACACGAGGTGTCACAAAAAAAAACAGTTCGATTTCAACAACAACAGTAGCAGTTTGATTCAGCAATAGCAATTTCAACAACAGAAGTCTTTGTTTCAACAACAGCAGTGATAGAAGTGTTTAAATGAGCAAGGGTGTGGTTGATGAAAAGCAAAATAAAAGGGTGAAGATATGGTCTCGTAAACAGAGAAAAGACACCAAAAAAAAAAATTGGTGATAGTTCGTGGCGTGTGACGGTGGAAGCAAGGTGGAGAAGAATGAAGACCTACTATCTTTATGTTTTACGTTTTTATTTTTCAAACAAAGTCGCTCCCGCGCATAGTTTGCGGGGGAGTATTAGACAAACTATTATAGTATAGGGACTAAATGTGTAATATGGTGTTCTGTATAAACACCTACCTCATGTAACCCTAAACACACATTTTACAACCTAATACAAGTCTGATTACAAGTTTAATTTCCGCTACCTTGACTGAATCTCAGATCAGGAAAGGTAAACTTTTTCAAAAGGGTGATAAGAAACCGACCGATGAACCGAAGCCAAAGGATGAGCAGACTGAGTCCTCCAAGAAGTTAAAGAAGCGAAAGGCTTCTCAGAACTTAGCCATGGTTGCCCACAATGATCAAGCTATCCCCAACCAACCAGCTCAACCCCCTGCTAGGAAGCTATACAACGGAACTGCACCCTTGTGCAACCAATGTAGCCTTCATCATCATGCTAGTGTGAAGTGCCTCAAATGCCAAAATTGTGGACTTATAGGTCATACAACAAGAGTTTGCCCAGCTGCAGCTGTATCAAATCAAACTGGCAACAATCCTGCTCAAGCTCGTATTCCACCAGGTTCTTGCTTCAAGTGTGGCGAGATGGGCCATTTCCGAAGAAATTGCCCAAAGTGTGACAACCGGTGATTTACGGCTCTTAAATACGTGATTAACAGGTGATTAAAGCGATAATAAATAGTGTTTACAGCGCAAATTAACTTAATTAGGCCTTTGGAGTGCCTAGGAACGTTTATTCGACTTTACAGTATGCGTATGAAGATTCGCGTGGAATCTTCGGAACATCAAACGGCAACGAACAGACACCGTTACGCAATACTGACAACGCCAACAAGTACGAATCTTATACGAGTATTTTGCATTCATAAATTTAGTTTTACAAATTTATCATGCTTCCGAAAGACACAAAACGCAGACGTGAACGAAGAACGCGGAAACAGTAACGCACCGACAAACAACGACGAAACGGAAGCACCGGACTTGAATTTCGTTTCGATATTAATATATATTTTGATATATTTAGCTTTGTTTTTTAATTTTTATTAGTCGTAGTTGAAAACGGATTGAAAAACGGATTAAAAATGACGAAACTACGTAGTCTACGCGATTTTAACGAGATCGACAAACGTACGTGATTAATAACTAATACCGACACTATTTTATATATCTTTAAATCAAAAATTATGTTTTACGACATTATGAAGTGTTCGGGATGCGAAAACGGGCCTTCAATAGCGAGATCGGGCCACTTAAACGCGGGGATCGGGCTTGTGGGCCTTGGGCCCAAGCCCAAAGCCCATCATACTAACCCTTAGTATATAAGGGGGTCTACCCCTTATTTCTTTCATTTTAAACATAACAAAACCAGTAACACACACACATGCTCTCTACTCTCTCTCTCTAGAAACAGTTTCCGGCGACAAACAAACCGGCGGAGCTGGCTGGTGCACGGCGGAGCCGCGACGGCGGAGCTCCATGACCCCCCCACTTTCTGGCGCGTGTCAGCGCGTGACCCCCGTGGTTACTCTCCATCTCGTCTCCTCTCACCTGTCCTGGCAGCCGACATCTCCGGCGACGTGGACGGCGAAAGAGCCGCCGTGTACGGCGGCGGTGGTGGTGTCTCCGACGAGCGGTAACCCCCCTATTGTTCTCTTTCCTGAATTTTTTTGGTCGGACCGGCTCCGTCCGTGTGTCTGTTGAAGATGACGATATGTTTTGCTGCTAAGAGGATCGAAGATGATGATGATGATAATGGACGCTGATTCGGAGACTCGGACCGGTGGTCGACTTCAAGGTCTGGCGGACCTTGCCATTATCCAGCGGGTTTCTGTTCGGGAGTCCCGATCCGTGTCTCGGTTCGACGGTCGGCGTCAAGGTTCGGCGGTCCTTGCTATTATCCGACGGGTTTGCCGGTAGGTCATTTCGACTGATTCTTTTCCTTACATTCTGATGAAGAAGATGATGTTCATGTTCAGATTTTGTGTTTGGTTCGAGTCTCGTTCATGGCAAGGTCAGCGGACAGACTTCAGATTCGGTTTAGTTTCAAGTCATGGTTGTCAACACGGGTTATCCTTCGGTTCGAGTACAGGCTCGGTAAATAATGGACAAGAATGGTCAAGTTAGCAGCTTCGGTGACGGTTCGGCTCGACTCAGTCCAACTCAGCTCAACTCGGTGCATTTCGGCTCGATTCGGTCCAACTCGGTCAAACCGAGTCAACTCAGCGAGTCAACTCAGCCGGTCAACTCGGTCAACCCAGTTAATGTTTCAACGCGAAAATTTTGTTAATGGTTTAAAGACGTAATTATACTATAGTGTTTATTTTAAGGTTACGTTCACACGAAAACGAGCTCTAACCGAATAAAATAACGAACTATTAGTTAAAGGTTACTTAGATTTACTTACTATGTTGTTTATATAACTCGATTATACATATACATTGGTTGATAAATTGTTGAATTTTGATAAATAACGACAACTTGTGTTGTCGAGGGCGTCCAAAAACAGAGGAAACTCTGCCCGTTTTTCGAGAAAACCCGTAAAACGAAAACACGTTTTTATTCAAACGACTTCCATAAAACAAGACGCGGATGCATATTATCTCAACGACACTTTATAAATTACAAAAATGTCCTTAACGCTAAGTATTTTACAAAGAAATATAAAAACCTTTATATTTATATTCAAACGTTTAGTGACTCGGATTTTCTTATAAAAACGAATATAGTTTATATACTTAATTCGGACATTCTTATCTATGTTTAGTTTAAACATTGAAAATTCGACGATTCTCTTACAAATAAATATAGTTTATTTATTTATGTCCAATAACAAACGAACCAAATTCTTTTATAAAATAAATATAGTTTATATATTTATTTCGAACATCAAACAAGACGACGGTTCTTTTGTAAACTTAAATATATTTTATATATTTATTTCTAGTACCAAACAATAACGAATTCTTTTATAAAAATAAACATAGTTTTATGTTTATGTCAAACATCAAGCGACTCGTATTCAGTTATAAATGTAGGTCCCCTTGATTCGTGCGGATCGTCACAGAATTGTATATCCAATCTAGAGTGCGGAATCCTCTTGATCAGAATATCACAGAATTGAGTAGAAAACAGAAATTCCAATTCAAACCGGGTTTCTATTTATTATCAATTACAAGAATTACAATCAATCAAAACCCTAACACACTCAAATTCGTCCAAGCTGTAAATGCTCTCACGAAATTCTCACAAACTCTGTTTTGGCTGATTCATCTAAACCCTAAAGCAAAGCCTTGTTTATATAACACAAGGTTGCAACATTAGGCTAGGGTTTACTACATGGGCTTGGCCCAATTCGTCCCCCATCACCCAAAGTGGGTTTTGTTTAGCCCAAACTCTATTAATTAACTATTACAAAGCTAAACCCGCTAACTGTTTGACGTTTAACAATTTACAAGATATCCAAAGACCAAATCTAAGCTGTTGTCACAAATATGCACCAACAAACTCCCCTTGACAATAGCTTCATAAAATAACTTTGTCTTCAGTCATCTTGCAATCTTCATGTCATCTTGCAATGTCATTGGTCTTTGGATAGCTTCAGCTTTAACAGCTTTTGTCAGCAACAGACTCCCCCTAAGCTGATGCATCCAATCACCAAATCTTCAAAACGTTAGCACTTGAGTAAACTCCAGTTTAGCATTTGCACAGCAATCTTCAAACTCTTCAACTTTGTCTGCAATGTAGAAAGGAGGTTATACCATGCATCCAATCAAACTCTCATCTTCTCAACTCAACAACTTCTCAGCAACATACCGCTTCAATCTGTATACTATAAAATAAACATCTCGAGAAACCATAAGAATTTTTCAACAAAGTTAAATAAATTATTATTATTCAAGAGAGAGTTAAACTGGATTACAGATTAAGCATTTGTTGGTGCATATGTCTGTCGACTTCGTCTTGTATCGAGTCTTGTATCTAGATAGGATAAACCAGAGCTCGATAGTCAAAGAAATAGGGTTTTAGTGCTGATTGACCATTTAACACGAAATGGCAGTTTCACACGAAATGGCAGTTTCACACGAAATGGCATTTCGTGCAAAATGAAAAGTCCATTTCGTGCGAAATGAAAAGTCCATTTCGTGCGAAATGAAAAATCCTATAAATAGGTGGCTTGAGATTTCATTTGTAACTTTGGATTCCGGTAGCGAAGCTCTGCCGAAGTGTCTCCAGGTCGTGTAAAGCTTTCATATCAATACAAGAGACAGTTTAAGTGATTCTAAGTGCATTACAAGCTGATTCAACATCAAAACGTCTGTTTCCGCCTCTTGTTTTGATCAAAAACTCTTTTGAATGACTCATTAAGGTCGCATAACGATCCTACAAGTGGTATCAGAGCTCAGGAGGAAGAGTTCTTACCGATTTCAGCTTGATTTTATCAAAATTCTGATTTTTACACCTTCTTTTAAACATTTTTCAAAATTAACATAGATTTCACGGATAAAATGGCTTGATTTTCTCACATAACGTGCGAAACACTGTTTTAACAAAGCCTTGAAAGAATCAGACCTAAAATCGAACAAAAACCTGATCATTTTGTCAAAAACATGGCCGATTGGATGACATCAGCAGCATTTCGCACGAATTGAGTCTTTCATTTCGCACGAAATGACTTTTTAGAACTTCATTTCGTTTGAATATTATCATTTCGTGTGAAAATATAATTCATTTCGCACGAATTGGAATAATTTGACTCCATTTCATACGAATTGAATTCATTTCGTACCAAAGTTATCCATTTCGCACGATATGAGAATTCATTTCGTGTGAAATCATCATTTCGTTTGAAGTGCACCCAAGTCATCATCTCGTACGTATTGGACTGTCATTTCATTTGAAAGTGTCTGATACCATTTCGCACGAATTGAAATGGTTTGAAAGTCATTTGAAACAAGGTGGTCAAATAGAGTTAATCTTTGCTTTAAAGTTGTCAGCCACTTAATACATTTGTTGTTATCAAGATTGCATGAGACGGTCATTTATCATGAAGGTCCAATAGAATTCTTTGAATAACATTGAGTTTGTCGGCCACATCAAGTGAACCCCTGAATCTATTTATTGCAATCATATCATCGGCCCAATCAAGTTAATTTGGTTCCTGAACAATCACGTGGTTCTTATGAGGATTAATTGTCTCAATTTGAACGGCCCAATCAATATTCAGATTAAAGATGAGCAGCCCAAGGATTGCATGTGATAAGTCCGTCCATTGTTATCGGCCCAATCATGTTATTTGACTATTGATGTTGTCGGCTTAGTGGGATTTTGGTCCAATCGAATTTTATAATATCATTTACAGAGTGTCGTCTCATTCAAGTGTGCATGTGATTATGGATAGTTGAAAGCCCAATACAATTGAACGGTTCAATAGAATTAATTGGGAAACAACAGTTGTCGGCCATACACATTTAAGGTCCAATCAAAATGTGTTTCAAATAAATGCTTTCGAGGTTCTTTAATTCAAGTTGTCGGCCCAATTGAGTTTTTAAAACATCAGTCTATTAATTCAAAAGGTCATTTAAAGGTGTTAAGCCCAACATATTCATAGTTTGCGGCCCAATTGAATTCACTTCTTTTTTATCGGCCCATATTCAGTTCGTTTAAACTGATCAATTCCACCGTCACACACGTTCACATATTCAGTTCGTTTAAACTGATCATTTGTTTTTGTATTCTCCAGGTGTTTCACGAGGTGAACCAGTTCGTTTGAAAGCTTGTTGTGTGAATATTCAAAACTGAAGCATGGATTCTGAATTTTACAATGCATTTGCTACCGCCCCGGGTACTCCGGTTACCGTTGCTCGGAGTGTAACCATGGAAAATGAAACCGGAACGTTACATAAACCTCCAAAACTGATGGGCATTGAAGAATATCATAGTTGGAATGAACGTTTCGAGAATTGGGTTCAAGCAAATCATCTGAGATCTTGGGAAAGTATTGAAACTAAGTATGCTAGACCACTGTCTGATTTGGGAGTTGCAAAGATTATCTCAGAATTTTCAGATAAAGAGAGAGACAGTTACAAGGAAGAAAAATGATGGTTAGTCTACTTCAACAAGCTGTGAAAGAAGATATTTTCATATTACTTCAGCATGATGGTAGTGCTTATTCGGTTTGGGATGCACTTCGCAAAAAAATCGAAGGTAGTGCAGAGATGATCAAGAGTAAAAAATCATTACTGAAGAAAGAATTTGAATTGTTTACAAGTGTGCCAGGTGAAACCACAACGACTCTCATTGAGAGATATTGTCATCTTGTGCGCTCAATGTCTCGATTGGAAATTACTAAAACTCCAGAGGAATGGGTTGAAAAGTTAGCCGATGCATTACCTAAAAAAGAATGGGGTACTTATCTCATGATTTTGAAGAATTCTGGAGAGTATAGTAGATTGTCGATTGCACAGTTTATTGAGAAACTTGAGGGACACGATCTTGAGCAACAAAAGATTGCTAGAATGAACAATTCAAGTGGTCAACAAAACATCAAGATATACTACAAAGGTAGTGTTCAGAATGTTGAAACAAGTCCAAAAATCCAAACTGCTTTCAGTGCAGAGAACTCATCTGGATCAGTTAATCAAAGTTCAGTTAACACTAGTGGTTTTTCTTCATATCCAAGTGTCAATCCGAGTGTTCAAAGTAGTAATGGTCATGTGTTAAACTGCAACATCGCGTTGCATCTTCGGTCAAAATTTTTCTGAAGAAGTCGCTAAAGGTCATATGGCATTACTAGCTACAGTGTTAGAATCATATGAGGGTTTGGTTGCAGGGATTGATGCAGAGGAAATGGAGCTTATGGATATTAAGTGGTGTTTAGCGAGTGTGTTGAGGAGAGCTGAGAAGTTTAAGCTGATTACAGGAAGAGATGACTTTCGTGATGCTAACGTTTCTACTTTGGGTTTTGATAAATCTAAAGTTACTTGTTTTCGATGCAGGGAAAAAGGACATTTCAAGAGGGAATGTACCAACCGAGAAGCAGGAGGAGCTCAGAATCCGTTCGGCAACAATGATTATTATCGGAAAGCTATATATCAACAAGTTGCTCAACAGCCGCATCAACAACAACCATCATCATCTAATGCTAATCAGATTGAAGATGGAAAGAAGAAAGCTTATCTTGTTAATCAAGATGATGAAAAAGTGGCAGAAGGTTTTAGCTGGGATAAATACATTTCGGCTGATTCAAAGTTTGGAGCATTCATTGCACAAATCATTCAAAAACCAGAGTTGATGAAAGAGTGGATGGATGTGTTTGCTGATGATGAGAAAAGCCAAGATGAAGAGTCTGTTTCTTCTGAAAGCTCAGAAAAGACACCAGAGTCTGATCTATCATCATCTGATAGCAGTGATAATGATGAGGAAATTAATCAAATTAACATTGGAAAAACTCATTTATCTGCTGAAAGTTTCAAATTTTATTTTGCAGATAAATTGGAGAAGCTAAAGGAGAGACGAGCAGCAAAAGAAAAGAAAGAAGTTAAAATTGCTGAGCAGGTAGTTGAAGTTGAAAAGATAGTTGAAGTTGAGAAGATTGTAGAAATTGAAAAGATTGTAAAAGTCATTAAACCTTGTCTGAAATGTTTGGAATCTTGCAAACAGTGTGAAGAGAAAGACAAGAAGTATAGTGTCACACCCCCAAAATCCACACGCGGAGTATCACCGCTTGGAGGCGTGACTGACCAGGATCATGCCACCAATCATATTGAACAAACATATAAGTAAACATAATTCAACCAACAATATGAAAGGTGTCCAAAAACCAAAGCATAGTTAAGTGTTTAGCGGAAGCATAATTGTAAAACCCATAGCAAATATTAAGTATGAAGTAAAGTAACGTTTGAAGCATGACACACACTGCCATGTCCCACAACGACTGTTCCTCCCTGTGCAAGCTCCATGAGTACCTATTGACCTGCAAGGCATGTAGCAACGAATCAACAACAAAGTTGAGCGAGTTCACAGTTGGTTGTTTGGTTACAGTATTCATTTCGTAAATCGTATATTCGTTTTGTAAACCATGTATTGTATTAATCCGTATCGCGGCCAATCCAGGCATACGTGCGATGATTAGTGGGGGCTTCCCATGTGTTACTAGACCACGCGTATCGACTGCTATGAAAATGTAAGAGGTGCCCTAAGTCAATGTCTATCAGCATTGACCCTTTGCCCATAGTCCATTAGTACACGCCCGTTCGGACGACACGGTGTGAGGTTTGTTAAACCCTAATAGCGCTATCTACTAATGACCCGCTCGCCATAGGCCTCGGCGATTAAGTCGATAAATGAGGGACTTCAAATGATAGAGTTGATGGTCTTATGATCGTGTACGTAGGCTTTACGTACGTGCCCTTCAATCCGAGGACAGTAATATTTAGTTTAATAGTAGTGGTTGTACGAGTAGTTATTCAATCCCATTCCCAACCCCTGGGAATCCCATGCCTTGGCTAGTGTGAACTCACCTTGGTTTGCTCGGTATGCTAAAGAAATACACACGCTCACAGTTAATCAATCACGACCTATAGTACGCACGTATGTATAATCAGTTTCGAACTCGAAATGTTTCACAGGCAAATCTATGTCATAAAGTGCTTAGCAATTAACATCATATATCACGTAAGCAGTTAAATCAATTAACAGGTTTAACAGAGTTAACATACCACAGAATTAACGTATCAACAGAGTTATCTTTCTAACAGGGTTATATAACTTAAACAAGTTTAACCGAGTTAACAAAGTTACTAAACTAGAAATGTTATGTACTTAACAGTGTTAACATGTTTGTCAAAATCAAATAACCTAACAGGAGTTAACAAGTTAACAAGGTTAATGACTTAACAGAGTTTGTACAATCAACAGAGTCGACAACTAACAGAATCAAAAACTAACTGAGTTAAATAAATTTACATAGAGACTACAGACATTAAATCGAAAACACTTTTGGGCCGAAAACAACATTGGGCCGAAATCACTGGGGATTTCGTCGAGTCGTATAACAATGGGGGTGGGGGTTTTCGTCGGCTATATCATCGTCTTCAACACATCAGTTATCGCTAATCACCAAATAATAATACTGTTATGTATTATATTATGAACCGAGCATGCAATATCCAATATAGTTACACATATGAAACATTAATTAACAATTAACAACTTGCATTCATAAAAACCATCAAATATTCCCTGATCCTTCACATGAAGTTATGATTATAGTGGCTGAAAATATGAAGTGAGGGTTATCCCAAAGGCTGCACTTTCTAAACATCTCACATGCAAACAATTCCCAAGGCAATATTTATATTCTACCAAGACACAAGCATTCCATCATCAATCGATTATTTTCAAGATGTTGTGATCATCACTTATTCAACATATCCCTTTACATAGAATTCCGATATGTTGAACATCTATTATGATACCACAGTTTTGCATATAACATTACCACTCACATAACAGATCCTAACTTACACGAATATTAATCACGAATATTAATCGATAACCATAACAATCTGATATCATCAAGAATCACTCCTAGTTATGATCTAACATTACTCAACAATAGATAATACAAATTTCTAATAAATAATCAAGAGATGGTTTAAATCAAATAATCATACTAAGATCGAAACTAACCGCAACACAATACAATGATATATCGAGAGAGTTTGCCGCCGCCAGTCGCTTAGGGAGAGTCTAGGGTTTGCCGATAAAATTTTCACGTAAAGGTTGTTATAAAAAGAATTATATGTGATTCACTACTGGGCCTAAAGCCCAGTTTGATTTCGTCGACCTCAAGAGGACGAAAACACATTTGTGTTTTCATCAGGGAGTGTTTTCATTGAGTGGGGGTGTTTTCGGCTAGTGGTGTTAGACAAGTTCCATGTTTCAAATAATTACATATTCACACATTATATAAACACATCACAATATACACTTATATTGCACCTTAAATCATTATTAAGCACACTTAGCAAATAAATACAAGTCGAATCGGATAGAGACCTTGAAAACTCGGGTTGTCACATTTTCCCCAACTTGAAAGAAATTTCGTCCCGAAATTTAGCGCGATACTGAGGAAGCTAGTTGTGTTGTGTAGTTTACTGATTTTCCTGGGGTGTCACATCATCCCCCCGTTGATTTGGAATTTCGTCCCGAAATTCTGTAGTAGCTTCAGCCTCAGTAGTGGTTGCACTGTTTCCGAATAACTGGGGATATTTGAGTTTCATCTGATCTTCGCGTTCCCAGGTGAACTCTGGGCCACGACGGGAGTTCCAACGAACCCGAACAAGAGGTATTCTGGTGTGCTTGAGGACCTTGACATCCCGGTCCGTGATTTCAACTGGTTCCTCGACGAATCGCAACTACTCGTCGATAGTGAGCTCCTTCAAAGGAACTATGAGGGTCTCATCTGACAGACACTTCTTCAGATTCGACACGTGAAAGACGTTGTGAACTGCACTGAGTTCAGCTGGTAAGTTCAGTCTGTAGGCCACTTTGCCTATTTTCTCAATGATTTCGAATGGTCCGACATATCGCGGATTGAGCTTGCCTCGTTTGCCAAAACGAACCACACCCTTCCAGGGTGAAACTTTGTGTAGCACTCGATCTCCAACCTGGAACTCGAGTGGTTTCCTGTCTTTATCGGCGTATGCTTTCTGACGGTCACGTGCTGCCGCCATGCGTTGTCGTATTTGAGCAATCTTTTCTGTAGTATCAACTACAAGTTCTGGACCAGTGATCTGACTGTCACCCACCTCTGCCCAACAAAGAGGTGATCGGCATTTACGCCCGTACAATGCCTCGAATGGAGCGGCTTTAATGCTGGTGTGGTAACTGTTGTTATACGAGAACTCCACCAACGGGAGATGTTTTTCCCAGCCGTTGCCGAAATCGATTACACATGCACGAAGCATGTCTTCTAGAGTTTGAATAGTGCACTCAGACTGCCCATCCGTCTGAGGGTGATAAGCCGTGCTCATGTCTAAACGTGAGCCGAAAGATTTGTGCATCGCTTGCCAAAGTTCTGAAGTGAAACGTGCATCCCGATCAGAGATAATGGAGGTTGGCACCCCGTGCCTTGAAACCACTTCTTTTAAGTAGATGTCTGCTAAGGTAGAGAACTTGTCTGTTTCCTTAATAGCCAGGAAGTGTGCAGACTTTGTGAGTCGATCCACGATCACCCAAATAGTGTCATTTCCACGCTGAGATCTAGGTAGGCCAGTAACAAAATCCATGGAAATTTGTTCCCATTCCCATTGTGGTATCTCAGGTTGTTGGAGTGGGCCTGAAGGTTTCTGATATTCCGCTTTGACTCTCGCACAAGTCAAACACTTGCTAACGTAAGTTGCTATATGAGCTTTCATGCTAGGCCACCAATATGTAGTTTTCAAGTCATGGTACATCTTATCCGAACCAGGATGTACTGAGTAGCGAGACTTATGAGCTTCATCCACTACAAGCTTGCGTAAGTTGCCATAGTGTGGGACCCAAATGCGTCCTGTTACGTAGTAGGCGCCGTCTGCCTTTTGTTCTAACCGTTGCCTTGAGCCGCGTAAAGCTTCAGCCCTGACGTTTTCTGGTTTCAATGCTTCTACCTGAGCATCTCGTATCTGTGAAGGAAGACTAGACTGAATTGTGAGTTGCAACGCTCGTATACGCCTTGGTGTAGTATCCTTTCGACTGAGGGCGTCGGCCACCACATTGGCCTTACCCGGATGGTACTTTATAGCACATTCGTAATCGTTCAGTAGCTCGACCCATCGACGTTGTCGCATGTTCAATTCTTTCTGCTTGAAGATATGCTCGAGACTCCTGTGATCGGTGTAGATGGTGCACTTGGTACCGTACAGGTAATGCCGCCATATCTTGAGCGCAAAAACAACAGCTCCCAGCTCTAAATCATGTGTAGTGTAATTCCGTTCGTGAATCTTAAGTTGGCGCGAAGCATAAGCAATGACTTTATCATGTTGCATCAACACACATCCAAGACCTTGGATAGATGCGTCGCAGTAGACTACAAAATCGTCCGTGCCTTCAGGCAATGAGAGGATAGGTGCGCTACAAAGTCTATCCTTTAAGTGCTGAAACGCTGTTTCCTGTGTATTACCCCAACGATAAACAACACCTTTTTGTGTCAGTAGTGTAAGCGGCTGCGTAATCTTTGAGAAGTCTCTGATGAACCGTCTGTAATAACCCGCCAAATCCAAGAATTTGAAGTATTTCGGTTGGTGTGCGAGGTGCAGGCCAGTTCTTGATCGAATCTACCTTGGATGGATCAACATGAATCCCATCCTTGTTTACCACGTGGCCTAGGAAGTGGACTTCACGAAGCCAGAAGTCGCATTTTGAAAACTTGGCGTATAGTTGTTCCGTTCGAAGGAGTTCCAAAATAAGTCGTAAATGATGCTCGTGTTCCTCCTGACTCTTCGAGTAGATCAGGATGTCATCGATGAAAACAATAACAAACTTGTCAAGATAAGGTTTGCACACCCGGTTCATAAGATCCATGAAAACCGCAGGTGCGTTTGTTAACCCGAATGGCATGACCATAAACTCGTAATGGCCGTAGCGAGTTTTGAATGCTGTTTTGGAGACGTCCTCATCCCGGACTCTCAGTTGGTGATACCCTGACCTCAGGTCAATCTTCGGGTAATAGCTCGACCCTTGCAACTGGTCGAATAAGTCGTTGATGCGTGGAAGAGGATGGCGATTCTTCACAGTCACCTTGTTGAGCTCGTGATAACCAATGCACATCCTGAAGGTACCGTCCTTCTTTTCACAAATAACACGGGAGCTCTCCAAGGCGAAGAGATAGGTCGGATAAATCCCTTATCCAAGAGTTCTTGTAGCTGCGTCGATAGTTCTTCCAATTCTGATGGAGCTAAGCGATACGGTGAGCGAGCTATAGGTGCTGCCCAGAACTATAGGAATGAGGTCGATAGAGAACGTCTAACCAGCGAGGATAAGATTACAACCCTGAACTATGTGTGTGGCCTCTAGACTTCTACCGCTAGCTAACTCTACGACATGCTTGGTGTTTAAGGGAGTTGGTGCATGTTTTAACATTTGACTAACTTTCAAGGACATATAATTGGTATTCACACCCGAATCAAACAAGACAATAACATAAAAGTCGTCGAGAAGAAACTTACCCATCATTACGTTAGGTTCATCCCTTGCATCACCCTGACCAATCACATGCACGCGGCCCCGGCGTCACTGTTTCCATTGTTGTTCCTGCTTCCATGGTTGTGGTTCTGAGTCTGGTCCTGATTCAAATGTGGACAATGTCTCTGGTAGTGATCTTTAGCATCACACTGAAAACATCCTCTAAAACTCTGTTGTTGCTGCTGATTCTGTGGGTCTTGAGGCTGTTGTTGTTGTTGTTCCTGGGTTACAGGTCGTGAGTTTCGGCAATCCTTGGCTTCATGACCTATCTTGAGACATCTCTGACAGTGGCCCTTGCGACACTGACCACTGTGGTGTCTGTTGCACCTGTTACACAGTGGGTGAATTCCCCGATATCCACCCTGCCCCTGACCACCAGAAGATTGCTGACTCGGACTCTGGTAATCATGAGTCTTGCGCTGCTGCGCCTGATACTGAACCGGAGTTGACCCCTTACTCAGGTTCCCATCCCACTTGCGTTTGTTGTCACTAGAAGCACAAGTTGTAGCAGCTTTAACACGTTTCGGTAGTTTATTTTGTTCTACTGCCTGGTATGTGAGGCGATGAGCAAGCTGAGTGACTTGTTGGATAGTGCCAAGATTAGCTGCGATCACATTACTCTGAATTTCTGGCACCAGACCCTTGAGATACAGCTCGATACGTTTAGTGGGAGGGTCTACCATAGTGGGACACAATGTGGCTAATTCATTCGATCTCTTCGTATAAACCTCAATTTCAGACCCCGTCATCTGTAAGTTGAGGAACTCCACCTCTAGTTTGTGGATGTCTTCCCGACTGCAAAACTCTTCCTTAACTAGGTCCTTGAACTCGTTCCAGGGGGTGGCATTAGCAGCTGCCAGCCCTAACATTTGAACCTGTGTTTCCCACCAGGTTAATGCAGCACCTTCGAGTGTTCCAGCAGCAAACTTTACTCTACGAGACTCAGGGCAATCACGCACCTCAAAGTCAGTTTCGAGCCTCTCGAACCAAAGGAGGAGGCCTACAACTCCCTCAGTACCACTGAAGGTACTAGGTTGGCAATCCATGCAATTTCTGAAGGTCCAATTAGGTGGCTGAGCGTGTTGACTTCCTGCTTGTGCAGCTGCAAGTGCCGCAGCAACTTGTTCGTTAATGAGAGCCGTCAACTAGGCTTGTGTTAAGTTAATACGTCCAGCCATGATCTTCATAGCAAAGGTAACATAAGTAAGAGAGGTTCGCGAAAGTGCAATGTCAGAAGAGAGTGAGCACACAAGTATTCTCAAGCAATAGGGATTATGTGTATCTAAGCATACCATGAGCAAAGTTCTATGTAATTCTAGCAAGTAGGCAATAAAACATATTCCATATTACCTAGAAAGTTGAGTCTTGCACGTGGAGCGAGGCGTCGTTGTGGATCGTTGAGCACTGTACAGGTTATAGTTTGGTTTTAATAAAAAACGTTTTCCCCTTATTAAAACCGAGTTCTCTATAACCAATGGCTCTGATACCAATCTGTCACACCCCCAAAATCCACACGCGGAGTATCACCGCTTGGAGGCGTGACTGACCAGGATCATGCCACCAATCATATTGAACAAACATATAAGTAAACATAATTCAACCAACAATATGAAAGGTGTCCAAAAACCAAAGCATAGTTAAGTGTTTAGCGGAAGCATAATTGTAAAACCCATAGCAAATATTAAGTATGAAGTAAAGTAATGTTTGAAGCATGACACACACTGCCATGTCCCACAACGACTGTTCCTCCCTGTGCAAGCTCCATGAGTACCTAATGACCTGCAAGGCATGTAGCAACGAATCAACAACAAAGTTGAGTGAGTTCACAGTTGGTTGTTTGGTTACAGTATTCATTTCGTAAATCGTATATTCGTTTTGTAAACCATGTATTGTATTAATCCGTATCGCGGCCAATCCAGGCATACGTGCGATGATTAGTGGGGGCTTCCCATGTGTTACTAGACCACGCGTATCGACTGCTACGAAAATGTAAGAGGTGCCCTAAGTCAATGTCTATCAGCATTGACCCTTTGCCTATAGTCCATTAGTACACGCCCGTTCGGACGACACGGTGTGAGGTTTGTTAAACCCTAATAGCGCTATCTACTAATGACCCGCTCGCCATAGGCCTCGGCGATTAAGTCGATAAATGAGGGACTTCAAATGATAGAGTTGATGGTCTTATGATCGTGTACGTAGGCTTTACGTACGTGCCCTTAAATCCGAGGACAGTAATAAGTATAACTGTACGTAGGTTTTACGTACGTGCCCTTCAATCCGAGGACAGTAATATTTAGTTTAATAGTAGTGGTTGTACGAGTAGTTATTCAATCCCATTCCCAACCCCTGGGAATCCCATGCCTTGGCTAGTGTGAACTCACCTTGGTTTGCTCGGTATGCTAAAGAAATACACACGCTCACAGTTAATCAATCACGACCTATAGTACGCACGTATGTATAATCAGTTTCGAACTCGAAATGTTTCACAGGCAAATCTATGTCATAAAGTGCTTAGCAATTAATATCATATATCACGTAAGCAGTTAAATCAATTAACAGGTTTAACAGAGTTAACATACCACAGAATTAACGTATCAACAGAGTTATCTTTCTAACAGGGTTATATAACTTAACCGAGTTTAACCGAGTTAACAAAGTTACTAAACTAGAAATGTTATGTACTTAACAGTGTTAACATGTTTGTCAAAATCAAATAACCTAACAGGAGTTAACAAGTTAACAAGGTTAATGACTTAACAGAGTTTGTACAATCAACAGAGTCGACAACTAACAGAATCAAAAACTAACTGAGTTAAATAAATTTACATAGAGACTACAGACATTAAATCGAAAACACTTTTGGGCCGAAAACAACATTGGGCCGAAATCACTGGGGATTTCGTCGAGTCGTATAACAATGGGGGTGGGGGTTTTCGTCAGCTATATCATCGTCTTCAACACATCAGTTATCGCTAATCACCAAATAATAATACTGTTATGTATTATATTATGAACCGAGCAGGCAATATCCAATATAGTTACACATATGAAACATTAATTAACAATTAACAACTTGCATTCATAAAAACCATCAAATATTCCCTGATCCTTCACATGAAGTTATGATTATAGTGGCTGAAAATATGAAGTGAGGGTTATCCCAAAGGCTGCACTTTCTAAACATCTCACATGCAAACAATTCCCAAGGCAATATTTATATTCTACCAAGACACAAGCATTCCATCATCAATCGATTATTTTCAAGATGTTGTGATCATCACTTATTCAACATATCCCTTTACATAGAATTCCGATATGTTGAACATCTATTATGATACCACAGTTTTGCATATAACATTACCACTCACATAACAGATCCTAACTTACATGAATATTAATCACGAATATTAATCGATAACCATAACAATCTGATATCATCAAGAATCACTCCTAGTTATGATCTAACATTACTCAACAATAGATAATACAAATTTCTAATAAATAATCAAGAGATGGTTTAAATCAAATAATCATACTAAGATCGAAACTAACCGCAACACAATACAATGATATATCGAGAGAGTTTGCTGCCGCCAGTCGCTTAGGGAGAGTCTAGGGTTTGCCGATAAAATTTTCACGTAAAGGTTGTTATAAAAAGAATTATATGTGATTCACTACTGGGCCTAAAGCCCAGTTTGATTTCGTCGACCTCAAGAGGATGAAAACACATTTGTGTTTTCATCAGGGAGTGTTTTCATTGAGTGGGGGTGTTTTCGGCTAGTGGTGTTAGACAAGTTCCATGTTTCAAATAATTACATATTCACACATTATATAAACACATCACAATATACACTTATATTGCACCTTAAATCATTATTAAGCACACTTAGCAAATAAATACAAGTCGAATCGGATAGAGACCTTGAAAACTCGGGTTGTCACAAGCTCGATGAGATGAAAGAAAAATTATTGTTCGATGTCAAATACGTGAAAGAGTCGTATGATGTGTTGAACAAAACAGTTAACAGTTTGCCAAAGACAAACTCAGAAAGAGAAGATGCTTTGATTATGATGAATGCAACAATGATGTCTAAGCAGAAGGCTATCAATCATTATATTGAAGAGTGTGCAAATTTGAAGCAGGAGTTGGAAACTGAAAAGATAGAGAATGAAAGAATCAGACGATTATTGTCACACCCTGACTTTTGCGGAAGCGTGATTATGGTGTGACTTTCTTGTTATCATTGCATTCAACCATATCAAACAACTATATGATAAAACCAAAGATTTGTCATCCATGAAATGAGTTTAAAACATAACAACATTGTCTAAAACGTAGACTTCAATTTCAAGTTTTACAAACCATATGAATTGTGTAAAATTTTACTAAGGATTCGTCAAAAGATATTAGTTGTAGTCGTGGCTTGGAAGACGTGTCTCGACCAGGAATAAGAGACACTGACCAAACCCAAAGACCATGGATGACATCTTTATTTCAAACGCAGCATAAAAACTTTCAACGCCCGCCAGATCCACTTATTAGTTCCCTGAAATACATGTAGTTTAAAAACATCAACAAAAGTTGAGCGAGTTCATGTGTTTAGTATGTATGCACGTGTCGTTCTTGAAAACTTTTGTAAGTATGTATGTATGTATGTATGTCTGTGTAAACTGGTATGAAGCAATAAGGAAAAATAGATCAATTAATGTGTAGCTAATACATTAAAAAGTGACATGGCATAGGAAGTACTCAAACCTGTATGCGTATTTCGTACCGGCCCCTCCGGCGGAACGACATAGTCACCACATGCAGCCACTCACAGGCCCATGGGTGGGGCTCGCAACACCCAATAGATCTATCACTCATGCCCCTCGGTCCTTATACAAGGATTAATGGTCTTAAGCTAATGGCCTACCCATTCACGTGATCTAGCAGTAACTTTCCTTAGCTAATCATACCATGGTAATTGTTTGTAAGCAGTATGTAACATGTATTTCACCCCTAAAGTATAAAACTGAAAACAGTTAAGAGAAAAGGGGGACATGAACTCACTGTATTGCGTCTTCGTATCCAATGTAACTCGAAGCCTCCTCTAGAACGCACGACTACCTACAGGCGTACTACGGTCCGTTAGACGAGCGGGTCGTGCCTTGTCTTAGTATTTGATTAATGCCTTTGAGTTACGTTTTAAAGTGTGTTCAATATGTTTGTAATAATACTTCTCGAGTATTGTTATTCGCATTTCCTTCCCAAGGATGGGAGTATCTCATACTTGTGTATTCGTATTCTTGTGTTTGTATAACTTGCCATGTATTGGCGTCGTATCCCGGTGTAGTATTCCAAATAATAATATGCCAATATATTCTCAATATATTACTTCAAAACAATATATTTTCAAGTCTCACTTGGAAAATATTTATAAACTTATTTTGTCCAAATTAATGCATTTCAAGAAATTACATATTTTTCCCAAAAATATTATATTTCTTAATAAACCCAAGAAAATATATTTTTATCTCCCAAAAATAATATATTTTCTCCTTGTCCAAAAATAATGATATACATGGTAATAGAAACCATACTTTCACTTCTTTTGTATCCAAAATAACGTTTACCAAAAATATATTGTAATGGTATTTTCCGGAATACCCATAAGTTACGTTTTTGCGTTCGATTTCACAATATTATGTGAGTAACTTAAATATTTATTCCTTGTGATTTTTGGTATTATTTTGGAGTTGTTATTTCCATGGTATTTGTTAAGTTATATTATTTTACCCTAAAATAATATAACTACTCCACAAAGTAGACAAATATTCACACAAGTGTCTTAGTATGAAATATATATTCTAAATATATATTTACCATTTTATTTACAAAATCCGACCTCCGATACTTTGCATTTTTGTAACAAAACCTATGGCGAAGTTTATTTTGAAAAACAAGGTTGAAACATATCTGCAAACACTTGTTAGAAAATAATTTCTAAGTGTTGGAATTTTTAGGAAATTTCACCATAGTTTCCTTTGTAAATGGAGGTATCCATGATATTTAGCATATCATTTTCTTTTCCAAAAATCATTCAAACCATCAACAACAATCTCTAAATCATATTACACTCACCAAGTGCAAAAACAATGCACTTTACATAATAACATGAACTTGGTTCTTCACAATAATGTGTAGTAACTTGATAAAGTGTTTAGTGGGTTTAGTTACCCTCCAAAGTGTGTTTACTTCTTTTAAAATCTCATTCTTGCAAAGATTTAGTGTTTACAACTTGTAAACATAATTAACAAAAATGTGTATTTATTGGATCTTCTTGCTTTAAAAGTATTTCTACACTTGTATTGTCACTAAAAATAGTGTAGGTTTAATAAAAATCATGATCTTTCAAGAATCATCTTTTTAAACTTGGTTTCTTTAGAAAATCATTCACAAATCTTAGATTCATAAGTCCACTAGTTTACTTTGTTTATTATTTTACAAGATATCCCTTCATTTATCAAGTTCATGTCTTGACAAGAGGATGATCATTTTGTGTTTCTACATAATCATCCTCTAACTTGCTAGATCATGTGTTTAATCACAATCTAGCAAGCTTCATGTAATGATCAACATCAACATCTCTAGTAAATAACAAGCAATCATTATTTATACACTAAACAATATCATTCTATTCATATTTCATCATATGTAAGACTTATGTTCAAGATTCAAGTTTATGTCTTTGAGTGTTCTTGTTAATTTCATCATATTACATGTTTTATCCAACAAAAATGGAAGTAATCAAGAGTTAAAAGAATCTTACTACTAGCTTGAAGCTAGGGAAGATCACTAGTGAAAATGTGGAGGATAACAGCAAACGAAGGTGGTCCTTCAAGTTCCGTAAGCACCGAGCCTCATTGATGACCTTGTTACACCTTGAAGTACACTTGGATGGCTTGAATGGAAATCGAAAATGGTTGTGGTATATAGGGTATGTTCGGCCGAAGCTTACTAGAGGGAGAAGGGAGTGTTATGTTGTGGTGAATGATGAAGAAGAATGATGGATACATATATCCTCTAAACCTTAATATCCAATGGGTCATGTGCTTCCAAAGTACACTACAAAATCTTGGTAACTCCAAGAGAAGATTATGAGAATTTAGAGAGATTATGTAAATCTTTGGGGTGGGGCCACTAGTTAACCGTAAATCTTATATGGGAGGGGGGTAAATTGTAATTTGAATGGTAAATAAATTAACTAGTGGAAAGTTAAAGGTAATATCTAATGCTTAGTGTGTAGGATGCTTTATATAGGGAGTTTAAGTGTTCGGAACTAATACTAGCTCAGAAAAATAAAAACAATGTCTTTAACAATATTTTAGTGTTCCGGGTAATGTCTGGTTGTTCGGTCAGATATCGTACCGTTAAAGTGATAAATTACACCGTATAGTGTCTTTTATGTATCTTTTAGTGACCCTTTTAATTCCCGACACTTAGGAAAGCATACAGGACCATTTTGCCATATTTTTGCACATTACTAACATGTTAAAATGCTGAATTTTGATGTTAAATGCAGAATTCTGCACTTTGAGTGGGTTTTAGGCACTTTACGGCACCTAAACTATCACCTAGTGACGCAGTTTTATGGTCCTTAGCTCCCTACACTCCATACTAGTGTAGTACCTTGTCTCTGGCTCATACTGGGCCTCAAAACATTGTCTGTCTATGTGCTGGCATTGTCAGCATGTTTCTGAATTATCCTCTCACTGTGCTAACTGTGCTTTGTGCATCAAGTATGTCACTAAAGTTTGTATGTGATAAATGTTGTGACAGTATGAAATGTGATGCACATGTATGTATGATACAGAAATCAGAAGGCAGTTTAAGTCATCAGTTGTAATTAAGCACAATCATTAAGCATAAATCAATATTAATTAAACGTACGGATGTATGCAAATTTGATAGTTGTCACATTCTCCCCTGTTAAGAAAATTTCGTCCTCGAAATTTGTACTACCTTACTCCCTATGGTTACGTCGTACGTGTATGTATATGAATAATACCGAGGTAGATAATCACCAAACCGAATCAAACCTTACTCACATCAGGTGAGTCCAAGAATATATAACAACCCGAATCCTATGGTTAAAAGGTATGTGCTTTTAGCATTTGATGTCATAGGTACAAGCCGTATTGACGTATAGTTTAGTGTAATCCAGTTAACAAGGGGTTCCTTAAAAGAGGAATTTTGACTAATAAGGTTCTCAAATGATCAATCGCAATATGCAAACGAGTTTTCACCAACCATAGCAGCCGCTATATGAATTCAAAATCAACAACTCAAATATAATAGTAAAATGATCGGTCAACTCCCGAATAAATGAATGGTAAGGATTAGCGTGTTGACATTTTTTTTAATTGCGAAAATACACCAAATAAGTACAAGCGAACCTGGTGTATCATTGTCTTAATTCGTAGTTGCATCAGAAATGTTTAGATGACAAGTCAAACGAAAGTATATGTAGTTTTGTGTGAAACGGTTGACCCTGATTAGCACAAGTTACAAGTTTGTAATGACACCACAAGGTGTCATAATGACATAATTCAAGTATAGTGGTGACTGAACAAGTTCACCGTGTTGGAAATCAAATGAATATGTACCGAACAAGCCTGAAGATTTGATTTACACAATGTCATAGAGTTTTCAGTTGAATATGGAACATCGAAGAGCCACTGTTTTTGGTCGAAGGTGAGAAAGCAATGAGTACCGCAGGGTATTCAATTTATAACGAAAGAATCGTTCAGAGGTACACCGTGGTATGAAATGAATCTATGTACCCTTGTCTTAACACACAACTGTGTTGAGACTGCTTTGATTGTGATAAACAAAACGGATTTAGAGCAAGTCAATAAATAAACAATTAAATCCGTGTATGAGGTGCGTAACCAACTTAGAGCAAGCTTCAATCTTGTGAAAGTATCCCCACAAGGTGTCGTAACCAACAATCGATTTAGCGGAGTCGTAGACCAAACGAGTCTACTATGACTCGAAACAAAAGAATCTTTGCCGATTATTTGAATATGATGCTCTTAATACATCATATGACGTCTTAAACTGAATATGCGAAATGGGTAAGTTCAAGCAATTGAACTTGGTTTCAGCGTAACCCGACAATAAACGTATGTATCAACAAGGGTATCTTAGCATGGTTACGAAGATAAACCATGAATGTAACTTGAAAGAAAAGAAGTTTCAAGAAAGTGTGTTGACTTGATAGCAAAAGTGCCAACAATTACAATAACGTAGGTCATTCGAATCACAACCCAATAGTTAGCTTTAGCAAAATAATAATTGAACTTTGATGAAGCATTTATTCGAACTAAACCGCATGCGTAGCAAAAGGTGCATGCGTATCATACAAGTTTCCAAGTGACGAAGCAATGAGTATCTGCTAAAGTGAAGAAATGACCAAGTATTCGAAGCAAATGTGTGTTCGCTCTCAGCGAAGAAAATTAACATGATGCAACTACCATTAAGGGGAGTAGAGATGCAAACATCTACTCGCTAGAAGCAAAAGTGAAGATTTCAACAAAAGAAATTTGAGTATTCTTTGTTTGGTTAACTGAAATAGCATGTATGTCAGGATAATGGTGTTTGATTGAGTTAACAGGTGTGGTTCCTAAGCAACAACCTTTACGAGTTTGGACCTGGGTTCCCAAAGGTTCTAAGTACATGTTTTCTGGATTCTCAAGGTTTCGTATTCTGTGTAAAACTGTTTTGTGCATCGTGTAGGAAACACCATTTTTATGTATGTTTAAAACAAGTTATTGTCCCACAATTTCCCCGGTATATTTTCTTCCTGAATTCACAGCTAATGACGCTCGGTCATCGATCGGTCATGAAATAGTAGTTGGATCCTCACAGTTAGTTAAGTAAGAAGTTTGTTAATCCTCAGCAAGAGTTATTGACTCCTGTTGGTTAGCTCGTTCGGCTCCTGGTAGTTGGTGCTCATTTGAAAATCATCGTCCTTTCTCTTGACGAGCAGAACTGGGGTTACCCAAAACGGAAATTTTGGTCTGTTATCTTCCTTCTCTATCCACTACTGAAACTATACTGACAATCCTTGCATCTCTGAAGGTGTAGGTCGCTAAGGTGCATTAACAGCAGGTGCGACGCATGATATCAAATCGGTGTGAAATTCAACTTGTCGTCGAGGAGATAATTCTGGCAAGCCTTCGGGGAAGACTTCAGGGTATTCCCTTATCACAAGAATATCTTTGAGTTTAGGTTCTTTGGTTCCCTTGTCCATGACATGAGCCCAGAAAACAACACATCCTTTGTGCGAAAAAAAACTTCCGTATCTTCAATGACTGATAATCTGTAGGGGCGTATCCTGCTCCATGAATTATGATCGTTTTCTTCGTTCGTCATCGGAATGCGGATAACAATCTTCGTTGATTGCTTGACAGTCAGTCCATCCTAATTATCACATCAAAGCTTCCCTTAAGCTAGTTCTACCGAATACTGGATATCTATCTTGTTTACTATTAAAACAAGTATATTCTGAAGCTAAAATTTGAAAACAATATCAAATAGCACAGACGCATAACACTGACTATTATGAGGCGTACCGATAGCCATCTTCCAAGGAAATGAAGTACAAGGCGCAAGTTACAACTCTGTACGAATACCCAAAGTACCGCTATAAATTCTTAATAGGGTACCTAAGGGTATTTCCGTATATTCAAAAATTATTGTACCTTAATTCGAATATTGCGTTTTCTTGAAAACGAAATCGAATTTTTGGAAAATCTTTCTATCTTCATAGTTAGATTCTTGTTAATGTTTAAAGTGCCGAATGAAATCCATGAAATGGATTCCTAGTGTACTTTAAATGCATGTACATAATTAACAAAACAAAACTTACAAATTAAAGATCTAGATAATCAATTTTGTGGCTATGTGACTATGTGTTTATGCATCTTGTCTTTCCTTTTAAGCATTTTGTGTTTTTGTATACTCTGGATATTCGCTATCCAAATCCTCATAGAATCTTTCTTATCTTCATATGAAGGATTCGTAGTAGGATATTCAAAAAGGTACTATCTTAAATCCTTAATGGACTTCTACGTTGTAGTTAAATCCCTTGGATTATAAAGTACTATTCCAAAGTTTAAGGACAACATGTGTTGATAAAGTCAAATACATCCTACGTCGATGTAGTTAAAATTTTCCCCGTAGGTAGTTTAGTTAAAGAGATCCTACGTCGATCTAAGTTAAATAGATTGGTCCGACAATCTAGTTAAATACATCCTACGTCGATGTAGTTAAAATTTTCCCCGTAGGTAGTTTAGTTAAAGAGATCCTACGTCGATCTAAGTTAAATAGATTGGTCCGACAATCTAGTTAAATACATCCTACGTCGATGTAGTTAAAATTTTCCCCGTAGGTAGTTTAGTTAAAGAGATCCTACGTCGATCTAAGTTAAATAGATTGGTCCGACAATCTAGTTAAATACATCCTACGTTGATGTAGTTAAATTTTCCCCGTGGGTAGTTTAGTTAAAGAGATCCTACGTCGATCTAAGTTAAATAGATTGGTTCGACAATCTAGTTAAATATATCATGTGTTTATGTAGTTAAATAGGCCCTCGGGTGGTCTAAATCAAGAGATTGTTTGTTAATCTAATCCTTTGGTGACCTAGTTAAAGAGACTCTATTGCAGTCAACTTAAATCACCACAGAATTATTCGTTTGATTTTTCCCCATACGCATTATGAAATGAACTGTGCGGACTGTGCAAGGAACTACGTAATTATGGAGGCCTACATAATTATGGAATTCAGTGCACAGAAACCACAGGAAGTTTTGTGATGTGTAAAGACCTACAGTGACAAGAGTAATGATACGGGAGAAGTCTTTGACTTTGACCAATGTCATTTATTCTCACACTCTCCAATTCTGATCTAAATCACACACACATAGTTTCCTATGATAAGTCTTCATAAGAAACGTTCTTCTGTCCATAGTTCAAAACTCCATGTTTTGTTACTACAAGGACTCCACTTTGAGGGTTGACATTTTCGCTAAGAATCCTATCAAGGCCCAGAGTTCTACTTAGGGTTCGAGGGATTCATTCGAAAGCGAAAATGTCACAGTTGTCCTCACAAGTTTCGCCTAAAAATTTAATTTCGGGACGAAATTTCCTAAAGTAGGGGAGACTGTGACACATGTGTCACTTCAACCATCAAACAAATACCAAACCAATGAAATATTGTATTTCATACTTGGGATTTTTAAAAATATGTGTATCGTTTGCACATATCAACTCTTGTTCGATTTCAAGCTCTAAATCGCTTTCTGGAAGGTTATACGCGCACCGATGCGTAAATATAACCATTTTAACGCAACGAACACTCCGGAATAGTGAAATAGGCTTAACATACCTTAAATAACCTTTACATAACTTAGATATAAGTTTTGGAAGGTTTGGTGTGGTGAAATCAAAGTTTATTCGCTTACAGGGACTAAATTTGACAAACTGCGAAAGTATGCCAATTTGAACTGTAACGAACATTCTGGAACATGACCATAAGTTAAAAACACCTTAAATATCCTTTATATAGCTTAGAAATAGGCTTTGAGGGGTTCGGTGCGCTAAAATAAACTTTTGGGTCATTCAGGGACTAAAAGTGTCAAAAAGTGCACAAGTTTGCATTTTCGCGCATAACTTACGTTCTGAATACATCCGGACATCCAAAAATTTATATAAGCACTAAAATATTTTATTTTAGTGTTTGGCATAAGAAAAATCCATTCGTTGCGTCATTTGGATCGTTTTTCGCGCCTACGCGAATTCCGTCGTAATTAAGCGAACATCGCGTTCGAACGACCAAACGAACTGACATCAGACATATTTTTTAACATGTTTCATGTCCACAATGTTTAGGCATCATTTTAGGGCCTTAAAGTTGGCTTTACGGGCCCTAGAAGTGTTGAAAATGGCTTAAAACATCAACAGGGACTGAAACTGTAATTCTGCAAACATATTTCTGATCTGCAACTCCCAGGCGGCCCGCCTGAGTTTCTGCACATCCTGAAGCGGGCCGCGTCCGCCTCTCTGATTAGATTAGATCAAACAGTCAGCATGTTCCAGCTGTTTTAACCACAACCACAAGCTCACAACTTGCCTATTCAGCTGATAAGGATCATTTTAGGCTACCATAACTTTGCAACACTTGTACGGATGCGATTAAAGCACGGTTTCCATGAAACGATCTTAACGGTGGACCGAAAACTATAAATACCCCACCCCCCATTGCTTAAAAACCACTAGAATCTGATCTTAAAGACTCTAAGTTGAAACCATTGTTTCATACCTGAGTTATTTCGATCTAGATTAGCATTCGGGGACCCTTCGTAAGTATTCTTTCGTTCTTTTCTTTATTTTATTGCTTTTCGAGTCAGAAAGTCAAACTTTGTTTGACTTTCAGCGTTGACCAGCTTATGGTCAATGCGAAGTTCGTTTGAACTTCGCAACGTGATTGTAATCACGATGGTTATAGTCCTTTGGACTATGCCTACTGATTACCACGTTGTCTAGGGTCGTAAGGGTAAGCGATCTAATAAATCGCTAATACCTTCGAACCCGACCCAGTTTTGTCGATCATTAGGATCCGACCAAATACATTAGGTGACCATAGTATATAGGGAATAACCTTCCAAGGTTATACCTTATGGTCACATCGTTTAAGTAGTTGTATGATAGGTAGTTTATGTGCCTTAGGTAAATTACCAAAATACCCTTTTCATGTGTAATCGGTAATTAAGCATATGTAACCTAAACTTTTGTCACATAACTGATTATGTAACATGTTTAGGCATATAACACTTGTCATAGGACTAGTTAGGCGGTCCGAACGCGTTTCACGCGAACGACGCGTTAAAGTAGCATAAGCTTCCTAAACGGGTCGTAATGGGTCGTAAGCTATTAGGTTAGGTTTCATTTAGTATGTAGGCTTTGTTAAACCATATAACACGAGTCTCTATACTCGTTTGGTTTACAAACCCTCATTCTATCTAAATCCTCCGATTTAGGTCCGGTTTATTAACATAGTTACCTATATTAGGTGCCGTTTGATATCCGCGATCTCTAGCATTGCTTGGTGGTTATCTTAGGACTTCTGAGCAATCTCAAGTGAGTACATAGACCCCTCTTTTACTGTTTTCCAAACTGTTTTGGGGTGGAACACATGTGCCTACTTGTTACTTTCATGCTTTCCTATTTTCACATCATATACCTGCTATGTTCGTTAGTACATTATACTACATGATTTCATTACATTTCATGCTAGGTGTGCCCATTGTGTGCATTACTTAGTACATCGTTTTACATTACATTTCACGCTACGTATGTTCATTTGATTACATACTTAGTGCATCGTTTTCACATGCTTACATTTTGGATGCATATTACATGATTTACATTGATCATGCATTTCCACAGGACATAACTTTGATTTAAACCAAGTTTTACTTCAATACTATGTTTTTGTGCATATGGTTTAGTTGATGCATTTCACTAGCCATACATATCATTTTGGTTACACATTACATGGTTTATATTTGACACATAAACACTTTTGACATTGGTTATACATTACATAATTTACATCTTGACATAAACATTTTAACATATTATTTCAATACATTTGGAAGTTGGTTTAAACATAGACATTTTACATTGTTTGGTTTGGTTTGAGTTAGTGATTAAGTAACGAGGCGTGTGTAATATGATATAAGCATGGTGGATACGCCGCTGGTACTTCCTATATATAAGTGCTTATATGGTATTACATGTCGTAGCGTTATTTGAATCATTTCAGTTTGAGACATAGAACATTTTATACAAATAACATACTTTTCACAAGACATTGATTTACAAACAACTTATTTTTATACAAACTCATTTTGTATGGTTATTCACTTAACCTTACATTTATTTATACATATCATCTGATTTTATCGTTTTTCAAATGATTTACAAAACAAAGCAAATTACAAGGTTCATGACTAAACATTTTCTCAAACATAAGTCATGAAACCTATTTTCACAAAACCTATGTATCTCACAGGCATTTTTATGCTGACGTACCTATTTTCACATGTGTTTTTCAGGAGCTGTTGCATAAGATGATCAAGATACACATAGGCAGACTTGGGCTTTAGTGACAATAAAAGATGCAAGACTAGTTAATTATGTTGTATTTCTTTGTTTGTTAAGACATTGTAACACTTTTAATCAATAAAACGAAACTTCAATTGCCATGGATTTGAAACAATTAATTCTGTTACAACACTCCCCGACATTTACGCCACGTTTTGTATGTTCTACGTGGTCGGGGTGTGACAGAAAAGATGGTATCAGAGCCAATGGTTATAGGGAATTAGGTTATTAGTAATGCTTTGACCTAGTCTATAACCTTTCTAGGACCCTAACACGAGTTTACTTGCGTTTAGTCACAAAACAATACTGTCACCTATCCTTAGGCGACAACCACAACAAGAACATAAATTTCAAAACCGCTTTGAAAACTAATCATCTGTTTTAGGATGATTGATTACTAGGTTTTGAACCCCTTTGAGTTTTCAAATTCTCGTCAAGGTTTTGGGTTTTAAATAATGTGAACACGTGCAAACTGGAAGGGTGAATGCCTGTATTCTGGGTTTTCTGTCTAGGAAAGCACTTCGTATACATCTCATCAGACGCAAGACCAGTTGTGCTTACCTGGGAATTCTTGGGATGAGTGTTCACTTATAGGCGAGCATGTCTTCGCGATACATTATTTTTGACCCATTTACTTTGATTATTCACTGTGTGTCGTTTGTTTGCTTTGTAGTAACGAACAAATGACCACTATCCTTGCTTTCATCAGATTTGTTTCATCTCATTCTTTTCGTCTAATTCTCTCACTCGTTTCCTTTCATGTTTCCTCTTTTAGAATGCCTCCTCGACGCGAAAGCCAGATAGCGATTGCCGAACTGGCAGAAATCATCGCGCAGCAAATGGCTGCTGCCTTCCCAAATCTTTATGCTCAAATGATGCAAGCCATCAACAATAACAATGCTCCATGCAACTTCAAGAGTTTCAACTCGGCTAAACCGCTCAAGTTTAGTGGTTCTGAGGGAGCAACTGGGCTTCTTCAATGGTTCGAGAGCATTGAGAATACGTTCCGTCACGTTCAGTGTCCTGAAAATCGCAAGGTCGAGTTTTCTTCAAGTGTGTTTCAGAAGAGGGCTCTTACGTGGTGGAACGGGATTATGAGAGACCGTGGTGCTGAAGTTGCACTAGCACAGACTTGGGCCGAGCTTAGAGCTCTTATGATGAGGGAGTTCTATTCTCGTCATGAACTGCGAGCGTTGGAGAAAGAATTTGATGATTTGAAGCAAGACAGTGGGGAACATCGAGCCTATACTGACCGCTATGAGGAATTGAGCTTGTTATGCCCTACTATGGTTACGCATTTGGATAAGGCGATTGAGAAATACATTGATGGTCTTCCTGACCTAGTTCAGGATATTGTTACTGGCAGTAACCCTACTACTGTCAGACAAGCCATTGAACTGTCTGCTACCCTAACGGAATCCCACATCAGGAAGAATAAGCTTTTCCGGAAAGGCGACAAGAAACCAGAAGCTAATGTTCAGGAGGAAACCAAGGAAAGTAAAACCGAACCTTCTAAGAAACGTAAGGCTTCGCAGAATTTTGCGATTTCTGCTCAACCCAACCAAAACACCCGCAACCAACCAACTCAACCTCCTGTAAGGAAACCTTATGCCGGTACTGCACCGATATGCGACAAATGTAATGCACACCACTTAGCTCATCTACAGTGTCGTTTATGTGCATCATGTGGGCGACTCGGTCACCTGGCAAATGCTTGTCGATTTACCCCGAACCAAGCTGGTCCAAACCAACCTCAAGTAAATCCTGCTCAAGCTCGTCTTCCACGAGGTCCTTGCTTCAACTGTGGCGAGATGAGCCATTTCCGAAGAAATTACCCAAAGATTGCTAATGCGAATCCAGCGCAGGGATGAGCATCGGACCAACTAGAAGACAATGTTGTTTGGAAATAATCAAGCCTTATGTATTATTTTCTTTTGTTGTCAAGGTCCATGAAACAGTTGTTGTTGTTTATAAATAAATCTTTTTATTTTGCATTGCAATGTACAAATATGATGGCATGTATAAACAACGCATTCCCTACAATATCGACAATCAAGGAACCGTATTCCTTGAAGAACAGACTACCCCATAATTTCTTTCATTTTATTATCTCTTGCGTTTTCCACGGAAATCCAAAGTACCCGTTTCTTCCAAGGAAATGAAGTACAAGGCGCAAGTTACAACTCTGTACGAATACCCAAAGTACCACTATAAATTCTTAATAGGGTACCTAAGGGTATTTCCGTATATTCAAAAATTATTGTACCTTAATTCGAATATTGCGTTTTCTTGAAAACGAAATCGAATTTTTGGAAAATCTTTCTATCTTCATAGTTAGATTCTTGTTAATGTTTAAAGTGCCGAATGAAATCCATGAAATGGATTCCTAGTGTGCTTTAAATGCATGTACATAATTAACAAAACAAAACTTACAAATTAAAGATCTAGATAATCAATTTTGTGGCTATGTGACTATGTGTTTATGCATCTTGTCTTTCCTTTTAAGCATTTTGTGTTTTTGTATACTCTGGATATTCGCTATCCAAATCCTCATAGAATCTTTCTTATCTTCATATGAAGGATTCGTAGTAGGATATTCAAAAAGGTACTATCTTAAATCCTTAATGGACTTCTACGTTGTAGTTAAATCCCTTGGATTATAAAGTACTATTCCAAAGTTTAAGGACAACATGTGTTGATAAAGTTAAATACATCCTACGTCGATGTAGTTAAAATTTTCCCCGTAGGTAGTTTAGTTAAAGAGATCCTACGTCGATCTAAGTTAAATAGATTGGTCCGACAATCTAGTTAAATACATCCTACGTCGATGTAGTTAAAATTTTCCCCGTAGGTAGTTTAGTTAAAGAGATCCTACGTCGATCTAAGTTAAATAGATTGGTCCGACAATCTAGTTAAATACATCCTACGTCGATGTAGTTAAAATTTTCCCCGTAGGTAGTTTAGTTAAAGAGATCCTACGTCGATCTAAGTTAAATAGATTGGTCCGACAATCTAGTTAAATACATCCTACGTCGATGTAGTTAAATTTTCCCCGTGGGTAGTTTAGTTAAAGAGATCCTACGTCGATCTAAGTTAAATAGATTGGTTCGACAATCTAGTTAAATATATCATGTGTTTATGTAGTTAAATAGGCCCTCGGGTGGTCTAAATCAAGAGATTGTTTGTTAATCTAATCCTTTGGTGACCTAGTTAAAGAGACTCTATTGCAGTCAAGTTAAATCACCACAGGATTATTCGTTTGATTTTTCCCCATACGCATTATGAAATGAACTGTGCGGACTGTGCAAGGAACTACGTAATTATGGAGGCCTACATAATTATGGAATTCAGTGCACAGAAACCACAGGAAGTTTTGTGATGTGTAAAGACCTACAGTGACAAGAGTAATGATACGGGAGAAGTCTTTGACTTTGACCAATGTCATTTATTCTCACACTCTCCAATTCTGATCTAAATCACACACACAGTTTCCTATGATAAGTCTTCATAAGAAACGTTCTTCTGTCCACAGTTCAAAACTCCATGTTTTGTTACTACAAGGACTCCACTTTGAGGGTTGACATTTTCGCTAAGAATCCTATCAAGGCCCAGAGTTCTACTTAGGGTTCAAGGGATTCATTCGAAAGCGAAAATGTCACAGTTGTCCTCACAAGTTTCGCCTAAAAATTTAATTTCGGGACGAAATTTCCTAAAGTAGGGGAGACTGTGACACCTGTGTCACTTCAACCGTCAAACAAATACCAAACCAATGAAATATTGTATTTCATACTTGGGATTTGTAAAAATATGTGTATCGTTTTTACATATCAACTCTTGTTCGATTTCAAACTCTAAATCGCTTTCTGGAAGGTTATACGCGCACCGATGCGTAAATATAACCAGTTTAATGCAACGAACACTCCGGAATAGTGAAATAGGCTTAACATACCTTAAATAACCTTTACATAACTTAGATATAAGTTTTGGAAGGTTTGGTGTGGTGAAATCAAAGTTTATTCGCTTACAGGGACTAAATTTGACAAACTGCGAAAGTATGCCAATTTGAACTGTAACGAACATTCTGGAACATGACCATAAGTTAAACACACCTTAAATATCCTTTATATAGCTTAGAAATAGGCTTTGAGGGGTTCGGTGCGCTAAAATAAACTTTTGGGTCATTCAGGGACTAAAAGTGTCAAAAAGTACACATGTTTGCATTTTCGCGCATAACTTACGTGCTGAATACATCCGGACATCCAAAAATTTATATAAGCACTAAAATATTTTATTTTAGTGTTTGGCATAAGAAAAATCCATTCGTTGCGTCATTTGGATCGTTTTTCGCGCCTATGCGAATTCCGTCGTAATTAAGCGAACATCGCGTTCGTACGACCAAACGAACTGACATCAGACATATTTTTGAACATGTTTCATGTCCACATTGTTTAGGAATCATTTTAGGGCCTTAAAGTTGGCTTTACGGGCCCTAGAAGTGTTGAAAATGGCTTAAAACATCAACAGGGACTGAAACTGTAATTCTGCAAACATATTTCTAATCTGCAACTCCTAGGCGGCCCGCCTGAGTTTCTGCACATCCTGAAGCGGGCCGCGTCCGCCTCTCTGATTAGATTAGATCGAACAGTCAGCATGTTCCAGCTGTTTTAACCACAACCACAAGCTCACAACTTGTCTAGGGTCGTAAGGGTAAGCGATCTAATAAATCGCTTATACCTTCGAACCCGACCCAGTTTTGTCGATCATTAGGATCCGACCAAATACATTAGGTGACCATAGTATATAGGGAATAACCTTCCAAGGTTATACCTTATGGTCACATCGTTTAAGTAGTTGTATGATAGGTAGTTTATGTGCCTTAGGTAAATTACCAAAATACCCTTTTCATGTGTAATCGGTAATTAAGCATATGTAACCTAAACTTTTGTCACATAACTGATTATGTAACATGTTTAGGCATATAACACTTGTCATAGGACTAGTTAGGCGGTCCGAACGCGTTTCACGCAAACGACGCGTTAAAGTAGCATAAGCTTCCTAAACGGGTCGTAATGTGTCGTAAGCTATTAGGTTAGGTTTCATTTAGTATGTAGGCTTTGTTAAACCATATGACACGAGTCTCTATACTCGTTTGGTTTACAAACCCTCATTCTATCTAAATCCTCCGATTTAGGTCCGGTTTATTAACATAGTTACCTATATTAGGTGCCGTTTGATATCCGCGATCTCTAGCATTGCTTGGTGGTTATCTTAGGACTTCTGAGCAATCTCAAGTGAGTACATAGACCCCTCTTTTACTGTTTTCCAAACTGTTTTGGGGTGGAACACATGTGCCTACTTGTTACTTTCATGCTTTCCTGTTTTCACATCATATACCTGCTATGTTCGTTAGTACATTATAGTACATGATTTCATTACATTTCATGCTAGGTGTGCCCATTGTGTGCATTACTTAGTACATCGTTTTACATTACATTTCACGCTACGTATGTTCATTTGATTACATACTTAGTGCATCGTTTTCACATGCTTACATTTTGGATGCATATTACATGATTTACATTGATCATGCATTTCCACAGGACATAACTTTGATTTAAACCAAGTTTTACTTCAATACTATGTTTTTGTGCATATGGTTTAGTTGATGCATTTCACTAGCCATACATATCATTTTGGTTACACATTACATGGTTTATATTTGACACATAAACACTTTTGACATTGGTTATACATTATGTCACACCCCGACCGCGTAAAACAACCAATCGCGGCGGAAACAACGGGGAGTGTTGTAACAGAATTTATTGTTTCATAACCATGGATATCAAAAGTGTTTCGTTTTATTAAACATTGAGTAATTACATCGTCTGGAAATCTAAATACACTATTTAAACATAGTCTATCATTGTTATTGAGTCACTAAGGCCTTGTCCAGTCCTATGTGAGCATGCATCTTATCAATCGATATCATCCAACAATACCTGAAACATATGTGAAAACGAGGTCAGCAAAGAAATGCTGGCGAGTACATAGGTTTTGTGAAAATAAGATTCATGACTTCTGTTTAAGAAAATGTTTAGTCATGAACCTTGTAATTTGCTTTGTCTTTGTAAATCATTTGAAAAATAATAAGTTCGGATGATAAGTATAAATAAGAGAATAATGCATGATTAAATGAATAACCATGTAAATGAGTTTGCATAAGATAAGTTGTTTATAAATCAATGTCTTGTGAAAAGTATGTTATTTGTATAAAATGTTCTATGTCTCAAACTGAAATGATTCAAATAACGCTATGATGTGTAATACCATACAAACACTTATATATAGGAAGTACCAGCGGCGTATCCACCATGCTTGTATCATATTACACACGCATCGTTACTTAATCACTTAATCAAACCAAACCAAACAATGTAAAATGTCTATGTTTAAATCAATTGTCAAATGTATTGAATAATATGTCAAAGTATTCATGTCAAGATGTAAATCATGTCAAAATGTCTATGTCAAATATCCATGTCAAATGTCTATGTCAAAATGTCCATGTCAAATGTCTATGTCAAATATCCATGTCAAATGTCTATGTCAAATATCCATGTATGGCAAGTGAAATGTCTCAACTAAACCATATGCACAAAAACAAAGTATTGAAGTAAAACTTGGTTTAAATCAAAGTTATGTTTTGTGGGAAATACATGATCAAATGTCAATCATGTACAAATGTTTACCCAATCGTTAAACCATCTTGTTTTAATCGTTCAAATCGTTCTTGTTTTAACAAACCCTTACCAAAGGGTAAGTTAATATTTTAATTGTGAAACTACTTTATGGTCGATTCTCTAATAACATTCAAACCTTCTTGACGCGTTCCTCGTTCCAACTCGCTCTCGTTCTCGTTCTTAACAAACCCTTACCAAAGGATAAGTTAATAATTACAGATTCAGTCGCTACCCACAACACCCATACATAACAATGGGTGCAGTAAATAACGGGATTTGTCAGATCCTATGGTACCATAACCTAATACTGGTCGGCTTGATCATTGCTAATGAATGTCATCGGTCATGTAAACTACAACCAACAAGTTTGTTCACTTTTTGAATTTGTTATTAGTTTTTGAAATCATTGTATTCGTTCTTGAAATCATTGTTAGCGTTCTTGAAATAATTGTTATTGTTCTTGAAACCACATTGTAATTGTTCTTGAAACTATTGATAAAACATTTAGTACATATGAATCACCCCAAAACATTTGGAAAACAGTAAAAGAGGGGAATAATGTACTCGCCTGAGAATGCTCGGAGGTCTTGAACAACAACCAAACAAAGCTAGAGAGAGCACGGAATCAGTCGGCAAATCTAAACTATATAAATAAACCGGACTTAAATCGGGAGATCGGATAGGATGAGGCTTGGTAAACCAAATGAGTGTTGGAACTCATATGATATGGTTTAACAAGGCCTACATACTACATGAAACCTAACCTAAGTGCTTTCGACCCATCGCGACCCATTAAGGTAACATATGCTACTTTAACGTGTCGTGCGCGTGAAACGCGTTCGGACCGTCTAACTAGTCCTATGACAAGTGTTATATGCCTAAACATGTTACATAATCAGTTATGTGACAAAAGTTTAGGTTACATATGCTTAATTACCAATTATACATGAAAAGGGTATTCTGGTAATTTACCTAAGGCATATAAACTACTTATCATACAACTACTTAAACGATGTGACCATAGGGTATAACCTCGAAAGGTTATGCCCTATACTAGGGTCACCTAATGTATTTGGTCGGATCCTAATGATCGACCAAACTGGGTCGGGCTCGAAGGTATAGGCGATTTATTAGATCGCCTACCCTACGACCCTAGACAACGTGGTAATCAGTGGGCATAGTCCCAAGGGACTATGACCAACGTGATTACACTCACGTTGCGAAGTTCAAACGAACTTCGCATTGACCATTACTGGTCAACGCTGAAAGTCAAACAAAGTTTGACTTTCTGACTCGAAAAGCAATAAAATAAGGAAAAGAACGAAAGAATACTTACGAAGGGTCCCCGAATGCTAATCTAGATCAATATAGTTCAGGTATGAAACAAGGTTTCAACTTAGAACACAACTAATCAGATTCTAGTGCCTTTAAAACAATGAAAGGCATGGGGTATATATAGTTTTCGGTGAACCGTTGAGATCGTTTCATGGAAAACGTGCCTTAATCCCATCCGTACATGTGTTGAAATGTCATGGTGTTTAGGTGTTTAAATTCCATCCATACATGTGTTGAAATGTCATGGTGTTTAGGTGTTTAAATTCCATCCACACATGTGTTGAAATGTCATGGTGTTTAGGTGTTTAAATTCCATCCACACATGTGTTGAAATGTCATGGTGTTTAGGTGTTTAAATTCCATCCACACATGTGTTGAAATGTCATGGTGTTTAGGTGTTTAAATTCCATCCACACATGTGTTGAAATGTCATGGTGTTTAGGTGTTTAAATTCCATCCACACATGTGTTGAAATGTCATTGTTAGAATGTGTGGTTGTGAATTAAACAACGGCTAATACATCGAATCTGGTCCCGAATGCGAAAAACGAACCAAATGACGCGACGAATGGATTTTTCTTATGGCGAACACTAAAATAAAATATTTTAGTGCTTACATAAATTTTTGGATGTCCGGATGTATTCAGAACGTAAGTTATGCGCGAAAATGCAAACTTGTGCACTTTTTGACACTTTTAGTCCCTGAATGACCCAAAAGTTTATTTTAGCACACTGAACACCTCAAAGCTTATTTCTAAGCTATGTAAAGGATATTTATGGTATGTTTAACTTATGGTCATGTTCCGGAATGTCTGTTACAGTTCAAATTGGCATACTTTCGCAGTTTGTCAACTTTAGTCCCTGTAAGCGATTTAACTTGATTTTGCCATACCAAAGCCTTCAAAACTTATTTCTAAGTTATGTAAAGGTTATTTAAGGTATGTTAAGCCTATGTCACTATTCCGGAGTGTTTGTTGCATTAAACTGGTTATATTTACGCATCGGTGCGCGTATAACCTTCCAGAAAGCGATTTAGAGTTTGAAATTGAACAAGAATTGATATGTGCAAATGATACACATATTTTTACAAATCCCAAGTATGAAATATAATATTTCATTGGTTTGGTATTTGTTTGATGGCCATGGAGGCACAGGTGTTACAGTCTCCCCTACTTTAGGAAATTTCGTCCCGAAATTTATTTAGAGGAAACTTGTGAGAGTTTAAAACATGAAGTTGAAAAGATCGAACAATATTGGTTAGGGTTCTGAACTTCTAGTAACCTTAATAACATTATGCTTGCAATTTAAGAGGGACACTTATATACAAGTATATGAAGAGTCATTGGTGCGTCCACCGTACCTCCATTACATCGTTGTCATTTTGTTATTGTTGTCGCTATCGGTTCTTACACATAATAAACCTTACTGGGTTTCTGTGCACTAAATTTCATAATTATGTACGCGTCCATAATCAGACAATTCCTTGCACAGTTCACTCAGTCCATTTTATGATGTGCAGAGGAAAACCCAATGAACAATCCTGTGATGAGTGTGACTAGACCACCATAGAGTCCTTTTAATTAAATCAATAAATGATCTAAATAGACTATCAAGGAGTCTGTCCAGCTACATCACTAGATGTCGTTCCTTAACCAAATTGTGAATCAATCTTTTTGACTAGACCTTAAAAAGGGTCTCTTATCGAACCATGGAGTGGTACCATATAACCCAAGGGTCTTAACTACAACGTAGAAGCCCATAAAGATTAAGGTAGTACCTTTTGAATATCCTACTATGAATCCCTCATATGAAGATATGAAAGATTCTATGAGGATTTGAAAATCGTATCACACAAAAACATAGAGGAGAACACACAAACACATAACATATAATCGCATAATCGTTCAATTTGTTTAATTGTTTAATTTGTTATCGTTGGACACGGGTATTTAAAGCATACTAGGGATCAAATCCTTAATTGCGGTAATTTGGATTGATCCATATGAATACCCTGCTTGTTACCAGGGTAACGATTGGGTCATGACCCAAGAACTGAACTTCTTTAAGCCAAAATTTCCCCTTGGAGGATTTAGCGAAAAATTTGTTCCTTCTTTAAGGGTTCCAGTGTCAATGAAAGTGTTGATCGTTACCAGCTCGGGATATGAATAGATCAAGATGTCATTAATAACAATGACGAACTGATCCAAATAAGGCTTGCAGACTCAATTTATTAAGTCCTTGAAGATGGCTGGAGTATTTGTCAACCTAAAAGGCATGACTGTAAACTCGTAATGGCCATACTTCGTGCAGAAAACCGTTTTGGGAATATCTTCTTCGAGAATTCAAAGTTGATTTACCCAAAGCGCAAATCGATCTTGGAAAAGCATGAAACGCTATGCAGTTGATCGGAGAAATCGTTGATTTAAGGTAGGGGATATCGATTCTTGATGGTAAGCTTACTAGGCTTACGTTAATCGATATTCATTCGAAAAGATCCATTTTTCTTTTCACAAGGAGAACAGGAATTTCTCCAAGGTGCAAAGTTCGGACGGATGAATCCTTTATCAGACAACTCTTGAAGCTGTTTTGATAATTCTTGCATCTCGAACGGTGCAAGACGATAAGATGTTTTAGATTTATAAGAAACAAGTGTTTGAGGTTCTTAGGGAGATCACAAGTGATCGTAAAAGTGACAGAACCATACGAGTAGTTTTGTCTTTGTGTTGTCATCATACGGTTGGATCAAACATTTATACAATTGCATTAGTTAAAAATAAAACCACAAATTTTATTTATATAACAACTGCATTGTCTTTAAATGTTACAAGATAACAACCAGAGGAAATACAAAATGCTAATCGTTCATCGCTGTATCGTTGATAGCCTCATTGATGTTAAACACTCAACCATGTGCTGGATTCACATTGACGTTGGCGTTCGCATTTGGGTTTGCGTTAGCATTTGCATTCACCAGTTTTGGGCAGTTGTGGCGGAAGTGACCAATCTCTCCGCAGTTGAAACATGAACCCAGTGGGAATCTCACAGCATTCCCTTGAACCGGAGCTTGAACCTGAGCAGCCTGATTTTGTCCCAAACGACAAATCTTGGCCAAATGCCCAAGTTTACCACACGTCGTGCATTGCCAGCAAGCTTGTAGTACTGCGTGATGGCCGTTGCAGCGTGCACAATAAGGTGCGGTACCGGCATATGCTTTCTTTGCAGGTGGCTGAGCTGGTGGGTTCCGCGGGTTCTGAGCAGTCTGTGCTGTAACAGCAAAGTTCTGACCACCCTTTTGCTTTCTTGATTTCTTTGACGTCTCACCTTCCTTTCCCTTCTCGTTTTGACCTTTCTTGCTATCCTCCTTGTCAGCTGACTGTTTCTTGCCCTTGTCACCATTCCTGTGTAACTTGTTCTTCCGAATTTGTGACTCAGTCAATGTCGCTGATAACTCGATCGCCTGACGGAGTGTGGCAGGGTTACTACCAGTAAGGATGTCTTGTACCGAGTCAGGTAGGCCGTCGATGTACCTTTCGATAGCTATGTCAAGTGGGGTAACCATTGTCGGGCAAAGCAGACTCAACTCCTCAAACCTATCAGTATACGCCCTGTGCTCACCACTATCTTGCTTCAACTCATCAAATTCCTTCTCCAAAGCTCGCTGCTCATGACGAGGACAGAATTCCCTCATCATGAGAGCCCTAAGTTCAGCCCATGTCTGTGCGAGAGCAACTTCCGCACCTCGGTCTCTCATTACCCCATTCCACCATGTAAGAGCCCTCTTCTGAAACACGCTCGAGGAGAACTCGACCTTGCGATTATCCGGGCACTGCACGTGGCGAAAAGTATTCTCAATGCTTTCGAACCACTGAAGAAGCCCAGTTGCTCCTTCAGAACCACTAAACTTGAGTGGTTTAGCCTGGTTGAAATCCTTGTATTTGCATAGCACATTGTTGTTGTTGTTGGCTTGGTTCCATTGAGCAAAGAGGTTTGGGAATTGAGCAGCCATTTGCTGTGCAATGATTTCTGCCAGCTCGGCAGTCTCTATTTGGCTTTCGCGTCGAGGAGGCATTGTCTAAAAGAGGAAACATGAAAGGAAACGAGTGAGAGAATTTAGACGAAAAGAATGAGATGCAACAAATCTGATGAAAGCAAGGATAGTGGTCATCTGTTTGTTACTACAAAGCAACAAACGACACACAGTGACTGATTAAAGTAAATGGGTCGAAAATAATGTATCGCGAAGACATGCTCGCCTATAAGTGAACACTCATCCCAAGAATTCCCAGGTAAGCACAACTGGTCTCGCGTCTGATGAGATGTATACGAAGTGCTTGCCTAGACAGAAAACCCAGAATACAGGCATTCACCCTTCCAGTTTGCACGTGTTCACATTATTTAAAACCCAAAACTTTGTCGAGATTTTGAAAATTTAAAAGGGTTCAAAACCTTACAATAGAGGGTTCAAAACCTAGAAATTAATCATCCTAGAACAGATGATTAATTTTCAAAGCGGTTTTGAAATTTACGTTCTTGTTGTGGTCGTCACCTAAGGATAGGTGACGGTATTGTTTTATGACTAAACGCAAGTAAACTCGCGTTAGGGTCCTAAGAAAGTTATAGACTAGGTCAAAGCATTACTAATAACCTAATTCCCTATAACCATTGGCTCTGATACCATCTTTCTGTCACACCCCGACCGCGTAAAACAACCAATCGCGGCGGAAACATCGGGGAGTGTTGTAACAGAATTTATTGTTTCATAACCATGGATATCAAAAGTGTTTCGTTTTATTAAACATTGAGTAATTACATCGTCTGGAAATCTAAATACACTATTTAAACATAGTCTATCATTGTTATTGAGTCACTAAGGCCTTGTCCAGTCCTATGTGAGCATGCATCTTATCAATCGATATCATCCAACAATACCTGAAACATATGTGAAAACGAGGTCAGTAAAGAAATGCTGGCGAGTACATAGGTTTTGTGAAAATAAGATTCATGACTTCTGTTTAAGAAAATGTTTAGTCATGAACCTTGTAATTTGCTTTGTCTTTGTAAATCATTTGAAAAATAATAAGTTCGGATGATAAGTATAAATAAGAGAATAATGCATGATTAAATGAATAACCATGTAAATGAGTTTGCATAAGATAAGTTGTTTATAAATCAATGTCTTGTGAAAAGTATGTTATTTGTATAAAATGTTCTATGTCTCAAACTGAAATGATTCAAATAACGCTATGATGTGTAATACCATACAAACACTTATATATAGGAAGTACCAGCGGCGTATCCACCATGCTTGTATCATATTACACACGCATCGTTACTTAATCACTTAATCAAACCAAACCAAACAATGTAAAATGTCTATGTTTAAATCAATTGTCAAATGTATTGAATAATATGTCAAAGTATTCATGTCAAGATGTAAATCATGTCAAAATGTCTATGTCAAATATCCATGTCAAATGTCTATGTCAAAATGTCCATGTCAAATGTCTATGTCAAATATCCATGTCAAATGTCTATGTCAAATATCCATGTATGGCAAGTGAAATGTCTCAACTAAACCATATGCACAAAAACAAAGTATTGAAGTAAAACTTGGTTTAAATCAAAGTTATGTTTTGTGGGAAATACATGATCAAATGTCAATCATGTACAAATGTTTACCCAATCGTTAAACCATCTTGTTTTAATCGTTCAAATCGTTCTTGTTTTAACAAACCCTTACCAAAGGGTAAGTTAATATTTTAATTGTGAAACTACTTTATGGTCGATTCTCTAATAACATTCAAACCTTCTTGACGCGTTCCTCGTTCCAACTCGCTCTCGTTCTCGTTCTTAACAAACCCTTACCAAAGGATAAGTTAATAATTACAGATTCAGTCGCTACCCACAACACCCATACATAACAATGGGTGCAGTAAATAACGGGATTTGTCAGATCCTATGGTACCATAACCTAATACTGGTCGGCTTGATCATTGCTAATGAATGTCATCGGTCATGTAAACTACAACCAACAAGTTTGTTCACTTTTTGAATTTGTTATTAGTTTTTGAAATCATTGTATTCGTTCTTGAAATCATTGTTAGCGTTCTTGAAATAATTGTTATTGTTCTTGAAACCACATTGTAATTGTTCTTGAAACTATTGATAAAACATTTAGTACATATGAATCACCCCAAAACATTTGGAAAACAGTAAAAGAGGGGAATAATGTACTCGCCTGAGAATGCTCGGAGGTCTTGAACAACAACCAAACAAAGCTAGAGAGAGCACGGAATCAGTCGGCAAATCTAAACTATATAAATAAACCGGACTTAAATCGGGAGATCGGATAGGATGAGGCTTGGTAAACCAAATGAGTGTTGGAACTCATATGATATGGTTTAACAAGGCCTACATACTACATGAAACCTAACCTAAGTGCTTTCGACCCATCGCGACCCATTAAGGTAACATATGCTACTTTAACGTGTCGTGCGCGTGAAACGCGTTCGGACCGTCTAACTAGTCCTATGACAAGTGTTATATGCCTAAACATGTTACATAATCAGTTATGTGACAAAAGTTTAGGTTACATATGCTTAATTACCAATTATACATGAAAAGGGTATTCTGGTAATTTACCTAAGGCATATAAACTACTTATCATACAACTACTTAAACGATGTGACCATAGGGTATAACCTCGAAAGGTTATGCCCTATACTAGGGTCACCTAATGTATTTGGTCGGATCCTAATGATCGACCAAACTGGGTCGGGCTCGAAGGTATAGGCGATTTATTAGATCGCCTACCCTACGACCCTAGACAACGTGGTAATCAGTGGGCATAGTCCCAAGGGACTATGACCAACGTGATTACACTCACGTTGCGAAGTTCAAACGAACTTCGCATTGACCATTACTGGTCAACGCTGAAAGTCAAACAAAGTTTGACTTTCTGACTCGAAAAGCAATAAAATAAGGAAAAGAACGAAAGAATACTTACGAAGGGTCCCCGAATGCTAATCTAGATCAATATAGTTCAGGTATGAAACAAGGTTTCAACTTAGAACACAACTAATCAGATTCTAGTGCCTTTAAAACAATGAAAGGCATGGGGTATATATAGTTTTCGGTGAACCGTTGAGATCGTTTCATGGAAAACGTGCCTTAATCCCATCCGTACATGTGTTGAAATGTCATGGTGTTTAGGTGTTTAAATTCCATCCACACATGTGTTGAAATGTCATGGTGTTTAGGTGTTTAAATTCCATCCACACATGTGTTGAAATGTCATGGTGTTTAGGTGTTTAAATTCCATCCACACATGTGTTGAAATGTCATGGTGTTTAGGTGTTTAAATTCCATCCACACATGTGTTGAAATGTCATTGTTAGAATGTGTGGTTGTGAATTAAACAACGGCTAATACATCGAATCTGGTCCCGAATGCGAAAAACGAACCAAATGACGCGACGAATGGATTTTTCTTATGGCGAACACTAAAATAAAATATTTTAGTGCTTACATAAATTTTTGGATGTCCGGATGTATTCAGAACGTAAGTTATGCGCGAAAATGCAAACTTGTGCACTTTTTGACACTTTTAGTCCCTGAATGACCCAAAAGTTTATTTTAGCACACCGAACACCTCAAAGCTTATTTCTAAGCTATGTAAAGGATATTTATGGTATGTTTAACTTATGGTCATGTTCCGGAATGTCTGTTACAGTTCAAATTGGCATACTTTCGCAGTTTGTCAACTTTAGTCCCTGTAAGCGATTTAACTTGATTTTGCCATACCAAAGCCTTCAAAACTTATTTCTAAGTTATGTAAAGGTTATTTAAGGTATGTTAAGCCTATGTCACTATTCCGGAGTGTTTGTTGCATTAAACTGGTTATATTTACGCATCGGTGCGCGTATAACCTTCCAGAAAGCGATTTAGAGTTTGAAATTGAACAAGAATTGATATGTGCAAATGATACACATATTTTTACAAATCCCAAGTATGAAATATAATATTTCATTGGTTTGGTATTTGTTTGATGGCCATGGAGGCACAGGTGTTACACATTACATGATTTACATCTTGACATAAACATTTTAACATATTATTTCAATACATTTGGAAGTTGGTTTAAACATAGACATTTTACATTGTTTGGTTTGGTTTGAGTTAGTGATTAAGTAACGAGGCGTGTGTAATATGATATAAGCATGGTGGATACGCCGCTGGTACTTCCTATATATAAGTGCTTATATGGTATTACATGTCGTAGCGTTATTTGAATCATTTCAGTTTGAGACATAGAACATTTTATACAAATAACATACTTTTCACAAGACATTGATTTACAAACAACTTATTTTTATACAAACTCATTTTGTATGGTTATTCACTTAACCTTACATTTATTTATACATATCATCTGATTTTATCGTTTTTCAAATGATTTACAAAACAAAGCAAATTACAAGGTTCATGACTAAACATTTTCTCAAACATAAGTCATGAAACCTATTTTCACAAAACCTATGTATCTCACAGGCATTTTTATGCTGACGTACCTATTTTCACATGTGTTTTTCAGGAGCTGTTGCATAAGATGATCAAGATACACATAGGCAGACTTGGGCTTTAGTGACAATAAAAGATGCAAGACTAGTTAATTATGTTGTATTTCTTTGTTTGTTAAGACATTGTAACACTTTTAATCAATAAAATGAAACCTCAATTGTGATGGATTTGAAACAATTAATTCTGTTACAACACTCCCCGAAATTTCCGCCACGTTTTGTATGTTCTACGTGGTCGGGGTGTGACAGTCGTCACCATGCTCATGATTTGGGGTGCCAATCCCCAAATGAAACGCTCAATCTTCTTAAACTCTGGATCTACCATGTAGGGAACAATACGCGATAGAACATGGAATTTCTCCACGTATTCAGCTATTTTTGGTCCCTCCATCTTCAAGTTCCAGAACTCAGTTTCCATCTTCTGGCTTTCCGCTCTCGAACAATGTTTCTTATGCATTAGTTCTTTCAGTTGATCCCATGTCAAAGCATACGCAGCAGCCTTGCCCATTGTCTGAACCTGGAGTTTCCACCATGACAAAGCCCCATCTTGGAATAGTCCGGAAATGTACGTAACCTGATGCTCTGGGGCGCATTTGCTCACACGTAAAACAGAATCCGTCTTCTCAACCCATCGTACGAAGGCTACGGCACCCCCAGTGCCGTCGAAATTCAGGGGCTTGCAGCCCAAGAACTGCTTGTAGGTGCAGCCGTTGGGTGGGTTACTTCCTGAGGTACCTCCGCTGCTCTCGGAGCGAAGGGCCTCGTACTATGCGATAACCTGTAAGATGCATTCTTGAAATTCCGCCTCTGTCTTCGGCAGAGGGTTGTTGGTATCGGTGTTCCCTTGGGTTGACATCTTCCTAGAAGAAGGTTGGTTAGGTCAAGTCTTATTTGTTTAGGAAGTGCATTTAGTTGTTTAGTGGTCACATGTACATACACATAATAGGTCATCATACCAACCAATCAAGTAATAGCATACTCATAGCATAACCAAGTAATTTGGGAATTATGTTTAATGAGAGCATAGCAAGCAAGCACGTAGCATTATAATTATAGCACACACATATAGATCAATAACGTGCTTGGCTTCTTATTATTCCCTGACCACAATTGTATTGCCTTCCAAAATTTATCATATCAACAGGGACACAGGGTCACCCTACCCTTGTCCATTAAATATATTAGTGTATCAAAATTACGTAGTCAGATGTGGTCTTCAAAAGTCTCCATAATCCTGGTTTATCATTAGTGTCTTTACCCAAATGTAATGCAATCCGCATAATCCAGAAACCAACTTTACTGGTGGCTGAGGTGGAGGAGGAAAGAAAAGTAAACTGCTAGCATGCGTAAACTCCTCCTCGAGCTTGTATATACATCGAAGTAGTTAACTGATCTGCCGCTCGATAGTAAAGAAACGAGCATCAAATCCTGGGAAAAGTGTAATAGCAGCGGGCGAGAGTGCCAAAGGAATCTTTGATAAATGTGGAGGACCAAAGTATACTAGTAATAAACAGGGTGGAGGTTGTGGTGTCAGCTCAAGCTCCAAAACTTTGCGACTTATATCCTCAAACTGTAGCTGATGTTATAGGTGCACTCATTCCGTGTGTAGCCTCCATAATGTGAGGGATGGCAAGGGTCTAAAGTCAGCATAGTGTATTGTAAGAATCATTGGAATGGCTCGTCCAGCGTTGTAGAGGTGAATGTAGCAAACGGTGCGACCTGTGAAGTCGGGAAAGAAAATGCTGCTGTAGCAAAAGAATCGTTATGCGGGTGCCGACCTGGAGTACCTTCCCGGGGTGCGGGCATGTCCTGAAAGAAAGCGGTAGGCATGCCGGTGCAATGGACGTCGGTTTTCATAGGAGCAACATCAGCGGGTGCAGGTGCAGCAGTAAATGTCTTTAATGAAAGGAGGATCAATAGGTGCAGGCACTTGGCCTGGTACAAGGAGTGCAATGTATGGTAGTCCAAAAGAAATAAGGTCATGTTTAAGTGGGATCAGCAGGTGCAACATCAAGCTGTCTCAATAGGAAAAGGAGCTGGCTCAGGAGCAGACCCTAGATCGTGTAAGGGTGTGGGATCTCGAGCAGGTGGTTGTACAACAGTCATAGTGGTGTCGTCATCCGAGTTAGTAGCAAAAAGCGGTAACCTGACCGTCTGTAAGGCCGTAAATGACGCAGGCTCAAAGGAGTCTGAAATCGGGTGTATACTAGAATCAGAGGGTAGCTTGACAACAGGGGTCTCAAAAGTGAAATTTGTAACGACGTTCTCGTCTAACTTTCCATCATCATGGGCGTCATCGGAAGGATCATCAATATCACGTCAATTGTCACACCCCGACCACGTAAAACAACAAAACGTGGCGGAAACGTCGGGGAGTGTTGTAACAGAATCATTGTTTCATAACACATGGAAATTGAAATATTGTTTTATTAAATAAAAGAGTTACAATGTCTTGACAATCAAAGAAACATAACATAAATAACTAGTCTTGCATCTTTTATTGTCACTAAGGCCCAAGTCCGCCTAAGTGTATCTTGATAAATCCTATGCATCATATCCTGAAACACATGTGAAAATAGGTACGTCAGCATAAAAATGCCTGTGAGATACATAGGTTTTGTGAAAATGAGATTCATGACTTATGTTTAAGAAAATGTTTAGTCATGAACCTTGTAATTTGCTTTGTCTTGTAAATCATTTGAAAAAGCGATAAGATCAGATGATATGTATAAATAAGAGAATAATGTATGGTTAAATAAATAACCAAGTAAAATGAGTTTGTATAAGATAAGTTGTTTTGTAAAACAATGTCTTGTGAAAAGTATGTTATTTGTATAAAATGTTATATGTCTCAAATTGAAATGATTCAAATAACGCTACGATATGTAATACCATACAAACACTTATATATAGGAAGTACCAGCGGCGTATCCACCATGCTTGTATCATATTACACACGCCTCGTTACTTAAATCACTTACTCAAACCAAACCACCAAAGTAAAATGTTTATGTATAATCAAATGTCTAATGTCTATGTCTAATGTTTATGTCAAATGTAAGTCATGAATTATGTATGTAAATGTCAAAATGTTTATGTATGGTAAGTGAAATATATCAACTAAACCATATGTAAAATGCACAAAAACAAGGTATTGAAGTAAAACATGGTTTAAATCAAAGTAATGTTTTGTGTAATAAATGCATGCTATACTGATATAGACATTTATGCGGTATTGTGAAAATTCATACATCCAAGCCTTGCGACAGTCGGTTAACCCTTTTAGTCAAGGTTACCAAAAAATGTATTCGGATTCGGTCATTCCTTCCATCCAAACAAACCCGAGATTACAGGAATGGGATTTGTCAAGTCCTATGGTACCACTACCTACTACCGAGCGGCATGATCGGTGTTAATGAATGTACATTGTCTCATTTAAACAAACCAAATGTCATACCAAAATGTAAGCATGTGATGAATAATAAATGTACTAAGTATGCACACAATGGGCATACATAGCATAAAATGTAATGTAAAATAATGTACTAAGTACGCACACAATGGGCATACATAGCATAGAATGTATGTAAAATAATGTACTAAGTACGCACACAATGGGCATACATAGCATAGAATGTAATGTAAAATAATGCACTAAGTGCGCACACAATGGGCATACATAGCATAGCATAGAATGTAATGTAAAATAATGTACTAAGTACGCACACAATGGGCATACATAGCATAGAATGTAATGTAAAATAATGTACTAAGTACGCACACAATGGGCATACATAGAATAAAATGTATTGTAAAGTGATGTACTAAGTATGCTAAGTTAACATACAAAGCAGAAAAGTCATGTAAATCAATGTGCTAGCATGCTATCAGTCAACATACATAGCAGAAATGTAATGTAAATCATGTACTAATAGTGTACTAATGAACATAACAAGTATATGATGTGAAAACAAGAAAGCATGAAAGTAACAAGTAGGCACATGTGTTCCACCCCAAAACAGTTTGAAAACAGTAAAAGAGGGGTCTATGTACTCACTTGAGATTGCTCAGAAGTCCTAAGATAACCACCAAGCAATGCTAGAGATCACGGAATCAAACGGCACCTAATATAGGTAACTATGTTAATAAACCGGACCTATATCGGAGGATCGGATAGAATGAGGGCTCGTAAACCAAACGAGTATGGGAACTTATGTAGTATGGTTTAACAAAGCCTACATACTAAATGAAACCTAGCCTAAGTGCTTAGACCCATTACGACCCGTTTAGGTAGCTTATGCTACTTTAACGCGTCGTTCGCGTGAAACGCGTTCAGAATGCCTAACTAGTCCTATGATAAGTAAAATATGCCTTAACATGTCTAATATTGTTACTAAATCAGTTTAGATACCAAAAGTTATGTTACATATTGTTAAAATGAATTTTGGCGTAAAAAGGGCATTTTGGTAATTTACCTAAGGCATATAAACTACCTATCATACAACTACTTAAACGAAGCGACCATAAGGTATAACCTCGGAAGGTTATCCCCTACATACTATGGTCACCTAATGTGCTTAGTCGGATCCTAATGATCGACCAAATGGGTCGGGTTCGAAAGCATAAGCGATTGTTTAGATCGCTTACCTTACGATCCTATATAAGCACTAAACTACTAGTGACGAGCTGTAGGATTGTGAAACGACCTAACGAGTGGATCAGAAGAGTGCTCAGACTGAATCAGAGGCGGAATTCATTGATTCGGTCTTCGTTTAGCTTGTATTCACTAATAAATGTCTTGTTTATTGATCTTGAACACTTTACAGTACAGAGACACCTCGACAGCACCTCGGCGTCGGAAATCAGAAAGTAACAAATGATGACAGTTTGAAGCCTATTTATAGGGAAGACCCCTGACCGTTTGAAGGAGACACATCACTCTTCAAACGGTCATGACACTTCAAACGGTCATGCACATGTTCAAACGATCATGACAATACAAATGGTCATGCCTCTACAATCGATATACATGATTTGTCTTTCAAAAAGAACTTTCTATTTCTATCTAACTTCTTTGTCTTCATGTGAACATGATGTAATGATGATGCAATATATATGATGTCATCTTCATATATAATGACATCACTCTTGTTCAGCAGTGCAACGAACCCGAGACTCGACATAAGATGAAGACGACAGATGTATGCACTAACAGACTCCCCCTCAGATGTTGACGAGTCTTAAGTGTCGAGTCTTCGCATCTTCAGTCTTTATCAGTCTCTTTTCTTTCTTGACATATACCAGGATCTGCTCTTTGGATCTAACCTCGTCAGACTCCCCCTCTCATCATGATGGGATTGTTGTCTGGAATTAGTTATCACCTTGAGATTGCATCCTGGCTTTAACTCTGTTTAAGCTCATCTCCTGCACAATCTTCTCACAAACACATAAGTTTTCACTTAAATCAATAAGAAAAACTTACTAGAAATAGTTACATCAAGTTCAAATTAATGACCCTGATTAACTAAACTCAATTTCTTTCTTAAATCAAAATTTTTCAATTCAGTACACACACTTCCAAACCAGTTCATCATGTTCAGCACTTCAAATTTTGACAATCAGCTCTTCATCATCAGTTGTCGAAAATATTTTTGTATTTTTCAAAATTTATGTTAAAACACACTAAAATCTTTTTGGTTTTTTTAAAATAACAGAAATGCAGTAAAGAAATATTTACAAACAATATTTTTGTGAGCTTGTGTAAGAGGATCATATCAGTTTTTGACCAATCACTAGCACCGTTAAGCTTTAAACATTTTCAGTTCTAAACGATTCACGTTGATTGACGATATGTTTGTCCTCTTAAGCTCAATCTAAAAACTTTCAATCTTCTTACCGATACTTTAAGGTATATTAAGATAGCACTAAAATTCTTATGGACCCCACGATCTCAGCATATCCCCTCATCATGCAATACACTGACTCAAGTAATGCCTTTAAACTTTTATCAACTGTGATTTGTGCGAAAACAAAGCAGAATGTTTAAACATTAACAATCAGGTCGATACTTCCGTATACGCAGAGAAAGTCCAATGTTTAAACAAAATAAGAAAATAAAAATAATTTGAAGTTGTTTAGGCTTTAACCACCAGGTCGATACTTTCGTATACGCAGAGGAGGTCCAAAGCTTAAACGAAACACCAAAGAAAATAAAGCAGAACGTTTAGGCAATAACATCCAGGTCGATACTCACGTATACGCAGAGGATGTCCAATTCTTAAACAAAATAAAGAAATAAAACAAGTTTAAATCTTTGCAAAATGAAATGCACAATCACAGTGACTTTTCAGCAAAGTTGTGAAAGTTCACAAACTTAACCAGTTTTATGTCTTTCGACAATCAGCGATTACTGAGTAGGCACACAGTCAAGAAGGACAAAACTAAGTACTATGCTTTTGACCATGTTTCCCACTAGAACTAGGCTTTTTTCATTTAGATTTGTATCGTTATCGCAAATCTACTAGTTTAGCTGAGCCTATCGTCACATCTTTAGTAAGATCGTTTATCACATTTTATCTCTCCATTTCTTTAGCATGCTGTGACAGTCCAACTGATCTACTATCATTTCCTCTTTTTACAACAAAACTCATTTTTGCATTTTTCAATGTTTTTGACATTTTCAAATTTTCAAATTTTTTAAAATTTTTACTCCCCCTAAAATCAAAATATGTTTCAATTTTGATTTTCTGGGAAACTTTGAAAACAAGCTGTACAAGAAACGTGACAACATGATGAGAATCACTTCAATTCTCCATTCACTTGGCTTGAACAATCAGAACTCCCCCTGACAACAAAACATTTTCCCATAGTGATTTCAAAACACTTAAGTTTGTTTTAATCAAAATGGTTTTTCCGGAAAATTAGTTTTGCGTGTCATTTCACAAATTCGAGGTTTCATCCATCACCTTGTTCTTTCAACCATTTGTAAAAACTAACATTTGTAAGATCAATCCACAAACATCACTTGTAGAAAATCAAGTACAATTTAATGTCCCTGATTTACCACTTGTAAGTTCGAAATATCACAAACGTGAATTTCTCAAGAAATGTGCCGATTCATGTTCCACGCTTACCAACCTGGGAACTCCGGCAAGTCAGGTTTTTCATTTAAACAGATTCACCCAAGCCTGACGGTCCTTGGGTGATTTTGAATTCTTGTTCAACAATGGTGGAAAATTTGCATCATCCATTGTTAGACCAGAATTCTCAATTTTTACCTCAACAACTGGCTCTTCTGGTTTTACCATACCAGAATCATTGCCTGAATGTGGGTTGTCTGATTTTGATGAGCCAGATTCATCGCCGACATGTGGCTCCTTTGTTTCCGAAGAAACAGATTCATTGCCACAAACTTTCTTCTTCTTCTTTTCCTCTTTCGTCCTCAGATTTGTATCTGATGAATGTGTTTTGCTTGATTTGTTGTTCTTTGGAGAGCAAGACGATTTATCAGAACTTTTATCTGTTTTACCAGTTGTATCCGAGGACAAAATCTTCTCGAGATACTCTCTGGCCTTCTTCCTCTTCTTGCTCAGTCTGTCTTTTTGCCCCTGTGAAAGCTTCACTTTCTGTTCACGAACTTTCTGTTCTTGAACTTTAGGTTCTTGAACTTTCTATTCTTGGGGCTTGACATTGACTGGTTTCTTCTTTGCCATTTTCTGAGATTCAGCCCTCGATCTTCCCTTTGATCTCATTGGGCAATCTCTGGCAATATGGCCAATGATGTTGCAGTTAAAGCATCTCCTTGACTCAAACCTCCAACTCTGGCAGTTAACAGCAATGTGTCATTGATAGCCGCATCTGTAACACACTCTGTTATCGTACCAATCATCACCTTCAGTCCAAACATTCAGATCATAGCACTGTTTGGCTTGGTGATAATCATTTCTCCTCTTGTTTGCTGGATATGGCTTTTGAGCACTGTGGTCAAACCTGCACCACTCATTACCAACTGTTTTTGAATTTTGTTTTTCAGATTTTTGTGATTTTTTATAATGATTGGATGATTGAATTGATGAGCTTTTATTCTTGTTTTGACCATTTTCTGAATTTTTAACTTTTTGTTTCTGTTCCACTTTCTTCTTCAAAGGTTTTTGCGTAGAGCATTCACCCTTTTCAGTCGATTGCAGAACAGTTTCTTGAAATTTTTCTTTTAATTTTAAAAATATTTTCTTTTTCTCATTTTCAGCATCTGACTCTGACTCAGACTCGTCTGCTGAATAAAACTTCTCATTTTCATCATCAGTTTTCTCATCACAATCTTCAACCTTGACTTTGTCAAAGTTTGTGACATAGTCACTTATTGGAACGGAATTGATCGGTTTTGGACATGGATAATCTGGTGTTGATGACGAAGTCTCAAAACCTTTCAATTTCTCTTCAAGCTCTTTGATTTTAATCCGAGCTTTTTCAGCTTCATTTTCAAGTCGAATGATTTTCTGAAGATGAGAGTTTATTTCAATTTGTTTTTCAAGATTATTTTTAAAAATAGCAGATTTCTCATCTTCTAAAATCTTCATTTGACTTTGAAAATCTTTTTCAAATTTTAATTTTTCATTTTCAAATTCTTTTTCTTTTTCTTTCAAAATCTCGTTTTTCAATGTCAAACTGTTCAAATCACTTAACAGTTTAACATTTTCAAATTTCAGCTTCTCACAATTTTCCTTCATTTCAAGAATCTGTTTATCAGCAGATTTCTTTTCATCTTTCATCACTGAAATCTCTTCAGTCTGTTCCTCTCCCACTTGGACACCTTTACTCTTGCTCTTCTTTAATATTGATTTTCCACTTTGACTTTTCTTCTTCTCAGCATTTTTCTCCATCTGTTCTTCAAGTTTCTTAATGAATTGACCAATTTCCAATTCAGAGTATTCTCCAGTTCTTTTTAAATTCAAAAGAAATGTACCCCACTCTTGTTGAGGTAAGGCATTGGCTAATTTCTCAACCCATTCATTTGGACTTTTCTTAATACCCTTCTCAGACATTGTGCGAACAAGATGCTCTTTGTACTTTCTCCTGGACAACCTGAAAACGAGTCAAACTCTTTCATTAATACATTTATTCTATTAATTGTTTCACTATTCATATTAAAGAAATTTATATCCATGATTAGGAAATCCGTTTATCAAGACAATCCCGTTAAGCAAAATATCAAGTCCAAGCTAGATCACCTTTCAAACAAAATATCTATCTCAAACAAAACTACCAATTCAAGTTGTTGAACAAACCCAAACTTTTTGATCTTAGCCCAAATGATATCTCGTGGCCCAAAACTTTTTAATGTTCAAAACACTTAGGCCCACACTCAGATCCTCGGAATTCACAGCCCAAACTACACTTTATCTAGACAGTTTAATAAAGTGATTGGGCCGAACACTTTTGACTTTCAAATAATGGCCGACAACTTATCTTAAAACAATACAACCAGTTTCACATGAATTGATAGGATCGATGAATTGTAACTTGTGCCAACAACATCACATGTGCAACTGACAAAAAACTCTTGAATAATGTACCAAGAGTCACATGACCATGTGATATATTCAAATGGGATTTAATTGAAATGCCAAACTATTATCAATTCAATAAATTCTGTTGGATCTTTACGTGAATGTGGCCGACAATTTCAATACCACGTGCAATTTTTACTAACAAGTCCTGGCAAATCACTCGAATCTTTTCAAACGGTTCACACAACTCAATGTACAATCACGTGAAGACTGAAACACTTTCAAACAAGAACCATGTTTCAAACGGTCAGGTTATGTTTCAAACGGTCACGATGGCAACTTTCAAACGGTCATGTCACGTTTCAAACGGGAAGGTGCTGATTTCAAACGGCCAGACCAGTTTCAAACGGTCACGATGGCAACTTACAAATGGTCAGGCGCAGATTTCAAACGGTCAGGCAGTTTCAAACGGACAAGTGCTGAGCTCGTTCAAACGGTCACCAATTTTCAAGTCATTTTTACCAGTTTTAATTCGAATTTAGAGCTGAAACTTTCAAGGGTTTGTTAAAATACAATTACGCACATATTGTGAAAGTTTTAGCCGATTTTAACCGTGAAAAGTATCAATTTTGTGAAAGAAGGTGTAGAAAATCAGAATTTGCTAGCGAAAATGAGCTAAACGGTAAGAACTCTTCCTCCTGAGCTCTGATACCACTTGTAGGATCGTGAAACGACCTAACGAGTCGATCAGAAGAGTGCTATCAGAAGAGTGCTCAGACTGAATCAGAGGCGGAATTCATTGATTCGGTCTTCGTTTAGCTTGTATTCACTAATAAATGTCTTGTTTATTGATCTTGAACACTTTACAGTACAGAGACACCTCGACAGCACCTCGGCGTCGGAAATCAGAAAGTTACAAATGATGACAGTTTGAAGCCTATTTATAGGGAAAGACCCCTGACCGTTTGAAGGAGACACATCACTCTTCAAACGGTCATGACACTTCAAACGGTCATGCACATGTTCAAACGGTCATGACAATACAAATGGTCATGCCTCTACAATCGATATACATGATTTGTCTTTCAAAAAGAACTTTCTATTTCTATCTAACTTCTTTGTCTTCATGTGAACATGATGTAATGATGATGCAATATATATGATGTCATCTTCATATATAATGACATCACTCTTGTTCAGCAGTGCAACGAACCCGAGACTCGACATAAGACGAAGACGACAGATGTATGCACTAACACGAGCTAAGCATGTTAAAACATGCTTAACTATGTTTAGAAAACAGGTTTGGTATCAAAACAAACGGTTTTGATACCCAAGAGTAGTTTGGTTACAAAATACGCATGAATGCGCATTTTGGCCGAAACTACGACTCGTCACTGAGCCTAGATAACGTGGTAATCAGTAGGTATAGTCACTAAGGACTATGACCATCGTGAGTACGCTCACGTTATGAAGTTCAAACGAACTTCGCATTGACCATAAACTGGTCAATGCAGAAAGTCAAACAAAGTTTGACTTTTGGACTCGAAAAGCAATAAAAGAACGAAGGAACACTTACAAAGGGTCCCCGCAAGATTTGATTCCAAGTAATCTCAGGTAGGAAGTGAGAAATCACAACCACTTAGAGAAAAACTCAGATCAAATGTGGGTTTTGCAATGAAGTGGGTTGGGTATTTATAGGAAAACCAAGACCGTTAGGATTGTTTCTTGGATAACGTGCCTTGATCTCACCCGTACACTTGTCGGAATGTTATGGTAACTCATTTTGCTCCCACCACAAGAGTTGGACACATGGCATTGGCCTTTGGAGGGGTTAAGGGCTGTTAACAGCTGTTTAAAAACAAGTTGCTGCATCTGGCCCCTGCTTGCGCACCGTAACGTTTTTGGTGTTGAGGTGCACAAGCACCTTGCAGACCAGAAGTTTGAAAAATGGCAAAACAGGCCCCTGAAGCCCCGTTAACCCCATTTCAAAGCTCTAAAATGAAGTTAAAGTATAGGGAACTTAAAATGTGCTCAAAAATATCACGGATGTCGGTTCGTTTGGCCGTACGATCGCGATGTTCGGTTAATTACGACAGAATGCGTATAAGGGCGAAAAACGATCCAAATTGCGTGACGAATGGATTTTTCTTATGCCAAACACTAAAATAAAATATGTTAGTGCTTACATAAATTTTTGGATGTCCGGATGTATTCAGAACATAAGTTATGTGCGAAAATGCAAACTTGTGCACTTTTTGACGCTTTTAGTCCCTGAATGACCCAAAAGTTTATTTTAGCACACCGAACCTCTCAAAGCCTATTTCTAAGCTATGTAAAGGATATTTATGGTATGTTTAACTTATGGCCATGATCCGTAATGTCTGTTACAGTTCAAATTGGCATACTTTCACAGTTTGTCAACTTTAGTCCCTGTAAGCGATTTAACTTGATTTTGCCATACCAAAGCCTTCGAAACTTATTTCTAAGTTATGTAAAGGTTATTTAAGGTATGTTAAGCCTATTTCACTATTCCGGAGTGTTCGTTGCATTAAACTGGTTATATTTACGCATCAGTGCGCGTATAACCTTCCAGAAAGCGATTTAGAGCCCGAAATAGAACAAGAATTGATATGTGCAAATGATACACATATTTGTACAAATCCCAAGTATGAAATACAATATTTCATTGGTTTGGTATTTGTTTGATGGTCGCAGTGACCCAGGTGTCACAGTCTCCCCTACTTTAGGAAATTTCGTCCCGAAATTTATTTAGAGGAAACTTGTGAGAGCTTGAAACGTGAAGTTGAAAAGACAAAACAATACTGGTTGAGGTTCTGAACTTCCAGTAACTTTAAATAACATCATGCTTACAATGTAGGAGGGACACTTATATAATAGTCTATTAAGCGTTATTGGTGCGTCCACCGTACCACCATTACATCGTTCACATTTTGTTATTGTGGTCGCTATCGGTTCTTACACATAATAAGTTTTACTGGGTTTCTGTGCACTGAATTTTATAATTACGTACGCGTCCATAATTACACAATTCCTTACATAGTCCACACAGTCTATTTTATAATGTGTAGGGGAAAACCAAATGAACAAATCTCGTGATGAATGTGACTAGACCACCATAGGGTCCCTTTTATTAAATCAATAAATGATTTTAATAGACAACCAAGGAGTCTTTTCAGCTTATATCATCACATGTCATTCTTAACCAGATTTTTGAATCAATCTTTTAGACTAGACCCCTAAAAGGGTATCTTATGAATCATGGAGTGGTACTATATAATCCAAGGGTCTTATCTATTACATAGAAGCCCATTAAGGATTTAAGGTATTTCCTTTTTGAATATCCTACTACGAATCCCTCATATGAAGATATGAAAAATTCTACGAGGATTTGGATAACGAATACCCAGAGTATAAAAACACAAAATGCATAAAAGAAAACACAAGATGCATAAACACATAGTCATATAACCACAAAGATTGTTTATCTAGATCTTTAATTTGTTAGTTAGTTTCGCTAACAGAGCACATGTATTTAAAGCACTCTAGGAATCCATCTCGTGGATTTCATTTGGTACTTTAAACATTATCAAGAATCTAACTATAAAGATAGAAAGATTTTTAAAAGAAAAATTCAATTTCGATTATAAGGAACCGAAATGTTCGAATTTAGGTACATAAGGATTCAAATCAAGGACTCTGATTTGAATGATAATCATCCACAAGGGGCTAAATGTGAAGATAAAAAGATCCCATATGGATTTTAGAAGTTTAAGGTGTTTTGAAACCTTGCACTTGATGTGCTTAGGTCAAAACATGAAGTAAAATGCTTATGAAGTTGAGATGCCAGACATGCCAAGGCGACATATGAAGCGAAATTTGAAAGTTAAGTCAATGTATGAAGAAAATATTTTTGAAAACTATGCATAGGGTTCTAAAAAAAATGTGTTCAATGTTTTTGAAACCTTATATATAATACCTTTGAAATCATAAAGTAGGTGTATTAGGTAGGTATATATTTATAAAAAAAAAAAATTTAAAATCATGCGAGATGAATTTTGAAATTATGTATAAGGTTTTTGAAAACATGAATGATGCTTTTCGAAATCATGCACTTGATAAGAAAATGTACTGTGTTAATATTGTTTTCAGACTATATGAAACATTTTGAAATTATGAAGGTTGTTTTTGAAAGCATAGCCAATGTTTTTGAAATAACATAGACAATGCATTTAAAAAAAATTGTTTTCAAACTATATGAAATGTTTTGAGATCATGAAGATTGTTTTTGAAATACTTGTACTGTGTATGTTGGAAAAAATCAAAACGTAATGGGTACGAGATTTGAAAATACCCTTAGTTATCTAACCAAGGATTCAAAGGCACAGATGTGCAGAAGCATGATTACTCAAAATGTCGCTTTATTTTTCTGTACTTCGTATCTTAGAATGAAACTAGTACTTAGAATTTTCTATGGGAATCATGAGTAAACACAAGAATGGGAAATATTCACAAGAGTAGTTTGTAAGGAACATAGTTCCTTAATGTAGGTATCATAGGGAAATGCCATACACACATATAACTACACTTGTATATCAGAATTTGTGATCAATGATTTATTTATAAACAAAACAGATTGTTTCACATTACAAGAAAACAAAAGAACAAAAGCATAAGACAGCAACATCTTCTAGTCAGCCAACTGCTCATCCGTGGGTTGGATTTGCATTAGCAAGCTTTGGGCAATCCCTTAGGAAATGGCCCATCTCGCCATAGTTGTAGCAAGAGCCTGGTGAGAAACGAGCTTGAGCAGAGTCGCCATCGTGCTTTGGAGCAACTGCAGCTCGGCAAACTCTTGCTGTATGACCTTTAAGTCCACAAATTTGGCATTTGCGGCACTTCACACTAGGGTGATGATGAAGGCTACATTGGTTGCACAAGGGTGCAGTTCCGTTGTATGGCTTCCTAGCAGGGGGTTGAGCTAGTTGGTTGGGGACGACTTTACCATTGTGAGCGACCATGGCGAAGTTCTGAGAAGCCTTTCGCTTCTTTGACTTCTTAGGGGATCATTCATCCATGGTCTTTGATTCCTCGGTTGGTTTCTTAGCTGGTGGTGCTGTCACCTGACTAGGTCCTGCCTATCTTGGTGACTCTTGAGTGGCTTCATCCTGGAGACGATATATGGCAGTAGCTAATTCAACAGTCTTCAGGACTACTTCGCCTATTCGCTGAGCGAATTTGGCAGTCTGCTCGGATATCTGGGCGTCATCGTGATGAAGAGGCATTCTAGAAGAAAAAAAATGAAAGACATAGGAAGAAACAAGTGGAAGGTTATCAGACAATCAAAACAGGATGGCAATGCATAACAATTGCGATCATTTGTTTCTTACCTAAGGCAAACAAATGAGACGGTGACTAATCAAAGTAAGCGGGTCATATTAATGTATCACTGAAGACATGCTCGCCTATAAGTGAACACTCACCCCAAGAGTTCCCAGGTAAGAGTGACTGGTCCGATACTGCGGATTTGTACGAACACTCTAGCCTTCGATAGAAAACTCAGGGTACAGGCATTCACTCTTCCAGTTTGCACGTGTTCACATCATAAGACCCAAACTTTGACGAGATTTGAAAAACTTAGAGGGTTCAAAACCTTATAACAGAGGGTTCAAAACCTTACAATAGAGGGTTCAAAACCTAGTAATCAATCATCCTAGAACAGATGATTAGTTTTCAAAGCGGTTTTGAAATTTGTGTTCTTGTTGTGGTTGTCGCCTAAGGATAGGTGACAATATTGTTTTATGACTAAACCCAAGTAAACTCGCGTTAGGGTCCTAGGAAGGTTATAGACTAGGTCAAAGTATTACTAATAACCTAATTCCCTATAACCATGAGCTCTGATACCAACTTTTCTGTCACACCCCGACCACGTAAAACAACAAAACGTGGCGGAAACGTCGGGGAGTGTTGTAACAGAATCATTGTTTCATAACACATGGAAATTGAAATATTGTTTTATTAAATAAAAGAGTTACAATGTCTTGACAATCAAAGAAACATAACATAAATAACTAGTCTTGCATCTTTTATTGTCACTAAGGCCCAAGTCCGCCTAAGTGTATCTTGATAAATCCTATGCATCATATCCTGAAACACATGTGAAAATAGGTACGTCAGCATAAAAATGCCTGTGAGATACATAGGTTTTGTGAAAATGAGATTCATGACTTATGTTTAAGAAAATGTTTAGTCATGAACCTTGTAATTTGCTTTGTCTTGTAAATCATTTGAAAAAGCGATAAGATCAGATGATATGTATAAATAAGAGAATAATGTATGGTTAAATGAATAACCAAGTAAAATGAGTTTGTATAAGATAAGTTGTTTTGTAAAACAATGTCTTGTGAAAAGTATGTTATTTGTATAAAATGTTATATGTCTCAAATTGAAATGATTCAAATAACGCTACGATATGTAATACCATACAAACACTTATATATAGGAAGTACCAGCGGCGTATCCACCATGCTTGTATCATATTACACACGCCTCGTTACTTAAATCACTTACTCAAACCAAACCACCAAAGTAAAATGTTTATGTATAATCAAATGTCTAATGTCTATGTCTAATGTTTATGTCAAATGTAAGTCATGAATTATGTATGTAAATGTCAAAATGTTTATGTATGGTAAGTGAAATATATCAACTAAACCATATGTAAAATGCACAAAAACAAGGTATTGAAGTAAAACATGGTTTAAATCAAAGTAATGTTTTGTGTAATAAATGCATGCTATACTGATATAGACATTTATGCGGTATTGTGAAAATTCATACATCCAAGCCTTGCGACAGTCGGATAACCCTTTTAGTCAAGGTTACCAAAAAATGTATTCGGATTCGGTCATTCCTTCCATCCAAACAAACCCGAGATTACAGGAATGGGATTTGTCAAGTCCTATGGTACCACTACCTACTACCGAGCGGCATGATCGGTGTTAATGAATGTACATTGTCTCATTTAAACAAACCAAATGTCATACCAAAATGTAAGCATGTGATGAATAATAAATGTACTAAGTATGCACACAATGGGCATACATAGCATAAAATGTAATGTAAAATAATGTACTAAGTACGCACACAATGGGCATACATAGCATAGAATGTATGTAAAATAATGTACTAAGTACGCACACAATGGGCATACATAGCATAGAATGTAATGTAAAATAATGCACTAAGTGCGCACACAATGGGCATACATAGCATAGCATAGAATGTAATGTAAAATAATGTACTAAGTACGCACACAATGGGCATACATAGCATAGAATGTAATGTAAAATAATGTACTAAGTACGCACACAATGGGCATACATAGCATAGAATGTAATGTAAAATAATGTACTAAGTACGCACACAATGGGCATACATAGAATAAAATGTATTGTAAAGTGATGTACTAAGTATGCTATGTTAACATACAAAGCAGAAAAGTCATGTAAATCAATGTGCTAGCATGCTATCAGTCAACATACATAGCAGAAATGTAATGTAAATCATGTACTAATAGTGTACTAATGAACATAACAAGTATATGATGTGAAAACAAGAAAGCACGAAAGTAACAAGTAGGCACATATGTTCCACCCCAAAAAAGTTTGAAAACAGTAAAAGAGGGGTCTATGTACTCACTTGAGATTGCTCAGAAGTCCTAAGATAACCACCAAGCAATGCTAGAGATCACGGAATCAAACGGCACCTAATATAGGTAACTATGTTAATAAACCGGACCTATATCGGAGGATCGGATAGAATGAGGGCTCGTAAACCAAACGAGTATAGGAACTCATGTAGTATGGTTTAACAAAGCCTACATACTAAATGAAACCTAGCCTAAGTGCTTACGACCCATTACGACCCGTTTAGGTAGCTTATGCTACTTTAACGTGTCGTTCGCGTGAAACGCGTTCGGAATGCCTAACTAGTCCTATGATAAGTAAAATATGCCTTAACATGTCTAATATTGTTACTAAATCAGTTTAGATACCAAAAGTTATGTTACATATTGTTAAAATGAATTTTGGCGTAAAAAGGGCATTTTGGTAATTTACCTAAGGCATATAAACTACCTATCATACAACTACTTAAACGAAGCGACCATAAGGTATAACCTCGGAAGGTTATCCCCAACATACTATGGTCACCTAATGTGCTTGGTCGGATCCTAATGATCGACCAAACGGGTCGGGTTCGAAAGCATAAGCGATTGTTTAGATCGCTTACCTTACGATCCTATATAAGCACTAAACTACTAGTGACGAGCTAAGCATGTTAAAACATGCTTAACTATGTTTAGAAAACAGGTTTGGTATCAAAACAAACGGTTTTGATACCCAAGAGTAGTTTGGTTACAAAATACGCATGAATGCGCATTTTGGCCGAAACTACGACTCGTCACTGAGCCTAGATAACGTGGTAATCAGTAGGTATAGTCATTAAGGACTATGACCATCGTGATTACGCTCACGTTATGAAGTTCAAATGAACTTCGCATTGACTATAAACTGGTCAATGCAGAAAGTCAAACAAAGTTTGACTTTCGGACTCGAAAAGCAATAAAAGAACGAAGGAACACTTACAAAGGGTCCCCGCAATATTTGATTCCAAGTAATCTCAGGTAGGAAGTGAGAAATCACAACCACTTAGAGAAAAACTCAGATCAAATGTGGGTTTTGCAATGAAGTGGGTTGGGTATTTATAGGAAAACCAAGACCGTTAGGATCGTTTCTTGGATAACGTGCCTTGATCTCACCCATACACTTGTCGGAATGTTATGGTAACTCATTTTGCTCCCACCACAAGAGTTGGACACATGGCATTGGCCTTTGGAGGGGTTAAGGGCTGTTAACAGCTGTTTAAAAACAAGTTGCTGCATTTGGCCCCTGCTTGCGCACCGTAACGTTTTTGGTGTTGCGGTGCGCAAGCACCTTGCAGACCAGAAGTTTGAAAAATGCCAAAACAGGCCCCTGAAGCTCCAAACTTGCTATTTAATGCATTTTTGACACGTTTAAGCCCCGTTAACCCCATTTCAAAGCTCTAAAATGAATTTAAAGTATAGGGAACTTAAAATGTGCTCAAAAATATCACGGATGTCGGTTCGTTTGGCCGTACGATCGCGATGTTCGGTTAATTACGACGGAATGCGTATAAGCGAGAAAAACGATCCAAATTGCGTGACGAATGGATTTTTCTTATGCCAAACACTAAAATAAAATATTTTAGTGCTTACATAAATTTTTGGATGTCCGGATGTATTCAGAACATAAGTTATGCGTGAAAATGCAAACTTGTGCACTTTTTGACGCTTTTAGTCCCTGAATGACCCAAAAGTTTATTTTAGCACACCGAACCTCTCAAAGCCTATTTCTAAGATATGTAAAGGATATTTATGGTATGTTTAACTTATGGCCATGATCCGGAATGTCTGTTACAGTTCAAATTGGCATACTTTCGCAGTTTGTCAACTTTAGTCCCTGTAAGCGATTTAACTTGATTTTGCCATACCAAAGCCTTCGAAACTTATTTCTAAGTTATGTAAAGGTTATTTAAGTTATGTTAAGCCTATTTCACTATTCCGTAGTGTTCGTTGCATTAAACTGGTTATATTTACGCATCAGTGCGCGTATAACATTCCAGAAAGCGATTTAGAGCCCGAAATAGAACAAGAATTGATATGTGCAAATGATACACATATTTGTACAAATCCCAAGTATGAAATACAATATTTCATTGGTTTGGTATTTGTTTGATGGTCGCAGTGACCCAGGTGTCACATCAATGTCGTTATCAATTGTTTGTCGAGTAGCCAACCTTCGGAAGGAATGTCCACAAGGGGCGCATTGTCGAGGATCGGAGCCATGGTGTGCTTACCAACGGGATGACCAGTAATGAAGTGGTCATGGGCCAAAACAAGAATGACAGAGGGATCTTCGTCAAGGAAGCCATCAACAAGGGTAAGTCATCGCCAACATCTAGCAGCGCGGATGGTTGGATGTCGTCCTCGTCCTTGGTCAGCATGTCAGGGTCACTCTTAGTGTTTGACGTAAATATCTCCAGCGCAGGTACAGTCTCATCATCTGTGGCGGTGGCCGTAGGGTCTTTATCATCTGACAATTCGTTCCCTGAGGAAGGTGACGTGTGTGCCGGTACATAATAGTCATAGCATGCATATTCACAGTAATCTTTAACACTTTGTGTATGGCAAATAAGGACAATTCATAATGTAATCATGTATCCACATATTCGCCCCAGTCTTCCCAGACTATCCTACCCAGCCTCTCAGATTGAACTCGCTAGTCTCTCAGACTAACTCCCTGGTCTCTAAGACCAAATTTCCCCAGTCTTTAAGACCTACTCCCTGGTCTCTAAGACCAAATCTCCCCAGTCTCTAAGACTAGCTCCCTGGTTTCTAAGACCGAATCTCCCCAGTCTTTAAGACTAACTCCCTGGTCTCTAAGACCAAATCTCCCCAGTCTCTAAGACTAATTCCATGGTCTCTAAGACCAACTAATTCTCCCCAGTCTCTAAGACTGATCCTCCCTCAGTCTCTACGACTGAACCTCCCTCAGTCTCTAAGACTGATCCTCCCTCAGTCTCTAAGACTGAACCTCCCTCAGTCTCTAAGGCTGAACCTCCCTCAGTCTCTAAGGCTGAACCTCCCTCAGTCTCTAAGGCTGATCCTCCCTCAGTCTCTAAGGCTGATCCTCCCTCAGTCTCTAAGACTGATCCTCCCTCAGTCTCTAAGACTGAACCTCCCTCAGTCTCTAAGGCTGATCCTCCCTCAGTCTCTAAGGCTGATCCTCCCTCAGTCTCTAAGACTGATCCTCCCTCAGTCTCTAAGACTGAATTATAAACATAAATTTTGAAATGTGTACTTGTGCCTTTTGTTTGTAAAAATGTTTGTTCCCTGGATCTGGACGTTTTGTGTATGCAATGAAAACATGTCGTAAAAACGTTTTCGTGAGAGCCCTAATGATCGTAGTCTAGACTCGAGAAAGAATCCTAGTTCGCTACGATCGAAGCTCTAATACCAAGCTGTCACACCCTGACTTTTGCAGAAGCGTGATTATGGTGTGACTTTCATGTTATCATTGCATTCAACCATATCAAACAACTATATGATAAAACCAAAGATTTGTCATCCATGAAATGAGTTTAAAACATAAAAACATTGTCTAAAACGTAGACTTCAATTTCAAGTTTTACAAACCATATGAATTGTGTAAAAGTTTACTAAGGATTCGTCAAAAGATATTAGTTGTAGTCATGGCTTGGAAGACGTGTTTCGACCAGGAATAAGACACACTGTGTAACAACTGTGCTTGTAATCACTATGAACAGTTCTGTTATCAATAAAACAATGTTATTTGATCTCAATGTTTGTTTTGTTATGTTTTACATTTTTCATGTTTTGACTTTTGTTCAATTCCAAACTCTACATCACTTTCTGGAGAGTTATACGCAAACTAGTGCGTAAACGTACTCAGTTTAATGCGAGAAATACTCTGGAACATCAACATATACTCAACATACCTTAAATAACCTTTACATAACTTAGAAATAAGTTTTGAAGGCTTTGGTATGGCAAAAATAAGTTAATTCGCTTACAGGGACTAAATATGACAAACTGCGAAAGTATGTCAATTTGAACTGTAAGGAACATTCCGGAACATAACCATAAATTAAACACACCTTAAATATCCTTTACATAGCTTAGAAATAGGCTTTGAGGGGTTTGGTGTGCTAAAATAAACTTTTGGGACATTCAGGGACTAAAAGTGTCAAAAAGTGCACAAGTTTGCATTTTCGCGCATAACTTACGTTCTGAATACATCCGGACATCCAAAAATTTATGTAAGCACTAAAACATTTTATTTTAGTGTTCGGCATAAGAAAAATCCATGCGTCGCGTCATTTGGATCAGTTTTGCACTTTCGGGACCAGATTCGATGTATTAGCCGTTGTTTAATTCACAACCACACATTCTAACAATGCTTAGTCAACACATGTGTGGATGGAATTTAAACACCTAAACACCATGACATTTCAACACATGTGTGGATGGAATTTAAACACCTAAACACCATGACATTTCAACACATGTGTGGATGGAATTTAAACACCTAAACACCATGACATTTCAACACATGTGTGGATGGAATTTAAACACCTAAACACCATGACATTTCAACACATGTGTGGATGGAATTTAAACACCTAAACACCATGACATTTCAACACATGTACGGATGGGATTAAGGCACGTTTTCCATGAAACGATCTCAACGGTTCACCGAAAACTATATATACCCCATGCCTTTCATTGTTTTAAGGCACTAGAATCTGATTAGTTGTGTTCTAAGTTGAAACCTTGTTTCATACCTGAACTATATTGATCTAGATTAGCATTCGGGGACCCTTCGTAAGTATTCTTTCGTTCTTTTCCTTATTTTTACTGCTTTTCGAGTCAGAAAGTCAAACTTTGTTTGACTTTCAGCGTTGACCAGTAATGGTCAATGCGAAGTTCGATTGAACTTCGCAACGTGATTGTGATCACGATGGTCATAGTCCCTTGGGACTATGCCTACTGATTACCACGTTGTTTAGGGTCGTAGGGTAAGCGATCTAATAAATCGCTTATACCTCGAACCCGACCCATTTGGTCGATCATTAGGATCTGACCAAACACATTAGGTAACCATAGTAGGTAGGGAATAACCTTCCGAGGTTATACCCTATGGTCACATCGTTTAAGTAGTTGTATGATAGGTAGTTTATATGCCTTAGGTAAATTACCAGAATACCCTTTTCATGTATAATTGGTAATTAAGCATATGTAACCTAAACTTTTGTCACGTAACTGATTTTGTAACATGTTTAGGCATATAATACTTGTCATAGGACTAGTTAGGCGGTCCGAACGCGTTTCACGCGCACGATGCGTTAAAGTAGCATAAGCTACCTAAACGGATCATAATGGGTCAATAAGACTTAGGTTAAGTTTCATTTAGCATGTAGGCTTTGTTAAACCATATCACGTGAGTTCCGACACTCATTTGGTTTACAAACCCTAATGCTACCCAGTCTTCCGAGATAGGTCCGGTTATTAACATAGTTACCTATACTAGGTGCCGTTTGATTCCGAGATCTCTAGCGTTGCTTGGTGATTATCTTTATACGACTGAGCAATCTCAAGTGAGTACATAGACCCCTCTTTTACTGTTTTCCAAACTGTTTTGGGGTGGAACACATGTGCCTACTTGTTACTTTCAAGCTTTCCTGTTTTCACATCATATACATGCTATGTTCGTTAGTACATAATAGTACATGATTTCATTTCATCTTATGCTAGGTGTGCCCATTGTGTGCATTACTTAGTACATTGTTTTACATGACATTTCATGCTAGGTGTGCCCATTGTGTGCATTACTTAGTACATTGTTTTACATGACATTTCATGCTAGGTGTGCCCATTGTGTGCATTACTTAGTACATTGTTTTACATTACATTTCATGCTAGGTGTGCCCATTGTGTGCATTACTTAGTACATCGTTTTACATGACTTTTCACGCTACGTATGTTCATTTGATTACATACTTAGTGCATCGTTTTCACATGCTTACATTTTGTTATGACATTTGGTTTGTTTACATGGGACAATACATTCATTAACATTAGCTACGCCGTTCGTTAGTAGGTAGTGGTACCATAGGAATTGACAACTCCCGTTCCGGACATCCCAGGGAAAGGGGACAGAAAGGAATGACCGAATTCGATGATATAAGACAGATAGACCTTTAATTTGTTTAAAGGGTTTATCACCACAGTCACAAGGCTTGGATGTATGCATTTTCACAATACCGCATAAATGTTCATATTAAATAGTTGCATGCATTTACACAAAACATAGCGTTGATTTAAACCAAGTTTTACTTCAATACCTTGTTTTTGTGCATATGGTTTAGTTGAGACATTTCACTTGCCATACATGACATATTTGACATAGACATTTGACATGGATATTTGACATAGACATTTGACATGGATATTTGACATAGACATTTTGACATGATTTACATCTTGACATAAACACTTTGACATATTATTCAATACATTTGACAATTTGTTTAAACATAGACTTCTTACATTGATTGGTTTGGTTTGATTAAGTGATTAAGTAACGATGCGTGTGTAATATGATACAAGCATGGTGGATACGCCGCTGGTACTTCCTATATATAAGTGTTTGTATGGTATTACATGTCGTAACGTTATTTGAATCATTTCTATATTGAGACATAGAACATTTTATACAAATAACATACTTTTCACAAGACATTGATTTACAAAACAACTTATCTTATACAAACACATCTTTTTACATGGTCATTTATTTAACTGACATTTACTTATACATATCATCTGATCTTATTGTTTTCAAATGATTTACAAGACAAAGCAAATTACAAGGTTCATGACTAAACATTTTTCTTAAACATAAGTCATGAATCCTATTTTCAAAAACCTATGTATCTCACAGGCATTTTTATGCTGACGTACCTATTTTCACATGTGTTTTCAGGTGCTTTTCCATAGGATGTTGATCATGATACTAGGGCGGACCTGTGCCTTAGAGACTTTAAAAGATGATAGACTATGTTTAATTATGTTATAAACTCTTTTGTTTACCGTTCAAGACAATGTAACACCTTTGTTAAATAAATAAAATACACTTTGTGTGCCATGGTTATGAAACAATTAAATTCTGTCGCAACACGCCCCGATGTTTCCGCCGCGATTTGTTGTTTTACGCGGTCGGGGTGTGACAGAAGAGTTGGTATCAGAGCCAATGGTTATAGGGAATTAGGTTATTAGTAATGCTTTGACCTAGACTATAACTTTTCTAGGAACCTAACACAAGTTATCTTGTGTTTAGATCTTAAAACATGTACATCACCTATCCTTAGGTGATTAACAAAACAAGGAACCAAAATTTTTCCGAAACGATTTTTGAAAAACAATCATCTGTTTTTGAATAAATTTTTACAAGGTTTTGAACCCTCAATTGTAAGGTTTTGAACCCTCTGTTATATGGTTTTGAACCCTTTTCAGTTTGGTTTTTGGCCTTGTGCCTTCAAAATTTTCAAAATTCCCGTCAAACGTTTTGGGTTTTAAATAATGTGAACATGTGCAAACTGGAAGGGTGAATGCCTGTATTCTGGGTTTTCTGTCTAGGCAAGCACTTCGTATACATCTCATCAGACGCGAGACCAGTTGTGCTTACCTGGGAATTCCTGGGATGAGTGTTCACTTATAGGCGAGCATGTCTTCATTATACATTATTTTTGACCCATTTACTTTGATTAGTCACTGTGTGTTGTTTGTTTGCTCTGTGATACGGACAAATGACTACCATCTTTGCTTTTGTTGATTTTGTTTCATCTCATTCTCTTCATCCAATCATCTCACTCGTTTCCTTTCATGTTTTCCTCTTTTAGAATGCCTCCTCGACGCGAGAACCAGATAGCAACTGCCGAGCTGGCAGAAATTATTGCGCAGCAGATGGCTGCCCAATTCCCAAATCTCTTTGCTCAATGGCAACAAGCCAACAACAACAACAATGTTCCATGCAAATACAAGGATTTTAACCAGGCTAAACCACTCAAGTTTAGTGGTTCTGAAGGAGCAACTGGGCTTCTTCAGTGGTTTGAAAGCATTGAGAATACTTTTCGCCACGTGCAGTGCCCGGATAATCGCAAGGTCGAGTTCTCCTCGAGCGTATTTCAGAAGAGGGCTCTTACATGGTGGAATGGGGTGATGAGAGACCGAGGTGCAGAAGTTGCTCTCGCACAGACATGGGCTGAACTTAGAGCCCTTATGATGAGGGAATTCTGTCCTCGCCATGAACAGCGAGCATTGGAGAAAGAGTTTGATGTTTTGAAGCAAGATAGTGGTGAGCACAGGGCTTATACGGATCGGTTTGAGGAGTTGAGTTTGCTTTGCCCGACTATGGTTACCCCACTCGACAAGGCTATCGAGAGATACATCGACGGCCTACCTGACTCGGTACAAGACATTCTTACTGGTAGTGAACCTGCCACACTCCGTCAGGCGATTGAGTTATCCGCGACATTGACTGAGTCGCAGATAAGAAAGGGAAAGCTACACCGGAAGGGTGACAAGGGCAAGAAGCAGTCGGCTGACAAGGAAGATAGCAAGAAAGGTCAAAACTTGAATGGAAAGAACTCTGGTTCTTCGAAGAGGTCAAGGAAGCGTAAGGCTTCCCAAAATTTTGCTATCACTGCCCAAGCTAATCTGGCAGCTCCCAACCAACCCGCACAGCCTCCAGCAAAGAAACCCTATACAGGGAATGCACCTTTGTGCAATAGATGCAACAGTCACCACCAGCCGCAACTTCCATGCCGTTTCTGTACTAACTGTGGGAAATCAGGCCATCTTGCCAATGTTTGTCGGTCTGCTCAGAATCCCGCGGTTCAGAACCCGGCTCAACAAGTTGCTCAGCCTCCTGCTCCGCAACAGGGTCAAGCTGCACGACCACAATACCCACCGGGTGCTTGTTACAATTGTGGGGATCTGGCCCACTATAGGAATCGGTGCCCAAGACTGGCGAACCAGAACCAGAACCAGAATCAGGCTCCGGCTCGAGGCCGAGTTTTTAACATGAATGCCCAAGAGGCACAGGCTGAAGATAATGTGGTGAACGGTACGTTCTTTATTAATAATCAGCCTGCATCTGTTCTTTTCGATTCTGGTGCCGATAAGAGTTTCGTGTCATTATCTTTTGAGCAAATGCTTCGCGTGTCTAGAACGAAACTAGGCAAATCTTTGACAGTAGAAGTTGCTAATGGTGAACCCATTATTCTTGATTCTGTTCTTCGCAACTGCCAGTTGAATCTTAACGACCATCTTTTTCCTATTGACCTCGCGCCTATGCAACTTGGAAGCTTCGACGTTATTGTGGGAATGGATTGGTTATCCAAGCATCACGCAGAGATAGTTTGTTCTAAGAAGATTGTTCGTGTGCCGCTTTCGACAGGCGAGATTCTGCAGGTTCAAGGTGAGAAGCCCACCGGTGGTCTCAAACTCATGTCTTGTTTTAAAGCTCGGAAGTATCTGCAGAAGAACTATGTGGCTTTCTTAGCACATGTTACAGAAGATAAAGGCAAGGGTAAGTCTATTTCAGATATTCCTGTCGTTCGGGATTATTCTGAAGTATTCCCTGAAGATTTACCTGGTCTACCTCCAGCACGCCAAGTCGAGTTCCGCATTGATCTCGTACCTGGTGCAAATCCCATTGCCAGAGCTCCATATCGTCTTGCACCATCTGAGATGCAAGAGTTGTCTAAACAGCTTCAGGAGCTCTCTGACAAAGGCTTTATCCGTCCCAGTTTTTCACCTTGGGGTGCTCCAGTTCTTTTTGTCAAGAAGAAGGATGGATCCTTTAGGATGTGTATCGATTATCGTGAGCTTAACAAGCTTACCATCAAGAATCGATATCCCCTACCTCGCATCGACGACCTCTTTGATCAGTTACAAGGCGCTTCTTATTTTTCGAAGATTGATCTGCGATCTGGATATCATCAACTTCGGGTGCAAGAAGAAGACATTCCGAAGACAGCATTCCGTACTCGTTATGGACATTACGAGTTCACAGTCATGCCATTCGGTTTGACTAATGCTCCTGCTGTTTTCATGGACTTAATGAATAGAGTCTGTAAACCTTATTTGGATCAGTTCGTCATTGTTTTTATCGATGACATCTTGATTTACTCTAAGACGCGAGCTGATCACGAGCAGCATCTTCGTCTTACTCTGGAACTCCTAAAGAAAGAGCAACTTTTCGCCAAATTCTCCAAATGCGAATTTTGGCTTAAAGAAGTTCAATTTTTGGGACACATTATCAACGAACGAGGTGTTCATGTAGATCCCTCCAAGATCAGTGCGATTAAGGATTGGGATACGCCTACTACTCCTACTGAAGTTCGTTCATTTCTTGGTCTAGCGGGTTATTATCGCCGCTTCATTGAAAACTTCTCTAAGATTGCAGTTCCTCTAACTGCTCTAACTCAGAAGAAAATGCCCTTTTTCTGGGGATTCAAACAGGAGGAAGCTTTTCAACACTTGAAGCAGAAGCTTTGCGATGCGCCTGTACTATCATTGCCTGAGGGTGATGATGATTTTGTCGTGTATTGTGATGCATCTAAATTGGGTCTTGGCTGTGTTCTTATGCAAAGAAACAAAGTCATAGCCTATGCATCGAGGCAGTTGAAGATACATGAGAAGAACTACACCACTCATGATCTTGAGTTGGGTGCAGTTGTCTTTGCTCTCAAGATCTGGAGACACTATTTGTACGGTACAAAATGTGTGGTTTTCACTGACCACAAAAGTCTTCAGCATATCTTCAACCAGAAAGAACTCAACATGAGACAGCGACGTTGGGTTGAGCTTTTAAACGACTACGACTGCGAAATTCGCTACCATCCTGGTAAGGCGAATGTCGTAGCTGATGCATTGAGTCGCAAGGAACGTACTAAGCTTCATTGTGTACGTGTTCAATCTGTTATTCAAGCTCGGTCTGATATTCAAGCCCGCATTTCTCAAGCTCAACAATCTTGTGTTTCACAGGGTTTGATGGATAAGGAATTTCCCTATCACATATCACCTGCTCTTGAACTGAAGGACAATGGATCATATTACTTCATGGACCGTTTGTGGGTCCCAAGCCAGGATGATCTTCGTACCTTGCTTATGGATGAAGCCCATAAGTCTCGTTATTCTATTCATCCGGGCTCAGATAAGATGTATAAGGATCTTCGTATTCAGTATTGGTGGCCTGGTATGAAGAAAGACATTGCCTTATACGTATCAAAATGCCTTACTTGTCTTAAGGTTAAGGCTGAACATCAGCGTCCTTCTGGTTTATTGGAGCAACCAGAGATCCCAGTTTGGAAATGGGAAAACATTACTATGGATCTTGTTACCAAACTTCCACGCACCAAGAAAGGTCATGATGCCATCTGGGTAGTCGTTGATCGTCTCACAAAGTCAGCGCATTTCTTGCCAATCCGCAAGGATTTTCCTACTGACAGACTTGCTCAAATCTATGTGGATGAAATTGTAGCTCGACATGGTGTTCCTTTGAACATCATTTCTGACAGAGATGCTCGTTTCACTTCTCACTTTTGGAGAACCATGCAATCTGCTATGGGGACCCAACTTAATCTGAGCACAGCTTATCATCCACAAACAGATGGTCAATCTGAGAGAACAATCCAGACACTGGAGGATATGCTTAGAGCTTGTGTGATCGATTTTGGTGGTAGTTGGGATTCACATCTTAAATTGATTGAATTCTCCTACAACAACAGTTATCACACTAGCATCAAGATGGCTCCTTTCGAAGCTCTCTATGGTCGAAAATGTCGTTCACCAGTCTGCTGGAATGAGATTGGCGAGGCTTAACTTACTGGACCTGCCCTCATTTTAGAGACAACTGACAAGGTCAAGAAAGTTCGTGATAACCTTCAGGCAGCTAGAAGCCGTCAGAAGATTTACGCGGACCCAAAACGCAAAGCCTTGGAATTTCAAGTCGGTGATCGAGTATTACTTAAGGTCTCACCTTGGAAAGGTGTGATCAGATTTGGAAAGAAAGGAAAACTTGCACCTAGATACGTTGGACCATTCAAGATCGTCGAAAGAATCGGAAAGGTAGCCTACAGACTTGAGTTACCTCCTGAACTTGGAAATGTTCATCCAACTTTTCACGTGTCCAATCTCAAGAGGTGTTCAGCTGATGAGAACCTCTCCATACCGCTTGACGAAATTCGTGTTGGCAAAACACTGAAATTTGTTGAGAAACCAGTGGAAATCATGGAACGTGAAGTCAAATGGCTTAAACGCAAGCGCATTCCTTTGGTCAAAGTTCGCTGGGAAGCTAAACGTGGACCCGAGTTTACTTGGGAACGCGAAGATCAAATGAAGGCGAAATATCCGCATCTTTTCCCACGAGTTTCCTCTAAATAAATTTCGGGACGAAATTTCCACAAGTAGGGGAGACTGTAAAAACTGTGCTTGTAATCACTATGAACAGTTCTGTTATCAATAAAACAATGTTATTTGATCTCAATGTTTGTTTTGTTATGTTTTACATTTTTCATGTTTTGACTTTTGTTCAATTCCAAACTCTACATCACTTTCTGGAGAGTTATACGCAAACTAGTGCGTAAACGTACTCAGTTTAATGCGAGAAATACTCTGGAACATCAACATATACTCAACATACCTTAAATAACCTTTACATAACTTAGAAATAAGTTTTGAAGGCTTTGGTATGGCAAAAATAAGTCAATTCGCTTACAGGGACTAAATATGACAAACTGCGAAAGTATGTCAATTTGAACTGTAAAGAACATTCCGGAACATAACCATAAGTTAAACACACCTTAAATATCCTTTACATAGCTTAGAAATAGGCTTTGAGGGGTTTGGTGTGCTAAAATAAACTTTTGGGACATTCAGGGACTAAAAGTGTCAAAAAGTGCACAAGTTTGCATTTTCGCGCATAACTTACGTTCTGAATACATCCGGACATCCAAAAATTTATGTAAGCACTAAAACATTTTATTTTAGTGTTCGGCATAAGAAAAATCCATGCGTCGCGTCATTTGGATCAGTTTTGCACTTTCGGGACCAGATTCGATGTATTAGCCGTTGTTTAATTCACAACCACACATTCTAACAATGCTTAGTCAACACATGTGTGGATGGAATTTAAACACCTAAACACCATGACATTTCAACACATGTGTGGATGGAATTTAAACACCTAAACACCATGACATTTCAACACATGTGTGGATGGAATTTAAACACCTAAACACCATGACATTTCAACACATGTGTGGATGGAATTTAAACACCTAAACACCATGACATTTCAACACATGTACGGATGGGATTAAGGCACGTTTTCCATGAAACGATCTCAACGGTTCACCGAAAACTATATATACCCCATGCCTTTCATTGTTTTAAGGCACTAGAATCTGATTAGTTGTGTTCTAAGTTGAAACCTTGTTTCATACCTGAACTATATTGATCTAGATTAGCATTCGGGGACCCTTCGTAAGTATTCTTTCGTTCTTTTCCTTATTTTTACTGCTTTTCGAGTCAGAAAGTCAAACTTTGTTTGACTTTCAGCGTTGACCAGTAATGGTCAATGTGAAGTTCGATTGAACTTCGCAACGTGATTGTGATCACGATGGTCATAGTCCCTTGGGACTATGCCTACTGATTACCACGTTGTTTAGGGTCGTAGGGTAAGCGATCTAATAAATCGCTTATACCTCGAACCCGACCCATTTGGTCGATCATTAGGATCTGACCAAACACATTAGGTAACCATAGTAGGTAGGGAATAACCTTCCGAGGTTATACCCTATGGTCACATCGTTTAAGTAGTTGTATGATAGGTAGTTTATATGCCTTAGGTAAATTACCAGAATACCCTTTTCATGTATAATTGGTAATTAAGCATATGTAACCTAAACTTTTGTCACGTAACTGATTTTGTAACATGTTTAGGCATATAATACTTGTCATAGGACTAGTTAGGCGGTCCGAACGCGTTTCACGCGCACGATGCGTTAAAGTAGCATAAGCTACCTAAACGGATCATAATGGGTCAATAAGACTTAGGTTAAGTTTCATTTAGCATGTAGGCTTTGTTAAACCATATCACGTGAGTTCCGACACTCATTTGGTTTACAAACCCTAATGCTACCCAGTCTTCCGAGATAGGTCCGGTTATTAACATAGTTACCTATACTAGGTGCCGTTTGATTCCGAGATCTCTAGCGTTGCTTGGTGATTATCTTTATACGACTGAGCAATCTCAAGTGAGTACATAGACCCCTCTTTTACTGTTTTCCAAACTGTTTTGGGGTGGAACACATGTGCCTACTTGTTACTTTCAAGCTTTCCTGTTTTCACATCATATACATGCTATGTTCGTTAGTACATAATAGTACATGATTTCATTTCATCTTATGCTAGGTGTGCCCATTGTGTGCATTACTTAGTACATTGTTTTACATGACATTTCATGCTAGGTGTGCCCATTGTGTGCATTACTTAGTACATTGTTTTACATGACATTTCATGCTAGGTGTGCCCATTGTGTGCATTACTTAGTACATTGTTTTACATTACATTTCATGCTAGGTGTGCCCATTGTGTGCATTACTTAGTACATTGTTTTACATTACATTTCATGCTAGGTGTGCCCATTGTGTGCATTACTTAGTACATCGTTTTACATGACTTTTCACGCTACGTATGTTCATTTGATTACATACTTAGTGCATCGTTTTCACATGCTTACATTTTGTTATGACATTTGGTTTGTTTACATGGGACAATACATTCATTAACATTAGCTACGCCGTTCGTTAGTAGGTAGTGGTACCATAGGAATTGACAACTCCCGTTCCGGACATCCCAGGGAAAGGGGACAGAAAGGAATGACCGAATTCGATGATATAAGACAGATAGACCTTTAATTTGTTTAAAGGGTTTATCACCACAGTCACAAGGCTTTGATGTATGCATTTTCACAATACCGCATAAATGTTCATATTAAATAGTTGCATGCATTTACACAAAACATAGCGTTGATTTAAACCAAGTTTTACTTCAATACCTTGTTTTTGTGCATATGGTTTAGTTGAGACATTTCACTTGCCATACATGACATATTTGACATAGACATTTGACATGGATATTTGACATAGACATTTGAGATGGATATTTGACATAGACATTTTGACATGATTTACATCTTGACATAAACACTTTGACATATTATTCAATACATTTGACAATTTGTTTAAACATAGACTTCTTACATTGATTGGTTTGGTTTGATTAAGTGATTAAGTAACGATGCGTGTGTAATATGATACAAGCATGGTGGATACGCCGCTGGTACTTCCTATATATAAGTGTTTGTATGGTATTACATGTCGTAACTTTATTTGAATCATTTCTATATTGAGACATAGAACATTTTATACAAATAACATACTTTTCACAAGACATTGATTTACAAAACAACTTATCTTATACAAACACATCTTTTTACATGGTCATTTATTTAACTGACATTTACTTATACATATCATCTGATCTTATTGTTTTCAAATGATTTACAAGACAAAGCAAATTACAAGGTTCATGACTAAACATTTTTCTTAAACATAAGTCATGAATCCTATTTTCAAAAACCTATGTATCTCACAGGCATTTTTATGCTGACGTACCTATTTTCACATGTGTTTTCAGGTGCTTTTCCATAGGATGTTGATCATGATACTAGGGCGGACCTGTGCCTTAGAGACTTTAAAAGATGATAGACTATGTTTAATTATGTTATAAACTCTTTTGTTTACCGTTCAAGACAATGTAACACCTTTGTTAAATAAATAAAATACACTTTGTGTGCCATGGTTATGAAACAATTAAATTCTGTCGCAACACGCCCCGATGTTTCCGCCGCGATTTGTTGTTTTACGCGGTCGGGGTGTGACAGAAGAGTTGGTATCAGAGCCAATGGTTATAGGGAATTAGGTTATTAGTAATGCTTTGACCTAGACTATAACTTTTCTAGGAACCTAACACAAGTTATCTTGTGTTTAGATCTTAAAACATGTACATCACCTATCCTTAGGTGATTAACAAAACAAGGAACCAAAATTTTTCCGAAACGATTTTTGAAAAACAATCATCTGTTTTTGAATAAATTTTTACAAGGTTTTGAACCCTCAATTGTAAGGTTTTGAACCCTCAATTGTAAGGTTTTGAACCCTCTGTTATATGGTTTTGAACCCTTTTCAGTTTGGTTTTTGGCCTTGTGCCTTCAAAATTTTCAAAATTCCCGTCAAACGTTTTGGGTTTTAAATAATGTGAACATGTGCAAACTGGAAGGGTGAATGCCTGTATTCTGGGTTTTCTGTCTAGGCAAGCACTTCGTATACATCTCATCAGACGCGAGACCAGTTGTGCTTACCTGGGAATTCCTGGGATGAGTGTTCACTTATAGGCGAGCATGTCTTCATTATACATTATTTTTGACCCATTTACTTTGATTAGTCACTGTGTGTTGTTTGTTTGCTCTGTGATACGGACAAATGACTACCATCTTTGCTTTTGTTGATTTTGTTTCATCTCATTCTCTTCATCCAATCATCTCACTCGTTTCCTTTCATGTTTTCCTCTTTTAGAATGCCTCCTCGACGCGAGAACCAGATAGCAACTGCCGAGCTGGCAGAAATTATTGCGCAGCAGATGGCTGCCCAATTCCCAAATCTCTTTGCTCAATGGCAACAAGCCAACAACAACAACAATGTTCCATGCAAATACAAGGATTTTAACCAGGCTAAACCACTCAAGTTTAGTGGTTCTGAAGGAGCAACTGGGCTTCTTCAGTGGTTTGAAAGCATTGAGAATACTTTTCGCCACGTGCAGTGCCCGGATAATCGCAAGGTCGAGTTCTCCTCGAGCGTATTTCAGAAGAGGGCTCTTACATGGTGGAATGGGGTGATGAGAGACCGAGGTGCAGAAGTTGCTCTCGCACAGACATGGGCTGAACTTAGAGCCCTTATGATGAGGGAATTCTGTCCTCGCCATGAACAGCGAGCATTGGAGAAAGAGTTTGATGTTTTGAAGCAAGATAGTGGTGAGCACAGGGCTTATACGGATCGGTTTGAGGAGTTGAGTTTGCTTTGCCCGACTATGGTTACCCCACTCGACAAGGCTATCGAGAGATACATCGACGGCCTACCTGACTCGGTACAAGACATTCTTACTGGTAGTGAACCTGCCACACTCCGTCAGGCGATTGAGTTATCCGCGACATTGACTGAGTCGCAGATAAGAAAGGGAAAGCTACACCGGAAGGGTGACAAGGGCAAGAAGCAGTCGGCTGACAAGGAAGATAGCAAGAAAGGTCAAAACTTGAATGGAAAGAACTCTGGTTCTTCGAAGAGGTCAAGGAAGCGTAAGGCTTCCCAAAATTTTGCTATCACTGCCCAAGCTAATCTGGCAGCTCCCAACCAACCCGCACAGCCTCCAGCAAAGAAACCCTATACAGGGAATGCACCTTTGTGCAATAGATGCAACAGTCACCACCAGCCGCAACTTCCATGCCGTTTCTGTACTAACTGTGGGAAATCAGGCCATCTTGCCAATGTTTGTCGGTCTGCTCAGAATCCCGCGGTTCAGAACCCGGCTCAACAAGTTGCTCAGCCTCCTGCTCCGCAACAGGGTCAAGCTGCACGACCACAATACCCACCGGGTGCTTGTTACAATTGTGGGGATCTGGCCCACTATAGGAATCGGTGCCCAAGACTGGCGAACCAGAACCAGAACCAGAATCAGGCTCCGGCTCGAGGCCGAGTTTTTAACATGAATGCCCAAGAGGCACAGGCTGAAGATAATGTGGTGAACGGTACGTTCTTTATTAATAATCAGCCTGCATCTGTTCTTTTCGATTCTGGTGCCGATAAGAGTTTCGTGTCATTATCTTTTGAGCAAATGCTTCGCGTGTCTAGAACGAAACTAGGCAAATCTTTGACAGTAGAAGTTGCTAATGGTGAACCCATTATTCTTGATTCTGTTCTTCGCAACTGCCAGTTGAATCTTAACGACCATCTTTTTCCTATTGACCTCGCGCCTATGCAACTTGGAAGCTTCGACGTTATTGTGGGAATGGATTGGTTATCCAAGCATCACGCAGAGATAGTTTGTTCTAAGAAGATTGTTCGTGTGCCGCTTTCGACAGGCGAGATTCTGCAGGTTCAAGGTGAGAAGCCCACCGGTGGTCTCAAACTCATGTCTTGTTTTAAAGCTCGGAAGTATCTGCAGAAGAACTATGTGGCTTTCTTAGCACATGTTACAGAAGATAAAGGCAAGGGTAAGTCTATTTCAGATATTCCTGTCGTTTGGGATTATTCTGAAGTATTCCCTGAAGATTTACCTGGTCTACCTCCAGCACGCCAAGTCGAGTTCCGCATTGATCTCGTACCTGGTGCAAATCCCATTGCCAGAGCTCCATATCGTCTTGCACCATCTGAGATGCAAGAGTTGTCTAAACAGCTTCAGGAGCTCTCTGACAAAGGCTTTATCCGTCCCAGTTTTTCACCTTGGGGTGCTCCAGTTCTTTTTGTCAAGAAGAAGGATGGATCCTTTAGGATGTGTATCGATTATCGTGAGCTTAACAAGCTTACCATCAAGAATCGATATCCCCTACCTCGCATCGACGACCTCTTTGATCAGTTACAAGGCGCTTCTTATTTTTCGAAGATTGATCTGCGATCTGGATATCATCAACTTCGGGTGCAAGAAGAAGACATTCCGAAGACAGCATTCCGTACTCGTTATGGACATTACGAGTTCACAGTCATGCCATTCGGTTTGACTAATGCTCCTGCTGTTTTCATGGACTTAATGAATAGAGTCTGTAAACCTTATTTGGATCAGTTCGTCATTGTTTTTATCGATGACATCTTGATTTACTCTAAGACGCGAGCTGATCACGAGCAGCATCTTCGTCTTACTCTGGAACTCCTAAAGAAAGAGCAACTTTTCGCCAAATTCTCCAAATGCGAATTTTGGCTTAAAGAAGTTCAATTTTTGGGACACATTATCAACGAACGAGGTGTTCATGTAGATCCCTCCAAGATCAGTGCGATTAAGGATTGGGATACGCCTACTACTCCTACTGAAGTTCGTTCATTTCTTGGTCTAGCGGGTTATTATCGCCGCTTCATTGAAAACTTCTCTAAGATTGCAGTTCCTCTAACTGCTCTAACTCAGAAGAAAATGCCCTTTTTCTGGGGATTCAAACAAGAGGAAGTTTTTCAACACTTGAAGCAGAAGCTTTGCGATGCGCCTGTACTATCATTGCCTGAGGGTGATGATGATTTTGTCGTGTATTGTGATGCATCTAAATTGGGTCTTGGCTGTGTTCTTATGCAAAGAAACAAAGTCATAGCCTATGCATCGAGGCAGTTGAAGATACATGAGAAGAACTACACCACTCATGATCTTGAGTTGGGTGCAGTTGTCTTTGCTCTCAAGATCTGGAGACACTATTTGTACGGTACAAAATGTGTGGTTTTCACTGACCACAAAAGTCTTCAGCATATCTTCAACCAGAAAGAACTCAACATGAGACAGCGACGTTGGGTTGAGCTTTTAAACGACTACGACTGCGAAATTCGCTACCATCCTGGTAAGGCGAATGTCGTAGCTGATGCATTGAGTCGCAAGGAACGTACTAAGCTTCATTGTGTACGTGTTCAATCTGTTATTCAAGCTCGGTCTGATATTCAAGCCCGCATTTCTCAAGCTCAACAATCTTGTGTTTCACAGGGTTTGATGGATAAGGAATTTCCCTATCACATATCACCTGCTCTTGAACTGAAGGACAATGGATCATATTACTTCATGGACCGTTTGTGGGTCCCAAGCCAGGATGATCTTCGTACCTTGCTTATGGATGAAGCCCATAAGTCTCGTTATTCTATTCATCCGGGCTCAGATAAGATGTATAAGGATCTTCGTATTCAGTATTGGTGGCCTGGTATGAAGAAAGACATTGCCTTATACGTATCAAAATGCCTTACTTGTCTTAAGGTTAAGGCTGAACATCAGCGTCCTTCTGGTTTATTGGAGCAACCAGAGATCCCAGTTTGGAAATGGGAAAACATTACTATGGATCTTGTTACCAAACTTCCACGCACCAAGAAAGGTCATGATGCCATCTGGGTAGTCGTTGATCGTCTCACAAAGTCAGCGCATTTCTTGCCAATCCGCAAGGATTTTCCTACTGACAGACTTGCTCAAATCTATGTGGATGAAATTGTAGCTCGACATGGTGTTCCTTTGAACATCATTTCTGACAGAGATGCTCGTTTCACTTCTCACTTTTGGAGAACCATGCAATCTGCTATGGGGACCCAACTTAATCTGAGCACAGCTTATCATCCACAAACAGATGGTCAATCTGAGAGAACAATCCAGACACTGGAGGATATGCTTAGAGCTTGTGTGATCGATTTTGGTGGTAGTTGGGATTCACATCTTAAATTGATTGAATTCTCCTACAACAACAGTTATCACACTAGCATCAAGATGGCTCCTTTCGAAGCTCTCTATGGTCGAAAATGTCGTTCACCAGTCTGCTGGAATGAGATTGGCGAGGCTCAACTTACTGGACCTGCCCTCATTTTAGAGACAACTGACAAGGTCAAGAAAGTTCGTGATAACCTTCAGGCAGCTAGAAGCCGTCAGAAGATTTACGCGGACCCAAAACGCAAAGCCTTGGAATTTCAAGTCGGTGATCGAGTATTACTTAAGGTCTCACCTTGGAAAGGTGTGATCAGATTTGGAAAGAAAGGAAAACTTGCACCTAGATACGTTGGACCATTCAAGATCGTCGAAAGAATCGGAAAGGTAGCCTACAGACTTGAGTTACCTCCTGAACTTGGAAATGTTCATCCAACTTTTCACGTGTCCAATCTCAAGAGGTGTTCAGCTGATGAGAACCTCTCCATACCGCTTGACGAAATTCGTGTTGGCAAAACACTGAAATTTGTTGAGAAACCAGTGGAAATCATGGAACGTGAAGTCAAATGGCTTAAACGCAAGCGCATTCCTTTGGTCAAAGTTCGCTGGGAAGCTAAACGTGGACCCGAGTTTACTTGGGAATGCGAAGATCAAATGAAGGCGAAATATCCGCATCTTTTCCCACGAGTTTCCTCTAAATAAATTTCGGGACGAAATTTCCACAAGTAGGGGAGACTGTAACAACTGTGCTTGTAATCACTATGAACAGTTCTGTTATCAATAAAACAATGTTATTTGATCTCAATGTTTGTTTTGTTATGTTTTACATTTTTCATGTTTTGACTTTTGTTCAATTCCAAACTCTACATCACTTTCTGGAGAGTTATACGCAAACTAGTGCGTAAACGTACTCAGTTTAATGCGAGAAATACTCTGGAACATCAACATATACTCAACATACCTTAAATATCCTTTACATAGCTTAGAAATAGGCTTTGAGGGGTTTGGTGTGCTAAAATAAACTTTTGGGACATTCAGGGACTAAAAGTGTCAAAAAGTGCACAAGTTTGCATTTTCGCGCATAACTTACGTTCTGAATACATCCGGACATCCAAAAATTTATGTAAGCACTAAAACATTTTATTTTAGTGTTCGGCATAAGAAAAATCCATGCGTCGCATCATTTGGATCAGTTTTGCACTTTCGGGACCAGATTCGATATATTAGCCGTTGTTTAATTCACAACCACACATTCTAACAATGCTTAGTCAACACATGTGTGGATGGAATTTAAACACCTAAACACCATGACATTTCAACACATGTGTGGATGGAATTTAAACACCTAAACACCATGACATTTCAACACATGTGTGGATGGAATTTAAACACCTAAACACCATGACATTTCAACACATGTGTGGATGGAATTTAAACACCTAAACACCATGACATTTCAACACATGTGTGGATGGAATTTAAACACCTAAACACCATGACATTTCAACACATGTGTGGATGGAATTTAAACACCTAAACACCATGACATTTCAACACATGTACGGATGGGATTAAGGCACGTTTTCCATGAAACGATCTCAACGGTTCACCGAAAACTATATATACCCCATGCCTTTCATTGTTTTAAGGCACTAGAATCTGATTAGTTGTGTTCTAAGTTGAAACCTTGTTTCATACCTGAACTATATTGATCTAGATTAGCATTCGGGGACCCTTCGTAAGTATTCTTTCGTTCTTTTCCTTATTTTTACTGCTTTTCGAGTCAGAAAGTCAAACTTTGTTTGACTTTCAGCGTTGACCAGTAATGGTCAATGCGAAGTTCGATTGAACTTCGCAACGTGATTGTGATCACGATGGTCATAGTCCCTTGGGACTATGCCTACTGATTACCACGTTGTTTAGGGTCGTAGGGTAAGCGATCTAATAAATCGCTTATACCTCGAACCCGACCCATTTGGTCGATCATTAGGATCTGACCAAACACATTAGGTGACCATAGTAGGTAGGGAATAACCTTCCGAGGTTATACCCTATGGTCACATCGTTTAAGTAGTTGTATGATAGGTAGTTTATATGCCTTAGGTAAATTACCAGAATACCCTTTTCATGTATAATTGGTAATTAAGCATATGTAACCTAAACTTTTGTCACGTAACTGATTTTGTAACATGTTTAGGCATATAATACTTGTCATAGGACTAGTTAGGCGGTCCGAACGCGTTTCACGCGCACGATGCGTTAAAGTAGCATAAGCTACCTAAACGGATCATAATGGGTCAATAAGACTTAGGTTAAGTTTCATTTAGCATGTAGGCTTTGTTAAACCATATCACGTGAGTTCCGACACTCATTTGGTTTACAAACCCTAATGCTACCCAGTCTTCCGAGATAGGTCCGGTTATTAACATAGTTACCTATACTAGGTGCCGTTTGATTCCGAGATCTCTAGCGTTGCTTGGTGATTATCTTTATACGACTGAGCAATCTCAAGTGAGTACATAGACCCCTCTTTTACTGTTTTCCAAACTGTTTTGGGGTGGAACACATGTGCCTACTTGTTACTTTCAAGCTTTCCTGTTTTCACATCATATACATGCTATGTTCGTTAGTACATAATAGTACATGATTTCATTTCATCTTATGCTAGGTGTGCCCATTGTGTGCATTACTTAGTACATTGTTTTACATGACATTTCATGCTAGGTGTGCCCATTGTGTGCATTACTTAGTACATTGTTTTACATGACATTTCATGCTAGGTGTGCCCATTGTGTGCATTACTTAGTACATTGTTTTACATTACATTTCATGCTAGGTGTGCCCATTGTGTGCATTACTTAGTACATCGTTTTACATGACTTTTCACGCTACGTATGTTCATTTGATTACATACTTAGTGCATCGTTTTCACATGCTTACATTTTGTTATGACATTTGGTTTGTTTACATGGGACAATACATTCATTAACATTAGCTACGCCGTTCGTTAGTAGGTAGTGGTACCATAGGAATTGACAACTCCCGTTCCGGACATCCCAGGGAAAGGGGACAGAAAGGAATGACCGAATTCGATGATATAAGACAGATAGACCTTTAATTTGTTTAAAGGGTTTATCACCACAGTCACAAGGCTTGGATGTATGCATTTTCACAATACCGCATAAATGTTCATATTAAATAGTTGCATGCATTTACACAAAACATAGCGTTGATTTAAACCAAGTTTTACTTCAATACCTTGTTTTTGTGCATATGGTTTAGTTGAGACATTTCACTTGCCATACATGACATATTTGACATAGACATTTGACATGGATATTTGACATAGACATTTGACATGGATATTTGACATAGACATTTTGACATGATTTACATCTTGACATAAACACTTTGACATATTATTCAATACATTTGACAATTTGTTTAAACATAGACTTCTTACATTGATTGGTTTGGTTTGATTAAGTGATTAAGTAACGATGCGTGTGTAATATGATACAAGCATGGTGGATACGCCGCTGGTACTTCCTATATATAAGTGTTTGTATGGTATTACATGTCGTAACGTTATTTGAATCATTTCTATATTGAGACATAGAACATTTTATACAAATAACATACTTTTCACAAGACATTGATTTACAAAACAACTTATCTTATACAAACACATCTTTTTACATGGTCATTTATTTAACTGACATTTACTTATACATATCATCTGATCTTATTGTTTTCAAATGATTTACAAGACAAAGCAAATTACAAGGTTCATGACTAAACATTTTTCTTAAACATAAGTCATGAATCCTATTTTCAAAAACCTATGTATCTCACAGGCATTTTTATGCTGACGTACCTATTTTCACATGTGTTTTCAGGTGCTTTTCCATAGGATGTTGATCATGATACTAGGGCGGACCTGTGCCTTAGAGACTTTAAAAGATGATAGACTATGTTTAATTATGTTATAAACTCTTTTGTTTACCGTTCAAGACAATGTAACACCTTTGTTAAATAAATAAAATACACTTTGTGTGCCATGGTTATGAAACAATTAAATTCTGTCGCAACACGCCCCGATGTTTCCGCCGCGATTTGTTGTTTTACGCGGTCGGGGTGTGACACACTGACCAAACCCAAAGACCATGGATGACATCTTTATTTCAAACGCAGCATAAAAACTTTCAACGCCCGCCATATCCACTTATTAGTTCCCTGAAATACATGTAGTTTAAAAACATCAACAAAAGTTGAGCGAGTTCATGTGTTTAGTATGTATGCACGTGTCGTTCTTGAAAACTTTTGTATGTATGTATGTCTGTGTAAACTGGTATGAAGCAATAAGGAAAAATAGATCAATTAATGTGTAGCTAATACATTAAAAAGTAACATGGTATAGGAAGTACTCAAACCTGTATGCGTATTTCGTACCGGCACCTCCGGCGGAACGACATAGTCACCACATGCGGCCACTCGCAGGCCCATGGGTGGGGCTCGCAACACCCAATAGATCTATCACTCATGCCCCTCGGTCCTTATACAAGGATTAATGGTCTTAAGCTAATGGCCTACCCATTCACGTGATCTAGCAGTAACTTTCCTTAGCTAATCATACCAAGGTAATTGTTTGTAAGCAGTATGTAACATGTATTTCACCCCGAAGTATAAAACTGAAAACAGTTAAGAGAAAAGGGGGACATGAACTCACTGTATTGCGTCTTCGTATCCAATGTAACTCGAAGCTTCCTCTAGAACGCACGACTACCTACAGGCGTACTACGGTCCGTTAGACGAGCGGGTCGTATCTTGTCTTAGTATTTGATTAATGCCTTTGAGTTACGTTTTAAAGTGTGTTCAATATGTTTGTAATAATACTTCTCGAGTATTGTTATTCGCATTTCCTTCCCAAGGATGGGAGTATCTCATACTTGTGTATTCGTATTCTTGTGTTCGTATAACTTGCCATGTATTGGCGTCGTATCCCGGTGTAGTATTCCAAATAATAATATGCCAATATATTCTCAATATATTACTTCAAAACAATATATTTTCAAGTCTCACTTGGAAAATATTTATAAACTTATTTTGTCCAAATTAATGCATTTCAAGAAATTACATATTTTTCCCAAAAATATTATATTTCTTAATAAACCCAAGAAAATATATTTTTATCTCCCAAAAATAGTATATTTTCTCCTTGTCCAAAAATAATGATATACTTGGTAATAGAAACCATACTTTCACTTCTTTTGTATCCAAAATAACGTTTACCAAAAATATATTGTAATGGTATTTTTCGGAATATCCCATAAGTTACGTTTTTGTGTTCAATTTCACAATATTATGTGCGTAACTTAAATATTTATTCCTTGTGATTTTTGGTATTATTTTGGAGTTGTTATTTCCATGGTATTTGTTAAGTTATATTATTTTACCCTAAAATAATATAACTACTCCACAAAGTAGACAAATATTCACACAAGTGTTATATTTACCCATTTTATTTACAAAATCCAACCTCCGGTACTTTGTATTTTTGTAACAAAACCTATGGCGAAGTTTATTTTGAAAAACAAGGTTGAAACATATCTGCAAACACTTGTTAGAAAATAATTTCTAAGTGTTGGAATTTTTAGGAAATTTCGCCATAGTTTCCTTTGTAAATGGAGGTGTCCATGCTATTTAGCATATCATTTTCTTTTCCAAAAATCATTCAAACCATCAACAACAATCTCTAAATCATATTACACTCACCAAGTGCAAAAACAATGCACTTTACATAATAACATGAACATGGTTCTTCACAAAAATGTGTAGTAACTTGATAAAGTGTTTAGTGGGTTTAGTTACCCTCCAAAGTGTGTTTACTTCTTTTAAAATCTCATTCTTGCAAAGATTTAGTGTTTACAACTTGTAAACATAATTTACAAAAATGTGTATTTATTGGATCTTCTTGCTTTAAAAGTATTTCTACACTTGTATTGTCACTAAAAATAGTGTAGGTTTAATAAAAATCATGATCTTTCAAGAATCATCTTTTTAAACTTGGTTTCTTTAGAAAATCATTCACAAATCTTAGATTCCTAAGTCCACTAGTTTACTTTGTTTATTATTTTACAAGATATCCCTTCATTTATCAAGTTCATGTCTTGACAAGAGGATGATCATTTTGTGTTTCTACATAATCATCCTCTAACTTGCTAGATCATGTGTTTAATCACAATCTATCAAGCTTCATATAATGATCAACATCAACATCTCTAGCAAATAACAAGCAATCATTATTTATACACTAAACAATATCATTCTATTCATATTTCATCATATGTAAGACTTATGTTCAAGATTCAAGTTTATGTCTTTGAGTGTTCTTGTTAATTTCATCATATTACATGTTTTATCCAACAAAAATGGAAGTAATCAAGAGTTAAAAGAATCTTACTACTAGCTTGAAGCTAGGGAAGATCACTAGTGAAAATGTGGAGGATAACAGCAAACGAAGGTGGTCCTTCAAGTTCCGTAAGCACCGAGCCTCATTGATGACCTTGTTACACCTTGAAGTACACTTGGATGGATTGAATGGAAATCGAAAATGGTTGTGGTATATAGGGTATGTTCGGCCGAAGCTTACTAGAGGGAGAAGGGAGTGTTATGTTGTGGTGAATGATGAAGAAGAATGATGGATACATATATCCTCTAAACCTTAATATCCAATGGGTCATGTGCTTCCAAAGTACACTACAAAATCTTGGTAACTCCAAGAGAAGATTATGAGAATTTAGAGAGATTATGTAAATCTTTGGGGTGGGGCCACTAGTGAACCGTAAATCATATATGGGAGGGGGGTAAATTGTAATTTGAATGGTAAATAAATTAACTAGTGGAAAGTTAAAGGTAATATCTAATGCTTAGTGTGTAGGATGCTTTATATAGGGAGTTCAAGTGTTCGGGAACCAATACTAGCTCAGAAAAATAAAAACAATGTCTTTAACAATATTTTAGTGTTCCGGGTAATGTCCGGTTGTTTGGTCAGATATCGTACCGTTAAAGTGATAAGTTACACCGTATAGTGTCTTTTATGTATCTTTTAGTGACCCTTTTAATTCCTGACATTTAGGAAAGCATACAGGACCATTTTGCCATATTTTTGCACATTACTAGCATGTTAAAATGCTCAATTTTGATGTTAAATGCAGAATTCTGCACTTTGAGTGGATTTTAGGCACTTTACGGCACCTAAACTATCACCTAGTGACGCAGTTTTATGGTCCTTAGCTCCCTACACTCCATACTAGTGTAGTACCTTGTCTCTGGCTCATACTGGGCCTTAAAACATTGTCAGCATGTTTCTGAATTATCCTCTCACTGTGCTAACTGTGCTTTGTGCATCAAGTATGTCACTAAAGTTTGTATGTGATAAATGTTGTGACAGTATGAAATGTGATGCACATGTATGTATGATACAAAAATCAGAAGGCAGTTTAAGTCATCAGTTGTAATTAAGCACAGTCATTAAGAATTAATCAATATTAATTAAACGTACGGATGTATGCAAATTTGACAGTTGTCACAATTATTGCAAAGTTATTCAAGTTCTGATTATTTGATTGATAGAATTTATCCAACTGGCAGGTTTTGAAGTCTTTCAGGACAAGAAGATGGAAGAGAAGGATACTGGTAAGAAACAAAGTGTCGGTTATAACAAGTGTCCGCCTCCGATTTGGGAAGGATATTCTCCCAGAAAACCAAATGAGGAACAAGTCAAAAAGGTTGTCAATATAAAGTTAAAGTCTGAAACAACTGATGAGTTGCTAGATAACATTGACGTCACATTCACATCGTCTGAAACTGATCATGAGTCTGAGTTAATAAAGAAAGTGGTTGATCAGGTGTTGGATAAAGATGAGGGGTCAGAGTCAAAGTCCGAATCTGAGAGTTCGAGTTCGTCAGTCGACAGTCCAAAATTGTCGGTCAAAAGGGTTTACAATAAAGAATTTTTGTTATCAAAAAATAATTTGAATGAAGAATCAATCAAAGTGGTATATACTTTGAATGATTCAGACAAATTATATTCTGATGAAGAATTTCCAATAAGAGGTGTTAAAACTGAAATGATCAAAAAGGTTTTCAAAATAACAGAAATTAATATTTCTGAAATAAAAGATGAAAATTTTACTGAAAAACCTAAAAAATACACTTCAAGAGTTCAACAAAGATTGAACAAGAAAAAAGGTTACAATTCTGGTTCTGGTTTTCAAAATAAACCAAACCATAACAGTAATTTCAAAAAGAAAGGCTTAGGTTTTACTTCACCCGAAAATCATAAAAATGAGAAAATTTCTAAAACAAAAACAATATTTGTTTCAGGGTCAAGTTCTGAGGAAGAAGCAAAGAGCTCATTCTGGAAGCAATCAAACAAAGAGTTCTTCACAGAAAAACAAAAGTTTGAAAGGAATGGAGCAAATTACAAAAAGGAAACAAGAACCTGTTACCAATGTCATGAAGTTGGTCACATCGCCTGGAACTGTCCAAAGGCAACCAACACAACACAGGAAGTTGTTTCTAAACTCAAAGAAAAAGTTGTTGATAAAACTGAACCACCAACTAAAAAATGCAAAGTGTTTAAAAATTCAACATATGAAGTTGGTGAATGTTCGAAAAGGTTTTACAAAAGAAGGGTGAATCTTGACAACCAAATATGGGTTGTTAAGAAATCAGATGTGAAATCTGGCGATGAATCTGACTCGTCAAAGTCAGAGGAGCCACCAGTTGAATCAAAAGGAGAAAATTCAGTACCGCCAATGGATGATGTAACACCTGTGCCTCCACGGCCATCAAACAAATACCGAACCAATGAAATATTATATTTCATACTTGGGAATTGTAAAAATATGTGTATCATTTGCACATATCAATTCTTGTTCAATTCCAAACTCTAAATCGCTTTCTGGAAGGTTATACGCGCACCGATGCGTAAATATAACCAGTTTAATGCAACAAACACTCCGGAATAGTGACATAGGCTTAACATACCTTAAATAACCTTTACATAACTTAGAAATAAGTTTTGAAGGCTTTGGTATGGCAAAAACAAGCTAATTCGCTTACAGGGGCTAAACTTGATAAACTGCGAAAGTATGCCAATTTGAACTGTAACAGACATTCCGGAACATGACTCTAAGTTAAACACACCTTAAATATCCTCTACATAGCTTAGATATAGGCTTTGAGGGGTTCGGTGTGCTAAAATAAACTTTTGGCTCATTCAGGGACTAAAAGTGTCAAAAAGTGCACAAGTTTGCACTTTCGCGCATAACTTACGTTCTGAATACATCCGGATATCCAAAAATTTATGTAAGCATGACTATATTATGCTTTAGTGTTTGGCTTGCCAAAAATCCATTCGTTGCGTCATTTGGATCGTTTTTCGTGCTTATGCGCATTCCGTCGTAATTAAGCGAACATCGCGTTCGTACGACCAAACGAACCAACATCCGGCATATTTTTGAGCATTTTTTGAGTTCCCTATACTTTAACTTCATTTTAGAGCCTTGAAATGAGGTTAACGGGGTTCAAACGCATCGAAAAAGGCCTTAAACACGTGCAGGGACCATTTCTGCCACTTTTGAAACATTTCTGAAACAGGGGGGTGCTAGCGTAGCGCGACTGCCTAATGCCTTTGCAGTAGCGCTACGCGACTGCCTAACCAGACCAGATTAAGTGTATTTAACATCAGATTGCAGCTGTTTAATCCTCCACCACACACTCACACTTGTCTAGTCAGCTGATAAGAACCCATTTTTAGTCACCACAACTTGCCAACAAGTGTACGCACGAGATTCTATCACGTTATTCAAGAAACGATCCTAACGGTTCGGGTATTCCTATAAATACCCATCCACCCCATTGCAAAACTTACAAGAATTTTGATTTGAGAAACTCAAAGTTGAAACTATTGTTTCATACCTGAGATTTTTGAATCGAAATTAGCATTCGGGGACCCTTCGTAAGTATTCTTTCGTTCTTTTATTGCTTTTCGAGTCTTTCGAGTCTGAAAGTCAAACTTTGTTTGACTTTCTGCATTGACCAGTTTATGGTCAATGCGAAGTTCGTTTGAACTTCGCAACGTGAGTGTAATCACGTTGGTTATAGTCCCTTGGGACTATGCCTACTGATTACCACGTTGTCTAGGGTCGTAGGGTAAGCGATCTAATAAATCGCTTATACCTCGAACCCGACCCATTTGGTCGATCTTTAGGATCCGACCAAATACATTAGGTGACCATAGTGTTGGGAATAACCTTCCGAGGTTATACCCTATGGTCACATCGTTTGAGTAGTTTTATGATAGGTAGTTTATATGCCTTAGGTAAATTAACAGAATACCCTTTTCATGTATAATTGGTAACTAAGCATATGTAACCTAAACTTTTGTCACATAACTGATTATGTAACATGTTTAGGCATATAATACATGTCATAGGACTAGTTAGGCGGTCCGAACGCGTTTCACGCGAACGACGCGTTAAAGTAGCATAAGCTACCTAAATGGGTCGTAATGGGTCGTAAACAATTATGTTAGGTTTCATTTAGTATGTAGGATTTGTTAAACCAAATGACACGAGTCTCTACACTCGTTTGGTTTACGAACCCTCATACTACCCGATCTTCCGATTTAGGTCCGGTTTATTAACATAGTTACCTATATTAGGTGCCGTTTGATATCCGCGATCTCTAGCATTGTTTGGTTGTTACTCAAGGACTACTAAGCAATCTCAAGTGAGTACATAGACCCCTCTTTTACTGTTTTCCAAACTGTTTTGGGGTGGAACACATATGCCTACTTGTTACTTTCGTGCTTTCCTGTTTTCACATCATATACCTGCTATGCTCGTTAGTACATTATAGTACATTGTTTTACATTGACATTTTATGCTATGTATGTTCATTGCGTGCATACTTAGTACATCGTTTTACATTTACATTTTATGCTATGTATGTCCATTGCGTGCATACTTAGTACATCGTTTTCATCACATGCTTACATTTTGTTATGACATTTGGGTTGTTTACAATGGAACAATACATTCATTAACATTAGCTACGCCGTTCGTTAGTAGGTAGTGGTACCATAGGAATTGACAACTCCCGTTCCGGACATCCTGGGAATGGGGATGAAAGGAATGGCCGAATTCGGTATAAATAATTTAGATAAACCTTTAAGTTGTTTAAGGGTTTATCGCCGCAGTCTCAAGGCTTGGATGTATGCATTTTAACAATACCGCATAGATGTTCGTATCAGTATAGCATGCATTTCCACAAAACATAGCTTTGATTTAAACCAAGTTTTACTTCAATACTATGTTCTTGTGCATATGGTTTAGTTGATACATTTCACTAGCCATACATATCATTTTGTTTACATATTACATGATTTACATTGATCATGCATTTCCACAAAACATAGCTTTGATTTAAACCAAGTTTACTTCAATACTATGTTCTTGTGCATTTCATCTATGGTTTAGTTGATGCATTTTCACTAGCCATACATATCATTTTGGTTACACATTACATGGTTTACATTTGACACATAAACACTTTTGACATTGGTTATACATTACATGATTTACATTTTGACATAAACATTTTAACATATTATTTCAATACATTTGGAAGTTGGTTTAAACATAGACATCTTACATTGTTGGTTTGGTTTGAGTAAGTGATTAAGTAACGAGGCGTGTGTAATATGATACAAGTATGGTGGATACGCCGCTGGTACTTCCTATATATAAATGTTTGTATGGTATTACATATCGTAGCGTTATTTGAATCATTTCAGTTTATGACATATAACATTTTATACAAATAACATACTTTTCACAATACATTGTTTTACAAACAACTTAACTTATACAAACTCATTTTACATGGTTATTCATTTAACCATGAATTATTCTCTTATTTATACGTATTATCTGAACTTATTGTTTTTCAAATGATTTACAAAGACAAAACAGATTACAAGGTTCATGACTAAACATTTTCTTAAACATAAGTCATGAATCTTATTTTCACAAAACCTATGTACTCGCCGGCATTTTTATGCTGACGTACCTATTTTCACATGTGTTTCAGGAAATGAAGCATAGGATTGATCAAGATACACTTAGGCGGACATGGGCCTTAGTGACAATAAAAGATGCAGACTAGTTAATTATGTTATGTTTCTTTGATTTTCAAGACATTGTAACTCGTGTATTTAATAAAACAATATTTCAATTTCCATGTGTTATGAAACAATGATTCTGTTACAACACTCCCCGACGTTTCCGCCACGTTTTGTATGTTCTACGTGGTCGGGGTGTGACAGATGATGTCAACTTTCCACCATTGCGGGCTGAAAATTTAAAATCAAAAGTTGGTAAAGTGGAAATCTCGAATCAATTCTATTCTGAAAAGAATGAATTTTATGTTGAAAAAGCGTTTAATGGAAAAGTGAAACATATTTTCGAAAAAATGGTCGATGGTAGGGCCAAAGGGGTAAAAGATTTTTATGAAGCAAAAAGAAATGTTCAAACCCCAAGTGAAATTGAGAAGGTCACACCCAAAGCTGGTCAGGCTTGGGTGTCTGTATTCTTTGCTTGAAAATCTTGATTATGCCGGAGCTCCCAAGTTGGTAATCGTGGAGCAGGAATCAGCATCATTCTTGAAATATTTTTGTTTGGAAAACCTACAAGTGGTAAAACTCAAAAATGTCATATTTCAATTTACAAGTGGTATTGTTGAAGTGAACATACAAGTGTTTGTTCCTACAAGTGGTTAATCAAGGTCATTAAGTTGAACTTGATTTAACTTTCATACAAGTGGTTGAAATAACAAAGTGATGAACAAATCCCCGATCTTACAAGTGGTTTCAACAAAACTAATTTTCTGGAAAAACCATTTGATTAAAACAAACTTGAGTGTTTTGAAATCATAATGGGAAAATAGTTTGTTGTCAGGGGGAGTTCTGATTGTTTATGCCAAGTGGATGGCGAATTGAAGCAATTCACATCAGTTTGTAAAAATTTTCTTTAAGTGGTTTTGAATTTTAGGGGGAGTAAGAAATTTCAGAAAATCCAAAAACATTAGAAAATTTAACAAAGCCAAAAACATGATAAAATCAAAAATGAGTTTTGTTGAGAAAAGAGGAAATGATAGTACATCAGTGGACTATTACAGCACGCTAACGAATTGGAAAGTCAAATGTGATAAACGGTCTCACTGAGGATGTGTCAGTAGGTTTTTATACATTCAGTAGATTGTTTTCGAGATATAAACCTAAATATCAAAATTTGCTTATCTCGTGGGGAACATCTCTCGGATATATGGGTAACCCCCGAAATCTTGTTTGAAAGACTTTATATTTCTGACATACTAGGTCTTTGTGCGTGATGATAACTGGGGTATTATACCAGGACTTCTGATTTTGCGGGAGCAATAGCCTAGTCCTCGTATAATACTTTACATTGCTTTAATCTTAAAGCTCGCCCTCAGCATAAAAAATGATGAAACATTGAAAAATGCTAATTAAGTGCTGTTGTAAATAAAAGATTCTCTAAAGGGAACCCACCGAAAAGCGAACCATCATCTCTCTGATTTTGCGAAAGCAATAGCCTGAGCTCTCATGGTATTGCATTTAACCCCTTTACAGATATTATTAGTGTACATTCACCTGTAAGACTGAATATAGGAGTCTGGATACGGGAGTATATTCTGAGGTGGGACACACGAATAAGTTTAAGTCCTTAAAACACTAATCTCGTATCTCGAAACAGTTGAACTTTGTGTGAAAATTTAAGTGGATCAGTATACTGATAATCTAAGTGAATCTTTTTAGAACTTAAAATGTTTAAAGCTTAACGGTGTTAGTGATTTGTCTCATAAACTGATATGATCCTCTTACACAAACTCACAAAAATATTGTATGTAAATATTTCTTTGCTGTTTTTTCTTTAAAAAAATAAAAAAAATCCAAAAAGAGTGTGTTTTAGCATAAAATTTTGAAAAATCCAAAAAGATTTTATTTCATCTTATTTTCGACAACTGATGTTGAAAAGCTGATTTTCAAAATTCCGAGTGCTAAACATGACGACAACTGGGTTGGGATAGTGTGTTTGAAATGTGAAATGATTTTAATGAAATACCAAATTTGTATGTTTCAATTACAAGTGGTTAGTAGAGATTAAAATTGTTAAATTTTAAAAATTGTAAAAACTTATGTGTTGGGTAGAGATTTGTGCAGATCCCCGTGTTTGATCCTGTTGCTACGGAGAGCCAGGAATCGTTCTTGAACCTGTGAAAGTGCTATGTCAGATTGCGATCCCGGAACAATTTAAGGGGGAGTCTACAAGCAAAGGGGAGTCTGAAGACAGTAGAGCCAGTTTCTGATTATGGAACTATGATCAAGACAGAAGTTGATGTTGCTGATGAGTGAAAGAATAAGGTGATTGAAGTTTATTAGATCAACATCCAAGGGGGAGGTTAGCTGCAGAAGCTGATAAAGAGAAGATTGAGGATGCTTACAATGTCAGATACTTTGGAAAGAGCGTGAAGACTGATCAAGACTGAGGACTCGTCAAACTGAAGACTCGACACCGAAGACTTCGTCAACATCCAAGGGGGAGTCTGTTGGTGCATATGTCTGTCAACTTCGTCTTGTATCGAGTCTTGTATCTAGATAGGATAAACCAGAGCTCGATAGTCAAAGAAATAGGGTTTTAGTGCTGATTGACCATTTCACACGAAATGGCAGTTTCACACGAAATGGCAGTTTCACACGAAATGGCATTTCGTGCGAAATGAAAAGTCCATTTCGTGCGAAATGAAAAGTCCATTTCGTGTGAAATGAAAAATCCTATAAATAGGTGGCTTGAGATTTCATTTGTAACTTTGGATTCCGGTAGCGAAGCTCTGCCGAAGTGTCTCCAGGTCGTGTAAAGCTTTCATATCAATACAAGAGACAATTTAAGTGATTCTAAGTGCATTACAAGCTGATTCAACATCAAAACGTCTGTTTCTGCCTCTCGTTTTGATCAAAAACTCTTCTGAACGACTCATTAAGGTCGCATAACGATCCTACAACATTTTCAACTTATCACCAACACGCAAAACTTTTGTCCAACACACAAGACCCAGTCTGATTTAAGATTTTGAACTCACTTTCTAACACCGTCTCCCCCTATCAGTAATAATTCCTCCAAGAATAACAGTTTTCCGTACATTAAGAATTTTAAACAGAAAAAGACACTATTTTTGTATTTTTATATTTTCTGAAAGCAAGTAAATAACAAAAGCAATAAACACTCTATTTTTGTGAGAATCACCGGTAAGAAGATCATATCAGCACAATCAAACTGTTTCACACTATTAGATAATTCTTATAGAATTTTTCGTGAAAAGCAGTCCAAGACGATTACCAGTATGTTTGTCCACTTAAACAAAATGCATGAACATTTCAAGTACCATTACCGTATGATACGTTAAGGTAATATTATTCTGATATATTTGTGTGTCCCACTTCAGGATGTACCCCCGCGATCAAGGTATGCACAAAGATTCATCGTAGTGTGTGAGTATACTGAATTCATCCGTTTTGTTTTTCAACGATAGATAATTGGTGATCAGGTCAGTACTTCCGTACAGCAAAGAGACCAAAATATCTAACGAGGGCTATGACAAATACCATTTTTGGTACGATTTATGCATTTTGCACATTTGAATGACTCTCTAGGAGAGCTTCTTCATTTATGGGATTTGGCATTTTTTGCTCTTTTAAGATATCATGGTTGTGCCTAGGTCAGCATGTATCTGGATGCAGCAGAAGGACAACCCTGATATCCCCGGATGAAATAACAGTATAAAGACCCAAAACCTCAGATTTTGGCAATCTATCAACGCAAGATTTAAGGTCATTAAACCATACACCACTGATGTGTTCCCCACTCATACACAGTTCGTTTAGGTTTATATCACATTGGTAAGTTGATTATTTCATGCTTTTGCCTACTGGTACATCATATGATGAAGCTGCTATCACATTTAAGCAATTTAATTTCAGTTTGAGTGTGACAGTCTAACTTGCTGATGTACTATCATTTCTTCTTTTTCACACAGTGATAACTCATTTTTGATTTTCTATTTTTTTATGTTTTTGTATTTTTTATTTTTAAGAAAAGCAGTAAACTATTTACAAAATTCTTATGAAAAACCAGTTATTCTGGATTCCTCATCCCGTTGAGTCCGACTAAATGTTCAAAGCGAGCCCTGTCAAAAGCTTTAGTATAAAGATCTGCCAAGTTATCTAGTGTGTCGACTCTATGAAGTTCAATTAGTTTCTTTTCAGCACTTTGAACTTCATTTTAAATCATTTAATATTTACATGTCCACCATCATAATCTTCAAACTCTGTCAACAATCTCACATCCCCCGTCATGTGCCTGAAGCAGCCACTATCAACATACCATAAGTTGATAATCCTCCTTAGCAGCTCCTGCACACACCAACCAAGAAATTAGTTAGATTGGGGGACCCAAGCCTTAATGGTCTTGGATCGTCCAAATTCACCAACTACTGGAACATCCATCCAATATCCATTACTCCTAACTGGAGTCTTGGATCTCAGACCTGTTGATGGAATTTGATTTTGATTTCCACTAGGTCTTTGGTCCTGAGGGTTCCTATATGTGTTTGGACTATTTGACCTTTGAAAATTTTGATTTTGGTACCTTGAATTTTGATTCCAAGAAGCTTGATTGTTATAATTTCTAAAGCCATTGTTATAAAAAGTTCGACCACCATTATTTTGGTATCGATTTTGATATTGACCTTGACTTCTGAAATTATTTGAATTATAATTGTTCATTCTTAGTGAACTGCTTCTAGATCTCTCATATCTTCCTGATGTAGATTCAGGCTGAAATCTTGGTTGATTTCTTTGAAAACGAGGAACTTGTGGAGTTCCTTTTTCAGCCTTATCTACACCAACAGCAACACCCTCATGTTGCTTAGGAGCAGATTTCTTTGGAGAATTTGAGACTTTCTCCTCATTATCACCTTTCTTCTCTGGTTATTTCCCTTTCTGTTTCTCACTAATTTGTGCTTCAGTCTTTTTGTTAGGACAGCAGCTAGCTACATGTCCCTTGGTGTGACACTTGAAGCACGGTCTCCTTTTCAAAGACTTCTTAGCTGGAGTCTTTGAGGTTGATCCCTCATCAGGTAATGATGATGCCTTGGATGGATCTTGTTCAGTTTGCTTAATTTCAGATTTTTCTATGGTCTTATTTTTTGCAAACTCTACATTCGATTCGCTTTCAATAACAGTGGTTTCGTTTTTCATATCACTACCTTGAACAAAATTAATCTTTTTAACAAAATTTTGATTTTTACTCTTAGGAGGTGAATTTTTCTTTTTCAAAGGTTCCCTGTTATTGTTCTTCTTAGCATCATCACTCTCAGACCCATCACTTTGACTTGACGCGAAACTACTTGGCGCTGTTGACATAAAGTTTGTTAGCTCATCTTCATCAGGCAGGAATGAATAATCATGACTAAGAGGAGGTGGGACTTCATTAAAGCCCTTGAATCCCACACTAGTCTTGTCATTACTCTTCTTTAACCCACCTATCATGTGTTTCATTACAAAAGACGAATCTCTGAATTGACTTAATTTCTTTTCAAGTTCAACAATTTTGAGTTGTGCATCTGACAACTCTTTGCATTTTTCCAGAAATCTCTTTTGGTTTCTCAGCCATCATGTCATGAGCTAAGTCTATGACTTGAAGTTTTTCATTTAGTTTGCAGGTTAAAGCTTCAATTTCACTTTCATAACCTTTTATCTTCTTCAAGTATAAAGATTCGTTTCTTTTAGCAAAAAAGTTTGATTCTTTTATGTTAGACATCTCGCTTATACCAGACTTTGGTTTTGTGTTGACAACCTGTCAACCTCACCCTGTAATTCACGACATTTTAAACACACAGAATTAGATTGTACCTCTTCCTCATGAACTTTTGTAGTTTGATCAGCAACGACCTGTTCAGCTTCACTCTCTTTCTCTACTTCAGCATCCACTTTTGCTTCAACATTCTCCACTTTAGCTTCAGCATCATTCACAGTAGTTTCAGCCTCATCAACTGGCACTATCTCTGCATGAATACCTGAGTGGCATTCTCATTATCTTCCAGATGAACACTCTAATCATATGAACCTTCTCGTGCTGTAGATGTCACACCCCGACCACGTAAAACATCAAATCGTGGCGGAAACGTCGGGGAGTGTTGTAACAGAATTATTGTTCCACAACCATGGTAATTAAAAGTTATGTTTTATTCATCAAACAAAGAGTTACATTGTCTTAAAATAACTGAAACGAAGAGTTCATCACATAATTAAACTAGTTCCATCTTTATTTTAAGTCTCTAAGCCACAGGTCCACCCTAGTGTGTCACGAACATCCAAAGCAACAGCTCCTGAAAACACATGTGAAAATAGGTACGTCAGCATAAAAATGCCTGTGAGATACATAGGTTTTATGAAAATGGGATTCATGACTTGAGTTTAAAGAAATGTTTAATAAAAGTTAGTCATGAACCTTGTAAATTGTTTTGCTTTATAAGTTATTTGAAAAGCAATAAAGTCAGATGATATGTATAAATAAAAGAATAATATAAGGTTAAATGAATAACCAAGTAAAATGAGTTGTATAAAATAAACTGTTTTGTAAACCAAAGTCTTGTGAAAAATATGTTGTTTGTGTAAAATGTATAAGTCCAAATTGAATGATTTAAATAATGCTACGACATGTAGTACAATACAAGCACTTATATATAGGAAGTACCAGCGGTGTATCCACCATGCTTGTATCATACTACACATCTCTCGTTACTTAAGTCACTTAAACAAACCACCAATGTATAAAGTCCATGTTTAAATCAATTGTCAAAGAGTCCTTGCATAAACCGTATCAAATGTTAAAAGTCCAAATGTAGTCAAGTAATGTGTAACAAATGTTATGTATGGTAAGTAAAGTGTAGTCACATAAACCAAATGTAAAAATGTACATAACAAGGTATTTTGAATATATCAAAAAGTAATGTTTTGTAAAGTAAATGCATGTTTTACTGATACAAACACTTATGTGGTAAGTTAACGCATACATTCAAGCCTTGAGACAGACGGATAACCCTAAGTCAAGGTTATCAAAATAAATGTTATCGGATTCAGTCATTCCTTACACCCAAACAAACCTAGGATGTCAGGGACGGGATTTGCCAAGTCCTATGGTACCATTACTTACTACCGAGCGGCGTAGCTAATGTTAATGAACGTATTTAAGTCCCGTTTGTACAAACCAAATGTTATACCAAATGTAAACATGTTATATGACAACAATGTACCAAGTATGCTAAGTTAACATACAAAGCAGAAAAGTAATGTAAATCAATGTACTAAGTATGCCAAGTAAACATACATAGCAAAATAATGTAATGTAAATCAATGTGCTAGCATGCTAAGTTAACATACATAGCAAAATAATGTAATGAAATCATGTACTATAAGTGTACTAATGAACATAGCAAGTATATGAAGTGAAAACAGGAAAGCACGAAAATAACAAGTAGGCACATGTGTTTCACCCCAAAACGTTTGAAAAACAGTAAAAGAGGGGATCTATATACTCACCTTTGGGTGCGTTTTTATACGTTAACACAATCCCTCAAATTGTTTATTCGTCCTAAATTAGATAAGAATGATTTAATAATCAAAAACCCACAAGAATACCGAAGTTTCTCCAATACTTAGAATTTTCACATAACTTTGAGATTTCTCGAAAAGTTATTATTTTTGATTATTTTGGTGTATTTGTATATATGTACTCGAGCGTAACACACCTAATCTTGTCAACAGTAACACATGATCATACACATATTGCAAAACACATAGTACATTGTAACACATAAAATAACCCATGAACAACCCATTCTAGGGTATGTTGAAAAACACTTATTTTAGCGTTTCGGTAACATTTTTGGGCGTCGGAAGTCACGTATGACTAACCAAACACCAAGTAAACTTAATATAAGTTAAAATACTTATTTTTATATCAAAAATATCAGTTTGGTTACTGATCTAAAACAGTTTTGTAAAAATTGTCCGAAAAGGCGATTTTCGACCGTTTTACCGCATAGTTTTGCATCAAACGTTACCCGAACCATCCCAACTCGAAACGACTTGAAATTTTGACACAACCCATGTTATTTACTGAATAAAATAATGGTTATACTCATGATAGTGCAGGTCTTAAACAAAGCACATAAATCATGCAAATTTCACATCATTTACCACTTTTTAAGCTATATGTACAACATGCAAAGCTATCAAACCTATGTCAAAGTTCCATGCCATTATAATACATCAAATAATGTTATTTTTAGTGTTTGTAACCTGATCTAAAATAGTTTTGTCATACAACCCTTTTTTTACCATTTCTTGAGCTTTACATCAACATGTATCTTCATGTACAAGTGCCTAAAGCATACTACCATAGCAACATCATTTTTTTATGAGTTTAAAAGCATCAAATATGTGATATATTCAGATTTATTTGCTGATGTAATTTACATTTAACATATCATACATAAATCACCAAATACTTGCATTTTTACCACCATTCAAGAACATGTAACAACATAAACAAGTACTTAACTAGATATCAAACTTCAAGACTCATACACACATATATATATGTACGATCACACACATATATATATATACATATCATTTTTATTTTGTAACAAGACCCTTTTCATTTTAGATTTCAAGTTTAGTGAAAATTCCAAGATTCAAGAGAAACTTCAATCATCAAGAACAACCAAGAATCAAAAGTATGATTTGAACATAAAAGTTATACCTTCAAGATTCAAGTAGGTTGTGGGATGAGATTTTGATGATAGGAAGCTTGAATCACTTGAGAACACCTTGGAATCACCTTTAGATCTTCACACTAACTTGAAATATGGCTAGAAATGGAGCTTGAAATGAAGAACAAAGTTTGCAAAGGATGAATATGGAGAGAGAGAGAGGAGTGGACGGTTTGGGAGGGAGAGAGAGAGGTTGAGTGGAGTGTTGTTGTAAGTATGGTGATCTTGGAAGATTATATAAGAGATTTGCAAGATATGGAAAGATGCATACACCAACATTTGGCCAATCAAGATCACATGGAATATTGTCATAATCTAGCAAAATATATGGTGGGGCCGCACATATATTGAAACCGTATATGTATATGGGGGAGGGGGTAGAGTGTAACTTTGTTGGTAAAATAGATAAAAGTAGGTGTTTAACTGGGTACCGGGTATTTTATCTAACGTTTAAATCCCGGTTTATGGCGTTCTAAATTATTTTTATTATTCTATAAAAATAAACCCGCCAAAATATTACTGAAATAAATTTCAGTTGCCAGGACTGGCTGCGTTGTCTGCGTTTTGCAGTAGAAGCACTATGCTGCGTAGAAACACGCGGTACGCGCTTAAACTTGAAAAATAACGTTTTTAGGCGTTTTAATTTATTTTTCATCACGAACCTGATTAAAATAAAATTTTAATCATAACAGAATATTTTTGGGATTTAAATATTATCCGGGCGGTCACCAATGTTAGTTTCGCAGTTTTGTCGTAAATAGTCCTTTAGCTCAAATAAACATGTTTTTGCCATACCGAATCCTTCGAAACTTATTTCTAAGTTATGTAAAGGATATTTAGGGTATGTTTGGCTTATGTCACAGTTCCGGGATATATGTCACGTTAAACTGATTGCGTTTATGCACCAGTTTGCGTATAACCTTCCAGAAAGTGATTTAAAGCTTGAAATCGGAATCGAATCAAATTGTAAAATCATCAAACATAAATACACACATAATAACACCAAAGCACATTGTTTTATTGATAATCCACATTGTTTTACATTATACGATGATTACAAAACACAGTTGTCACAGTCTCCCCTACTTTAGGAAATTTCGTCCCGAAATTTTATTTAGAGGAAACTTGTGAAAACAAATGCAGATATTTCGCCTTCATCTGGTCCTTACGTTCCCAAGTAAACTCAGGGCCATGTTTGGATTCCCAGCGAACCTTGACCAAATGAATCCGTTTGTTCTTCAACTGTCTGAATGTACGGTCCACTATCTCCACAGGTTTCTCGATAAAGTGCAGTGTTTTATCAACACGAATTTCGTCAAGCGGTAAGTGGAGGTTCTCGTCAGCTAAGCAATTTTTGAGATTGGATACGTGGAAGGTTGGATGAACATTCCCAAGTTCAGGAGGTAACTCGAGTCTGTAGGCTACCTTACCGATTCTTTCGACGATCTTGAATGGTCCAACGTATTTAGGTGCAAGTTTTCCTTTCTTTCCAAATCTGATCACTCCTTTCCAAGGTGAGACCTTAAGTAATACACGATCACCGACTTGAAATTCCAAGGGCTTGCGTCGTTGGTCCGCGTAACTCTTTTGACGGCTTCGAGCTGTCTGAAGGTTATCACGAACTTTCTTAACCTTATTAGTTGTCTCTAGAATGAGGTCAGGTCCAGTAAGTTGAGCCTCACCTATCTCATTCCAGCAGATTGGTGAACGACATTTTCGACCATAGAGAGCCTCGAAAGGAGCCATGTTGATGCTGGAGTGATAACTGTTGTTGTAGGAGAATTCAATCAATGGAAGATGTAAATCCCAACTACCACCAAAATCGATCACACAAGCTCTAAGCATATCCTCCAAAGTCTGGATTGTTCTTTCAATTTGGCCATCTATTTGTAGATGATAAGCTGTGCTCAGATTAAGTTGGGTCCCCATAGCAGATTGCATGGTTCTCCAAAAACGAGAAGAGAAGCGAGCATCTCTGTTAGAAATAATGTTCAAAGGAACACCATGTCGAGATACGATTTCATCCACATAGATTTTAGCCAGCCTTTCAGCAGAAAAATCCTCACGTATTGGCAAGAAATGTGCTGACTTAGTAAGAAGATCAACAACTACCCAGATGGCATCATGACCTTTCTTAGTGCGCGGGAGTTTGGTAATAAGATCCATAGCAATGTTTTCCCATTTCCAAACTAGAATCTCTGGTTGCTCCAAAAGACCAGAAGGATGTTGGTGTTCAGCCTTGACCTTAAGACAAGTAAGGCATTTTGAAACATACAGGGCAATGTCTTTCTTCATACCGGGCCACCAATACTGAGTACGAAGATCCTTATACATCTTATCTGAGCCAGGATGAATAGAATAACGAGACTTATGAGCTTCATCCATAAGCAAAATGCGGAGATCATCTAGGCTTGGGACCCACAAACGGTCCATGAAATAATACGATCCATCGTCCTTCAGTTCAAGATCAGGCTTAATGTGATAGGGTAATTCCTTACCCATCAAGTCTTGTGAAACACAAGCATGTTGAGCCTGAGAGATGCGGGCTTGAATATCAGATCGAGCTTGAATATCAGATTGAACATGAACACAATGAAGCTTGACACGTTCTTTACGACTCAAAGCGTCAGCTACGACATTCGCCTTACCAGGATGGTAGCGAATTTCGCAATCATAGTCGTTTAGAAGTTCAACCCAACGTCGTTGCCTCATGTTGAGTTCTTTCTGATTAAAGATATGCTGAAGACTTTTGTGGTCAGTGAAAACCACACATTTTGTAACATACAAATAGTGTCTCCAGATCTTAAGAGCGAAGACAACTGCACCCAACTCAAGATCATGAGTGGTGTAGTTTTTCTCATGCACCTTCAATTGTCTTGATGCGTAGGCTATAACTTTGTTCCTTTGCATCAGAACACAGCCAAGACCCAATTTAGATGCATCGCAATAAACGATGAAATCATCATTGCCCTTAGGAAAAGTCAGAATAGGCGCGTCACAAAGCTTCTGCTTTAAGGTCTGAAACGCTTCCTCTTGCTTAAATCCCCATTCAAAGGATTTGTTCTTTTGAGTTAGAGCAGTTAAAGGAACTGCAATCTTTGAGAAATTCTCTATGAAGCGGCGGTAATAACCCGCGAGACCAAGAAAAGAACGAACCTCAGTAGGAGTAGTAGGCGTATCCCAATCCTTAATCGCACTGATCTTGGAGGGGTCTACATGAATACCTTGTTTGTTGACAATATGTCCTAAAAATTGAACTTCCTTAAGCCAAAATTCACACTTGGAGAACTTGGCGAAAAGTTGCTCTTTCTTTAGGAGTTCCAGAGTAAGACGAAGATGTTGCTCATGATCAGCTTGCGTCTTAGAGTATATCAAGATGTCATCAATAAAAACGATGATGAACTTATCTAAATAAGGCTTACAAACACTATTCATCAAGTCCATGAAAACAGAAGGAGCATTAGTCAAACCGAACGGCATGACTGTGAACTCATAATGCCCATAACGAGTGCGGAAGGCAGTCTTGGGAATATCTTCTTCATGCACACGAAGTTTATGATACCCAGAACGAAGATCAATCTTCGAAAAATAAGAAGCACCCTGTAACTGGTCAAAGAGATCATCGATGCAAGGTAGGGGATATCAATTCTTGATGGTAAGCTTGTTCAGCTCACGATAATTGATGCACATCCTGAAGGATCCATCCTTCTTCTTGACAAAAAGAACGGGAGCACCCCAAGGTGAAAAACTAGGACGAATAAAACCTTTATCTGAAAGCTTCTGAAGCTGCTTAGACAACTCTTGCATCTCAGACGGTGCAAGACGATATGGAGCTCTGGCAACGGGATTTGCACCAGGTACGAGATCAATACGGAACTCGACTTGGCGTGCTGGGGGTAGACCAGGTAACTCTTCAGGAAATAACTCTGGAAAATCCCGAACAATAGGAATATCTTGAATAGACTTACCTTTGCCTTTATCTGCTGTAACATGTGGCAAGAAGGCCACATAATTCTTTCGCAGATACTTCCGAGCTTGAGTACAAGACATGAGCTTGAGACTACTAGCAGGTTTCTCGCCACGAACCTGTAGGATCTCACCTGACGAAAGCGGCACCTGAACAATCTTCTCAAAACAAACTACCTCCGCGTGATGCTTGGCTAACCAATCCATACCCACAATAATGTCGAAGCTTCTAAGTTGCATGGGCGTAAGGTCAATAGGAAAAAGATGGTCGTTAAGGTTCAACTGGCAATTGCGAAGAACAAAATCAAGAACAATGGGATCACCACTCGTAACTTCTACTATCAAAGGCTTACCTAGTTTCGTTCTAGACACGCGAAGTAATGGCTCAAAAGATAACGACACAAAACTCTTATCGGCACCAGAATCAAAAAGAACAGATGCGGGTTGATTATTAACAAAGAACGTACCGTTAACCACTTCATTGTCTACTTGCGCCTCTTGTGCATTCATGTTGAAGACTCGACCTCGAGCCTGAACCTGAGCTGGATTTGCATTCACCAATCTTGGACATTGATTACGGTAGTGTGTCAGATCCCCATAGTTATAACAAGAACCTGGTAGGTAGTGAGGTCGTGCAGCTTGACCTTGTTGTTGAGCAAGAGGCTGAGCAACTTGTTGAGCCGGGTTCTGAGCTGCCTGATTCTGATTAGCAGGAATGCGGCATGTAGCAGCAAGATGACCAGGTCTTCCACAGTTGGTACATTGACGACACTGGAGGTGTGGCTGATGATGACCGTTACACCTGTTGCACAAAGGTGCATTGCCTAGATAAGGTTTCTTGGCAAGTGGTTGCGCAGGCTGATTTGGTGCAGCTTGAGCCTGTGCAGTAACGGCGTAGTTTTGGGAAGCCTTTCGCTTCCTAGAGCCCTTCGAGGAACCATAATCCTTACCCTTCTTGTTTTTACCTTTCTTGCTATCCTCTTTGTCAGACGCCTGCTTCTTACCTTTGTCACCCTTTCTATGCAGCTTACCCTTCCGAATCCGCGACTCAGTCAATGTCGCTGCTAACTCGATCACCTGACGAACTGTGGTAGGGTTACTACCAGTAACGATGTCTTGTACTGAGTCAGGTAGACCATCGATGTACCTTTCGATAGCTTAATCGAGTGGGGTAACCATTGTTGGGCATAACAAACTCAGCTCCTCATATCTATCAGTATACGCCCGGTGCTCGCCACTATCCTGCTTCAAGTCATCAAACTCCCTTTCCAAAGCTCGCAGTTCATGACGAGGACAAAACTCCCTCATCATAAGAGTCCTAAGTTCAGCCCATGTTTGTGCTAGAGCAACTTCTGCACCACGGTCTCTCATAACCCCGTTCCACCATGTAAGTGCCCTCTTCTGGAACACACTGGAAGCAAACTCGACCTTGCGATTATCAGGACACTGAAGGTGATGGAAAGTATTCTCAATGCTCTCGAACCATTGAAGAAGCCCAGTTGCTCCCTCAGAACCACTAAACTTGAGCGGTTTAGCCGAGTTAAAACTCTTGAAATTGCATGGAGCGTTATTGTTGTTGTTGGCTTGGTTCCATTGAGCAATAAGATTTGGGAACGCAACAGCCATTTGCTGCGCGATGATTTCTGCCAGTTCGACATTTGGTAGCAGATTTTCGTGTCGAGGAGGCATTCTAAAAAAGGAAACATGAAAAGAACGAGTGAGATGATTAGATGAAAAAATGAGATGAAACAAAAATCGACAAAAGCAAAGATGGTGGTCATTTGTCCGTATCACAAAGCAAACAAATGACACACAGTGACTAATCAAAGTAAATGGGTTAAAAATAATGCATCACGAAGACATGCTCTCCTATAAGTGAACACTCACCCCAAGAGTTCCCAGGTAAGAGTGACTGGTCCGATTATGTGGATTTGTACGAACACTCTAGCCTTAGACAGAAAACCCAGGGTACAGGCATTCACTCTTCCAGTTTGCACGTGTTCACACTATTTAGAACCCAGAACTTTGACGAGATTTTGAAAACTTGGAAGGTTTAAGAGATTGATGATTCATTTTGGCTTTGTGCCTTCCATTATGTTTTGTTTTTGGTAATCACCTAAGGATAGGTGAAGTGCATGTTTTAAAAATCTAAACACAAGACAACTTGTGTTGGGGTCCTAGAAAGGTTATAGTCTAGGTCAAAGTATTACTAATAACCTAATTCCCTATAACCATTGGCTCTGATACCAACTCTTCTCTCACACCCTAACCACGTAAAACATTAAATCGTGGCGGAAACGTCAGGGAGTGTTGTAACAGAATTATTGTTCCACAACCATGGTAATTAAAAGTTATGTTTTATTCATCAAACAAAGAGTTACATTGTCTTAAAATAACTGAAACGAAGAGTTCATCACATAATTAAACTAGTTCCATCTTTATTTTAAGTCTCTAAGGCACAGGTCCGCCCTAGTGTGTCACAAACATCCTAAGCAACAGCTCCTGAAAACACATGTGAAAATAGGTACGTCAGCATAAAAATGCCTGTGAGATACATAGGTTTTATGAAAATGGGATTCATGACTTGAGTTTAAAGAAATGTTTAATAAAAGTTAGTCATGAACCTTGTAAATTGTTTTGCTTTACAAGTTATTTGAAAAGCAAGAAAGTCAAATGATATGTATAAATAAAAGAATAATATAAGGTTAAATGAATAACCAAGTAAAATGAGTTGTATAAAATAAACTGTTTTGTAAACCAAAGTCTTGTGAAAAATATGTTATTTGTGTAAAATGTATAAGTCCAAATTGAATGATTTAAATAATGCTACGACATGTAGTACAATACAAGCACTTATATATAGGAAGTACCAGTTGCGTATCCACCATGCTTGTATCATACTACACACATCTCGTTACTTAAGTCACTTAAACAAACCACCAATGTATAAAGTCCATGTTTAAATCAATTGTCAAAGGGTCCTTGCATAAACCGTGTCAAATGTTAAAAGTCCAAATGTAGTCAAGTAATGTGTAACAAATGTTATGTATGGTAAGTAAAGTGTAGTCACATAAACCAAATGTAACAATGTACAAAACAAGGTATTTTGAATATATCAAAAAGTTATGTTTTGTAAAGTAAATGCATGTTTTACTGATACAAACACTTATGTGGTAAGTTAACGCATACATTCAAGCCTTGAGACAGACGGATAACCCTAAGTCAAGGTTATCAAAATAAATGTTATCGGATTCAGTTATTCCTTACACCCAAACAAACCTAGGATGTCAGGGACGGGATTTGTCAAGTCCTATGGTACCATTACTTACTACCGAGCGGCGTAGCTAATGTTAATGAACGTATTTAAGTCCCGTTTGTACAAACCAAATGTTATACCAAATGTAAACATGTTATATGACAACAATGTACCAAGTATGCTAAGTTAACATACAAAGCAGAAAAGTAATGTAAATCAATGTACAAAGTATGCCAAGTAAACATACATAGCAAAATAATGTAATGTAAATCAATGTGCTAGCATGCTAAGTTAACATACATAGCAAAATAATGTAATGAAATCATGTACTATAAGTGTACTAATGAACATAGCAAGTATATGAAGTGAAAACAGGAAAGCACGAAAATAACAAGTAGGCACATGTGTTTCACCCCAAAACGTTTGAAAAACAGTAAAAGAGGGGATCTATGTACTCACCTTTGGGTGCGTTTTTATACGTTAACACAATCCCTCAAATTGTTTATTAGTCCTAAATTAGATAAGAATGATTTAATAATCAAAAACCCACAAGAATACCGAAGTTTCTCCGATACTTAGAATTTTCACATAACTTTGAGATTTCTCGAAAAGTTATTATTTTTTATTATTTTGGTGTATTTGTATATATGTACTCGAGCGTAACACACCTAATCTTGTCAACACTAACACATGATCATACACATATTGTAAAACACATAGTACATTGTAGCACATAAAATAACCCATGAACAACCCATTCTAGGGTATGTTGAAAAACACTTATTTTAGCGTTTCGTTAACATTTTTGGGCGTCGGAAGTCACGTATGACTAACCAAACACCAAGTAAACTTAATATAAGTTAAAATAATTATTTTTATATCAAAAATATCAGTTTGGTTACTGATCTAAAACAGTTTTGTAAAAATCGTCCGAAAAGGCGATTTTCGACCGTTTTACCGCATAGTTTTGCATCAAACGTTACCCGAACCATCCCAACTCGAAACGACTTGAAATTTTGACACAACCCATGTTATTTACTGAATAAAATAATGGTTATACTCATGATAGTGCAGGTCTTAAACAAAGCACATAAATCATGCAAATTTCACATAATTTACCTCTTTTTAAGCTATATGTACAACATGCAAAGCTATCAAACCTATGTCAAAGTTCCATGCCATTATAATACATCAAATAATGTTATTTTTAGTGTTTGTAACCTGATCTAAAACAGTTTTGTCATACAACCCTTTTTTTACCATTTCTTGAGCTTGACATCAACATGTATCTTCATGTACAAGTGCCTAAAGCATACTACCATAGCAACATCATTTTTTTATGAGTTTAAAAGCATCAAATATGTGATATATTCAGATTTATTTGCTGATGTAATTTACATTTAACATATCATACATAAATCACCAAATACTTGCATTTTTACCACCATTCAAGAACATGTAACAACATAAACAAGTACTTAACAAGATATCAAACTTCAAGACTCATACACACACATATATATATGTACGGTCACACACATATATATATATACATATCATTTTTATTTTGTAACAAGACCCTTTTCATTTTAGATTTCAAGTTTAGTGAAAATTCCAAGATTCAAGAGAAACTTCAATCATCAAGAACAACCAAGAATCAAAAGTATGATTTGAACATAAAAGTTATACCTTCAAGATTCAAGTAGGTTGTGGGATGAGATTTTGATGATAGGAAGCTTGAATCACTTGAGAACACCTTGGAATCACCTTTAGATCTTCACACTAACTTGAAATATGGCTAGAAATGGAGCTTGAAATGAAGAACAAAGTTTGCAAAGGATGAATATGGAGAGAGAGAGAGAGAGGAGTGGACGGTTTGGGAGGGAGAGAGAGAGGTTGAGTGGAGTGTTGTTGTAAGTATGGTGATCTTGGAAGATTATATAAGAGATTTGCAAGATATGGAAAGATGCATACACCAACATTTGGCCAATCAAGATCACATGGAATATTGTCATAATCTAGCAAAATATATGGTGGGGCCACACATATATTGAAACCGTATATGTATATGGGGGAGGGGGTAGAGTGTAACTTTGTTGGTAAAATAGATAAAAGTAGGTGTTTAACTGGGTACCGGGTATTTTATCTAACGTTTAAATCCCGGTTTATGGCGTTCTAAATTATTTTTATTATTCTATAAAAATAAACCCGCCAAAATATTACTGAAATAAATTTCAGTTGCCAGGACTGGCTGCGTTGTCTGCGTTTTGCAGTAGAAGCACTGTGCTGCGCAGAAACACGCGGTACGCGTTTAAACTTGAAAAATAACGTTTTTAGGCGTTTTAATTTATTTTTCATCACGAACCTGATTAAAATAAAATTTTAATCATAACAGAATATTTTTGGGATTTAAATATTATCCGGGCGGTCACCAATGTTAGTTTCGCAGTTTTGTCGTAAATAGTCCTTTAGCTCAAATAAACATGTTTTTGCCATACCGAATCCTTCGAAACTTATTTCTAAGTTATGTAAAGGATATTTAGGGTATGTTTGGCTTACGTCACAGTTCCGGGATATATGTCACGTTAAACTGATTGCGTTTATGCACCAGTTTGCGTATAACCTTCCAGAAAGTGATTTAAAGCTTGAAATCGGAATCGAATCAAATTGTAAAATCATCAAACATAAATACACACATAATAACACCAAAGCACATTGTTTTATTGATAATCCACATTGTTTTACATTATACGATGATTACAGAACACAGTTGTCACAGTAGAGCTCAAAGCTTTATTCTTTTTGACATCTGCATTTCCCTGATATCGCTTTTCTAATGCATCCCACATATCCTTTGAATTAGTGTACTTCTTAAAGGTATGCTTGATGCCATCAGGCAAGGACATTTTTATTGCAGCCAAGGCTCTCTTTTCAGCCTCATACATCTTTTTATCAGCCTCTTGCATGTTCACATAGGTTGTTCTACGTGGTCTACCCTCAAAGTCGTGTGTTGGGTTCGTGTACCCATCTTCAACACATATCCACATGCGTGTGTCCTGATATTCAATGAAGGATTGAAAACGATCCTTCCATGTCAAATAATTTTCCACCTTCATCATCTTAGGCAGTTTGTTGGTAGTGCCAACCTCATGCTCCATTTTCAAAAGCTTATTCAAAGTAGACATGTTTGACATTTTAAACGTTGCAGACTGATAAAACCGTACAAAATATCTCCGAAAACAGTGGTTACCAAATTACACCATTAGAATCGTCTCGAAAAGACGAATCCAATGATATATAATGTCGAAAACCGAATTCGGAATTTTCCAGAGTCTTCCACCACTTTAATTATGCTGTTAATTTCGCTGGGTTAAGTTCCCTGGTCAATTTAACTTAATCTCGCTAGTCAGATCAGGTTAATTTCGCAGGTCTAGTTCGCTGAACAGGTCAATTTCGCTGGTTATTTTCGCTATTATGACGACCAGTAAAGTCGCCGAACACCGTGATAATTTCGCTGAGGAAAATTATACGGTTACCAAAGTCGCCTTTGGATTTAATTTCGCCGATAAGTATGTTGGTCGGTCAGTTAATTTCGCAGGTCACACAAATTCGCTGACTTGTTAAGTTCGTTGATCCAGTGAAATTGGAAACTTAATCTGATCGAAATTTTGAAGATTTCCCAGATTCTTCTAACACTTCCTGCAGAATCGAAACAGCAAAATATCAGTAATTTACGAAAAACAGCGAAGAACAGAATGAAAAACGTGAAGAACACGAAGAAAATCTTCGAATCTTCAAGCCTTTCCAGCCAAAATTCTTCAATCAATCAACCAGAATTGAATCCTAAAACCTGCAAAATAGCAAACAAACAATGCAGAAGATCAAACAGCCAAAAAATTTCGAAAATTTGTATCAAACCAACAAAAAATTTCGAAACCCTAATTTTTCAGGTTTCAAAATTTTTGAAAATTTCCTGTTTCTGCCAAGCACAATTCTGAACCGAGCCTTCAAGAGCCTAATGCTCTGATACCAATTGTAGGTCCCCCTGGTTCGTACGGATCGTCACAGAATTGTCAATCCAATCAAGAGTGCGGAATCCTCTTGATCAGAATATCACAACATTGAGTAGAAACAGAAATTCACAATCAAACCGAGTTTCTATTGATTATCAATTACAAGAATTACAATCAATCAAAACCCTAACACACTCAAATTCGTCCAAGCTGTAAATGATCTCACGAAATTCTCACAAACTCTGTTTTGGCTGATTCACCTAAACCCTAAAGCAAAGCCTTGTTTATATAACACAAGGTTGCAACATTAGGCTAAGGTTTACTACATGGGCTTGGCCCAATTCGTCCCCCATCACCCAATGTGGGTTTTGTTTAGCCCAAACTCTATTAATTAACTATTACAAAGCTAAACCCGCTAACTGTTTGACGTTTAACTATTTACAAGATATCCAAAGACCAAATCTAAGCTGTTGTCACAAATATGCACCAACAATAAAAATAAATACAATTATATATTTATTTTCAAACACAAACAACTTGATGATACTTTTGTAAAATAAATATAACTTTTTTTATATTTATTTCAAACGCCGAAACGGCATACACATATATTTTTGCAAATATATATACAAAACGCAATATATATAATACAAGTTTATTATATATTACTTTCAAACGAATATTCTTACATACACAACGACTTCTCAAGACGACTAACAAGATTCTACCGATATATTTATATATTTTTATATAAATATTTGTATATTTTAAACCTTTCGAGAACTAAGTGTTTTTTTTCAAAGACTTAAGTAAACTATTACCGACAATAAATGAAACTTAACGAATATAACATAATCGGTTTCATTAAGTTAAACAACAAACTGTCGAATCGTTCGGTCAACGATTCGGTAGAGCTTAGTGACACGTAGTTTAGTTACCGCGTTTATTTAGAAACTTATAAGATATTCCGTGTTAGGAATATTGTAGAATGCACGCTAGCGAGTCACGTCTTGGAAACGACATCATGAAGTCGTAATTAGCTAGCTTTGCACAAGGCAATTCAGGTGAGTTCATAACCCCACCTTTTTATGGTTTTACATTTTTATAAATGTTTTTGGGGTGGAAAGACATGCACGTTTTGTAGAAACATACATAGTTTTCGATAAACAAGGATTGCATATTTTTAGACAAGCACGTTTTGCAAAGAACATACGAGGTTTTTGAAGGAACAAAAACTATATATTTCTAAACCATGTTACAACACGTTTTAACTAACACAAAAGAGTTATGATTTTCGCTGAACTCAAATGGTTTACAAATGATTCATACTAAATATACCGGTTTTACAAAACAAATGCTTTCATACCGGGGTTTTACAAATTACATACCATGTTTTATACAAATTCAAAGCATAGGATTATGCGGGCATGGAGTCAAAGTCAGGGTGGGCATTAACGGTTATACGAACATTACAAATACGAGAGTTTATAAATACATGGTTCTACGAACATATTGCGTTACAAATACAAAGTTTCCATATAACTTGACAAGAAAATGATTTTTAAATTCGTTTTCTCAATAATATTTCACAAACCGGTTATTCAAAAAGATTTATTTCATATCTTTTACAAACAAACTATGAACTCGCTCAACTTTATGTTGATTTTTCGCATGTTTCTTTCTCAGGTTACATTTCGAAATTATGGCACGGTTGGAGTAGGAGACCCATTGGAGATTCGAGTACTTAGTGGGCGTTCAATTTCTAGAAGTCTTAGCTTATTTGCTTCCGCTGTGCAATGAAGATACCAGTCCAGTCACGCCAGCTCTGATAATTTCGGGGTGTGACAGATTGGTATCAGAGCTATAGGTTACAGCGAATTAGGTTTCTGTAGAGATACCTAGGCTCTAACCTCACTGCTCTTTGGGGGACTTAGATGTGACAACCCTCATAATTCCATGTATCCGTACAATTTATTAATGATAATTAAAGTGCTTGGCGACTGTGTGGAATTACTTAACTGCTCTCTGATTACTGTGTTATACTTACATGTGCTTGTTAACATACTAGTAGTATACAGAAAAGTTACTAAATAGTCCTGTGTGCTTTCCTAAGTGTCGGGAATTAAATGTGTCACAAAAAGTATTATAAAAGACACCTCACGGATTAATTAAGCACTTTAACGGAACAACACCCAACCGAACAACCGGACTTTACCCGGAACACAAAAATATTGTCAAACACATTGTTTTTATTTTCTGAGCTAGTTAGGGTCCCCGAACACCCTAATACACTATATATTTCATAAACTAGATTAGTAACTAACCCTTACAACCCAACCAAGCACCCCCCCCCCCCCCTTGGGACGGTTACATGGGGTCTCACACCCCTTTGATTTCTTTCATTATTTAATTTGATCATGTTGCTAATCTAGGGACATATTACACACAAGACAATAGTGTGTTGAAGCTTATAAGTGTTAACCTCTAGTCCACCCTTCTCTCATATCTCAACACCATTTCACCCACAAAAACTCTCCTCCTCTCCTCTATCTCGGCCGACCCCAAGTAGCACCACCACCATCACTTGATCACTTTCCACCATTCTAAGAGCATCCAAGGGTGTTAGAGATCTTACAACGAAGCTCGGTGTGTTCAGAAGTTGAAGGACCACTCTCATCTTCTTTTATCCACCACATTTCTTCACTTGAACTTCCCTAGTCTTGAACTAGTGGTAAGAACTTAGATTCATTCATTTTCATGTTATTTAGAGTGGTTAATAGCTATTTTATGATGAGAACCCATGAACACTATAGGATCATAAACAAAGTTTTGAACATAGAGCTAACCTAATGATGAAATGTTGTTGAAATGTGATGAAGTGATGTTAATATGAAGTTGTTTTGATTCTTGTTGATTACCTGATGATTTGCTTGTTAATATTGATGTTTGATGTCGTTGTGATCACTAAACACGTTAACGGAATCAATAGAACACGAGTTAGAAAGCTAAAAGCTGAAAACAACTTCTGTCCAAGCTTTTACAGCCAACTTCAGTTGGCTGTAAACAGGTCAATATTTAACGAAAAACTGATTTTCTTGAGTCTATAACGTGTTATTATGAAATACGGTTCTAATGGCACTGGAATCATAATTTTTGGACTTCGTTTACTATTTTTAAAGGGTCGATTTGTAACAACAGCTAAAGCTGAGTTTTTACAGCAGTAAATGGGTGTTATATTTTTAGTCATAACTTGAAACCTGAGTAGAACTAGGTCATGAAATTTGTACTGTAAATGACCACTGATGTATTTGTAATTCTCCCACTGGAATTTCATCAATCGGACTTACGACGAATTTTTAATAAATTATTCCGTGGACTGCAGTCAGAAAAAGATGAATCTGATGGCCGTCCGGAAAATGATTTTTATAAAATATTGGTGATGAATTGGATCCCGAGATTTTTACACAATAATATTTGGATCGTTTAACACCTTCTGTAAAAAGTTGGGAATTTTTGGAACAAGTTAACTAATTTATTAAAATCCCCGAAAACAGCCCAGTTTTGAATATAAAAGCTGAAATGACATAAGTCGTAAATTGCGTGTCTAAATGTCGAGTATGTTAGCTGAGGATGATCTAACATGTTATATGTCAATGAAAGTATTATTGTGCAATATCGTATGCTTGTTCTTGAGTAGCTATAGGTGGAATGTTTATATGAGCGTGAACTATTGAAGTGAATGCATGTTAGGTAGTAGATACGTGTAGGAACTTTGTGCTCTATTTGAAACCACTAAATGACTAACTGGTAATCATATTAGGACGTGATTGACCGACCTTGACTGTTCGCTATATTTGAGAGTCAAACCGAGCAACCAAAGGTGAGTTCAGACACTTTCTAAGGCATGGGATTCCCGGTGGTTTGGGAATGGGTTAAAGAATTAAAACGGAATCTACATATCCTACTTAGGTTGGATATGTACGGCCATCCTCCTTGGGTAGGATGCCAATATTAATCCTGCGTATTCCCTTTGGGGAGAATACGTACGTTCGTCCTCCTTGGGTAGGACAACACCCTTAAAACTTACTAGACAAAACTCTATCATTAAGTCCCTCATTTTATATCGACTTAATCGCCGAGGCCGATGGCGAGCGGGTCATTAGTTAATAGCGCTAATAGGTTTAACAAACCTCACACCGTGTCATCCAAACGGGCGTGTACTAATGGACTATGGCAAACTGTCAGTGATGATAGACACTGATGTAGGGCACAACTTTGTTGTTGACTCATTGTTACATGCCTTACAGGTCGCTAGATGCTTATGGAGCTTGCACGAGGAGGAGGTTGTTGTGGGATGTGGACTGTTATGTCCCATGCTTATTAATTAAACTTTATAAACTTATGGAACTTATGTTTTGAACTTACGTTTTATGCTTCCACTGTTAACTTAAAACTGGTTACTGTCTTATGGTCACCAATTGTATTGTGGTTGGTTTTACTTACTTAATTTCGTTGTTCAATATGATTGGTGGCTCGATCCTGGTCACGTCACGCCTCTAAGCGGTGATACTCCGCGTGGTGGATTTTGGGGGTGTGACAGATTGGTATCAGAGCCATTGGTTATAGTGAACTTGGTTTTAAAAAGGGGAAAAACTTTTTGATAAAACCAGACTATAACCTGTACAGTGCTCAACGATCCACAACGACGCTTCGCTCCACGTGCAAGACTCAACATCCTAGGTGATACGGTTTATGTTTATATTACCTACTTGTTAAGTTACATGGTACATTGTTCATGGTATGCATTAGTTAATGTGATAACTGCTATTTGAACCTTGTGTGCTTACTCTCTTCTGTCACTCCACACTTACGTACCTTGCGACACCTTTCTTATGTGTGTTCCTTCGATGTGAAGATCATGAGTGGATGTCTCGACATGACCCAGGGTCAGCTGACGACCTTGATTAACGAACGGGTTGCTGAAGCCTTAGCAACCCAATCAGGGAGTCAACCCATGCACACCCAATCACGCATAGGCACTTTCAAGGCGTTCTTGGAGTGCAAACCTCCCACTTTCGACGGCACTTGAGGGGCAATCGGCCTTCTACACTGGATCCGAAGAATCAAATATACATTCGAAGAAAGTGAAAGCCCTGCCAGCAAACGAGTAAAGTACGCTACTGGCATGTTGCAGGGGAAAGCATATTCTTGGTGGAACGCACAAGTTCAGATGCTCGGGTTGGCAGACGCGAATGCCACCCTCTGGAGCGACTTCAAGGATTGGATTAAGGAAGAATTCTGCCACCTGGACGACATTCTGGAACTGGAAATAGAGTATTATGGTTTGAAGATGGAAGGATCAGAGACTGAGGCGTACACAAAGAGGTCCAACGACTTGGCTGCCTTATGTCCTAACATGTCACAACCCATATCTAGGCGAATCAAGCTATACCTCAGAGGCTTAGTCCCGGAAATCCAAGGGTCTGTAAGTGCGGCCAACCTTCCCACAATCCAGCAAGTCGTTCGTTTGGCGCACCAACTCACCGATCAAGCGGTGGAAGAGGGCAAGTTTCCCAAGCGTAACTCTTCCAATACAAATGCTCTTATTAGTAACAAGTATATTTGGGGTGATCACCAAGGTGAGGGTCCTAGCTCTATACAACAGGAACCGCACAGGAAACTCGGGCTGAACTACCAAAATCAGGGGGGATACCTAGGGAATAAACCGAGATGCCGCAAGTGCCAACGGCAGCACAGCGGGTCATGTGCGGGATCGTGTTGTCATCGGTGCAAGAAGATGGGACATATGGCTAGAGACTGCAGGAGCCCATATCCTGCAAACCGGAACCAGCAGCAGCAGGGTAGCAAGAAGGGGTGTTTTCGATGTGGTGCTGAAAACCACTTCAAGAGGAACTGTCCGCTGATGAGACAGAATCGTGACAACAGCAGCAACCAGGGCAACGGGAACAATAACGGAGACAATAAGGATAACCGCAGGACTAGTGAGCATGAGTTCCTGAATGGACAAGAGGAAGAAAGAAACAACCCCAACGTTGTGGCGGGTAAGTTCCTACCAGACAATTTCCTTGTTTCTATTTTAGTTGATTCGGGTGCAGATGTTAGATATATGTTCCTAAGAGTTAGTCAGGTGCTTAAGCGTACCCCATTACCCCTAAAACACCAAACATGTTGTAGAACTAACTAATGGTGAAAGTCTTAAGGGCACACACATAGTTAAGGGTGGTAACCTCGTCTTAGCTGGTCAGACTTTCTCTATTGATCTTATCCCTATCACACTTGGTAGTTTCGATGTCGTTATTGGGATGGATTGGCTATCTCATCATCAAGCGGAGATTGTTTGCAAGGAGAAAATCGTCCGCATTCCTCGTCCTGGTGAAGAACCTCTCATGATTCATGGTGACAAGAGTGGTGCTGTCGTAGGCATCATCTATTTCCTTAAGGCCCAGAAGTGTTTGCGAAACGGCCACACTGCCATTCTAGCACTCGTTACTGACACATCAATGGAAGAGAAGAGAATTGAAGACATTCCTATTGTACGTGACTTTCCCGATGTATTCCCTGAGGAATTGCCTGGTCTTCCGCCTCATCGACAAGTCGAGTTCCAAAATGAGCTAGCTCCTGGAGCAGCACCAATAGCTCGTGCACCTTATCGACTTGCTCCGTCAGAACTTGAAGAACTGTCCACGCAATTACAAGAACTCTTGGAAAAGGGTTTTATACGTCCTAGCTCTTTGCCTTGGGGAGCTCCAGTACTATTCGTGAAAAAGAAAGACGGTACTTTCAGAATGTGTATTGACTATCGCGAACTTAACAAGGTGACCGTGAGGAATCGTTATCCTCTTCCACGTATTGAAGACTTGGTCGACCAGTTGCAAGGGTCGAGTTTCTATTCCAAGATTGACCTAAGGTCAGGCTATCATCAGCTGAGAGTCCGAGAGGAGGACGTCTCAAAAACAGCATTCAGAACTCGTTACGGCCATTACGAGTTTCTAGTTATGCCTTTCGGATTAATGAATACACCTGCGGTCTTCATGGATCTCATGAACCGAGTATGCAAACCCTACCTGGATAAGTTCGTTATTGTTTTCATCGACGACATCCTGATCTATTCTAAGAGTCAGGAGGAACACGAGCAGCATCTACGACTTATGCTGGAACTTCTTCGAGCAGAGCAACTGTATGCCAAGTTTTCGAAATGCGACTTTTGGCTTCGTGAAGTACATTTCCTAGGACACATGGTAAACAAGGATGGGATTCATGTGGATCCATCCAAGGTTGACTCGATCAAGAACAGGCCTGCACCCCGTACACCAACAGAAATCCACCAATTCTTGGGTTTGGCAGGATATTACAAAAGGTTTATCAAGGATTTCTCAAAGATTGCGCAACCTCTCACTTCGCCGACTCAGAAGGGTGTCACCTATCGTTGGGGTGATGCACAGGAATCCGCATTTCAACACTTGAAAGATAGACTTTGTAGCGCGTCTTTCCTCTCATTGCCTAAAGGCACAAATGATTTTGTGGTTTATTACGACGCTTCCATCCAAGGACTTGGTTGCGTGTTGATGCAACGTGACAAGGTCATTTCCTACGCATCGCGCCAACTTAAAGTTCACGAAAGTAACTACACTACGCACGACTTGGAGCTGGGAGCAGTTGTTTTCGCACTTAAGATATGGAGACATTACCTGTACGGTACCAAGTGCACCATTTACACCGATCACAGGAGTCTCGAGCATATCTTTAAGCAAAGGGAGTTAAACATGTGACAACGTCGATGAGTTGAGCTCTTGAATGATTACGAATGTGCGATCAAGTACCATCCGGGCAAAGCCAATGTTGTGGCCGACGCCCTCAGTCGAAAGGATACTATACCTAAGCGTGTACGTGCGTTACAGCTTACCATTCACTCTAGTCTTCCTACTCAGATACGAGATGCCCAGGTTGAAGCATTGAAAGCAGAGAATGTCAGGGCCGAGTCCCTGCGAGGATCAAGGAAACTGTTAGTACAAAAGGAAGACGGAGCCTACTATGTTAACGGACGCATATGGGTTCCACTTTATGGAAACTTACGCGAGCTTGTGATGGATGAAGCGCACAAGTCCCGTTATTCAGTACATCCTGGTGCGGATAAAATGTACCACGATCTCAAGACTACATACTGGTGGCCTAGCATGAAAGCCCACATAGCAACCTACGTTAGCAAATGTTTGACTTGTGCGAGAGTCAAGACCGAATATCAGAAACCATCAGGCCTACTTCAACAGCCAGAGATCCCGAAATGGAAATGGGAGCAAATTTCCATGGATTTCGTTACTGGCCTGCCTAGATCTCAACGCGGAAATGATACCATTTGGGTGATCATGGATCGATTGACTAAGTCTGCACACTTTCTGGCCATCAAGGAAACAGATAAGTTTTCTACCCTAGCAGACATCTACTTGAAGGAAGTAGTATCAAGGCACGGAGTGCCAACCTCCATCATTTCTGATCGTGACTCACGTTTTACATCTGAATTGTGGCAAGCTATGCACAAGTCCTTTGGTTCTCGATTAGACATGAGCACGGCATATCATCCACAGACGGATGGCCAATCTGAACGCACCATCCAAACCCTTGAAGACATGCTCAGGGCATGTGTAATCGACTTCGGTAATGGCTGGGAAAAACACCTCCCGTTAGTGGAGTTTTCGTATAACAACAGTTACCACACCAGCATCCAGGCCGCCCCGTTTGAGGTATTCTACGGACGGAAGTGCCGATCACCTTTTTGTTGGGCAGAGGTTGGTGACAGTCAAATCATTGGCCCAGAACTTGTAGTAGATACAACCGAGAGAATTGCTCAGATATGGCAACGAATGGCGGCAGCTCGTGACCGTCAGAAAAGCTACGCTGATAAGCGAAGAAAACCACTCGAGTTCCAGGTTAGGGATCGAGTGCTACTCAAAGTCTCACCATGGAAAGGTGTAGTCCGTTTTGGCAAACGAGGCAAACTTAATCCACGATATGTTGGACCCTTCGAAATCATTGAGAAAATTGGCAAGGTGGCATACAAGCTGAATCTACCGGTAGAACTCAGCGGGGTTCACAATGTTTTCCATGTGTCGAATCTGAAGAAGTGTCTGTCAGATGAGACCCTCATAGTTCCCCTCAAGGAACTCACTATCGACGACCAGCTGCGATTCGTCAAGGAACCAGTAGAGATTACTGATCGAGATGTTAAGATTCTCAAGCGTATGAGAATACCTCTTGTTCAAGTTCGTTGGGATTCCCGTCGTAGCCCAGAGTATACCTGGGAACGAGAAGACCAAATGAAACTCAAGTACCCCCAGCTGTTTAAGAAAAGTGCAACCACTACTGAGGCTGAAGCTACTGCAAAATTTCGGGACGAAATTCCAAATCAACGGGGGGATGATATGACACCCCAGGAAAACCAGGAAAACAACGCAACATAACTAGCTTCCTTAGTAACCACGCGCTAAATTTCGGGACGAAATTTTCTTAACAGGGGGAGAATGTGACAACCCTCATAATTCCATGTATCCGTACAATTTATTAATGATAATTAAAGTGCTTGGCGACTGTGTGGAATTACTTAACTGCTCTCTGATTACTGTGTTATACTTACATGTGCTTGTTAACATACTAGTAGTATACAGAAAAGTTACTAAATAGTCCTGTGTGCTTTCCTAAGTGTCGGGAATTAAATGTGTCACAAAAAGTATTATAAAAGACACCTCACGGATTAATTAAGCACTTTAACGGAACAACACCCAATCGAACAACCGGACTTTACCCGGAACACAAAAATATTGTCAAACACATTGTTTTTATTTTCTGAGCTAGTTAGGGTCCTCGAACACCCTAATACACTATATATTTCATAACACACCATAAACCACTAATTATTTCATTTATTCCTAACTAGATTAGTAACTAACCTTTACAACCCAACCAAGCACCCCCTCCCCTTGGGACGGTTACATGGGGTCTCACACCCCTTTGATTTCTTTCATTATTTAATTTGATCATGTTGCTAATCTAGGGACATATTACACACAAGACAATAGTGTGTTGAAGCTTATAAGTGTTAACCTCTAGTCCACCCTTCTCTCACATCTCAACACCATTTCACCCACAAAAACTCTCCTCCTCTCCTCTATCTCGGCCGACCCCAAGTAGCACCACCACCACCATCACTTGATCACTTTCAACCATTCTAAGAGCATCCAAGGGTGTTAGAGATCTTACAACGAAGCTCGGTGTATTCAGAAGTTGAAGGACCACTCTCATCTTCTTTTATCCACCACATTTCTTCACTTGAACTTCCCTAGTCTTGAACTAGTGGTAAGAACTTAGATCCATTCATTTTCATGTTATTTAGAGTGGTTAATAGCTATTTTATGATGAGAACCCATGAACACTAAAGGATCATAAACAAAGTTTTGAACATAGAGCTAACCTAATGATGAAATGTTGTTGAAATGTGATGAAGTGATGTTAATATGAAGTTGTTTTGATTCTTGTTGATTTCCTGATGATTTGCTTGTTAATATTGATGTTTGATGTCGTTGTGATCACTAAACACGTTAACGGAATCAATAGAACACGAGTTAGAAAGCTAAAAGCTGAAAACAACTTCTGTCCAAGCTTTTACAGCCAACTTCAGTTGGCTGTAAACAGGTCAATTGTCACACCCCCAAAATCCACACGCGGAGTATCACCGCCTGGAGGCGTGACTGACCAGGATCAAGCCACCAATCATATTGAACATAACAAGTAAGTGAAATTCAACCACACAATATGAAAGGTGTTTCAAATCAAAAACGTAGTTAAGTGTTTAGCGGAAGCATAATTGTAAAACCCAATGTAAGTATTAAGTACGAAATAAAGTAATGTTTTTAGCATGGCACACACTGCCATGTCCCACAACGACCGCGCCTCCCTGTGCAAGCTCCATGGGTACCTAACGACCTGCAAGGCATGTAACAACGAGTCAACAACAAAGTTGAGCGATTTCACATTTGGTTGTTTAGTTATAGCATTCGTTTCGTAAATCATATGTTCGTTTTGTAAACCATGTATCGTATTAATTCGTATCGCGGTCTCCCAGACATGTTTGCGAAGATTAGTGGGGGCTTCCCATGTGTATCGTATTAATCCGTATCGCGGTTTCCCAAACATGTTTGCGAAGATTAGTGGGGGCTTCCCATGTTGTATGTTACTAGACTAGTCATATGTGTGCGTGCCCTTCTTGATCCAAGGACCGTAGCGAGTATGAGTGTACGTAGGTTTTACATACGTGCCCTTCAATCCGAGGACAGTAGTAAGTATGAGTGTATGTAGGTTTTACGTACGTGCCCTTCCAATAGTTTAATAGTAATGATAGTACGAGTAGTTATTCAATCCCATTCCCAACCCACCGGGAATCCCATGCCTTAGGAGTGTGAACTCACCTTGATTTGCTCGGCAGATAGTTTACTTGTTAAAATACGTTAGTCAGTCACGTCCTATCATAATTACCGCGTCTTAATTAAATTAAATTCGTATTTAAATATTTCACGTATTGGTACATGTCATAAGTCAAGTAGCATACAATATCCTATTCCACATATATACCCATTTACACACATACGTTTCATAAACAGTTTCATAATCACCCTTAGCGTTATTGTATGGCACACCATAAGTTAATGAAAATCACATAATAAGATGGCACAAAAGGTTTGGGTCATATACTCAACACATATCAGTAATAAAGTCCAACTGCTAACATGATTCTTTTAACTATTCGGCCCATCTAAGTCCGGCCCAAATACATCATATAACCTATCCGAATCTGTTACCCCCCCCCCTCGATTTACCTACTGTTTCATCATTACTTATTATATATGTAAATATGTATAAGGACTTTACACTTCACACATTCTTATGAGTTTATATTGACATATGATGATCACCAAACACATGTTCATGATGATTATTAACTAACGATTACAAGTCAAATAACTCTAGAGTTATCTTACTGTTGTATATAGTTCCTTATCATAAATTCATACCCTATGTATTTATCATAACATGATCATCATCAGAGGAACAATTAATGTCATATAGCATAGTCATTATCATATAACACTCACACATATGGAAAGAAACATGGAGTATATAACACATATTCATACATCGGATCAGTTGATGATTTCACAAACGATTTTAAACTACCAATGATCGACCGAACGCGGTAACCACATAATCACATATACAATCTCATGTCCGCACCAAGCATGCCGGTCCATATTTATGTCACACCCCGACCACGTGGAACATACAAAACGTGGCGGAAACATCGGAGAGTGTTGTAACAGAATTAATGTTTCACAACCATGGATATTAAAGTTTCGTTTTATTGATTAAAAGTGTTATAATGTCTTAACAAACAAGGAAATACAACATAATTAACTAGTCTTGCATCTTTTATTGTCACTAAAGCCCAAGTCTGCCTATGTGTATCTTGATCATCTTATGCAACAGCTCCTGAAAAACACATGTGAAAATATGGTACGTCAGCATAAAAATGCCTGTGAGATACATAGGTTTTGTGAAAATAAGATTCATGACTTATGTTTGAGAAAATGTTTAGTCATGAACCTTGTTATTTGCTTTGTCTTTTAAATCATTTGAAAAACGATAAGATCAGATGATAAGTATAAATAAATGTAAGGTTAAATGAATAACCAAGTAAAATATGTTTGCATAAGATAAGTTGTTTATAAATCAATGTCTTGTGAAAAGTATGTTATTTGTATGAAATGTTCTATGTCTCAAACTGAAATGATTCATATAACGTTACGACATGTAATACCATACAAACACTTATATATAGGAAGTACCAGCGGCGTATCCACCATGCTTGTATCATATTACACACGCATCGTTACTTAATCACTAAATCAAACCAAACCAAACAATGTAAAATGTTCATGTCAAGATGTAAATCATGTCAAAATGTCTATGTCAAATATCCATGTCAAATGTCTATGTCAAATATCCATGTCAAATGTCTATGTCAAATATCCATGTCAAATGTCTATGTCAAATATCCATGTCAAATGTCTATGTCAAATATCCATGTCAAATGTCTATGTCAAATATCCATGTCAAATGTCTATGTCAAAATGTCATGTATGGTAAGTGAAATGTCTCAACTAAACCATATGCACAAAAACAAAGTATTGAAGTAAAACTTGGTTTAAATCAAAGCCATGTTTTGTGTAAATGCATGCAACTATTTAATATGAACATTTATGCGGTATTGTGAATATGCATACATCCAAGCCTGGCGACTGAGGTGATAAACCCTTTAAACAAATTAAAGGTCTATCTGTCTTTATAACAACGAATTCGGTCATTCCTTTCATCCCCTTTCCCTGGGACGTCCGGAACGGGAGTTGTCAATTCCTATGGTACCACTACCTACTAACGAACGGCATGATCGGTGTTAATGAATGTATTGTCCCATGTAAACAAACCAAATGTCATACCAAAATGTAAGCATGTGATGAAAACAAAGTACTAAGTATGCACGCAATGGACATACATAGCATAAAATGTAAATGTAAAACGATGTACTAAGTATGAACTAAATGGACATACATAGCATAAAACACAATGAGATCATGTACTATAATGTACTAACAAACATAGCAGGTATATGATGCGAAAACAGGAAAGCATGAAAGTAACAAGTAGGCACATGTGTTCCACCCCAAAACAGTTTGGAAAACAGTAAAAGAGGGGTCTATGTACTCACTTGAGATTGCTCAGAAGTCCTTGAGTAACAACCAAACAATGCTAGGGATCGCGGATATCAAACGGCACCTAATATAGGTAACTATGTTAATTAACCGGACCTAGATCGGAAGATCGGGTAGCATTAGGGTTTGTAAACCAAACGAGTGTGGAGACTCGTGTGATATGATTTAACAAAGCCTACATACTAAATGAAACCTAACATAACTGTCTACGACCCATTACGACCCGTTTAGGAAGCTTATGCTACTTTAACGCGTCGTGCGCGTGAAACGCGTTCGGACCGCCTAACTAGCCCTATGACAAGTGTTATATGCCTAATCATATTACATAATCAGTTATGTGTCAAAGGTTTAGGTTACATATGCTTAATTACCAATTATACATGAAAAGGGTATTCTGGTAATTTACCTAAGGCATATAAACTACCTATCATACAACTACTTAAACGATGTGACCATAGGGTATAACCTCGGAAGGTTATGCCCTATACTAGGGTCACCTAATGTATTTGGTCGGATCCTAATGATCGACCAAACTGGGTCGGGTTCGAAGGTATAGGCGATTTATTAGATCGCCTACCCTACGACCCTAGACAACGTGGTAATCAGTGGGCATAGTCCCAAGGGACTATGACCAACGTGATTACACTCACGTTGCGAAGTTCCTACGAACTTCGCATTGACCATTACTGGTCAACGCTGAAAGTCAAACAAAGTTTGACTTTCCGACTCGAAAAGCAGTAAAAAAATAAGGAAAAGAACGAAAGAATACTTACGAAGGGTCCCCGAATGCTAAACTCAATCAGATTTGTGGGTTTTGGGGTTGAGGGTGGATGGGTATTTATAGAATTCGGGTAACCGTTGAGATCGTTTCTTGGAAAAGGGGAAAAGATCTAGCCCGTACACTTGTCGGAACCTTATGGTGACTAAAATTCCATCCTTATCACATGACTAGATAATTAGGAACTTGTGGTTGTGGTTAAATCTGCTGAAAACAGGCTGTTTAAACATTGCACCTGGTCTGGAGACCCCATACGCATCGTATGGTATATATACCATACGCATCGTATGGTGCAAGTTTGGCAGAATTACAGTTTTGGTCCCTGAACTGTATTTAGGCCATTTTTGACACGTTTAAGGCCCGTTAACCCCATTTCAAAGCTCTAAAATGAAGTTAAAGTATAGGGAACTTAAAACATGCTCAAAAATATCTCGGATGTCGGTTCGTTTAGCCGTACGAACGCGATGTTCGCTTAATTACGACGGAATACGCATAAGCGCGAAAAACGATCCAAATGACGCGACGAATGGATTTTTCTTAAGGCGAACACTAAAATATAATGTAGTCATGCTTACATAAATTTTTAGATGTCCGGATGTATTCAGAACGTAAGTTATGCTCGAAAATGCAAACTTGTGCACTTTTTGACACTTTTAGTCCCTGAATGACACCAAAGTTTATTTTAGCATACCGAACACCTCAAAGCCTATTTCTAAGCTATGTAAAGGATATTTATGGTATGTTTAACTTATGGTCATGCTCCGGAAGGTCTGTTACAGTTCAAATTGGCATACTTTCGCAGTTTGTCAATTTTAGTCCCTGTAAGCGATTAAACTTTGATTTCATCACACCAAACCTTCCAAAACTTATATCTAAGTTATGTAAAGGTTATTTAAGGTATGTTAAGCCTATTTCACTTTTCCAGAGTGTTCGTTGGATTAAACTGGTTATATCTACACATCAGAGCGCGTATAACCCTCCAGAAAGCGATTTAGAGCTTGAAATCGAACAAGAGTTGATATGTGCTAACGATACACATATTTTTACAAATCCCAAGTATGAAATATAATATTTCATTGGTTTGGTATTTGTTTGATGGCCGTGAAGGCACAGGTGTTACAGTCTCCTCTACTTTAGGAAATTTCGTCCCGAAATTTATTTAGAGGAAACTTGTGAGAGTTTAAAACATGAAGTTGAAAAGATCAAACAACATTGGTTAGGGTTCTTGAACTTCTAGTAACCTTAATAACATTATGTTTGCAATGTAAGAGGGACACTTATATACAAGTATATGAAGCGTCATTGGTGCGTCCACCATGCCTCCATTACATCGTTCTCATTTTGTTATTGTTGTCACTATCGGTTCCTTCACATAATAAATCTTACTGGATTTCTGTGCACTAAATTTCATAATTATGTGCGCATCCATAATTAGAGAATTCCTTGCACAGTTCACACAGTCTATTTTATAATGTGTAGGGTAAAACCAAATGAACAATCCTGTGATGAGCGTGACTTAGACCGCCATAGAGTCCTTTAAACTAAATCAATAAATGATTTAAATAGACTATCAAGGAGTCTGTCTAGCTACATCACTAGATGTCATTCTTTAACCAGATTGCGAATCAATCTTTTGACTAGACCACTAAAAAGGGTCTGGAGTGGTACTATATAATCCAAGGGTCTTAACTATTACATAGAAGCCCATTAAGGATTTAAGGTAGTACCTTTGAATATCCTTCTACGAATCCCTCATATGGAGATATGAAAGATTCTACGAGGATTTTGATAACGAATATCCAGAGTATACCAAAAACACAAAAATGCATAAAAGAAAACATAAGATGAATAAACACATAGTCACATAACCACAAAATTGTTTAACTAGAAGTTTGTTCTGCTAACAGAGTACATGTATTTAAAGCACACTAGGAATCCATCTCGTGGATTTCATTTGGTACTTTAAACATTAACAAGAATCTAACTATAAAGATAGAAAGATCTTTAAAAGAAAAATTCGATTTCGATTATAAGGAACCGAAATGTTCGAATTTAGGTATATAAGGAATCCAATTAAGGACTCTGATTTGAATGATGATCATCCACAAGGATCTAATTGTGAAGATAAAAAGATCCCATATGGATTTTAGAAGTTGAAGATGTTTTGAAACCTTGCACTGGACGTGCTTATGTCAAAACATGAAGTAAGAATGCTTATGAAGTTGAGATGCTTGATATGTCAAGGCGACATATGAAGCAGAATTTGAAGGTTAAGTCAATGTATGAGGAAAATATTTTTGAAAACTATGCATGAGGTTCTTTTAAGAAAAATGTGTTTAACGTTTTTGAAACCTTATATATAATATTTTTGAAATCATAAAGTAGGTGTATTAGGTAGATATATTTACAAAAATGTTTTAAAATCATGCGAGATGAATTTTGAAATTATGTATAAGGTTTTTGAAAGACATGAATGATGCTTTTCGAAATCATGCACTTGATAAGAAAATGTATTATGTTAATATTGTCTTCAGACTATATGAAATATTTTGAAATTAGGAAGGTTGGTTTTGATAACATGGCCAATGTTTTTGAAATAACATAGATAATGTATTTAGAAAAATTGTTTTCAAACTATATGAAATGTTTTGAGATCATGAAGATTGTTTTGAAATACTGGTACTGTGTATGTTGAAAAATCAAAACGTAATGGGAATGATATTTGAAAACACCCTTAGTTATCTAACCAAGGATTCAAAGGCACTGATGTGCAGAAGCACGATTACTCATAATGTCCCTTAATTTTCTGTACTTTGTTTCTTAGAGTGAAACGAGTACTTAAAATTTTCGAGGGAATCACGAGCAATCATTTGAGAGAGAGAAATCACAGGAGTAGTTTGTAAGGTACATAGTTCCTTGATGTAGGTATCATAGGAAAATCATACACACATGTAACTATACTTGTATATCAGAATTTGTGAACAACGATTTATTTATAAACAACACAAATTGTTTCACATTACAAGGAAACAAAAGAACAAAAGCATAAGACAGCAACATCTTCTAGTCAGCCAACTGCTCATCCGTGGGTGGGATTTGCATTAGCAAGCTTTGGGCATTTGTTCCTGAAATGGCTCGTATCGCCACAGTTGTAGCAAGTACCACGCGGAAATCGAGCTTGAGTTGGGTTGACTTGGGGTTGAGTTAGACCACCTTGGTTCGGGTTACATCGACAAACACTTGCCAGGTGACCAACTCTTCCACATGATACACACCAATGACACTGTAAGTGAGCTGGGTGATGCCCTTTACATTTGTTGCATAATGGTGCCGTTCCAAAGTACGGCTTCCTAGCTGGTGGCCTTGCCACTTGGCTAGGTCCCGCTTGATTAGGTGTAACCGCTGCGGGTTTCCTTGAAGCCTTACGCTTCCTTGATTTTGGTGCTGGCTTGACTTCTGCTTCCTTCAGTGGCTCTTGAGTGGCTTCATTGTCGAGACGAGAGGCTTCATTGTTGAGACGAGCCATGGCAATACCTAAATCCACAGTCCTTTGAATCACTTCGCCAATTTGCTGGACAAATTTGGCTGTTCGCTCGGGCATTTGACCAGTGATGAGAGGAATAGACATTCTAAAAGAAAATGAAAGACAGAGGAAGAAGCAAGTGAAAGGTTATTGGAAAATCAATACCGAATGGTAACGAATGAAAATTGTGATCATTTGTTTGTTACCTAAGGCAAACAAATGAGATGGTGATAAATAAAAGTAAATGGGTCAAAAATAATGTATCGCGAAGACATGCTCGCCTATAAGTGAACACTCATCCCAAGAATTCCCAGGTAAGCACAACTGGTCTCGCGTCTGATGAGATGTATACGAAGTGCTTGCCTAGACAGAAAACCCAGAATACAGGTATTCACCCTTCCAGTTTGCATGTGTTCACATTATTTAAAACCCAAAACCTTGACGAGATTTTGAAAACTCAAAGGGGTTCAAAACCATATAATAGAGAGTTCAAAACCTTACAATAGAGGGTTCAAAACCTACTAATCAATCATCCTAGAACAGATGATTAGTTTTCAAAGCGGTTTTGAAATTTATGTTCTTGTTGTGGTCGTCGCCTAAGGATAGGCGACGGTATTGTTTTATGACTAAACGCAAGTAAACTCGCGTTAGGGTCCTAAGAAGGTTATAGACTAGGTCAAAGCATTACTAATAACCTAATTCCCTATAACCATTGGCTCTGATACCATCTTTTCTGTCACACCCCGACCACGTGGAACATACAAAACGTGGCGGAAACATCGGAGAGTGTTGTAACAGAATTAATGTTTCACAACCATGGATATTAAAGTTTCGTTTTATTGATTAAAAGTGTTATAATGTCTTAACAAACAAGGAAATACAACATAATTAACTAGTCTTGCATCTTTTATTGTCACTAAAGCCCAAGTCTGCCTATGTGTATCTTGATCATCTTATGCAACAGCTCCTGAAAAACACATGTGAAAATATGGTACGTCAGCATAAAAATGCCTGTGAGATACATAGGTTTTGTGAAAATAAGATTCATGACTTATGTTTGAGAAAATGTTTAGTCATGAACCTTGTTATTTGCTTTGTCTTTTAAATCATTTGAAAAACGATAAGATCAGATGATAAGTATAAATAAATGTAAGGTTAAATGAATAACCAAGTAAAATATGTTTGCATAAGATAAGTTGTTTATAAATCAATGTCTTGTGAAAAGTATGTTATTTGTATGAAATGTTCTATGTCTCAAACTGAAATGATTCATATAACGTTACGACATGTAATACCATACAAACACTTATATATAGGAAGTACCAGTGGCGTATCCACCATGCTTGTATCATATTACACACGCATCGTTACTTAATCACTAAATCAAACCAAACCAAACAATGTAAAATGTTCATGTCAAGATGTAAATCATGTCAAAATGTCTATGTCAAATATCCATGTCAAATGTCTATGTCAAATATCCATGTCAAATGTCTATGTCAAATATCCATGTCAAATGTCTATGTCAAATATCCATGTCAAATGTCTATGTCAAATATCCATGTCAAATGTCTATGTCAAATATCCATGTCAAATGTCTATGTCAAAATGTCATGTATGGTAAGTGAAATGTCTCAACTAAACCATATGCACAAAAACAAAGTATTGAAGTAAAACTTGGTTTAAATCAAAGCCATGTTTTGTGTAAATGCATGCAACTATTTAATATGAACATTTATGCGGTATTGTGAATATGCATACATCCAAGCCTGGCGACTGAGGTGATAAACCCTTTAAACAAATTAAAGGTCTATCTGTCTTTATAACAACGAATTCGGTCATTCCTTTCATCCCCTTTCCCTGGGACGTCCGGAACGGGAGTTGTCAATTCCTATGGTACCACTACCTACTAACGAACGGCATGATCGGTGTTAATGAATGTATTGTCCCATGTAAACAAACCAAATGTCATACCAAAATGTAAGCATGTGATGAAAACAAAGTACTAAGTATGCACGCAATGGACATACATAGCATAAAATGTAAATGTAAAACGATGTACTAAGTATGAACTAAATGGACATACATAGCATAAAACACAATGAGATCATGTACTATAATGTACTAACAAACATAGCAGGTATATGATGCGAAAACAGGAAAGCATGAAAGTAACAAGTAGGCACATGTGTTCCACCCCAAAACAGTTTGGAAAACAGTAAAAGAGGGGTCTATGTACTCACTTGAGATTGCTCAGAAGTCCTTGAGTAACAACCAAACAATGCTAGGGATCGCGGATATCAAACGGCACCTAATATAGGTAACTATGTTAATTAACCGGACCTAGATCGGAAGATCGGGTAGCATTAGGGTTTGTAAACCAAACGAGTGTGGAGACTCGTGTGATATGATTTAACAAAGCCTACATACTAAATGAAACCTAACATAACTGTCTACGACCCATTACGACCCGTTTAGGAAGCTTATGCTACTTTAACGCGTCGTGCGCGTGAAACGCGTTCGGACCGCCTAACTAGCCCTATGACAAGTGTTATATGCCTAATCATATTACATAATCAGTTATGTGTCAAAGGTTTAGGTTACATATGCTTAATTACCAATTATACATGAAAAGGGTATTCTGGTAATTTACCTAAGGCATATAAACTACCTATCATACAACTACTTAAACGATGTGACCATAGGGTATAACCTCGGAAGGTTATGCCCTATACTAGGGTCACCTAATGTATTTGGTCGGATCCTAATGATCGACCAAACTGGGTCGGGTTCGAAGGTATAGGCGATTTATTAGATCGCCTACCCTACGACCCTAGACAACGTGGTAATCAGTGGGCATAGTCCCAAGGGACTATGACCAACGTGATTACACTCACGTTGCGAAGTTCCTACGAACTTCGCATTGACCATTACTGGTCAACGCTGAAAGTCAAACAAAGTTTGACTTTCCGACTCGAAAAGCAGTAAAAAAATAAGGAAAAGAACGAAAGAATACTTACGAAGGGTCCCCGAATGCTAAACTCAATCAGATTTGTGGGTTTTGGGGTTGAGGGTGGATGGGTATTTATAGAATTCGGGTAACCGTTGAGATCGTTTCTTGGAAAAGGGGAAAAGATCTAGCCCGTACACTTGTCGGAACCTTATGGTGACTAAAATTCCATCCTTATCACATGACTAGATAATTAGGAACTTGTGGTTGTGGTTAAATCTGCTGAAAACAGGCTGTTTAAACATTGCACCTGGTCTGGAGACCCCATACGCATCGTATGGTATATATACCATACGCATCGTATGGTGCAAGTTTGGCAGAATTACAGTTTTGGTCCCTGAACTGTATTTAGGCCATTTTTGACACGTTTAAGGCCCGTTAACCCCATTTCAAAGCTCTAAAATGAAGTTAAAGTATAGGGAACTTAAAACATGCTCAAAAATATCTCGGATGTCGGTTCGTTTAGCCGTACGAACGCGATGTTCGCTTAATTACGACGGAATACGCATAAGCGCGAAAAACGATCCAAATGACGCGACGAATGGATTTTTCTTAAGGCGAACACTAAAATATAATGTAGTCATGCTTACATAAATTTTTAGATGTCCGGATGTATTCAGAACGTAAGTTATGCTCGAAAATGCAAACTTGTGCACTTTTTGACACTTTTAGTCCCTGAATGACACCAAAGTTTATTTTAGCATACCGAACACCTCAAAGCCTATTTCTAAGCTATGTAAAGGATATTTATGGTATGTTTAACTTATGGTCATGCTCCGGAAGGTCTGTTACAGTTCAAATTGGCATACTTTCGCAGTTTGTCAATTTTAGTCCCTGTAAGCGATTAAACTTTGATTTCATCACACCAAACCTTCCAAAACTTATATCTAAGTTATGTAAAGGTTATTTAAGGTATGTTAAGCCTATTTCACTTTTCCAGAGTGTTCGTTGGATTAAACTGGTTATATCTACACATCAGAGCGCGTATAACCCTCCAGAAAGCGATTTAGAGCTTGAAATCGAACAAGAGTTGATATGTGCTAACGATACACATATTTTTACAAATCCCAAGTATGAAATATAATATTTCATTGGTTTGGTATTTGTTTGATGGCCGTGAAGGCACAGGTGTTACAATTTACGTTCATATTATTAAGCCGGAGTCGATCCAAAACTGTTACTCACACATACGCCCTACGTTTTCCGTCGGATATAATATAAGCGTGTATCTACAATTTTACACAGATTGTAACCCTCATCTTTGCTATTGTTTATATAGACACACAAATATAGCATCACACACACCACGACTCGAAACCGGAACCGCAACGAGTCTACTGCAAGAACTACGGACGAGAGAGAGATATCTTACCGGTGTTCGTCGGTGAACTCGCCGGAGAAGAAGGTGATGTTCACCGGAGAGGGAGATCGTACCGGTGTGCGAGGGGGGGGGATCTTGCTGCTGCCGTAGGGTTGTGCATGAACTCTCATCTCACGTATATAAAGTCAAGGTATGGCGGTTGGAGAATAGGGTGGGCCGAATGGGATTTTGGGCTGGAGTTTTGATGTATGCTGGGCTGGGGGTCGACCAAAGGAAAAAAAGCAATAGAAAGGACCAAAAAAAGGGCGGCAATTTGTCAAACATTAACATATTTGTTTGTTGCATTTTTCTTTTATTTTTATTAATTTATATATATATATATATATATATTTACAAGAATGTATTAATCACCAACTAATCTAATACATGCACACATATAACGCACACTACAAATCTATAAACAACACGTATATTGCACGAATAAATATAAAGGCACACTTGCAAATAAGTATCAAGTTAAGTCGAATAGAGACCTTGAAAACTCGGGTTGTCACATTATCCCCAACTTGAAAGAAATTTCATCCCGAAATTTAGTACGTAGTTACTGAGGAAGCTAGTCGTGTTGTGTTGTTTCCTGGTTTTCCTGGGGTGTAACATCATCCCCCCGTTGGTTTGGAATTTCGTCCCGAAATTCCGTAGTAGCTTCAGCCTCAGTAGTGGTTGCACTGTTTCCGAACAACTGGGATACTTGAGTTTCATCTGATCTTCTCGTTCCCAGGTAAACTCTAGGCCACGACGGGAGTTCCAACGAACTCGAACAAGAGGTATTCTGGTGTGCTTAAGGACCTTAACGTCTCGGTCCGTGATTTCAACTGGTTCCTCGACGAATCGCAACTGATCGTCGATAGTGAGCTCCTTCAAAGGAACTATGAGGGTCTCATCTGACAGACATTTCTTCAGATTTGACCCGTGAAATACGTTGTGAACTCCACCGAGTTCTGCTGGTAGGTTCAGTTTGTAGGCCACTTTGCCTATTTTCTCAATGATTTCGAACGGTCCGACATAACGCGGGTTAAGTTTGCCTTGTTTGCCAAAGCGAACTACACCTTTCCAAGGTGATACTTTGAGTAGCACTCGATCCCCAACCTGGAACTCGAGTGGTTTCCTTCGCTTATCAGCGTAGCTTTTCTGACGGTCACGAGCTACCGCCATTCGTTGTCGTATCTGTGCAATCCTTTCCGTTGTTTCTACTACAAGTTCTGGACCCGTGATCTGGCTGTCACCAACTTCTGCCCAGCAAAGAGGTGATCGGCACTTACGCCCGTACAGTGCCTCAAACGGAGCGGCTTGAATGCTAGTGTGGTAACTGTTATTATACGAAAACTCCACTAGAGGGAGATGTTTTTCCCAGCCGTTGCCAAAATCGATTACACATGCATGAAGCATGTCTTCAAGAGTTTGGATGGTGCATTCAGACTGCCTATCCGTTTGCGGATGATAAGCGGTGCTCATGTCTAAGCGTGAGCCAAAGGACTTGTGCATTGCTTGCCACAGTTCAGAAGTAAAACGTGCATCACGATCAGAGATAATAGAGGTTGGCACCCCGTGCCTCGAGACAACTTCCTTAAGATAAACGTCTGCTAGAGTGGAGAACTTATCCGTTTCCTTGATAGCCAAAAAGTGTGCAGACTTTGTGAGTCGATCCATGATCACCCAAATAGTATCATTTCCACGTTGAGATCTAGGCAGGCCAGTAAGGAAATCCATGGAAATTTGCTCCCATTTCCATTGTGGTATCTCTGGTTATTGGAGTAGGCCCGATGGTTTCTGATATTCAGTCTTGACTCTCGCACAAGTCAAACATTTGCTAACGTAAGTTGCTATGTGAGCTTTCATGCTAGGCCACCAATACGTAGTTCTGAGGTCGTGGTACATCTTATCCGAACCAGGGTGTACCGAGTAACGAGACTTATGCGCTTCATCCATCACAAGCTCGCGTAAGTTTCCATAGTGTGGGACCCAGATACGTCCTGTTACGTAATAGGCACCGTCTTCCTTTTGTTCTAACCGCTGTCTTGAGCCGCGTAGGGCTTCAGCCCTGACGTTTTCTGGTTTCAATGCTTCTACCTGAGCATCTCGTATCTGTGCAGGAAGACTAGACTGGATGGTAAGTTGTAATGCTCGCACACGCCTAGGTGTAGTATCCTTTCAACTGAGGGTGTCGGCCACGACATTGGCTTTGCCTGGATGGTACTTGATGGCACATTCGTAATCATTCAATAGCTCGACCCATCGACATTGTCGCATGTTCAACTCCTTTTGCTTGAAGATATGCTCGAGACTCCTGTGATCGGTGTAGATGGTGCACTTGGTACCGTACAGGTAATGTCTCCATATCTTGAGTGTGAAAACAACAGCTCCTAGCTCCAGATCGTGTGTAGTGTAATTCCTTTCATGAATCTTAAGTTGGTGCGAGGCGTAAGCGATGACTTTATCCTGTTGCATCAAAACACAACCAAGACCCTGAATTGACGCGTCACAATAAACTACGAAATCGTCTGTGCCCTCAGGCAATGAGAGGATAGGTGCGCTACAAAGTCTATCCTTTAAGTGCTGAAATGCTGATTCCTCTGTATTACCCCAACGATAGATAACGCCTTTCTGAGTTAGTGAGGTGAGGGGTTGTGCAATCTTGGAGAAGTCTTTGATGAACCTTCTATAGTAGCCCGCCAAACCCAAGAATTGGTGGATTTCTGTTGGTGTACGGGGTGCAGGCCAGTTCTTGATCGAGTCTACCTTGGATGGATCAACATGTATCCCATCCTTGTTTACCACGTGGCCTAGAAAATGGACTTCACGAAGCCAGAAGTCGCATTTCGAAAACTTAGCATAAAGTTGCTCTGTTCAAAGCAGTTCCAAAATAATCCGCAGATGCTGCTCGTGTTCCTCCTGACTCTTAGAATAGATCAGGATGTCGTCGATGAAAATAATAACAAACTTATCCAGGTAAGGTTTGCACACTCTGTTCATAAGATCCATGAAAACCGCAGGTGCGTTCGTCAATCCGAAAGGCATGACCAGGAACTCGTAATGGCCGTAGCGAGTTCTGAATGCGGTTTTGGAGATGTCCTCATCCCGGACTCTCAGTTGATGGTAGCCTGACCTCAGATCGATCTTTGAGTAGTAGCTCGACCCTTGCAGCTGATCGAACAAGTCATCAATGCGTGGAACTGGATAGAGATTCTTCACGGTCACCTTGTTGAGTTCACGGTAATCGATACACATCCTGAAGGTACCGTCTTTCTTCTTTACAAATAATACTGGTGCTCCCCAGGGCGAAGACCTAGGACGTATGAAACCCTTATTCAAGAGCTCTTGCAATTGTTTGGACAGTTCTTCTAGTTCGGTTGGCGCTAAGCGATACGGTGCTCGAGCTATGGGCGCTGCTCCAGGAGCTAGCTCGATTTGGAATTCGACCTGGCGATGAGGCGGTAGCCCAGGTAAATCTTCAGGGAACACTTGAGGAAAATCACGTACAACTGGAATATCCTCTATTCTCTTCTCTTTTGATGATGCGTCAGTAACAAGTGCTAAAATAGCAGTGTGGCCCTTTCGCAAACACTTCTGGGCCTTAAGAAAGGAGATGATGCCCACCACAGCACCACTCTTGTCGCCTTGAATTTCGAGAGGTTCTTTACCAGAACGGGGAATACAAACAAACTTCTCTTTGCATAGGATCTCTGCTTGCTATTGGGATAACCAATCCATCCCAATGACGATGTCGAAACTACCCAGAACTATAGGAATGAGATTGATAGAGAAAGTCTGACCAGCGAGGACAAGATTACAACCCTGAACTATGTGTGTGGCCTCTAGACTTTTACCATTTGCTAACTCTATGACATGCTTGGTGCTCAAAAGTGTTGGGGTACGTTTAAGCATTTGACTAACTTTTAGGGATACATAACTGGTATCGGCACCCGAATCAAATAAAACAGTAACATAAAAGTCGTCGAGAAGGAACTTACCCATCACTACGTTAGGATCATTCCTTGCGTCACCCTGACCTATCACGAACACACGGCCCCTGGCACCATTGTCGTCATTATTACCCCCATTGTTGTTCCCATTACCATGATTATTGTTGTTGTTGTTCTGATTCTGGTTTAACTGAGGGCAGTTCCGCTTGAAGTGGCCTTCAGCACCACACTGAAAGCATCCCCGGTTGCCTCGCTGTTGCTGCTGGTTCTGTGGAGCGGGTGGTTGTTGTTGATGGTTCCGATTCGCAGGTCGTGAGCTCCTGCAATCCTTAGCTTCATGACCCACCTTGAGACACCTCTGACAACGACCCTTGTTGCACTGACCATTGTGGTGTCTGTTGCATTGGTTGCACTTCGGGAGGTTTCCTCGATATCCACCCTGCCCTTGACTACCCGAAGATTGCTGACCAGGACTCTGGTAGTCATCGATCTTTCGTTGTTGTGCCTGGGACTGAACTGTAGTTGAACCCTTGCTGGAGGCTCCATCCCATTTTTGCTTGTTGTCACTGGGAGTAGCAGAAGTAGTAGTAGCAGTAGCACCTATACGCTTAGGCAGCCTGTTCTGTTCCACTGCCTGGTCTGTGAGTCGATGAGCAAGACGAGTAACATCCTGGATAGTAGCAAGGTTAGCAGCAGTTACATGGCTTTGAATCTCTGGTACTAAGCCTTTGAGGTACAGCTCGATACGCTTAATGTGAGGATCCACCATAGTTGGACATAACACTGCAAGTTTGTTGGATCGCTTCGTATACGCCTCTATTTCTGACCCCGTCATTTTCAGGTTAAAGAACTCCACTTCCAACTTGTGGATATCATCACGATTACAGTATTCCCGCTTGATCAGTTCCTTGAAATCGTTCCATGGGGTGGCATTAGAAGCTGCCAGCCCTAACATTTGCACTTGCGCGTTCCACCATGTCAACGCAGCACCTTCGAGAGTACCAGTAGCATACTTCACCCTACGAGCCTCAGGGCATTCACACATTTCGAAGACCGACTCGAGCTTCTCGAACCAGTGGAGGAGGCCTACAGCTCCTTCAGTGCCGTTGAAAGTAGTAGGTCGGCAATCCATAAAGGTTTTGAAAGTACACACAGGTGGCTGAGCGTGTTGACCTATCGTGTGTGTAAAACAAAATTAAGTACAAGTGTTGGTTTACGAGAGTAAGATCTAAAGATCCTAGAGTAAGTTATGATGGCAGGTTATACCTCCTGCCTGGGTAGCTGCGAGCGCTGCAGTAACTTGTTCAGTGATCAAAGCCGCCAACTAGGCTTGAGTTAGGTTAACGCGTCCACTCATGATCTTCATATCAAAGGAAAACATGAGTGAGAGAGGTTCGCGAAAGTGCGATGACAGAAGAGAGTAAGCACACATGTGTTTTCAATTAATAGTTGTTATGTTTATCTAAGCATACCACGAGTAAAGTTCTATGTAACTAGCAAGTAGGCAATATAAACATAAATCATACCACCTATAGTGTTGAGTCTTGCACGTGGAGCGAAGCGTCGTTGTGGATCGTTGAGCACTGTACAGGTTATAGTCTGGTTTTAACAAAAACTTTTCCCTTATTAAAACCAAGTTCACTATAACCAATGGCTCTGATACCAATCTATCACACCCCCAAAATCCACACGCGGAGTATCACCGCTTGGAGGCGTGACTGACCAGGATCAAGCCACCAATCATATTGAACATAACAAGTAAGTAAAATTCAACCACACAATATGAAAGGTGTTTCAAATAAAAAACGTAGTTAAGTGTTTAGCGGAAGCATAATTGTAAAACCCAATGTAAGTATTAAGTACGAAATAAAGTAATGTTTTTAGCATGGCACACACTGCCATGTCACACAACGACCGCGCCTCCCTGTGCAAGCTCCATGAGTACCTAACGACCTGCAAGGCATGTAACAACGAGTCAACAACAAAGTTGAGCGAGTTCACAGTTGGTTGTTTAGTTATAGCATTCGTTTCGTAAATCATATGTTCGTTTATAAACCATGTATCGTATTAATTCGTATCGCGGTCTCCCAGACATGTTTGCGAAGATTAGTGGGGGCTTCCCATGTGTATCGTATTAATTCGTATCGCGGTTTCCCAAACATGTTTGCGAAGATTAGTGGGGGCTTCCCATGTTGTATGTTACTAGACTAGTCGTATGTGTACGTGCCCTTCTTGATCCAAGGACCGTAGCAAGTATGAGTGTACGTAGGTTTTACGTACGTGCCCTTCAATCCGAGGACAGTAGTAAGTATGAGTGTACGTAGGTTTTACGTACGTGCACTTCCTAACCCAAGGACAGTGAAAAATAGTTTAATAGTAATGAGAGTACGAGTAGTTATTCAATCCCATTCCCAACCCACCGGGAATCCCATGCCTTAGGAGTGTGAACTCACCTTGGTTTGCTCGGCAGATAGTTTACTTGTTAAAATACGTTAGTCAGTCACGTCCTATCATAATTACCGCGTCTTAATTAAATTAAATAAGCGTGTATCTACAATTTTACACAGATTGTAACCCTCATCTTTGCTATTGTTTATATAGACACACAAATATAGCATCACACACACCACGACTCGAAACCGGAACCGCAACGAGTCTAATGCAAGAACTACGGACGAGAGAGAGATATCTTACCGGTGTTCGTCGGTGAACTCGCCGGAGAAGAAGGTGATGTTCACCGGAGAGGGAGATCGTACCGGTGTGCAAGGGGGGGGGGGATCTTGCTGCTGCCGTAGGGTTGTGCATGAACTCTCATCTCACGTATATAAAGTCAAGGTATGGCGGTTGGAGAATAGGGTGGGCCGAATGGGATTTTGGGCTGGAGTTTTGATGTATGCTGGGCTGGGGGTCGACCAAAGGAAAGAAAGCAACAGAAAGGACCAAAAAAAAAGGGCGGCAATTTGTCAAACATTAACATATTTGTTTGTTGCATTTTTCTTTTATTTTTATTAATTTATATTTATATATATATATATATATATATATATATATTACAAGAATGTATTAATCACCAACTAATCTAATACATGCACACATATAACACACACTACAAATCTATAAACAACACGTATATTGCACGTCAAATAAATATAAAGGCACACTTGCAAATAAGTATCAAGTTAAGTCGAATAGAGACCTTGAAAACTCGGGTTGTCACATCAATATTTAACGAAAAACTGATTTTCTTGAGTCTATAACGTGTTATTATGAAATACGGTTCTAATGGCACTGGAATCATAATTTTTGGACTTCGTTTGCTATTTTTAAAGGGTCGATTTGTAACAACAGCTAAAGCTGAGTTTTTACAGCAGTAAATGGGTGTTATATTTTTAGTCATAACTTGAAACCTGAGTAGAACTAGGTCATGAAATTTGTACTGTAAATGACCAATGATGTATTTGTAATTCTCCCACTAGAATTTCATCAATCGGACTTACGATGAATTTTTAATAAATTATTCCGTGGACTGCAGTCAGAAAAAGATGAATCTGATGGCAGTCCGGAAAATGTTTTTTATAAAATATTGGTGATGAATTGGATCCCGAGATTTTTACACAATAATATTTGGATCGTTTAAGACCTTCTGTAAAAAGTTGGGAATTTTTGGAACAAGTTAACTAATTTATTAAAATCCCCGAATACAGCCCAGTTTTGAATATAAAAGCAGAAATGACATAAGTCGTAAATTGCGTGTCTAAATGTCGAGTATGTTAGCTGAGGATGATCTAACATGTTATATGTCAATGAAAGTATTATTGTGCAATATCGTATGCTTGTTCTTGAGTAGCTATAGGTGGAATGTTTATATGAGCGTGAACTATTGAAGTGAATGCATGTTAGGTAGTAGATACGTGTAGGAACTTTGTGCTCTATTTGAAACCACTAAATGACTAACTGGTAATCATATTAGGACATGATTGACCGACCTTGACTATTCGCTATATTTGAGAGTCAAACCGAGCAACCAAAGGTGAGTTCAGACACTTTCTAAGGCATGGGATTCCCGGTGGTTTGGGAATGGGTTAAAGAATTAAAACGGAATCTACATATCCTACTTAGGTAGGATATGTACGGCCATCTTCCTTGGGTAGGATGCCATTATTAATCCTGCGTATTCCCTTTGGGGAGAATACGTACGTTCGTCCTCCTTGGGTAGGACAACACCCTTAAAACTTACTAGACAAAACTCTATCATTAAGTCCCTCATTTTATATCGACTTAATCGCCGAGGCCGATGGCGAGCGGGTCATTAGTTAATAGCGCTATTAGGTTTAACAAACCTCACACCGTGTCGTCCGAACGGGCGTGTACTAATGGACTATGGCAAACTGTCAGTGATGATAGACACTGATGTAGGGCACAACTATTGTTCGTCAGTTGTCGATATCTTAACGGTCTAGTAGTTCACATGGGGAAGCCCCCACTGAATATGGATATGGTTTAGGTAATAAAAGGAACTGGTTAAACATACTTTCAACTATGTGGTAACCCCCACGGCAAATAAGCCAACGAAAGTCAAACCACGTTTTTCAGAAACAACTTAAAACTAATCAACCAACCGTGAACTCACTCAACTTTGTTGTTGACTCGTTGTTACATGCCTTACAGGTCGCTAGATGCTTATGGAGCTTGCACGAGGAGGAGGTTGTTGTGGGATGCAGACTGTTATGTCCCATGCTTATTAATTAAACTTTATAAACTTATGGAACTTATGTTTTGAACTTACGTTTTATGCTTCCGTTGTTAACTTAAGACTGGTTACTGTCTTATGGTCACCAATTATATTGTGGTTGGTTTTACTTACTTAATTTCGTTGTTTAATATGATTGGTAGCTCGATCCTGGTCACGTCACGTCACGCCTCCAAGCGGTGATACTCCGCTTGGTGGATTTTGGGGGTGTGACATTAGATTATTAAGACTTTGCAAATATGCAGAACGCCTAGACACGAATATGGTCTCCAGCCGTTGATGAAAACAAACAGTCAAAATTTTGTTTTCAAACATACGCTAAATTGGTGTTTTACAAACGGTACACAAAACAATTACATACAGTACACAAAACTTTGAGAGTTAGGAAACATGCATTTAGGACCTTCGGAAACTTATGTTGGAATTCATTCAAGGTCATCACGTAAGAACCGCGAATATTAACTCGGGCACACACTATTATCCATATTGTCTATGTTATTTTGACTTCCCGAGCAGGCAGCCTACGCATAACGAAACGCTAGTGCATGAGAATACATGGAACTCAAATTTTACGTCAACGGATGTCGAAGTACATCATATTCTACGCGAAATGAAACGCTAGTGCACAAGTATACGTGAAACTTAAGCTATACATCAACGGAGGTTGAAGTACGTCACATACGACTTTCGAGTTGAAGTCATCGAGAAGACACTATGGAGCATTTCAACGATGATGCTAATCCTGACAGCACGAAAACTATCGATCAGGAAGCGGCGGTTTGGCACACGGTCCTGCAACGACACGAAACACGTCAAGGAGAAGACGCATGACTCCGTAATCCCCTTTTCTCATTAACGACGAATATGCTATGTTCGATATTCCATGGTAATGTCACCTAACAACCGGTTATCACACGAAACCCCAGGTAAAGTCCTTAAATTTCTTTCATTGAAATTTCGACTTTTGCATCTAGCGAGTAGATTTTCACATCTCTACTCCTCTTAATGGTCATTGCATCACAATAACTTCCTCCATTACAGCGAATACTCATTTGCTTCATTTCTTGAAAAATTCATATGTTACGCATGCATCGTTTGTTACGCATGTGGTTTCGTTTTGAATAAGCATTTCATCAAAGTTCAAATATTATTTCGCTAAATCTAATTATTGATTTGTGATTCGAATAACCCGCATTATAGTAATTGTTGGCTCCTTTGTTATCAAGTCAACACATTTTCTTGAAATTTCTTTTCTTTTCAAGATACATACATGGTTTTTCGTCGTAACCATGTCGAAATTTCCTTTTTGATACATATATATTTATTGTCGGATTGCACTAACACCAAGTTCAATTGTTTGAACTTGTCCATTACACATATTCAATTCAGAGCATCATATAATGTATTGGGAGCATCATATTCAAAATTCGTTTTAACAAGCGTTTCGTTTGTTCCGAGTCGTAGTAGACTTGTTTGGTCTACAACTCCATTAAGTCGTTTGTTGATTTCGACACCTTGTGGTGGTGTTTTCACTAAATTGAAGCTTGCGCTAAACTCGTTTACACATCTCATGCACGGATTTAAGTATTTATTTATTGATTGCTTTAAATCCGCTTTGATTTATCATATCACAACAGTCTTAACACAATCGTGTGATAAGACAATGGTACACAAAATTCATTTCATATTCCGGTGTACCTCCTAACGGTTCTTTCAACATCGATCGAATGTTTTGCGATATTCATTGCTTCTTCATCTTCGATTGAAAACGGTATTTCTTTGGTGTTCCATCGTCAATTGAAAATCTTTTGATGTTTGTTTGAAACAAACGTTCAGATTTACTTTGTTGAACCTTCAGTTGAATTCAAACACGGTGAACTTGTTTAATCACCGCTATTATTGAATTATTTAAATCATTACGACACCTTGTGGCGTCGATATAACTTGAAGCTTGTGCTGATCACGATCGAGCGTTTCATGTAAAACACAGGTGATACTTGTTCGATCACCGCCATATTTGAATTGTTTCATTCTCTACGACACCTTGTGGAGTCGATATAACTAGCAGCTTGTGCTGATCACGATCGAGCGTTTCATACAAACTATTACATTTGAGATCGTTGATTCTAAGTTCATCTAGTGGATGTTATTGCTTCTGGAACTCATTTACATATTGTGAACGTTCATACGGAATTCGATTGGTCGAAGTTCCTGTTCTTTGATGGACCCCTGTTAACTTAGTCACACTAGTGACTGCATCTGTACGTCTCGTTTCCGTTGACATCAAATTCTGAGACGCATTCCTTTTAACTGTTGGGTTCTTATTGTAGAGGTACGTCCTTGAATTCACATCCTTCAAATAAGTCTTGATTCGATATCATGTTCATTCACTTTGGTACTATTTGTATTTATCTACGCATAACATAACTCTAAGGAGTTAACGTGGTCTAAATTTCAAGGACGAAATTTCATTAACAGGGGGAGAATGTGACAACCGGTGATTTACGGCTCTTAATTACGTGATTAACAGGTGATTAACGTGATAATAAATAGTGTTTACAACGCAAATTAACTTAATTAGGCCTTTGGAGTGCCTAGGAACGTTTATTCGACTTTACAGTACGCGTATGAAGATTCGCGTGGAATCTGCGGAACATCAAACGACAACGAACTGACACCGTACACAATACTGACAACGCCGACAAGTACGAATCTTATACGAGTATTTTGCGTTCATAAATTTAGTTTTACAAATTTATCGTGCTTCCGAAAGACACAAAACGCAGACGTGAACGAAGAACGCGGAAACAGTAACGCACCGACAAACAACGACGAAACGGAAGCACCGGACTCGAATTTCGTCTCGATATTAATATATATTTTGATATATTTAGCTTCGTTTTTTTAATTTTTATTAGTCGTAGTTGAAAACGGGTTGAAAAACGGATTAAAAATGACGAAACTACGCAATCTACGCGATTTTAACGAGATCGACAAACGTACGTGATTAATAACTAATACCGACACTATTTTATATATCTTTAAATCAAAAATTATGTTTTACGACGTTACGAAGTGTTCGGGATGCGAAAACGGGCCTTCAATAGCGAGATCGGGCCACTTAAACGCGGGGATCGGGCTTGTGGGCCTTAGGCCCAAGCCCAAAGCCCATCATACTAACCCTTAGTATATAAGGGGGTCTACCCCTTATTTCTTTCATTTTAAACATAACAAAACCAGTAACACACACACATGCTCTCTACTCTCTCTCTCTAGAAACAGTTTCCGACGACAAACAAACCGGCGGAGCCGGCCGGTGCACGGCGGAGCCGCGGCGGCGCCACCGCCCTGGTTACTCTCCATCTCATCTCCCCTCACCTGTCCTGGCAGCCGACATCTCCGGCAACGTGGACGGCGACAGAGCCGCCGTGTACGGCGGCGGTGGTGGTGTCTCCGACGAGCGGTAACCCCCCCTCTTGTTCTCTTTCCTGAATTTTTTTGGTCGGACAGGCTCCGGCCGTGTGTCTGTTGAAGATGATGATATATTTTGCTGTCAAGAGGATCGAAGATGATGATGATGATGATAATGGACGCTGATTCGGAGACTCGGACCGGTGGTCGGCTTCAAGGTCCGGCGGACCTTGCCATGATCCAGCGGGTTTCTGTTCGGGAGTCCCGATCCGTGTCTCACTCCGACGGTCGGCGTCAAGGTCCAGCGGTCCTTGCTATTATCCGACGGGTTTGCCGGTAAGTCGTTTTGACTGATTCTTTTCCTTACATTCTGATGAAGAAGATGATGTTCATGTTCAGATTTTGTGTTTGGTTCGAGTCTCGTTCACGGCAAGGTCAGCGGACAGACTTCAGATTCGGTTTAGTTTCAAGTCATGGTTGTCAACACGGGTTATCCTTCGGTTCGAGTACAGGCTCGGTAAACAATGGACAAGAATGGTCAAGTCAGCAGCTTCGGTGACGGGTTCGGCTCGACTCAGTCCAACTCGGCTCAACTCGGTGCATTTCGGCTCGATTCGGTCCAACTCAGTCAAACCGAGTCAACTCAGTTGACCCAGTCAACTCGGTCAACCCAGTTAATGTTTCGACGCAAAAAATTTGGTAATGGTTTAAAGACGTAATTATACTATAGTGTTTATTTTAAGGTTACGTTCACACCAAAACAAGCTTGAACCGAATAAAATGACGAACTATTAGTTAAAGGTTACTTAGATTTACTTACTATGTTGTTTATATAACTCGATTATACGTATACATTGGTTGATAAATTGTTGAATTTTGATAAAATAACGACAACTTGTGTTGTCGGGGGCGTCCAAAAACAGAGGAAACTCTGCCCGTTTTTCAAAAAAACCCGTAAAACGAAAACACGTTTTTATTCAAATGACTTCCATAAAACAAGACGCGGATGCATATTATCTCAACGGCACTTTATAAATTACAAAAATGTCCTTAACGCTAAGTATTTTACAAAGAAATATAAAAACCTTTATATTTATAGTCAAACGTTTAATGACTCGGATTTTCTTATAAAAACGAATACAGTTTATATACTTAATTCGGACATTCTTATCTATGTTTAGTTTAAACATTGAAAATTCGACGATTCTCTTACAAATAAATATAGTTTATTTATTTATGTCCAATAACAAATGAACCAAATTCTTTTATAAAAATAAATATAGTTTATATATTTATTTCGAACATCAAACAAGACGACGGTTCTTTTGTAAACTTAAATATATTTTATATATTTATTTCTAGTACCAAACAATAACGAATTCTTTTATAAAAATAAACATAGTTTTATGTTTATGTCAAACATCAAGCGACTCGTATTCAATTATAAAAATAAATACAATTATATATTTATTTTCAAACACAAACAACTTGATGATACTTTTGTAAAATAAATATAACTTTTTTTTATATTTATTTCAAACGCCGAAACGGCATACACATATATTTTGGCAAATATATATACAAAACGCAATATATATAATACAAGTTTATTATATATTACTTTCAAACGAATATTCTTACATACACAACGACTTCTCAAGACGACTAACAAGATTCTACTGATATATTTATATATTTTTATATAAATATTTGTATATTTTAAACCTTTCGAGAACTAAGTGTTTTTTTTTAAAGACTTAAGTAAACTATTACCGACAATAAATGAAACTTAACGAATATAACATAATCGGTTTCATTAAGTTAAACAACAAACTGTCGAATCGTTCGGTCAACGATTCGGTAGAGCTCGGTGACACGTAGTTTAGTTACCGCGTTTATTTAGAAACTTATAAGATATTCTGTGTTAGGAATATTGTAGAATGCATGCTAGCGAGTCACGTCTTGGAAACGACATCACGAAGTTGTAATTAGCTAGCTTTGCACAAGGCAATTCAGGTGAGTTCATAACCCCACCTTTTTACGGTTTTACATTTTTATAAATGTTTTCGGGGTGGAAAGACATGCACATTTTGTAGAAACATACAAAGTTTTCGATAAACAAGGATTGCATATTTTTAGACAAGCACGTTTTACAAAGAACATACGAGGTTTTTAAAGGAACAAAAACTATATATTTCTAAACCATGTTACAACACGTTTTAACTAACACAGAAGAGTTATGATTTTCGCTGAACTCAAATGGTTTACGAATGATTCATACTAAATATACCGGTTTTACAAAACAAATGCGTATTACCGAAATGTGAATGATTTTCATGACTAGGGATGGGATCGTCTAGTTATAATATTGGGACTGGGTTGGTCTGCGATTGAAGAATGGGACACCCAGCGAGTTTCGTGTTCCCCCTTTTCTTTAACTATTTTCAGTTTTATAACTTCAGGGGTGAAGTACATGTTACAACTGTTTACAAACACTATTAATTGGTATGGTTAGCTAAGGAAGGGTACACCTAGATCATGTGAGTGGTGGGTATAACGCTTAAGGCCATCAATCCTTGTTGTAGGACCGAGGGACATGAGTGATAGATCTATTTGGGTGTAGTGAGCCCCACCCATGAGTCCGTCGAGTGGACCATGTGGTGACTATGTCTTACAGCCGGAAGCCCGGTGTAAAGTCTGCTAGGTTTGAGTCTTCCTGCACCATGTCACGTATATTAATGTATTAGCTACACATTAATTGATCTGTTTCCTTGTTGCTTTCATACCGGGGTTTTACAAATTACATACCATGTTTTATACAAATTCAAAGCATAGGATTATGCGGGCATGGAGTCAAAGTCAGGGTGGGCATTGACGGTTATACGAACATTACAAATACGAGAGTTTATAAATACATGGTTCTACGAACTTATTGCGTTATAAATACAAAGTTTCCATATAACTTGACAAGAAAATGATTTTTAAATTCGTTTTCTCAATAATATTTCACAAACCGGTTATTCAAAAAGATTTATTTCAAATCTTTTACAAACAAACTATTAACTCGCTCAACTTTATGTTGATTTTTCGCATGTTTCTTTCTCAGGTTACATTTCGAAATTATGGCATGGTTGGAGTAGGAGACCCATTGGAGATTCGAGTACTTAGTGGGCGTTCAATTTCTAGAAGTCTTAGCTTATTTGCTTCAGCTGTGCAATGAAGATACCAGTCCAGTCACGCCAGCTCTGATAATTTTGGGGTGTGACACAAAGCTTGCTAATGCGAATCCAGCGCAGGGATGAGCATCTGACCGATTAGAAGACAACGTTGTTTAGAAATAGTCAAGCCTTATGTATTATTTTCTTTTGTTGTCAAGGTCCATGAAACAGTTTTTGTTGTTGTTTATAAATAAATCAATTATTTACATTGCAGTGTACAAATGTGATTGCATGTATAAACAACAAATCCCCTACGATACCGATAACCAAGGAACCGTGTTCCTTGTAGAACAGACTACCCCCAAAATTCTTCCATTTTATGATCTCTTGCGTTTTCCACGAAAATCCTAAGTACTCGTTTCTTCCAAGGAAACGAAGTATAAGGCGCAAGTTACAACTCTGGACGAATACCCAAAATACCACTATAAATCCTTAATAGGGTACCTAAGGGTATTTCCGTAAGTCCTTAATTGTTGTCTACCTTAGTTCGAATATTACGTTTTAAACAAAATCGAATTTTTGGAAGATCATCAGATAGATTCTTGAGGACGTTGAAGTCCATCGACTTGGTTCCTGGTGTACCTTGAATACCCATGTTCAAATTAATAACAAGTTAATAACAATTAATAACAAGATAATAACAAATTAATAACCAAGAAAACAATTATGTGCTTATGTGTTTATGTGTTGACCTAATTAAAGTTGCCTCAAGCTTGTTCAAATTCTATCCCCTTCACATTATAAAACAAACTGTGATTACTCTGCAAGGAATTATGTAATTATGGATGCATACATAATTATGAAATTTAGTGCACAGAAACCACAGCAAGTTTTGTCATGTGTAACCTTATTCATCTCCATTTCTGATGAAGCACCCGTTGATAAAAATGAACTAGTTATTCATTTTTCACTTCTGAAAGAATATCCGTCAAGGGAAATGAATATCTGTTTGATTATTCCTTCATTCCCATTTCTGAAGAATACCCGTTGAAGAAAATGATTATCCGTCCATTTTCGTTTCTGAATAATATCCGTCAAGGGAAATGAATATCCTTTTGTTTATTCCTTCATTTCCATTTCTGAAGAATACCCGTTGAAGAAAATGATTATCCGTCCATTTTCGTTTCTGAAGAATATCCGTTAAGGGAAATGAATATCCGTTTGATTATTCCTTCATTCCCATTTCTGAAGAATACCCGTTGAAGAAAATGATTATCCGTCCATTTTCGTTTTTGAAGAATATCCGTCAAGGGAAATGAATATCCTTTTGTTTATTCCTTCATTTCCATTTCTGAAGAATACCCGTTGAAGAAAATGATTATCCGTCCATTTTCGTTTCTGAAGAATATCCGTTAAGGGAAATGAATATTCGTTTGATTATTCCTTCATTCCCATTTCTGAAGAATACCCATTGAAGAAAATGATTATCCGTCCATTTTCGTTTCTGAAGAATATCCGTCAAGGGAAATGAATATCCTTTTGTTTATTCCTTCATTTCCATTTCTAAAGAATACCCGTTGAAGAAAATGATTATCCGTATTTTCATTTCTGAAGAATATCCGTTAAGGGAAATGAATATCCGTTTGATTATTTCTTCATTCACATTTCTGAAGAATACCCGTTGAAGAAAATGATTATCTGTCCATTTTCGTTTTTGAAGAATATCCGTCAAGGGAAATGAATATCCTTTTGTTTATTCCTTCATTTCCATTTCTGAAGAATACCCGTTGAAGAAAATGATTATCCGTCCATTTTCGTTTCTGAAGAATATCCGTTAAGGGAAATGAATATCCGTTTGATTATTCCTTCATTCCCATTTCTGAAGAATACCCGTTGAAGAAAATGATTATCCATCCATTTTCGTTTCTGAAGAATATCCGTCAAGGGAAATGAATATGCTTTTGTTTATTCCTTCATTTCCATTTCTGAAGAATACCCGTTGAAGAAAATGATTATCCGTCCATTTTCGTTTCTAAAGAATATTCGTTAAGGGAAATGAATATCCGTTTGATTATTCCTTCATTTCCATTTCTGAAGAATACCCATTGAAGAAAATGATTATCCGTTTGATTATTCCGGAATACGACCTCAAAACATGGCAAAATACACAGGTATAAGATACCCCCATCCTTGGGAAGGAAATACAAGTTTAAATACTTGGAAAGTATTACTACAATAATATTGCTTAACAATTATTCCAAAATTTATAAATATAATTTAAGTTAAAATATTAATTATTTTAACAAATAATTATGTAACTTGGAATAATATCAAAGACACAAAAGAAACGTAACTCAAGGACATTAATACTAAGTCAAGGCATGGCCCGTTCGTCTAATAGCTATTAATACGTTGTAGGTAGTCGTGTTCACCGGATAAGCTCGAGTTACGATTGCTGAAGACGCAAGACTGTGAGTTCATGTCCCCCTTTTCTTTTAACTGTTTTCGTTTTACGACTTCGGGGGTGAAGTACATGTTACAAATGATTATGATTACAAATGATTTACAAATGAAATGAACTGCTAGATCATGTGTAAGGGTAGGCGTTAGCTTGAGACCATTAATCCTTTAGAAGGACCGAGGGGCATGAGTGATAGATCTATTTGGGTGTTGCGAGCCCCACCCATGAGTCCGCGAGTTGGCTCTTGTGGTGACTATGTCGTTCCAGCCGGGAGGCCCGGTGCGAAATACGCAAAGGATTGAGCCTTCCTACACCGTTGCACACATATTGATGGCCTTGCAAACCATTAATTGATCTGTTCATTTTCACATACAAACATACTTACAAATGTTTCAAAGGTTTATTCACAAACACACACATGAACTCGCTCAACTTTTGTTGATGTTTTCAAATTACATGTATTTCAGGAAATTAAAAGTGGATCTGTCGGGCGTTCGAAGGTTTTCAAGTGTTGTTAAAAATAAAAAATGTCATCCATGGTCTGGGGTTTGGTTAGGGTGTCCTATCCTGGACCAGACACCTCTTCCAAATCTTGGTTTTATTTAGAGTCTTTTGGTGAGTCCTTGTGAACTCTTGAAACAATTCGTATGGTTTGTAAAACTTAAATTTGGAGTCTTGTTAAACAATGATGTTTGTGATGTTTTCAAATCTATTTAATGGATGACGATCTATGGTTTTATCATATAGTTGTTGTTATGATTGAATGCAATGATATTAAGGAAGTCACACCATAATCACGCTTCCGCAAAAGTCAGGGTGTGACAGCTTGGTATCAGAGATTCGATTGTAGCGAACTAGGATTTCTTCTCGAGTATAGACTACAATCATTAGGGCTCTCACGAAAATATTTTTACAACATGTTTTCATTGCATACACGAAGCGCCCAGATCCAGGGAAGCAAGCATTTTTACAAAATAAAACGACAAGAAACATAATGCACAGTCACTTTGTTGGTTCAGTCTGAGAGACTGGGTGGTTCAGTCTGAGAGGTTCACTCTGAGAGACTGGGTGGTTCAGTCTGAGAGACTGGGAGGTCTAGTCTGGGAGACTGGGTGGTCTAGTTTGGGAGACTAGGTGGTCTAGTCTGGGGGACTAGGTGGTTTAGTCTGGGAGACTAGGTGGTTTAGTCTGGGAGGCTAGGTGGTTTAGCCTGGGAGACTAGTCGAGTAGTTTGGGAGGCTAGTTGATTTAGTCTGGGAAACTAGAAAGAATACCTGATTCCATGATACCTTAACCCTGCTTGCATACTTAATGATAGTAGTTAATGTATGTGCATATATTGTAATTGTTTGTTACAGACATTATGTCATCATCCGAGAGTGGATTTCCCGATGCTGACGACCCTATGGCTATTGGCTCAGGGGTGAGTGAGCCAGAGATCCTTACTTTGGATACAGAGAGTGACCCAGAGATGATGTCCGATGATTATTTCCAGCCATTTGCGCTGCCCAACTTAGGAGATGATACACCAACTACTGATGGCATTCGAGATAAGGATCCATTTGCTATTTCCATTCCCATCCATGATCATCTTATCATCCTGATGGTGAGCATGTCGTGACACCGATCCTCGTGCCCGTTCCTTTAGTGGCCATTCCTCTCGAGAATTTACCTTTTGATGATTTGATTGATGTTGACATCGATTTGCTCATTGATGGTCCCTTTAATGACGCCCATGGTGATGAAAGACTAGACGAGGACACTGTTACTATCCCGCTATTTGAGATCCATGTCGTCGAGATTTCCCCTTACACTAGTTTACACTCGGTCCCAGATTCCTTTGAGTCTGTGACGTCTTCCGCCTTGCAGGCAGTTGGATTACGACGCTCTGCCACTGATTCTGTTGACGATACAGCCATGACAGCTGCACTATCCCCTCTACACGAGCTTGGGCCTGATCTTGAGCCAGATCTTGTTCCTAATGATCAGCCCGTTGCTGCACCTGCTGATCCTAAGCCTTTACCTGACCGTGACCCTATTCCTTTTGGCATACCTAACCTTGCACCCCACATACATGATCCAGTTCCTACACCCATTGATCCTCCTGTTGTTGAGCCTCTTGTTCCTCCACCTGCACCTACACCTACTGATGCTGCTCCTTCTTATTTTGTGGAGTCTGAAGTCCATCGAGATGGTTTACCTATCGATTTCTTGCAAAACATACCCACACCCCGTCCAGGGAAAGACACTCCATGACAGCATAGTAGTCAAGATCTCCATGTTTCAACGGCTTATCCACACATTCCCCAGTCTGCACCTTTTGCTCCTTTTACTTCTTCACCAACTGATGAGTCATTCAGAGGATCCCCGCCATATTCCATGCCGACCTCAGACCCCTACCATCCTTCGCATTTTTTTAGCTATACACAGGATGAGTTACTTTACTCGCTCCAGTTCCGACTTGAGGTTATGAGTCGTAGAGTCTTGGAGCTTGAGTCGATGACGCGTCCCTTACCGTGTCCTTGCCAGCATGCTTCCTTTCCCCCTAGTTCATCACCACCTCCTTTTGCACGTCCACCTGCTCCTCTTACTCCTTTTCCAGAGTTTGATGCTCGATTCCTCACTGTCGAGTAGCAGGTCCGCTACTTGCTTCGTCATGTGCACAAGCTCGAGGAGGAGCTCGCACATGTTCTCAGTTTGATTTTCCTCCCTCCTCCTCCGCCGCCATCAGTACAGTAGGTTTTTGGTTTTATGCAGATACAATACCTGTGATGAAAGCACCACCGTAGAGCTGAGCTTGTGAAGTCTTTTGGAGACCACTATTTGATTATATGACTATTTTAGATTAGTAGACTTGTTGGACAAGGGTAGTGTGACCCTGTGTTCCCCTTTTGAAATGGTACGCTTTGCAAAACATGTAACAATACCTTGTGGTTAATAATTAATGAAAGCCCAATCATAATGTTCTCGTTAAACGTGTTGTTGATATACAGGAGTGTGCAATGACATCTGTGTCTCTTTGACCATCAAAAAAATACCAAATCAATGAAATATTGTGTTTCATACTTGGGATTTGTATAAATATGTGTATTATTTGCACATATCAATTCTTGTTCGATTTCGAGCTTTAAATCGCTTTCTAGGAGGTAATACGTGATCTGATGCGTAAATATAACCAGTTTAATGCAACAAACACTCCAGAATAGTGACATAGGCTTAACATACCTTAAATAACCTTTACATAACTTAGAAATAAGTTTTGAAGGGTTTGGTGTGTTGAAATCAAGTTTATTCGATCGCAAGGACTATTTGTGTCAAACTGCAAAAGTATACCGAATCGAATGATAACGGACATTCTGAAACTTTATCATAAGTTAAATATGCCCTAAATATCTTTTACATAGCTTAGAAATAGGCTTTGAGGTGTTTGGTGCGCAAAAATAAACTTTTTGATCAATAGGGACTAAAAGCGTCAAAAAGTGCATAAGTTTGCATTTTCGCGCATATCTTACGTTCTGAATATATCCGGACACCCAAAAAATTATGTAATCATTAAAATATTTTTATTTTAGTGATTGGCATGACAAAATTCCATTCGTCGCGTAATTTGGATCGTTTTTCGTGTCCGTTCGTGTTTCGTCGTAATTAACCGAACAACGCAACCGTACGACCAAATGAACTGACATCCGACATATTTTTGAGCATATTTTAAGTTCCCTATACTTTAAATTCATTTTAGAGCCTTGAAATGGGGTTAACGAGGCTTAAACGTGTCAAAAATGCATCGAAAACCAAGTTTCTGGGCTGCAGGGACCATTTCTGACAATCTGCCAAACTATGGCTCAGGAGGGGCGCATAAGACTTCTCTAAGTCTTACGCGGGGCGCGAGAGGCCCCCAGTTCCGTAGAAAGTTGATTCCATCTTGATCCAGCTGTTCCCATGGTTTGCAAATGGTTTTAATCAATCTAGGGGCTTGTTTTGGGGCACCCATGGTATTACAAATCAGTGGGTGTACTTGTACGGTCCAGATTGAAGCTCGTTTATCGAGGAACGATCCTAACGGTTGTGGATTTCCTATAAATACCCAACCCCAATTCTTTTGTTCCTCACAATTGATCTGAATTTCTCTAAGTTGAGGTTCCAAAACTTCATACCTGAGAACATTTAGATCAATATCTTCATTGCTTGGACCCGTTGTAAGTTTCTTTCGTGCTTTTATGCGTTTTTAAGCGTAAAAGTCAAACAATGTTTGACTTTCTGCCTTGACCAGTCTTTGGTCAACACAAAGTTCGTTTGAACTTTGCAACATGAGCATAATCACGATGGTTAAGTCCCGTGTGACTATACCTACTGATTACCACATTGATTATGTGTAGTGACGAGTCATAGTTTCGGTCAAAATGCGCGTTTATGCGTATTTTGCTACCAAACTATTCTTGGGTATCAAAACCGTTTGTTTTGATATCAAACTTGTTTTCAAACCTTGTTAAACATGTTTTAACATGTTTAACTCGTCACTTTTAGATTAGTGCTTGTATAGGGTCGTAAGATAAGCGGTCTAAACAACCGCTTAGACTTTCGAACCCGACCCGTTTGGTCGATCATTAGGATCTGACCAAGCATGTTTAGTGACCATAGTTGTATAGGGAATAACCTTCCAAGGTTATACCTTATGGTTACTTTGTTTAGTTAGTTGTATGATAGATAGTTTATATGCCTTAGGAAAATGACCAAAATGCCCTTCTCATGCATAATTGGTATTTAAGCATATGTAACTCAAACTTTTGTCACTTAACTGATTATGCAACATATTTAAACATGTTTAGGCATATAATACTTGTCATAGGACTAATTAGGTGTTCCGAACGCGCTTTGCGTGAACGACGCGTTAAAGTAGCGTAAGTTACCTAAACGGGTCGTAATGGGTCATAAGCACTTAGGTTGGGTTTCGATTTAGTATGTAGGCTTTATCAAACCGTATCGTATGAGTTCCAACACTCATTTGGTTTACAAAACCTCATCCTATCCAATCTTCCGATTTAGGTCCGGTTATTAATGTAGTTACCTATATTAGGTGTCGTTTGATTTTCCGTGATCCCTCTAGCTTTGCTTGGTTATTATTCAAGACTTCTAAGCATCCTCAAGTGAGTACATAGTCCCCTCTTTTACGTTTTCAAATGTTTTGGGATGATACATATGTGCCTACTTGTTACTTTCGTGCTTTTTATGCTTTTATATCATATACTTGCTATGTTCATTAGTACGCATATAGTAAATGATTTCATTATGTTTTGCTATGTATGTTCACTTAGCATGCTAGCACATTAATTACATTTTGTTGCATATGCTCATCCAACATATGGACACATTGTTTTACATTTTGAACCGTTTGAACCGTTTTGAGCTGTTTGATCTATGTGAATTATTAGTACTGTTGGAACCGTTTGAAACTGTTTGATTTATGTGAACCGTTTGGATCTGTTTGAACCGTTGGGTTAGGGAAGTGATTAGGTAACGAGGCGAGTGTAATGTGATAAAAGCATGGTGGATACGCCGCTGGTACTTCCTATATATAAATGCTTTTAACACATTATATATCGTTGCGTTATCTAGATCACTTGGGCAAAGGTTATCAAAACAAAGTTATATTACAAGGTTTTTTTAACAATATAAACCATTCGAGTTTTATTACAAAAACAATTTACGATTTGGGTTTACAAAAACAAATGTTTTGAGTTAAGATTCATGGCATCGAGATTTTATAAATTATAACTACACTGTTTTGACTTGGTTATTTCAATTTACATTACAAACATTTTATAAAACTTGGTTTTCTAATTATTAATTAACAAAGGTGTTCAAGTTATTTTCAACATGTAAACGAGCAATGAATCTGACACTCACATAAAACCTATGTACTCGCCGGCATTTTTATGCTGACGTATTTTCACATGTGTTTCAGGTACCATAGTTGGTGATGTTTGATGATGATATTGATGCATGCTCACATAGGAACGGACGAGGCCTTAGTGACTTAATAACAATGAAAGTCTATTTGTTCATGTTTTGTTTCTAATTTCAATGCAATGTAATACATTTAATTCAATAAAACAGAATTTCAATCCATGTGTTATGAAACAATGATTCTGTTACAACACTCCCCGATGTTTCCACCGCGATTTGTTATTTTACGCGGTCGGGGTGTGACATGTGCTATGATTGTAATGTACGTGTTTGTCTGTTATACTCTCATTAAACATAATCCCATTTACTTGTATACGCTATGATTATACTGTTGCTTGATTGGTTGATATGATAATTTATTATGTGTATGTACATATGACCTCTAAACAACTATATGCACTCCCTGAACAAATGAGACCTGACCAATCCAAATTCTTCTTAGAAGATGTCTCATCAGGAAATCATTCGGCTGACCAAGGCAGAATGGCAAGCGCATGTCTCACAGGCTATAGCTCGGCACGAGGTTCTTCGCTACAAACATAGCGAAAGTACCTCAGGGAATAACCCGCCTAACGGTAATGTCTAAGTCATCTAAGACACATTACAATACGTTTGGACAATTCCAAGTGTGCTTTGCTAATGCTTTCTGTGATGATGATTGCTTGGGTACATGTTGTACCTACAAGCAGTTTTTAGACTGCAAGCCTCTGAACTTTGACGGCACTGGAGGTGCCATAGCCTTTGTGAAATGGATCGAGAATGTGGATTCTGTTGTATGAATGAGCGGTTGTACCCCAGAGCAACAAGTCCCATACATTTCTGGATTGTTTCAAGATGAGGCTCTGTTATGGTGGAACCTTCACGTTCGAATAATGGGCGAGACTACAGCGTATGCTTTGACATGGGGTGAGCTGAAAGGAATGATGCGTAGGGAGTATTGTTCTCAGATGGAGACCCAGAAGCTGGAAAGTGAATTCTGGTGCCTGATGATGGAAGGTCCAAAGGTGGTGGAGTACGTGCAAAAACTTCATGATTTGTCGCGAGTTGTTCCATACCTGGTGGAACCAGAGCTGAAGAGGATGGGGCAATTCATCTGGGGACTGGCACCTCAAGCCTTGAGTTTGATGACAACATCAACGCCACCAACAACTATTCATGCAAGTATCATCAGTTTGGCGCTCGCTAAGGAAGCACTTAGATTGGAAAAACTTTCGACCCCCGACGAGAAGAAGGAAACTCCGGTGGAGTCATCTGGAAAGAACAAGTGGAAGCTCATTGATCTCTAAGAAGGTGATCGGGCAAATAACAAGAACAAGGACAAAAAGGGAAAAGAGTACTTGGGTACTCTCCCCAAGTGAGACAACTGCCTACGACATCATATTGGGCGATGTAGGCATAGAAAGTGCGAAACTTGTGGGAGAATTGGTCATCTTAAGGAGACATGTTGGTATGGTGCTGGATATGGAAAAGAAGGCCAAGATGGTAGCGGAAATCACAAGGGAAACAACAACAACCATCCAGGCGGAAATAGTAACAATCAAGAACGTGGTCAAGGGTGTTTTAACTACGGTGACGTGGGGCACTTTAGGAGAGATTGCCCAAGGAAGATTAACCAAGACCGTGAAGGAGCATTCAACATTGGAGTTCGTGAAGCATGCCAGGGTCCGAACGAAGTCACTGGTACGTTCCCTACTAACCGACACCTTGCGTCTATGCTAACTGATGCTAGTACCAGCTATAACCTTGTACATCTAGGGCTTAAGAATACACTTGGGTTAGTAGCAAATAGTGTAGATATCCTATACTTGATAAAACCAACTAATGGGAGGCTAATAGAAACCTAAGGAAAGATTAGGGACTGCATTGTAGAATGTGAGTTACGATAGACCTTCTACCAGTAAGTTGGGAAGCTTCGACCTCGTAGTTGGGATGGATTGATTGCTAAGTGCCCATGCAGAAATTGCATGCCAGGAGAAGACTATCCGCACCCCGATGGCAAACGAAGAGACGATAGTGATTCGTGAAGATAAGCAGGATGCGCCCCTACAGATTGCCAATTGTTTGAAGGCACAGAAGTTTTAGGTGTATTGCCTCTTTAACTCATGACGTGGACTAGGAAGCCGAAGAACCGAAGCTCGAAGATATCTCTGTGAAAGAGAACATCCTGAAGTCTTCCCCGAAGATTTGCCAGAAATATTCCCTCAATAACAAGTTGAATTTCACATTGCCTTGGTTCCAGGCGTCGCGCCTGTAGCTAAGACACCTTATCGACTTACACCTTCGGAGATGCAAGGATTGTCAGCATAGCTTCAGGAGTTGCTAGAGAAGGAAGCTAACAGACCAAGCTTCTCACTTTGGGAAACTCCAGTTTCGCTCGTCAAGAAGAAGGACGATAGTTTTCGTATGTGCATCAACTACCAGGAGAGTAGGTCGGAACTCATTAAAGGTTATCGCTCAGGAAACCACGTCTATTAAATCAGGCAAACCCCATCATTTAGTCATGCAAGTTATTTTGGTTAACCAAACCGGTAAAATACTCAAATTTCTTTCATTAAAACTTCCACTTTTGATTCTAGCAAGTAGATTCTTGCGTCACTACTCCTCTTAATGGTAGTTGCATCCCGACAATTCTCTTCATTAAGGTAAACACTCCTTTGTCTAGGCACTTGATCATTTCTTCATTTTAACAAGTGCTCGTTGTGTCATTCCTTGGAAATCCATATGTTACACATGCACCATTTGTTATGCATGAGGTTTCGTTACGAATAAGCGTTTCATCCAAGTTCAAATGTCATTTTGCTAAAAAGCTAATTGTTGATTTATGGTCCGAATGACCTCAATTATTGAAATTGTTGGCTCCTTTGTTTTCAAGTCAACACACTTTCTTGAAACTTCTTTTCTTTCAAGTTATATACATGGTTTATCTTGGTAACCATGTCGAAATTCCTTTGTCAATACACGTGTTTATTGTCAAATTTCACCAAAATCAAGTTCGATTGCTTGAACTTGTCCATTTCGCATATTCAATTCAAGACCCCATATGATGTATTGAGAACATCATATTCAAATCCATTTTTGCGAGAATTTCATTTGTTCCAAGCCACAGTAGACTTGTTTAGTCTACGACTCCATTAAAGTTGTTTGTTAATTTCGACACCTTATGGTGATGTTTTCACTAGATTGAAGTTTGCGCTAATCTCGTTACGCATCTCATACACAGATTTAATTGTTTACTTGTTGATTTGCTCTAAATATGTTCTGTTTCATCATGATTAAAGCAGTCTTAACACTGCTGTGTGTCAAGACAATGGTACGCAAGATTCATTTTATATTCCAGTGTACCTCCTAACGGTTCTTTCATTAGCAATCGAATGCCTTGTAGTGTTTATCGCTTTTTCATCAATCGAAACCAGTAGTCCTTTGATGTTCCGTATTCAATTCAAAACTCTATGACATTGTGTAAATCAAATCCTAAGATTGTTTCATTACACTTTCATTTGATTTCAAACAACGGTGAACTTGTTCAGTCACCGCTATTATTGAATTATGTAAATTACGACACCTCGTGGTATCGTTATAAACTTGTAGCTTGTGCTAGTCATGGTCCACCGTTCCACACGCAACTACCCATATTTTTGCTCAACTTGTCTTTTAAACATTCTTAGTGCAATTATGAACTAAGACTATGGTACACCAGCTTCGATTGTAATTCATTTCGATGTATTCCCGCAATTCAATAATGTCAACATCCTAATTTCATTCATTTATTTGTTCGAAAGTTGACAGATCATTTTCATGTTACTATCATAATCAAGTTGTTGATTTTGAGTTCATCTAGGGGATGTTATTGTTTCTAAAATTCGTTTGCATTTCGTAAACAATCTGTTGAAATTCTATTGGTCAGAACTCCTCTCTTATTGGACCCCTGTGATTGTATGTGACACCAGATGTTACACCTATACAATTCGTATCCTTTGATGCCAAATGCTGAGAGACATACCTTTTAACCATTGGATTCTTAGTATAGGAAGATGTCCTTGGATTCACCTGATTCAATAGGTTTTGATTCGGTATTGTGGTTAGTTACTGTGGTGTTATCCATATCTATACATGCATGACGTAACCCTAGAGGTTAAGGTAGTATAAATTTCGAGGACGAAATTTTCTTAACAGGGGGAGAATGTGACAACTGTCAAAAATCCAGGTATCCGTACAATTAATTAATCGTGATTAATGCTTAATGACTGTGCTGAATTTGCAATTAACTGCCTTTTGATTACTGCCTTATACATACATGTGCATCATACATTGTTTAATGACATATCATTATTGCATCAAAAGCCTTATTGCCTTAAGTGATGCATTAAGTGTAGTTAGCGCAGTTATCTGATAAATCAGGAAAGTGCTGACAGAATTCAACACATAGATAGACAATGCATTGAGGTACAGAATGAGCCAGAAACTAAGTACTACACTGGGGTAGTGTGTAGGAAAGTAAGGGTCATAAAACTGCCTTTCTTAGTGATAGTTTAAGTGCTGAAAAGTGCCTAAAACTCACTCAAAGTGCTGAATTCAGCAAAATTCAGCAAAAATCAGCATTTTAACAATCTAATTTCATGCAGAAATAGGCTTAAATGATCCTGAATGCTTTCCTAAGTTTCGGGAATTGAAAGTGTCACAAAAGGGTACATAAAGAACACTAAACTGTATAATATAGCACTTTAACGAACCAGTATCCAACCGAACAACCGGACACTACCCGAAACATCAAATTTACACTAGAAACACTGTTTTAATATTTCCAAGCTAGTTATGGTCCCAAACACCATAACACCTCCTAAAAATATCTAATAACCAAAGCACGTAACGAATACTTAGATTTCAACTAAACCCTAACTAATTTGGTTACCACCTATGCTAGACCCCCCCCCCCCCCCACCTATGCTCACGACCAACATATGGCCCACCTTGTTGATTTGTTGTAATTTTTAATTAGATCATGTTCCTCCATAAAAAACATAGTAACTTAGGGTTAAAGACTTGGGATGGGTTATAAATAAACACATGAGTTCATAGTCTCATTTCTCACACACTTGAAACACACACAAGTTTCTTCTTCTCCCCTTGGAGCTCTCGGCCGAAACTCAACACCCCTACACCCACCATCATCCAATCTCTTTCATACAATCTACATGTATACAAAGATGCTAAAGATCATATAAGGAAGCTTGGTGGCCTTGAAGCTTGAAGGACCTCTCTTGATTGCTTTTATCCACTCATTTTCTTCACTTGAATCATCCCTAGCCTTGAGCTAGTGGTAAGAACCTTGATCTATCTATATTACTTCTATTTTAAGTGGTTAAAGATGAATCATAATCAAAAACATCAAGAACACTAAAGATCATAAGCATGAAACATGAACATAAGCTTGTTTAATGATGTAATCTTGATGAATATGAGTTGTTATGGTTGTTGATCATTGATTGTTTGTAGAAATGATGTTGATCATCATAAGATCTTGCTAGATCATGATTAAAAACATAATCTAGCAAGATGTAAGAATAGAAATTGTTGTAGGATGATGGATCATCCACACATAAAGCATGAACTTGAAGGAACATAAGGTTTTCTTGAAAAATAATGATCAAAGTGAGTTAATAAACATATAGATCTAAAGATTTATGAATGATTTTTCAAAGAACCCAAGTCAAAAATATAAGATTCATTTGATCTTAGTTCTTACATAAACAAATCTCATTTTTAGTGGTTAAACAAGTGTATAAACACTTGTTTAACAAGAAGAATGAATAAAGAAATATTTTTAGAAAACATGTTTTGAAGTTGTAAACTTCTAACTTCTTCAAAAATGAAGTTTTTAAAGAACTAATTACATTTTAAAGGGTAACAAGACTTACTAAGAACACTAGTAAATTACTACAAATTTTTACAAATATTCAAGTTCATGAAGTAGTAGAATATTACTTGTTTATGGCAAAATTGGTAAGTGTAAGTTGTTTAGTGTTGATTGTGATTGATTGTGATGATTTTTACAAAAGAAAATGATATGCTTGAAAGCATGGAAACCTCCATTTTTAGGGGAAACTATGGCAAAATTTTCTAAAAATATAAATACTTAGAAAAATATTTTTAAACAAATATTTACAAGTGTATTTTAACCATGAGTTTTCCACATAAACTTTGCCATAATTTTTGTTACAAAAATATAAGTGTTGGAGGTTGGTTTTTATAAATAAAAGTGACCAAATATATATATATATATATATAGGGAGGAGCTCATGCGAGAACCACCTTTATTGTGAAAACCGCGAGAACCAATGTGAACACAACCTAAAATAGCTAAAAAAACCTAAAAAAAACCTAACCCCCACCCCCCCCCCCCAAAAACCTAAACCCCCCCACCCCCCCCCCCCCCAAAAAAAAACCTAACCCCCCCCCCCCCAAAAAAAAGCTAAACACCCCCCCCCCCCCAAGCTAAATGCTAAAAACTAAAACCTAAAAAAAACCTAAACCCCCCCCCCCCAAAAAAAAACCTAAACCCCCCCCCCCCCCAAGCTAAAATGCTAAAAACTAAACCCCAAAAAAACCTAAAAAAATCTAAAAAAATCTAAAAATTTTTTTTTGAATTTTTTAATATTTTTTATAAAAAAATCGCTACTTTTCGAAGCCAAAAAAAAAAATTTTTTTTTAAATTTTTTTTTTTTTGCTTCGAAAAGTAGCGATTTTTTTATAAAAAATATTAAAAAATTCAAAAAAAAAAATTTGTGTGATTGTTAGCTATTTTTAGGCATTTTTGGTTGTGTTCACATTGGTTCTCGCGGTTCTCGCAATAAGAGGTGGTTCTCGCATGATCTTCTCCCTATATATATATATATATGTTTAGGAAATATATAATTAGAAGACACATATGTGTGATTATTTGTATACTTTGTGTATTAGTTATATTATTTTAGGACTTAAAATAAATAACACATCAAAATACCAAGAATAACAACCCAAATAATACCAAAATTCCAAAGAATAAATATACAAGCTTACACAAAAATATTGGAGAACCGAACTATGAAATGAGACCTACAAAAATAATCCGGAATTTATTCACAAAGTATATTTGGTAAATAATATTTTGGGACACCAAGAAAACAAAAAAATATATATACTTTTTACAATTACCACAAGAGTATATCATATTTTTGACAAGAAGAAATATATTGTTTTTGAAAAAGTATAAAATATATATTTCCTTGAAATTTTTAGAAGATATATTATTTTTAAGAAATATATATATTTTCTTAAACAAACATGCAATACAATATTTTTGGGAAAAATATACACTTTCTTAAATAGATATGAAGTATGTCATTTTTTGGAAAAATGAGTTTATATATATATATATATATATATATTCTCCAAGTGGACTTGAAAATATATTATTTTTGGAACTTATAAGATAATAGAAATATTTTTGCGAAAGAAAAATTATAAATAATTTTTCTAAGTAATATTCCTTAGGGGATGGTTCAAATGAAAACAACTTTTATTGTGAAAACTCGAAAACTAACTAAAAAAAGCCTAAAAACACACACATGTGTAATAATACACATGTGTAGTACACATACACATGTGTAGTATTACACATGTGCACTACACAAAAAAATTTTTTTTTTTTTTTTTTTTTGAAAATTTTTTTTATGTAAAAAAACCTGCGAAAATTATTATGCAAAAAAAAAAAAATTTTTGGTATGTTTTTTTGGCTTTTTTAATTAGGTTTCGAGTTTTCACAATAACTAGTAGTTTTCATTTGAATCTTCCCCATATTCCTTAAAGTATATATATTTTGGAAATATATAATGGATTTTTATTAAGGATACTATTCCGGAGAATTTAATACGAAATTAAGTATAAAGAATACTTAATGAATACAATAAAAATACGTATCCTCGTACGTATAAATACACACCGGAATACGACCTCAAAAGATGGCAAAATACACAGGTATAAGATACCCCCATCCTTGGGAAGGAAATACAAGTTTAAATACTTGGGAAGTATTACTACAATAATATTGCTTAACAATTATTCCAAAATTTATAAATATAATTTAAGTTAAAATATTAATTATTTTAATAAATAATTATGTAACTTGGAATAATATCAAAGACACAAAAGAAACGTAACTCAAGGACATTAATACTAAGTCAAGGCACGGCCCGTTCGTCTAATAGATATTAGTACGTTGTAGGTAGTCGTGTTCACCGGATAAGCTCGAGTTACGATTGCTGAAGACGCAAGACTGTGAGTTCATGTCCCCCTTTTCTTTTAACAGTTTTCGTTTTACGACTTCGGGGGTGAAGTACATGTTACAAATGATTATGATTACAAATGAAATGAACTGCTAGATCATGTGTAAGGGTAGGCGTTAGCTTAAGACCATTAATCCTTTAGAAGGACCGAGGGCATGAGTGATAGATCTATTTGGGTGTTGCGAGCCCCACCCATGAGTCCGCGAGTTGGCTCATGTGGTGACTATGTCGTTCCAGCCAGGAGGCCCGGTGCGAAATACGCAAAGGATTGAGCCTTCCTACACCGTTGCACACATATTGATGGCCTTGCAAACCATTAATTGATCTGTTCATTTTCACATACAAACATACTTACAAATGTTTCAAATGTTTATTCACAAACACACACATGAACTCGCTCAACATTTGTTGATGTTTTCAAATTACATGTATTTCAGGAAATTAAAAGTGGATCTGGCGGGCGTTCCAAGGTTTTCAAGTGTTGTTAAAAATAATAAATGTCATCCATGGTCTGGGGTTTGGTTAGGGTGTCCTATCCTGGACCAGACACCTCTTCCAAATCTTGGTTTTATTTAGAGTTTTTTGGTGAGTCCTTGTGAACTCTTGAAACAATTCGTATGGTTTGTAAAACTTAAATTTGGAGTCTTGTTAAACAATGATGTTTGTGATGTTTTCAAATCTATTTAATAGATGACGATCTATGGTTTTATCATATAGTTGTTGTTATGATTGAATGCAATGATATTAAGGAAGTCACACCATAATCACGCTTCCACAAAAGTCAAGGTGTGACAACCCAATGTTAAGTGTGCGGCCCACTATCAGGTGTGCAGCCACCTAGTAGTGTGCGGTCATGCTAAGTGGGATTGTACATGGTGCATTAGGCGCTTGTATGATGAGACTGTGCGGTCTTAGGGGTGTGCGGCTATGCACCTTCCACTTGTACGTTGTGCATTAATTGGTTCATCAAAGGTGTGCGGCATACGTGGCATTCATATGTGTGCGGTGTGCTACATTAGTTTGTGCGACACGTGGATTAAGTTGTACGTTATTAGTATGTGCAGCATCATCTTATCCAAATAGTAAACATTCAAGTTTATTCAATTAAATCAATCAAAAGCTCAACTTTCTACGTCATTCATTAAGAACCCTAATATGATACCATCATTCATAACTAGATTCGTACACATCAACATCAAGCAATCATCAAAACAGAATTCATATTTCTACACCATTAATGATCATTACTATCTTCCAAAATTATCCAATTAAATCTTATCTCACAATACATCGTCTAAACATGAATCACCAATCATTCATAACAATCATCAAGATAGATCTAGGTTTTTATACTGTCAATAGTCATCAATCACATATTATACAACACATATCTTATCATCATCATCATATGATCTCATCCATCTAGATCTATGAATGTTGTGTCACCCAAAATCATTTGAACAATTAATGAACATAGTAACATAGATCATCATCTAACATGCCATTTTATACGAAATCAATCATAACTTAAAGCTAGTTTATCTTAAACTCATTCATAGATCGGAAACAATATCATAGAATCATCTAGTGACAATCAAGTAAGAAAACACAATTAATAAACAACATAATCATACTAACCTAGAAATAGAAAGGAGTGTTGTAAGAGTAGAATAGATCTTCAAGAAAAAGGGAAACTTTGAAAGAAATAAAGTTATTGTAGATCTTCAAGCAAAAAAGGGAAAGAATGTTTGTTGGAAATAGAGAGAATGTTCTTGAAAGAAAAAAAATGGAGCATAGGATGTTGGGGTCATTTTTGTCCCAATTAGATAACTTAACATTCAAATCGAGGCATGTCCTTTTTCCATGTGTCAAGAAAAAAAATGGAGCATAAGATGCTAGGGTCGAATTATTTTAATATATGAAATTATATTTATTAAAAATAAAAACCATTTAATTACATTAAAAAATAAAAAAACAAGTTACAATCCATGTTATCACTCGACCTTAGCATCAAATAAAAGAGAAAAAAGAAACAAAAATCCACATTACCACGGTTACCTATGAAATGGATGAAAAAACCCTTAATTTTAATAAAGAATGAATGTTGAGTGACCTGATTGGAACACTTTTGAAACTTGAGTGACCTAATTGTAACACTTTTAAAACTTGGTTACTATTCTACAAAGTTACCCCTTTTTTAACCATGAAATAAATTGTTATTACACATTTGTATATATTTTTTTGAATACCAACTCATACATTTTTTAACTCTACTCCTAAATTACACATTTTTTTACAACTACGACCCAGAGGACTTGAACCCTCACCATTTGGAAAGGCAACGCGTTGTCCAACTCCTAAATTTGTAGATTACATAGTATTAAAAAATACATGTATAATATTAAAAAAAGACATATAATCGGTTCAGTTTAGTTTTGACAGTGAAGGGGTATGGTCCCAAATCTCGCACCAAAGCAGTCGCAAGTAACCATCACCCTTATCAAATACTCCCACCAACAGTAACTTATCTGCGTCCGTGCGGGCACGCGCGAACGCGACTACCGAATCCAATCGGTCAAGTGATGAGAATACTTACCTTGTGTATGAAAATGGATGTTGCACATGGAGATGCGGCTTAGCACTGCATCCTGTAAACATTTTCGTCACAACAAGGGATAAGGTAACAACAACAGTTACCGCACATAGCGATGCGGCTTGGCACCACATCCTATACACATCTTCGTCAAAGCAAGAGACGCAGAAACAACTGCGGTTACCGCAGATAGTGATGCGGCCTAGCACCGCATCCTATTGACGATGCAAGTGGGACTGACACCTTGACTCATGTGGCCAAAACAGCAAGTGGCAACAATGACAGTCTTCTGTCAGCCCACACGTGAGCAATGCTGGCACACAGACTGACAACCACAGTGTGACGTCGCATCACCTCCGTGACCGACAAGCCTGACACACCTGCAAGGGGCTGCGTGTCACACCCCGACAACGTAGAACATACAAAACATGGCGGAAACATCGGGGAGTGTTGTAACAGAATTAATGTTTCACAACCATGGAAAATTAAGTTTCGTTTTATTGATTAAAAGTGTTACAATGTCTTAACAAACAAAGAAATACAACATAATTAACTAGTCTTGCATCTTTTATTGTCACTAAAGCCCAAGTCTGCCTATGTGTATCTTGATCATCTTATGCAACAGCTCCTGAAAACACATGTGAAAATAGGTACGTCAGCATAAAAATGCCTGTGAGATACATAGGTTTTGTGAAAATAGGTTTCATGACTTATGTTTGAGAAAATGTTTAGTCATGAACCTTGTAATTTGCTTTGTCTTTGTAAATCATTTGAAAAACAATAAGTTCAGATGATACGTATAAATAAGAGAATAATGCATGGTTAAATGAATAACCAAGTAAAATGAGTTTGTAAAAGATAAGTTGTTTTGTAAAACAATGTCTTGTGAAAAGTATGTTATTTGTATAAAATGTTATATGTCAAAAACTGAAATGATTCAAATAACGCTACGATATGTAATACCATACAAACACTTATATATAGGAAGTACCAGCGGCGTATCCACCATGCTTGTATCATATTACACACGCATCGTTACTTAATCACTTACTCAAACCAAACTACCAAAGTAAATTGTTCATGTCTAATGTAAATCATGTAATGTATAACCAATGTCAAAAGTGTTTATGTGTCAAATGTAAACCATGTAATGTGTAACCAAAATGATATGTATGGCTAGTGAAATGTATCAACAAAACCATATGCACAAGAACATAGTATTGAAGTAAAACTTGGTTTAAATCAAAGCTATGTTTTGTGTAAATACATGATCAATGTAAATCATGTAATATGTAACCAAAATGATATGTATGGCTAGTGAAATGTATCAACTAAACCATATGCACAAGAACATAGTATTGAAGTAAAACTTGGTTTAAATCAAAGCTATGTCCTGTGGAAATGCATGCTATACTGATACGAACATCTTTGCGGTATTGTTATAATGCATACATCCAAGCCTTGAGACTGTGGCGATAAACCCTTAAACCACTTAAAGGTTTATCTAAATTATGTATATCGAATTCGGTCATTCCTTTCATCCCCTTTCCCTGGGATGTCCGGAACGGGAGTTGTCAATTCCTATGGTACCACTACCTACTAACGAACGGCGTAATTAATGTTAATGAATGTATTGTTCCATGTTAAACAAACCAAATGTCATAACAAAATGTAAGCATGTGAAAACGATGTACTAAGTATGCACGCAATGGACATACATAGCATAAAATGTAAATGTAAAACAATGTACTAAGTATGCACGCAATGGACATACATAGCATAAAATGTAATGTAAAACGGTGAAATCATGTACTATAATGTACTAATGAACATAACAAGCGTATGATATGAAAGCATGGAAAGCATGAAAGTAACAAGTAGGCACATGTGTTCCACCCCAAAACAGTTTGGAAAACAGTAAAAGAGGGGTCTATGTACTCACTTGAGATTGCTTAGAAGTCCTAGGATAACCACCAAGCAATGCTAGAGATCACGGAATCAAACGGCACCTAATAGAGGTAACTATGTTAATAAACCGGACCTAAATCGGAAGATCGGATAGAATGAGGTTTCGTAAACCAAACGAGTATGGAAACTCGTGTAATATGGTTTAACAAAGCCTACATACTAAATGAAACCTAACCTAAGTGCTTTTGACCCATTACGACCCGTTTAGGTAGCTTATGCTACTTTAACGTGTCGTTCGCGTGAAACGCGTTCGGACCGCCTAACTAGTCCTATGACAAGTATTATATGCCTAAACATGTTAAATAATCAGTTACGTGACAAAAGTTTAGGTTACATATGCTTAATTACTAATTATACATGAAAAGGGTATTCTGGTAATTTACCTAAGGCATATAAACTACCTATCATACAACTACTTAAACGATGTGACCATAAGGTATAACCTCGGAAGGTTATGCCCTATACTAGGGTCACCTAATGTATTTGGTCGGATCCTAATGATCGACCAAACTGGGTCGGGTTCGAAGGTATAAGCGATTGATCAGATCGCTTACCCTACGACCCTAGACAACGTGGTAATCAGTAGGCATAGTCCCAAGGGACTATAACCATCGTGATTACAATCACGTTGCGAAGTTCAAACGAACTTCGCATTGACCATAAGCTGGTCAACGCTGAAAGTCAAAAAAAGTTTGACTTTCTGACTCTAAAGCAATAAAATAAGGAAAAGAACGAAAGAATACTTACGAAGGGTCCCCGAATGCTAACTTCGATTCAAAAATCTCAGGTATGAAACAATAGTTTCAACTTAGAGTTTCTCAAATCAAAGTTCTTGTGATTTTGAAGCATGGGGGGTGGGGTATTTATAGTATTCGGTCCACCGTTAAGATCGTTTCATGGAAACCGTGCTTTAATCGCAACCGTACAAGTGTTGGAACCTTATGGTGACTAAAAATGGTCCTTATCATCTGACTAAGCAAGTGAGAACATGTGGTGGTGGATCAACCAGCTGCAACTTGCTGAAAACAACATTGAATCTGGTCTGATATGCGGACACGGCCCGCTTCAGGATCAGACAAACACAATGCGGGCCGCCTGGCCCTTCTGATCAGCAAACATGTTTGAAAAATGACAGTTTCAGTCCCTGCACGTGTTTAAGGCCATTCCCGACACTTCTAAGGCCCGTAAAGCCAACTTTAAGGCCCTAAAATGTTTCCTAAACATTGTGGACATGAAACATGCTCAAAAATATGCCGGGTGTTGGTTCGTTTGGTCGTACGAACGCGATGTTCGCTTAATTACGTGGAATGCGCATAAGCGCGAAAAACGATCCAAATGACGCAACGAATGGATTTTTGGCAAGCCAAACACTAAAGCATAATATAGTCATGCTTACATAAATTTTTGGATGTCCGGATGTATTCAGAACGTAAGTTATGCGCGAAAATGCAAACTTGTGCACTTTTTGACACTTTTAGTCCCTGAATGACCCAAAAGTTTATTTTGGCATACCGAACCCCTCAAAGCCTATTTCTAAGCTATGTAAAGGATATTTATGGTATGTTTAACTTATGGTCATGTTCCGGAATGTTCGTTACAGTTCAAATTGGCATACTTTCGCAGTTTGTCAAGTTTAGTCCCTGTAAGCGAATTAGCTTGTTTTTGTCATACCAAAGCCTTCAAAACTTATTTCTAAGTTATGTAAAGGTTATTTAAGGTATGTTAAGCCTATGTCACTATTCCGGAGGGTTTGTTGCATTAAACTGGTTATATTTACGCATCGGTGCGCGTATAACCTTCCAGAAAGCGATTTAGAGTTTGGAATGGAACAAAAATTGATATGTGCAAATGATACACATATTTTTACAAATCCCAAGTATGAAATATAATATTTCATTGGTTCGGTATTTTTTTGATGGCCGTGGAGGCACAGGTGTTACAGTCTCCCCTACTTTAGGAAATTTCGTCCCGAAATTTATTTAGAGGAAACTTGTGATAGTTTAAAACATGAAGTTGAAAAGATCGAACAACATTGGTTAGGGTTCTGAACTTCTAGTAACCTTTAATAACATCATGATTGCAATGTAAGAGGGATACTTATATACAAGTATATGAAGCGTCATTGGTGCGTCCACCGTACCTCCATTACATCGTTCTCATTTTGTTATTGTTGTCGCTATCGGTTCTTACACATAACAAATCTTACTGAGTTTCTGTGCACTAAATTTCATAATTATGTACGCGTCCATAATCAGACAATTCCTTGCACAGTTCACACAGTCTATTTTATAATGTGTAGGGGAAAACCAAATGAACAATCCTGTGATGAGTGTGACTAGACCGCCATAGAGTCCTTTTAATTAAATCAATAAATGATCTAAATAGACTATCAAGGAGTCTGTTCAGCTACGTCACTAGATGTCGTTCTTTAACCAAATTGTGAATCAATCTTTTAGACTAGACCACTAAAAGGGTCTCTTATGAATCATGGAGTGGTACTATATAATCCAAGGGTCTTAACTATTACATAGAAGCCCATTAAGGATTGAAGGTAGTACCTTTTGAATATCCTGCTACGAATCCCTCATATGAAGATATGAAAGATCCTGCGAGGATTTGGATAACGAATATCCAGAGTATAAAAACACAAAATGCATAAAAGAAAACACAAGATGCATAAACACATAGTCATATAACCACAAAGATTGTTTAACTAGAAGTTTGTTCTGCTAACAGAGTACATGTATTTAAAGTACAATAGAAATCCATCTCGTGGATTTCATTTGGCACTTTAAACATTTACAAGAATCTATCTATAAAGATAGAAAGATTTTTAAAAGAGAATTTCGATTTCGATTATAAGGAACCGAAATGTTTGAATTCAGGTGCATAAGGAATCCAATTAAGGACTCTGATTTGAATGATAATCATCCACAAGGATCTAAATGTGAAGATAAAAAGATCCCACATGGATTTTAGAAGTGAAGATGTTTTGAAACCTTGCACTGGACGTGCTTAAGTCAAAACATGAAATAAGAAGGCTTATGAAGTTGAGATGCTTGATATGTCAAGGCGACATATGAAGCAGAATTTTGAAGGTTAAGTCAATGTATGAGGAAAATATTTTTGAAAACTATGCATGGGGTTCTTTTAAGAAAAATGTGTTTAACATTTTTGAAACCTTATATATAATACTTTTGAAATCATAAAGTAGGTGTACTAGGTAAATAAATTTATAAAAATGTTTTAAAATCATGCGAGATGAATTTTGAAATTATGTATAAGGTTTTTGAAAGACTTGAATGATGCTTTTCGAAATCATGCACTTGATAAGAAAATGTATTGTGTTAATATTATCTTCAGACTATATGAAATATTTTGAAATTAGAAAGGTTGGTTTTGATAACATGGCCAATGTTTTTGAAATAACATAGACAATGTATCTAGAAAAATTGTTTTCAAACTATGTGAAATGTTTTGAAATCATGAAGATTGTTTTGAAATACTTGTACTGTGTATGTTGAAAAATCAAAACGTAATGGGTATGAGATTTGAAAAATACCCTTGGTTACCTAACCAAGGATTTAATGGTAAAGATGTGCTGAAGCATGATTACTCATAATGTCACTTTATTTTATGTACTTCGTATCTTAGAATGAAACGAGTACTTAAAATTTTTTTTTTTTGAAGGAATCATGAGCGATCATTTGAAAGAGAGAATCACTAGAGTAGTTTGTAAGGAACATAGTTCCTTGATGTAGGTAACATAGGAAAAGTCATACACACATGTAACTATACTTGTACATCAGACTTTGTGAACAATAATTTATTTATGAACAAAACAGATTGTTTCACATTACAAGAAAACAAAAGAAACAAAGGCATAAGACAGCAACATCCTTTGTTCAGCCAATTGCTCATCCACGGGTTGGATTTGCACTGACAATCTTCGGGCAGTTGTTCCTGTAATGGCTCGTATCGCCACAGTTGTAGCAAGTACCACGCGGAAAACGAGCTTGAGTTGGGTTGACTTGGGGTTGAGTTAGACCACCTTGGTTCGGGTTACATCGACAAACACTTGCCAGGTGACCAACTCTTCCACATGATACACACCGATGACACTGTAAGTGAGCTAGGTGATGCCCCTTACATTTGTTGCATAATGGAGCCGTTCCATGGTATTGCTTCTTAGCAGGTGGTGTTGACACCCGGATGGGTCCTGTTTGATTTGGTACTGCTGTAGTTGGGCACACCCTTGCCGTATGACCTATAAGTCCACAAATTTGGCAATTGCGGCACTTCACATTAGCATGATGATGAAGGCTACATTGGTTGCACAAGGGTGAAGTTCCATTGTATGGCTTCCTAGCTGGTGGCCTTGCCACATGGCTAGGTCCCGCTTGATTAGGTGTAACCGTTGCGGGTTTCCTTGAAGCCTTACGCTTCCTTGATTTTGGTGCTGGCTTGACTTCTGCTTTCTTTGGTGACTCTTGAGTGGCTTCATTGTCGAGACGAGAGGCTTCATTTTTGAGACGAGCCATGGCAATGCCTAGATCCACAGACTTCAGAATCACTTCGCCTATTTGCTGGGCAAATTTAGCTGTTTGCTCGGACATTTGACCAGTGCTGAGAGGAAGAGACATTCTAGAAGAAAATGAAAGACATAGGAAGAAACAAGTGAAAGGTTTATTGGATAATCAATACAGAATGGTAACGAATGAAAATTGCGATCATTTGTTTGTTACCTAAGGCAAACAAATGAGATGGTGACAAATCAAAGTAAATGGGTCAAAAATAATGTATCGCGAAGACATGCTCGCCTATAAGTGAACACTCATCCCAAGAATTCCCAGGTAAGCACAACTGGTCTCGCGTCTGATGAGATGTATACAAAGTGCTTGCCTAGACAGAAAACCCAGAATACAGGCATTCACCCTTCCAGTTTGCACGTGTTCACATTATTTAAAACCCAAAACCTTGACGAGATTTTGAAAACTCAAAGGGGTTCAAAACCATATAATAGAGAGTTCAAAACCTTACAATAGAGGGTTCAAAACCTAGTAATCAATCATCCTAGAACAGATGATTAGTTTTCAAAGCGGTTTTGAAATTTATGTTCTTGTTGTGGTTGTCGCCTAAGGATAGGTGACAGTATTGTTTTATGACTAAACGCAAGTAAACCCGCGTTAAGGTCCTAGAAGGTTATAGACTAGGTCAAAGTATTACTAGTAACCTAATTCCCTATAACCATGAGCTCTGATACCATCTATTCTGTCACACCCCGACCACGTAGAACATACAAAACGTGGCGGAAACATCGGGGAGTGTTGTAACAGAATTAATGTTTCACAACCATGGAAAATTAAGTTTCGTTTTATTGATTAAAAGTGTTACAATGTCTTAACAAACAAAGAAATACAACATAATTAACTAGTCTTGCATCTTTTATTGTCACTAAAGCCCAAGTCTGCCTATGTGTATCTTGATCATCTTATGCAACAGCTCCTGAAAACACATGTGAAAATAGGTACGTCAGCATAAAAATGCCTGTGAGATACATAGGTTTTGTGAAAATAGGTTTCATGACTTATGTTTGAGAAAATGTTTAGTCATGAACCTTGTAATTTGCTTTGTCTTTGTAAATCATTTGAAAAACAATAAGTTCAGATGATACGTATAAATAAGAGAATAATGCATGGTTAAATGAATAACCAAGTAAAATGAGTTTGTAAAAGATAAGTTGTTTTGTAAAACAATGTCTTGTGAAAAGTATGTTATTTGTATAAAATGTTATATGTCAAAAACTGAAATGATTCAAATAACGCTACGATATGTAATACCATACAAACACTTATATATAGGAAGTACCAGCGGCGTATCCACCATGCTTGTATCATATTACACACGCATCGTTACTTAATCACTTACTCAAACCAAACTACCAAAGTAAATTGTTCATGTCTAATGTAAATCATGTAATGTATAACCAATGTCAAAAGTGTTTATGTGTCAAATGTAAACCATGTAATGTGTAACCAAAATGATATGTATGGCTAGTGAAATGTATCAACTAAACCATATGCACAAGAACATAGTATTGAAGTAAAACTTGGTTTAAATCAAAGCTATGTTTTGTGTAAATACATGATCAATGTAAATCATGTAATATGTAACCAAAATGATATGTATGGCTAGTGAAATGTATCAACTAAACCATATGCACAAGAACATAGTATTGAAGTAAAACTTGGTTTAAATCAAAGCTATGTCCTGTGGAAATGCATGCTATACTGATACGAACATCTTTGCGGTATTGTTATAATGCATACATCCAAGCCTTGAGACTGTGGCGATAAACCCTTAAACCACTTAAAGGTTTATCTAAATTATGTATATCGAATTCGGTCATTCCTTTCATCCCCTTTCCCTGGGATGTCCGGAACGGGAGTTGTCAATTCCTATGGTACCACTACCTACTAACGAACGGCGTAATTAATGTTAATGAATGTATTGTTCCATGTTAAACAAACCAAATGTCATAACAAAATGTAAGCATGTGAAAACGATGTACTAAGTATGCACGCAATGGACATACATAGCATAAAATGTAAATGTAAAACAATGTACTAAGTATGCACGCAATGGACATACATAGCATAAAATGTAATGTAAAACGGTGAAATCATGTACTATAATGTACTAATGAACATAACAAGCGTATGATATGAAAGCATGGAAAGCATGAAAGTAACAAGTAGGCACATGTGTTCCACCCCAAAACAGTTTGGAAAACAGTAAAAGAGGGGTCTATGTACTCACTTGAGATTGCTTAGAAGTCCTAGGATAACCACCAAGCAATGCTAGAGATCACGGAATCAAACGGCACCTAATATAGGTAACTATGTTAATAAACCGGACCTAAATCGGAAGATCGGATAGAATGAGGTTTCGTAAACCAAACGAGTATGGAAACTCGTGTAATATGGTTTAACAAAGCCTACATACTAAATGAAACCTAACCTAAGTGCTTTTGACCCATTACGACCCGTTTAGGTAGCTTATGCTACTTTAACGCGTCGTTCGCGTGAAACGCGTTCGGACCGCCTAACTAGTCCTATGACAAGTATTATATGCCTAAACATGTTATATAATCAGTTACGTGACAAAAGTTTAGGTTACATATGCTTAATTACTAATTATACATGAAAAGGGTATTCTGGTAATTTACCTAAGGCATATAAACTACCTATCATACAACTACTTAAACGATGTGACCATAAGGTATAACCGCGGAAGGTTATGCCCTATACTAGGGTCACCTAATGTATTTGGTCGGATCCTAATGATCGACCAAACTGGGTCGGGTTCGAAGGTATAAGCGATTGATCAGATCGCTTACCCTACGACCCTAGACAACGTGGTAATCAGTAGGCATAGTCCCAAGGGACTATAACCATCGTGATTACAATCACGTTGCGAAGTTCAAACGAACTTCGCATTGACCATAAGCTGGTCAACGCTGAAAGTCAAACAAAGTTTGACTTTCTGACTCTAAAGCAATAAAATAAGGAAAAGAACGAAAGAATACTTACGAAGGGTCCCCGAATGCTAACTTCGATTCAAAAATCTCAGGTATGAAACAATAGTTTCAACTTAGAGTTTCTCAAATCAAAGTTCTTGTGATTTTGAAGCATGGGGGTGGGGTATTTATAGTATTCTGTCCACCGTTAAGATCGTTTCATGGAAACCGTGCTTTAATCGCAACCGTACAAGTGTTGGAACCTTATGGTGACTAAAAATGGTCCTTATCATCTGACTAAGCAAGTGAGAACATGTGGTGGTGGATCAACCAGCTGCAACTTGCTGAAAACAACATTGAATCTGGTCTGATATGCGGACGCGGCCCGCTTCAGGATCAGACAAACACAATGCCCCGCCTGGCCCTTCTGATCAGCAAACATGTTTGAAAAATGACAGTTTCAGTCCCTGCACGTGTTTAAGGCCATTCCCGACACTTCTAAGGCCCGTAAAGCCAACTTTAAGGCCCTAAAATGTTGCCTAAACATTATGGACATGAAACATGCTCAAAAATATGCCGGGTGTTGGTTCGTTTGGTCGTACGAACGCGATGTTCGCTTAATTACGTGGAATGCGCATAAGCGCGAAAAACGATCCAAATGACGCAACGAATGGATTTTTGGCAAGCCAAACACTAAAGCATAATATAGTCATGCTTACATAAATTTTTGGATGTCCGGATGTATTCAGAACGTAAGTTATGCGCGAAAATGCAAACTTGTGCACTTTTTGACACTTTTAGTCCCTGAATGACCCAAAAGTTTATTTTAGCATACCGAACCCCTCAAAGCCTATTTCTAAGCTATGTAAAGGATATTTATGGTATGTTTAACTTATGGTCATGTTCCGGAATGTTCGTTACAGTTCAAATTGGCATACTTTCGCAGTTTGTCAAGTTTAGTCCCTGTAAGCGAATTAGCTTGTTTTTGTCATAACCAAGCCTTCAAAACTTATTTCTAAGTTATGTAAAGGTTATTTAAGGTATGTTAAGCCTATGTCACTATTCCGGAGGGTTTGTTGCATTAAACTGGTTATATTTACGCATCGGTGCGCGTATAACCTTCCAGAAAGCGATTTAGAGTTTGGAATGGAACAAAAATTGATATGTGCAAATGATACACATATTTTTACAAATCCCAAGTATGAAATATAATATTTCATTGGTTCGGTATTTGTTTAATGGCCGTGGAGGCACAGGTGTTACAGTGCGCATTGTCAGTCTAGCCACTCAAGTACCCTCCTTCACTCCTCGGCTATAAATACCCTTCTCGGACCAGGTTTGAGGTATTGCTTATCTACTCTCTCACTCTTACTACTATCACACACTTTGCTCTTAAGCAAATTACTGATTCTCACGCCGGAGAGTGGTAACAAGGATCACCACCCACCCCATCCTCCTTGTTACGAGTCACGGTGTGTTTTTCCTTGTGCAGGAGACAGATCAGCGGACGATCCAGCCACCGATCCTCGGAAAGAAGGGATTAACCTTACTTGACAGACCATTGAATTAACCTCCCTTGGTTAACCACTGTATCATCATTAGCGCCCACCGCTACTCTTAGCACTTATTCCCATCTCTCTCTTTCTTGAAGATCATGTTTGATCGTCAACATAATGCTACTAGGGAAAACTTTACCCCCACAAATGCAGGACCTCCTGGGAACACTCCCACGGTCCAACAGATAGGCCACATTGGCACTTCCGCACAGGGGGGGCTCCCCCCGTGTTCATTCCAGACTTTTCGCAGTACGCCTCAGTACTGCCTCCAGGAGTGGATCTCCACACCTGGTACTTCCAACAACAGGCTGCTCTCGCTGCAGCCTACAACAAAGCTTGCGCAGATGCGCAACCATCTGGAGGACCCACACCCGCGCCATATACACCTGCGGCTCGTATCTTGCAATACGAGGGCAGGGTACCAACATACCCCGCTTCCCGGGATAGGCGCGGGCCACATGGATCCTCCTACTGTACTGTCCACACGCTCCAGGAGGATGACTCCACTTATGGATCCCGGGCTAGGGGACCGGTACATGACCGCCTAGGCCCACATGGAGCATATCGGCGAGACTCAGCTACTTGCCGAGGGTCCGGTATACACAGCCCTCTGGGACCACACCCCCACAACGAGGGGTACGACCGCACCGACCCAGACGACCATACATACTGCGGGGACTCTCAGTCGGCTTACAGCCGATCGTGGGATTACAATTACTATCCCCCCACAACCCCGCACCATATACGATCGAGCCGCAAAGCACGATCAGCATCAACCCTACAGGCCAAAGTCCGCCACCGAGAACTCCAAATTTAGAAAGGAGATCGCCTTAGCCCCGCTCACCACGAGAAAACTTCCGCTCACGGTGGGCAAGTACAATGGTTCGTCCGACCCTGACGACCATATGAACGTCTTTACCGTGGCTGGGGTCATCGGTCGTTGGAAAGAGCCCACCTGGTGCCATTTTTCCCCAGACCCTCACAGGACTAGCGAGGGCCTGATTTGATTCTTTTCCAGTAGGATCACTGGCCTCATTCGAGCAATTGCAAGAAAAATTTCTTGCTCATTTTAGCCAGCAAAGACGTCACAAGCACGATTCGTTAGACGTCATTAACATCTGGCACGGAGAGAATGAAAGTTTGGAATCTTTCGTCATCCGCTACAACAAAGAATACCTCAAAATTGGCAGGGTAGCGGACCAATTAGCCCGCAATCATTTCCTCCGAGCGGTCAACCACGACGAAATGATTATGACAATCTCGGGCAAGGATGGCTTGCCAGAAAAATAGGACGACGTCATGGTGGCAATCAAGACATATGCCCAAATCACACGGTCTCTCAGACCCCACACTGGTAAAGCCCGCCCCCAGACGGAAGGTCAATCCTCCCGCCAAGAGCCCAAGCGCAATAACAACAAGCGCAACCCGACGCGAGGGTAACCATCAATGCCCAGCGAGATCAGCCGGCATCCAAGAAAGAGTCTCGGGACCGCAATTGGACCGAGCTCATGAAGTCGCCAACGGACGTCCTTCTCACGGACGCACAGTTCTTGCGACCGGCCCAACCAATGAAGTCCAAAAAAGGGCAAGACTTGACCCTTTATTGTGAATACCATAAAGACTCGGGCCACTCCACAAACAATTGCATCAGTCTCCAGTTGGAGATTGAACGAGCCCTTAAAGAGGGGAAGCTACAACACATGTTGTCAACTGCGCCAAAACAAACCAAGCACATCACCCCCAACGACGAAGGCACCTCCAATGGCAAGAAGGCCATGTATGTGGCAACCACCCACATGATTAATCAGAGCCGCAGATAGCCGCGCAAAGCGGCAAGGTGAGGGGACGATGACTGGCGTGACGAACAAGTCATCTTCCCCAAAGTCCGAGGCGGACCGCGCGACAAGCGCGCCGTCGTCATCACCGGCTACCTGGCTCATTTCTGCACCAAGCGTCTATTTTTCGACCCGTACAGTACCTCCGATATTATTTACGAGCAATGCTTCAACCAATTCGATCAAGAAGACAAGGATCGGTTGCAGCCAGTGGACTACCCATTGGTCGGGTTTGCGGGGGAAATAGTGTTCCCCCTAGGCCATCACATTCCCCGTGCGCCTTACCAACGGTAAGTACACGTGGGTCGAGGAGGTAAATTTCATTGTTTTACCCCACACCTCCCGCTACGACGTGCTTTTCAGGAGAGAATCACAGGGAGATTTTAACATGATAACGTCCATTCCCCACTCTGCTGTCGGTTTTCCAACCGAAACGGGGATCACGATAATCTACGCCCGCAGAGAAGTAATGTCAAAGGACAAAGTGCGTTCGGCCAAGACGGCAAGGTTGACCCCCAACACTGAACCGGAAAAATGGGTACTTAATGCAAGGTACCCTGAACAGACGGTCACATTGGGTCACGACTTGTCCAACAACACAAGAGCGCACCTGAAGCAACTTTTCTTCAGCAATAAAGACATATTCTCTTGGACACCCTCCGACATGATAGGTGTCCCACGTGACGTCGCGCAACACTTCTTGAATACCCTACCGGGTATCAAGCCCGTGATCCAAGGACAACGCCACCTGGTATCCGCAAAGAACGAGGCGATGAATGAGCAAGTCAAAGAACTGCTCTCCGCAGGCATCCTGCGGGAAGTGAAATACCAGACTTGGTTGTCAAACCCAGTCATGGTAGAAAAAGCAAGCGGGGGCTGGCGCATGTGCGTCGATTACAAAGACCTTAACAAAGCCTGCCCCAAAGATTGTTACTCACTTCCGGAGATCTATGAAAAAGTCGACAATCTAGCGTCATTCCAACGAAAGTGTTTCTTTGATTGCTACAAAGGCTATCATCAGGTGCAAATGGCAATCGAGGATGAAGACAAAACGGCATTCTGCACCCCTACCGGAAATTACTGCTACACAAAAATGTCATTCGGGTTGCGTAACAAGGGCACAATCTATCAAAAACTGATGAACGGCACTTTTGGTGATCAAATCAGCAAGAGTGTCGAGATTTACATGGACGACCTAGTCGTCATGAGCATGGAGGAAGATGCCATGCTCCAAGATATTGAAAGAACATTCCAAACTCTGCGAAGCGTTAACATAAAGCTCAATCCAGGGAAATGCTCGTTTGGAATGGAAGAAGGAAAGTTCCTTGGATTCATCGTCACAAAAGATGGATTCAAGGTTAACCCAGAAAAGGTTCAGGCAATCGAGCACATGCTATCACTTTCAACGATAAAGGAGATGCAAAGGCTAGCTGGCCGGCTCGCCGCGTTAAATAGATTCTTAGCCAACCACGCGGCCAAATGTTATCCCTTTATCACCACCCTACGCAACTGCCTAAAGGAAGAACAGTTTCAATGGACTGTAGAGGCAAAACGCGCCTTCCGAGAAATGAAAGAGTGTTTGATCCAGCTACCAACTTTCACCGCTCCGCGCAAAAAGGAACCACTCATCATGTACTTGTCCGCCACAGACAATGCGGTGTGGGCAGTACTCATAGTGGAACGAGAGGGGGTCCAAACACCAATCTATTATGTCAGCAAGATGCTTAATGACCCAGAGACAAGATACTCTATCATGGAGAAGTTGGTTCTAGCATTGGTACATGCATCTAGACGGATACGCCGATACTTTGCAGATCATGTCATCACCGTCTTAACCAACTACAGGATCGGGCAAATCCTCTCTAAACCCGAAATTTCTGGAAAACTTGCCAAGTGGGCCATTGAACTCGGTGGGCACACTCTTGTTTATAAGCTGCGCCCAGCAATCAAGGGGCAAGGTTTAGCTGACTTCGCTGCGGAAGAATCGGCGAATCGCATTCAAGAATGCGAAGATGAACAAAATCCTACACCTCTGCCATCCCCATCAGTCATCTGGGCACTATACACTGATGGTGTGTCCAATGAGGACGGCACAGGTGCAGGTCTGCGACTCGTTAGCCCTGACGGCCAAGAACTTACTTACGCCATATGCCTCGACTTCAAAAGTACAAACAATGAGGCAGAATACGAGGCATTACTCGCAGGGCTACGTTTAGCAGTCAAACTCGGCTTGCAACATCTGGAAGCTCGCGTCGATTCTGTGACAACCGGCACTTTTCCATATATTCCGTACAATGTTAAACAGTAATTTGTGCATTAATGACTATGCCTGATTTAATTAAATACATGAATGATTTTCTGAACACTGTCACATACATACACGTGCATTACATGTTGCAAGATTATTTATCATTTTTGCATGCAACACCATATGGTTCAATTAGTGCACAAAACAAAGTTAGCACGGTTATCAGACAAATTAGAAGTACTGACGGGAGCTCAGTACACAGGCAGACATGATGTTAAGACACAGAATGAGCCCGAAACCAAGGGTTACACTAGAATAGTGTGTAGGAAAGTAAGGATTACAAAACTGCCGTCCTAGTGATGATTTAAGTGCCGGAAAGTGCCCGAAACACACAAAAACTGCAGAATTCTGCAGAAAATAACACAAATCAGCAATTTTCAGCATTATAACACTAAAATATAATGCAGAATTTTAGTTTAATGGTCCAGAATACTTTCCTAAGTGTCGGGAATCAAAACTGTTATAAGAGGGAACATAAAGCACCCTAAACTGCGCTATTTAGCACTTTAACGAACCAGTAACCAACCGAACAATCGGACACTACCCGAAACACCAAATTTTCACTAGAAGCATTGTTTCATCTTTTCTGAGCTAGTTATGGTCCCCGAACAACATAATACACCTTATAATTGTATAACACCTAAAAACACTAACTTTTACACTTAGGATCTAACTTAAACATTTAACTTACCATTACATTGTAACCATGACCCCCCCCCCCCCCCATTCACGATTGGGAACATGAGTCCCACACCCATGATATTGTTCAATTGTTTTTTAGATCTTGTTGGAACTTTGGAGACACATTACACTTAAGATTAACAACAACCACACCACCACCATTTTCAAGCCTTGATCAATCATTCTAAGGTGCTACAAAGGTGCAAGGGACTAGATTAAAGAGCTTGGTGCCATTGGAAGTGGAAGGACCTTTCCCTAGAGCTTTTAACCACCAAGTTGATCACCTTCATCATTCTTGATCTCATCCCTAGCCTTGTGCTAGTAGTAAGACTCTCCTAATCTCATTTTGCTTCTTATTTTGTTGGTTAAAAGGTTATGTAAAAGACTAAATGTGAAGAACATAAAGAATCAAGAAACTAATCTCTAACATAAAGCTTGAAATCATAAGAAAATGTGTTGTTTAAGTGTATGTATGCTTCTTGATTAATGATTACTTGTGTTTATGATGTTAAACATCATATGAAACTTGCTAGATTGTGATTAAACACATGATCTAGCAAGTGAGTGGATGATCTTGTGAAAAAAACCAAGATGAACATCCTTTATGTAAACATGAACTTGAAAGATTAAGTGTTTTTCTTGAATGATGAAGTATGAAACATGTTATTAGTCATGAACATGGATGATTTCAAAACTAGTTTTCTCAAGAAACTAAGTTTACTTACAAGATTTACATAAACATGAGTTTTAAAGAAACTAACCACATTTTTAGTGATTAATCAAGCGTAGGAATATGTTGTAAACAAGAAACATTTGAGAAGAAATATTTTTAGAAAATCAATTTACAAGTTGTGATGGACTAACTTTCTCAGGAATGGTGTTTTTAAACAAATAACCACACTTTAAAGGGTAACTAAGTTTACTTAACACCATACTAAGTTACTACAAATTTTTGTAAATTTTCAAGTTCATGAAGTAGTGTAAAGGGCATGATTTTGGCTTATGGTAAGTATTGTTTGAATTGTTGATTGAATTGTGATGATTTTAAAAGAAAATGATATGCTTTGAAAGCATGGAAACCTCCATTTTTAAGGGGAAACTTTGGCAAAATTTTTCTAGAATTTAAACACTTAGAAAATATCTTTTAAACAAGTGTTTACAAGTGTATTTTAACCATGATCTTTCATATAAAATTTGCCATAATTTTTGTTACAAAAATTACAAATATTGGAGGTTGGTTTTTGATAATTAAAAGTGACTAAATATGTATTTAGGAAAATATATATTTAGATGTCAAAATTTGTGTGATTACTTGTATACTATGTGTATTAGTTATATTATTTTAGGACTTGAAATAATATAACTTACCAAAATACCAAGAATTACAATACAAAGTACTACCAAAATTCCAAGGAAATAAATATATAATTCACACCCCAAATTTTGACAAACCGAACAAGGAATATAAACCACATAAATATTCCGGAAATTGAGTTCATATATATATATATATATATATATATATTGACAAATAACTTAAACGGTATTTTGGGAACCAAGAGAACGAAAATACGATTTCTGCAAGTGTTACAAAATATATCATATTTTTTACAAGAAGAAAATATATTATTTTGGAGTAAAGAAAAATATATATGTTTTCTTGAATTATTAGAAGATATATTACTTTTGGAAGAGAATATGTATTTTCTTAAACAAATTTAGAATATATTATTTTTGGGTGAAAAATGGACTTATAAATATTTTCTAAGTCAATCCTGAAAATATATTATTTTTGGGATTTATATGAAAATATAAATATTTTTGCCAAGAGGAAGTATAGATAATTTCCTACAAATGATTTCTTAAAATATATATTTTAAGAATATAAATTGGTGATTTTATTGGTTAGAAATAATATTCCGGAAATTTAAATACAAAAATTAAGTATAAGAATAATTAATAAATACAACAAAATATGTATACTCGTACGTACAAATACACACCGGAATACGCCACCAATACTTGGCAAAATACACGAATACATAAGTATGAAAATACACGAGTACACGTACACCCATACTTGGGAAAATACATAAGTGGAAATACATAATGAACCAATTTAAAAATATATTGTTTCAACAAATATTCCAAATAATTAATGAATATAATTTAAGTTAAAATATTATTATTTTAACAAATGATTATATACTTTGGAATAATACAAGTTCGTCAAAGATGTAACGCAAAGATACTAAGTCATAACAAACAAGACTAAAAGTCGTGGCACGACCCAGCCGACTAATAAACCATAACACGTGTGTAGGTTGTAGTACGACGTAAGGATACATACTTTGGGTATATAGGAGACAGGACGCAAATCTGTGAGTTAATGCCCCCTTTTCTTTTAACTGTTTTCAGTTTTATAACTTCAGGGGTGAAGTACATGTTATAAATTGTTTGCAAACGTTTTCATATGGTATGGTTAGCTAAGGAATGAACTGTTAGATCATGTGAGGGGTGGGTACAACGCTTAAGACCATTGATCCTCGTATAAGGACCGAGGGATATGAGTGATAGATCTATTTGGGTGTTGCGAGCCCCACCCATGGGACCGGGATTTGTCCCATGTGGTGACTATTTCTTCCAGCCGGAAGCCCGGTACAAAATCTGCATGGTTTGAGCCTTCCTGCACCATGTCACACATATTAATGTATTAGCTACACATTGATTGATCTGTTCATAGACGCATTCATACCGAATTATAAGGGCATACATACAATGATTACAAATGTTTACAAGATTATTCGAACTCATTCAGAAACACATGAACTCACTCAACTTTTGTTGATATTTTCAAAATTACATGTATTTCAGGAAATAAGATGGATCTTGGGCGCAGGTGTTGTTTTCAAGACGTAAAGTCCAAGTCTAGATGTCATCCATTTTTGTATTGTAACCTAATTTGAGGATTTTGGTTGAAACTTAAAAGACTTGTGTTTGTAACTTTTCGACCTTATGAATGGATGAACATCATGTTTTAATCATATAGTTGTTTTTTTATAATTGAATGCAATGATATTGAACAAGTCACACATCATTACGCTTCCGCAAAAGTCAGCGTGTGACAGTTTGGTATTAGAGCTTCGATTATAGTAAACTAGGATTCCTTCTCGAGTCTAGACTACAATCATTAGGATTCTCTCACGAAAACATTTTTTTACAAAGAGGATTTTCATTGCATTTACAAAAAGCGCCAAGATCCATGAGTCGAACATTTTTCAAAGGAAAGACTAAGGAAAGACAAAACAAAGACAAAGCAAAGGAAAAGTAAGGGCATTAGTAGGGAAGGGAATACCCTGACTAATGTGCCAATTGTGGTATAGTCAGTCCATGTGAGATAGACTTGCCAAGGGAAAAATGACCCCCCCCCCCCCAAAGGAACAAACGAGAGTTCTATATGACATGTTGCATTTATTTGCTTGTATATACTAAGTAACATTATTATCTATTAATATATGTGCATATATATGTATGGGATTATTATTGACGGGAACGGGATACCTTCGACTTCGGATTCTATTACTGTTCTTGACTCGCACAATGCTACTAACGACCTCGCGTTTAATGTGGAGCTCATGACTGAGGTAATTACTAAATAAGACCCTGAGCTTGATTTCCGTGGAAGATGGATGTTCTTCCCTCTCGAACGTGAAGGTGCCTGACTACGGTAGCGACGGCCAGGCGGAGGAGGCAACCTTGGGCAGCAACCTAATCAGTGGGACGAGGTCCCTGAGGGATTTACGAAACATGAATGACGGCACTCAATTCCATACTATGAGAATAAAGTACTCATTGAAAGGTGCCCCTCCAGCTTCTATTACTAGGAACCCTCCTTATTCCTATTCTGCCTAAGCATTGTGCCCTTTCGTGCGAAACAACAACGGACGTTGGCGCGTGGACCATCATAAAGGTCCATTCCATGTTGAAGGTATGAGGACAGTAGTGTCCCCTCTCTTATTGATCAGCTGCTTTGAACGAGGAAAAATTAAGGTGACCATGCAAGACGATTTATTATTACGGGGGGCCACGTAATAACAACTTATAGTGCATGGAAATCCTGGTGGACCCTGCGGGTCAAGCAAATGATCACTATCTTTTTGGAATTCCTATATTGTTCCAAATCCCCACCCAGTAGAACATTAATTGAGTAGAAAGTTAACCGAGATGGTTACTATAACACTCCATAAAGTAGGAAGTCTGCTTTTATCTACTTCGCACCTACATCCCTACCTGTAGTACAAGACATTGGGAAACCGTTCTACGTTTGCTGCAAAAACACAATTTTGTCATAAGGATGAAGTCACGTACCCTCACAACCTTACATCTGCGTTTCAACTATCCCCTCCTACCCGTGGTAGTAATGCACAACCCCATCCTTTGGGAAGTATGCCCGTTTTTTTAAAAGTATAAACTATGAAAGAATCAGGAACTGGAGGAATAAACAAGGAACAAGGTGAAGGGAAGGCCTTACCAAATTTTGTATAGCACTGGATGACTTGCGACAATCGGAGTAAGGTGACTCCGATGAGGTTTTCTATGCAAGACATATTGCAACAAGTTGATATAGTATATGTAAAAGTTGATGTACCCTTTGAAAGATTCTGACGTGACTCATTACAAGGATAAGATGATTATGGTGGGAAGATTTGCGTAGACCTCATTAGGAATTACCTTACCCTTATGCTTATAATGCATGGCGAATGAGCCTTGCTTTCACTTATCGACGACAATATTTATTATGAAATAAATGTCTAATTTTGTCGATATGTTTTATGCATGTGAAGCTCATGGAACCACAACAAAAGGACATGGGTCAGACCCAACCGAAACCTTTACCTCCAACAAGAGCTGAGCTTGAGGCTCTAGTGAACCAGCAAGTCGCTAAAGCAATCGACCAGTACGAAGCAAGCAACATTGCAAACAGTGGCGGACTAAGAGGAACCATCATGGGAATCGCTCAGGCGATAACTTTTGCCCTAGGACCTACCGAGGGCGGAGTAACGGTGGAGAAATCTAATGAAAAGCCAGTAGGGAAGAAGACGCATGTGGGGTCTTCTTCGGGTGGAACTAAGAGCAGGTTTTTAAGCCTGAAGAAAGGAACCCAAGCAAGTCATGACAACTCAAATGCAAACAAAAGAAGGGAAGCAAACCCGCCTCGTGGCACCAAAGCTTTTGGGGCCACCAATGAGGCCAAAGGAAAGGTTTATTTGGGGACTAAGCCGAGATGTGACAAATGCAAGTTTCATCACGAAGGTCAATGCTCAAAACCTAAGTGTGATAGATGTGGGAAGAAGGGACACAACAAGGATACCTGTTGGGCAAGGTACCCCAACCAGGGAGGAAATGGTGACTACAACCAAGTAGATAACAACCACAACCAAGGCGGAAACAGTAATGATAGAGCTCCTGGTTGTTTCAGATATGGTGACATGGGGCACTTTAGGAAAGATTGCCCTAAGAAAGACCAAGCACGAGTAAGAGTTTCACGAACGGAGCTCGTGAAGCATGCTAGGACCTGAACATCGCGACAGGTACGTTCCCTATTAACCAACACTATGCATCCATTTTGATTAATAATGGCGTCGACTTTAGCCTTGTATCTATAGAATTTAGAACCTACTTGGTCTAGAGGCAAGTAAGCTAGACACCCCCCCCCCTATTCAATAGAATTAGCGAATGGGAAATTAGCCAAAGAGGATGACATTATTAAAGGTTGTACACTTGAGCTTAGGGATCAAAAATTTTCTATTGACCTGCTGCCAGATGGTTTAGGAAGTTTTGATGTTGCGGTTGGTATGGATTGGGTATCCAGGAATAGAGTTGAAGTTGCTTGTCATTAGAAAATCATCTGCATCCCTCTTGCGAATGATGAAACACATTTAGTGCACAACCTTTATAAAGTTGATGCGAGGACGCTGGGCCCTATAAGGCGGAAGACTGTGACATGACACATTGGTTATGAGAGCGTAGAAGTGTCTACAAAGAGGCTGCATAGCCTTCCTTGCTCATACTAACGACAAGGGGACCAAGGAGCCAAGATTAGAAGGCATCCCCGTTGCGAAGGAATATCCAGAAGTCTTTCCCGAAGACTGGCCTGGACTCCCTTCACAGCAACGAGTAGAGTTTCGAATAGACTTAGTGCCAGGAGCGTCACCAGTAGCAAAGGTACCTTACCGGCTAGTTCTGTCCGAACTACAGAAGCTTACAACACAACTGCAAGAGCTGCCAGACAAGAGAATTTATCAGACCGAGCTTCTCATCTTGGGGAGCTCTAGTGTTATTTATTAGGAAGAAGGACAACAGTTTTCGTATGTGCATACGGCCTAATCTGAGAGGAACTTAGAAGAATTAATAAGGAAAAAGTATGGTGCAAAGGTTACAGGGAGATAGACAACTAACCATCAAGATTTGGTACCCCTTACCGAGAATTGAAGACTTGTTTGATCAACTACAAGGTACCAGCTACTATTCCAAGATTGACATAAGGACAGGATAACATTAATTGAGGACGCGAGAAGAAAGTATCCCTAAAACGGCCTTTAGGACTCGCTATGGATATTACGAGTTCCTTGTCATGCCGTTTGGCTTAGCAAATGAACCGGAAGTATTCATGGACCTCGTGAATCGGGTGTATAATCCGTACCGGGATAAGATCGTGATTGTGATTATTGACGACATTCTTATTTACTCAAAGACCAAGGAAGGTCATGAGCAACATCTGCGAGCTACCTTGGAGCTTTTAAAGAAAGAACAGACTTATGCAAAGTTACGAAAGTGCGAATTTTGGATTCGCAAGGTGCAATTCCTAGGTCGCATGATGAAATAGGATGGAACCCATGTAGACCCTGCCAAGATAGAGGTAATCAAGAATTGGGAAGCACCAAAAACCACAACCGAGATATGACAATTTCTGGGGTTAGCAGGCTATTACAGACGATGCATAGAGGATTTTTCCCAAGTATTACTCAGCCGCTAACGTCCCTAACTCAAAAGGGAATAAAAAGTTTGATTAGGGAGAGAAACAAGAAACAGCTTTGCAGATGTTGAAGGATAAACTCTACGACGCACCTATCTTATCCTACCTAACGATACCAATGGATTTGTAGTTTACTGTGCTGTTTCTCGACAAGGTCTTGGTTGCGTGTTGATGCAACAAGACAAAGTCATCGCTTACGCGTCACGCCAATTAAAGGTGCATGAGAAGGACTACATGACGCACAACCTTGAATTAGGTGTTGTGATCTTCGCGTTTAAGATCTGGCGTCATTTCCCGTATGGCGCTCGTCGCACGATCTTTACAAGATCATAGAAGTTTGCAACACATTTTCGATCAGAAGGATTCGAATATGAGACAGCGTAGATGGGGTAAGCTGTTGAATGATTATGATTGTGAGAACGAGCATCACCCAGGCAAGGCAAACACGGTAGCCGACACCTTGAGTCGCACGGAGCGCACAAAGCCTCTAAGGGTGCGAGCCTTAGAGATGACGATACAAGCTGATCTCATAGTTCGGAACCATGAAGCCCAGCAGGAAGCGCTTAAACCAGAGAACCTGCGAGTTGAATCACTGCGTAGTATGGAAGCAAGATTGGTTCCAAAGGAAAACGGAACATTATACTTCGTGGAACGAATTTGGGTATCATTCTTTAGCAGTCTACGAGCACTTATTCTGGTCAAAGCTCATAAGTCGAGGTACTCGATGCGTCCTGGATCCGACAAGATGTACCCAGACTTAAAAGATTGGTATCAGTGGCCCAAGATGAAAGCCAACATCGCCATATATGTGGGTAACTGCCTTACTTGCGCCAAAGTTAAGGCAGAATACCAGGGCCCGTTAGGGTTACTGCAACAACTGAAGATTCCCGCCTGGAAGTGGGAACAGACCTCCAATTATATCATTACAAGGCTACCAAGAACACAAAGAGGACACAATATGTTCTAGGTGATTATCGAACGACTCACGAAGTCTACGTACTTCGTACCTATCAGAAAGAAAGACAGCACAAAGAAGTTAGCAGAAATATCCCTCAGAGAGACTGCGGCACGTCATGGAGTGCCTGTATATATCATATCCGACTAGGATGGTCGATTTGTGTCAAGGACCTGACAATCGTTTCAGCAAGCTTTTGGTTCACAGTTGAACCGTAGTACTGCATTTCACCCTCAGACAGACGACCAAAGTGAACGGACGATTCAGACTGTGGAGGATATGCTACGTGCATGTGTGATGGATTTTGTGGAAGTTGGGATACTCACCTGCCGTTGGTGGAGTTTTTCTACAATAATAATTTTCACCCGAACTTTCAGGCCGCCCCGTTTGAAGTCTCATATGGACGTAAGTATCGGTCCCCGTTGTGATTGGGCGGAGACCAGAGTTAAACGGTTTATTGACCCCGAGTTGATTCAGGAAACTACTGACAAGATAGTCCAGGTACGTGATCATATCAAGGCAGCACGGGATAGAACAGAAGAGTTACGCCGATAAGCGGCAGAAACCGTTGGAATTTGAGGTTGATAATATGGTCTTACTGAAAGTCTCGCCTTGGAAAGGCGTGGTACGATTTGTTAAGCATGGAAAGTTAAACCCATGGTACATTGGACCCTTCGAGATCCTGGAAAGGATCGAAACCGTTGCATACAAGTTAAAGCTTTCAGAAGGGCTTAGCAGTGTTCATGACACGTTCCACGTGGCTAATCTCAAGAAAAGCCCTACACAGGAAACTGTAGTTGTTCCCGCCAACGGGATTCACGTCAAACGACAAACTCCAAATTATTGAATAACCTGCCAAGGTTACAGACTGGAAAGTCCACTAGACACGAAGAAGTCGTATTAAACTTGTCAAAGTTCTTTGGAATTCACGTCATGCCCCAGAGTTTACTTGGGAGCGTCCAGACTAAATCAAATCAAAGTATCCGCACTTGTTTCACAGCTCCCCTGCAGCCGATAACGCAACATGAATTTCGGTACGAAATTCTTTTAACGGGGGGAGAATGTGACAACCGGCACTTTTCCATATATTCCGTACAATGTTAAACAGTAATTTGTGCATTAATGACTGTGCCTGATTTAATTAAAGACATGAATGATTTTCTGAACACTGTCACATACATACACGTGCATTATATGTTGCAAGATTATTTATCATTTTTGCATGCAACACCATATGGTTTAATTAGTGCATCAAACAAAGTTAGCACAGTTATCAGACAAATTAGAAGTACTAACGGGAGCTCAGAGGTGCAAGGGACTAGATTAAAGAGCTTGGTGCCATTGGAAGTGGAAGGACCTTTCCCTAGAGCTTTTAACCACCAAGTTGATCACCTTCATCATTCTTGATCTCATCCCTAGCCTTGTGCTAGTAGTAAGACTCTCCTAATCTCATTTTGCTTCTTATTTTGTTGGTTAAAAGGTTATATAAAAGACTAAATATGAAGAACATAAAGAATCAAGAAACTAATCTCTAACATAAAGCTTGAAATCATAAGAAAATGTGTTGTTTAAGTGTATGTATGCTTCTTGATTGATGATTACTTGTGTTTATGATGTTAAACATCATATGAAACTTGCTAGATTGTGATTAAACACATGATCTAGCAAGTGAGTGGATGATCTTGTGAAAAAACCAAGATGAACATCCTTTATGTAAACATGAACTCGAAAGATTAAGTGTTTTTCTTGAATTATGAAGTATGAAACATGTTATTAGTCATGAACATGGATGATTTCAAAACTAGATTTCTCAAGAAACTAAGTTTACTTACAAGATTTACATAAACATGAGTTTTAAAGAAACTAACTACATTTTTAGTGATTAATCAAGTGTAGGAATATGTTGTTAACAAGAAAAATTCAAGAAGAAATATTTTTAGAAAATCAATTTACAAGTTGTGAAGGACTAACTTTCTCAAGAATGGTGTTTTTAAACAAATAACCACACTTTAAAGGGTAACTAAGCTTACTTAACACCATACTAAGTTACTACAATTTTTTTGTAAATTTTCAAGTTCATGAAGTAGTGTAAAGGGCATGATTTTGGCTTATGGTAAGTATTGTTTGAATTGTTGATTGAATTGTGGTGATTTTAAAATAAAATGATATGCTTTGAAAGCATGGAAACCTCCGTTTTTAAGGGGAAACTATAGCAAATTTTTTCTAGAATTTAATCACTTAGAAAAATATATTTTAAACAAGTGTTTACTAGTGTATTTTAACCATGATCTTTCATATAAAATTTGCCATAATTTTTGTTACAAAAATTACAAATATTGGAGGTTGGTTTTTGATAATTAAAAGTGACTAAATATGTATTTAGGAAAAAACATATTTAGATGTCAAAATTTGTGTGATTACTTGTATACTATGTGTATTAGTTATATTATTTTAGGACATGAAATAATATAACTTATCAAAATACCAAGAATTACAATACAAAGTACTACCAAAATTGCAAGGAAATAAATATATAATTCACACCCAAAATTTGGACAAACCGAACAAGGAATATAAACCACATAAATATTCTGGAAATTGAGTTCATATATATATATATATATATATTGATAAATAACTTAAACGGTATTTTGGAAACCAAGAGAACGAAAATACGATTTCTGCAAGTGTTACAAAATATATCATATTTTTTACAAGAAGAAAATATATTATTTTGGAGTAAAGAAAAATTTATATGTTTTCTTGAATTATTAGAAGATATATTATTTTTGGAAGAGAATATGTATTTTCTTAAACGAATTTAGAATATATTATTTTTGGGTGAAAAATGGACTTATAATTATTTTCAAGTCAATCATGATATATTATTTTTTGGATTTATATGAAACTATAAATATTTTTGCCAAGAGGAAGTATAGATAATTTCCTACAAATGATTTCTTAAAATATATATTTTAAGAATATAAATTGGTGATTTTATTGGTTAGAAATAATATTCCGGAAATTTAAATACAAAAATTATGTATAAGAATACTTCATAAATAGAACAAAAATACGTATTCTCGTACGTACAAATACACACCGGAATACGCCACCAATACTTGGCATAATACACGAATACACAAGTATGAAAATACACGAGTACACGTACACCCATACTTGGGAAAATAAATAAGTGGAAATACATAATGAACCAATTTAAAAATATATTGTTTCAACAAATATTCCAAATAATTAATGAATATAATTTAAGTTAAAATATTATTATTTTAACAAATAATTATACACTTTGGAATAATACAAGTACATCAAAGATGTAATGCAAAGATACTAAGTCATAACAAAGAGGACTAAAAGTCGTGGCACGACCCAGCCGACTAATAAACCATAACACGTGTGTAGGTTGTAGTATGACGTAAGGATACATACTTTGGGTATACAGGAGACAGGACGCAAATCTGTGAGTTCATGTCCTCCTTTTCTTTTAACTGTTTTCAGTTTTATAACTTCGGGGGTGAAGTACATGTTACAAATTGTTTACAAATGTTTACGTATGGTATGGTTAGCTAAGGAATGAACTGTTAGATCATGTGAGTGGTGGGTACAACACTTAAGACCATTAATCCTCGTATAAGGACCGAGGGACATGAGTGATAGATCTATTTGGGTGTTGCGAGCCCCACCCATGGGACCGGGATTTGGCCCATGTGGTGACTATGTCTTCCAGCTGGAAGCCCGGTACAAAATCTGCAAGGTTTGAGCCTTCCTGCACCATGTCACACATATTAATGTATTAGCTACACATTGATTGATCTGTTCATAGACGCTTTCATACCGAATTACAAGGGCATACGTACAATGATTACAAATGTTTACAAGATTATTCGAACTCATACAGAAACACATGAACTCACTCAACTTTTGTTGATGCTTTCAAAATTACATGTATTTCAGGAAACAAGATGGATCTTGGGCGCATGTGTTGTTTTCAAGACGTAAAGTCCAAGTCTAGATGTCATCCACTTTTGTATTGTAACCTAATTTGAGGATGTTGGTTGAAACTTAAAAGACTTGTCTTTGTAACTTTTTGAACTTATGAATGTATGAACATCATGTTTTAATCATATAGTTTTTTATTATAATTGAATGCAATGATATTGACCAAGTCACACATCATTACGCTTTCGCAAAAGTCAGGGTGTGACAGATTCATTACTAGTTGCGGGGCCAGTCCGCGGAGACTACGCAGCAAAAGGGGACATCATGATCCTCTATCTCGAACAAGCCAAGCAACTAACATCACGGTTCACATCCTTCAACATTCTACACATCAACAGGAGTGAAAACAAACCAGCGGATGCACTTTCAAAAATGGCATCAACCAGCTTCCAACACCTGGCAAAGGAAATATGTATTGAGGTCCTCAAAAACCCTTCAGTACCCCTGCGCCAAGTCAACGTCATCCAGTACGGCATAACGTCTTGGATGACGCCAATCATAAGATACCTACAATCAGGTATTGCCCCCGAGAATAAAACAGAAGCACACAAACTTCAATACAAGGCGTGTCACTATCAAATGGGGGACCGTATCTTATACCGCAAGTTATACCTGGGGCAACTCATACGATGCGTCGACTCTCAAGATGCCCCATATCTTGTCAGAGAGATACATGAAAGAATATGTGGCATACATGCAGGCCCGCGCATGGTAGTGGCCAAAATCATGAACGATGGGTATTACTGGCCTGGCATGCACTGGATGTTGTTAAGATCTTGCGCAAGTGTTTCAACTGTCAGCGACATGCGCCGAAAACATTGTGCCCAAAGAATAACCTGATCCCTGTAACCACCGTGTGGCCCTTCCAAAAATGGGCAATAGACGTGGTGGGATCTTTTCCGGATGCACCAGGTGCGGTGAAATTTATCAAAGTGGCTGTCGACTACTTTACCAAATGGGTAGAAGCAAAACCGCTAGCCTCTACCACCGCTATGATAACTAGGAAATTTGTCTGTGAACACATAATCTGCCGTTTCGGCTTACCAATGTGCATCATAACCGATAACGGCACCAAGTTCGCCACCGACGACTTACCAAACTGGTTGAAAGAACTAAACATTGAACATGTTTCCTCATACGTGGCGCATCCTCAAGGGAACGGCCAGGTAGAAAGTATCAACAAAAGTTTAGTCGAAGGCATAAAGGCACGGTTGGGAACAGCCAGGCGTGGTTGGGTCGATGAACTCCCAAGTATCCTATGGGCGCATAGGACCAACCCGAAGACAAGCAATGGCGAGACACCTTTCAGTCTAGTCTACGGCTCTGAAGCGGTGATCCCAGCCGAAATTGGTCTCACTTCACCTAGAATGCTAGATGTCAACAAAACTGATAACAGCGACGAGCGCAGGCTTGACTTAGACCTCTTGGAAGAAAGGCGTGAAAACGCAGCCATCAACGAGGCTAAGTACAAAACAAAGCTTGAAAAATATTACAACGCGCGCGTCCGAATTTGCACGTTCAATCCGGGAGATTACGTCCTTCGCGATAATGAAGCTTCTAACACAGAGCACCCAGGGAAACTTGCCCCTAAATGGGAAGGCCCTATCTCATCCAATAGGTCTTGGGCAAAGGCGCATACAAACTGCAAACGTTAGAAGGAGACACTATCGCAAGGACCTGGAACGCACAGCAGCTTCGATGCTGCTATATGTAAGCTGCAATTTACATTTCCTGTAACCCAATGGTCCATAGGCCATCTGTTAATAAATAAACAAACAATTACTGCAACATTGTTTATCTTTTCTATTACAAATGTGTGTTATACTTTGCGGTATCTATAAAAATAGATTGACAAAATATTCATTCGCGATACCTACACAAAGTGGCAATCACACACAAATATTGTAATAGGTCAGCAATGGCAAACGTTGCGATGTATCCGGCCGGATGCGTACAGCGGATTGCTTATGGTTTTTTCAAACCAGAACACACTTCCTAGGCCCTAACGGGATAAAAACGGGAATTGACTACTACTTACACGAAAATGGTGTACAGTATACTCATTACTTCACGCTTTCCCTAACCAGTGGAACGGGAATAATGAAAGGTGCCGACTCACCCGCGCTCTAAAGCCAACAGAGTCACACATTAACATACTTGCATATCACTTAGACATGCAAATTGTAAATCCTGGCTTAATGTTATTTACACGTGCCTTAAACATTGGCCTTAAATAATATTAACTCATCCGCGCTCACAGAAAGCCACGAAGTAAATACCCTTTACTTATGTGCTTTGAGCCGCACATACTTGCATATCACCTAGACATGCAAATGGCAAATCCAAACTTAATCTTATTTACACGTGCCTTAAACACTGGCCTTAAATAATATTAACTCACCCGCACTCACACAAAGTCAACAAGTAAATACCCTTTGCTTACATACTTTGAGCCAAACAAAAGATTATATATTCATCATACTTATGCACCTACCGGGTACATACAAGACAAACTTTACATCACCCTAATACATCATGCTAGAACATTTACAAAAAAAAGGGGCACACAGGCCCAACCTATTCTGCATTTGCACCACTTGTGCCTTCACCCTCTTTCACTGGGTTAAATAGCATGCGTAAACGGTCCACATAATCCTCCGCTTCCAAACATGTTTCAATACGATCAAGGGCAACAATGGACATATTGTTGTACACATCTACCGCGGTACCAAACGCAGCTTCGGTATCCACACCGTGAAACCCGGATCGTTTATCAGTAAATTTGCTACTAAAGAACGGGTTCACATCACTAAGGCACTTGTTATAACCAGCCTTGAACCCAGCCTGGCACGCACGCTCGTTCATATCAGCAACCGCAGTCGCGTTCTCAGTGGCGTCAAGGATAGTCTCCACAATCTGATCACATGACAGCAACAGTATTACTAAGGCAAACAAAGGAATAAAAAGGCACAAGGTACTTACATGCCCGATACCATGCTGGCGCATCTACGCATGATCATCAGTAACCTAGGCTAGGGAGGTGGCCAACCCATCTCTAGCTTCCTCAGCTTGCCTTGCCCGCATCTCAGCCTCAGTAGCGCGGGAGGTCACTTCCTCAAAAATGCTTACCCGGCTCTTCAGTTCCGCCTGTTCGCAATGAGCAAAGACAAGTATAATAAGGCAATATGTTCCACGTATCAAAACAAGGAAACAACTCATGCATAGTCATAGTTCATACCTGGAGCTCCTCCACAACCTTGTTCAACTTGGTGCGATCAGCATTCGCATCTGCAAGCTCCTTGGCAGCACTCGCCTCCGCCTCCTTTTGCGCATTCATAGCGCGTGTTTCCACTTCTTTAATAGCCGTTTCAGCTGTGGTATTTTCCTTGACCAAAGCGGCATTAGCGGCCTTCAGGTTATTTAGCTCCTGACGAACACGTAAAAGCTTTTCATTCTCTCTAGCACAAGCATTCTTCCAAAGCTTGCGCTCCTCAGAAAGCAGTTTGGCAAGAGAACGAACCTGTTCAAGGCCGGCAGATGCGGCCCACCTTTCAGTCTGCTTCAGTTTCTCAAAAGCAGCTTTCTCCTTTTCCAACTGCTCCTCACCCGCTTGAGCATTTTTCATCATCGCCTCAGCTTGCGCCCTTAGCCGGATGGTTTCCTCTTCCCTGCGAGTTAAGGCATTATAATCCTCCATAATCGCATTCACGATTATGGAGCCCCCAACAAGCATGGAAGCAAGCTGACTCTGCAAATTTTGGCGACTAAGGCCACGAGCTCGAGCAGTCTCAAACGGGGTCCCCAATCCCCTCAAAACTTCCCTACATGCAGAGAGATCGTTCATCACCTCATCCCCTTGCAAAACACCCTAGGGGGGACGGTGAACAATGAAGCTACGCACTTCAGAATAAGAGCGATAATAATAATCCAATTCATACTCGTCTGCCTGAATTAGAGGTTGATCTTCAACTCCCTTGCCTGCGGCTGTAGAACCGGACACCTTTTCAAATATAGGGGACTTTGGTTTCTCGCCCCCCTTATCCCCTTCACCACGCGGGTCGATTAAATTGTTGGATGAATCCAACGTATCAAAGATCGTGTCACCACCGATCTCCTTTGACACCTGCTCCGCAGGCACAGCCGGAGGAGTACCTTCACTACTCGCCACCTCAATAGAAGGGTCTTCTCCACCCTTTTTCTAGGCTTCCTCGTCCACAACCTTCGGTGGGGAAAAAGGTATTGTAGACACGGGGACCGGCTCCTCCGAGGTTTCTACAAAAGTAAAAGACATCTATAAGATACACTGCGGCAACAAAACTTGCAAAATATTGTACTAACTTACCAGCAGAGACCGCAGGCTTTTGCTTTGGAACCGCCATCGCCGGAGTTTTTCAAAACTTAGGGGCTTTCTCCCCACCAGCAACAGTGGCGTCTCACTTCTGTTTTTTATCATCAACGGGCTTAGCGCTCACGGTCGCGCCACTCGCGCCTGAAGAACCACCTGGAACACTTAAGCCCTCAAGAGTGTCAGACACTACCACGTAATCTTCGTATTTGCGTAAACGAGGACGAAAGGTACCTACTGCCTCTGACACCAAAGGGGGAAGAGTAACCATAGCATGCTCTTTTTTCTTGCGCCTTTGCTTATCAACCACCAAGTTCGCAGACACCTTTGGAACACCCGTCGTATTAGGGTCTCCCAACGCCCCAAGATAACCTGCGGTTCATTACAATCAATCATCAACTAGAAGTTACTAAAGGGAAGTGCGGACAGAATAAAAATATTGTACCTTTGCCTTCTGGCAACACAGCATTCAGTGCGGCCTTAGAAGGGACCCGAAAATTGCTAAGAATGGTTTCGTTCCATCCTTCCTCTCCCGGACCGCACTTCACAATCTCAATCTTGCCCTCAAAATCAGAGCAAAACATCCTCCATAGTGGAGCCTCTACTGCCAACCCATCTGTACAAATTATTAACACAAATAAAATGGCAAACAAGCGAGAAGAACGCACAGGCACTCACCTTCGTTTTTCTCCAGCAACACATGCCTTGCTTTCCTATCCAGTCTGCCACCCAACATCATCCACAATATCCACAACTGCCTGTTCACCAATTTCTTGGAACCAATAACGTGCAGATGTGAGAACCAAGCTTGTTGCCCCTCTTTGGGAGTACTCAGCTGCTCGGTTTCAATGGTCCCCCTCACATTTCTAAACTGCAGCTTGGCAGTGACCGCGGCTGCCTTCACATAGAAGAACTTGTTCTTCCACTTAGTCATGCCCTTAGGTGGGATCATAAGCTTAAGAGCACCTTCCCGCACATGGAAAGAAAAGAAAAGAAACGAAGCTGCTCAGTCAACTGATAGAAAGTCGGAAATCCTCTACCAAGGGTTCCAGGTCCTGAGCACGAAATGTATATTCAAAGTTATGGACACGTACCATTCCCAACGGACTCAGTTGGGAAAAGTGGATCTTGTAATGCTCCAATACTTCCACCATGAAAACGGTTAGTGGAAGCCAGAGATTACAGGCATCGAACCAGTCAGCAAACATGCTGACATATCCTGCCGGAGCATCACCGGCACTATCACCCTCTTGGGGATACCTAGCCCCATAAGCAGCAGGCATTTCGATAGTCGTCATCAAGTTCTTGAACGACGACTCAGTCCACTTCAACACTGGCAAGTTCTTGCCAGGAGCGTTCACTTCTGCCTCATCCTCCGCCGTCGGTGACGACGGCGGATCAGGATTTATGGCGGCAGTAGAGGATGGTTTAGAAGGACTAGCCATTGACAATGGAAAACAACGAACGAGAGCAAGAAACTATGAAACTCTCACCGGGAAACTCAAAGTTTTGATTGAACAAGACGAAGAACATTGATTTCTCTCGCCGGAAAAATTTTGAAATTTCGATCGCCCTAAAAGGTTTCCCCTTTTATACCCATTGCAATTAATGCGATCACGGTAACTGAACAGACATGCGCTTTTAGAGCCCGTCATAAGTCACCACGTTTCAAGCGACGGTTTTTCTGACGGTTATCACGCGCGGGTGGACGCCCACGTGCCTGACAATACATGACCTTTTGCACTCCTGCTACAGTGCATTTATGTTCTTGGGCAGTGTAAACGTCCTTTCATTTCAGCACATGCCAGCTAAATCTCACCAACCTCCACCAACCCGCACGTGCGGCATTCCACGTATACAATAAGTGACAAAACGAAGACAACCTTCATATAAACGGCATGCGGTTTCTCTGGTATCTCGCACCATAACCCATACCGCATGTCGTATTTTACATACCCCCTCAAAAAAGAGAAAATATATATACATACTATGTAAAGGGGGATAACCAAGCTCTTCTTAGCTTCATTTCCACACGTGGAATATGCTGAGATAACACACACGAGCCCGCACAGGTGTGTCAGATACTCAGAACCAACAATGTTCTTTGGGAAAACCGCATCTCGGGAATAGGCAAACCACAATGCCTTAAAGCTTCTTCAAGCTTCAAATCCCTCGTTTCTGGTTCACAACCACAGAGGGGAAAGAAACAGCTCCTTAATAGGGAAAGGATAGGTATGATGAGCGACCGCACATCAGCAACCCTGACTCTTGAACCTTTAAGAGCCACATCAAGTGCAGCCCTCTTTTAAAGCGAGTCTTCTGTTACAAACCGCAGACACTCATGAGTCGCTGCAGCCGTTCCATGACTATGGAAATGGTAGCTACGGAAGAGCCACGACTAAGTTATCACACAGATGATCAAAGCTACTTCAAGGAAAACTGATCACAAACTTCCTAAAGCCGAAAGTGGCTACAGAATGAATGCGGACGAGTTTCACCCAGATTCCTAAGTAACCGCGGTGATCTCATTGAGCAACAAGCCAAGCAATGGTGGTAACAAGTCTGCTTATGACTTTGTTTACCTACCAATTGACCGCATAGAATAAACAATGGTGGGTACAAGCATGCCTATGAACATGTTTATTTGCCCATAGTTCACCTGAACTATTCGCATTGTTCGACCAAATGCGGCCAACAATACTTGACCATTCCTCGCATTGTTCGACCAAACGCGGCCAACAATGCTTGACCATTCCTCACATTATTCGAACAAACACGGCCAACAATGCAGGACAGTTCCTCACAATGTTCGACCAAACATGGCCAACGATGCTCGGGAACGAGGTAACCGCAAAGGACGTGCGGTTACTTGAGAGCTAAACTGGAAGAACACGAACACCCCACAAAGAAGGGATTATCGTTTCATATCCAGTTTATAAACATAAAGCGTCGGCATGACACTAAACACATTGCATCCGCAACGGCAAAGATTACAGCTAGAGTTGCGGATAATGATAAGTTCATACTCATCTTCAGTCACCATCTCAAAGGTTGGTTCGGCACACCAACAGGTGGCAATCATATTTGATGACATCAAAAAAAGGTAGACCACACTACCCAAGTCATCAACCGATATTTTAGCATCAGCCTGAACTTGCTCACCGGTCCGGAAGAGACGTCACACGACTCTACCGGATCTCTGAATTGATTTACTCGAAGCAGGAGCAACCGATCGGGCCTAGAATCTTCTCCAAACCGATTTCAAAAGTACCCACTCGACCAAATAATCCAGTATTCCTCCTACCTGCAACTTGCATGAGAAAGCAACAATGGACTGGGGGGACTTGAAGGGGTATGGTTCCAAATCTCGCACCAAAGCAGTCGCGAGTGACCATCACCCTTATCAAATACTCCCACCAACAGAAACTTATCTGCGTCCGTGCGGGCACGTGCGAACGCAGCCACCGAATCCAATCGGTCAAGTGATAAGAAGACTTACCTTGGGACGCAAGTGGGACTGACACCTTGACTCAGGTGGCTAAAACAGCAAGTGGCAACAATGACAGTCATCTGTCAGCCCACACGTGAGCGCCGCTGGCACACAGACTGACAACCACAGTGGGACGTGGCGTGTCACACCCCCAAAATCCACAAGCGGAGTATCACCGCAGGAGGCGTGACGGACCAGGATCCAGCCACCAATCATATTGAACAATGTAATTAAATAAATAAAAGTCCAACCACACAATATAATTGGTGTTCAAAACAAGTTAATCAAATTCAAGTTATCAGCGGAAGCAATAAGTTTAAAACCAAAAACCAAAGTATGAGTTTAAAAGTTCAAATGTTCAACATGGAACTCAACAGTCCATGTCCCACAACGACTCATGCTCCCCTGCAAGCTCCAGCTAAACACCTAACGACCTGCAAGGCATGTAACAACGAGTCAACAACAAAGTTGAGCGAGCTCACAGTTGGTTATCCAATTTATAGTTGTTTCAAAACCACGAGTTCATTAAAAAACCATGAGTTATCCCATTCATTGTTTCCCAAACCATAACCAGTGGGGGCTACCCCATGTAACCACTAGACCGTTACCATATCGACAACTGACTGAGAAAGTTGTGCCCTACGTCAATGTCTATCATCATTGACTAAGTGCCCAGATCCATTAGTCCATGCCCGTCCTCCTGGCACGGTGTGAGGCTTGTCAACCCTAATAACGCTATTAACTAATGACCCGCTCGCCATTGGCCCGGCGATTAAGTCGATATAAAAATGAGGGACTTAATGATAGAGTTTTGTCTAGTAAGTTATAGGTTGTCGTCCTTCCAACTGAGGACGGAGGTACGTAATCTATCCAAGGAAAATACGCAGGTTAATGTTTTCATCCTTCTCAACGAGGATAGAGGTACATATTCTGTTAAAGGTGAATATGTAGGTTTCGTTTTAGTTTCTTAACCCATTCCCAAACCATCAGGAATCCCATGCCTTATAGAAAGTGTGAACTCACCTTGGTTTGCTCGGTTTATTAATCTACTTGATCACAGTTTATCAGTCAAAGCCTATAGTATGCATACATACGAAATCAGTTTATGTTTGCAAGGTTCACGTATAAATACAAGTCACAGTGAGTATCAATTCAGTGGTCACCGAATAGCACATAGCAGTTACACAACTTGTTCAAATTCACAGTTCACACGTATGTTCTGTAACAACGCCTAATAGTAAGTATACTATGCATGAGAAGTAGATCATGTCTCTTTGGTTATAGTCAATTATTATTAACAGTAACTACCATAATTTCCATAACTTTAACATCCCTCAATAGAAATTAACTTAGCTCACTGCGTCTGTTTACCCACTGGACGAAACTCCCCATGTTTCGTCGTGATTCCTTACTGACGAAACCCCAGGTTTCGTCGTGATCCTTCATTACGAAACTCCCAAGTTTCGTCATGATTCCCCTTTGACGAAACATCACAGGTTTCGTCGTGATGTGTGTTTCGTCGAGGTGTTTGTTTCGTCGGATCACATGTACAGTTACCAATCATCATCAACACATACTAGCAGTTACACACTATCGTCATGAAAAACGGATCAATCAACATTCATTCGTGCTCATACTACCCTAGACATGACCAAACATTAACCCTTCCCGTGTACCCGTTTACATTCCCTACATATAATTATAGTCGAACATGATTATTAATGCACACTCACAAACCCTAGTTATCGCTTAACAGTATCATCATGAAATCCTTAATCGAGTCAATTCATATACATACAAACACAACAGTTCTAAAACATCATACCGTCTAGATCATCAAATCCATTAGCTTTCTAATCACTGATTCATCGAAAAATATCATGAACAATTTCAGTTTCTTAACACATAACAAATACGTCGCATAACACGAACAATCAAGAGTTAACGCTAGTGCTAATGGATTAACCTAGAAGGATCGTAGTCTCGCGCAAGAACACCGGATTCGTGCTTTAGGGAAATCAAACCGAGGGAGTGATGCTTCGCAGAGAGTTTGTTGCCATCACTTGGTGTAGAGAGTATTAGGGTTTGAGTTTATGATTGACGGTTTCAATAACACAAGGTTATGTTTTAAATCGTTCGATGTTGGGCCGTAACTACCTGGGCCGGCGGCCCTTATGGCGAAACATCCATGTTTCATCGGTCAAGGAGATGGCGAAACTCTCCTGTTTCGTCGAGGAACACATGACAAAACCTCTTGGTTTCTTCAAGTGATAGTTGTGGCGAAACTTCCTAGGTTTCGTCGTGGTGTGTGTGTGGTGTGTAGCTCACCATGTTTCGTCGATTGTGGAATTGTAATCTCAAACAGTTAATAATTTCTATCACTCATCAATCAAACAGTAACACAATATCTCAAGCATATAATCAAACATGTACAAATACAAAGCAAACAAATTATGCAAACACAATTGTGAACAAATAACGTGTAGAGGAAAGACCTTGGAAACTCGGGTTGTCACATCATCCCCAACTTGAAAGAAATTTCATCCTGAATTTTAGCACGTGGTTTGGTTACTGAGGAAGCTAGTTAGGTTGCGTGGTTTTCTTGGTTTTCCTGGGGTGTCACATCATCCCCTCGTTGGTTTGGAATTTCATCCCGAAATTCCGCAGTAGCTTCAGCCTCAGTAGTGGTTGTACTTTTCTCGAACAATTGGGGATACTTGTGTTTCATTTGGTCTTCTCATTCCCAGGTGAACTCTGCGCAACGATGGGAGTTCCAACGAACTTGAACAAGGGGTATTCTGGTGCGCTTGAGAACCTTAACGTCTCGGTCTGTAATCTCTACAGGTTCTTCGACGAATCTCAGCTGATCGTCGATGGAAATTCCTTGAGAGGAACTATGAGGGTCTCATCTGACAGACACTTCTTCAGATTTGAAACGTGGAATACGTTGTGAACTCCACTAAGTTCTTCAGGTAGGTTCAGTTTGTAGGCCACCTTGCCTATTTTCTCCATGATTTCGAAAGGTCCGACATATCGCGGGTTGAGTTTGCCTCGTTTACCAAAGCGTACTACACCTTTCCAAGGTGAGACTTTAAGTAGTACTCAATCCCCAACCTGGAACTCGAGTGGTTTCCTTTGCTTATCAGCATAACTTTTCTGACGGTCACGAGCTGCCGCCATTCGTTGTCGTATCTGAGCGATCTTCTTTGTTGTGTCTACGACGAGTTCTGGGCCAGTGATCTGGCTGTCGCCAATCTCTGCCCAACAAAGAGGTGATCGGCACTTACGTCCGTACAATACCTCAAACGAAGCAGCGTGGATACTGGTGTGGTAATTGTTGTTCTACGAAAACTCCACTAATGGGAGGTGTCTTTCCCAGCCATTACCAAAGTCGATTACACATGCTCGAAGCATGTCTTCAAGGGTTTGGATGGTGCGTTCAGACTGCCCATCTGTCTGTGGATGATACGCCGTGCTCATGTCTAATCGAGAGCCAAAGGACTTGTGCATCGCTTGCCACAATTCAGATGTAAAACCGAGTCACGATCAGAAATGATGGAGGTTGGCACCCCGTGCCTCGAAATTACTTCCTTTAGATAGATGTATGCTAGAGTAGAAAACTTATCCGTTTCCTTGATAGCCAGAAAATGTGCAGACTTGGTCAGTCGATCCACGATCACCCAAATGGTATCATTTCCGCGTTGAGATCTAGGCAGGCCAGTAACGAAATCCATGGAAATTTGCTCCCACTTCCATGTCGGTATCTCTGGTTGTTGAAGTAGGCCTGATGGTTTCTGGTACTCGATTTTGACTCTTACACAAGTCAAGCATTTACTAACGTAGGTTGCTATGTTGGCTTTCATACTAGGCCACCAATACGTAGTCTTGAGATCGTGGTACATCTTATCCGAACCAGGATGTACCGAGTAACGAGACTTGTGTGCTTCATCCATCACAAGCTCACGTAGATTTCCATAAAGTGGAACCCAGATGCGCCCTGTTACATAATAAGCACCGTCTTCCTTTTGTTCTAACCGTTTCTTCAATCCTTGCAGGGACTCAGCCCTGATGTTCTCTTCTTTCAATGCTTCAATCTGAGCATGTCGTATCTGAGCGGGAAGACTAGAGTGGATGGTAAGCTGTAACGCACGTACACGCTTAGGTTTAGTCTCCTTTCGACTGAGGGCGTCGGCCACAACATTGGCTTTGCCCGGATGGTACCTGATCGCGCATTCGTAATCATTCAGGAGTTTGACCCATCGACACTGTCGCATGTTCAACTCCTTCTGTGCGAGGATATGCTGGAGACTCCTGTGATCGGTGTAAATGGTGCACTTGGTACCGTACAGGTAATGCCTCCATATCTTGAGTGCGAAAACAACGGCTCCCAGCTCCAGATCATGAGTAGTGTAGTTCCTTTCATGAACCTTAAGTTGGCATGATGCATAAGCAATGACTTTCTCACGTTGCATCAACACACAACCAAGTCCTTGGATTGACGCGTCGCAATAAACCACAAAATCGTCGGTGCCTTCAGGTAACGAGAGAATAGGTGCGCTACAAAGTCTCTCCTTTAAGTGCTGAAAAGCAGATTCCTGTGCATCACCCCAACGATAGGTGACACCCTTCTGAGTTAGCGAAGTGAGTGGTTACGCAATCTTTGAGAAATCCTTGATAAATCTTCTGTAGTAACCCGCCAAGCCCAAGAATTGGCGGATCTCAATTGGTGTACGGGGTGCAGGCCAGTTCTTGATCGAGTCAACCTTGGATGGATCCACATGAATCCCATCCGCATTTACCACGTGGCCTAAGAAGTGAACTTCACGAAGCCATAAGTCGCATTTTGAAAACTTAGCATACAGTTGCTCTGCTCGAAGAAGTTCCAGAATAAGACGCAGATGATGTTCGTGCTCCTCCTGACTCTTAGAATAGATCAGGATGTCGTCGATGAAAACAATAACGAACTTATCCAGGTAAGGTTTGCACACTCGGTTCATGAGATCCATGAAGACCGCAGGTGCGTTTGTCAATCCGAAAGGCATAACCAGAAACTCGTAGTGCCCGTAACGAGTCCTGAATACTGTTTTGGAGATGTCTTCGTCTCGGACTCTCAGCTGATGATATCCCGATCTCAGATCAATCTTTGAGTAGAAGCTCGACCCTTGTAACTGGTCTAATAGGTCATCAATACGCGGAAGAGGATAACGATTCTTCACGGTTACCTTGTTGAGTTCACAATAGTCAATACACATTCGGAAGGTACCGTCTTTCTTCTTTACAAACAAGACTGGAGCTCCCCAAGGCGAAGAGCTAGGACGAATGAAACCCTTGTCTAATAGCTCTTGTAGTTGGGTGGACAATTCCTCTAGTTCTGATGGAGCTAAGCGATAAGGTGCACGAGCTACTGGTGCTGCTCCAGGAGCTAGCTCGATTTGAAATTCGACCTGACGATGGGGCGGAAGGCCAGGTAATTCCTCGGAAAATACCTCAGGAAAATCGCGTACAACAGGAATGTCTTCCATCTTCTTCTCTTTCGTGGAGGTGTCAGTAACGAGGGCTAGAATAGCAGTGTGGCCCTTTCACAAACACTTCTGGGCCTTAAGGAAAGAGATGATGCCTATGACTGCACCACTCTTGTCACCACGAATCATGAGGGGTTCTTCACCAGAACGAGGGATGCGGACAATTTTCTCCTTGCAAAGAATTTCCGCTTGATGTTGAGATAACCAATCCATCCCAATAACAACGTCGAAGCTACCCAGAACGATAGGAATGAGGTCGATAGAGAAGGTCTGGTCAGCAAGAAGAAGATTACAACCCTTAACTATGTGTGTGGCCTCTAAACTTTTACCATTTGCTAGTTCTACAATGTGTTTGGTGTTCAAAAGTGTTGGAGTATGCTTAAGCATCTGACTAACTTTTAAGGACATGTAGCTAGTATCAGCACCCGAATCGAATAAAACAGTAACATAGAAGTTTTCCAGTAGGAACTTACCCGTCACAACATTGGGATCGTTCCTTGCATCACCCTGACCAATCACGAAGACACGTCCCCTGGCACCGTTTCCATCATTGTTACCCCCATTGTTGTTCCCATTTCCTTGGTTGTTGTTGTTGTTCTGATTCAACTGTGGACAGTGTCTCTTGAAGTGACCCTCAGCACCACACTGAAAGCATCCCTTATTACCCTGTTGTTGCTGCTGCTGGTTCTGTGAAGCTTGTGGCTGCTGTTGACGATTCTGATTCGCAGGATGTGAGCTCCTGCAATCCTTGGCTGCGTGACCCAGCTTATTACATCTCTGACAATGACTCTTGTTGCACGGCCCGCTGTGGTGCAAATTACATCGATTGCACTTAGGGTGATTTCCTCTGTATCCACCCTGACCCTGACTCCCAAAAGACTGCTGATTGGGGCTCTTGTAGTCGTCAGTTCTCCGCTACTGAGACTGAGACTGAACAGAAGTAGAACCTTTGCTTGAATTTCCATCTCACTTACGCTTGTTGTCGCTAGGAGCATCTGATGTAGCTGTAGCACTAATACGCTTGGGCAGCTTGTTCTGCTCAACTGCCTGATCAGTGAGACGATGGGCTAGTCGTATAACTTGTTGGATGGTACCAAGGTTAGCCGCAGTCACATGGCTCTGAATCTCTGGCACTAGACCCTTGAGGTACAGCTCGATACGCTTGATAGGAGGATCTACCATGGTAGGACACAGTGCAACCAGTTCGTTCGATCTCTTCGTATACGCCTCTATTTCAGACCTCGTCATCTTCAAGTTATAAAACTCTACTTCCAGCTTGTGAATGTCATCGCGATGACAGTACTCCTCCTTGATCAGATCTTTGAAGTCGTTCCATGGGGTGGCATTAGCAGCAGCCAACCCTAGCATTTGTACTTGCGTGTTCCACCATGTCAACGCAACACCTTCGAGTGTTCCAGTAGAAAATTTTACCCTACGAGCCTCAGGGCATTCACACATCTCAAAGACGGACTCGATCTTCTCGAACCAGTGAAGAAGACCTACAGCTCCTTCTGTACCACTGAAGGTACTAGGTCGACAGTCCATAAAGGTCTTGAAGGTACATATGGGAGGCTGAGCATGCTGACCTATCGCGCGAGAAAGAAAAGACAAGGTTAAGCACAAGAGTTGGTTTGCAAGAGTAGGATCTAAACATCCTAAGATAGGTCAGTATGGCAGGTTATACCTCCTGTAGGGGCTGCTACGAGTGCCTCAGCCACTCGTTCGTTGATTAGAGCCGTCAGCTGGGCTTGAGTCAAGTTCAAACGTCCACTCATGATCTTCACATCAAAGAAAGCACAAGTGAGAGAGGTGTCACGAAAGTGCATATGTATGGGATGACAGAAGAGAGTAAGCACACAGGGTTTCAAACAGTAGTCATTACGTTGAATAAGCATACCATGAACAATGCATTAAGCAACTAATAGACAGGCAATATAAACATAAACCATATCACCTATAGTGTTGAGTCTTGCACGTGGAGCGAAGCGTCGTTGTGGATCGTTGAGCACTGTACAGGTTATAGTCTGGTTTTGTTAAAAGCTTTCCCTTTTTAAAACCAAGTTCACTATAACCAATGGCTCTGATACCAATCTGTCACACCCCCAAAATCCACAAGCGGAGTATCACCGCCAGAGGCGTGACTGACCAGGATCCAGCCACCAATCATATTAAACAATATAATTAAATAAATAAAAGTCCAACCACACAATATGATTGGTGTTCAAAACAAGTTAATCAAATTCAAGTTATCAGCGGAAGCAATAAGTTTAAAACCAAAAACCAAAGTATGAGTTTAAAAGTTCAAATGTTCAACATGGAACTCAATAGTCCATGTCCCACAACGACTCCTGCTCCCCTGCAAGCTCCAGCTAAACACCTAACGACCTGCAAGGCATGTAACAACGAGTCAACAACAAAGTTGAGCGAGTTCACAGTTGGTTATCCAATTTATAGATGTTTCAAAACCACGAGTTCATTCAAAAACCATGAGTTATCCCATTCATTATTTCCCAAACCATAACCAGTGGGGGCTACCCCATGTAACCACTAGACCGTTACCATATCGACAACTGACTGAGAAAGTTGTGCCATACGTCAATGTCTATCATCATTGACTAAGTGCCCAGATCCATTAGTCAACGCCCGTCCTCCCGGCACGGTGTGAGGCTTGTCAACCCTAATAGCGCTATTAACTAATGACCCGCTCGTCGTTGGCCCGGCGATTAAGTCGATATAAAAATGAGGGACTTAATGATAGAGTTTTGTCTAGTAAGTTATAGGTTGTCGTCCTTCCAACTGAGGACGGAGGTACGTAATCTATCCAAGGAGAATACGCAGGTTAATGTTGTCATCCTTCTCAACGAGGATGGAGGTACATATTCTGTTAAAGGTGAATATGTAGGTTTCGTTTTAGTTTCTTAACCCATTCCCAAACCATCGGGAATCCCATGCCTTATAGAAAGTGTGAACTCACCTTGGTTTGCTCGGTTTGTTAATCTACTTGATCACAGTTTATCAGTCAAAGCCTATAGTATGCATACATACGAAATCAGTTTATGTTTGCAAGGTTCACGTATAAATACAAGTCACAGTGAGTATCAATTCAGTGGTCACCGAATAGCACATAGCAGTTACACAACTTGTTCAAATTCACAGTTCACACGTATGTTCTGTAACAACGCCTAACAGTAAGTATACTATGCATGAGAAGTAGATCATGTCTCTTTGGTCATAGTCAATTATTGTTAACAGTAACTACCATAATTTCCATAACTTTAACATCCCTCAATAGAAACTAACTTAGTTCACTGCGTCTGTTTACCCACTGGACGAAACTCCCCATGTTTCGCCGTGATTCCTTACTGACGAAACCCCAGGTTTCGTCATGATCCTTCATTACGAAACTCCCAAGTTTCGTCATGATTCCCCTTTGACGAAACATCACAGGTTTCGTCGTGATGTGTGTTTCGTCGAGGTGTTTGTTTCGTCGGATCACATTTACAGTTACCAATCACCATCAACACATACTAGCAGTTACACACTATCGTCATGAACAACGGATCAATCAACATTCATTCATGCTCATACTACCCTAGACATGACCAAACATTAACCCTTCCTGTGTACCAGTTTACATTCCCTACATATAATTATAGTCGAACATGATTATTAATGCACACACACAAACCCTAGTTATCGCTTAACAGTGTCATCATGAAATCCTTAATCGATTCAATTCATATACATACAAACACAACAGTTCTCAAACATCATACCGTCTAGATCATCAAATCCATTAGCTTTCTAATCACTGATTCATCGACAAATATCATGAACAATTTCAGTTTCTTAACACATAACAAATATGTCGCATAACACGAACAATCAAGAGTTAACGCTAGTGCTAACGGACTAACCTAGAAGGATCGTAGTCTCGCGCAAGAACACCGGATTCGTGCTTAAGGGAAATCAAACCGAGGGAGTGATGCTTCGCAGAGAGTTTGTTGCTGTCACTTGGTGTAGAGAGGATTAGGGTTTGAGTTTATGATTGACGGTGTTTTAAATCATTCGATGTTGGGCCGTAACTACCTGGGCCGGCGGCCCTTATGGCGAAACATCCATGTTTCGTCGGTCAAGGAGATGGCAAAACTCTCCTGTTTCATCGAGGAACACATGACGAAACCTCTAGGTTTCGTCGAGTGATAGTTGTGGCGAAACTTCCTAGGTTTCGTCGTGGTGTGTGTGTGGTGTGTAGCTCACCATGTTTCGTCGATTGTGGAATTGTAATCTCAAACAGTTAATAATTTCTATCACTCATCAATCAAACAGTAACAAAATATCTCAAGCATATAATCAAACATGCACAAATACAAAGCAAACAAGTTATGCAAACACAATTGTGAACAAATAACGTGTAGAGGAAAGACCTTGGAAACTCGGGTTGTCACATGGCGTCACCTCCGTGACCGACAAGCCTGACACACCTGCAAGGGGCTGCGCGTTGTCAGTCTAGCCACTCAATTACCCTCCTTCACTCCTCGGCTATAAATACCTATCCCGGACCAGGTTTGAGGTATCGCTTATCTACCCTCCCACTCTTACTACTATCACACACTTTGTTGTTAATCAAATTACTAATTCTCACGCCGGAGAGTGGTAACAGGGAGCACCACCCACCCCATCCTCCTTGTTACGAGTCACAGTGTGTTTTTCCTTGTATAGGAGACAGATCAGCGGACGATCCAGCCACCGATCCTCGGAAAGAAGAGATTAACCTTACTTGACGAGACCAGTGAATTAACCTCCCTTGGTTAACCACTGTTTCATCAGGCAGGTATGGATCATTGTTAACCATAACCGATCCACTATTTTTTGTTTTCAAAAAGTTATTAAACCGACCCACCAATTTTTTGTATAGTTTCGTTATATTGGTCCGGTTTCTTTGATTAATACGGTTATAGATCGGTTAATTCTGTTTTCTGCCACTAGTGGTCGACAGCTCGTTTCCTACGTCCTCCTCCTCGACTGCTACGTATATGCCTCGGACCCTATATCAATATCAACGTTTATTTGTTTAGGCTGCCTTGTAATTTTCTAATTGGTTGAACTACCAAACTATTTTTAATTTTCAAACCTGTGCCAATAGCGATGATCATGTGGCATATTTTGATTTTATAGAAAGATTTTGTCATATCACCATTACAAGAATCATACATACAGTTGACTTGAAACATCCAACACACTGCACATTAAACAGAAGCAACAACTGTCGTTTATATGTATGTATGTATGAAACACTTCTAGTTTAAGTTATTACAATTTACTACAAACCAAAAACTGTGATTAAGAATTATATAAACATATGTTCTTCTATCATACATTGACCGGAGTCGGAGTAGCAGGAGCAACCCGGTTCTCAACAGGAATTTCAACAAATTCAGAAAGGATGGCCCGGAACTCATCACCGCTCATTGTTTCTTTCTCAATAAGAACCTCAACTATCTTGTCTATAGCTTCGCGATTGTTTCTGATATGGCTCAATGCAATTTCATACGCACTGTCAGAAAGCTTCTTAATCGCGGTATCAATGTCTTCGGCAAGCTTTTCAGACATGGAGTTTCTAGCCATCATTCTCATGATAACATCTTGACTTTGACCTGACCCATCCATAAGTGACCATGGCCCGATTTCTGACATGCCAAATGTCACCACCATCTGCACAGAATCAGTAGAAATTTAGTTACTCTTTATGATCCCTTTCTTTGAAATTTCATATCTACCCTTGTTATATAACATCAAATTTATAAAATGTTTTCCCTTCCCTTGCAACTTGCTACTGTTTGGATATGAGAGTCTGGGTGAGGTAAACATGGATTTTTTTTAAGTTTTTGAATAGGCAGGCATATTTGGTTCCGTAAATAGATATTATGCAAGTTTTTCATGGGTAAATACAAAATTCACTAGTTAGATTATTACCTGTTTGGCCAGACCGGTGATCTGCTGGAGATCACCAGCTGCACCTGTAGTCACCTCAGGCTCACCAAAGATGATTTCTTCAGCAGCTCTTCCACCAAGACCACCAACAATTCGTGCAAATAGTTGCTGTTTGGAGATCAATGTAGGGTCATCTGATGGAATGAACCAGGTCAACCCTCTTGCTTGACCACGTGGGACCAGGGTCACCTTCTGGACTGCATCATGCCCTGGTGTGAGTGTTCTGCATCACCACAACCAAATAGTAAACATTCAGAACGGTTAACTTGTAAATCAACAACTTTAAAGATTTGCACGTACCCACAAATAGCATGGCCGACTTCATGATATGCTACAAGACTTTTGCTTTTTCCATCTGTCATAACTGTTCCTTCCATTCCAGCAACGATTCTGTCAATGGAGTCATCAATTTCTTTGGATGAAATAGCAGTTCTTGCACGCCGACCAGCCAATATAGCTGCTTCGTTTAAAAGATTCGCCAGATCAGCACCACTAAATCCAGGCGTTCTCATGGCAATCACCTCCAGAGAGACATCCTTGTCAAACTTCTTGTTGCCAGCATGTACCTTTAAGATCTCTGTTCTTCCCTTAACATCTGGAACATCAACCGATACCTGATACCAGAAATTTTTTTCAAGTTTAGTAACAAAAATACAGTTTATCAATTTTGAATGTTTAGTACCTGTCTATCAAATCTTCCTGGTCTCAATAAGGCAGAGTCTAGAATGTCTGCGCGGTTGGTGGCCGCAACTACAATGATACCTGTGTTTCCTTCGAACCCATCCATTTCAGTCAAAAGCTGGTTAAGCGTTTGTTCTCTTTCATCATTCCCTCCTCCAATACCTGTTCCTCTTTGTCTCCCAACCGCATCAATTTCATCAACAAATACGATACACGGTGCATTCTCTTTTGCCTTTTTGAACAGATCTCGAACTCTTGAGGCACCAACACCAACAAACATTTCAACAAATTCCGAACCTGAAATGGAGAAGAAGGGGACACCTGCTTCACCAGCAATAGCTTTAGCCAATAGTGTTTTCCCTGTTCCTGGGGGACCCACAAGAAGAACACCCTTTGGAATTCTAGCACCAACAGCAGTAAACCTCTCCGGTTTCTTCAAAAACTCAACGACTTCCATGAAATCCTGTTTTGCTTCGTCTACTCCCGCCACATCATCGAACGTAACACCAGTGTTTGGTTCCATTTGAAACTTAGCTTTTGATTGACCAAAAGCAAGAGGATTCCCGGGCCCACCTGGACCTCCCATTCCACCCCCGGAACGTCTCGACAAAAGAAACAAGCCACCAATTAAGATCAACGGGAAGGCCAAATTCCCGATTAAATTGAACAGAAAGGAGCCCGAATCCTCTTGAGCATTATGTGCTGCAAAATCTATGTTTTTCTCCCTGAACTTTTGAAGAAGTTCTTGGCTGAGACCCGGAAGCTGGACCCGGACTCTCTGAACCCGGTTTCCCAATTCGGGAGAAACCGCCTCAACGATTGCTATCGTTCCATTTTCAAACAAATCGACTTTGTTTACTCTATCTTTGTCTAAGTACTCCAAGAATCTAGAATAAGACATTCTTGAGTTGGAAACACCTTGTTCATCAGCAGCATAAGCTTTCCCACTACTTAGCAAAGCGGGTCCTACAAGAGCTGTGTTTCCAAGCAATAATTTCAAAAAACCCCTTCTTCCTTGTTGCTGAGATGCTTTTATAACTGATTTTGGAACAGATGGAAGTCTAGGGGAAAGGCGACCATGAAGTTCCTTGTTTATGTTTCTTTTAGTCGATAAACAATTTCCAACAATGCATGCCGAGGATGCAGCCATTTTAGAGAATCCTGGAAGGGATATTTTACAATGAAAAATTATATTAGTGACCATGAATGCAACAAAGTCTACATTCGTAATTTTATAACTAACAGTCAACCACAAAAAAAGTACACATCGGTTTTCAAAAGATTGGTATGCATTCTAAACATAAAAGTTTAATCTAAATGGGCATCCAAAGAAGTATATCGGGCGGGCGGGCGGGTAGGTAGAGGCTGTCCCAGTCTTTCAATTTCAAAAATATTAATGAAGTAATATTATTATTATACATGAATACAAAAACAAATTTCCATATTAATACAACAATATAGGGGTTTGTAAGCAATTGTATATGTTTGGGTGACTTAAAAATAATTCAAGCCGTTTCTAACAGATTTTTTTGTTGTTTCCAGGTTAATGATAAAATACACAACCCCAACCAAATTTTGACCAAAATGGATGGAAGTTGCCCCTCTACAATGAATGAAACAGCATTATTATTAATAAAAATAATGATATTAAAATTATCGATATCCCTCCGTGATAACCGATATCTCAAATCTCGGTCCTTCACCGATATCCGATATTTTACCGCATTAACTACTTAGCCGTCAGCCCAAATGTGAAAGATGAAATTCCTAGTTCAACAACAGAGCAGGCAGGCGAAAGCATAGCAAAGTAAGGAGTTGTTGACATAGCAGTCATAACCAACCTATACTATAATGCCTCTTGGTTTCTGTTGCAAGAAAATAACATGTGTATGTATGTATGTATGTATGTATGTATGTATGTATGTATGTATGTAAAGGCAGGTGATGTCTCCTCTATAACTTAAAAAGCAATTGTGTGTGTATGTCTTTCAGAGACACGACACGAGAAAGTATTATTACATAGGTTGCCCCAAACAGAAATCATGATGAATTTGCAATGAACACAATCAAAAAAATCTAGTATAATAATGTGTAGATATCAGCCACAAACTACCGACAAGCAATTTGCAATGATATCATCAAAAAGCACAGGTAACTTTAGCAACAATATCTAGATCTCCCCAGTCAAAGAAAAAACGAAAAGAGTTGCAATATTCATGCGATTTAGAAAGTATATTCACAAACAGACGAGTTAATTAATCGAAGAAGATGAATAATACCTGTTGCGGGAGGAGACTGGAAGAAGAGGAAGTTGATTTGGGAGAAGAGAGATGAGAGTATAAGAGGGAGGGGATGTGGTATGGAGATGGATACGTGTTCTTCTATGGATGTTTAAATTTAATCAATTATCTCACGCCTTTCCTTTTTCATGATAGTGATTTTTTATGTAATCAATATCATTTTACAACATTTCAATTCATAATAATTATTATTATGTGAATCCATAGTTCTTTTCTCGGCTTATACTTATGATAGCTCGCGTCAGGGACCACACCACTTTAAGCTGGCGTCCTCGTCACATACAGGTATCCAGAAGGTTCTAGAAGTTTCTGGAAGAAGTCACCCGTTGACAAGAATATGCTCCTTCAGACAAAAAGGACAACAGGTGGTACCGATAGGAAGACGCCAGCAACAGGTGCAAGATCCTAGGAGGACAAGATGACAGCCAGTACAAGTGAGTGCCCTGCTGGAGCGAATAGTCGCGCGCCACGTCACCTTAGAGACTGGCAACGTCAGAGGAGACAGAAAGGATATTCCTCCTGGTCGGACAGCTGGCAGACACTGGCTAGCTGGCAGGTCTCCTTCTTCACCATTCTCCGGCTATAAATAAAAGAGTCTACCTTCAGGTTTAAGGATTCGATTTCTCACTCTCTTACTCTAAACACACACTTAGGTGGTGTTTGTTTTTTGGCCAGAAGCACTTCTGGCCACTTATGTCTGCGCCGCGCAGACGCGGGCAGACGTTTGGATGTTGCAGCTTGTTTGTTTTCTCGCAGACCTTTCATTAAAAAAGGTCTGCGAGACCTCTTCACCACGCAGACAATGACCCATGTCTTCTTGGAACCTCTTCTTGGCACAGACCTCTTCTTCCCTGCCACCACCTCCACCACCACATCCCTGCCACCACCGCCACCACCTCCACCACCACATCCCTGCCACCACCACATCCCTGCCACAACCACCGTCACCAACACCCACCTGCCATCACACCCCACTTGCAACCACCATCCACCTGCCACAACCCCCACCTACTCCCGCCGGCCACCACCACAAGTACGGTCACCACTATCCACCTGCCACCACAACCACCATGAAAACCCCTCAAATCCAAAAACCCACTCAAAATCCCCAACTTACCGGTTTTAAGAAGAAACAACCACCAACCAACAGGCATTCTCTCTCCTCGCGTCTCTCTCTCTTCTCGCGTCTTTCACGCCGCCGTGCGCCGGAGAAGAAGGAGATGGGTGTGCCGGAGAAACGGCTTGCCGGAGAAGGAGATGGCGGTGGTGGTGACAGATTGTAGAGAGAGAGAGTTCAAGGCTAGGGTTTGCGGTGGTGGTGATGAAGGCAGAGAGAGAGAGATCGAGGGAGGAGAGAGAGATCTGTGAGAGGAGAGAGAGAGACGGTGAAGGGCAGTGGTGTAGTGGTGACAACGGTGGTTGTGTAAGGCGGTGGTGCTTGGTGGTGGTGAGGAAGGCAGAGAGAGAGCAGAGGTGTCTGTGTGTGTGTTTGTGTGTGTTATGTGTGTGAAGATCTTTTTATATAAAAAAAAAAACAAACCCTCTTCTCCTTGCAGACTGCAGACATTTGGTCCACCTCTTCTCATGCAGATGCCTGCAGATGTGGTCCGCAGACTGCAGACCTTTTCCCGCAGAAAAAACAAACAGCACCTTATTCTCAAAACAAATACTTATTCTCACACTGGAGGATGGTCACAAGGAGAACCCCCATCTTCTCCTCCTTGTGGCGAGTCACCGATGTTGTTGTTTTACAGGACCGCTTGTGAGATTAGCTATTCGGCAAGTGAAAGATAGAGATTGAACCACTTTACACGAGACGACCAGCTGGGATAATCTAGTATTAACCAGTGTTTCATCATTGGCGCCCACCATGGGTGGATCCTGGATGACCCATAATCCTGATTGTGATAGTCCACCGCATTTTTACAACCATTTTCATCTATTTTCTTTTCAAAAACACTCTTTTAGGCATAGACATTTCAAACAATCATTTCAAAGAAAGATAATTAAAAGGTATAATAAGTTTGAAAGCTTAACAAATCAGAAATTCAACCTCACTTTGGACCTCAAAATAGTGATGTTCCACTTTAGTTTACCAAGGTAAACTTGTGGACACGCTCCTAGAGGTGTTCCAAGTGAGTTAAAGCAAGAATTCACGAAGAAGAGAAAGACAAAGTGAGTTGAAGCTCACTTGTACACTTGAAGATAATATGCCCTAATGTTGCAAGTTCGGGTTCTTGAGAGAGTGATTTGAGTGTAGGAAAAGTGAAAGGAAGGTGTGGGAAGCTTGGTTATATAATGGTTGGTTAGGGTTACTTTTTTAATGGAGATAGAAGGTGATTGGGGGTGAGAAAGGTGACTAATTTGGAGCTGGTAAACAACTTTCTGTGGATTAAGGGTCCTTGGTCACCGTGTGACGCGACCATTTGATTAAGTTTGGTTGTTTTTCATTTTATCTCCCCCCCCCCCCCCTAAACTTATATTTGATGTTATTTTGTGCCATAAACTTGTGTTTTAACATATTTTCGAGTATTGGAAATGTATATAAGTATGTGATAGTCATCGTGCATGTACGAATGATAATTCGAATGTATGGTAGTCTTGGTTTTTGCATGCAAACATGTATTTGACGAACTGTAGCATAAGTATGAATGTAAGTATGATTGTTATAAACATGATTTCCCATTATGATCGAAGTCCCGTATTACAAGATTGAAATGAAGTATGAATACAAACTTTCTAAAAATAGAAACATGAAAATACAGAATGTTATATGTTGCACCCATTTGTTTCCGCTGCTAGTTGGGGTGTAACATTAACTAGCCCACATTTTAGCAATGGTGTTGTGATTTAATTAAAAAATGCATGCGTGTGTACACATGTGATTGGTGGAGTGTAGTGGACCCCATCTCCCATTTGTATTAGCGCTCTTTAAGGGGAGGAGATGGGTGGGGGTAATGCCTCCCCTTTTGACGCCCCCTTTTAACATTCATGTTTTGGTGTTTAACGCCATATGGGTGAGGTGCACCATCCTATAACAACTAGGCTTAAAAGCAAACTTATTTTTGAGAAAGTTAATAGTATCTATTTATGTCAACTGTAATGGTTTCAACTATCTTCAATACATAAACCAAACAGTAAACCTACACACATGGTTCATGAATATATCATGAATTGGATGATTATTAGGTCACAATAGAACCTGGCGTAACAAGTGAACAAAGTGTGCAAGTTTGTTTTAGTAAAGAGACTCAAACCCAATTCAAGATATGAGTGTTGAGTGTTAATGAATGTTTTTTTTATAAAATTCAAAGAAATATGCTAATAAAATCTTGAAAATTTAAACCAATTTTTGAGTGGGGATTTTATGGGATTCTAGTCTAAAAATGAACCAATTACTTTGTAACTATGTGCCTATAAACAATTGTGCTTGGTTTGAAATGTATATATAGGTTTATAACAAAAGAATTACGAAAGAATAACTAAAATATTCTCAATCATTTATACTTTTTGTTGTCTTATATATAACTCGTTAGTTCTCCGCCAATGAAAAAAGAATAAGATACCATCACCATGACTAGTGACTACTACTTTTGGTACATCTTCATCCAACACCATGATAAGAGAATAAAGCTTGAAAAAACAATTAACAAAACGCAAGGAATATATAAACTTTCAAACTACAAATAACCCATACCAACCACCGTATATCGCCATTCTTCTAAGATGAACAACTACTCTAACAACACTGGTTATCGGCCAATGCACACGCTTGTGCCATATGATCGTGACAATGATGTTTCCCCTATGATCCGTGTTTCTTTCATAATTGTAAGTCACTGCTATCCTATGTATTTATTTTCTAACTAAAAATGATTATTTAAGTTGATAATCAGAATTGGAAAAATCCAACTGATTATATGCTTTTGTTTTTTTTTAATTATGTTATGACCATTTTCACAACACACATCCGTACATTTGTGCCTTAATAAGCACGAAATACAACACAAGTAAACTAGATTTTGTCAAGAACACTAGTATTCATGTTTATAATTAACATCTAGGATTTCTACTAATCGTGTGTTTAGCGGTACCGGAACTTAAAGTAACTCGGATTTATACTGTCGGATATTTGACCCAACTCGTTTTCGAACAAAATTTACGTCAAAACATAGATCAACTGAAAACACATATAAAAATAAGACAACAAAGTATTATATTTGACTTAACTCATTACCAACAACAATTTATGTAACGTAAACCAACTTGGATTTATAGCAAAACGTACTTAAAAATACGCATGTAAGAAAATAATATATTTTTTAAGTTAGAGAATGATACCGCGTGTTGCAGTGACGTCGAAACGTAAGGTAACTCGAATTTTTACAACCTATTGAAAACGTATTATAGTTGACCCGATTCGTTTCCGAACAAAATATATGTCAAAACCTACATAAATATAAGCACGAAAATGTATTATATTTTACCATGTACATAAAAATAAACACGTAAAACTCGAGAGGGCCAAAATGATATTTTACAGAAAACTGAGGGGTATAAATGTTAATACTGAAAGTTGAGATACACAAATAGAAAAAAAGACAAAAATAAAACAAAACAAATCAGTGTAACTAGATTTGATATTGATATTAGCTACACTGAAATGTCACCCTAGAATTTTTTATATATAATGTGTTCTAAAATTTTTCAGGGAATGGTCAGTCCAATGGATCATTTTGGGTCCGAGGGATATGTGTCGCCCTTCGCGGCACCTAGGTAAGTCCTCTAGTTAGCTTACGAGTTAGGGGTTGTTTGTTTACCTCTTAATAAGGCTCTTAATGGTTCAGACCTCTTGCTGGTTCAGCACTTAATGGTTCAGACATTTGCCTTTGAATGGTTATGTTTTATACAGAGTCTGAATGGTTAAGACCTCTAATCTAAATTGGTCAGACATTTGTCTCTGAAGGCTTAAGCATTATATTGACTCTTAATGGTTCTGACCTCTTACTGGTTCAGTACTTAATTGTTCAGACCTCTTATTGGTTCAGCACTTAACCATTCAGAAGTTGCCAAACAGCCCCTTAGAGTTTGAAATATGCTTTTATCTTAAACTCAGTAATTATATATAGGGTAGAGTTCATGTGAGAACCACCTTTATTGCGAGAACCAATGTGAACACAACAAAATAAACAAACTACACCACCAAAAACCTAAAAATCCTAAAAAAACCTAACCCCCACCCCTCAAAAAAAAAAAAAAAAAAAAAAAAAAACCTAACCCTCCCCCCCCCCCCCACCCAAGCTAAATGTTAAAAACTAAACCCCCCAAAAAAAAAAATTAAGCAATTTTTTTTTTAAATTTGTATTTTTAATAACGAAAAGCAGCGATATTTTTTATATTGTGTTTAGGTTGGTTCTCGCGGTTCTCGCAATAAAGGGTGGTCTTCACACACACACACACACACATATATATATATATATATGGAGAGGATCGTGAAAAAAATACATTTAAATGAGAAAACTAGCTAAAAAAGCCTAAAAAAAGCTAAAAAAACATACCAAATTTTTTTTTTACAATTTTTTATAAAAAAATCTCTATTTTTTATATATATAAAAAATTTCAAAAAAAAACTTGTACTGCACATGTGCATTATACGTGTACTACACATGTGCATTACATGCTTAAAATTAGCTTTTTGAGTCTACTTTAGCTTTTAGGGTTAGTTTTTTTGGAGGATTAGGATTAGGTTTTTTGGTGTATGGGGGAGGGGGGTTTAGGTTTTTGAGGGGTGGGGTGGGGGGGGGGGGGTTTAGTTTTTTTTGGATTTATGTTTAGGGTTTAGTTTTAGGTTTTCGGGAGGGGGTTTAGGTTTTTGGGGGGTGGGTTAAGTGGTTTAGGATTTCCGTATTAATGCACATGTGCAGTACAACAAAAAAAATTCCATACATAAAAAGTAGCGATTTTTTTTTTTAAATTGTAAAAAAAAAATGGTATGTTTTATGGCTTTTTTAGTTAGTTTTTTGGTTTTCTCATTTAAACTAGTTTTCTAATGATCCATCCCCTATATATATATATATAAACCATGAATCAAGTAGATCAAAGAGATTAAAATTTAAAATTCTAACAGGTGTTAGTATAACGCATCCAAAATTATTATTATTATTGTTGTTGTTGTTGTACGTGCTTAAGTATATATGGATTTTTATTACATTTGTACCTCTTAATCAAATTTAAAATATTATATTATATTTATAAAAGCGTTAAAAAGTTGGTGAAAACTTCTTTTGTGAACTTAACATGATACGTTTTGACTTATGATTAGTTTTAACTCCATCGAAAATCCTATAAAGCGCATGTTTAATGTGTTATTATTCATTTATAAATAGTTATAGCACGTTATTCAAACTATGTGACCCATGCATCTTGTTATTTAAATAAATTACTAAAAAGTTATATATATTACCAGTTTCTTAATTATTAATATCCAAGAGCGATCTTTTCAGGGTTCGATCTCAACCTACCTTACCAAACCTAGCACGCGGTACCCCTATGCCAAGAAGTGCAAACCCAGGACCAAGACTCACCAACCATAGTGATCCCATATTAATGGGAAACCAACAAAATATTGGTTTGGAGAAGCTTAGGAGAGAGATCTACAATCCGAGAATACCACGAATTAACCTATACTATCGGGATTTTGATGTTAAATCCAAACCGCGGGAGAATGAAGATGGTAAGAGTTGTGTGGTTTGTTTAGACGACTTTGAACCAAGAGAAATGGTAACACTCACACCATGCAATCACATGTTTCATGAAAATTGCATTGTACCATGGGTGAAAAGCCATGGCCAATGTCCAGTTTGTCGTTTTGTAATAAGTGAGCGTAATAATGAGAATGAAGGAAGACAACCCATTAACAATAGTGACTTGAGCAATGATCCATTTGCAAGAGACTTGGTTTCTTTTATAAGAGACATGGAAGGTAGGGGTTGATCTCTTTTGGGTGCACCCTTTGGCCTTTGCTAAGCAGCTTGCTAGGACTTGTGATTGTAAGACCCTTACTTAATTTATACGATTTTCATATAGATTTCGATTAATATAGTGTATTTACAATTAAACATACACTTGAAAATACGAGTTTGTTAAAACATTTTAAGAAACAAAAACATTTTAACATCTTGTAAGTAAATTCGCCATTTTAAAATGTGCCGACGAATCATTACGCGGAAGCTTGAATTCTTGATCGTGTTCAGTTCTTCGTTGAGCTTGGTCGTCATCCGGTACTATAAGTTATACCTACAATTCGTAAAACATGAATTGAATTAGTCATACATAGTTTAAAACGTGTTTAAACGAGTTCGCAAGACAAAACAATTTAAATAAACAACTTTCGCCGAAACAGGTCACCGTTGCGTCGCGCGACGGTTTCTGGCCCTTGCTGTCGCGTGGCGCGACACCCCATATTTTCCACGGTGTTTCTTGCTGAATGCAGCAATTTCCAGCCAGGCCAAGTTTTACGAAAACGGACATAACTCGTTCGTTATTGATCCGATTTAAGTCACGTTTCTTCCTACGTGATCGTAAATTGATTCTCCATCATATGGAGTTAAAATCCGACATCCGGATTAACAAAATTTGAGACTTTTAAGCCTTCGGCTTAATATATATTTACAAAACTTTTGACCCGTTCATGATTTTATCAAACCAGCTTGTTTGTTGCGTACAAATTATCATGAACATCATGTTATATCTGTTTCCTATTATTCAAGGTTCAAATTACGGGTTTCTTATGTATTCTTAACCCGTTTTTCTTATATACTTATTTTGACCCATTAAGGGTATTTAAGTACTTTTAAGCATACATCACTCTCATTCATTTCTAGCATCATATTTCCACATTACTTATAAAATGGTCTTCCACCACAACTATAATTGTGGTGGATTTTAATGTGGTAACTATTTGTTCCGAGTTTTGTCCCTCGGATTATCATTTTATGGCAAAGACTCATTTAGAGTCATTTGACCCAAAGGTCTCATATCTGGCCTTTTATACATATTCTAAGTATTTACTTGATCATAAAACTCGTTTTCAAACAACCTTTAAGGGTCATTTGCTCGATTTAGCTTATAAGGGCGTTTTGGTCAACTTTAACCCTTCTTTTACGACGAAGGACTTTTAATTACATGTTTAACCAAAATACCATATTGTAACCATAATCTTGTTTCGAAATCATTATGTTTCTAAAAACACAATGACTATTATTTAAATTATTGGGTTTACCTATTAAGGTAACCAAATGTCCATTTTTTACTTCATTTATCTCTTATTGAACCTTAAATTCAAAATGAGTAGTTAACCTATTACGCATACCTGGCTCGGATCAATATATTGACCCGTTTTAATACCTTACTTTAATAACCGCTAATTAATAGCGATGCGAATATCTATTAGATATTTTCTCCTGTAAGCACATAACTCGACAAATAATCATTAGTCGATATTGTCAAGGGGTGATATCTTCACCTTTTGACCCGTTTGGTCTAACTGACCGTGTATCTTTATGAGATAATATTTATTACCATCTCATCTACATGACTCGCCCCGGTTTACACCGTACGGTCCTTTCACTTATAAACCATTTCTTAATTCTTTTGACCCATTATGGCTTACGCCATAAAGTGTCTTTCAAAAACTAACGGTTATCGTCAACACGTGACTGAATTACCGTTTTACCCTTATTATTTATTTTGGGTTTACCCTATAAGGTAACCATTTTAAACTCCTTGTATATTCGTCATTGTATGACCAAATAATCGTATTATTCTCTTTTTAACCATTAACATGGTTTCTTATCATTTTCACTTATTTCGTTCCGTACGACTATACGTCGGAACATCATATTTCAATTGCTTATTTGTCTTATTCGTAAGCTATAATTACTTTGCATCCGAATTATGTTTTTCCTTCATTACTTGATTCGTTTGACCCGCTTCCTTCCCAAGCTTCCATCTAGCTTGTCAAGTGTCAAACTATCATTATAATTCGTAGGATGGTTAGATTAGTCATTATCAATCACGACTACTCCATCTTACGGGTTTTATGTCGAAATTATCATTCGATCATATTTTTGGTCATTTTGAATTTTAAAAGTCAAACTGCCTATTAACGAAAGTAATTACACGATGTAGCTCAACTACTCGTTTTATTACTTTGTCAATATCCGGTAAGCATCATTCTTATGCTACCGTTTTAACTACTTATTAAATCAAGTTATCAAAATCATAACTCACTGAATTACCATTACATCAATCATTCTTAACACATGATGATATCAAACATCATTTTAACATGAATCTATCATCATTTTCGTTTTATCATACAAAACCCATTTCATAGTAAGTATGATTATATACTCAAACACACAGTTTGTTCAAGTATTTCCTTATTACTATCATGTATGATGATTCTAAACACAATTATATCATCAATTTCATAATATGATTAAAGCCCACTTATCCTAGTGTGGTAAATCATCTAGTAATTCAATTCATGGCAATATATGTATAATTTTCACTTAAGCTGTTGTTCCTAAGCAATTATACATCACAATTCAGCCATAACTTCAATAATTCATCCAAAATTCGCGGATTATGATATTCATCAAATTTCACAACTTAACAAATCATCAAAATTTTACATACCTTATGATCCCCTAGCTTGGGTGATCATTAATTCACATTCAATTGTGAATTTGAGCGTCGTTTAAGCCTTCAATTTGATATTTTGTTGGAATTAGGGTTTTGGCTCCATGGAGCTCTCCTGGGGTCCTGTTTTGTTTTTATTAAATAACTTTCACTTATCCACCTTTGGCCCCTCCTGTTTGGTTAGTTATTAAGTAGGCCACGACCTACTTATTTCTAACAATACTCCCTCTTATTAACTAGGTTAAACATTCCTAGTTAACTTAGTGGGATTCGGGGAAATTGCAACTAAGTTTATTTTAGCTCCCGTTAACTCGAGCCTTTTATAAACTTTCTTTCCTCAAAATCCTTCGTTAAACTTTTTATTTAATATTAGGTTTATTTATTTAAATCCTAATATTCACCGGGTTAATTTATCACTAACGGTACTTTACCCGTCTTTTAGTACTAACGTGGTTTGATTACCAAACCCGTTTTCGGGGTGTTACAGTGATCATGTCATATGGTTGTACCAATTTGCTTATGCGTAGGTTAGATACTCCATGTTTATTTATAAAATGTTAAACGAGCTCCTACATGTAATGTAAATTACTACATCAACTTAATCGCTGTTATTTTTTAAATTACTACATCAACTTAATCGTTGTTATTTTTTCTGTAAATATTATTGTAATATTGTATTTTGTAATCATACGAGTTGATGCTAACCCACCTGTTGCGATGGGACGTTCATAAAGATAAACATCTTTTAAGCTATTATTTTATAATTATAATTGCAATATATATTATCAAAACCAAGTTGATAAAATTAACAATGACCGGTTATTAAACATCAACTTCAAATAACATCCAAAAAATAGAAAATAAAATTTGATGACATTATGGTGTAAAATTTGCATAAAAATTTGTGATATATGAATGGTAAAACTTGCAAGGGCGTCGTTAAAAAAGAGTTAAGTTGTCAGAGACACCCTTAATTCCAAGTTAATTATACATTAATAGGTAAATTACACTTTTCGTCTTTTATGTTTGTATCGGATTGCAATGGATACCCTTTAACTTCAATAAATACAGTCACAATCCTTTAATTGTAAAACTCATTACACTCTACGTCCTTTAGCATTAACCAGGTTAAATTTTTCAGCTAAGTTTGGCCTGTGCCTTGCACATGAGGGTACATTTGTCTTTTTATTCTTTTAAGTATTATTTTTGTAACTAACTTAAGCTTTTGAACTAAGATTAAAATAATTATACTTAAAAACCTTCATGAACACATGAATGAATGATTCAGAAACACTTGGGAATCTGCAAAGGATGCATTGAATGATTCAGAAATACCTAATGATGAATACGTGAATGAATGCCAAGATTCTAGTAGCTTGAACAGACCATTATTGAAGGGCATCACTTAATTTGTAGTTATTCTATAAAATTTGTTATTGGACAATCTAATATAAATAATGCTATACAGAAATCAAAGAATTTGAGTGCAACTGGAATCGTGTTCACCTTACTCCTGTTCCAATCATATAATTACTCCGTCTTCTAATGATTCAAAGGTGAGTGGCATCTTTTTTTTTTGCAGCCAACAAAATTTTATTGATAATGCGTCCGACTAACAACTATTAGCCAAGGGCTTAACAAAAACCAACAATACAAATGATTCAAGTTCATGCATTCGCCAAATTAAAGTCACACCAATCCGCCCTAGTGATAGCTCGATATCGTGATCTATTCTTGAACAACAAGAACCCAAGCATTTAATTTCATCCTAGATTCTCGCCACACATACTTGCTTCTGGTTGAAAATCACATTGTTCCAACTTTTCCACAAGCACCAAATCGTCGTTTACATTATCGTGTACACCGTTTTCCACCACTTTGCATCTCCCCTGATATGGCCATGAAAATTGACCAAGTCTTCAAGTTCAAGTATAAAAAATGAACTTAACATGCACCATTGCGTCACAAAATTCCAAATATCTTACGCAACGACCCCATCAGATTCACAGTAAACGACACCCGATCCATAGCCACCCGCCAAGCCAAAAAAAATCACCATAAAGGGTGTCCAACTGTTCCAGCTAAAGCCAATTCTCAAATATGACTTCGGACATGATTCATCAAACTTCGGGCAGAGAAAACCCTCATGATTCTAGCGACCAAGTCCACTTGTCTTCTCCAGCTCCGAATGTGTAATTTTGTAAGTCACCCGATAACTACTCAAGCTCCCTTTTTTTCAATCACACTGCTGGGAGCCTGAGGCCACTGGACTCTTGATATTAAATTGGTTCAAAAAGATTCAGATAGGATCATATGGGAGTAGATGAGATCAAACTCACCACCTATTTTATCCAATCGGGTCGGAAAATTCGAGTATCCCTGATCTCTTAAACTTCGAAACACCCCTGAATCCCATATTCTAAACAAAATCTTATGTTTTCATGTGCTAGCTAGGGTTCTGGCCACCCTCAATGCAACGTTCAAGTTAGACGCTCATGGTGAATCATAGATCTGGCCTGAATCTACAAGGGTTTCAAATTTGAGGCAAGGTTTCATGGGTTGAAGTGGTCGTGGGGGTGGTTTCGGTGTCGACGGTCGAAGTGGTGGTGGTCAGACGTTTAGATGGGGGCTGGAGTGGTGTAGTGACTGGTGAGGCGTTTAGGTTTACAAGGTGTTAGGGAGGAGTGTAGAGAGAGAGAAGGTGGATGTTGAGAGAGACAGTTTAGGTTTATGTTTTGTATATATATATATATATATATATATTGTTAACTAATATAAAATAGGAAGAATTACTAACCAACCCTCGTGTGCAAAGCACATGTCATATTTAACTGAAAAATTTAACTCAGTTAGTGCTAAGGGATGTAGAGTGTAATAGGTTTTACAAATAAAGGATTGTGACTGTAATTATTGAAGTTAGAGGGTATCCATTGCAATCTGGTACAAACATAAAGGACGAAAAATGTAATTTACCCTACAAGTAACCGAAAGGGTGAATGCCGTTAACCGCTCGTCGGTGAGAGTATTCTACCTATTAAGCCAAAGCATGTTTCCCTAACTCGAAAGAACTTTCGATTCCTTTGGAATAGTCTTAGTTTCATTCCGAGACACTCCAAGTTTTACATTGAATCTCTTTTATGTCGTATCCATTTTAATGTGTTTTTATACTTGATACTTCGTTTATTTCAAAACCGAAGCATGAATCGCACATTACCCGTAATCTAAAATGATACTAATGCTTGAGAACAAACTAAATATACATTCCTTATCGTCTTTATTGGTGATTATACAATGTAAATACGTGTTATGCTATGCAAATTATGTGAAACTTATGTCTTATGTGAAAAATACTTTTATGATCAATCATGCAACAAGCATTATTTGGTAAACACATTATGATCAAGTCTCATCCTTTTCCCCTATTTCGATCTTTTAGACCTCTTCCAACCGTATCTCAAACTCCAAGAGAAGCACCAAGTCAAACTCCGACGCAAGGTCCAAGAAAGGGATGATGAAGTTCATGGCCAACAAAATGGCCATGGTTATTCCGGATATTGTTACCAAGATCCAAACCCCCAACAACACCGACTCCCCTCATGCCTCGGTCGACTCCAGAGTCGACCTACCCAAGTAGAACTTTACGTTTAATCAATTTAACTCTTGTAGCCTGATGTCGTTTATGGGCTAAGAGCGAACGACGAAAATGCTCCAATGGTTCAATGCCATTAAAGTCACTTTTCATCACAGTGGGTGTCCCGAACACCTTCGCACCACCAATGCCACCGGCGTTTTCCGATCGAGGGCACTCGATTGGTGGACGGCCGAGAATAATGCGCGTGGTGATGACGCAGCCTACACTTTAACTTGGACCGAGCTCAAAAAGCTCATGAAGGACGAGTTTTTCCCTCCACGCGAGCTCCAACAACTTGAAAACGAGTTTTGTAATATTAAGCAAGTCGGGAGCGACAACACCGGCCTCACCGCTAGTTCAAGCAACTTAACACCTTATGTCAAGGCCAAGTCGACACCACCGAAAAAGCCATCGCCAAGTACATATTTGCCCTCCCATCATGTATTTCGAACTTTTTTGAGTCCGCCCAACCCAAAACCCTCGAATATACCTTCCGTTTAGCCGCCAAATTCAACCATAACCGGATTTTGGATGGGACCTATGACACAAAGGTTTCTACTAAAACAGTTCACCAAGCCACCACCGAACCAACCGCCGAACCAACACCGTCAAAACCACCCACCAAAACCAACACCAACGGTAAGTAGCGGAAGGCTTCAAACCGAAACTGTGTGGCGATTGCTCCGCAAAACCCTCCACAACAACAATGACAACTCGCCATAGCCCAAAATCCTGACTCGGCTAAACGAGTCTACACTAGGACTCATCCCAAGTGTGTTACTTGCACCTATTATCACCCAGCCCACACACCGTGCCGCCTTTGCACCTCGTGCAATAGGTTCGGGCACTTTAACACCCAATGCCGAAATGGCCAAAAGCCACATGGCAACCAAACCCAACCACCAGCCCAGAACCAGAACAACAACCAGCCACCAGCGAACAACGGTCGCGCCTGCTACAAATGTGGCGACCCAGACCATCTCAGCAACGCATGCCCTCAATGCAACAATCAAGCGCAGCATGCTCCTCGTGGATGAGCTTTTGTCATCACCGCCACTTAGGCGTAAAACAACGACGACGTCATCAATGGTACGTTTCTTGTAAACGATGTTTATGCTTCTTGTCTTTTTGATACTGGCGCGGATAAAAGTTTTGTATCCGTTGAATGTGAACAATTTCTTAAGTGTAGACGCTCTAAGTTGCCAACATCTTTCGCCGTCGAAGTCGCTAACGGTAAATCTATAACTGTTGATTTCGTTCTTCTTAATTGTTCGCTTAACGTCCATGATCACAAGTTCTAGATTGACCCCATACCCATGCAATTAGGTAGTTTCAACATCATAGTAGGCATGGATTGGCTTCGAAGAGTCCGTGCCGAAGTTGTTTATTCCAAGAAATTCATTTGTCTTCCTCTTCCATCTGTGATTCGTTACACGTTTACGATGAAAAACCTTCAAAAAGTGTAAGTGTATTATGTCTATAGCCTCCGTCAATGTATTGAGTTATAGTTGAATGTATAGGATTTCGTGTTAGAAGGTGTCAGAAATGTAAAGTTATAGGTTAGGATCCCTTCACACGAAAGGACCTTTCGTGCGAAAGGGAAGACCAGTTGTGCCAAGCGCCTTCCGCACGGAAGGCACCTCTTGCACCTAGAGGATTCGAACGATAGGGAACTACTATAAATAGGGGTGTTGAGAGTTATCATTTATAACTTTGTGATTCTGGTAGCGAAGCTCTGCAAGTTGCTTTCTCAGAGTTGTATCATCAAATATTCAATAGAAACCAGTTTAATTAGGAAAATTTTGTGTTTGTCATCATTATACATGGATTCCGCACATGATATGGTGAATATCTGATCGACCGGAGCATTCGAAGATCCGAAACGGTCCTCATAAGTGGTATAAGTGCTTGGGGGCCGATTTCAGCGACAGAGAGCACAAGAATTCAGTCGAATTAAGCGTATTTGAAGACTATTTCACATCATTTCACTTCTATCTTCTATAATTTCTTCTTAAAATTCAAATTAACAACGAATTAATGGACCAAATTTGCTAAAAATTGAATATGTTGTGTGAATTCACATAATAACAAACCCTTGAACAAATCAGACCTTAATTCGATAAAAATCAGTGAAAAATCTTGAAAAAAATGTCAAAAAAGTAACTTGATATTCGAGAGGAAGGAACATGTTGTACGAAACAGTTCACCAGTCGCATGAAATGTTGTCCATTCGTGCGAAACGAAATATTTGTGTTGTTTGAAAAGTCACCTTCCGCATGAAAGGCATACCTTTCGTGCGAAAGAGTCTGATTGTATTTGTTTTTCAAAAGGTTGAACCATTCGCACGAGTGGCAATCCCACTCGCATGAAAGGCTATTGTTCCTTTAGTTTGAAAAATCTTGTTGACCATTTGTTGAAATTTTCAGGTATTTTTTCGCATAATTCAAGTGTGTGACGATGGATTCGGAATTTTATAACTCATATGCAACAATGCCTAGTTGGGTGGCTCGGAGTTTAAAGTTAGAAAATGAACTTGGAACACAAGTAAAACCACCAATGATGATGATGAGAGATGAATTTAAGAGTTGGGAAGAACGGTTTGAAAATTGGATTCAAGATTATCATATGGATTTGTTAGTGCACTATGTCTATTGACTTCGTCTTGTATCGAGTCATGTAATGTAATAGGATAGGATAATCAGTGCTCGGGGTGCTAGAAACTGAGTTTAGTGGGTTTTATGCTAATTCCGCTTGAAAGTGTCAAGGACAAGTTCAAGCGAAATTAACTTAGTTAATTCCGCTTGAAACTGCCATGTCCATTTCAAGCGGAATCACAACCACTATATATAGGGAGCATGTCCGTGTCATTTGGAACGGAATTAGAGTCTTGTGTTCGGTAACAAAGTGCTGCCGAATCGTCTCCAGGTGCTGTAATACTATCAATTCAATACAAGAGACATTTAAATTGTATTGAGTGTCCGTGTCATTGATTCCGCCTATGATTCGGATAAACAACTCTTCTGATCGACTCATTCAGGTCGTACAATGATCCTACAAGTGGTATCAGAGCTCAGGAGGAAGAGTTTAGCTTGATATCTTCATTTTTCTGACTTCTACACCTTCTTTTTCAAATTGGACAAGATTTCACGGTCAAAATGGATTGAATTTTTCACAGTACATGCGAAACAGTGTTTTAACAAAGCCTTGAGAGAATCAGACCTAAATACGGATTAAAAGTGACAAAATTGAACCAAAAACGTAATTCTGTTTGAACGAACATTCTGATTTCGCTTGAAAAGTCTAGCTGATTTCGCTTCAAATCGTAATTCCGCTTGAAATTAGCACCTGATCTCGCTTGAATTGTAATTCCGCTTGAAAAGAATCAGCTATTCCGCTTGAAAAGAGTAATTTCGCTTGAAGATTTCGCTTGAAAGTGGAATTCCGTTTGAATTGTTGATTTCGTTTGAAGTGTCATCTAGGGATTCCATTTGAAAGCTGTTATTCCGTTTGAAACCTAATCTCGCTTGAAGAAGTGATTTCGCTTGAAATCTTATTCCGTTTGAAAGTGGATTTTTCGCGTCAAGATCATTTCACGTCAACCGAGTGTCAGTTTATTTCAAGTTGTTTGATATTGATTAAACTGATTGGGTTTGTTTTGTTCGTCTCCAGGATCACATCATGGCTGAAGAATTTTTCAATACTTTCTACAACGCGTTTACCTCGGATACGGTGGGAACTTCAGATGCTACACCCAAAGCGATAACAAAAACAATCAAAGACAACATTAAACATGATAACTTTTATGGAACTTATTCGAAACCACCTATGCTTGATAATATTGAGGACTATGTCTGGTGGAAAGAAAGGTTTATTAACTGGACTAAAGCGTATGCACATGAAAGTTGGTTTTGCTTGGAGTTTGGGTATGATAAACCTATTGATGACAAAAATGAAGAAATTCCGATCAAAAGTTTTTCAGAGGAAGACAAAAAGCAATTTTCATATGAACAGAAGATGATTGCCTTGATCCAACAATCAGTTCGAGATGATATTTTTTCATTGTTAATTCATGATGGGTCTTCAAAATCTGTGTGTAAAGCTTTGCAGGTGAAAGCTGAGGGGGGTAAACAAATTAAGAAAAACAAAATTTCGTTATTAAAAAAGGAATTCGATTTGTTTGATAGTTTAAAAGGTGAATCTGTTAGGCAAATGATAGAACGCTTTTGTCATCTAAAAATTGAGCTTGAAAGATTTCAAATTGTGAAAACCAGAGAAGAAATAATTGACAAAGTAATTGAAGCGTTACCACGAGCTGATCAGTGGCAAACGTTTGTTTTTATTCTGAAAAATGATGCTTTGTATGATACAATTTCTCTTGATGTTTTGTTAGAAAAAATTTAGAGTCATGATCTGGAATTGCAAAAGCAAAGCAAGATGAGCAGTTCATCACATCATCAGAATGTTGGTCTGTACTACAAAGGCAATTTACCTTCGGTGAAAGCTGATAGTTCACCAAAGACAACATTCAGTGGTGAGAAGATGAAAGAACCACAAACAACCTCATCGAGCTACAATTCTGGATATCATTCATTTTCAAAAACAAGTCCTGCAGAAGCAGAGGAGATATTGTGCAACATTGCTCTTAAATTGAAAAATTCTCCTGCAATGAGCATCAATGCAGCAAAGCAGCAAATGAGTTTCCTTGCATCTGTTCTGGAATCGTATGAAGGTCTGGTAGCTGGCAAAATTGGAAACTCCGAATTAACCAAAGAAGACTACGACCAGATTGATCCAGAAGAGATGGAACTCATTGACATCCGTTGGTGTCTGGCAAGTTGCATTCGCAGAGCTCAAAGATACATGGAGATTACTGGGAAGCAATCATTGGGCGGTCCATCAACGAAGCTTGGATTTGACAAATCCAAAGTGACCTGCTTCAAATGTAAGCAAAAAGGTCATTTCAAGAGAGAATGCAATAATTCTGCAGCTGGTGGAAATGAACATCCATTCAATGATGATTACTACCGAAAGGCAATCTATCACCAAAGCAAAGAAGAGCCGAAAATGATTGAAGATAAACTCAAATCAAGAGCTTGTGCAGTTTTCCATGATGATGAGGGATTTGACTGGAGTCAGATTCTTCCAGAAGAAGATTGGATTGATTATCGATTCAAAATTAGAACAAAGGAAGATGATCAAACTTTACCCAAAAAGCATGATCATTATGCTTTTGTTGCTGAAATTCAAGAGGAAAACAAAGAAGAAAAACGCACAGCTGAGATAAAAGAGAACACTCGAGAAGAGATTTTGAGAGAGAAAACTGAGAGAGAAATTTTTATTGTTGGATGCAGAATGGAGAAGTTGCAGGAAGAATATGAAAATGCTGTTCGAAACAAAAGATGGGATAAGAAACAAGAATGTTTTGTCAACAAGGAAGGAGAACCTGTTGTTCCAAGAAGCGACATAGTTCACGATGATGTTCTTTTAGTAATTCCTCGATCTGGCGAATATTACTCGAATGTTGCAAAAGACAAGACATATGTAAAAAGGCTGGATAAAATCATTAGGAATGCTATGGCATCAAAACTAAGGAAGAGGAATGAAGAAGAATATTGAGAATCTAGTTGATGATTTGAAGAAAGTTGCTGAGAAGGTGAAGGTTGAAGAAGTGAAGGTTGAAGAAGAGAAAGTTGAAGATGTGAAGATGACTGAGAAAGAGGAAGTGATAAAAGAAAGAGTAGTTGAGAAAGAAGCTGTTACTGAAGAACAGCAAGTTGAAGAAGCTGAAGTGAAGATTGATAATTCTACTGATGTTGCTGGTGATGTTGGTATTAAAAATGATGCTGGTTTTGGAAAAGAAGAAAAGCAGAATGTTGCTGATCAGAATCAGACTGAAATTGCAGCAAACACCGAAGTGCCTATCGCTTAGGTAAATTCTGATTCTGAAACTTTAATCAAAATCGTTGAACAGTGCAAGAAATGCATGGAAACGTGCAGAGTTTGTACTGAGAAAGATGAAAAGTTAAGAACAAGAGATCTTGATTTCACAAAAATCGAGGAAGTTTTCAAAAATAAATGCAAAGAAATGTTAGAAAATGAAAAGGTTTTAAAAGAAAATAATGAAACGTTTTCAGAAAAATGTAAAAAGTTAGAAAAAGAAAATGAAAGTTTAAAAGAAAAGGTTTCAAAAATGACAGAAGAATGTGATCAAAAGGAAAATGTTTGTCAAGAAATGAAGAAAGATTATGATTCAATAAAATTGGCTTATCACATTACAAAAGAATCATTTGAAAAAGTAAAAAGTGAAATGAAACTTGTTCAATCAAGATTGAAATATTGTTCTGAAACAACTGATACGTTTAAGAGACAGTATGAAATAAAGCAACAAGTTGTAAATTCTTATATTGAAGATGTTGCTAAGCTTAAGCGTCAGATTGTTGATTTAGAACAGGATAATAACAAGTTAAAAAGTTATCACGCGTCGTCATATGTGCTTGAAAGAATTTTCAACATAAAACCGGATGGAATAGATTCTGAGCAAAACAAGAAGGGTATTGGCTCAGAGTTTCATCAAGTTCCACCACCGGAAAAGTTTGTGTTTTATGATGATGAAAAGGTCGAAAAAGTTTTCAACATGGTAGATCAATTGCCAGATAACATTGACGTAACCTATTCCAAATCTGATGATTCTAGTGATTCAGAGGTGGTAGGTAAGGTCGTTGAAAGTGTGTTGAAAAAAGAGTCGGTTGATAAAGGTAAATCTGAATCACAGGATGAAAATGAAGGTAATTTTCATGATGGATATCTGAAAAACTCAAAATCTGAGAAAAATCTGAATGATGATTCAAAAGGATTGGTTTATACCATGATTGGATCGGACAAATTACTCTTAGATGTTGTATTCCCGATTCAGAATGTGATTTCAGAAAAAGATTGATAAAGTTTTCAAAATGGTTGAGATTGAAAAATCTGAAATTCCAAAGTTTGTTGGAAAAGGTCACAAAATTTTTTATAACAAACCTGGTTTCAAGAAGAAAAACATGAAGGCTGGGTTGGGTTATAAAAAGAAACAGAATTGGAAAAGAAATGAAACGCCGAATTATCAGGCAAAAATGAGTTTTGTTCAAGGAAAAAGTTTAGCAGAAGAGAAAGAACTCAAATTTGGACGACGGTCTAATGATGAGTTTCATGCTCAGAAAAAGCAACAACATCAGGTCAAAGATGTGTCCAAGAGAACATGTTTCAAATGTGATCAAATTGGACATCTTGCACGAAAGTGTCCAAATCTGAAACCCGTTGATGTTGACAAAAAGAAATTTGATAATGTTGAAAGACAGAAATCTGAGAATGCGAAACAATGGTCAACCAGATTTGATTCGAAACAAACTTGGAGGTAGAATACAAACAAGTTTGCTTCAAATCAAAATTGGAAATCAAACCCGAACAGGTTCGATTCTAGACAGACCTCGAATTCTCATACACCCAGAGTTAGAACAACACAAAGTTGGAGAACAAATGTTGATATGACAAAACCACAAGATTTTTGGAAACCAATTGTTGTTCAAAATCAAAATGTTCAAAAAGATTCACATTTTTACAAACGAGGTACTCCAAAAGGTCAAACATGGTCTGCTAAGAAACAAATGACTTTGGTAAAAGATGAAAAAGTTGAAGTCAAAGTTGAAAAAGTCTTTGATAATAAAGATTTTCCAAAATTGAATGATGCACATTGTGTTGAAATGCCTAAGGTCAAACAGACCTGGGCTAAATTGTTCAAGTAATTGAATAGTTTGAATGTGCAGGTGCTCAAGAAATCTGAAGATTGTGAAAATGATATTCGAAGCAGCCTAGCACAACAGGAAGAGAAGGCTGTTGAATCCGGTGTTGGTTAAAATAGGGAGTTTGTTTGTTTTCTGTACATAAATAAACAATATTTCAAAAACCCTAAAAATTGAAAATTTTGAAAAACCAAAAATATGTTTGTTTTTAAATTTGTAAAAAAATCAAAAATTAAAAAAAAAAGTCATGTTACTTGAATATGCCGAAACCCTCACAGCGGAACAAACATGATTAATTTCACAAGATTGAAAAACGGTTTTCAAACTGTAAAATATCAATGTGTTGTAAATCATGGGGGTAATTGTTGCTTTACATGGTATATATTCTGCTTTTCATGTGTATATTTTCTGCAAAACAGAGCACGAAAAGCAGAAAATGGATGGCGAGACAAAGCTATCAGTGTTGGTTTGTCAAATTTTCTTTAAATGATTTTGAATTTTAGGGGAAGTAATATTGTCAGAAAATCCAAAAACATTTGAAAATTTGAAAAAGACAAAAACATGATAAATTTCAAAAATGAGTTTTTGTGTAAAAAGAGGAAATGATAGTACATCAGTAGACAGTTACAGTATGCTAAAGAAATGTATTGATTTTATAGCGTTAAACAGTCTCACTGATGATATGCCGATAGGTTTTTATACATTTAGTAAACTTTTTCAGGATATAAACCTAAATTCAAACTTGCTTATTTTGTGGGGAACACTACTTGGATATATAGGTTACCCCTGAAATCTCGTTTGAAGGATCCCTCTTTCTGAAATACTAGGTCTTTATACTCAGTGATATCTGGGGTATTATTCCGGGACTTCTGATTTTGCGGAAGCAATGGCCTAGTCCCCGTATAATACTTTCTGCTTGCTTGAAATATAGCATCGCCCTCAGCATAAAAAATGATGAAATATTGAAAAATGCTAATCATGTGCTGTTGAAGAAAAGATTCTCTAAAGGGAACATACCTAAAGTCGAACCGTCATCTCTTTGCTGAACAGAAGTTCTGACCTGAGCTCTCACGGTCTCGCATTTAACCTTTTACAGATATCATCTAGGTATATTCACCTGTAAGACTGAATATTGGGATCTGGATACGGGAGTATATTCAAGAGGTGGGACACATGAATGAGTTTAAGTCCTTAAAACACCTAATTCGTATCCTGAATCAGTTGAAATTTGTGTGAAAATTTAAATGGACCAGTATATCGACAATCTAAGTGAATTGTTTAATTCTTAATGTGTAACTAAGCTCAACGGTACTCGTGATTTGTCAAAAACTGATATGATCCTCTAACGCAAACTCAAACAAAAATATTGTGTGCAAATATGTTTGTAAATATTTCTTTACTGCTTTATATTTTCAGAAAATACACAAAGAGTTTTGAGTCTGCTTTATTTTCAACAACCGATGTCTGAGTGCTGAGTTTCAAAATCTAAGTATGCTGATTGTGTTTCTGAAAAATAAAACAAGTTCATTAATTTGAGACTTGAAATTTTTTTACAAAAATCAAAAACAGTTTGTGATATCTCCAAGGTCATTAGTTTGGACTTGGATGATTAACTGTGAGGGATTTGGATGCTTATTTTGTTAAAATCTTTGAAATATAGCTAGTTTTTCGATTCTGAAACTGCCAAATCATGATATTTGTTAAAAAGTGTTTGTTTAGAATGTTTAAGAGAGCCAGGTTATAATTACTGGATATTTGGATGCTTAAAATAATTATACTTATAAATGTATAAGTGATTGCAGATAAGATTCCAGACTACGATCCCGACAGCTGAGTCTAAGGGGGAGTCTGAAGACGAGCTCAAAGCAAGGGGGAGCTTGTAACTGGAAAGCAAGGTGTCGATCCCTAAAGCACGGAAGCTTGACGAAAGGGGGAGCCTGAAGAAGCTGTTAATGTTAGAGCCAGAGACAGAGCATGAAGACTGATCAAGACTGAAGATGTATCATGATAAAGACTCGACACTGAAGACTTCGTCAATATCCAAGGGGGAGTCTGTTAGTGCACTATGTCTATTGACTTCATCTTGTATCGAGTCATGTAATGTAATAGGATAGGATAATCAGTGCTCGGGGTGCTAGAAACTGAGTTTAGTGGGTTTTATGCTAATTCCGCTTGAAACTACCATGTCCATTTCAAGCGGAATCACAACCACTATTTATAGGGAGCATGGGAACGGAATTAGAGTCTTGTGTTCGGTAACGAAGTGCTGCCGAATCGTCTCCAGGTGCTGTAATACTATCAATTCAATACAAGATACATTTAAATTGTATTGAGTGTCCGTGTCATTGATTCCGCCTTTGATTCGGATAAACAACTCTTCTGATCGACTCATTCAGGTCGTACAACGATCCTACAGGATTGTTTCTATTTAATCATATTTGAATATTCGAAACCAACAGCAAATGATGGTAAAAAGAAATCATTAATGCAATTTGATGAGAGTGAGAGAATTAAACTCATAAATGCGAAGAAAATTCATTTTCTCCAACAATCAGTAAAAGATAATATTCTCAATCTCTTACAGCACAATGGAACTTCATACTCGATCTGGAATGCACAGAAACATAAATATGAAGGAAATGAACAAATGATGAAGAGTAAGGGAGCATTAATGAAAAAAGAATTTGAAAATTTTACAAGTCTGAAGGGTGAATCAATGAAACAGCTAATTGAGAGATTTTGTTCTTTGGTGAAAGAATTGAAAAGATTAGGGATTCAAAATGATAGAGAAGAGTTAGTTGATAGGTTGGCTGATGCAAAGTTACAAAGTCTAAATGAGGAAATATTCAAGTGAGCTAATGCAACATCCTGCACAGACAGGGGACATCCACCCTGGGGACATTGCAAATGATTCAAAAGATAAGAATGAAGATTATGTCCTAAGCGTTTCTGGTATGGATTTTTTACTTTTCCAAGATTTGAAGGCCTTATCTAAGTGATCTAAGTTTTTATAAAGGTATATTTAACTAAGTTTTTATCTAACATTTTGAATGGAAATGATAAAAGTATTAAGCATCATACCAGTATCCTGATCAGGATATTCAGAACATATCTTTCAAAATAAAAACACAACAACAAGGATAAGGCTAGAAGGTTAGTTTATCATTAACGGTTCATAAGGTTGTATTCTTAGCTTCATCTCAAAACGAGACCCATCCACCAAGAACACAACTAGTTCTTAAAACATATTAACATTGATGACCAAGGGCTTCGTCCTGAAACTCAGGATCCCTCCACCTTTGGCCATCATATTGTACTAATATCTAAGTGCAAGAAAAGTAAATTGTTCAACAAAACATCAACCATCAAATATAAAAAGTGGGCTCCGATCTAGGCATAAACATCCATCATCGCCCACTGTGCCATCCTCTCATATGGCAGCATCACCAACCATAGCTTCACCATCTCCGCCAGCACTCGCCTCAGCATCTGCCCTAGGATCCTCACCAGTCTTGCCCTCCGCTTCTACCGCCGCTTCAGCCACCTTGGATGATTCTCCAACCTCAGGCTTAGCAGGATACTCCATGGGATTGCCACCAAGATCCTTCAGTTTCGCCTCCCAAGCATCAATGGTCCAAGTTGGGCATTCAAGGCCCGCAGCCCTGGCTTCATAAGCCATCTTTAACATGGCTTGGAGGAGGGAAATCACAACAGAACTTTTAAGGCCTACCCTGTACGAAATCATATCATGCTCATGTTGGGTTTGAACAGCATCCAGCTTGTCCTGGGCATCCTGAGTAGCCTTCTTCACAGCAGCTTGAGCTTCCTGGGTCACTACTTTGACCTTATCTTCATAGTGCTGTGACTTGGCGGCGGCAATTTTTCCTTAGTCCACAATGGTGATTTCAGCTTTCTTCAACTTCACATCCAACATCTTCACCATTCTACAAGCCTCCTCGTAAAGATTTGTCAGGCGCTCAAGGCCCTACAATCCAAGATACAGGTATCAATATATGTAATCTAATCAGGATACCGATTTAGTATACATGTGCAGGATGCAGGAGAAGGGTAATTACCTGGTTAAGGAAGGAAGTCATGAAACCACTGGACTCAAGGAACCCGTAGTTCTCGTAGGGGAAAGCTTCAGTAGAAGTGGCATGGGAGTCGGTCTCTTTCCTCTTACGAGAGCTGGAGGCACGAGGCTTTATCGTCGGAGAAGGCTTGGGCATGATTGCTGGTTTAGAACTTGCAGAAGGCTTTGATGAAGTGGAAGGCTTGCTGGTGGGCTCTTTCTTTATCAGGGCAGGACCAGAGTAGCTGTCTAGCTCTTCGAGATCAAAAACTTCAGGCATCTTGGCTGGGTCTAAACATAAGGGAGAATTCTCAATTTTTGAATACCCTAATATCATAATTAATCAAATGTATGCAGGAATAAATGACATAGGTATCCTTACCAGACATGTTGGATGAGGAATACTAGCTTGAACTCGATGACGAAATGAAAAACTTCTTTCACTTTCTGATAGCCGGCAGATGGCGTTGATCCTTTCTTTCGACTCTGCAAATGGGGGAACCAATTCTTTGAAGTTTGATGCATAAAAAGACAAGGATGTTAGTTCAAGATGTAACTTCAGGATACATTTGGGGATATCCCAAAAACCCTAAATCCTACCAGTGGTCAACCACTTCACTGGAAGGCTATCACCTTCAGGGATAGAGTCCCGCCTAACAAAGAAAAACTTCCGTTTCCATTCATCCTCATTTTTTGTCACTTTGAGGATGAGGGGGTTGTTAGAGGTGGAAAAAAGCAAGAATCGACTGGAACCATGAGATCGTAAACGGTAAGCAATGGGGATATCCTCAATACAAAGGTCAGGGATGTGAAAGATTTTGATCTGACTAAGTACCGTCAACACCTCCAGACCATGGGCATGGTCTGAGCGAAACTGAGATCGGTGATACGAAAGAAATGCATTATAAACTCAGGAAAATGATATCGAAGGCCTAGAGAGAAAGGGTAGGCTGAAAAACAGATCTACTCGTTGGACGACACATCCGATCGGAGACTCCGATCAAACAGTCGGATGAGTGCTCCATCAAAAAAGGCACCGGAGGCCCTCAGACCAGCGATGTCGGCATTATCGTAAGAGCACACTTCCTTATCAGGGTTCTTGAGAAGATTTTGGTTGATGAAGGACGAGGGGGAATCGCCGGAGTGTGATCGAGTCTGTGTGGCCATCGAAAAAGAAAATAGAGAGAATAATGGGAGAAGGAAGAAGAAATTACCTGAAAATTCTGAGGAAATCTGATAGTTATCAAGGAGAAAGAGAGAAGATATAGGGGCGGAATAGATAGCCATGAGTAAAAAATGCGTTGGAAGTTGCACCATGTCTTTTCAACTTCTGCATCCCATTAAGAGCCTTGGATAGCGTGAAGAAAAATATACCTGTTTGGTTTGAGAATCCAAATAGATATATTTTTTGGGACAATTGTTGTGGGTGGAATTTTGAACCTATATCCCGAAGACATATCCTGATATATATATATATATATATATATATATATATATTGATGTTGCGACTAGGATACTGAACCAGGATATTGGTAACATCCTGAAGGGGTATCCTACTCGCCAACTAACGATTTTCTTTGGTTGCAAGGTACCAACGGATGTATGGGCTTGGTCCTCCTGAAGACTCGCTCAAGACAGTTAGAAGACGAACGTTGGAGCTATGGAAGAAGTCCACAACGTTCAGGAGGGAATATCCATAGTATCCCAAGATTATAGGATAGTTAGTTATTTTTTGTAACTATAAAAGGGGGTGCCGGATCAGTGGTTAGACACACACTTTCGAACACTCAATCTCATACAATCTTCGTTCACTTGCTATTTCTGCAATTAACACTCACTCACACTTCACAATCGTTGTAGCACTTAGAGCTGATCCGAGCATTATCCCGAAGTTGTATCCTGTTATTTGAAGCAATAAGAAGAACAAGGCAGCCGACGATTGTCAGCTCCCGAGGTTTTATGCCAGAGATCTAGATTGATCAAGGGCTTTCCTCGTACATCTCGTGTCAACCTTTACATTTACTGCTCATTGTTTGATTATTGATATAGTTTGATATCCTCAAGCTATATCCTGAAATTGTTTTCATAAACAATCTGCTTAACATATTTTCTACAAACATTATTAGCACACTACCTCACAAACTAATTTGATCACTTAATTGCCTCGGTAATTTCGAATTCGATGGTGAATACGGTATAACGAGCGTATATAACACTTTTATATATAATTTTATTATTATATCGAATTCAACGGCTAAAACGATTTCGCAAGCGCATATAACACTACTATATATATTATTATTATATAACTAAATTCGACAAAAAATATGGTATCACAAGCATTTATAATACTATTATATATTATATTATTATATCGAATTTGACGGCGAATACAGTATAACGAGTGTATATAATACTATTGTATATTATATTATTATTATATCGAATTTGACGGTGAATAGGGTATAACGAGCATATATAACACAATTATATATTATTTTACTATTATATTGAATTTGACGGCGAATCCGGTATAAGAGCGTAAATAAGACTATTATATATTATATTATTATATCGAATTCGACGTGCAATACGGTATCACAAGCGTATAACACACTAGTATATATTATATAATTTTTATATCGAATTCGACAAGGTGATATGCATCACAATATATAAATTATATCAAATACGGTATAAAATTAACCCTTTTTAGTACTAATGTTGGAAAAAGTGTGTTTCTTTGTATACTTTTGATTTTCAGGAATAAAGGAGCTTAAATATACAAAAGGAACAAATTAACGGCAAAATCCAGCATAAGTATGAAAGACGGAAATACAACACACTATACCAACCCTTCGAGCTTCATCCCAAGAATAAAGATAACAAATCAGACGTCTGGCACGGGGTCGTGCCTTGTCGGCATGGGGCCTTACCCCTTCAAGATTCCAGATCAGAAGAAGACAAAAAGAAGCAGACAAGAGACATGGGGACGTGTCCTATAAACTCGGGTCGTGGTCAACTTCCAGATTTATATATCTGGGATAGTACAGCAAGTACAATGGCCACAGGGCCGTGCCGTTGACACAAGGGGCCGTGTAGCAGACTGATCTGACAAACTTATTAAATGAAGACAGAGAAGAAGGAAGACACCGGGCCATGCCTTGCGGGCATGGGGCCGTGTGAAGTAGGGATGAGCAAAATACCGATACCGTATCGATCCTGAAAATACCGATACCGAATTTCGTCAAAAGTGGATACCGATACCAATACCGAAATATTCGGTACAGTACGGTATGGTATTGGTATCGGTACGGTGTCGGTATGAATGTAAAATTTGGTATTTTACCACTACCGTACCGAACCGGTACCGATCCCGAAAGTACCGATACCGAAAATGCCAAAAAGTGGATACCAAATCAGGTATCAAAAAAATTCAGTACGGTATTTTTGAGATCGGTATCGATACGGTAGTGGTACGGTATTTGATACCAAATGCTCATCCCTAGTGTGAAGAGTCTTCTTCCAGCTATAAATAGGGGTGCTTGGTTTCATTCCAACTCATCCCTTGGCAAACCACTTCTCTCACACCTACCACCACTCCACCACCACAATACCACCATCATCCACTATATTCATCCATCATCCATCCTAGAATGTGTGTAGTAGTCTCGAGATCCAAGATTAATCGTAAGAGTTTTTGTCAAACAAAGGCCATGCTTGGCTAATCTCTTACATCACTTGGTGAATACAATATGTATTACTTTTGATTTCCTAGCTTTGGTTAACTTTTTAATTGGGTAGGTATTAATGACTTTAATAAATAGTTTTATATATTGAAAGTGAATTTTATTCTATCATTCTTCATGTTTCGTTGATTCACTCATTCGTGTCTTTACGGTCTATATAAAGCACGTTAACTTCATTCGGACCTTTGACGATCTCAGCAAAGGTTTTTGTCACACCCCGACCACGTAAAACAACAAATCGTGGCGGAAACGTCGGGGAGTGTTGTAACAGAATCATTGTTTCACAACCATGGATTAAATTGTTTCGTTTTATTGAATTATTGAACTCATTGTTTTATTACAATTCAAATAAATACAAATATTGTCTTTCGAGTTTTAAAGTCACAAAGGCACGAGTCCATCCTATGTATAGCATGCATCAACATTCATCACATAGCAGCACCTGAAACATACATGAAAATAGGTACATCAGCATAAAAATGCCTGTGAGTAACATAGGTTTTGTTGATTTAGATTCATGGCTTTAGTTAACATAAGAAAAAAGGTTTTATGTTTTACAAAAATAGCCATGAATCCTTGTAAAAGTTTTGTTTTAAAAAAATGCATTGTTTTGATAAAAGGTTTGTAGTATATAAAATATAATTTGGTTCAGAAATAGTTAAACGTATAGTATATCAAAATATACTTTTGTTACTGAAATAATAGATTTGGTAGTGTATCACCAATATACTTTGGTTTTGTAAATAGCATTTCAAACTATGCTTTGGTTTTGAGAATAACATATCAACTATTCTTTGGTTTTGAAAATAGCATATCAACTATGTTTTGGTTTTGAAAATAACATATCAACTATGCTTTGGTTTTGAGAATAACATATCAACTATGCTTTGGTTTTGATAATAGCATATCAAGTATGCTTTGGTAAATAACAAAGTCAGTAGTATATTAAAACATATGTTGGATTTTGTACCTAGTATATCAAAATTACACTTTGGTAAATAATATCACATTTGGGAGTATATCAATCTATACTTTGGTAGTATATCAAAATATACAAAAGAAACCATGATTTAGTATTCATTCAAACCTTAGTGTATCAAACTACACCTTGGAGACTATAGAAATACCACAAAGGCAATTTCTATTTGGTTAAAATTTGGTTTCTGACATTCCATACAACAGGAATGGGGTGTCTAGTCCTATAGCGCTATATCATACTACCAATCAGCTTGGTGAATGTATAAAGAAAGTACAATCCAACAATTAGTTTTAAAATGTTTGAAAATTTGTTTTTAAACCATAGAATATTGTTCAATTCGTCAAAAGATAGGTACTAACATGTATAATCATATAGTTGAAATCATGAAAATAACAAATAGGCACATATGTTTCACCCCAAAACATTTGAAAGCAGTAAAAGAGGGGACTATGTACTCACTTGAGATTGCAAGTATCCTTGATTAAGTGTCCTAACGAAGCTCGGGAAATCAAGGAATCAAGTGGCACCTAATATGGAATCACTATGTTAAAATAATCGGATCCTAAATCGGGAGATAGGATAGAATGGAGTTCTATAAATCAAATGAGTATTGGAACTCATATGGCATGATTTAATAGACCTAACATTCTGATTTGGAAGTCTACCTAAGTGCTTTTGACCCGTTTCGACTCATTATGGTAGTATAAGCTACTATAACGCGTCGTTTGCGTAAAACTATAGTCGGATGGTTATCTATGAGCTATGTCAAGTCTTACATGCCCAATTATGCCTAAACATGTTACTAAATCAGATTATATGTCAAAAACATGTTCATATATGCAAAATACGGATTTATGCTTCAAAAGGGCATTTTGGTCATTTCCTATGGGCATATAAGCTAATTAACAAACAACTAACCAATCCCATGTGATCATAAGGTATAACCTCAGAAGTTATTCCCTATGCAACTATGATCACTAAACATGCTTGGTCGGATCCTAATGATCGACCAAACGGGTCGGGTTCGAAAGTTTAAGCGGTTGTTTAGACCGCTTGACTTACGACCCTAAACAAGCAATAAACTAGTAGTGACGAGTTAAACATGTCAAAACATGTTTAACTAACTTAGAAAACTGATTTGGTATCAAAACAAAGTGTTTTGATACCTAAAAGTAGTTCCGTTGCAAAATGCGTGCTAAAACGCATTTTGACCGAAACTTTGAATCGTCACTACACCTAGTTAACGTGGTAATCAGTAGGTATAATCGCTAGGGATTATAACCATCGTGATTACAATCACGTTACAAAGTTCAAACGAACTTTGTGTTGACCATTGACTGGTCAAAGCTGAAAGTCAAACACTGTTTGACTTTCACGCTTGGAAAACGTTAAAAGAACGAAAGAAGCTTACAAAGGGTCCAAGCTAATTCTCAGGTATGAAGTTATAAACCTCAAATTAGAGAAAATCAGATCAAGGGTGAGTGAAATGGAATGAGAGCTTGGCTATTTATAGTGATCATGGAATCACAAGATGATGACAAGTGTTTGTGTAACTTCCAAGCATTAGATCAAGGCCCTACATGTGTTTATGACAGATAATATGCCTTGGAGAGGTGTTAACTTGGTTAACACACAAAGAAGATGGCAAGAACAACCCCTGAACTATCAACAGTTTGCTGAAAAACAATTTTTGTTGCTGGCCCTGCGCTCGTGCCCCGCGTAAGAATAGGGGTCAGCCTACGCGGCCCGCGACCTCATGGTATATCAGCAACAGTTTCAGCATTTACAGTTTTGGTCCCTGCACATGTATAAGCTCATTTTTGGCACATCTGACCCCCGTTAAGCCATTTTCAAGGCTCTACAAGGTGGTTAAAGTATAGAGGACTCAAAATATGCTCGGAAAATCCACGGATGTTGGTTCGTTTGGTCGTACGGTCACGTTATTCGTCTAATTACGACGAAACTCGAACGGTCACGAAAACGATCCAAATTAAGCGACGAAAGGTATTTTTGCATGCCAATCATTAAAATAAAAATATTTTAGTGTCTACAAAAATTTTGGATGTCCAGATGTGGTCAGAACGTAAGATATGCGCGTAAATGCAAACTTACACCGTTTTTGACACTTTTAGTCCCTGTAAGATCAAATAAGCATATTTTCGCACACCGAACCACCCAAAGTTTATTTCTAAGCTATGTTAAGGTTAATTATGGTATGTTTAGCTTATGATCATGTTCCGGACTGTACGTTGCCTTACGAAACGGCAGACTTTTGCAGTTTGACGCAAATAGTCAAAGTAAGCGAACAAACTTGTTTTTGACACACCAAACATTTCAAAGCTTATTTCTAAGTTACGTAAAGGTTATTTAAGGTATGTTAAGCTTATGTCACTAGTCCGGAGTGTTTGTCGCATTAAACTGATTACATTTACGCATCAGTTCGCGTATAACCTTCCAGAAAGCAATTTAAAGCTCGAAATTGAACAAGAATCAATATGTGCAAATGATACACACATTTATTCAAATCCCAAGAATGAAATACGAGATTTCATTGGATTTGAATTTGTATGATGGTCGTAGTGACACAGGTGTCACAGTTTTCTCTCCAATTTCTCATAGCAACAGAGGTATGTCAAGGATGCCACGGTAATTTTCCAGATAAAGAAACGTGATGATAAAAGCCTTTGAAAGAAACATAAATGAAGGTATAACCTACGTAGGTGCTGATGAAAAGATGAGGGTAGTATGGTTCATGAATACCATAAATCCCATGTACCTCACAAGGGATTTCAACAAATGCCTGCCCTAAACCCTTGAAGAAGCACTCGAAATGGCTGAAGCCCACATTCGAGGGGAGGAAGCTGTAGACATCAAAGAACAAAGAAAAAGAACTCCTAACTGGTGAAGCAATAGTCCCAACAGAAAAAGAGGAAACTTTGGTTCTTATGATAAACGCTCAAGAAGCTCGGACTCCGGGAGACCTAAAGGAAGGAACCCTCCAAGCCGAGAAAAAAACCACAAACCTCACAGCTCTAACCAAGACTCCACAAGAGATCTTGGCAACCAAAGAAGTAAAACACAGCTTCTGGCCTCCTCGGCCATTGCTAAAAAGTAAGAGAAATGAAAACTCAAGCCAGTATTGTGAATTTCATGAGGAAAAAGGTCACCAAACCAATGATTGCTTCCAACCCAAAAAGAGGATCGAAGAAGCCGTCAAGTTCGGAGAACTAGCCCACTTGGTTAAGTGGGTAAAGGATAATATGGTTGAAGGAACAAAGAAGGAAGTAAACATGGTAGACTTTGAAAACAAGGTTTCCCACAAACGTCCTTGTCTCGAAGCATGGGAATGCCAATATGTTTCCTCTACCAGAGGGAGAGTTGCTCTCAAACCCTTTGGTGGTTGAAGCTAAGATAGGAACTATCAAGGCACACAAGGTTATGTCGGTACTGGAGCAGCCACCGAAATCATGTTTGAAAAATGTTTCAACCATCTCTGCAATGATGAACGTTCCAAGCTTCAGCAGTCGGAATCCTCCATCAAAGGTATCGCATATATACCTATTAAGCCTGTAGGCTAAATAACCCTTAGTGATTGTTTCAGCGAAGGAAAGAAGGAATGAACTGAACAGCTTATCTTCGTGGTAATCAATATCCCTTCCAACTATGATGTTATCATTGGACGGACAGGGCAGAGTGTGTTCGGGATGGCAGTCTCAGTCAGTCAAGGCACTATGAATTTCCCACTAAAATGGGATAGCAACCCTTCAACCTACTCAAGAAGCCTTTTTGGTTGAAGGGGAAAGTTCCAAGAAGGAAGAAGAAAACAACGAACAAGGGCTGGTCATAAACCCAAAGTATCCTCAGCAAAGGATAAGGGTAAACACTGACCTCTCCAAGGAAACCCTCATGTGCCTCGAGAAACTGCTATTAAACTATGTTGATGTCTTTTCCTGCTGTCCCGAAGACATGACCGGCATCCCTCGTAACATTGCTGAGCACGAGCTAAAGATTCCACCTAATGTTAACCCTGTTGTCCAAAAGAAACGAAGCCAGGCTCATGAAAGAAGCCTTGCGGCATGCCAAGAGGTAGAAAAGCTTGTTCTGGCTGGAATCCTTCGAGAGGTCAAGTATCAATCATGGGTAGCTAATCCGGTAATGGTTTACAAACCTGGAAACTCTTGGAGAATGTGTATTGATTTTAAAGGCCTGAATAAAGCATGCCCCAAGGATTGCTACCCTCTGCCAGAAATAGACCTCAAGGTTGACTCGCTCACAGGCTTCCCATTCAAATGTTTTCTTGACGCCTACAATGTAACAACCCGACTTTCCAAGTCAAAGTCAAAGTCAAGGTCAAGTCATGTTGTTACTCAGATATGTTATTCCTTGCTTAATTGACTTGTGCTCTCGAGATTCAATATGATGGTTAACGATTTTAAACGATATTTTAAACTATGTTTTCACAACGCTTATTCAAAACGCAGTTAACGCATTTAAAACGTTTTTTATCGCATTGTTACTTCACTTCATCACAACGCAACGTAAACTCGAAACGCAACTATTAGTATTGTTCTATGTGTGTGTTATTATGTGCTTTACTTGTGTGTGCCTCGTATATGTTTTGGGATGTTATTCGCAAACGCAATCGCGACTCTATCGCAACGCAATCTCATCGCAACATGAAATGCAGATTTACTTTTATGCTTTTTATGTGTTACGTTATTTGTGTAACTACTTGTTTAATGCTATCGCAACGCTTACTCGCAAATCGCTTAAAAGCAACGCAACGCTTATCAAACAAAACGAAAGTCAGAAAACTAACTCGCACAAGCCAACTGATCGAATGACCATACGGTCGAATGATTATCCGATCGGATGACCATCCGACCCGCACTACCCCGCCTTACTCACCTCTCTCACCTACAAATACTCGCATGTCACATCAACTGTTCATTGATGTGACAGCTCTATTCGACCCAACTCGCTCTCAGACACTTTCAAGCACTTTTCTCTCGATTCCAAGCGATTCCGTAAGTATTTCACCCTAAATCTTGTACTTCCATCATCACTACACACATCTTCATCATCTTCTCCACTGAAATCATACTTTTTCACCATGAAATCACCTGATTTGGACTCTTTGAAGGTGACGTCATCTCGGTTTCCGATGGAAACTGTTGTGTGACCTCATCTCATCAGAGTTGTCCAGATCTAAAGGATTTCAACACTTTTTTACATAAATTTCAACAAGATCTAAACATTTTCAACTGTTTTCAAACTTTTCTTCAACATTCTTCACTCTTCTACTCAAAACCGATAAAATCTAGACTCACTCAGGCTCTCTACTCATACACTAGTTGAGAACCGGTCTGAGAACAGATTTCCACCGAAGAGACGACCGATTCACGAGTTGAACATGAAACTCCGTCGAGAACAGTTAGTCTGATCGAATGGGGTGATTCCCATCTGATCGACTGAGTTGGACTTGGTGTGGCTTCCTTTGTTTGACACGTCGCCACGCCGTCTCCGTTAAACTCAGAACTTTTGACTTAGAAAATTATATGAAGATTTTCAAAACATCAGATTGCCGATCGAATAGCCATCCGATCAGATGACCATCCGATCGAATGACTATTCGACCAGGTGACTTGTAAGTTCAACACTTAAACAATTTGACAAAACTTCAAAGAATACCACACTCCCAATAGAATAGCCATCCGATCGAATGGCCATCCGTCCGGATGACCATCCGATCGAATGACTTGAATTATACTACAACGAAAACTTCAAAAGTTGAAACGATTTACAAACACACTTCCCCAATCGAATGACCAACCGATCGAATGGTCATCCGTCCAGATGATCATCCTATCGACTCACCATTCGACACTTATCTCCTCGACACGCTGTTTACACGCTGCTCAACGCTTACGCTATCGTTCTGTGATCAGGCTAATCTCCCACGCGCTCCCTTCAATCCAAGTACTGTGTTTACTAGCTAAACACGCACTGTGAGTATACTCGAACCCTTTTTCGCTTAACGCACTTTTGGGTGTTACATACGTTTACTATATCAAAACATATCAACACATAACCCAAACTCTTTTATGAACGCTAACCGCTATTGCATGTTATACATGTCTCGATGAATGCTTGTATGTTATGTTTACACAGTGATTGTTTGTCTGACACCTTAGCAACAATAGTACTATAGTTTGGACTCAGCACCTGTCATGGACAGGGGTTGTTAAGGGTTTTACTTCACATGGTCACAGTGGTGATAGTGTGTTGCGCATTCTAAACTCGCAGTCATGTCAGTTGCATATGTCATTGTCGATAGCTTACTTGCTTCACAATTCTACGTGTTACATGCTGGTTAAGCGAAAACGCTTTCACTATACTATATGTTATCAAACTTGTGTACTCACCTTTACACTCTATGTATTAACTTTATTTGAACGTATGTGACAGGTGTTTAGGATGTTATGTTTCGTTGTGATGAATCAAGCTAGGAGGTCTAGAAACAAACTAAATAAATCTTAGTTGTCGGAACAGTTTATTTGTCTTTGAGAACAATGTCTGTAATAACTATTTATGCTTTATATGTTATTGGTATGGGACTTTAACGTTAAATACACTGTCACTAATAGTCGTTATGGATTCTCTTGGACAATCTGTTTCGCTCAGTGCCACGCCCCGATGTTTTCGCCATCGGTTGGGGTGTGACATACAAAAGTTATCATCAGATCCTAATGAAAGAAGAAGACGAAGAAAAAACCGTGTTCCACACTAATAAAGGTATCTTTTTCTATAAAAAAAATGCCTTTTGGTTTGAGAAATGTAGGTGCCACTTATCAACGTCTTGTGGACAAAGTGTTCGCTGGACAAACTGGCAATAACATGGAGGCTTATGTTGACGACTTTGTAATCAAGAGCAAAATAGAATATCAAATGCTCGACGACATACAAGAAACTTTTCAAAACATGAGGAAGATCAACATGAAGCTCAATCCAGTCAAGTTCTCATTTGGTTTTGAAGAAGGCAAGTTTTTAGGGCACATTACGGGAAAACAAAGCATTAAAGCCAATCCTAAAAAGGAAAAAATTGACCTTGACACCAAGTCCCCACAAAGCAAAAAAGAAGTGGAGAGCCTAAATGGAAAGCTTGTAGCTTTGAAGCGTTTCACGTCAAAGTTAGCAGAAGAGTCCCTGTCTTTCTTTAAAACTCTCAAGGGATGTGCTAACAAGAAGAACTTTCGATGGACTGAAGAAGCAGAGGAAGCCTTCAACCAAATGAAGCAACACCTAGCTTCGCTCCCAGCCATTGTGTCACAACCCCCGACCCTACCCTGGGCGGGAGCCGTGTTCAGATACAGTGGTATCGGTGTTTACTAAAATTTTCGCAGCGGAATTCTCATTAGGACCGGGTGTCAGGAAAAATATCAGAGTTTTCAAAACACCACAATTTTCATTTCATAAAATATGGGATGAAACCCATATTTACATAAAGGATTTTCATAAGGATTAACCCTTGATTACAAAACACGTTTTATTCAGGTTTACATTTTTTTGAACGGGGGACATTCTTGTATTAGGGAACCGCACTCCCCAAATTGGAGAGCCCCATTTCCTCACTCCGACCAGACTATGTTGAACCTCATGTTTACGAAAATATCACCACTATGTAGCCATTTGGTTGTGTCTCTTATTATTCGCACATATATTATGTCTTGTACACGAACTCTTCTCTTTAATTCACTTTCAATGACTTTAATTTTCGAGTATGCTTTATTTTCACAGAAGTAGGTAAATTTCAATATTTCAAGACACTTCTAACGATTTTTTAGCATATTTAATGGCTTTGCTTGCTAGCTTTCTGCTTTTCCAAGCAACTAGGGCTTTCATGAGCCGGGTGAGGGTAAGCTCGGGCTTGGCTCGATTATAAACCAAGCTGGCTCGGCTTGAATTTGAAATCGAGCTGATAATCTAAGTTCGGGCTCGACTTGATTTTACACCGAGCTGACTTGACTCGGCTTGGTTTGGCTCGATTTTAATAAGAAAAATTAATAAATAGCTCTTAAAATTCAGTAGTCTTAAATATTATTTAATAATTCAAAAGAACATATCCATAATATGTTCAAGTTAATACATTACAAGTCAAAATCAAGTTCAATAACACAAAATAAGTTTTAAATTTCAACGAAATACAATATTAGTTTATTAGCATGGTAATCAACCTTCAAATATGTCATAGATATCAAATTACACTCCTAAATACATGTAAATAATAATCAGTTTTTTGTAATATATTATAATGTTTATAATATAATATATTACATGCAAAATAATCCGAACCAAGCTAAGCCGAGCTACCAAGCGAGCCAATTCGGCATGTTACAAGCCGAGCCGAGCCGAGCTAGGCTCACTTTCTAACACAGCCGAGCTGAGCTGTTTAGCCTTTGGTAAGAAAGATTCGTGCAAAGAAGAAATGGTTCTTGCATTCTGGCTAGCACTTCTCGGAGAATGTTTTGAAAGTTGGTAGGTTTCTTTGATTCAACTCGTTGCTTCAAAGGTTCTCTAATCATAAATTGATTGTTTTCTTAGCTTAAGAATTTTAAAGACCTCAATTGTGATAAATAACAATAATTATGTAGCTAAAGATACATACTTGAGTCGAGAGTAGCGTAGTTGGAAAAGTGAGAGAGAAGTGAAGGATGGAGAAATAAACTTTGGCAATGGTTGTGCCTGTCTATGATCCAAGCCTTTACAGTCAGTCAGTCATGTGAACCTTTATGAAGGAGGCCAAGCCTTTACACAACCAACCAGCAACCTCAAAACCAATCCCATTCTCAAGCCACCAAGGCTTACTATTTTATATAAAACGCAACTGCTGTAACTATCATTTATACAACAAATCTTGTATCAACACTATAATAATTACACATTAATTATCTACAAAAATCAATATCAAATACCATCAAATTCCTAGATCAAATGATGGCGAATCCAGAAAATCCAAATCTTGGATTTTCTTCAAGTTTGATTTAGATCTCACTTGTTCGGAAGCTTGTTCTTCCAATGCATCAAGATCAATTCCCTGTAAGAAGTCATCATCCAATTCATCCACCTGCAATGTCATTTCCTTACCAGCATCAGCAGCTTCCGGGTTTAAAAAGATTTCCTTCTCTAAGTTACGAACCGGAAGGGGCCCACACCTACCTTGGGAAAAACTCAACTTTCGCCTTTTAGTGTCATCAGCGGTGGTGCTGGGAATTACCACAGTATCTGAAGATAACCTTTTGGCATTCAGATGGACAGATGTTGGATCCCCAACAGATGGATTTGTTGTCCCCGCTGCACTCCCATCATCAGCTGGAGTCATGCTGTAAGGACTGGAATCTACTATTGGTGATTGAGTGAGTAACGACCGTCTGCCATAAAAACATACCACAAACTAAGAATATCAATTCATAGCCAACTTTGATCCAAGATTGTACAACCATCCAACTGATGTCAACCATGTTTCATTGTTGTTTGCCACTCATGTTTCAACTTTGTTTCTAAACTGCAGTGCAACGTGTATAATCAGGCATGGCATGCCTATTGTCTAAAACAACAGCTAATACATTTTGTAAATGAAACTTCCATTTAAATGGAGCAAATTCATGTATACCGCTCAAAAATTGCATAATATTATTATATTATCTTTTTACCCAAACAAAGAAACAACTATCTAACATACTCATCCAATATAATTAAAATTTCATACATGCCCGTTTTCTTATATACAAATTTAAATATGACCATCGTATTTCTTCTCTTTCTCCTTATGCTATATGTTGTGGTTTAACTAAAAAGTGTGTAACACCTTGCCACATAGACAATGGGCTTTAACTTACCCACCCTTTAACTACCATGTTGTGGTCTAACTAAAAAACAAAAAAAAAAATGTGACTGGTTGATGCACATGTGGACCCCATCTCACAAGCGTTGAGGAGGTAACGCCCTCTGTACAGTGCTTGGTGGTTTAACAAGGTAGGGTGGCATGTGCTTAACGTCCACAATGGATAGTCTAAACTCTCAAATCCTAATACATGTTTTCAGGAAAGGGCATAAAGGTTATAGATTTTCAAAATGAGTATATTTTATATTATGACCTTTTGTTGGGTAAATATGATACTATAACAAGTTTTGAAGAAGATACATGAAATTATCCCTATTTTAAACTTCTAAAATAAATGTTAGGGCAGATGGAACAATTGTGAAACTTGGCGGGTAATACTGTTTAGTGACATTGCCCCAGATTATAATGCAAATTGTGTTGCTTTAGAAGCATGTCAACAAAATAACAAGACAAGTTTACCATAAAAATTTCACAAAATTCATCGATTAACAAAAAAAGCATCAATTCTTTTTAATATTACTGTGACCATGATTAATTCTGAAAAGAGGGAAGTTTTAGAAATGGACCTATATACAGCCATCATGTCAAATTGAGTTGATTCCGCCTGTGTTGTAGGGTTTATTCTGTCATCTATGAAACTACCACCATAAGAATCTTCCCCTTCATCATCATCAGAAGCTTCTTCTGAAGATGCCCTGAGATTTTATCAAGCAAATTTTCAACATTAATAAAATTTTCAAACACTCTAATGGACGAGTTGTCCATCTAATAGGCTATATGATCAAGAAAAATAAAAACAACTTTCACAGAAATCAAAATGCCAAGAAATAGAAAAGTTAACATTATTGATTTAAACATAAAAACTTACTCGGCTTCGTCATCGATAAAAACCAGGGCATTGCCGTTTAACGGCTTCCTACCACCTGGCACTAAATAAATCATACAATAAATATATTGGAGCGTGCGTTTTGAAAGTGATTATATTCAACTGAAAATAGGAATCAGTTAATCAGACAATCATAATCACTTCTCCCTAAAACCAAACACCCCGTATATAATACAAGCTCTGAAATTAAAACCGTAAAAATTTTCAACTTACCTCTATCAAAAGCACGATCCAACAGAGCAAAAGATCTACTACCAGATACTACCGATGAATGGCTTACAGTTTCTTCTTTCCCGCTTTTGACATCACAAAACTTTCTCAACCTTTTCAGCTTTTTCTTCGGTTGACTAACTGATTTTTCACCAGAACTCAAAAGCCAATCTTTACTGTTAGACAAGTTTGTCATTGGTGTTTTGACATCTCCCACAAGCTTGGAACCAGAAGCAAGCTCTTCTTTCAGTAAATTAAACTGTGGAATTCCTACTTCTTTATTTGGGGTACTTTCCTTAACTACCTCATCATTCTTGCTTTCAACCAACGCTATGGAGTTATTATCAACATCTGGAGTCGTATAGAAACCTTTTTCTATATTTGATGTGCCTGCATATGGAAACAACTTTCAAGATTGTTAATTATGAAGAAATAATTATAATGTATTTTTTTAATATACATTTGTATTTTTTGTTGTAAAACTTTAAATTTAAAATACTAAGTGCTCGGATCAACCCGTGAATATTCGTGTCGTATTCAGGTTCATGTGTCTGACACGATTTTCGGGTTCGGGTCAGGTTGGATCCGTCAACCCGCGAACACGGCCCGGTTAACGCCCCTAAAATGAACCATGGGTAGTTTGACCCATTGTAACCATTTCCATTTCAATTCAATATTTTTATTTCAATCAATCAACCCTTTAAACTTATAAACACAGCCCGCTTCACCAACTCATGAGTGGATCAAAATTACCACTTTGTATGATAATGATCAACGGTATCATTGTAGCAGTAATAACAGGTATATAGTGGAGGAGACAAATTGAACCCACTAATGTGAAAACAAGCCAAACTGGAATACATTTTATTGATACCCTAGTGTCCACAACTTGCTGTATTAATTTATCAAAATAAATTAAATCACTATTCTAATAAGCTTTTTCATTATTTTTTGTAAATCAAAAGGTTGGGAAAAGGAAGTGTTAGTGGGTGTGGGTGTGGGTTAACCCAAGCAATGATACGTGCCAATTTTACTATAGTCATTACAGTAAAAAGAGAGCTTCTGGCATAAAATAGCATGATAGTATGCACCAGTTCCTGATAATATTAACCAATTACGAAAACTCACTTAAATCGAAACAAACATTAATTATTCAAAAAAATAGCAAACAACCTTACCATTTAAGAGGGAACAGTTTCGTCCTTTGTTGTATGATGTTTTTATTTTCCGGTAAAAAAAATTTACTTTGATGAAATTAAAAAAAAAATGTATTATGATTACAAAAATAGTTAAATATTATATCAAAATCAGATCATCATCATCATACTCGGTAAATTCCACCTATAGCAAAGATAAGGTAGCGTCTGAGGAGGGTAAGATGTAGACAACCTTACCTCTACCCGTAGGAATAGAGAGGCTGCTTCCGTTAAGACCCCCGGGTAGGTAGTAGTTTTGCATCAAGCCTTGGACCTAAGACACATAACACTCGGCAATCGAGACAAAGGCCGATTAGTGCATGTACCCCCTTGTCTTTCGGCTATCAACGCCACCACATGATTAACCGTCCCCCGCTTTTAGTGCTATTTTCACGAAATTAGTAAAATAACGTTAAAAATAGTGCACTTTCACTTTTGGCCCCCGAGGGCCCACACATATATACATTATATGTGCATACCGCAACAGGGCGTTATATCAAAATCAGATAAAAAGACAAAATTGACCTGCTAAAGTGTAAAATGTTGCTATTTTTGCAACAAATCAAGTGTTGCTATTTTAGAGAATTTGTGTAGTTGATTGGTAGAATCAGAAACTGAGACATAATATTATGTTGGTAATTTATGTAAAATATAAAAACAAGAGAAAAAACACTGACATTTATTATGTGCTGGGGACTCGGGAACGACACCACTCATCAATAGATTAGTTAGTCGAGGACTGAGATCACCAGCTTCATCTACAACATTAGGAATCACTGTGCCACTAACTTCTCTTTTTAATAACTCTGAATCATCTCCATCTACTTTGTCTTCTTGCAAATCATTAATGGATTCTTCATTTACATCCAATGCTATCTCTGGATGCTCTTCATGTACAACAGCTTTTGAATGACCAGACTTATTACAGTTAAGATACGGAGTATTCTGGGGAATTGAACTTTTAGTTGGAGAAAACAATTTTACTGGGAAAAGCGGTACAGAGAGAATCAATATATTTCCGTTTGAATCAACAGCTGTAAAATCGGACCCAAACAAGAAGGAATGGTGTTTCTCGGATTTTGATATGTCCAATGTGCCAGTTTCTGTTTCTTCATCTTCTGCAACATTGTTAAAGAAGATAAGAAAAACATAAAGCACTGTTTAAAGATTGAATGTATCTTTTAGAAGGTACATATTTAAAAGGGTACTTCTTCTTCGCAAATCAGATATTCTCGAGCCTTTTTTACCTCTTGTGTGATGATCGACAGTTTCATCTTTGAAGCACTCTTTTAAAGTCTCTTCATCCTGAAGTAAAAGCAAGCAACACAAGTTAAGGTTGCCCTACGCTCAACTCTTTGAAACCTCCTAAACCGCTTTACTCAAAAAAGAAAAAGATCGTTGTTTAGTGTATGAAACCTCCAAACCACTTTACTCGAAAAAGAAAAAGATCGTTTTTGTTTCTTGTTTCTGTAATCAGATTTGATGGATCACCTATTTATGAAATTAAAAAAAAATCACAAAGGAGTGTCAGCAAGTAAAGGTAACCCGTTTTCACCTATCGATAAACTCAGCCCATTACCCAATTGCCTGACCAACCCTTTTTGCCACCTATAGTATTGCCAAAAATACAGGTGGCAAATTCAACCCATTTATTTATATAAAAATGAAATGGGTTAAACATGTCAAATGTGTCTTGAAATGTTTGCAATGCCTTATGACATTAATTATATTAAATATTACAAAATAATCAAAATACCGGGCCATTGAAAGATAATCCTTGCAAATATTGCATTGTATGAATTAGCATTGTTGTTCTCACGGAATGAGCAACTTCATGCACTCTTGATGGAAATGCTTGAAAGTGAGGAAAAGCAATAAGAGAAGGTCTCCAGTTATCTTGTCTTGCAGGATCAAAATACTTTTCAAGAAGATGGGTCTCAACGTCTGTAAGTTTAAGTTTATATCTGGGTATCATCTCAATTGCATCATCTTCTTTCACTTTCTTACCACGTGGAACAAATTCTTCAATTGAAAATTTCACCAGCTTTTTTTCAGGTTTGAAAACATGAGGAACCATCCTTAAACTAGGGTGAAACAAGAAGTTTTTTTCTGCATTCTGCATATGTTTATTAACAGCCTTACCCTTAGCTTGCTTGCTCTTATAACCGCTTAACTCTATACCTTCACAAGCTAAGATCACAACTCGTCCTTGACTCTTCCTACCAGTTCTCCCCATGCGTTGAATCATGCGTACAGGTGATATATTAGCATCAAAACATATAACAAGATCAACTTCCATTATATCCAGACCCTCTTCTGCTATTGATGTCGCAACAATAACATTATACCCACCATCCCGGAATTTCTAACAACAGACAAGAAAATTTCCATATAATATATGACGAAAAGAAGGCCGCATAAAAGTTTAAAAGAAAAAACATTACCTGTAAAACAGCCTGCTGAACTTTTTGTGATTGGCCCTTTGATGTTTTGCCTGTGCAAATTTATAATCAAACATGAAATTCAAAATACTCATCACATCAATGTGATAAAAAAATGTTTAAAAGTGAACTTCATGTAACAAGCAAAAACATATCGCTATAATGTTTTTTTATTTTTATTACTGGAAATTTTAATAACTGCTTGACCTGAATTTTGACCAACAAATTCTGTAGCTTTAACATATTCTCCAATGGTGTTTAATGATGACATTATGTCCCTGGAAAAACAAATAAGAAAAATATTTTGTAACTACAAATGACCTTGCTAAAGCATGTTTATTGCTGAAATTAAAATAAATTTGAGCATATCTTGACCTTACACTCTCTCTAAAATGTGAGAAAATGATTACCCTCGACTTCTGGGGATCTTGTTTTTCTGCATATTCCGAACAATTATCAGAATCTCCAGGACATATATCAATAATTAGAAAAATAGGTGATGGGACGTACTGAAGTGTTCAACTAGTACTTGTAACATCTTTACAAACTTTGGACTACGAGCACCATGAGATAAGTTTTGTTGCATTATAATCTTTGCTTTGTGAATGGTTTCATTTCTACTAAAAAGGTGAGCAAAATACCTGAAACTTGACACACGTTAGCAGCATGTTTTTATACAACTAAAAGTAAAACATCATGATAAGATGGAGAAAAGTACCCTTGCTTCAATTTATCTTCAAGCATCTCAAATGCTGGTCGTATACCATGAGCAGAAACCAGCTTCCTTATATGATATAATGTGATGAGAACTCCAAGACTCCCTTCTACTTCCGGATATTTAACTGGGTCCAAATCTTGTGGTGGAAATTGACGAAAGTTTTCCCTTGACCTTAGAAAGTCAACTGGGCTGAGCTGTCATATTAAGATGCATGTCAAGTTGTCAACAGTGAGTATTAAAAAGTATATGCAATCAAACACGACCCGTATCAACCCCCTTCATAAATATTTTTAAGTATAATTTGACCAAATGAAATAGCTTGTATAATTCTGAAGAATACTTTGTGGACGTTAGATATGAAACAATTTAAGAACAGAATATAAATGTCTGCATAAACAGATTCAGCTTTTGATTATCTGATGATTTAGGTCAGATAATTAGTTTAAGTTCATACCAGTTGCAACAAAACCAATGAAAAAGGGTATAATCAAATTACTTATTTGCCCCTACAATTACAAACTAAGAAATCTTACTGTTTGGGGGTCTCTTTTTGGAAGAACTCCAAAGTCAGCCAGCTTTTTAGTATGTACACAAATTACATCCAATAGTAGCTTATTTACTTCAACAGCATCTTTTCCCATCTGAACCTACAACCATTGTAGCAACAATCTTAACTGCATTTGAAAATAAGAGTAAACTGCCATTTTGGTCCCTGTGGTTTGGCCAGTTTTGCCACTTTAGTCCAAATCTCAAACTTATTACATCTGGGTCCCTGTGGTTTGCATTTTGTTGCCATTTTAGTCCAAAAGTGAAATTTGACCAGATTACCCACTTTTGACCCTGCTATTTTGTCTTCACCCTCAGGGGCATTTTGGGCATTTTAGGTTTATTATAACTCAAATTAATAAATAATAATGCCATTGCCAGAACAACAACAATAATGCACTGCCAGAACATCAACAACAAGCACCACCACCACCACCCCCACCACCGGATCTGCAGCGCCACCACCACCACTCTGTCGCCACAAGCACCGCCACCTCCTCCCCCTTCTCACCACCGCGACCATCACCTCTCTCTCTCTCTCTCTCTACACCACTGCCACACCTCTGCCACCGACCCCCGCTGCCCACCCCTGTGTCAACTCCATACCTCTGCCACCACCGACCCCCGCCACAACCACCTACTACTACCCAACCTCAACCACCACCACAGTTATCAAATTCCAATTCATTCAAAATCAACTTCATTATGTGTAACGTCTTAAGAAAAGAATCAAATACATACAACTCAATCAATTAACAAAAACTCTAATAATAGCTTCTTCCCTACTACAACCTCCACCACACACCGTCCAAACACACTGTTAAAATCACCCCTGCAACCACCACCATTGCACCTCCGAACAGCTTGTCAATCAACACAGCGAAGAAATCCCCATGTGCCCCCCCTCAATTTCACCTGCTTCAATCTAGGGTTTCAACCAGGGCACCCCAGGATTTCCCTTTCAGAAAATGGACCTGATTCCGATTCAGGAGGAGGTGAAGGTGGAGGAGGTGAGGGTGTCGGGGGTGGCGGCGGTGATGGTGGAGGCGGTGAGGCCGACGGTGGTGGTGGTGGATCTTTAGTGGTGGTGGTGATTGACGGAGGTGATTCAAATCCGATTCAGGAGGAGGTGAAGGTGGAGGAGGTGAGGGTGTCGGGGGTGGCGGCGGTGATGGTGGAGGCGGTGAGGTGAGGGTGACGGTGGTGGTGGTGATTGTTTGAGAAGATGATCTTCAGTGATGGTGGGGTGGGGTGGGGTTTGATCTTCAGTGATGGTGGGGTGGGGTTTATATATTAATGGGGTTAATTAATATTAGGTTATAATAAACCTAAAATGCCCAAAATGCCCCTGAGGGTGAAGACAAAATAGCAGGGTCAAAAGTGGGTAATCTGGTCAAATTTCACTTTTGGACTAAAATGGCAACAAAATGCAAACCACAGGGACCCAGATGTAATAAGTTTGAGATTTGGACTAAAGTGGCAAAACTGGCCAAACCACAGGGACCAAAATGGCAGTTTACTCTGAAAATAATAATAAAAGGTTTGACGTATAGGTCAAAGATCAAAGTCTCAACCCATTTACTTATAGAACAAGTCAGTTTGTTTGTTTTAGTTTTACTCTAACAGTCAAACAAGTGAAAGCACAAAAACAGATACCATAAAAGCGAGTCAAAAGCAGTCCAAAGTGTATTTTTATATGCATTAAACCTAAATTCATTTATCCAGAAAGTTAGATTGTTATTTATGCACTAAACCTTTTTTTAATAAAACTCACACTCCTTAAATTCTACACCAGGCGAAAGGCCCTTTAGTTAACATAAATATAATATAATTTCTGTATTCATATTTGACATAATAACCAACTGTTAGAAAAACATTAAGAAAAACTGTTTGGGGCCAACACAACCTGGCTCATTTTGATATGTTAATCAACTCACATGACTTGCACATTTTGGCATCTATAAGTTTGACATGTATTGACATAATAACCAACTGTTAGAAAAACATTATGAAAAACTGTTTGGGGCCAACACAACCTGGCTCATTTTGATATGTTAATCAACTCACATGACTTGCACATTTTGGCAACTATAAGTTTGACATGTACCTGTATTACTTCAACATTCCTATCATGCACATAATTCATCACATCATGATCATTCTCACTTCGATACTCAAGACGAGATATTTGCAAGTTATCAATAACTTGCTGCACGGTTTGACGGTTATCTATATAAAGTCACATAAACGTGAATTATTATTAAAGTATAATCCAGACAAGATAACTTTGTGACAGTCTTTATAGATAACTTACGTCCCGGTGTTGCAGTAAGAGCTAATATTCTCAAATGTACTGGAACAGCCATCAACTGTGAGCATTGCATCTCAGAATCAGTGATACATATTTTATTACATGTGACATACTAGGCGGCTCAAATGCATCGAGTAACGGGTCAAAACGGGTAACTCTTACTCCAAACACTTTTTGCCAGAATTTCAAAAGAAATAAAAATATGGTTACAAAAATGATGTTATTTCAACAATATTAGAAATTTTAGTAATAAAACAAAGTAAGAGCGTTCATGTATTAGAAATACACTTTGGTCAAACTTTGACTCGTTCATCCCATATAAACTGTTTCATTTTGTATCTTAATTTACCCGATTGAACAGTTAGTTATGAAGAATAACCCAAATCGACCCATTTATAAGTAAATGAGTCGAAATTGCCGCCCATTTGATGTACTGAATGCATAGTAAAATCCAGTTCACTCTAAATATGCATACCTCACGAACAACAACACAGTAGGAATAGTTGCCAGATGCACGGTGAGCCTCGTCAATCACTAAACACACTAGTTGTTTCACCGGACATGATCCTGTATTGTATCATCTCCATAAGAAACAAAAAAACAACAGAACGACATTTCCACAATTTACAATTTAGACAAATAAAGAACAGCGGGTAGATGTGGCCAATGGACGGGTCAAACAGATTAGGGTTGACCAGGTAATGCTTTTTTGTCCAATTTTTTGCTTAATGAATGTATCAGTTATGATCACAAAAACAATATTATTGACATAAAATGATGTAAAAGGTTATATGCCTTAAAACAGACTCTGAATGACTCTCAACGCCTTTTGTACGTCCAACCCGGAAAAAGCCAAAAAAAACTGCTAAAGACTGCCCGTCTGTTTTTGGTTTTCAAAAGGCTGAATTTGCTGATTTGTTTTGGTGTGTCATAAACAACCGGAGAAAAAAACAAACCAAAAACACATTTATATTTAACCCCTAGAAAGATGTTTGGCACTTCATGTTTTGGAAACTAAAATAAAATGAATGGGAACTGTTAAGTAATGAATCAGGTCAATACCCAGGAGGTCATAACCGAACCGGTTAGATAAAGCAGATCTAAAACCAAAGAGAACGTGGGAAACCGATTAAAATACCAAAAAAAACCCATGTAAACCCCAAACGGCATCAAACTATTAAAATAAATTAAATGGTTTCAGTCGAACAAGGTAGTCCATGCTCACCCCCAGCACTTGACCTGTCCCCCGTGTCCCGTATAGCTAAATTTTCTTCTTCAACCCGTTTGAGATGAAACGCATACGAAATAGACCCATTCATAAGTAAATGGGTTGCAATTGCCACCTTCAGTTACAAAGGTTATAGATATGACTTCACATCAGGGCATTTGATGAGAAATTTTTTTTACAAATTCAAACACACACACAAGTAACCAAAATAAATCCATCTGTAAGTGTGTATGTGGATTCTAGAGACTTACCAGATTGTATATCCTTTTCAAGAACCTGTGGGGTCACAAAGAAGACTTGTTTATCTTTCCACAGCGAAGCTCTTTTTGAAGGATTTGTTAGCCCTGTCAGATCAACTGCCCGCTCCTGAATCATATTGTTATAAACTTGTTAATAAAACAAAAAAAAAACAGAAAACTTAAATTGTGTATGATGAAGAAATGGCTCACTTGTGGAATTTCCACTGTTTTATGGCATGCTTCTATTTGTTGCATAACAAGAGGACGTGAAGGAGCAGCAAATACAATCTTTCCTGCAATTACAACACCTAAGTCAACTTCATGCCAGATATGGATTTATGTGATTAGAGTCTCTGATAACATACAACTATATCTATTAAAAACCAAATTACTATTATCGTATATTGTTGCCAGAAGTTGTGAGCTGCAATGACTTTAGCCGTTATATAAAGAGAAACTAGTGTAGGCAGCTTCAGATGATACAGAATTGCAAACATGTTTTAAGGAAGCATATTATCTAGAGAGAGAATAATATATAAAATGAATAGAATAAGTATGGGAATTCGACATCACCTTCAGGAAACCATCTGTAGTAATTATACATGACAACAGCAGCAATATGAGTTTTTCCCAATCCTGTAGGCAATGCGACCAAAGTATTTGAAAATAAAGCTTTCTCCGTAATAGAAAGCTGATAATCGCGGACAGGGGGGAATTCTGCCATAAAAGATTAAGATTATTATAAGCTCGAAGGTTAATTTCCCCAATGCTTATTAGAATTGTTGTAAATAAAAATAACATAATGGCGCTTGTCTTCTTCCATAAGATTACTCCTACATCATCTAGTGTGACACCTAGGCGCAGTTGAGAGAGCTAAAACATCCGAACTAGCCCTAAAAAGGGTAAGCCCTAGCTGACTACCTATTGAAGTAAAAAGATATTTGCTTGACAACCACGTCCCATCATAAGGCTCTCAAAACTAAAAAAACAATAACAACAGTGCACAAGGCATATATATATATATATACCTGGGTATATCCAGGTTTTTGCAGCCTCTGGGTCAATACTAACGCAGCTAATTCTATCATCATCATCATGAGGGGCATCATGTTTTGGGTCCCGTTTGTTGGATTTGAGTCCAACGAATCCATCAAGTGTGGACTGACGAGAAGAAGTGGGTTTAATGTTAGGGGCATGTGAATTTGAAATTGAAAACGGGGTAGATGTAGCAGCAGCAGCAGCAGCAGATGATGATCGTTCAGCGCAAGCGGCATCGATGGCTTCACAAACTGCAACCCAATCAGTTCCCTGAAGTACCAAAAACCAAGTTCAAAATCAAAAATTGAACACAGTAATGAAAGGGGATTAGCTTACGTCGTCATCATCATCGCTGATAGTCGCCATTTCAGACAAGTAATGGGCGGGCGGCCGAGGCGATTAGTGTAGCAATTGAAAAGCGAAACCCTCTTTCTTTTCTTTTTGATGGACAATATAAGCGGCAAAACGGTGGACGTATCAACTTGCAAAGGTCTTTCAAAATAATCAAAGTATTTTATCACTCTTAAATCAATGATAATTGTTTCATACAGTATTTCTTGCTCATAGTAACAAAAAACTTAAAAATATATTAAGGTAACTATTTTAAAATAATATTCTATGATGTTAACCTTATTATTATTAATAATAATAATAATAATAATAAAGCAGTTTGATTAAAAACAAATATTTTAGGAATGATATGGTGTTAATACGTGTCATTCTTTAAAATTGTTTATTAAAAGTAAGATTTTTAGTTTCTAATTTAGACCATCGGCAATCTGCTTGGAGGTACGAATCTAATGTGGCATTAGCACACGAGGGGCATGTAAGGCCGCCTAATGCACCTCATACACACGAACCCGGATCGCTCGATACACACGCGATGTGCGGAAACCACCGCGTGACTCGCATCGCTCCGTAGATCTCGTAACAGAAGGAGTAGAAGATGAGAGAATCAAACTATTTGTGAATACACTAAGTATTCACATATTAGACAGCAAACGATCACACACAATGAAAGCACACACAAGCTAGGGTTTGTTTCTCTCTCTGGAATGATATCTTGCACAAAAAGTTTTCCCAAAAAGTCTATTTGTCATTGCATACGTTTCACATATACATACAAGACTAATTCCGGAACACATGAGTTCCGGATTCACAAATACAAACTCGGACAACAAGTCCAATACAACCTACCCGAATTTAACTTAAATTTGGACTCACAAAACCATAACCAATAAATTCGGACTAGACATACTGAAAAGACCATTCTGAATTTAACATAACAGGTAAATTCGGAATTAAACCACAAATTCAGAGGTGGACATTAAAGACTTAACAAAATACAAGTTTTACATAAATGACCCTGGACATTCTTTTTAGATGGTAGAATCCAGCACTTATCACCAAAGGTGCACTTACAGACTCCCCATTGATATGTGTTGGATTTGCAGAACTTGTAAGTATCTTCATCAAGTCTTCGAATATTCGCTCCCAGCTCCAATTTGATTCTTCACGCAAAACTGGACAACCATGATAAATGGTAGAGCAATCTCTCTATCTTCTTTCAGGTACTGAAGCGAGTGTCTTTTCAACCTCTTCAACTCTTGAAGCTTGAAGTTTACCAGCCACATAGGATCCAGAACCTTGACTATAACATCAGTAACCTTCTTCTTGGTAATTACAGCTTCACTTGTTTTGCCATTCACATACCAATACCCAAATGCCATCCATCTTGTCGAGATCAAACTGTCTCATTGGTATCTTCCTCAAGCACCTAGCAGGCCGGTACACAACCTTATATTCACTTCACCAGTGAACTTGTCTTTGGTTTTAACGCACCAGCCCACAACCGACTTGAAATGTTTCCACCGACTGAACCTGCTCTCTTCTTCAAATATCTTTTTCAACCCATTTATTATTCCATTCGTAGTTGGAGTATTTAGATCAAGTTGGGCAATATGGTGCAAGTCGTGTGCATGAAGGGTGCTAAGATTCTTCAAGCGCGGTCTGAAATAACGCACACCATCCGTTCTTTTGATCATAACCAAGTTATTTTGTGGATCGAAATCCCATCTATGAATTTGCCCATAATACTCTCCTCTGATGTCACCATAACGTTTTTCTGGGTCAAAACAGGTGGAGAGCTTTAGCCACATCACTTTGCGAACTTATTCAGGCACCGGTTCAGGATTCGATTCCACTTCAACTGGTGTATCATTGTAAGGATGATCCCGCAAGTCTTCGAAGTCAACCTCAACACCTTCAACTGTGCTTATTTTCATCGTATACAACACATTACACCTTTGTTTATCAAGACATGATCCACATCTTCATCCGACCTGGAGAATACCTACCACCTCATCTTCTTTGTCAAGATCATCATTGGACATAAAGTGCTCGCCAGTCGTATCCTCTACATCCGAATCATCGGATGAACCTAACAAATCAAGTTCATCTTCGACCAAACATTTACCTTTATCTCCCCACCTGCACTGCTGCCTCACTCCCCCTCAACCACAACATTGGTTGGAGCTTCCGCAGCTTGTGAGCTACTTGGCTGCTCAGCGTTGGAATCTTTGTCCTTGTCGAGATCATCTTGTATCTTTTTAAGCTCGTCTAGTTTGCAATGAGCTTGAATTTGTAAGCTACTCTCCCCCTGAGCAGCGAATAGCTCCACAAGCTCTGTGATAATTCGACGTATCTGCTCATTTGTGGTAACTAGCTCAAGATATCTTGTAGAAGTGGTGAGATCACGTTTGCTGAGGATAGAAATCTGTTGAGCTTCACTAAGAATATTTGCAGCCATTTGTCGAAAGTGTTTTTCATATAGATCACATTTCACTTGAAGTTCCTTTATCATTTTATGCTGCTGTTTAATAAGATCTGGATTCGCTTTTATCGCCTTTGTCTGCTCAGCCAAAAATATATGCACTTCATCAAACTTATTATGCACATATTCTGTAAATTTCGGTCGATCACTTTGGCTAGCTTCACCAGCAGGTCTAGGTCTTGGTTGAGGCACTGTAGGTTGATATACACCAAATGCAACATATAAATTATATCAAATAAGGTATAAAATCAACCATTTTTAGTACTAATGTTGGAAGAAAGTGTCTTTCTTTGTATACTTTTGATTTTCAGGATTAAAAAAGCTTAAATGTACAAAAGGAACAAATTAACGGCAAAAACCAACATAAATACAAAAGAAGGAAAGTTGATGCATCATACTTGTCACACCCTCAATTTCCATAAGCGGAGTACTACCGCGAGGCATGTGACTGTCCAGAATCAAGCCGCCAATCATATTGAACATTTAAGATAAATAAAGTAAAACCAGTCATTACGAATACGATTAGTGACATCACATTAAAGGCCTTAAAACATAGTTAAATTATTTAGCGGAAGCATCAATTACAAAGATCCATTAATAGTTTTAAAACATAAGTTTCGAAATAGGAATCCAACAACGGATTCTAGATGACCACTACACTCCTCCGAGTAGACTTCAACGCAGCACCTAAGGAACTGCAAGCATGCAGTAGTATGTCAACATAAAGTTGGCTAGTTCACGGTTTAAAAAGGGTTTTCTCGTTTTATCTCCAAAAAAAAACATTTATTATTTAGTTACCAAGTTATAAAACATGCCATGGGGAACTACCCCATATGTAGGCTACTAAAATGTGTGGTACCGAAACTGAGACTATAGTGTTGTTTGCCCCAGATCAATGTCTATAATCATTGATCGGTTTTAAGGCCATACTAGTTCACTCCCGCCCTTTAAGGCCCGGTGTGAGGTTTGTCAAACCTAATAGCGCTATCAACTAATATCTCGTTCGCCATGTCAGGCGACTAATCGGTATAAGTGTAGGGGACTTTCATGATAGAGTTTCGTTTAGCATGCTAGAGACATGAATTAATAATATCATTTAATTACTATTCCATTCCCCCGGAATATTACGTTCCCAATCCACCGGAAATACATGCTTTTAGTGTTAGTGTGAACTCACCTTTGCTTTGATCGGTAGATAAAGTATTTGTCCTAAGTTTGGTCAACCACGTCCTATTATGTTTACTAATATTAGGACCGTACAAGGAATCACATATTATCTACATGTATTTAGCAAGTAGCGTGCAAGTAACAACTATTGTATGTTATACCAAACATGTACGTATACACAAATATCATACTCCAAAATAGTTAAACAAATATCAAGATGTACAACGTATGAGTGTGGATTCATAAAGACATGGACCCTTATAGTGTGCAGCCCACTAGGAGTGTGCGGCCCACTATGATCACAGCCCAACATATTAGAATGTACGGCCCAATATAAGTGTACGGCCCAATCTTTGTGAGTGTGCGCCCCACTTGTAAGTGTGCGGCCCACACAGGAATGTGCGGCCTACAGACAAGTGTGCGGTCATGCATAACAAGTGTTGTACATCGTGTATCTGGAACTTGTACGTAAGAGTGTGCGGTTCCAAGGGGTGTGCGACCCAGCTTAGATCCTTTGTACGTTGTGCAGTAGTGTTTGTACAACACAAGAGTGTATGTGTTGGATCTGAGTTTGGTTTTGATTGTATTTTCTGTTTGAATTGAAATGGAAATGGATGAGTTGTGCAGCGGAATTAATATGGAAACAAACTTTGCATACAATCAAACGAGAGTATTGCTTTGATCAAGACATTTTCAACAAAGAACCGAATGATTGAATTTAATTTCAATAATGATTACAAAGTAATGCTTGAATACAAACTCCCCCTCAGCCAGAGCTCAGTGTTTGTTCGTGCAAAGAAGACGGTGTTGCAAAGAGCTAATAGAACAGTACAGAGCACTGTTCTATTTATAGGCACTAGCAAACCACTGAGCATCTTAAGCTGACGTCACCATGAAAGTGACATCTAACATCCTAACAAACTCTAACCTCTGATCTATACAAACACTGCTATACTAATACATTACATAAAGATAGAATAAACAATTGCTGCATCCCTCCACTGCTGTGAACCCAGCAGTACTTGTCCGGATCAGCAGTGCTTTGAAACAAAGCAGTAGATTGAGTAGCAGGGCTTTAGTCTTCTATCAGACCTTTACTTGAACAGCAGTTATAGGTCAGCAGTTTGCACGATCAGTAGATAGGAGGTCAGCAGATGTTGAAATCACTTTCAAGGGGAGAGACTTGTATGTAAACATCTTCTTATTCTGGATCCACTGCTCTGATCCAGTTTTGGCTTTAATTATCTGTTCCTCTGGTAGGGTTCAATCCCAACAATCTCCCCCTGGAACAGATAATGCCAAAACTCTTCATTATTGTGGAGTGTTTATTGCCTCATCAGCAGTTCCCTTATCTGACCTTTAAATTGTAGTTCAAAGTCTAGGGCATCTGTGTCTTCATCATCCCTGCTAAGTGGAAGATCAAGGAGATCCTGCAAATCTTCAAGACTCAGGCCAAGAGCTTGTTCCCTTGATATTTTCTTCACTTCTCCACCAGACCTGAGCAAAGTCAATACGTAGGTCTGTTTGTCAGTTTCCCACTTTTGTATTTTTGAGTCTGGTGGGTTTCTTGGGAGATGTTTATTTGCAGAGGTATTTGGTGAGGCTGGCCTATTCATGACTGGCTGAGCAGTACTTGCAGATTGTTCCAATTCAAGATCTTCTTTTATCATTAATTTAATGCCTGCTTTTACAATAGCATTTCCAGCTTTTAGATCTTGAATTGTTTCAGTACTTGACTGGTTTTGGCTCCTTCTTTTGTAGATGGCAGCACCAGCTGGAGCAGTGGTTCTTTTGACTTGCAGCTTTGGTGGTCTTTTTGAGACCTCTGCTTTAGAATAGTCAGGCCTTTTAGGAACTGTAGGATCTTTCTTTCTCAGTTCCTCCAATCTTCTATAAGTGGCCCTGACTACATCTTCTTTCCATCTTGACACTTGGTGCTTAGACCCATAGTCAGCAGCAACTAACTCCTCTTTCATTCTCTTCAGCTCAAGTGATTTGTCAGGCACATTCTTTTTGTACTTTGACCAATCTGGAGGAGTGTGTTTGACCTTATTCTTTGTCATTTCTTGAATCCTGGCTGCTTCTTGCTCAAGCTCAGGAATGGTCCATTCTTTGTACATGTGCTTATCTCCCTTGTATTTCTTTGTTGCCATGATGCTTTCAATGTAGTCTTCTCTTAGAGTTTCATCTGCTCTTTCTGAGATTTGTTGACATACATTCTTTGCAAATTGCTCCAAGGATCTGACTTGTGTGAGTAAGAATTGGTAGTTCTGCTGGATTTCTCTGTCAGATTTTCCTTGTGCATTTCTTTTAGAGATATCTTCTGCCTGTTTAGCTTTGACTTTTAAGTATTCTTCAATGTTGTTTGGCCTTGGATATCCTTTAACTGATGGCAACTTCCTTTTTGCAGGGTCTTCCTCATAGTAGAAGGATTTTATCTCTTCTCTAACTGCTTCAAGTTCTAGAGGAAATTGGACACCTACAGGAGTAATGACAGAGATTGCTTGTTGTACTGGTGCTGATGAGAGAGGAATAGGTTTGGGTATAGTAACAAGTGACATAGATGTTGAAGATGTTGGTGGTGGTGATGGTGAATCATCATCTGGTATGTAAATCCTTCTCCTTTTTGTTTTAGAAGAGGCAGATGCTGTTTTGGGTGGATCAGTGGTGGTAGATTGTGTGGCAGTGGTTTGTGTTTGACTAACAGCTGTTGAAACAACTGGTGTTTCAACCACTGTTGTCATTATAACAGATGTTGTAACATCTGTTGTCTTCTGCTTTTTGTCAGCAGGTGAAAGTGGTGGTGAGATTGTTTTTGTTGGTGATGGTGATAAAGCACTGGTTGTGGTGTGTGTTGAAGTGGTGTGTGTTGAAGTGATAACAGATGTTGAGACCTCTGAAGTACCAGCAGTAGTTGATACAACAGGAGTTACAACAGCTGTTTGGGTGGAGATTTGATGCTGATGGCTTTTGGATGGTGGTTTTGGAGGCTTTGGAAATCTTGATGGGATGGACTTAGGTTTCCTTTTTGTCTTAGGATTTTTAGTATCCTTTGATCCAGAACAACCCTGCGCATACAGTTCCATGAAAGCTCTTTTCTCCTCATTCCATCTTGAAATATCCTTTGCCATTCTATCCCTCTTTACACTTGCTACTCCTTCATCAAGTGCTTCTTGGGTAGCATCAACCTTTTTTACTACCATCTGGCAATGGAATTTTTCTGGTCATAGCATCCTTTTCAGGTTCAATGTACAGACCATCATCTATTCCTTTCTTCTTCCACTCCTGAATTTTCTCCCCCTTTTTGGCATTATCTTGTGACAACCCACACCAAACCAGGTATCCGTACGACTTAATTAATGATTAATTACTGCTTAATTACTGTGCTTGTTTGAACTAGCTAATGAACTGCTACTTGATATCTGATACATGTACTTACTTGCATCATACTTTACTTATCGTCACTACATTATTTACATGTTGAACCCTAGTGACAACCATGATGCACTAAAAGCACAGTAGCACAATAACGGATAACCTATTGAACATGCTGATAAAGCCAGCATCAGGCAGACACTGCCTCCAAGGCCTATAAGAGCCTGAGATATTTTGCTACACTAATGGTGAGTGTAGGGATACAAGGGTTGTGGAACTGCGTCTCTAGGGATAAGTCACTATGACTGGATGTGCCTAAAACGTACTTAAAGTACAAAATTCAGCACTTTACATAACAATTCAGCTTCTAGCTAACTAGTAAAGTGCCAAAACATGAGAAAATAATACTAGACACTTTCCAAAGTGTCAGGAATAAGCTGTGTCACTAAAGAGAGTAATAACGACACTTTAAAGCTTTGTTAACACTTTAACGGATTACTATCCAACCGAACAACCGGACTATACCCGGAACATGAAAATATTGTTATTTTCACTATCTATCTTTTTCTGAGCTAGTTAGGGTCCCTGATTACCCTAACACCCGTTGTAACACACTACACTTTAGTAACTAAGTTAACACTTAACTAACTTGGTTTAACCTAACTAATTACCTAACTAATGGTTGAAATCGAACAAGGTACCCCCCCCCCCATTCCTAACCGTCCCCAACTAGAGGGGGACACATTTGTACCTTATTGATTATTATAATCTAAGTTGTTTAATATCTAGTTAACACAAAATCCATTGGTTAATAACACTAAACTTTGTCTATAAGATGCAAGGATTACACATCATAATCAATCACCACATTTCTCAACTTCACACTACTCTCTCTCTTGCTCTATCACTCTCGGCCGAACCCCCTCTCCCACATACACCCATTTTCGAGTTTGAACATCATCATTCCAAGTGCATACAAGTGTTGCGGATCTCGTATTAGGAGTCTTGGAGCAAACGGAACGCGAAGGACCTCTTTATCTAGCTTTTATCCGCCATTTTCGTCAAGATCCTTCCCTAGCCTTGAGCTAGAGGTATAATACTTAAAACTTGTATTTGAACTATTCTAAAGTGGTTAAAAGGATTTGTATCGGTTAAATCTCGTTAAAATGCAAAATGATGCACAAAAGTCTACTAAAAACACTTAAAATGGTGGTTAATAGCACATAAGTTGTGTAAATGTTGTAGTAATTGAAAGTGGTGATTATCTAGACCCGATCTATGTTGTGGTAGCTCGAATCATCGTTTAACCCGGTGTAGTCATGTTCTTGGATCATGACATAAAACTATTTTAGAAGTAACAAGGGTTAAAAGGTGAAACTCTACCACACATGAAACATGAACTTGTGTAAAAATGTTTTACTTGTGTAAAAGTGTTATAACTTGTACAATAGTGTTTAAAACTAGCGGATCTACGCATCTGCAAGTGGTATTTTCAAAGAACCACGTATCAAAGAAATCATGTATTTTAAAAGAAGGATTTTATACTAACAAGCATGATTTTTATAAACCACAAGTGTGTAAACACTTGTGAAATGAACAGATCCGACAAAATAACAAACTTTGTAAAAGATGACGAGAAGTTGTAAAGACGGATTTCTCTAAAAACGAGGTTTTTACGAGATTAGAATTACTTTATATAAAGATCCACAAAATATAATGGGATTTACACTATAGTTTCGGAAAAACTACAAGTTCATGCGATTATGCGATTTACATACTTGTCGACTAGTTTGATGTGCTGGAAATTGTTTGATTGAATAAAGAAAATTGTTGAATTGATTTGATAAAGAAAATGATACGCTTGAAAGCGTGGCCACCTCCAGTTACAGAGGAAACTCTGGCGAAATTTTTCTAAAAACCTAACACTTAGAAATAATTACACTACAAGTGTTAGAATTATTTTTGACATGTTTTCGAAACATAAATTTCGCCATGACCTTATTTACTAAATATTCGGAGGTGGGATTTTCACAAAATTTAACGTGATAAATATATATATTTTTTTTCACACACTGTTTATGATTATTTTGTGGAAATACCTAAATATTATTTTTAGAGTAAAAATAATATTTACGAGCGTTAACGAATCCAAAATAATACGAACGCTTTCACCATAAATATATATAAGTTACACCGGTAATTATATTACCACTCGATTGTTAAAACGTAACTTACGCACTTACAGAAATATTTATGAACGCGTATTTTAACAACGTATTATTGGAGAAAAATTATGCGAAATGAAAATATAATATTTTTGAGAAAAATACTTATATTTTGGAATTGGAAATATATTAAGTGAGACTTAATGATATAATTTGAACGCACATGTATTGAATCCCCCATCATTGGGAAGGAGATTAACTACCAAGTATATACAGAACGTAAACACGAAATAGTTGTCTAACTATTTCCCAAAGACTTAAACTATAAAGCTAAGGCACGGCCGTCCGTCTAATAGAATTAGCACTTGTAGGTCGTCGCACAGCTTTCTGATTTGGAGTACTTGGTAGAGACGCACCGACTGTGAGTTCATGTCCCCCTTTTCTCAAACTGTTTTCAGTTTTCTTAACTGCGGGGGTGAAATACATGTTACTTTGATTACAAGTACTTTATACACGGTATGTTAACGTAAGGAGGTTTACTACTTAGATCATGTGAATGGGTAGGCAGAAGGACCGAGGGACGTAAGCGGTAGATCTATCTGGGTGTAGCGAGCCCAACTCTAGGCCCAACAGAACGGACCTCTAAGAGGACCAACAGAACGGACCTTGAGTGACTTTGTACCCGACGCAAAAATCTGCTAGGTTGAGTCTTCCTACTTGCACTTCACACATACTAATGGCCTTGCAAACCATTGGTGATCTCTTTTCCTTACACTGCTACATACCAGGGAACTTTTATACTTACAAGTGTTTTACATACTCACTTACACATGAACTCGCTCAACATTATTGTTGATTTTTCAACTCACATGTATTTCAGGAAATTAACAGGATCTGGCACGGTATGACGTGTTTTCCCGCTGCATATTGGGTTCCAAGGTCATCCCAGTTTAGGAAATGTGACTCTTTCCTGGACAAGTCACAAATCTTAAACTGCGCTTATTTCATGTTACTGTTTATGTTGTTCAAGACAATGTTTTATGTTATGATGTTGTAAGTCTTTAAGACAATGGTATGTTATTCTGGTTTTAAAACTTAATCAAACGGATGATCTTGCATGTTTTTAATTCATATAGCTTGGTTATGATTAAGCTATGGTATTAAGAAGTCACCCCAAAATTGACCACGCTTCCGCAAAGCCAGGGTGTGACAGCTTGGTATCAGAGCTCTGATCATAGCGAACTAGGATTCTATCTCGAGTCTAGACTATGATCACTAGGGCTCTCACGAAAACATTTTCTGCATGCCACTTAAGTCCAGATCCAAAACTTTTTACAAACAAATGTTGAGCACATTTTATTCTTTATAGGCTCAGCCTGGAGGGCTGAGGCTCGGTCTGAGAGGCCGAGGCTCGGTCTGAGAGATCGAGGTAGTTGGCTAGTGGGACTAGGAAGAGTAGGCTCAGTTTGGAGACTGAGGCTCGGTGATGGAGACCGAGGCTCGGTCTGAGAGATCGAGGTAGTTGGCTAGTGGGACTAGGAAGAGTAGGCTCAGTTTGGAGACTGAGGCTCGGTGTTGGAGACCGAGGCTCGATCTGAGAGGTCGAGGTAGTTGATAGAGCGGTCTAGGAGACTAGGAGGCTAGTGGGACTAGGAGAAATTATGTGATATCTTACTTGGTGACTTATGTGATTATCTGATTGTATGACTGATTATTTGAGCATATTTGTGTTTATGTTACAGACTCATGGATTCCGCCGGTACTGGCGATTCGGACACTACTGGACCCATACCTATCGTATCTGATGACCTCACATCCTCCGAGCATGAGGTGTACACATCTGACTATACCAGTACTGACGAGGATGATTTCCAGCCCTTCGCACTACCCGATGGTGCTGATGAGCTTGCAGATGACCCTCCCGCTGAGTACCTACCTCTAGTAGAGATTCCGGCTCCTATACCCTTAGCCGTTTATCCAGCATATGATTTTCTACTTGACGCCGAGGCTGATGGCGATATCGACCTGTTTGAGGATGAGCCTTTTGAGGATGAGATCCAGGGCGAGGCCCTTCTTCCTGCGGACGATCTTCTGATGATCGCTGACGTTCCCGCTGAGGATTCGCCAGCACATTCTCCTGTCCCAGACTCCTTCGAGTCTGTGGCATCCGCACCTTCTCACACGTTGAGCGCACAGCACTTGGCGCACGATTCTGATCCTGACCAGGCATCCTCTGTTGCACCTATACCCAGCTTTGAGTTTGACCATGATGACATAGAGGATTCTGACCCTATCTTTCCCCCGGGATACGACCCGGATCATGATATCGAGTTTATACCTATGGATCAGCCCATGGAGGATCCAGCTGACCCAGTAGACCCTATCGACCCCGAGATTGACTTCGAGATGGCTTTTGATGATCCCGAGCCTGTCGTCGCTCCTGAGCAGGCAGCCGCTCTAGACCCCATACTTGAGCATGACCTCGTACATGCTGACATCCCTATTGAGCCTGTTATAGCAGACCCACCTGTTGATGATCTCCCCGTGGATGTTCCTTTGTTAGAGGGCGATCATGTTGTTGTTGATCCTGTTGTTCCTCTACCTGTTGTTGATATACCTGTTGACCATCCTGTTGAGCACATTGCACCTATTCACCCTTTTGTTGCACCTGATCCCATTCCACTAGAGCCCGGGCATGCACTGTTCGCGGCACGCATGGATCCACCAAATGAGCATGCACAGCACGGTTGGATACCTACTGATGAGGATGTTCCACCTTTTCCCCCTCAGATCCCTGATGCACGACATGTTGATTTTTCTTTTCGGGTTCCACAGTTTGTACCTCCAGCGAGGACTGGAGAGGGTTCTTCAGCCCATCCTTTTGGGCATGTACCGATGTCTATCCCCTTCATGCCCCAGATGTCATCTGTTCCACCCTCTGTTGCTCCATTTCATGTGGCACCTTTTGACCCCACCAGTGAGCCGTTCCTTTGGGCACCAGACTCTGGTATGCCACCTACTGACCCCTACCATGCTTTTCACATGGGACACACTATTGAGGACGTCTTGATGTCTTTCGTTTTCCAGCACGAGTCACACACGCAGCGCATCCAGGAGCTCGAGAGAGCTCAGCTGCCACCGTGTCCGTGCCATGGTCAGACACACTCTCCTCTGCAGCCATTTCGACCCTTACCTCCAGATTATGCTGCCCGTCTCTTTACACTAGAGCAGCAGGTTGCCTCCATCATCCGTACTCAGCGAGCCATGGAGGAGGACTGGCTCCAGTTACGTCGTTTGTTTTACACCCACTTTCCCCCTCCTCCACCACCATCTGTATAGAGCTCATCAGTGCTGTTTGGGTAGACGAGGATGAGAAGACGACGATTGTTGGACTGCACAGCATTTTGGAGACTACATTTGATTCTGACTTTTGTTGACTTGTATTTAACGTATTTGACATTGACATGATGTAGCTTTTGGACAGGGGTGATGTAGCCCCTAGTTGATTGATGATTGTATGACACAGGGATGTACTGATACACTTACTATGTGGTCTCGATATATGGCAATCGCAGTATTCTCATCATATTTGATTCGCTTGATTGCTTATTTGTATTTTATGACATGGGATGTTGTGTGATCGGTATTTGTGATGTATTGATAACATGAGATGTTATGTGATTTTACTATTACTATCGTTATATACGTACGCTACATTATGACCTGACCTACGTATTATAACATGGGAGCTTTACTATGGCCTGACCAACTTAAACCATCTTTTAGAAGATGCCGCCAAGACGTGAGACACACATGCCTACTAATGAGGCAGAACTACAACAAGTCATTGCTGCTGCCATAGCACAGTATGCAGCTTCTCAGCCAGGAACGAGCGGAAGTATTAACCAAGGCAATAACAATCCACCTCACGGTAATACCTAGTCATTGAGACATACCGTGGCTTAATTGGATATCTCTAGCAAAGATGCTAATGCCATTCATATGTTATAACGTATGTGCAGGGTGCACCTACAAGCAGTTTCTAGACTGCAAACCGGTCAACTTCGATGGCACTGGAGGTGCTGTCGCCTTTGTTCGTTGGGCTGAGAAAACCGAATCTGTTCTTCGCATGAGCAAGTGTGCGCTGGATCAGCAAGTCACCTATATCTCAGGGCTGTTTCTAGATGGAGCCCTCTCTTGGTGGAATCTGCAAGTACAGACACTTGGCGAAGCTGCTGCCTACGCGCTGACCTGGACCGAACTGAAAGAACTTATGCGCAAAAAGTACTGTTCCCGCGCAGAAATCCAGCGATTGGAGACCGAGTTCTGGCACTTGAAAATGGACGGTCCAATGATAGCAGAGTACGTTCAAAGGTTCCATGACTTATCGCATGTGGTACCCTACATGGTCACTCCTGAGTTCAAGAGAATTGAACGTTTCATTTGGGGACTAGCTCCTCAAATCATAAGCATGGTAACCTCATCCAAGCCTGCGACCATTACTGAGGCGATTGATTTGAGCGTAGCTCTCACTGAGGAGGCTATTCGTTTGAACAAGTTTGATGAGATCAAGACGAAGAAGGCAGAGACTCATGTCGAGTCATCAGGAGGTAACAAAAGGAAGTTCTCGAACTTCAAGCAGGGCGCCAGTGTGGCGGTTAAGAAAGGAGGATCAGACACGCCAGCTCAGGTTACAGCTGGTAGAGGAAAGAAAGGAAGAGGATATATGGGCGCCCAGCCCAAATGCAACACCTGCCAGTGCCACCATTCTGGTCAGTGCGGGCTAAGAGTATGCGAAGCATGTGGGAAACGTGGCCACTCGAAGGACACTTGTTGGGCTAGTGCTGGCCGGGGAGGCCAGGGAGGATTTGAGAACAGGAATAATAATCGTGATGGAAATCGCCCACAAGGAAACTATGGAGGTAACGAGAATCGGGGCAACAATGCTAACCAAGCGGGCGCTGTGAATCGTAATCAGAGGAATGATCAAGTTGGTGGAAACGGGCAAAGACTTGGGTGTTTTAACTGCGGTGATATCGGGCATTTTAAGAAGAACTGCCCAGACTTAAACCAAGCCCGTGGAAGAGTGTTCCAACTCGAAGCAAGGGAAGCGCGCCAGGATCCCAATGTCGTTACTGGTACGTTCCCTGTCAATCAACGCTATGCATCCGTTTTATTTGATACTGGTGCCAATTATAGCTTCGTGTCATTAGAATTTAAGAATATGCTTGGTCTAGCTACTAATAAGTTAGATGTTCCGTACTCGATCGAATTAGCTAATGGGAAGTTAGTAGAAGCCAATGAAGTTATCAGAGGTTGTGTGATCGAATTAGGAGAACGTGAGTTTGCTCTGGATCTGCTACCAGTCCAGTTGGGAAGCTTCGACGTGGTAGTAGGAATGGATTGGTTATCAGGCAACAAGGCTGAGATAGTATGTCACGAAAAGGTTGTTCGTATCCCAACTGATGATGGTGAGACCATTGTTGTTCATGGAGAGAAGCGTGAGACGCCGTTGAGGATTATCAGCTGCTTGAAAGCAAGGAAGTGTTTGCAGAAAGGATGTGTTGCCTTCCTGGCACACATTGTGGATAAGAAGGCTGCTGAACCGAGAATCGAAGACATCCCTGTCGTGAGGGAATACCCAGAGGTCTTCCCAGAAGACTTTCCTGGACTACCACCTCAGAGGCAAGTAGAGTTCCACATCGACTTAGTTCCAGGCGCCGCACCTGTGGCTAAGGCACCCTATAGACTTGCTCCGTCTGAGATGCAGGAACTGTCGACACAACTTCAAGAGTTGTTAGACAAGGGTTTTATCCGACCAAGCTTCTCGCCTTGGGGAGCTCCGGTCCTGTTTGTCAAGAAAAAGGACGGTAGTTTTCGTATGTGCATAGACTACCGGGAGTTGAACAAGCTGACGATCAAGAATAGGTATCCTCTGCCAAGAATTGATGATCTGTTTGACCAACTGCAAGGTTCAAGCTTTTATTCAAAGATCGATCTTCGATCTGGATACCATCAGTTAAGGATACAAGAGGAAAGTATCCCGAAGACAGCCTTCAGAACTCGTTATGGACACTACGAGTTCCTCGTTATGCCATTTGGTTTGACAAACGCACCTGCGGTATTCATGGATCTAATGAATAGAGTTTGCAAGCCGTATTTGGATAAGTTCGTGATTGTATTCATCGACGACATTTTAATTTATTCAAAGACGAAGGCTGAACACGAGCAGCATCTTAGAGCCATTCTAGAGCTGCTGAAGAAGGAACAGCTGTATGCCAAACTCTCTAAGTGCGAGTTTTGGCTACGAGAAGTCCAATTCCTTGGGCACGTGGTAAATGGAGATGGAATCCACATGGATCCAACAAAGATCGAGGCGATCAAGGATTGGGAAACGCCTAAGACGCCAACCGAGATTCGGCAATTCTTGGGTTTGGCTGGCTATTATCGAAGATTCATTGAGAATTTTTCAAAGATCGCTCAACCATTGACGCTCCTCACACAGAAGGATAAGAAGTTTGATTGGGAAATCAAACAGGAGGAAGCCTTCCAGATACTGAAGAGTAAGCTTTGTAACGCGCCTATCTTAGCTCTACCAGAAGGTACAGATGATTTTGTGGTATACTGCGACGCATCGCGTCAAGGATTGGGTTGCGTGTTGATGCAACGCCAAAAGGTTATTGCTTACGCATCGCGTCAACTGAAAGTGCACGAAAAGAACTATACCACACATGATTTGGAACTTGGCGCAGTGGTTTTTGCTTTAAAGATCTGGAGACACTACCTTTATGGTACGAAGTGTACAATCTTTACAGATCACAAGAGCCTACAGCATATATTCAACCAGAAGGAGTTGAATATGAGGCAAAGACGATGGGTTGAATTGCTGAACGACTACGACTGCGAGATAAAGTATCATCCAGGGAAGGCGAATGTGGTCGCCGATGCCCTAAGTCGTAAAGAGAGAATCAAGCCCATAAGGGTTAGAGCTTTAGAAATGATTATACGAACCGATCTTTCCTTGCGCATTCGTGCCGCGCAGAAGGAAGCTCTCAAGGAAAGGAATCTTGAAGAAGAATATCTCCGTGGAATGGAGAAGCTTTTGGTACCAAACGAGGAAGGAACATTATGTTTTGAGAAAAGGATTTGGGTTCCTCTGTTTGGTGATTTAAGGAAAGTTATTTTTGATGAAGCTCACAGATCGCGGTACTCTATACATCCAGGAGTGGATAAGATGTACCAGGATCTCAAAGATTATTATTGGTGGCCTAGGATGAAAGGCGATGTTGCTGTTTACGTGAGCAAATGTTTAACATGCGCTAAGGTTAAAGCGGAATACCAGAAGCCTTCAGGACTTCTGCAACAACCTGAGATTCCCAAGTGGAAATGGGAACAAATCTCCATGGATTTTATTACGAAGTTGCCAAGAACGCCAAGAGGCCATGATATGATTTGGGTAATAGTTGACCGCCTAACGAAGTCAGCACACTTCTTACCTATCAGAGAGAAGGATAATACGAGCAGATTGGCTGAAATTTACATGAGAGAAATCGTCGCGCGCCATGGAGTGCCTCTCTCGATCATCTCTGATAGAGACGGAAGGTTTGTGTCAAGGATATGGCAATCCTTCCAAGAAGCCTTTGGCTCACAATTGAATATGAGCACTGCGTTTCATCCGCAAACTGACGGCCAGAGCGAGCGAACGATACAGACTTTGGAAGACATGCTGAGAGCGTGTGTTATGGATTTGGGCGGTAGCTGGGATAAACATTTACCTTTGGTTGAATTTTCATACAACAACAGCTACCACACCAGTATTGGTGTGGCGCCATTCGAAGCCCTTTACGGACGCAAGTGCCGATCACCCTTATGTTGGGCTGACGCAGGTGATAGGCAGCTTGCTGGTCCCGAAATCGTCCAAGAGACGACAGACAAGATCGCGCAGATTCTTAAACGCATCGAAGCAGCTCGCCACAGACAAAAGGCCTATGCGGATCCAAACCGGAAACATGTGGATTTCCAAGTTGGAGAAATGGTGTTATTGAAGGTATCACCCTGGAAGGGGGTGGCACGCTTTGGGAAGCGTGGGAAGTTAAATCCGCGCTACATTGGTCCTTTCCGAATTCTGGAAAGAATAGGACTAGTAGCATACAAGTTGGACCTACCTGCTGAACTGAATGGTGTTCACGATACATTTCATGTATCCAACCTAAAGAAAAGTCCAACTCAAGTCACCGTTGCCATTCCCACCGACGAGATTCATGTTGACGACACGCTCCACTTCGTTGAAGAACCTGTTGAGGTCACGGATTGGAAAGTGAACAAGACCCGCCGGAGCAGTGTCAAACTCGTCAAAGTTCGTTGGAATGCCAGACATGGTCCTGAGTTCACCTGGGAGCGTGAGGACCGGATGAAAGAGAAATACCCCCACCTTTTTCCTAAGAACCCTGCATCTAGTAGCAGAACTTAAATTTCGGGACGAAATTTATTTAACGGGGGGAGAATGTGACAACCCGCACCAAACCAGGTATCCGTACGACTTAATTAATGATTAATTACTGCTTAATTACTGTGCTTGTTTGAACTAGCTAATGAACTGCTACTTGATATCTGATACATGTACTTACTTGCATCATACTTTACTTATCGTCACTACATTATTTACATGTTGAACCCTAGTGACAACCATGATGCACTAAAAGCACAGTAGCACAATAACGGATAACCTATTGAACATGCTGATAAAGCCAGCATCAGGCAGACACTGCCTCCAAGGCCTATAAGAGCCTGAGATATTTTGCTACACTAATGGTGAGTGTAGGGATACAGGGGTTGTGGAACTGCGTCTCTAGGGATAAGTCACTATGACTGGATGTGCCTAAAACGTACTTAAAGTACAAAATTCAGCACTTTACATAACAATTCAGCTTCTAGCTAACTAGTAAAGTGCCAAAACATGAGAAAATAATACTAGACACTTTCCAAAGTGTCAGGAATAAGCTGTGTCACTAAAGAGAGTAATAACGACACTTTAAAGCTTTGTTAACACTTTAACGGATTACTATCCAACCGAACAACCGAACTATACCCGGAACATGAAAATATTGTTATTTTCACTATCTATCTTTTTCTGAGCTAGTTAGGGTCCCTGATTACCCTAACACCCGTTGTAACACACTACACTTTAGTAACTAAGTTAACACTTAACTAACTTGGTTTAACCTAACTAATTACCTAACTAATGGTTGAAATCGAACAAGGTACCCCCCCCATTCCTAACCGTCCCCAACTAGAGGGGGACACATTTGTACCTTATTGATTATTATAATCTAAGTTGTTTAATATCTAGTTAACACAAAATCCATTGGTTAATAACACTAAACTTTGTCTATAAGATGCAAGGATTACACATCATAATCAATCACCACATTTCTCAACTTCACACTACTCTCTCTCTTGCTCTATCACTCTTGGCCGAACCCCCTCTCCCACATACACCCATTTTCGAGTTTGAACATCATCATTCCAAGTGCATACAAGTGTTGCGGATCTCGTATTAGGAGTCTTGGAGCAAACGGAACGCGAAGGACCTCTTTATCTAGCTTTTATCCGCCATTTTCGTCAAGATCCTTCCCTAGCCTTGAGCTAGAGGTATAATACTTAAAACTTGTATTTGAACTATTCTAAAGTGGTTAAAAGGATTTGTATCGGTTAAATCTCGTTAAAATGCAAAATGATGCACAAAAGTCTACTAAAAACACTTAAAATGGTGGTTAATAGCACATAAGTTGTGTAAATGTTGTAGTAATTGAAAGTGGTGATTATCTAGACCCGATCTATGTTGTGGTAGCTCGAATCATCGTTTAACCCGGTGTAGTCATGTTCTTGGATCATGACATAAAACTATTTTAGAAGTAACAAGGGTTAAAAGGTGAAACTCTACCACACATGAAACATGAACTTGTGTAAAAATGTTTTACTTGTGTAAAAGTGTTATAACTTGTACAATAGTGTTTAAAACTAGCGGATCTACGCATCTGCAAGTGGTATTTTCAAAGAACCACGTATCAAAGAAATCATGTATTTTAAAAGAAGGATTTTATACTAACAAGCATGATTTTTATAAACCACAAGTGTGTAAACACTTGTGAAATGAACAGATCCGACAAAATAACAAACTTTGTAAAAGATGACGAGAAGTTGTAAAGACGGATTTCTCTAAAAACGAGGTTTTTACGAGATTAGAATTACTTTATATAAAGATCCACAAAATATAATGGGATTTACACTATAGTTTCGGAAAAACTACAAGTTCATGCGATTATGCGATTTACATACTTGTCGACTAGTTTGATGTGCTGGAAATTGTTTGATTGAATAAAGAAAATTGTTGAATTGATTTGATAAAGAAAATGATACGCTTGAAAGCGTGGCCACCTCCAGTTACAGAGGAAACTCTGGCGAAATTTTTCTAAAAACCTAACACTTAGAAATAATTACACTACAAGTGTTAGAATTATTTTTGACATGTTTTCGAAACATAAATTTTGCCATGACCTTATTTACTAAATATTCGGAGGTGGGATTTTCACAAAATTTAACGTGATAAATATATATATTTTTTTTCACACACTGTTTATGATTATTTTGTGGAAATACCTAAATATTATTTTTAGAGTAAAAATAATATTTACGAGCGTTAACGAATCCAAAATAATACGAACGCTTTCACCATAAATATATATAAGTTACACCGGTAATTATATTACCACTCGATTGTTAAAACGTAACTTACGCACTTACAGAAATATTTATGAACGCGTATTTTAACAACGTATTATTGGAGAAAAATTATGCGAAATGAAAATATAATATTTTTGAGAAAAATACTTATATTTTGGAATTGGAAATATATTAAGTGAGACTTAATGATATAATTTGAACGCACATGTATTGAATCCCCCATCATTGGGAAGGAGATTAACTACCAAGTATATACAGAACGTAAACACGAAATAGTTGTCTAACTATTTCCCAAAGACTTAAACTATAAAGCTAAGGCACGGCCGTCCGTCTAATAGAATTAGCACTTGTAGGTCGTCGCACAGCTTTCTGATTTGGAGTACTTGGTAGAGACGCACCGACTGTGAGTTCATGTCCCCCTTTTCTCAAACTGTTTTCAGTTTTCTTAACTGCGGGGGTGAAATACATGTTACTTTGATTACAAGTACTTTATACACGGTATGTTAACGTAAGGAGGTTTACTACTTAGATCATGTGAATGGGTAGGCAGAAGGACCGAGGGACGTAAGCGGTAGATCTATCTGGGTGTAGCGAGCCCAACTCTAGGCCCAACAGAACGGACCTCTAAGAGGACCAACAGAACGGACCTTGAGTGACTTTGTACCCGACGCAAAAATCTGCTAGGTTGAGTCTTCCTACTTGCACTTCACACATACTAATGGCCTTGCAAACCATTGGTGATCTCTTTTCCTTACACTGCTACATACCAGGGAACTTTTATACTTACAAGTGTTTTACATACTCACTTACACATGAACTCGCTCAACATTATTGTTGATTTTTCAACTCACATGTATTTCAGGAAATTAACAGGATCTGGCACGGTATGACGTGTTTTCCCGCTGCATATTGGGTTCCAAGGTCATCCCAGTTTAGGAAATGTGACTCTTTCCTGGACAAGTCACAAATCTTAAACTGCGCTTATTTCATGTTACTGTTTATGTTGTTCAAGACAATGTTTTATGTTATGATGTTGTAAGTCTTTAAGACAATGGTATGTTATTCTGGTTTTAAAACTTAATCAAACGGATGATCTTGCATGTTTTTAATTCATATAGCTTGGTTATGATTAAGCTATGGTATTAAGAAGTCACCCCAAAATTGACCACGCTTCCGCAAAGCCAGGGTGTGACATTGAGCTGTGGATGATGAAACCAAGTGATTTCCGAGCATCATGATGTGGAGGCCCTAAGTGTACAACCTGTTCTTTTTGTGAAGAAGCAGGAGGAGTTTCGGTTATGGGTTGAGATATTTGTACCAACTGTTGTTTGGAAGTAGCAGCAGTGGTTTCTTGTGACATTTGTGCTGTCACAGGCAGTAGCTCTGGTATCTCATCCTCCAGAGTTGTCTTTTTGATGGGTTTGGGGGGGTTTTTGTGTTTTTCTATTTGGCTTTTTGGTGATTTTAGGTGTGGGTTTCAAAGCAGTTGTTCTGCTGCTTTGATCACCTTGAGCAGTGGGCTCAGCAGCAGATACCTGAGGAGCAGTGGTAGCTGCTAAATTCTGCTCAGGCACCTCTGCTTGTGTTTTGCAAGGTGTTAACATTCTTGTAAAAGTTTCAGCAGTTAAACTGTTCATTTGAAGATAATCACCTTGTTTTATTGCAGCAATATCATCCTTACTAAATTTCTTTTCAAAATAATAACTTAAAAACCTTGGAAACAGTAAGAATGATTTTGTTTCAACATTATTAACCAAATCATTAAAGATTTCCCGAGAATAGTTAAAATTTTCTTCTTGAAGAATAGCGTATCCCAGATTTTGAATCTTTAATGGTATTTCATTAAAGGAAGTGGTTTTGTTTGAAACACACAAGAGGAGAGTATGGAATAAAAATCTTGTTGCAGAAGGAAAGAAACCTTTTTGTAAGGTAGCTTTCTTCATCATTGTGTCTGCATACCCTCTCTCAATGAAGTCAATTTTTAACTCGTTTTTGGGGAAAGAGATTTTACCTTCCTGATCATCGAGTTGAAAGACCTCTGAAATTGATGGTGGTGTAATCTTGACAGCTTTTCCCTTTAGAGAAGAGTTGATGGCTATTATAGTGTCTCCTTGTTTTTCAAGGTTTGCATTCTTCCAAAACTCTCTTTGGGTTGTCAAGTAAATTGGTGCATCCACTGTTAACAAAGTTTTGTACTTTGATGCGGAGATGGTAGCAAGGATGGAATCGAAAGCATCTGTGGTGCCGGGTTTTGTGAGAAGACCCAGAAGATTGTGAGATGGTTTGAATGGAAGTTCGGTGGGATTGGCCTTTTAAGAGGCCACTTTCGACGATGATTTGGAGGAGGGTTTTGCAGATGGCTTCGATTTTGTCATTTTGAGAATGATGATCGAAGAAATTTGTGAAGAAATGAGATGAAAAACTGTTTTGAGAAGAGAATTTTTGAGAATTCAATTCGACAGTAAAACCCTGTTTTTGAAGTGAAGTGGGGGTTTTATAGAGGAAAAAGTGAATGCTGACGTGGCAGCGGTTACAAAAGGTCTGACTACAATGTACTGCCCACGTGACAAACCCTGATGAAATGAAGGACAGTACTTTTATGAAAGTTACTGGTGAAGACAGTGGTTATGGAAACAGTGGATGATTTTCACTATCAGTGGATAAGACATTGCTTTTGAACAACAGTGTTTATCAAAGAAATGAGAGAACAGGGGTAGACTTTCAGCAGTGGGCAGACTTTGAAGCAGAGCAGACTTTTGAACAAGCAGTGGTTAATGGCAGACTTTTAAGGATTTTAATGAAAATTTCATTTTTAGCTATTTTGAAGGATGGATTTTTGATTTTCTGAAAACATTTTAGTGCTTTTATACATTGAAAAACAAGGTGTTGCTTGTTATTCCATGTTTAGCATCCCAATTCTAGAGACCAAGCTTTCAAAGGTGGCTGTATCAAGTGCTTTTGTGAGCACATCTGCCAACTGGTCTTTAGTTGGGACATGATGCAGAGAAATCAAACCTTTTTCATAGCAATCCCTCACAAAGTGATGTCTGATGTCGATGTGTTTGGTAGTTGAATGGGAAACTGGATTTTTAATGATATTTTCTGCTGCCTGGCTATCCAACATGAGTGGTGTCTTTAAGGCAGTGATACCAAAATGCAGCAACTGATTTTGAAGCCACATGAGTTGGGCTGTACAGCTTGCAGCAGCAATGTATTCAGCTTCAGCAGTGGATGTTGAAACAGCTGCTTGCTTTTTGCTTTGCCATGAAACTAAGCAATCACCTAGAAACTGGCACCCTTCTGATGTGGACTTCCTTGTGGTGTTACATCCAGCAAAGTCACTGTCTGAAAATCCTGAAAGCTTGATATTTCCATTAGCTGGATACCAGATACCAAGTATGGGAACACTTTTTATGTATCTGAATATCCTTTTTACAGCAATAAGATTGGATTTTCTAGGGGCTGATTGACTTCTTGCACAAACACTTGTTGCAAACATGATGTCTGGCCTAGATGCAGTTAGGTACAATAAAGACCCAATCATGCTTCTATATAAAGTTTGGTCAATCAGCTCATCCTTTTCATCAGACATGACAAGCTTATTTGTTGCCATGGGTGTGCTGCATGGTTTACAATCATTCATATCAAATTTATTCAAAAGTTCTTTAGCATATTTGCTTTGATGAATGAAAGTTCCATTTTGCATTTGCTGAACTTGGAGACCAAGAAAGCATTGCAGCTCACCCATTGCACTCATTTCAAACTCAGCTGTCATGAGTTCTCTAAACTCTTCACACATTTTGTTACATGTACTTCCAAAAATAATGTCATCCACATAAATTTGGACAATCATTAAATCCTTCCCTCTCCATTTTAGAAACAGTGTTTTATCAATGGTACCTCTTTTGAAACCATTTGAGAGTAGGAAGTTGGAAAGAGTTTCGTACCAGGCCCTTGGTACTTGTTTCAGGCCATACAAGGCTTTGTTTAGCCTGTAGACATGATCTGGATAAAATGGATCCTCAAAACCTGGAGGTTGACAAACATATACCTCTTCTTGAATTGTACCATAGAGGAAAGAATTTTTTTATCCATTTGAAACACCTTCATGTTGTGGTTGACAGCAAAGGCCAGGAACAGTCTAATGGCTTCCAATCTTGCAACAGGGGCGAATGTTTCATCATAATCAATCCCCTCTTCCTGTCTGTAACCTTGAACCACAAGCCTGGCTTTATTCTTGACAACAATACCCCTTTCATCAGTTTTGTTCTTGGAGACCCACTTTGTGCCAATGGGACTAACCTCTTCTGGCAGTGGTACAAGCTCCCATACTTGTTGTCTTTTAAACTGTTGGAGCTCCTCTTGCATGGCTTCTACCCAGCTGTTGTCTTTTAGTGCCTCTTGGTACTTGACTGGCTGATGGAGTGATAGAAAACCAGTAAAAAGACAAATGTTTTGGGTTTGGCTTCTTGTGAGCACCCCTTCATTTATGTTGCCAATGATTTCATCAGGTGGATGAGATCTCAAGAAGATTAAATCTCCTTGGTATGGTATGATGGCATTTGTTGGTGAGGGCTGCAAATATGTATCATCTGAGCTATCCACTGCTGGGGACTTTGATGATCCAACAGTGGCTTCAAAAGGTGGTGGAATTGGTGGTAATGAGGTGGACACATACTGACTTTTATCCACTGTTTGTGGACTTTTGTCAGCAGTGTTTGAGGATGTGGAAGCAGTGGTTGATGGGCTACATTGGTCAACAACTGTTGAGGTAGCAGTGGTTGAGCTTTGACAGCTGTTTTGAACATCTGATGCTCTTCCCATTTTGACAGACTTTTGAGGAATGATGATTTCATACCCATAGTCTGGTGTTGAATCCTCTGATGGACCTGCACTGTTAGTCTTGACAGCAGTATTTTCAAAAGTAAATTTTTCAAGATCAAACAGATCTGCAGGATTTGCTGGGATTTTCATTGATGAAAGTTCATTGAACTTTACATTCAAAGTCTCCTCCACTGCCTTGGTCCGTGTATTGAACACTTTGTAGGCCTTGGCAGTGGTTGAGTATCCCAGATGATAACCACAATCAATTTTGGCTGCAAATTTTGAAATGGAATCTTTTAAGTTCAAAATAAAGCATGGGCAGCCAAACACCTTGAAGTAAGAGATCAGTGGTTTGATTTTATACAGAATTTCATAAGCAGTCTTTTTGTGCCTGGGGTTTATTAAAACTCTGTTCTGGACATAGCAGGCAGTGTTTACTGCCTCTGCCCAGAAAGTTAATGGCAAACCTGAATCAGCAAGCATGGTTCTGGCAGCCTCAATCAAAGTTCTGTTCTTCCTTTCCACTACCCCATTCTGCTCTGGTGTTCTAGGGATGCTGTACTGCCTTACAATCCCTTTCTTCACACAGAAGGCATCCAACTCCTTATTTTTGAATTCTGTGCCATTGTCACTCCTGAAGAGTTTTACTGGAAGGTCAAATTGCTTTTCAACCTATATCATAAAGTCTTGCAAAATGCCTGCAGTCTCATCTTTTGAGTGTAAAAAGAAAGTCCATGTAAACCTAGAAAAGTCATCAACAATAACCAAACAATATCTTTTCTTCTTGAGGCTCATGACTTGAACTGGGCCAAACAAATCCATGTGTAGCATTTGCAAACACTGGGTTGTTTTGGACTCTTCAATGGACTTATAAGAACTTTTATGTTGTTTTCCTTTTAAACAGGAAATGCAATGTTCAGAACATGAAAACAATTTTTGTGGTAGGCCTCTCACCAACCCATTTTTTGAAATTTCAGTGATTGTTTTAAGATTTGTGTGTCCCAGCCTTCTGTGCCAAAGTTCTGTCTCTTTGTTAGAGGCAGCTGAGAACAGACAGGCATCAGCTCTGGGACATTCTTTAGACATATCAACAACATAAACATTGCCACTTCTTTGAGCAACAAGTTTAGTTTGACCAGTTTTGATTATTGCTTCAATCTTTTTGACCATTTCTGGTCCAACAATCCTACAACAATCTTTTGTGAAGAATGACCCAAACCCTTTGTCACTCATTTGAGACACACTCAGAAGGTTGAATTTTAGATTGTCTATCAGATTGACATTTTCAAATTTTACATTTCCAGACTGCACTGTACCAGACCCCAGAACTTTCCCTTTACTATTATTCCCAAAGGATATATCACCCCCTCCATGGATTTTAAAGTCTCTGAGGAGGGCTTTACATCCCGTCATGTGCCTGGAGCCTCCACTATCTACATACCAAAGACTATCAAAGCATGCAGAAGCTCCCTGCACATGAAGTAAAAGGATTAGTTCATTAGGGTCTCCAAAGCCAACAGGGCTTTGGATGGGGTCTCAACAGTGTCTGGGATGGATGCAGATTGATGGACAGTGGTTAAGTCAGGGGTTTGGACAGTTTTAGTACTATTTCTTGCTAACCACTGTTGGGGGTCTTGACCAATCACCTGTTGGTAACCAAAAGGATGCCTGTTCACTTTAGGTTTAGAGGGCCTTTTGTAGGCCTCATAAACGTGTGGAATCCTTTGGTAAGACTGTTTTTCCTTGCCTTTTCTGAACTGATTGGCAGGGGGTGCATTAGTAACCTGAACATCTCTTTTGACAGATGTTTGGTTCAGCTGTTTTGTGACAGCTGTTTGAACTGGCACAAACAATGGTTGGTTCTTGGTGAATTTGACAGATGATGTTGATGAACTCAAGGATGTTTTAGCAATGTACTCATTCTTTTTCACATCAAAGTTTTTGAGATACACACATGCTTGAGTTTTGTGGTTTGTTTTACCACAAACAATGCAGCTTTCAGCTGAAACAATGACACTTGTTCTGTTCAAATCATAAGCTTTTAAGTGGAAACAGTCTTTTGTTAGATGATTCCTTTTCTCACAGAATTCACAAAACAAGTTATCCATTTTTTCTTTCTTCTTTCTCTTTTCAGACTCCTTTGCAGCAGAGGTTTTAACCTCTGTTGGGATGTCCTTGAGAGGAATGACTTTAGCTTTTGGAGCTTTAACACCATCAGTTGATGTAAAGTCCATTGGCTTGAAATTTTCAAGAATATCACACTCATCAGACCATTTTGGTTTAAACTGATAATCTTCAAGCTCCTCAAAAGTAGAGGATCCCATTGGTCTGTCAAGTGTGATTTTGTTACCAAGTTTGTCAGTGATTTTCACTTCTTGGCCATTCTTGTTTGTGGGGATGAACTCAGTGGTTACATCAGTGGTTTGAACAGATTTTCCAAAAGCAGTGTTTTCATCATCATGTTTTCTATAACCAACACCAAATTTCACATTGCTTTTTATCTGTTTTTCAAGCATAACCTCATACCCTTTGCATGATTCCACCCATCTTTCACAGGTGATCTGGGTGGACTCCAACTCCTTTTTGCAAACTTGGTATTTTTCTACCATAGTTTGGAGTTGAGTTTTGGTTATGCTTTGTTCTTCTTTCAGACTGCTGATCTCTTTTTCCTTTTCAGTCAATTTGTTTTTAAGTTCTTTTAAAGACCTTTCAAATTTGACTTCATCAGTTAAGATTTTATCCCGAAGGTTTTCATTTACCTCTTTGATGTTTGCAAAAGCAATAATGCAATTGTCAGAACACAGTTTTTCAAGAACTTGAGGTGATACCTTGGCAGCAGCCATCATTGCACAATCACATTGATGATTTTCTTCATCATCAGCTCTTTCTTCTTTCTCACCTGCTTTCTCATCTTTCTTTTCTTCTTTGTCTTCTTCGGACCATGGATCTGCCAGTGGTTCAATCAGGGTTCCTGAACTTTCTCCCAGCAGTAGTTCACCAGCCACAGCAGTAACCACTGCTTCAGTCACCTCATCCACTGTTTCATCACTTAGCTGTTCACCTTCAGTTTCAACCCCCTCTGGTATTGACTCTAATGCCATCAAACAAAATTCATCATTAGAAGGTTCATTAAAAGCATAGAGTGCAAAATTTTCATCACCAAGCTCATCAGGCATGCTGCTCCAGTCAACAAAGCCTTGAGTGAAAAAGCTTTGCTGATCTGGTTGTACCACTGCTGGAGCAGCTGTTTGAGGTGCAGCTGGTTGCACTTGTGCCTGGGGGACAGGGGTTTGAACATACTGAATTTGTGGGACAGTAGTTTGGACATAATGCACAGGCATAGGGGCAGCAGCATAATGAGCAGTGTTAACATGTGCTGCAGGGGTATATTGGGTATAATGCACAGTGCTTTGATTTTGAGGTCTAGGGTTTGAGCTAGGATGAGTAATTATAGGACCAGTTGTTTGACTCCTGCATTCCCTAGCGAAATGACCTAGCCTATTGCACTTGTAACACTTGATTTTCGATTTATCCAACCCAACCCTTAGATTCCCATGTAAACCTGGGAATTTTTGCCCTGTTCTTTTGTAGAATTTGCTAGTTCTAACACTGAGCAAAGCCAATTGGTGCAGGATGTCCATCTCTTTTAAGTCAGTGGGATCAAAATGTTGTAAATCATTGAGTTCAAAACACAAATTATCTGACATCTGGTTTTCAGTGTTTGCAGTAAAAGCATAATTTGCAGAGTGAGGATCAGGGTTGGTAAAGTTACCACCAGCTGTTATATCAATGAAATGATCATAACCCTGTTCCTTACTACTGCTACCAGATTCTTCCTGACCAAGAAGAGCTGTGCTACCGAATGAGTAATCATCAGTGGCTTTTCCAGACTCTTACAACTTCTTTTTCTGGTTCAACTCCCTTTAATAAGTCAGGAGTCTACCATGAAGTTGGGTCAGGGTCAGATCTTTGAACTCAACAGAGTTTCTAGTCACAAATGCAATTGTGTCCCATTTATCAGGTAGTGATCTAAGAAACCTGCTATTTTGGGTTGATTTTGGAAATTCAACCTTAACAAGTCTTAGCTCACTGATGAGACAACTGAAATGTTCAAATTGTTGGGTCAATGTTTCACCCTTAATGTGACAAAAGGTTTCATACTGCTGATTCAGAATTTCCCTATTGTTTTCAATAACTTCTTCAGTACCCCCAAGCTGTTCCTTCAATGCATCCCATAGCTCTTTGGCACTGTTACAATGTAACAGTCCAGCATAGATCTCATTTGGTAATGCAGATGCTATGATGCTAAATGCTTTGGCATCCAGTTCGAACTTTTGAAAATCAGTTTCAGTATAGTTTTCATAAGGTTTTGGTACGTTCTTCTTTGGATCCTCAGCACTTGGCACCATAGGAACATGGGGACCAAAAACAACAGACCTCCAACATCCAGTGTTCTGTTGAGTAAGGATGTGACCCATCCTTCTCTCCCAGATGTTGTATTCATTACGTTTAAGCATAGGTGGTTTAAAAAGCGAGCCAACATTATTCTTATCATCTTGTGATTGTGACGTCATCCTGGTTGTTTTACAGGCACTGATTAATCAACTTTAATGGTGATTAAACCTTACTCTGTTTTTCAATAAACTGAATAAACTATCGATATCAACGATTTTGAGCTGAACTATTTATGTCAAAATGATTGTTAAATCAAATTTGACTGTCCAAGCTCTGATACCAATTGTTGGATCTGAGTTTGGTTTTGATTGTATTTTCTGTTTGAATTGAAATGGAAATGGATGAGTTGTGCAGCGGAATTAATATGGAAACAAACTTTGCATACAATCAAACGAGAGTATTGCTTTGATCAAGACATTTTCAACAAAGAACCGAATGATTGAATTTAATTTCAATAACGATTACAAAGTAATGCTTGAATACAAACTCCCCCTCAGCTAGAGCTCAGTGTTTGTTCGTGCAAAGAAGACGGTGTTGCAAAGAGCTAATAGAACAGTACAGAGCACTGTTCTATTTATAGGCACTAGCAAACCACTGAGCATCTTAAGCTGACGTCACCATAAAAGTGACATCTAACCTCCTAACAAACTCTAACCTCTGATCTATACAAACACTGCTATACTAATACATTACATAAAGATAGAATAAACAACTGCTGCATCCCTCCACTGCTGTGAACCCAGCAGTACTTGTCCGGATCAGCAGTGCTTTGAAACAAAGCAGTAGATTGAGCAGCAGGGCTTTAGTCTTCTATCAGACCTTTACTTGAACAGCAGTTGTAGGTCAGCAGTTTACACGATCAGTAGATAGGAGGTCAGCAGATGTTGAAATCACTTTCAAGGGGAGAGACTTGTATGTAAACATCTGCTTATTCTGGATCCACTGCTCTGATCCAGTTTTGGCTTTAATTATCTGTTCCTCTGGTAGGGTTCAATCCCAACAGTATGGTATGGTAATGTGTGGTGTGCATTACGATGGTGTACCTTATACAGCCTTAGTTGTATGTGAGTGTGCGAAAAGAATCAAATCAAACAGTTTACCACCCGGATTTACAAGATCAAACATACAAAATTCATGATCCTAGCATCCTTTTTATCGAGTGTAAACAGATCTATTAACATTCATTAGTTATCCTTTTGAATAAACCGTGCACATTCATCATCATATTCTCATCGTTTCTAACATGGAAATCATACAACTTCACCTATGATCTGTAACACCCCGAAAATATAAATCCATTATTATAAATTTAATGTTGGTAATAAACAAAATAAACTAACTAGGAATAAAAATAACCTAGTTAGTTAGAAGTCTTGTAGTAATATGGGAGTTGATTAAAAACACCTAAAATAAAACTTGATAATAGTTGAAGGGCTAAAGGTGTTAAAATTGAAACTAGTTTTATAAAACAAAAATTAAAAGTCCTAAACACACACTGGCGTGTGTGTCTGGATCGATCAAACACAGGGAGCGACCAAACTCCTCCCTTCAAACCCTAGTTCTAGCAATTTGATCAAATTGAAAGCTCAAATCTGTTCCAAATCGATTCCCAAGCATATATTAGTGATCATCTCAGTGAAGTGATCATAAGGTATGTAAAAATATACAATTTGGTTTCATCTCAACTTCTTGATAAATTGAGAAATTGAAACCTAGATTTGATTAGTTGATGTTTGGGTGAAATTAGAAGATGAAAATGTGATTAGGAGTAACCCTAGTCAATAACTTGCTAAAATTATGCTTAAAATTATGGAATTCAAGGTTTCCCATCTAAGTGTTAAATGAGTTTTTGTTGAACGATAAGGAACACTAGGAATGTGATCATAAAAATGGTGTTAATGGTTTACATGAAGTGAATCTGATGTTATTATGCATGTTAGAAGTGATAAACTTGCAAAAAAGTGTATGAATTTGGCTAAATAGTTAAGTCATGTACTTGATAATGGATTATGTAAAAAAGATACCCATAAGGTGTTTGTTAAAATGCCTAAGAGAAAGCTAAGATAGTAAATTTGGGATAAAAACGCATGTTTAACTGATATGGCAAATTATGCGTAATATGTTATGAAAAGAGTTCTAAACGATATTTGGTTGAGATCTATAGGCAAGGAAACCGGGACGTCAAGCAGACATGCCGGTGGCGATACGCATTTGAAAGGAGCGCTTTGAAGGTACGTAACTATTAGTTTCGTCAATTCGTACAAAAATGTTAGTTATAGCTAGTTAATAATATCGTAGTGTGAAAAGAGCGTTTGATGTATCATTGAAGTGACGAAGTTCACTCGATAGATCAAACGGGTCAAATTGAATAATTGTTGTATGTTTGGTAAGCCATAGAAGTGACGAAGCTCACTCGGTAAACCAAACGGATCAAGATAGATGGTTAAAGTATGATTGAATTAAGTAATATGGGTTAAAAAGAACGGTTAGAATTGTTCGGTATATTATAGAAATGGGTAAGACCATGGTTGGAACAAGTTGGTTGTCAATGAAGTGAAGGTCCTCACTCGACAACCAAACGGGTCAAAACTATGCTTTAAGACGATGACGTAAAGGTCACCTAATGTGTTAGTGATAAAGTGCATACACCAAGTAATGGATATGCTAAGCTCGAGCTAAGGAACTGTTAGGCCCTAAAGTGTGAGACTGACGCATCAAATTAACACAACGGGTTATGGTTACGAACTGGGCTTTACCGGGTTAGTTTATATTAGGTTGTGGACCTTTATAGGTCACTTGGGCCAAGCTTTAGGCCATGTAGGCCAAGCAGGCCCAAGGGAAGCCCATGTAGGGAAGTGGGCTTGAGTTAGTATATAAACAAGTTTTTAACTTGTTTTTAGGTTTGAACCTCTAGGAGCCTCATAGTTTCAGAATTCCTACAGAGAGGGAGTGAGAGGCGATTGGAGTTGTGAACACTTGTACTAGACGGTTTTGCTTTTCAAGTAATAGAATCGTGTGCAAGTGTTGAAAGTGATTTTGTATTGTTCTTTGTTCTTCGTTTTTTCTGGTTTTCGTGGTTATTCTTGAATCTCACCAAGTTTGGATTCCGCACAAACTTGGTGATTGTTTGATATCATTGAAAGATCCGGTTAATCGGGACTTACAATTGGTATCAGAGCCTTTAGAACCTATTTCTAGGCTCGGTGTGATAACAAGGATTCAAGATTTTTGTTATTTTTGGGTTGGTGTTCTTCGCATTCTTCGTGTTCTTGGTTTGTTCATCCGAATTTTATCAAAAATCGTTACATTTTGGTATTTTGATCGTATTGGAAGTTGTTAAAGGATAATCTTTTGAAAAGATTTGAAATAAAAAAAAAATTTGATTTGAAAATTCCATTATTTTCGAACCGTTTCCTAATCAATCATTTTAAAAAGTTTTCAACTATTTCCTAATTTAAAAATTGATTTGACAACTGTTTCCATTGTTTTCTGGATTTTGTTCACCGTACCGAGTTGCAACCAACACATCATCTTCAGTGGTCTCGACTCATCACCCTAACACGGTCTCGAGTCTTCGACATCTCTACAACAACTTTCAAGGTCTCGAGTCATCATCACCTCACTGGTCTCGAGTCATCTTCTTCTGAGCAATCTCGAGTCGCAACCACGGTTCCGAGTCGCAACCGAGATCTCGAGTCATCAACATCCACTGTCTCGAGTCGCAACCACGGTTTCATCAATCAACCTTCTGAGTCGCAACCAAGGTCTCGAGTGGTGTGTTCTCGACAGAGATTTTGAGTTATCTACACTTCAGATCTCGAGTGGCAATCTCCATTTCACAGTCTCGAGTCATCTTCACCACAGTTTCGACTTCATAGTCTCGAGTCATCTCATTTCACAGTCTTGAGTCATCTGCTGTTTCATCTCTGTCTTCTCCGCTTCACTCCCACTGGCGACCAAACCTGCAACTATCATCATCTCCATTTGAATTTTCAACTTCTGATTTCGAGTGCCGGTTTCGAGTACACCACCTCCGATCATCATCAGCACCTCCGGTCACCATTGCAGTCACCTCCACGTTCTTTGTTTGCCATTAGCAACTCCGGCGCATCATCGCATCACACATCACCGTCATCATTCTTCTCCAGTCGTCACCACCTGCAACGATGAACTTGTTTTGAAAATCAGAGTGACGGCTGAAGATTGAAATTAGGGTTGCGGTTTGTTTCTGAACGAAGAAGACAGACATACATACTGTTATTATTTTGTTTTTAATAAGATTTTAGGTTTTAATATATTATAATTATAACAATAATTAATTAATCATTAGGTCATCATTACATAATTATTAATTAAAATATATTAATATATTAATAATAATAGTAATACTAAGTTTTCTTAAAAAAAAAATAATAAAAAAAGGGGAGGTTTGTTTGGTGTGACAAGTTTTGACAGGTTTGGAGGCGCGGTACAGGAAGCTGGTTCGAGCATTTTTCAAAGGGGTTTGAGTTAGCGAGTACACAGGTTCTCGCTTTGGGCTTGTGTTGAGAAAATAGTTAAAAGATCACATTTTTGGGGAATCACTTCTTAAAAATGTCTTCTAAGAGAGAGGTGCTTGAGCAGGAACTCCAAGGATTCAGATACTCATATGGTGAATCTATAGAAGCACTTACAGGCCGGTTTGCTGAACTGCTCTCTAAAATGGAGAAGGCAGAGATGGTGGTGTCTACTCACACGAGCAACATAAAGCTTCTAGATGCTATAAAAGGGATTCCAGATCAGGCGAACTGTAGTTGGTTTAGCAATGTTAATCAGATAATATTGACAACCGACTGCTACTGTTACAAAATGAAGTCAGATGAGCTGATCTCACTCATCAAATCATATGACAATGCTGACAAGCAGTCTACTCAAGGCAACACATCTGATGCAGTTTGCTCACCCACTCGTGAAGCAATTTGCTCACCCACTCGTGAAGAGATACTTTCTGTCTTTTGCACTCCTACGTGTAGAGAAAGAAATGAGGCATATCGGTTACACAACGCTGAGTTGATCCAAGATTACAAAGACATAAAGAATAAAAATTTTACTTTATCAAAGAATGAAAAGCTTTATAAAGATAAAATTGAAGCTCAGCGAAAAGACATCATCAAACTTAAGGATGATGTAAGTGTAAAAACAGCCCATTTCTTAGATGCCCAGGAGAAAGTATGCATTTTGACTAAAGAACTGGAGGATATCAGAGATAGATATCAAATAAATGAACTCAATATTAAGAAATATGATTCTTCCAGCAAACTAGTTAAGAATTTGTGTGATCAACAGCTTGCATATAAGAAAAAGAAAGGATGTGGATTGGGTTACAATCAGGCTCCTCCTCCTTACAATGACAATTACACATACTTACCCATGACTGAGGAGGAATTGATGAATGAGGACAAGATGGCTTACGGTCAAAAATTGACAAGTCATCATTTAACAGCAATTCTGTTGATAATAAACGACCAACTCCTTCAATGAACTTTATTTCTAAAGGCACTTTTGATTCTAATGCTTCGTCTACATGTGCAGATGAAGTTGTTGAAGTAAAGGTTGAAAATGTCGTTGGAGATGAACAAGCAGCAAATTCTCATGTGTGTGACATTTTTGGCTCGTTTTTTCACTCTGTGTTTAATTTCAGGCCTGATGGTTTGGGCGAAAACGTAAATGCTTGTGTGACAGAGACTGAAATGGCAAACGAAACGAATGAGCCAGCTGAACCATCTGATTCCAAATGTGAATCATCGGAAGCAGCTGATTCTGAGAAATTGGAATCAGTTGATTCTAGTGGATTCAGCTCAAAGGCGTCATGTGCAGAACTGTCTTGTGCTGAAAATTCGTCTAATGTTTCAGCTGAAGTTTTTGCTGAAGTTTCTGGTGTTTCATCTGATAAACCAGAAGTCTCGGATCCTACCAAAGCTGATGAAGAGAAAACTGACGTGAACAAGGCTCCAAGTACGCAAGCTGAACAATCTGAGCCTTCTGTTAGTGATGAAAAGGTTCAGATCAAGCAACTAGAGCCGAAGCGATCAGGTAAAGGACGCAGAAATAAGAAGCCTAAACATCACAGACGATCAGGCTCTCCACAGTCCTCAACGGGCAGCAATAGTCCTCAAAAGACCCGTGACGTGAAAAATGCTTTTGTTAAGCCAGTCATTAATGGCAAATGTGAGAAATATGCATTTGACTGTGCTAACAAAGCTTTCAGAAAGACTGGTGAGATTTATGAACAAGACTTGCAGTCTAAACAAAACAAGAAGAATCAAAAGAAATCTCCACCACAGAAGGCCCCAGCAAACGACAAGTACAGACATCCAAATTCATCCTCGTTTGCAAGAAATGTGCAAGGAAAACAAGCACAAAAAGGACCAGTTCATCCTTTAGGGCCTGCAAGAGCTACACAAGATGATCAGAATGCCTTCTACGTGAAGAGACAAACATGCTTCAATTGCGGCATTGCTGGTCACATTGCTCGGAACTGCACAAATCATCCCCATGAACCGTATTATGCTCAAAATCAGAGGGTTACACCTAAGGATAACTACCATTCTAGGCCAATGAAGGTTTCATCACCTAAGGCAATGAAGAATGTGAATCCCAAGGTTAAACTTTCTGATGGGGATTGGAACACTGCTAAAAACAAACGCAAGGCTGTTCAAGAACAAAAATGTTTTTTTCTAAAACTAACAAGCCTGAATTAGCTAAAGTTGATCAACCGAAGGCAACAAACACGTTTGTTAAACCGAAACAGATTTGGAAACCCAAATCCAAAGCAGAAACGTCTCCAATCCTTGAAATGAAAGGGGACTTATGTTTAAAGGAAGTGTCTTATTTTGATGCTTCAGGAAATCCCAGGACCACGATGGCCTGGGTACCCATGTCTTACTAATCTCCTTACCTTTCAGGAACAACTAAGGAGGAGCTGTTGACAATCTCTGGAATGTTGATAGCGGTTGTTCCAGAGATAAAAAACGGGTAACATTTCACTGTTGCAAAAAGTTCAAATTTTTTTTACAGATGATATGTTTCCTTTGGAGGAGATTAGAGAAGTAAGATAAGATCAGTAAAAGGTACCGTTTAAATTCAGTACTTTGATTTGAATTTGATTAGTCTTCAATCTAATGACGGAACGGTTAAGCAAAAATATTTTTTCTTTTTCTTAGTTCATTACTTTGTATATAAATTGTCCTTTCTCTAGTATATGGTAAATTTGCGCAAAAATACAAGATTTATGCACAAATTTAGGGGGGGAGAGGAACATATAGATAGATATAGAGTTTAGGAGGAAAAAACTCAGAAAAAGAAAAATACAAAAAGAGTTTGCAGTATATATATATATATGCATTGTTTTAGGGGGAGAAATTGAGAAAAATACAAAAACATTTGAAAAATGAAAAAGGCAAAAATAAAGATTGCATGATATGGGAAGTGAAATAAATGTTCGTGTTAAAGGGTTTGACTAACACATGTAAGGTGCCATAGCTGAAAAGACTAGGATCTACTGTGATATGTCGATAGGCTTGACGCTCAAAATGATAAAAGATACTAAGTGATATAAACATAACGAACTATGTACCATGTGGGTAACATACCAACGGCGTATGATTTTATGGCCTTAAATCTTGCGTTGATAGATAGCCTGCATCTGAGGTTTCGGGTCTTTATATTGTTGAATCATCCGGTGATATCTTGGCTGTCCTTCTGTTGCATCCAGATTATATGCAGACCTAGACATAGTCAAGATATCTTAAAAGATCCCAAAGAGGACAAAAACCCTCAGGAATAAAATCTCAAAATGAGAAAATTCCAAATGCTTAAAGAGCCAAATTCGTACCAAAATGGTATTTGCCTCGCCCTCGTTGGACAAAATCATTGGTCGCTCTGCTGTACGAAAGTACTGACCTGTCACCAATGGTCTGACGTTGTAAATCAAAAAGGATGACATCAGTATACTCACCTGTTACGATGAATCGTTGTGCTTACCTTGATCGCGGGGGTATGACTTGGAATGGGACACAAGGGTATAATAGTATAATATTACCTTAAGCATATCACGAAGTTGAAAAATTGAAAGTTGAGCGTTAAAGTTTAAGTGGACAAACATATTGGCAATCGCATAGACCAGTTTGATTAGGCTCGTACTGAAAAGTGTTCCTTAGTCTGCCTGAGAACGAATTTTGATCCCATTGCAATTGTAATTGTATATTATGGTAGTTGTTTATATTTTGAGTTTTTATTTGTTTTTAGTTCTTAAAAATTAAAAAAATTAAAAAATTAAAAAATACAAAAATAGTGTCTTGCTTTTCTATAAAATCGAAAATCCAAAAATAGAGTGTCTATTTGTTTTTCTTAATATTAAAAATGTCACCGTTCTTGAAGATTTGACTGATCATCAAAAGTTGAAAGAATTTAAATTGTGAAATCCGAGTATAAGTACTTGGATGTACCTAGTGTTCATATGGTACTCTCCCTGTTGCATAAGGAATGTTTGCTTATGAGTTTGTGAGCATGTGCAGAACTTGATTTCAATCAAGAACAGGGATTGATGAATATTGAGATGCTGTTCGTTGCTGAAGACGCCTGAAGCAGCACTACAACAAGATGTACCTGAGTCAGAAGAACCGGATACGAAACGCCGTCTGATAATGAAAGTGCATTTGAAGAAGTACCATGAACCTGCTTGAAAGAAAAAGACTGAAGAAGAAGAGAGCTGCTGAGAATCCTCCTCTCACATTCTTTTTGACAAAGATTTTTCAAGCAAAGCTGATCGAGATCCTGATATGAAGCTAACCACAAGAGCTGAAGAAAGAGACCCAGTGCTGAGAGTTCAGAAGTCCAGAACTTCCACAACATCTGCAGCATAGCGATAACCATAGACTTCGTTGAAGACGTTGCTGAATTCATGCCATGAAGACAATTTGATGGCATCAGTCTAGGGGGAGATTGTTAGGCCCTAAAGTGTGAGACTGATGCATCAAATTAACACAACGGGTTATGGTTACGAACTGGGCTTTACCGGGTTAGTTTATATTAGGTTGTGGACCTTTATAGGTCACTTGGGCCAAGCTTTAGGCCATGTAGGCCAAGCAGGCCCAAGGGAAGCCCATGTAGGGAAGTGGGCTTGAGTTAGTATATAAACAAATTTTTAACTTGTTTTTAGGTTTGAACCTCTAGGAGCCTCATAGTTTCAGAATTCCTACAGAGAGGGAGTGAGAGGCGATTGGAGTTGTGAACACTTGTACTAGACGGTTTTGCTTTTCAAGTAATAGAATCGTGTGCAAGTGTTGAAAGTGATTTGGTATTGTTCTTTGCTCTTCGTTTTTTCTGATTTTCGTGGTTATTCTTGAATCTCACCAAGTTTGGATTCCGCACAAACTTGGTGATTGTTTGATATCATTGAAAGATCCGGTTAATCGGGACTTATAGGAACCCTTAATGTTGGGTTAAAAGGGTAGAACTTTAACTAATAAAATTGCGTAAAGCGGCATGCTTGAAACATTGGAAAACAAGTGTGATTCTATTGCGTGCGTAAAACCATGGGATGGGTGTGATACGCCATAGTTGACAAGCCCGGGGAATTGGGTAATTAAGTTAGAAATTTAAAAGAAAGAATGTAGTAAGGTTTGACATATAACCAAACGGGTCGAATAAATAAAAGGGAAATTTTTAGGCGATTAGCCTATAAACAAGATTTTATGCAAATAATGATAATAAACGGGTCCGTAATTAAATTACGGATGCGTTGGAAAAAGAATCGCGAAAAACAAACTTATAGAACAAAAGTTATGGTCATTCAAAGTTGACTTTTTGGAAAATTTGGAGCTGGGCGAATATGCAGGTCCAGGGAGTGGACCTGCTGGAAAACCGACTCCCCCACGACACGCGACGGGGAGCCTTAGTCCTGGCGCGACTCGCGGGACCGCTCGCGGCCCGCGAAAGGTTTAAGGGTGTCTCTCTCGTGGCGCGAGAGACCTACTTCCGAAATTTTATTTTTGTTTTCATTTGTTTGGTATTAGAACTTGAATATACTTGATTATATGATGTCAAAACTAACATTTGAGATGGTTTTGATGTTAGGTGTTGTAGATGATATCCCGGATGCCGATCAAGCTTATAGCAAGAACCGAACACCATACTTTTGAAGCTTCCGCAAATTATGTCTTTTATTAGTTGAAAATGGAACATGTAACTCTTAATGCCATACTATGTAGGTTTTAAACTAGTAGGGATGTAAATTCTAACCACTTTGATCATGTATGAATCCTAAACATAACAAAGTTTTTGTTAATCCGTATTTTCCTTAAACTAATGGTGTATTTAGTAGTAATTTTATGATAAAATGAGACGGGTCTTACAAGTTGGTAATCAGAGCTCAAGGTTGTTAACAAAGTGTGTTCGGTTCGAAGCTTGATCAAACATCTGGTAAGAATTAGTTATTTAGTAGATTTTAGTAGAACATTAGAAAAGGAACTTGATTTGATGTGCACGGGAAGAGCATGTTAACACACTCGAACCCAGAAAGTACACTAAATGAGAATGGTTAAAGCAAGTTATGAACTTGGCTAAACCTAAGTAAATAAAGCGTATGTTATAAATTGAAATGTTTAACAATTGGTATAAACATTTCAGTTTCAAGATGGTCGATGAGGGTAACGATGATACGGTGCCGACAGTCACCGAAGAAATGAGGGAAGTGATTGCCGAAGAAGTAGGAAAGGCAATCGAAAACAGTTTATCCGGGTTTATTGATAAGATCCAAAGTACGGTGCTTACAATAGTCGAAGAACGGATCAAAAGGTTGGAAGATAATGCCAACCAAGTGAAGGAAAAATCAGGAGAATGAAAGGCGTGTTCATACAACAAGTTCATGGCTTGCAAACCGCCAATTTATAACGAGGAGATTGATCCGATACTATGCCAACGATGGCTAAGCAACATCAAGGGAGTGTTTGAAAGGACCCACTGTGATACGAGTGACTTCGTAGCTTACGATACGGGTCAGTTAAGAGGCCAAGCGAAAGATTGGTGGGACAATAAGAAAAAGGAGATTGGGAATGAAGTGGCGAAGGCTATGACATGGGATGAGTTTAAGGCACCGTTCCTTAAACATCATAATCCCAAAGCGGTCATCAACAGAATCAATGAGGAATTTATCCAGTTAAGGCAAAAGGGTGAATCAATTGATAAGATCACGGGTATCTTTCTTGACAAACTGAGATTCTGTGACGAGTTAGTGACGACCGAAGAGCAGAACCATACTGAGTGCCGAATATCGGGAGTTCATGACTCCCTCAAAATACGAGACTCTCACCGAGATCATAAACACTGCTCGGGAAAGAAAGATTGAGCTGAAGAAGCAAGTCGAGTAGGGTGAACGAAGGGCACAATTTGTTAATCCGAGTCCTACAAAGAAGGCACGGAAGACTGAATCAGCAAAGAAATAGGAGGTGAAAGGCGGGTCGCCGAGTTGTAAGGTATGCGGGAAAGGGCACAAGGACGAGTGTCGTTTTAAGGATAAACCATGCCCTATATGCGGGAAGACAGGGCATACAGCTTCGCTATGTCTGGGAAAAGTTTCAGTTTGTTGTAAATGCTACCAGCCGGGCCACAAGAAATCTGAATGCCCAGACTTGGTCGGAAAGAAAGATGGCAAGAGTTCGCAAGCAGAAACTCACAAGGCAAAGGCCAGATCTTTCCAGCTAACCGCGACCAAGGCAAAGATAGAACCCGATGTGGTCTCAGGTATATTCGCCATAAACTCAATTCCTGCACGTGTGTTATTTGATACGGGTGCGAATAAATCTTTTATTTTACATGGATTTATTCGACATCCTTCATTCTTATTAACCAAGTTACATATGCCTTTAGAAGTAGAGATAGGTGATAATAAGAGCTTTATTGTGTGTGATGTGTGCCAAGATTGTAAGTTGAGTATCGATGGTGAAGAATACTCAATAGACTTGATCCCGATGTCAATGGGAGAATTTCAAGTAGTGGTCGGGATGGATTGGTTATCCTGACATCACGCGAAGGTCGTGTGCTTCCGTAAGGAGATAAAACTGACGTCTCCAAGCGGAAAACACGTTACCATTTATGGCGAAAAAGGGGGTAATCCCGTAATATATTCAATGTTAAAAGCTCACAAGCTTATGAGACGTGGATGTGGAGCGTTTATAATATACGCAAATGAACCGAAGAAGGAATCACCGAAGGTTGGAGACGTACCGGTGGTACGCGAGTATGAAGATGTGTCCGGAAGACTTACCGGGAATACCGCCTGAATGGGAAGTAGAATTCGGGATCGAATTGGTTCCGGGTGCAAAACCCATAGCTAAGGCGCCATATCGGCTCGCGCCATCAGAACTGCAAGAGTTGATGTCTCAGATTCAAGAATTGCTTGACAAGGGGTTTATTAGGCCGAGTGTGTCTCTGTGGGGTGCACCGGTATTATTCGTGAAGAAGAAGGATGAGAGTATGCGGATGTGTATCGATTACCGGGAGTTAAACAAACTCATGGTGAAAAAGCGATACCCACTCCCAAGAATTGACGATTTATTTAACCAACTACAAGGCGGAAGTTGTTTTTCGAAGATAGACCTTAGATCGGGATATCATCAGTTAAAGGTCAAAGAAGAAGATATACCAAAGACAGCCTTTTGTACACGGTATGGACATTATGAGTTCCTCATGATGTCCATTGGGTTGACAAATGCACCCGCGACCTTCATGGATCTCATGAACCGGGTTTGCAAACCTATGCTAGATAAGTCGGTGATTGTGTTCATCGACGACATCTTGGTTTATTCGAAGAATTTAGCTGATCACGCGCATCATCTACGCGAAGTATTGGAAATACTTAGACGAGAAAAGCTCTACGCAAATGTAACAACCCGCATGTCCGTGCGTTGTTACCACTCGTTATACTCGTTACGCCTAGCACCAGAGATTCGGATCATAATGTAGCTATATCGCATACATCGCTATTTTGCAGTATTTTCGCATATAACGCATACTTTATCGCTATCACATCACATTGCACTTGCTGGCAACCACGAAGATATCAAATGAGGACCAATTCTACCCTCCTTGATAGCCGTGATGTGTCGCAGTGCAACTCATTACTCAAAACGCACATCGCATCACACACATTAACGTTCACGATGACGTTGAGTGAGGACCTATTCTACCCTCCTCGATGACCGTGAAGCATCGCAAGGCAACGCATATTCGAAACGAAACCCGGTTATTGTATCGCAACTTTGAAATATGGATATATATATATATACGAGCCAACGTAGCTAATTATAATAAATATATGGAAATGTGGATGAGAATATGTAACCAAACTATCACAACGCTTAGCAATCGAAACGGAACGCCAGAACTAAGCTCGCCGGAGGCGTTTGATCGAATGGCCATCCGATCGGACAGCCATCCGATCGGACAACCATCCGATCCGATGCACTGCACCGCCTTTCTCATCCTTTGCCTATAATACCCCACTTGTCACATCAACAACAGTTGATATGACTGCTCTCTCTCGACCAGACGCCTTCTCGCCATTTTCTCTCGATTTCTCGCAATTCTTGTAAGTTTCTACCTCAAATCTTCTACTGCTATGATCCACACACACTCCTTCATCGTTCTCACCATCAAATCTCACTTCTTCACCATTAAATCTTTGGATTTGAGCCGTTCTAAGGTGATGTCATCATGAAGTTCTTAGGAATAATGAAGTATGACCTCATCTCATCAAGAACAGTCCAGATCTGATGGATTCCACGGAGAATAAACAATAAACTTGCACAAATCTAAGCCGAATCAAAGTTTTCTAAGTTTTTCTTCAAATTTTCCTAACTTATCACTCGAAACCGGTAGCAACAGACCTCGTACAGACCTTCTACTTTTCCTATAGTGAAGTGTCAGTTTGAGAACTGGTTCCTATCGACGAGATGACCGGCTTGTCGTGTTAAACATGAATAACCATCAAGAACAGTTAACTGATCGGATGGGGTGATTCCCATCTGATCCGGTGACTCGGACCTGGTGGAGTTCCATTGTTTAGCTCGTAGTCGTAACGTCTCGATCAAATCGCAAAAACTTAACGAGATAGCCAAGATGTAAAAGGATAAGATTGCGGGATGGGTTACCGTCCGATCGGATTGCTGTCCGATCGGACTGCCACCCGATCGACCTGCAATCCGGTCGGGTTACACTTGGGGTCAAGACTTAATCAAATTTTCAAACATTCAAGGATCCGAACAACGAACGGATTGCCATCCGAACGGACTACCGTCCGATCGAACGACCATCCGATCGGCTGACTTTTGGATCCTCAACAACGTTTTACAAATCCTCGTCACACATCAGTTCCAACGGATTGTCACCCGATCGGGTTTCCACCCGATCGAGCAACCAGTCTGCTGTGAACTTATCAGCAACCAAAGTGCCTTGCCAATCGGATCACCGTTCGATCGAACAGCCACCCGATCGACCGGCCGTTCGATCGACCGACCTGAAAGGTAGAGATACTTCTCTGTTTTCAAAATGCTACAATGAAAACTTCAAAAGGCAAACCATCATACACGAACACATCTTCACCAAACGAGGTGACAATCCAATCGAATGGCCATCCGATCGGATGACCATCCGAACGGATTGCCATCAGATCGGATTACCATTCGACACTTGGTTCACTCGCCACCGTTTAACGCACTGTTCGACGCTTACGCTATCAAATTGAAACCAGGCTAATCTCAGACGCGCTCCCATCAATCCAATCAAGTTGTGTTTGCTTGCCGAACACCGATTGTGAGTATACTTGAACCCTTTTTGCTTTTGCACTTTTGGGTGTAACATACGTTGCTATCAAATCGAATTACATCAAATGCTTAAACTACTTATCACTTGCGAATGACTTACGTGCATAGTTATACGTGATGCTAGTTACATATGTGCTAGGACTTATACTCGCGACGTCCCACCATGACTAGTATAGTACTATTGCGCCCGACGGGGTCTAGTTTAGCAATCGCAATCGCAACTCGAGGACTTAGCTGGTAGTATCAGTTTTGTGAGTATATATGTCGTGTATTACGTTTATGCATGTGGAAATTCGCAGCTTTTATCTTTTACACTATTACATATCAAACCTGTATACTCGCCAATACTTTTGTATTGACATTATTTTAACGTATGTTGCAGGTTTAGTAGCAGTCTACATCAAATCAAGCTAGGATGTCTAGAAACACACCTAAAATCTAGGTTGTCGGATTTGAATTGTTTGAGAGAACAGGAAATTTGTGACAGCTTGTGTGATTGTAATTGTTTATTACTATGGGATAATGAACGCATTAAATACTGTCGCAATATAGTTGTTATGGATTCTCTTGAGCAATCTGATTCACCTAGTGCCGCGCCCCGATGATTCCGCCATCGGTTGGGGTGTGACAGATTGGTATCAGAGCCATAACTATAGGGAATTAGGCCAGACTTGACCTAGTCCGGGCCAATGTCTTAGAAACGACCTAGTCTATAGTCTAAGTACCAACAGGCCAACTCGTACGAACCCAGTAGGAGATTGTACGAGCCTACTTGATACTCTCGTTCGAATTCGCTAAAAGCTACTACTTCGCGTGAACACCGCATACTACAACTTCACATGAAGAGCCTTTCCTAAGGCTAGAATATTACTTAGCCTTTCCTAAGGCCAACCCAATACACACGTTTTCAAAAATACTCGCGTAACACAACCGAGTGATCAAGTCGAGATCAGGCATGAAAACCAAGAACTCTCGATAAGATCGCTCACTCAACGCGTTTTTCTAGCACGAGAACTTTCCGTTGAGCTAGGAGTGACATCCATATCTCAACGAAAGTCTCCATTTCAAAATCTAGTGGAACTCCCGAATTTATTCGAAGAGCACAACCACAGCTAGGAGCGAAGTTATTAAGTCAGGGGTGAAACCCGTATCTTAATAAACCGTTCCGCTCTTTATGAAATTATTTTCAAAAGCTCTCACCAAGGACTCGACTATAACGATAACTCAAGCCACGTGAAGACCGAAGAAGACGAATGCCATGAGCTGCATCCCAGTGGAAGCATAAGCCTTCTAGGGCAACGAGCGTGCACGAGCTGGTTGGTTATGGTTGAGTTACCTTGGGTAGTCGACGCCTAAACACCCGAGGCACTCTATCAATTTTTCTAGCTTACGACCCGCCGATTTTACGTTTTATGGAACCTATTTACGCTTATGTGTTTATGATTTAAAACTTTACGCTTACCGATTTCTCAATTTATCGATTTTCGCTCCCTAGTTTTGTAACCACACAACTCGCACAACCATCACAATCTAAAGCGAAAACCGAATGTTCGCAACAAAACGAATGTCTAATTTCTCGCTTTCGCTTTCATCCCTCAACGCGTCCTCGCACGTTCTACACCGACACGTATATGTGTAAGTATAAGCTACAACCAACTATATGTACGAAATGAATCAATTGTGTGAGAACTTAGGAATCTCGTGTCTCCTATGTGGCTCCTACGTGACATCTATTATATTAGTCGCTACAAGTTTGATCGCGCTCAATCGCATCGCAAACTCAAAATCATTATGATCGAATCTCACTCGAAAATCTCTCTTTGTCTAGATGCCTTCCAACAACTCTACCTCGAGACAAACAGCTAGGAGAAGAGCCAAACGAAGCGCCAAGAAGAGGATTACCTCGCTTGTGGCCAACGAAGTGGCCAAGGTCATTCCTCAAATTGTCGCTCAAGTGCACTCTCTTAGCAACTCTCGAACCCCGAAAGACTCTAAGACACGCCGCAATCTGCTTTCCTTTACAAACACTTCAAAGCCTGTGGCCCGATGGATTTCACGGGTGAAGGAGGTGTGTCCCAACTACTCCAGTGGTTCAAATCTATCGAAGTTACCCTTCGTCAGAGTGGGTGTCCCGATGGTTTTCGTACTACTTGTGCTACAGGAGTATTTCAATCGCAAGCACTCGACTGGTGGACAGCCGAACGTAACAAACGTGGGATCTCCGTAGCTTACGCCCTCTCTTGGGATGAGCTGAGAGAGCTCATGAAGAAAGAGTACTGCCCTCCCCACGAAGTCCAAAAGCTAGAAGGCGAATTTTGGAAAATCAAGCAAGTCGAAGGTGACAATGTTGGCTACACCGCAAGGTTTAAACAGCTTAGCATGATCTGCCCCAGTCAAGTCAACACTTCGGAAAAAGCCATCATGAAGTACATTCGCAGCTTGCCTGAGTGTGTGGGCGATTTTGTCGAAGCTGCAAGACCTGCTACCATCGAAGAAACCTACCGCTTGGCCGCAGAAATCAATGACAAACGAGTCTTGGACGGATTTTTCTCCAAGAATCCTGTCAAACAAGCTCATCAAACAATCGTCATCGACTCTTCCGACAATTCCTCTGACGATTCCTCCGACAATTCTATCGACGATTCTTCAAGTGAGTCCTCGGACGAATCCTCCGACGCCAACGCACCGCTTCAGGAAGCTCAGTCCAACCGCAAACGAAAGACCATGAGCCCAAACTCTTCAACAACCGAACTGTCACAGCCAGAACCTCACTAAGCAATTCCAATTCACTCGAAGCGCGACTACAATGGAACTCATCCCCTGTGTCCCATATGTACGTATCATCACCCGCCAGAAGCTAATTGTTGCTATTGCGCAAATTACAACTGGTTGGTCATCTTACCCAGCACTGCCGCACGGGGCCGCAGACTTGAAGAATCTCAGCAACGATCGCAGTCTCCGCAAAAGTCCTCCACAGCAACATTTGTCATGCATCCAATGTTGTAGTAATGCTACGATTTTCGCCGTTAGTTTCTTTCATGTGTTGAATTTGTTCTATTTCTCGACGCAATGTGGACTCTATTTATCTCTCGCTTTCTCTCTCGTCTTCGCACTTAATCTAGAATCACACACATGCTATATTTTATATCACGATATAATGTGTTTTACCCTCACTACACCCTTAGAATAAGGTATGATAAACGTGCAAGGAATGATTAATCACGGGTGCACACGGGATTATTTTGGTCAGTGCACGGAGATCGTAGTGAGTTCTAATGGTGCCATAACGTTAAAAGCATGGTCGAGCGTGGTGGATACGCCGCTGGTACTTCCTATATATAAGCGTCTTGACCATGTCAACAAAGTGCGACATCTATTCATGGGACGCAAGTAGTAGGGGTAACGCAAGGTGTGCTTTGCCATACTACCGAAGTCTCGTGAAGAAAGTGCCACGTGGAGTTGAACGTTATTTAGACCTATACTCTTATGGTTATTTTCGACACACTACACTCATTCGCAAGGCGTAACAATTACATCGCATCATCACGAGACTTGCCGTAAGTCTGCAAACGCAATGCAAATGCCTCATCGATGGACTCTGGAGAGTCTACCCCTGCAGGGCAATTGCATCGACACAAGACTGGTCGTAAGTCTTTAATCGCAACTCAATCGCAATTTCGCTGGAATCTAACGCACATCACCCTCACAACACTTTAACGCTTAACTCATCTATTGATCTCATCGCTTCGATACTCGCATCGCTTATCGCTTCTAACGCTTATCGCTACCTATGTATGTTAGCACACATGACATCGATTCACGAGACGAAACTCATATGGATAAAACATGGTGGATACGCCGCCGGTACTTCCTATATATAAGTGTTTTAACCATATTAGCAAACTTTCGTGGAAACATGCCATGTGGGGCTTAATGTTGGTTAAATTGTGGAACTGTGGAAATTAATCGTACCGTGTATCGCTTATCGCGTACCGCTCATCGCTTATCGCCCGTCGGCTATCGCTAACGCTATCGCTAACGCTATCGCTTACCGTATCTGTGTTATCTGTGTTAAGTTAGCACACGTGACCTTGCTTCACGAGACGAAACTCATATGGTTAAAGCATGGTGGATACGCCGCTGGTACTTCCTATATATAAGTGTTTTAGCCATATCAGCAGACTTTTGTGGAAAAAGGCCATGTGGGGTCTAATGTTAGTTAAATTTTGTGGTGTTGATCATTTCAATCAAATCGCATTAATCGCATATTTCCTATCATTTGCAATGCATCGATCATCACCTATCGCTCGACGGTTGTCGCTATCGCTCGTCGCTTATCGCTTATCGCTTTACGCTTGTCGCCGCCGTCTTCGCTTATTATGTTTGTGTTTGTACTATCGATTTTATTTTCGCATCCCACTTACCGCCTATCGCACTCGCTCGTGTCACTAAACCGAGTTGAAAACGACTCATCACTCGGTTCGCCTTTCAAGACTTGATCCAACCCTTTCTCGTTTGGATCGAGTCATCGCAAATCTGACTGTACTACATTGACACGCATGACACCGCCTCACGAGACGGAAGCCATATTGTTAAAACGTGGGGGATACGCCGCTGATACTTCCTATATATAAGCGTTTTAGCCATATTGTCGAACTTTCGTGGAAAAGTGCCATGCGGGGCCGACCTTACAATTTAAATTCTTGATATTATTAAAAAGCTTTGTTTACCAAAAGTTTAAACCGACTTTTTTTTTACAAAACTTTTTCTAAAATTCTGATCAAAACCGTTGTACAAAACGAGATTTACCTTGTAACGATGGGGTGACAATCGACTCAAGTTACTGCCGCGTGACGAGAAAATCTCGTAAAACGAGTTTTTACACCCTAAAATCTTTTAGTAACCTAATAAAACCCCACTCATAGAGCTGGTGTGAACATCGAAACAGTTTAACGCCGCACTATGGGAGGATTTTTCATAAACAAGTTTTCGACTTAATCAAATTTTTTAGAATTCAGGACGCTTTTGGATCGCTTTTTGTGTGTTGCCATCTTTTTTATACGAATCGCTTTACTCGCTGCCATCGCCAGTCATCGCAACACTCTCTCTTGTCGAATTTCAATCGATCGCTCGCTTATTTTGACGCTCTTAATCGCTACTCCCACTCGCATCGATCCTCGCAACCCTTCTTATGGATTAATTTCGGGACGAAATTTCCTAAAGCAGGGGAGACTGTAACAACCCGCACGTCTGTGCGTTGTTACCACTCGTTATAATCGTTACGCCTAGCACCAGAGATTCGGATCATAATGTAGCTATATCGCATACATCGCTATTTCGCAGTATTTTCGCATATAACGCATACTTTATCGCTAACACATCACATTGCACTTGCTGGCAACCATGAAGATATCAAATGAGGACCAATTCTACCCTCCTTGATAGCCGTGATGTGTCATAGTGCAACTCATTACTCAAAACGCACATCACGTCACACACATTAACGTTCACGATGACGTTGAGTGAGGACCTATTCTACCCTCCTCGATGACCGTGAAGCGTCGCAAGGCAACGCATATTTGAAACGAAACCCGGTTATTGTATCGCAACTTTGAAATATGGATATATATATACGACCCAATATAGCTAATTATAATAAATATATGGAAATGTGGATGAGAATGTGTAACCAAACTATCGCAACGCTTAGCAATCGAAACGGAACGCCAGAACTAAGCTCGCCGAAGGCATTTGATCGAATGGCACTTCGATCGAATGGCCATCCGATCGGACAGCCATCTGATCGGACAGCCATCCGATCGGATAGCCAACCGATCGGACAGCCATCCGATCCGATGCACTGCACTGCCTTTCTCTTCCTTTGCCTATAAATACCCCACTTGTCACATCAACAACAGTTGATGTGACTGCTATCTCTCGACCAGACGCCTTCTCGCCATTTTCTCTCGATTTCTCGCAATTCTTGTAAGTTTCTACCTCAAATCTTGTACTGCTATGATCCACACGCACTCCTTCATCGTTCTCACCATCAAATCTCACTTCTTCACCATTAAATCTTTGGATTTGAGCCGTTCTAAGGTGATGTCATCATGAAGTTCTTAGGAACAATGAAGTATGACCTCATCTCATCAAGAACAGTCCAGATCTGATGGATTCCACAGAGAATAAACAATAAACTCACACAAATCTAAGCTGAATCAAAGTTTTCTAAGTTTTTCTTCAAATTTTCCTAACTTATCACTCGAAACCGGTAGCAACAGACCTCGTACAGACCTTCTACTTTTCCTATAGTGAAGTGTCAGTTTGAGAACTGGTTCCTATCGACGAGATGACCGGCTTGTTGTGTTAAACACGAATAACCATCAAGAACAGTTAACTGATCGGACGGGGTGATTCCCATCTGATCCGGTGACTCGGACCTGGTGGAGTTCCATTGTTTAGCTCGTAGTCGTAACGTCTCCATCAAATCGCAAAAACTTAACGAGATAGCCAAGATGTAAAACGATAAGATTGCGGGACGGGTTACCGTCCGATCGGATTGTCGTCCGATCGGACTGCCACCCGATCGACCTGCAATCCGGTCGGGTTGCACTTGGGGTCAAGACTTAATCAATTTTTCAAACATTCAAGGATCCGAACAACGAACGTATTGCCGTCCGAACGGACTGCCGTCTGATCGAACGACCATCCGATCGGCTGACTTTTGGATCCTCAACAACGTTTTACAAATCCTCGTCACACATCAGTTCCAACGGATTGTCACCCGATCGGGTTTCCACCCGATCGAGCGACCAGTCTGCTGTGAACTTATCAGCAACCAAAGTGCCTTGCCAATCGGATCACCGTCCGATCGAACAGCCACCCGATCGACCGGTCGTTCGATCGACCGACCTGAAAGGTAGAGATACTTCTCTGTTTTCAAAATGCTACAACAAAAACTTCAAAAGGCAAACCATCATACACGAACACATCTTCACCAAACGAGGTGACAATCCAATCGAATGGCCATCCGATCGGATGACCATCCGAAGGGATTGCCACCCGATCGACTGGCCATCCGGTCAGATTGCCATCCGATCGGATTACCATTCGACACTTGGTTCACTCGCCACCGTTTAACGCACTGTTCGATGCTTACGCTATCAAATTGAAACCAGGCTAATCTCAGACGCGCTCCCATCAATCCAATCAAGTTGTGTTTGCTTGCCGAACACCGATTATGAGTATACTTGAACCCTTTTTGCTTTTGCACTTTTGGGTGTAACATACGTTGCTATCAAATTTAATTACATCAAATGCTTAACTTACTTATCACTTGCGAATGACTTACGTGCATAGTTATACGTGATGCTAGTTACATATGTGCTAGGACTTATACTCGCGACGTCCCACCATGACTAGTATAGTACTATTGCGCCCGACGGGGTCTAGTTTAGCAATCGCAATCGCAGCTCGAGGACTTAGCTGGTAGTATCAGTTTTGTGAGTATATATGTCGTGTATTACGTTTATGCATGTGGAAATTCACAGCTTTTATCTATTACACTATTACATATCAAACCTGTATATTCGCCAATACTTTTGTATTGACATTATTTTAACGTATGTTGCAGGTTTAGTCGCAGTCTACATCAAATCAAGCTAGGAAGTCTAGAAATACACCTAAAATCTAGGTTGTCGGATTTGAATTGTTTGAGAGAACAGGAAATTCGTGACAGCTTATGTAATTGTAATTGTTTATTAATGAACGCATTAAATACTGTCGCAATATAGTTGTTATGGATTCTCTTAAGTAATCTGATTCGCCTAGTGCCGCGCCCAGATGATTCCGCCATCGGTTGGGGTGTGACAACAAATTTCTTGAAATGCGCCTTCTGGTTACGAGAGGTGCAGTTTCTCGGTCATATCATTAGTGCTGACAGAGTGTTAGTGGATCCATCTAAAATAGAGGCCGTGTCGAAATGGAGTCCTCCAAAGAATCCTTCGAAAATCAGAATGTTTTTGGGGCTTGCAGGATATTATAGGAGATTCATACAAGATTTCTCTAAGATTGCCTCACCGTTGACCAAATTAACTCGCAAGGAGGAAAGATTTATATTGGTCGTCGAACAGGAGAAAGCGTTCCAAACGCTCAAGGAGAAGTTAACTCACACTTCGGTGTTAACGTTGCCGGACGTGGTTGAGGATATGGTGGTTTACTCGGATGCGTCATAATTGGGGCTCGGGTGCGTTTTAATGCAAAGAGGCAAGGTTATAGCTTATGCTTCAAGGCAACTGAAGGTGCACGAAAAGAAATACCCCACGCATGACCTTGAATTGGCGGCAGTGGTGTTTGCGCTAAAAATATGGAGGCATTATTTATACGGGGTGAAGTGCACCATATTTACTGATTACAAGAGTCCAAAATACTTCTTCGATCAGAAGGAGTTAAATATGAGACAAAGGCGTTGGTTGGAAATGGTGAAGGATTATGACTGGGAAATTCATTATCATCCTGGAAAAGTCAATGTGGTGGCAGATGCGTTGAGCCGGAAGGCAGACTGTGCTCCTATACGAGTATGATCGATACAACTTATAGTAACATCGGGTTTACTTGAACAAATCCGAGGAGCTCAAGTTGAAGCAATGAAAGAAGAAAATTGGAAGAAAGAGAGAGTAGTTGGCCAATTGAAAGACTTGGTCGATGGTAATAACGGGTTGAAGACTCGTTTTGGAAGAATATGGGTTCCAAATTCATGTGGAGTTAAGACGCTTTTACTTGACGAAGATCACAAATCCCGTTATTCTATTCATCCGGGGGCGACCAAGATGTATAATGATTTAAAGCAAAATTATTGGTGGCCCAGAATGAAAAGGGACGTAGTAAAGTACGTGGATAAATGCTTGACGTGTCTACAAGTCAAAGCAGAGCACCAAAAGCCATACGGTAAACTACAACCATTGGACATCGCAGTTTGGAAATGGGAGCAAATTACAATGGACCTATTGACCAAACTGCCCAGAACAAACCGCGGATTTGATGCTATATGGGTGGTGGTGGATAGGCTGACGAAAAGTGCTCACTTTATTCCGATACGTGAGATTTATACGTCTGAAAAGATGTCAGAAGTGTATACTAACGAGATAGTAGCACGCCACGGAGTACCGGTATCCATCGTGTCTGACAGGGATACCCGGTTTACTTCAAACTTTTGGCGTGATTTCCAAGAGCAAATGGGAACAAAATTGTTCATTAGCACTGCATACGATCCTCAAACGGATGGACAGAGCGAAAGAACAATACAGACATTAGAAGATATGCTACGGGCATGTATCATCGATTTCGGAGGTAGTTGGGACATTTATTTTCTGTTGGTTGAATTCTCATATAATAACAGTTACCATGCTAGTATTGGTATGGCACCGTACGAGATGCTCTACGGTAGGAAGTGTCGAACCCCGGTGTGTTGGGGTGAAGTGGGACCACGCGAAGTCGCCCATAAAGAAATAGTTCAAGCCACAAATGAGAAAATTGATATGGTCGGGCTCATCTAAAAGCGGCTCAAGATAAGCAAAAGTCGTATGCTGATAAGAGACAGAGACCGATCGAATTTCAAGTTGGTGACAAAGTAATGCTTAAAGTATCTCCGTGGAAGGGGGTTATTTGGTTCAGAAAAAGAGGGAAATTAAGCCCGGGGTTTATTGGGCCATTTAGAATCGTCGAACAGGTTGGTAAAGTCGCATACCGTCTCGAACTACCCGAGGAAATGAGCGGAATCCACAGCACATTTCACGTGTCACAATTCTGAAAGTGTCTAGCTGAGGAAACGACATATATCCACTACGACGACATCGAAGTGGACAATAGCCTTAATTATGCGGTGAAGCCAATTGAGATTCTAGATCGGAAGGTTAAAGGTTTGCGGAACAAGAAAATTGATCAAGTGAAGGTCAAGTGGGAGCATAGAAAGGGTTCGGATACTACATGGGAATCCGAAGAGGAGATGCGACATCTCTACCCAACATTATTCTGTACGTATTCCGGTTTCGAGGACGAAACCCTTTTAAGGGGGGTGGATTTGTAACACCCCGAAAATATAAATCCTTTATTATAAATTTAATGTTGGTAATAAACAAAATAAACTAACTAAGAATAAAAATAACCTAGTTAGTTAGAAGTCTTGTAGTAATATAGGAGTTGATTAAAAATACCTAAAATAAAACTTGATAATAGTTGAAGGGCTAAAGGTGTTAAAATTGAAACTAGTTTTATAAAACAAAAATTAAAAATCCTAAACACACACTTGTGTGTGTCTCTGGATTGATCAAACACAGGGAGCAACCAAACTCCTCCCTTCAAACCCTAGTTCTAGCAATTTGATCAAATTGAAAGCTCAAATCTGTTCCAAATCTATTCCCAAGCATATACTAGTGATCATCTCAGTGAAGTGATCATAAGGTATGTAAAAATTTACAATTTGGTTTCATCTCAACTTCTTGATAAATTGTGAAATTGAAACCTGGATTTGATTAGTTGATGTTTGGGTGAAATTAGAAGATGAAAATGCGATTAGCAGTAACCCTAGTCAATAACTTGCTGGAATTATGCTTAAAATTATGGAATTCAAGGTTTCCCATCTAAATGATAAATGGGTTTTTGTTGAACGAAAAGGAACACTAGGAATGTGATCATAAAAATGGTGTTAATGGTTTACATGAAGTGAATCTGATGTTACTATGCATGTTAGAAGTGATAAACTTGCAAAAAAGTGTATGAATTTGGCTAAATAGTTAAGTCATGAACTTGATAATGGATTATGTAAAAACGATGCCCATAAGGTGTTTGTTAAAACGCCTAAGAGAAAGCTAAGATAGTAAATTTGGGATAAAAACGCATGTTTGAATGATATGGCAAATTATGCATAATATGTTATGAAAAGAGTTCTAAACGATATTTGGTTGAACTCTACAGGCAAGGAAACCGGGACGTCAAGCGGACAAGTCGGTGGTGATACGCGTTTGAAATGAGCGCTTTGAAGGTAAGTAACTATTAGTTTCGTCAATTCGTACAAAAATGTTAGTTCTAGCTAGTTAATAATATCGTAGTGTGATAAGAGCATTTGATGTATCATTGAAGTGACGAAGTTCACTCGATAGATCAAACGGGTCAAATTGAATAATTGTTGTATGTTTGGTAAGCCATAGAAGTGACAAAGCTCACTCGGCAAACCAAACGGATCAAGATAGATGGTTAAAGTATGATTGAATTAAGTAATACGGGTTAAAAAGAACGGTTAGAATCGTTCGGTATATTATAGAAATGGGTAAGACCATGGTTGGAACAAGTTGGTTGTCAATGAAGTGAAGGTCCTCACTCGACAACCAAACGGGTCAAAACTATGCTTTAAGACGATGACGTAAGTAATGACGTAAAGGTCACCTAATGTGTTAGTGATAAAGTGCATACACCAAGTAATGGATATGCTAAGCTCGAGCTAAGGAACCCTTAATGTTGGGTTAAAAGGGTAGAACTTTAACTAATAAAATTGCATAAAACGGCATGCTTGAAACGTTGGAAAATAAGTGTTATTCTATTGCGTGCGTAAAACCATGGAATGGGTGTGATACGCCATAGTTGACAAGACCGGGGAATTGGGTAATTAAGTTAGAAATTTAAAAGAAAGAATGTAGTAAGGTTTGACATATAACCAAACGGGTCAAATAAAGAAAAGGGAAATTTTTAGGCGATTAGCCTATAAACAAGATTTTATGCAAATAATGATAATAAACGGGTCCGTAATTAAGTTACGGACGCGTAGGAAAAAGAATCGCGAAAAACAGACTTATAGAACAAAAGTTATGGTCATTCAAAGTTGATTTTTTTGGAAAACTTGGAGTTGGGCGAATATGCAGGTCCAGGGAGTGGACCTGCCGGAAAACCGACTCCCCCACGGCACGCGCAGGGAGCCTTAGTCCTGGCGCGACACGCGGGACTACTCGCGGCCCGCGAAAGGATTAAGGATGTCTCTCGCGTGGCGCGAGAGACCTACTTTCGAAATTTTATTTTTGTTTTGATTTGTTTGGTATTAGAACTTGAATAAACATGATTATATGATGTCAAAACTAACATTTGAGACAGTTTTGATGTTAGGTGTTGTAGATTGTCACACCCCGACCACGTAAAACAACAAAACGTGGCGGAAACATCGAGGCGTGTTGTAACAGAATTAATGTTTCATAACCATGGATACCAAAGAGTGTTTCGTTTTATTAAACATTGAATAATTACATCGTCTTGAAATCTAAATACACTATTTAAACATAGTCTATCATTGTTATTGAGTCACTAAGGCCTTGTCCAGTCCTATGTGAGCATGCATCTTATCAATCGATATCATTCAACAATACCTGAAACATATGTGAAAACGAGGTCAGCAAAGAAATGCTGGCGAGTACATAGGTTTTGTGAAAATAAGATTCATGACTTCTGTTTTAAGAAAATGTTTAGTCATGAACCTTGTAATTTGCTTTGTCTTTGTAAATCATTTGAAAAATAATAAGTTCAGGTGATATGTATAAATAAGAGAATAATGCATGATTAAATGAATAACCATGTAAAAATGAGTTTGTATAAGATAAGTTGTTTGTAAATAAATGTCTTGTGAAAAGTATGTTACTTGTATAAAATGTTCTATGTCTCAAACTGAAATGATTCAAATAACGGTAAGATATGTAATACCATACAAACACTTATATATAGGAAGTACCAGCGGCGTATCCACCATGCTTGTATCATATTACACTCGCATCGTTACTTAATCAGTTACTCAAACCAAACCAACAATGTAAAATGTTCATGTCTAATGTAAATCATGTAATGTATAACCAAAACCCAATCGTATATCGCTTTGAAGCCAATCGTTTACCCAATCGTTAAAACATCGTGTGAAAACCAATCGTTTACCCAATCGTTAAAACATCGTGTGAAAACCAATCGTTTACCCAATCGTTAAATTCGTTTTAGGTCGTGAAACTACTTAAATGGTCGTCTCGCTAATAACATTCAAACCTTCTTGACTCGCATTAATAAACCCTTACCAAAGGATAGATTAATAATTCGCATTAATAAACCCTTACCAAAGGATAGATTAACATCTCGCATTAATAAACCCTTACCAAAGGATAGATTAACATCTCGCATTAATAAACCCTTACCAAAGAGTAAATTAACAATTACAGATTCAGTCGCTACTCACAACACCCACACATAACTACGGGTGTAGTAACTAACGGGATTTGTCAGATCCTATGGTACCATAACCTAATACTGGTCGGCTTGATCATTGCTAATGAATGTCATTTGTTATGTAACTACAACCAACAAGTTTGTTCACTTTATGAAATCGTTATTAGTTTTGTATAAATCGTCTTAATTGTTTTTGAAACCATCGTTATAACATCGAAAACATTTAGCACATATGAGTCACCCCAAAACAATTGAAAGCAGTAAAATAGGGGAATAATGTACTCGCCTGATAATGCTTGGAGGTCTTGAACAACAACCAAACAAAGCTAGAGGGAGCACGGAATCAGTCGGCAATCTAAAACTATATAAATAAACCGGACTTAAATCGGGAGATCGGATAGGATGAGGCTTGGTAAACCAAATGAGTGTTGGAACTCATATGATATGGTTTAACAAGGCCTACATACTACAATGAAACCAAACCTAAGTGATTTCGACCCATCGCGACCCATTAAGGTAGCTTATGCTACTTTAACGCGTCGTGCGCGTGAAACGCGTTCGGACCGCCTAACTAGCCCTATGACAAGTGTTATATGCCTAAACATGTTACATAATCAGTTATGTGACAAAGGTTTAGGTTACATATGCTTAATTACCAATTATACATGAAAAGGGTATTCTGGTAATTTACCTAGGGCATATAAACTACCTATCATACAACTACTCAAACGATGTGACCATAGGGTATAACCTCGGAAGGTTATTCCCTACCTACTATGGTCACCTAATGTATTTGGTCGGATCCTAATGATCGACCAAACTGGGTCAGGTTCGAAGGTATAGGCGATTTATTAGATCGCCTACCCTACGACCCTAGACAACGTGGTAATCAGTGGGCATAGTCCCAAGGGACTATGACCAACGTGATTACACTCACGTTGCGAAGTTCAAACGAACTTCGCATTGACCATTACTGGTCAACGCTGAAAGTCAAACAAAGTTTGACTTTCTGACTCGAAAAGCAATAAAATAAGGAAAAGAACGAAAGAATACTTACGAAGGGTCCCCGAATGCTAACCTCGATTCAAAAATCTCAGGTATGAAACAATAGTTTCAACTTAGAATTTCTCAAATCAAAGTTCTTGTAAGAAATGAGGTTGGGGTGATGGGGTATTTATAGTAATACCCGAACCGTTAGGATCGTTTTATGGAATAACGTGATTGAATCCAACCCATACACTTGTTGAAAGGTTATGGAAGCCTAAATTCCATCCTTATCAGCTGACTAAGCAATTTAGAACATGTGGTGGTGGATCAAACAGCTGAAAACAGGCTGTTATAAACACTGAATCTGGTCTGCACTTGGCTAGCGCACCGTTACATGATAAGAGTAGCGGTGCGCTACTCATAAGTTTGGCAGATTGACAGTTTTGGTCCCTGTCATGCATTCAGCCCATTTTCGACACGTTTAAGGCCCGTTAACCCCATTTCAAAGCTCTAAAATGAAGTTAAAGTATAGGGAACTTAAAATGTGCTCAAAAATATCTCAGATGTCGGTTCGTTTAACCGTACGGTTGCGTTGTTCGGTTAATTACGACGGAATACGTATAAGCGCGAAAAACGATCCAAATGACGCGACGAATGGATTTTTGACAAGCCAAACACTAAAGCATAATATAGTCATGCTTACATAAATTTTTGGATGTCCGAATGTATTCAGAACGTAAGTTATGCGCGAAAATGCAAACTTGTGCACTTTTTGACACTTTTAGTCCCTGAATGACCCAAAAGTTTATTTTAGCACACCAAACCCCTCAAAGCCTATTTCTGTCACACCCCGACCGCGTATAACAACGGACCGCGGCGGAAACGCCGGGGAGTGATCGCGACAGAATTAATTGTTTCATAACCATGGCATACAAAGTTTTATTTATTTAATTAACAAGGATGTTACATTGTTTCAAACAGGAAATACAGAGTTTACAACATAATTAAACATAGTCTAGCTCCATTTTATGTCTCTAAGGCACAGGTCCGCCCTAGTATTGTGATCAACATCCTACGGAAAAGCACCTGAAAACACATGTGAAAATAGGTACGTCAGCATAAAAATGCCTGTGAGATACATAGGTTTGTGAAAATAGGATTCATGACTTGTATTTGAGAAAATGTTTAGTCATGAACCTTGTAATTTGCTTTGTCTTGTAAATCATTTGAAAAACAATAAGATCAGTTGATATGTATAAGTAAATGTAAGGTTAAATGAATAACCATGAAAAATGAGTTTGTATAAGATAAGTTGATTGTAAAACAATGTCTTATGAAAAAGTATGTTATTTGTATAAAATGTTATATGTATCAAACTGAAATGATTCAAAATAACGTTACGCTATGTAATATTATACAAACACTTATATATAGGAAGTACCAGCGGCGTATCCACCATGTTTGTATCATATTACACACGTATCGTTACTTAATCACTTAATCAAACCAAACCAAACCATCAAGATGTAAAATGTTCATGTACAATCCAATTGTCAAGTGTTATTGTGTAAACCATGTCAAAATGTCTATGTCCAATGTAAACCACCAAATGTGTATATTAATGTCAAAATGTTTATGTTCAATGTAGATCATGTAATGTGTAATCAAAATGTCATGTATGGTAAGTGAAATGTATCAACTAAACCATATGTAAAATGCACAACAACAAGGTATTGAAGTAAAACACAGTTTAAATCAAAGTCATGTTGTGTGTAACAAATGCATGCTATACTGATACAAACATTTATGCGGTATTGTTAATATGCATACATCCAAGCCTTGAGACTGAGGCGATAAACCTTTAAACAAATTAAAGATTTATCTAAGTTATGTATATCGAATTCGGTCATTCCTTTCTGTCCCCTTACCCTGGGATGTCCGGAACGGGAGTTGTCAATTCCTATGGTACCACTACCTACTAACGAATGGCATGATCAATGTTAATGAATGTATTGTCCCATGTTAAACAAACCAAATGTTATACCAAAAATGGAAGCATGTGATGCACTAAGTATGTAATCAAATGAACATACATAGCGTGAAAATGTAATGTAAAACGATGTACTAAGTAATGCACACAATGGGCACACCTAGCATGAAATGTAATGTAAAACAATGTACCAAGTAATGCACACAATGGGCACACCTAGCATGAAATGTAATGTAAAACAATGTACTAAGTAATGCACACAATGGGCACACCTAGCATGAAATGTAATGTAAAACAATGTACCAAGTAATGCACACAATGGGCACACCTAGCATGAAATGTCATGTAAAACAATGTACTAAGTAATGCACACAATGGGCACACCTAGCATGAAATGTCATGTAAAAACGATGTACTAAGTAATGCACACAATGGGCACACCTAGCATAAAATGTATTGAAATCATGTACTATAATGTACTAACGAACATAGCATGTATATGATGTGAAAACGGAAAGCATTAAAGTAACAAGTAGGCACATGTGTTCCACCCCAAAACAGTTTGGAAAACAGTAAAAGAGGGGTCTATGTACTCACTTGAGATTGCTCAGTTGTCTAAAGATAACCACCGAGTAATGCTATAGATCACGGAATCAAACGGCACCTAATATAGGTAACTATGTTAATAAACCGGACCTATATCGGAAGATTGGGTAGCATTAGGGTTTGTAAACCAAATGAGTGTAGGAACTCATGTGATATGGTTTAACAAAGCCTACATGCTAAATGAAACTTGACCTAAGTCTTATCGACCCATTACGATCCGTTTAGGTAGCTTATGCTACTTTAACGCATCGTGCGCGTAAAACGCGTTCGGACCGCCTAACTAGTCTTATGACAAGTATTATATGCCTAAACATGTTACATAATCAGTTACGTGACAAAGGTTTAGGTTACATATGCTAAATTACCAATTATGTATGAAAAGGGTATTTTGGTAATTTACCTAAGGCATATAAACTACCTATCATACAACTACTTAAACGATGTGACCATAGGGTATAACCTCGGAAGGTTATTCCCTACCTACTATGGTCACCTAATGTGTTTGGTCGGATCCTAATGATCGACCAAACTGGGTCGGGTTCGAAGGTATAGGCGATTTATTAGATCGCCTACCCTACGACCCTAGACAACGTGGTAATCAGTGGGCATAGTCCCAAAGGACTATGACCAACGTGATTACACTCACGTTGCGAAGTTCAAACGAACTTCGCATTGACCATTACTGGTCAACGCTGAAAGTCAAACAAAGTTTGACTTTCTGACTCGAAAAGCAGTAAAATAAGGAAAAGAACGAAAGAATACTTACGAAGGGTCCCCGAATGCTAAACTCAATTCGAAAATCTCAGGTATGAAACAAATGTTTCAACTTAGAGTTTCTCAAAATGAATTTCTAGTGATTTTGAACAAAGGGGTGTTGGGGTATTTATAGTATTCGGTCCACCGTTGAGATCGTTTCTTGGAAAAGGGGAAACGATCAAGGCCGTACACTTGTCCAATTGTTGTGGTAACTAAAAATGGGTCCAAATGAGCTTAATGTGCGGATTGGGAGCTTGTGGGTGAGGTTAAAACAGCTGGATCATGCTGACTGTTAAGTCTGATCTGTTCTGCAGAACCCATACGCATCGTAGGGGAAAAACCCCTGCGCATCGTAAGACCCCTTACGCATCGTAGGGGAAAAGTGGCTGCGCATCGTATGACACAATTTAGGCAGATTTACACTTTTGGTCCCTGTTATGCAATAAGGTCATTTTTGACACGTTTAAGGCCCGTTAACCCCATTTCAAAGCTCTAAAATGAAGTTAAAGTATAGGGAACTTAAAACATGTTCAAAAATATCTCTGATGTCGGTTCGTTTGGCCGTACGAACGCGATGTTCGCTTAATTACGACGGAATGCGCATAAGCGCGAAAAACGATCCAAATGACGAAACGAATGGATTTTTCTTAAGGCGAACACTAAAATATAATGTAGTCATGCTCACATAAATTTTTGGATGTCCGAATGTATTCAGAACGTAAGTTATGCGCGAAAATGCAAACTTGTGCACTTTTTGACACTTTTAGTCCCTGAATGACCCAAAAGTTTATTTTAGCACACCAAACCCCTCAAAGCCTATTTCTAAGCTAAGTAAAGGATATTTAAGGTGTGTTTAACTTATGGTCATGTTCCGGAATGTTCGTTACAGTTCAAATTGACATACTTTCGCAGTTTGTCAAGTTTAGTCCCTGTAAGCGAATTAACTTGTTTAAGCCATACCAAAGCCTTCAAAACTTATTTCTAAGTTATGTAAAGGTTATTTAAGGTATGTTGAGTATATGTTGATGTTCCAGAGTATTTCTCGCATTAAACTGAGTACGTTTACGCACTAGTTTGCGTATAACTCTCCAGAAAGCGATGTAGAGTTTGAAATTACATAAAAGTCAAAACATGAAAAATGTAAAACATAACAAAACAAACATTGGGATCAAATAACATTGTTTTATTGATAATAGAACTGTTCATAGTGATTACAAGCACAGTTGTTACAATTTCTAAGCTATGTAAAGGATATTTAAGGTTTGTTTAACTTATGGTCATGTTCCGGAATGATCGTTACAGTTCAAATTGACATACTTTCGCAGTTTGTCAAGTTTAGTCCCTGTAAGCGATTTAACTTGATTTTGCAATACCAAAGCCTTCAAAACTTATTTCTAAGTTATTTAAAGGTTATTTAAGGTATGTTAAGTATATGTCACTATTCCGGAGTGTTTGTTGCATTAAACTGGTTATATCTACACCTCAGAGCGCGTATAACCCTCCAGAAAGCGATTTAAAGCTTGAAATCGAACAAGAGTCGATATGTGCAAAAGATACACATATTTATACAAGTCCAAAGTATGAAATACAATATTTCATTGGTTTGGCATTTGTTTGATGGCCGTGAAGGCACAGGTGTTACAGTCTCCCCTACTTTAGGAAATTTCGTCCCGAAATTTATTTAGAGGAAACTTGTGAGAGTTTAAAACATGAAATTGAAAAGATCGAACAATATTGGTTAGGGTTCTGAACTTCTAGTAACCTTAATAACATTATGCTTGCAATGTAAGAGGGACACTTATATACAAGCATATGAAGCGTCATTGGTGCGTCCACCGTACCTCCATTACATCGTTCTCATTTCGTTATTGTTGTCTCTATCGGTTCTTACACATAATAAATCCTACTGGTTTTCTGTGCACTAAATTTCATAATTATGTACGCGTCCATAATTAGACAATTCCTTGCACAGTTCACACAGTCTATTTTATAATGTGTAGGGTAAAACCAAATGAACAAACCTGTGATGAGTGTGACTGGACCACCATAGGGTCCTTTCAACTGTATCATCACATGTCATTCTTAACCAGGTCTTGAATCAATCTTTAACTAGACCACTCAAGGGTCTATCATCGAATCATGGAATGGTACTATATAACCCAAGGGTCTTAACTACCATGTAGAAGCCCATAAGGATTTAAGGTAGTACCTTTTGAATATCCTACTATGAATCCCTCACATGAAGATATAAAAGATTCTATGAGGATTTGAAAATCGTTTACCACACAAAAACACAGAGGAGAACACATAAACACATATCACATAATCGCATAATCGTATACTCGCATAATTGTTTAAATTGACCTTTAAATTTGTTATCTTTGGACACGGGTATTTAATGCATATAAGGAATCAATTCTTAATTGCATCAATTTGGATGGATCCACATGAATACCCTGCTTGTTGACTACATGACCCAAAAACTGAACTCCTTTAAGCCAAAATTTCCTCTTGGAGGATTTAGCGAAAAGTTTGTTCCTTCTTTAAGGGTTCCAATGTCAACGAAGGTGTTGATCGGGATCGGCTCGTGATATGAATAGATCAAGATGTCATTAATAACAATGACGAACTGATCCAAATAAGGCTTGCAGACTCTATTTATTAAGTCTTTGAAGATGGCTGGAGCATTTGTCAACCAAAAAGGCATGACTGTAAACTCTTAATGGCCATACTTCGTGCAGAAAACCGTTTTGGGAATATCTTCTTTGAGAATACAAAGTTGATGATACCCAAAACGCAAATCGATTTCGGAAAATATGAAACGCTATGCAGTTGATCGGAGAAATCGTTGATTTAAGGTAGGGGATATCGATTCTTGATGGTAAGCTTACTTAGGCTTACGTTAATCGATATACATTCGAAAAGATCCATTTTTCTTTTCACAAGGAGAACAAGAGTTTCCCCAAGGTGAAAAGTTCGGACGGATGAATCCTTTATCAGACAACTCTTGAAGCTGTTTTGATAATTCTTGCATCTCGAACGGTGCAAGACGATAAGATACTTTAGATTTAGAAGAAACAAGTGTTTGAGGTTCTTTAGGGAGATCACAAGTGATCATAAAAATGACAGAACCACAAGAGTAGTCTTGTCTTTGCTATGACATCATAAGGTTGGATCAAACATTCATACAATTGCATTAGTTGAAAATAAAAACCACAAATTTTTATTTATATAACAACCGCATTGTCTTTAAATGTTACAAGATAACAACCAGAGGAATTTCAAAATTCTACTTGTTCTTCATCATTGATTGCCTCATGGATGTTATACACTCGTCCACGTGCTGGATTCACATTGACGTTGACGTTCGCATTCGGGTTTGCGTTAGCATTTGCATTCACCAGTCTTGGGCAGTTGTGGCGGAAATGACCAATCTCTCCGCAATTGAAACATGAACCCAATGGGAATCTCGCAGCATTCCCTAGAACCTGAGCTTGAACCTGAGCAGCCTGATTTTGTCCCAGACGACAAATATTGGCCAAATACCCAAGTCTACCACACGTTGTGCATTTCTTGCAATCTTGTTGTGCAACGTGATGACCGTTGCAACGGGCACAATGTGGTGCGGTACCAGCATATGCCTTCTTTGCAGCTGGCTGTGCCGGTGGGTTCTGCAAGTTCTGAGCAGTCTGTGCTGTAACAGCAAAATTTTGGGCACCCTTCCGCTTCTTTGATTTCTTCGAAGTCTCACCTTCCTTACCCTTCTTGTTTTGACCTTTCTTGCTATCCTCCTTGTCAGACCCCTGCTTCTTACCCTTGTCACCCTTTCTGTGTAACTTATTCTTCCGAATCTGCGACTCAGTCAATGTCGCAGCTACCTCGATCGCCTGACGGAGTGTGGTAGGGCTACTACCAGTAAGGATGTCTTGTACCGTGTCAGGTAGGCCGTCGATGTACCTTTCGATAGCTATGTCAAGTGGGGTAACCATTGTCGGGCAAAGCAGACTCAACTCCTCAAACCTGTCAGTATACGCCCTGTGCTCACCACTATCTTGCTTCAACTCATCAAATTCCTTCTCCAAAGCTCGCTGCTCATGACGAGGACAGAATTCCCTCATCATCAGGGCCCTAAGTTCAGCCCACGTCTGTGCTAGAGCAACTTCTGCACCACGATCCCTCATAACCCCGTTCCACCATGTGAGAGCCCTCTTCTGAAACACGCTCGAAGAAAACTCGACCTTGCGATTATCCGGGCACTGCACGTGGCGAAAAGTATTCTCAATGCTCTCGAACCATTGAAGAAGCCCAGTCGCTCCTTCAGAACCACTAAACTTGAGTGGTTTAGCCTGGTTAAAATCCTTGTATTTGCATGGAACATTGTTGTTGTTGTTGGCTTGGATCCATTGAGCAAAGAGGTTTGGAAACTGAGCAGCCATCTGCTGTGCAATGATTTCTGCCAGCTCGGCAGTCGCTATCTGGTTTTCACGTCGAGGAGGCATTCTAAAAGAGGAAACATGAAAGGAAACGAGTGAGAGAATTAGACGAAAAGAATGAGATGAAACAAATCTGATGAAAGCAAGGATAGTGGTCATTTGTTTGTTACTACAAAGCAACAAACGACACACAGAACTAATCAAAGTAAATAGGTAAAAATAATGTATCGCGAAGACATGCTCGCCTATAAGTGAACACTCATCCCAAAAATTCCCAGGTAAGCACAACTGGTCTCGCGTCTGATGAGATGTATACGAAGTGCTTGCCTAGACAGAAAACTCAGAATACAGGCATTCACCCTTCCAGTTTGCACGTGTTCACATTATTTAAAACCCAAAACTTTGCCGAGATTTTGAAAATTCAAAGGGGTTCAAAACCATATAACAGAGGGTTCAAAACATTGTAATCAATCATCCTAGAACAGATGATTAGTTTTCAAAGCGGTTTCGAAAATTGTGTTCTTGTTGTGGCCGTCGCCTAAGGATAGGTGACGGTATTGTTTTATGACTAAACGCAAGTAAACTCGCGTTAGGGTCCTAAGAAGGTTATAGACTAGGTCAAAGCATTACTAATTACTAATAACCTAATTCCCTATAACCATTGGCTCTGATACCATCTTTTCTGTCACACCCCGACCACGTAAAACAACAAAACGTGGCGGAAACATCGAGGCGTGTTGTAACAGAATTAATGTTTCATAACCATGGATACCAAAGAGTGTTTCGTTTTATTAAACATTGAATAATTACATCGTCTTGAAATCTAAATACACTATTTAAACATAGTCTATCATTGTTATTGAGTCACTAAGGCCTTGTCCAGTCCTATGTGAGCATGCATCTTATCAATCGATATCATTCAACAATACCTGAAACATATGTGAAAACGAGGTCAGCAAAGAAATGCTGGCGAGTACATAGGTTTTGTGAAAATAAGATTCATGACTTATGTTTTAAGAAAATGTTTAGTCATGAACCTTGTAATTTGCTTTGTCTTTGTAAATCATTTGAAAAATAATAAGTTCAGGTGATATGTATAAATAAGAGAATAATGCATGATTAAATGAATAACCATGTAAAAATGAGTTTGTATAAGATAAGTTGTTTGTAAATAAATGTCTTGTGAAAAGTATGTTACTTGTATAAAATGTTCTATGTCTCAAACTGAAATGATTCAAATAACGGTAAGATATGTAATACCATACAAACACTTATATATAGGAAGTACCAGCGGCGTATCCACCATGCTTGTATCATATTACACTCGCATCGTTACTTAATCAGTTACTCAAACCAAACCAACAATGTAAAATGTTCATGTCTAATGTAAATCATGTAATGTATAACCAAAACCCAATCGTATATCGCTTTGAAGCCAATCGTTTACCCAATCGTTAAAACATCGTGTGAAAACCAATCGTTTACCCAATCGTTAAAACATCGTGTGAAAACCAATCGTTTACCCAATCGTTAAATTCGTTTTAGGTCGTGAAACTACTTAAATGGTCGTCTCGCTAATAACATTCAAACCTTCTTGACTCGCATTAATAAACCCTTACCAAAGGATAGATTAATAATTCGCATTAATAAACCCTTACCAAAGGATAGATTAACATCTCGCATTAATAAACCCTTACCAAAGGATAGATTAACATCTCGCATTAATAAACCCTTACCAAAGAGTAAATTAACAATTACAGATTCAGTCGCTACTCACAACACCCACACATAACTACGGGTGTAGTAACTAACGGGATTTGTCAGATCCTATGGTACCATAACCTAATACTGGTCGGCTTGATCATTGCTAATGAATGTCATTTGTTATGTAACTACAACCAACAAGTTTGTTCACTTTATGAAATCGTTATTAGTTTTGTATAAATCGTCTTAATTGTTTTTGAAACCATCGTTATAACATCGAAAACATTTAGCACATATGAGTCACCCCAAAACAATTGAAAGCAGTAAAATAGGGGAATAATGTACTCGCCTGATAATGCTTGGAGGTCTTGAACAACAACCAAACAAAGCTAGAGGGAGCACGGAATCAGTCGGCAATCTAAAACTATATAAATAAACCGGACTTAAATCGGGAGATCGGATAGGATGAGGCTTGGTAAACCAAATGAGTGTTGGAACTCATATGATATGGTTTAACAAGGCCTACATACTACAATGAAACCAAACCTAAGTGATTTCGACCCATCGCGACCCATTAAGGTAGCTTATGCTACTTTAACGCGTCGTGCGCGTGAAACGCGTTCGGACCGCCTAACTAGCCCTATGACAAGTGTTATATGCCTAAACATGTTACATAATCAGTTATGTGACAAAGGTTTAGGTTACATATGCTTAATTACCAATTATACATGAAAAGGGTATTCTGGTAATTTACCTAGGGCATATAAACTACCTATCATACAACTACTCAAACGATGTGACCATAGGGTATAACCTCGGAAGGTTATTCCCTACCTACTATGGTCACCTAATGTATTTGGTCGGATCCTAATGATCGACCAAACTGGGTCAGGTTCGAAGGTATAGGCGATTTATTAGATCGCCTACCCTACGACCCTAGACAACGTGGTAATCAGTGGGCATAGTCCCAAGGGACTATGACCAACGTGATTACACTCACGTTGCGAAGTTCAAACGAACTTCGCATTGACCATTACTGGTCAACGCTGAAAGTCAAACAAAGTTTGACTTTCTGACTCGAAAAGCAATAAAATAAGGAAAAGAACGAAAGAATACTTACGAAGGGTCCCCGAATGCTAACCTCGATTCAAAAATCTCAGGTATGAAACAATAGTTTCAACTTAGAATTTCTCAAATAAAAGTTCTTGTAAGAAATGAGGTTGGGGTGATGGGGTATTTATAGTAATACCCGAACCGTTAGGATCGTTTTATGGAATAACGTGATTGAATCCAACCCATACACTTGTTGAAAGGTTATGGAAGCCTAAATTCCATCCTTATCAGCTGACTAAGCAATTTAGAACATGTGGTGGTGGATCAAACAGCTGAAAACAGGCTGTTATAAACACTGAATCTGGTCTGCACTTGGCTAGCGCACCGTTACATGATAAGAGTAGCGGTGCGCTACTCATAAGTTTGGCAGATTGACAGTTTTGGTCCCTGTCATGCATTCAGCCCATTTTCGACACGTTTAAGGCCCGTTAACCCCATTTCAAAGCTCTAAAATGAAGTTAAAGTATAGGGAACTTAAAATGTGCTCAAAAATATCTCAGATGTCGGTTCGTTTAACCGTACGGTTGCGTTGTTCGGTTAATTACGACGGAATACGTATAAGCGCGAAAAACGATCCAAATGACGCGACGAATGGATTTTTGACAAGCCAAACACTAAAGCATAATATAGTCATGCTTACATAAATTTTTGGATGTCCGAATGTATTCAGAACGTAAGTTATGCGCGAAAATGCAAACTTGTGCACTTTTTGACACTTTTAGTCCCTGAATGACCCAAAAGTTTATTTTAGCACACCAAACCCCTCAAAGCCTATTTCTAAGCTATGTAAAGGATATTTAAGGTGTGTTTAACTTATGGTCATGTTCCAGAATGATCGTTACAGTTCAAATTGACATACTTTCGCAGTTTGTCAAGTTTAGTCCCTGTAAGCGATTTAACTTGATTTTGCAATACCAAAGCCTTCAAAACTTATTTCTAAGTTATTTAAAGGTTATTTAAGGTATGTTAAGTATATGTCACTATTCCGGAGTGTTTGTTGCATTAAACTGGTTATATCTACACCTCAGAGCGCGTATAACCCTCCAGAAAGCGATTTAAAGCTTGAAATCGAACAAGAGTCGATATGTGCAAAAGATACACATATTTATACAAGTCCAAAGTATGAAATACAATATTTCATTGGTTTGGCATTTGTTTGATGGCCGTGAAGGCACAGGTGTTACAGTCTCCCCTACTTTAGGAAATTTCGTCCCGAAATTTATTTAGAGGAAACTTGTGAGAGTTTAAAACATGAAATTGAAAAGATCGAACAATATTGGTTAGGGTTCTGAACTTCTAGTAACCTTAATAACATTATGCTTGCAATGTAAGAGGGACACTTATATACAAGCATATGAAGCGTCATTGGTGCGTCCACCGCACCTCCATTACATCGTTCTCATTTCGTTATTGTTGTCTCTATCGGTTCTTACACATAATAAATCCTACTGGTTTTCTGTGCACTAAATTTCATAATTATGTACGCGTCCATAATTAGACAATTCCTTGCACAGTTCACACAGTCTATTTTATAATGTGTAGGGTAAAACCAAATGAACAAACCTGTGATGAGTGTGACTGGACCACCATAGGGTCCTTTCAACTGTATCATCACATGTCATTCTTAACCAGGTCTTGAATCAATCTTTAACTAGACCACTCAAGGGTCTATCATCGAATCATGGAATGGTACTATATAACCCAAGGGTCTTAACTACCATGTAGAAGCCCATAAGGATTTAAGGTAGTACCTTTTGAATATCCTACTATGAATCCCTCACATGAAGATATAAAAGATTCTATGAGGATTTGAAAATCGTTTACCACACAAAAACATAGAGGAGAACACATAAACACATATCACATAATCGCATAATCGTATACTCGCATAATTGTTTAAATTGACCTTTAAATTTGTTATCTTTGGACACGGGTATTTAATGCATATAAGGAATCAATTCTTAATTGCATCAATTTGGATGGATCCACATGAATACCCTGCTTGTTGACTACATGACCCAAAAACTGAACTCCTTTAAGCCAAAATTTCCTCTTGGAGGATTTAGCGAAAAGTTTGTTCCTTCTTTAAGGGTTCCAATGTCAACGAAGGTGTTGATCGGGATCGGCTCGTGATATGAATAGATCAAGATGTCATTAATAACAATGACGAACTGATCCAAATAAGGCTTGCAGACTCTATTTATTAAGTCTTTGAAGATGGCTGGAGCATTTGTCAACCAAAAAGGCATGACTGTAAACTCTTAATGGCCATACTTCGTGCAGAAAACCGTTTTGGGAATATCTTCTTTGAGAATACAAAGTTGATGATACCCAAAACGCAAATCGATTTCGGAAAATATGAAACGCTATGCAGTTGATCGGAGAAATCGTTGATTTAAGGTAGGGGATATCGATTCTTGATGGTAAGCTTACTTAGGCTTACGTTAATCGATATACATTCGAAAAGATCCATTTTTCTTTTCACAAGGAGAACAAGAGTTTCCCCAAGGTGAAAAGTTCGGACGGATGAATCCTTTATCAGACAACTCTTGAAGCTGTTTTGATAATTCTTGCATCTCGAACGGTGCAAGACGATAAGATACTTTAGATTTAGAAGAAACAAGTGTTTGAGGTTCTTTAGGGAGATCACAAGTGATCATAAAAATGACAGAACCACAAGAGTAGTCTTGTCTTTGCTATGACATCATAAGGTTGGATCAAACATTCATACAATTGCATTAGTTGAAAATAAAAACCACAAATTTTTATTTATATAACAACCGCATTGTCTTTAAATGTTACAAGATAACAACCAGAGGAATTTCAAAATTCTACTTGTTCTTCATCATTGATTGCCTCATGGATGTTATACACTCGTCCACGTGCTGGATTCACATTGACGTTGACGTTCGCATTCGGGTTTGCGTTAGCATTTGCATTCACCAGTCTTGGGCAGTTGTGGCGGAAATGACCAATCTCTCCGCAATTGAAACATGAACCCAATGGGAATCTCGCAGCATTCCCTAGAACCTGAGCTTGAACCTGAGCAGCCTGATTTTGTCCCAGACGACAAATATTGGCCAAATACCCAAGTCTACCACACGTTGTGCATTTCTTGCAATCTTGTTGTGCAACGTGATGACCGTTGCAACGGGCACAATGTGGTGCGGTACCAGCATATGCCTTCTTTGCAGCTGGCTGTGCCGGTGGGTTCTGCAAGTTCTGAGCAGTCTGTGCTGTAACAGCAAAATTTTGGGCACCCTTCCGCTTCTTTGATTTCTTCGAAGTCTCACCTTCCTTACCCTTCTTGTTTTGACCTTTCTTGCTATCCTCCTTGTCAGACCCCTGCTTCTTACCCTTGTCACCCTTTCTGTGTAACTTATTCTTCCGAATCTGCGACTCAGTCAATGTCGCAGCTACCTCGATCGCCTGACGGAGTGTGGTAGGGCTACTACCAGTAAGGATGTCTTGTACCGTGTCAGGTAGGCCGTCGATGTACCTTTCGATAGCTATGTCAAGTGGGGTAACCATTGTCGGGCAAAGCAGACTCAACTCCTCAAACCTGTCAGTATACGCCCTGTGCTCACCACTATCTTGCTTCAACTCATCAAATTCCTTCTCCAAAGCTCGCTGCTCATGACGAGGACAGAATTCCCTCATCATCAGGGCCCTAAGTTCAGCCCACGTCTGTGCTAGAGCAACTTCTGCACCACGATCCCTCATAACCCCGTTCCACCATGTGAGAGCCCTCTTCTGAAACACGCTCGAAGAAAACTCGACCTTGCGATTATCCGGGCACTGCACGTGGCGAAAAGTATTCTCAATGCTCTCGAACCATTGAAGAAGCCCAGTCGCTCCTTCAGAACCACTAAACTTGAGTGGTTTAGCCTGGTTAAAATCCTTGTATTTGCATGGAACATTGTTGTTGTTGTTGGCTTGGATCCATTGAGCAAAGAGGTTTGGAAACTGAGCAGCCATCTGCTGTGCAATGATTTCTGCCAGCTCGGCAGTCGCTATCTGGTTTTCACGTCGAGGAGGCATTCTAAAAGAGGAAACATGAAAGGAAACGGGTGAGAGAATTAGACGAAAAGAATGAGATGAAACAAATCTGATGAAAGCAAGGATAGTGGTCATTTGTTTGTTACTACAAAGCAACAAACGACACACAGAACTAATCAAAGTAAATAGGTAAAAATAATGTATCGCGAAGACATGCTCGCCTATAAGTGAACACTCATCCCAAAAATTCCCAGGTAAGCACAACTGGTCTCGCGTCTGATGAGATGTATACGAAGTGCTTGCCTAGACAGAAAACTCAGAATACAGGCATTCACCCTTCCAGTTTGCACGTGTTCACATTATTTAAAACCCAAAACTTTGCCGAGATTTTGAAAATTCAAAGGGGTTCAAAACCATATAACAGAGGGTTCAAAACATTGTAATCAATCATCCTAGAACAGATGATTAGTTTTCAAAGCGGTTTCGAAAATTGTGTTCTTGTTGTGGCCGTCGCCTAAGGATAGGTGACGGTATTGTTTTATGACTAAACGCAAGTAAACTCGCGTTAAGGTCCTAAGAAGGTTATAGACTAGGTCAAAGCATTACTAATTACTAATAACCTAATTCCCTATAACCATTGGCTCTGATACCATCTTTTCTGTCACACCCCGACCACGTAAAACAACAAAACGTGGCGGAAACATCGAGGCGTGTTGTAACAGAATTAATGTTTCATAACCATGGATACCAAAGAGTGTTTCGTTTTATTAAACATTGAATAATTACATCGTCTTGAAATCTAAATACACTATTTAAACATAGTCTATCATTGTTATTGAGTCACTAAGGCCTTGTCCAGTCCTATGTGAGCATGCATCTTATCAATCGATATCATTCAACAATACCTGAAACATATGTGAAAACGAGGTCAGCAAAGAAATGCTGGCGAGTACATAGGTTTTGTGAAAATAAGATTCATGACTTCTGTTTTAAGAAAATGTTTAGTCATGAACCTTGTAATTTGCTTTGTCTTTGTAAATCATTTGAAAAATAATAAGTTCAGGTGATATGTATAAATAAGAGAATAATGCATGATTAAATGAATAACCATGTAAAAATGAGTTTGTATAAGATAAGTTGTTTGTAAATAAATGTCTTGTGAAAAGTATGTTACTTGTATAAAATGTTCTATGTCTCAAACTGAAATGATTCAAATAACGGTAAGATATGTAATACCATACAAACACTTATATATAGGAAGTACCAGCGGCGTATCCACCATGCTTGTATCATATTACACTCGCATCGTTACTTAATCAGTTACTCAAACCAAACCAACAATGTAAAATGTTCATGTCTAATGTAAATCATGTAATGTATAACCAAAACCCAATCGTATATCGCTTTGAAGCCAATCGTTTACCCAATCGTTAAAACATCGTGTGAAAACCAATCGTTTACCCAATCGTTAAAACATCGTGTGAAAACCAATCGTTTACCCAATCGTTAAATTCGTTTTAGGTCGTGAAACTACTTAAATGGTCGTCTCGCTAATAACATTCAAACCTTCTTGACTCGCATTAATAAACCCTTACCAAAGGATAGATTAATAATTCGCATTAATAAACCCTTACCAAAGGATAGATTAACATCTCGCATTAATAAACCCTTACCAAAGGATAGATTAACATCTCGCATTAATAAACCCTTACCAAAGAGTAAATTAACAATTACAGATTCAGTCGCTACTCACAACACCCACACATAACTACGGGTGTAGTAACTAACGGGATTTGTCAGATCCTATGGTACCATAACCTAATACTGGTCGGCTTGATCATTGCTAATGAATGTCATTTGTTATGTAACTACAACCAACAAGTTTGTTCACTTTATGAAATCGTTATTAGTTTTGTATAAATCGTCTTAATTGTTTTTGAAACCATCGTTATAACATCGAAAACATTTAGCACATATGAGTCACCCCAAAACAATTGAAAGCAGTAAAATAGGGGAATAATGTACTCGCCTGATAATGCTTGGAGGTCTTGAACAACAACCAAACAAAGCTAGAGGGAGCACGGAATCAGTCGGCAATCTAAAACTATATAAATAAACCGGACTTAAATCGGGAGATCGGATAGGATGAGGCTTGGTAAACCAAATGAGTGTTGGAACTCATATGATATGGTTTAACAAGGCCTACATACTACAATGAAACCAAACCTAAGTGATTTCGACCCATCGCGACCCATTAAGGTAGCTTATGCTACTTTAACGCGTCGTGCGCGTGAAACGCGTTCGGACCGCCTAACTAGCCCTATGACAAGTGTTATATGCCTAAACATGTTACATAATCAGTTATGTGACAAAGGTTTAGGTTACATATGCTTAATTACCAATTATACATGAAAAGGGTATTCTGGTAATTTACCTAGGGCATATAAACTACCTATCATACAACTACTCAAACGATGTGACCATAGGGTATAACCTCGGAAGGTTATTCCCTACCTACTATGGTCACCTAATGTATTTGGTCGGATCCTAATGATCGACCAAACTGGGTCGGGTTCGAAGGTATAGGCGATTTATTAGATCGCCTACCCTACGACCCTAGACAACGTGGTAATCAGTGGGCATAGTCCCAAGGGACTATGACCAACGTGATTACACTCACGTTGCGAAGTTCAAACGAACTTCGCATTGACCATTACTGGTCAACGCTGAAAGTCAAACAAAGTTTGACTTTCTGACTCGAAAAGCAATAAAATAAGGAAAAGAACGAAAGAATACTTACGAAGGGTCCCCGAATGCTAACCTCGATTCAAAAATCTCAGGTATGAAACAATAGTTTCAACTTAGAGTTTCTCAAATCAAAGTTCTTGTAAGAAATGAGGTTGGGGTGATGGGGTATTTATAGTAATACCCGAACCGTTAGGATCGTTTTATGGAATAACGTGATTGAATCCAACCCATACACTTGTTGAAAGGTTATGGAAGCCTAAATTCCATCCTTATCAGCTGACTAAGCAATTTAGAACATGTGGTGGTGGATCAAACAGCTGAAAACAGGCTGTTATAAACACTGAATCTGGTCTGCACTTGGCTAGCGCACCGTTACATGATAAGAGTAGCGGTGCGCTACTCATAAGTTTGGCAGATTGACAGTTTTGGTCCCTGTCATGCATTCAGCCCATTTTCGACACGTTTAAGGCCCGTTAACCCCATTTCAAAGCTCTAAAATGAAGTTAAAGTATAGGGAACTTAAAATGTGCTCAAAAATATCTCAGATGTCGGTTCGTTTAACCGTACGGTTGCGTTGTTCGGTTAATTACGACGGAATACGTATAAGCGCGAAAAACGATCCAAATGACGCGACGAATGGATTTTTGACAAGCCAAACACTAAAGCATAATATAGTCATGCTTACATAAATTTTTGGATGTCCGAATGTATTCAGAACGTAAGTTATGCGCGAAAATGCAAACTTGTGCACTTTTTGACACTTTTAGTCCCTGAATGACCCAAAAGTTTATTTTAGCACACCAAACCCCTCAAAGCCTATTTCTAAGCTATGTAAAGGATATTTAAGGTGTGTTTAACTTATGGTCATGTTCCGGAATGATCGTTACAGTTCAAATTGACATACTTTCGCAGTTTGTCAAGTTTAGTCCCTGTAAGCGATTTAACTTGATTTTGCAATACCAAAGCCTTCAAAACTTATTTCTAAGTTATTTAAAGGTTATTTAAGGTATGTTAAGTATATGTCACTATTCCGGAGTGTTTTTTGCATTAAACTGGTTATATCTACACCTCAGAGCGCGTATAACCCTCCAGAAAGCGATTTAAAGCTTGAAATCGAACAAGAGTCGATATGTGCAAAAGATACACATATTTATACAAGTCCAAAGTATGAAATACAATATTTCATTGGTTTGGCATTTGTTTGATGGCCGTGAAGGCACAGGTGTTACATAGATGATATCCTGGATGCTGATCAAGCTTATAGCAAGAACTGAACACCATACTTTTGGAGCTTCCGCAAATTATGTCTTTTGTTAGTTGAAAGTGGAACATGTAACTCTTAATGCCATACTATGTAGGTTTTAAACTAGTAGGGATATAAATTCTAACCACTTTGATCATGTATGAATCCTAAACATAACAAAGTTTTTGTTAATCCGTATTTTCCTTAAACTAATGGTGTATTTAGTAGTAATTTTATGATAAAATAAGAGGGTCTTACATGATCATTATGACATCTATCCTTCTCATCCCCATTTGAAAATACTTATCGAGTTAGACCTAGATTCCATTTCAAGCAAAGATTATCATCGACACCGAATAGATCCACTTAAACAATACATGATCAGAAAGGTTCATATGTGCTTATGTGAACATCATATCTTATCTTAACGTTAAATACACTTGAAATAACCACACGAAATGAGCACACTTTATATAAACCCTAGTTTTCATACGACTAGATTTTTGTGCATCATTATCATTGTTAACATCCTTTTCATTTTCCACACCACTTAAACATATTCGATTATATCAAAACCATTTCATGTATCCAAAATAATATCCCCTACTCATTCATATAAATCACATTTTAACAAGAAACATGAAGGTTTATACTAACCCGAAATGTGAAGTAGGAGAGTGTGCGAGTTAAAGGAGAAAAGAAGAGATCTTCGGAAGCTTCAAGAAGAAATCAAGAGCAGTGGATGATGCTTGAATCTTCAAATGGATAAGAGGGATGTTTGTTGAATTATGAGAGAATGTTTGTGTGACACCCCAAGAAAACCAGTAATCTTCGCAAACCTGCTCGGGGAGCCGCGATACGATACAGGTAAACAACGTCACACTACTAGCTTCCTCAGTAACTGCATGCTAAATTTCGGGACGAAATTTCTTTCAAGTTGGGGATAATGTGACAACTCGAATTTCCGATATTCACTTTCGTATTTATTGCACGTTGACTTTGACTGTTAGTTGTTTGACTTGTTTGACTTGTAACTGTACATGTTATGATATGATAAAATGCATTGTGTTTGCATGATTTTGTGTTTGGTTGTATAACATGAAACACCTGTTGAAAACTTAAACTGTTTAACACATGAAAGGACCCGACGAAACAGACTATCTCTCCATATACTTCTCGACGAAACAGAGATATGTTTCGCCATCAAACAACTCGACGAAACAGTATGTTTCGCCATAGAACTTCACGACGAAACAGGAGTGTTTCGCCGGCCCATTGATTCGCCGAGGCCCACTACGGGCCCAGTACGTAAATCTGTGTTTTAAACGTGAACCGACTTCCTGTTTCACACTTTTTAACAAAAACAGAAACCCTAGAACTCTCCACTTTGTGAAGGCGATAACCATCTTCCACCATCATCTTTCTCTCTCGAATCCTCCCTTGTTCATCCCGGATATCTCGGTTAGTGTGCGCTCGTCTTACCGGTTTCTTTGTCCTTAGATTTCTTTATACATGTTGTGTATATGCTTGATTTCTGGATCAAAAGGAGTATATGCGTAAGTTACATGATGGCTAGATGATGATTTCTGTGCTAAGGAATTATGTATGATTATCGATTTTACATATGTATTGATTTAGGGTATGGATTACAAGAGTGTTGTTTTGAGATTCATGTAATTAGGGTTCATGCTAGATATTATGTGCCTTGATGATTTTGATCTGAGATCATGATTAGATGATTGGCTGTAGGATTGAATGCCTTTCCGTATGTTGATGTCGGCAAATTTGGATTTCTGTGATATTGCGTAACTGATGTAACTGCTCGACGTAACTGACTGTTGGCGAAACACTATTCTCGACGAAACTGATTCAAAGAAACGCATGACGGCGAAACAAATGTGTTTCGCCGAGGGATATCACGACGAATCAAGTGATTCGTCGAAGGGGCTCACGGCGAAACAGAGGGTGTTTCGCCGACTTGGGTAATTTGCACAGTAACTGTTTCTGTTAAAACTTAACTGAGTTAACTAACTGCTGTTAGATGTTATGCCTGACTTGTATGATCATGAATGCGTGCAATGTGCTACTTGGTGATTATTTATGCGTTGTCCACTATGATTATACTTACGTGCCAACTTCGTGAATGTAAACTGATTATGTACGCGTGCGCACTTTAGGACGTGATTGACTTACTTTGAGCACATACTTAGCATACCGAGCAAAACAAGGTGAGTTCACACTCTTTCTAAGGCATGGGATTCCCGGTGGTTTGGGAATGGGTTAAGAAACTAAAATGGAACCTACATATTCTCCTTGGGTAGGATATGTACCGCCATCCTCCATGGGTAGGATGCCAATATTAATCCTGTGTATTCTCCTTGGGTAGAATACATACGTTCGTCCTCCTTGGGTAGGACAACAATCTTAACATACGTTCGTCCTCCTTGGGTAGGACAACAACCTTAACGTACATTCGTCCTCCTTGGGTAGGACAATCACACTCGCTACGGTCCTTGGATCAAGAAGGGCACGTACAAATACGACTAGTCAACACTAATCTTCGCAAACATGCCTGGAATGGCCGCGAACTATACTAGAACAATCTTCGCAAACATGCCTGGAATGGCCGCGAACTATACTTTAATCTTCGCAAACATGCCTGGAGGGCCGCGATACAAATATAACTTGTTTAGAAAACATGGGAGACCCCCACTAAACTTCGCAAACATGCCTAGAGGGCCGCGATGCTATTACATACGATACATGATTACTAAACAAACATACGATTTACGATACGAACATTATAACTAAGTAACCAACTGTGAACTCGCTCAACTAGTTGTTGACTCTCTGTTACATGCCTTGCAGGACCTTAGGTACTTTTGGAGCTTGCACAGGAAGGAGCAGGTCGTTGTGGGATACGGATCGTAGACGATATTTGAACTTATAACTTATTTTGGGTTTTCATTATTATGCTTCCGCTACTTAAACAATGTTTGGTTATGAACACCAGTCATGTCAAGATGAATTACCTTTTCCTACTTTTACACTTAAATACTACGTTTGATATGATTGATGGCTTGATCCTGGTCAGTCACGCCTCCAAGCGGTGTTACTCCGCGGGTGGATTTTGGGGGTGTGACAGATTGGTATCAGAGCCATTGGTTATAGAGAACTCGGTTTTAATAAAGGGAAAACGATTTTGTTAAAACCAGACTATAACCAGAACAGTGCTCTCAACGATCCACAACGACGCTTCGCTCCACGTGCAAGGCTCAACATTATAGGTACTACTATTCATGTTACTTTACCTACATGCTAGAACTACATAGAACTTTGCTCGTGGTATGCTTAGATTACATTGCCTACTATTCGTTACTGCTTGAAAACGCTTATGTGCTCACTCTCTTCGCACTATTCGCGAACCTCTCACCCACATGTTCTCCTTGATGTCAAGATCATGGGTGGACGCGTTAACTTAACTCAAGCCCGGTTGGCGGCTTCGATCACTGAACAAGTTACTGCAGCACTCGCAGCTGCCCAGGCAGGAGGTGTAACCTGCCATCACCACTTACTCTAGGATCTTTAGATCCTACTCTCGTAACTCAACACTTGTGCTTAATTTTGATTACTCTTACGCACACGACAAGTCAACACGCTCAGCCACCTGTATGCACATACAAGACTTTTATGGACTATCGTCCTACTACTTTCAGCGACACTGAAGGAGCTGTTGGACTCCTCCATTTGTTCGAGGAACTCGAATCGGTCATCGAGGGTGAGAATGACCCGAGGCGTAAGGTGAAATATGCCACTGATATTCTCGAAGGCACTGCGTTAACTTGGTGGAACGCGCCAGTTACGACACTGGGGCTGGCGGCTGCTATGCCACCCCATGGAATGATTTTAAGGAACCTATCAAACGTGAATACAATAGTTATGATGCCATCCACAAGTTGGAAGTGGAGTCCTTTAACATGAAGATGACGGGGTCAGAGATAGAAGCGTGCACGATAACGATCCCACAAACTGACAATTTTGTGTCCAACTATGGTGGATCCTCCCATAAAGAGCTTGAGCTGTACCTCAAAGGCTTAGTACCAGGAATTCACAACCATGTGAAGACGGCTAAACTTGCTACTATTCAAGATGTTACTCATCTTGCTCATCGTCTCACAAACCAGGCAGTGGGACAGACACAAGCTGCCTCAACGTATCAGCGATACTACTACCACTACTACTTCAACTACTTCTGCTACCCTCAGTAACAATGGATGAAAGTGGGATGGAACCTCTAGCAAGGGTTCGACTACGATTCCGTCCCAGGCACAGCAGTGAAAGGTCGATGACAACTAAAGTCCTGATCAGCAACATTTAGTATTCAAGGGCAGGGTGGATACAAGGGAAACCACCCTAAGCGCAAACGATGTAACCTGCACCACAGCGGGCAGGGCAAACGCAATCATTGTCAATGATGCAACAAGCTTAGTCATGGAACCAAAGATGGTAGAAACTCACGTCCTGCAAACCAGAACCAGAATCAGAACCACAATCAAAGAAACAGGAACAATAATGGAGGCAACAATAGGGGTAATAACGACGGCAATGGTGCCAGGGGTCGAGTGTTCGTGATTGGTCAGGGTGATACTAGGAATGACCCCAGCGTTGCGATAGTTTCGACATCGACATTGGTATGGATTAGTTATCCCAACAACAAGCAGAGATCCTATACATAGAGAAGATCATTCGTATCCCACGTTCTGGTAAAGAACCTCTCGAAGTTCTAGGCGACAAGAGTGGTGTCGTGAGTGGCATCATTTCTTTCTTGAAGGCCCAGAAATGTTTACAAAAGGGCCACACAGCTATTTTAGCTCTCGTTACGGATACATCGAAGAAAGAGAAAAAGATTGAGGATATTCTGGTTGTACGCGACTTTCCTCAAGTGTTTCCTGGAGAGTTACCTGGGTTACCGCCTCATCGTCAGGTCGAATTTCAGATTGAGCTTGCTCCAAGAGCAGCACCTATAGCTCGAGCACCTTATCGCTTAGCTCCAACTGAACTGGAAGAACTGTCTAAGCAATTGCAAGAACTCTTGGAAAAGGGTTTCATACGTCCTAGCTCTTCGCCCTGGGGAGCTCCAGTATTATTCGTGAAGAAGAAAGACGGTACCTTTCGTATGTGCATAGATTACCGCGAACTGAACAAGGTGACCGTGAAGAATCGCTATCCACTTCCACGCATCGACGACTTATTCGACCAGTTGCAAGGGTCGAGCTATTACTCAAAGATTGACCTAAGGTCAGGTTACCATCAACTGAGAGTCCGGGATGAGGACGTCTCCAAAACAGCATTCAGAACTCGCTACGGACATTACGAGTTTTTGGTTATGCCATTCGGGCTAACAAACGCGCCTGCGGTTTTCATGGATCTTATGAACAGGGTGTGCAAACCTTATCTTGACAAGTTTGTTATTGTTTTCATCGACGACATCCTGATTTATTCGAAGAATCGGGAGGAACATGAGCAGCATTTACGACTTATTCTGGAACTTCTTCGAGCAGAACAGCTGTACGCCAAGTTTTCAAAATGCGACTTCTGGCTTCATGAAGTCCACTTTCTAGGCCACGTGGTAAACACGGATGGGATTCATGTTGATCCATCCAAGGTAGATTCGATCAAGAACTGGCCTGCACCTCGCACACCAACCGAAATACGCCAATTCTTGGGTTTGGCGGATTATTACAGACGGTTCATTAAAGACTTCTCAAGGATTGCTCAGCCGCTTACATTGCTGACACAGAAAGGTGTGGCTTATCGTTGGAGTAATACACAGGAAACAGCGTTTCAGCACTTAAAGGATAGACTCTGTAGCGCACCTATCCTCTCATTGCCTGAAGGCACGGACGATTTTGTAGTCTACTGCGACGCATCTATCCAAGGTCTTGGATGTGTATTGATGCAAAGGGATAAAGTTATTGCTTATGCTTCGCGCCAACTTAAAATTCACGAACGGAATTATACGACACACGACCTAGAGCTGGGAGCGGTTATTTTTGCACTTAAGATATGGCGGCATTACTTGTACGGTACCAAATGTGCTATCTACACTGACCACAGAAGCCTCGAACATATCTTCAAACAGAAAGAACTGAATATGCGACAGCGACGATGGGTTGAACTGTTAAATGACTACAAATGCTCGATCAGGTACCACCCAGGCAAAGCCAATGTTGTGGCTGACGCCCTCAGTCGAAAGGACACCGCGCCTAAGCGCGTGCGAGCTTTACAACTCACTACAGTCTAGTCTTCCTTCCCAGATAAGGAATGCTCAGGTGGAAGCATTGAAACCAGAAAATGTCAGGGCTGAAGCCCTACGTGGCTCAAGGCAACGCTTAGAACAGAAGGAAGATGGTGCTTACTACGTAACAGGACGCATCTGGGGTCCACTCTATGGTAATTTACGCGAGCTGGTAATGGATGAAGCTCATAAGTCTCGCTACTCGGTACACCCTGGTTCGGATAAGATGTACCACGATATTAAGACTACATACTGGTGGCCTAGCATGAAGGCCCACATAGCCACATACGTTAGCAAATGCTTGACTTGTGCGAGAGTCAAGGCAGAATATCAGAAACCGTCAGGACCACTCCAACAACCTGAGATATCACAATGGAAATGGGAGCAAATTTCCATGGACTTTGTTACTGGCCTACCTAGAACTCAGCGCGGAAATGATACTATTTGGGTGATCGTGGATCGACTCACAAAGTCTGCTCACTTCTTGGCTATCAAAGAAACAGACAAGTTCTCTACCTTAGCAGACATTTACTTAAAAGAAGTGGTCTCGAGGCACAGGGTGCCCACCTCCATCATCTCTGATCGTGACGCACGTTTTACTTCAGAACTGTGGCAAGCAATGCATAAATCTTTTGGCTCTCGTTTAGACATGAGCACAGCTTATCACCCTCAGACAGATGGGCAGTCTGAGCGCACTATTCAAACTTTAGAAGACATGCTTCGAGCGTGCGTAATTGACTTTGGCAATGGTTGGGAGAAACATCTGCCACTCGTGGAATTTTCATACAATAACAGCTACCACACCAGCATTAAGGCTGCACCATTCGAGGCATTGTACGGGCGTAAATGCCGGTCACCTCTCTGTTGGGCAGAGGTGGGAGATAGTCAAATCACAGGTCCAGAAATGGTAGTCGATACTACAGAAAAGATTGCACAAATACGACAACGCATGGCGGCAGCACGCGACCGTCAGAAAGCATACGCTGATTTAGACAGGAAACTACTCGAATTCCAGGTTGGGGATCGAGCGCTACTTAAAGTTTCACCCTGGAAGGGTGTGGTTCGTTTTGGCAAACGCGGCAAACTAAATCCACGATATGTTGGACCTTTCGAGGTTATTGAGAAAATAGGCAAAGTGGCCTACAGATTGAACTTACCACCTGAACTCAGTGCAGTTCACAACGTCTTTCACGTGTCGAATCTGAAGAAGTGTACGTCAGATGAGACCCACATAGTTCCCTTAAAGGAACTCACTATCGACGAGCGGTTGCACTTCGTCGAGGAACCTGTTGAAATCACGGACCGGGATGTTAAGGTCCTCAAGAACACGAGAATCCCTCTTGTACGAGTTCGTTGGAACTCCCGCCGCGGCCCAGAGTTCACCTGGGAGCGCGAAGATCAAATGGAACTCAAATATCCCCAGTTATTCGGAAACCAAGCAACTACTACTGAGGCTGAAGCTACCAATGCAGAATTTCGGGACGAAATTCCAAATCAACGGGGGGATAATGTGACACCCCAAGAAAACCAGTAATCTTCGCAAACCTGCTCGGGGAGCCGCGATACGATACAGGTAAACAACGTCACACTACTAGCTTCCTCAGTAACTGCATGCTAAATTTCGGGACGAAATTTCTTTCAAGTTGGGGATAATGTGACAACTCGAATTTCCGATATTCACTTTCGTATTTATTGCACGTTGACTTTGACTGTTAGTTGTTTGACTTGTTTGACTTGTAACTGTACATGTTATGATATGATAAAATGCATTGTGTTTGTATGATTTTGTGTTTGGTTGTATAACATGAAACACCTGTTGAAAACTTAAACTGTTTAACACATGAAAGGACCCGACGAAACAGACTATCTCGCCATATACTTCTCGACGAAACAGAGATATGTTTCGCCATCAAACAACTCGACGAAACAGTATGTTTCGCCATAGAACTTCACGACGAAACAGGAGTGTTTCGCTGGCCCATTGATTCGCCGAGGCCCACTACGGGCCCAGTACGTAAATCTGTGTTTTAAACGTGAACCGACTTCCTGTTTCACACTTTTTAACAAAAACAGAAACCCTAGAACTCTCCACTTTGTGAAGGCGATAACCATCTTCCACCATCATCTTTCTCTCTCGAATCCTCCCTTGTTCATCCCGGATATCTCGGTTAGTGTGCGCTCGTCTTATCGGTTTCTTTGTCCTTAGATTTCTTTATACATGTTGTGTATATGCTTGATTTCTGGATCAAAAGGAGTATATGCGTAAGTTACATGATGGCTAGATGATGATTTCTGTGCTAAGGAATTATGTATGATTATCGATTTTACATATGTATTGATTTAGGGTATGGATTACAAGAGTGTTGTTTTGAGATTCATGTAATTAGGGTTCATGCTAGATATTATGTGCCTTGATGATTTTGATCTGAGATCGTGATTAGATGATTGGCTGTAGGATTGAATGCCTTTCCGTATGTTGATGTCGGCAAATTTGGATTTCTGTGATATTGCGTAACTGATGTAACTGCTCGACGTAACTGACTGTTGGCGAAACACTATTCTCGACGAAACTGATTCAAAGAAACGCATGACGGCGAAACAAATGTGTTTCGCCGAGGGATATCACGACGAATCAAGTGATTCGTCGAAGGGGCTCACGGCGAAACAGAGGGTGTTTCGCCGACTTGGGTAATTTGCACAGTAACTGTTTCTGTTAAAACTTAACTGAGTTAACTAACTGCTGTTAGATGTTATGCCTGACTTGTATGATCATGAATGCGTGCAATGTGCTACTTGGTGATTATTTATGCGTTGTCCACTATGATTATACTTACGTGCCAACTTCGTGAATGTAAACTGATTATGTACGCGTGCGCACTTTAGGACGTGATTGACTTACTTTGAGCACATACTTAGCATACCGAGCAAAACAAGGTGAGTTCACACTCTTTCTAAGGCATGGGATTCCCGGTGGTTTGGGAATGGGTTAAGAAACTAAAATGGAACCTACATATTCTCCTTGGGTAGGATATGTACCGCCATCCTCCATGGGTAGGATGCCAATATTAATCCTGTGTATTCTCCTTGGGTAGAATACATACGTTCGTCCTCCTTGGGTAGGACAACAATCTTAACATACGTTCGTCCTCCTTGGGTAGGACAACAACCTTAACGTACATTCGTCCTCCTTGGGTAGGACAATCACACTCGCTACGGTCCTTGGATCAAGAAGGGCACGTACAAATACGACTAGTCAACACTAATCTTCGCAAACATGCCTGGAATGGCCGCGAACTATACTAGAACAATCTTCGCAAACATGCCTGGAATGGCCGCGAACTATACTTTAATCTTCGCAAACATGCCTGGAGGGCCGCGATACAAATATAACTTGTTTAGAAAACATGGGAGACCCCCACTAAACTTCGCAAACATGCCTAGAGGGCCGCGATGCTATTACATACGATACATGATTACTAAACGAACATACGATTTACGATACGAACATTATAACTAAGTAACCAACTGTGAACTCGCTCAACTAGTTGTTGACTCTCTGTTACATGCCTTGCAGGACCTTAGGTACTTTTGGAGCTTGCACAGGAAGGAGCAGGTCGTTGTGGGATACGGATCGTAGACGATATTTGAACTTATAACTTATTTTGGGTTTTCATTATTATGCTTCCGCTACTTAAACAATGTTTGGTTATGAACACCAGTCATGTCAAGATGAATTACCTTTTCCTACTTTTACACTTAAATACTACGTTTGATATGATTGATGGCTTGATCCTGGTCAGTCACGCCTCCAAGCGGTGTTACTCCGCGGGTGGATTTTGGGGGTGTGACAGTTTGCTTATTTTGTGGGAGAAATGTTTACCAAAAAGGCAGCCGTCAAAGAATGTTGTGGGAAAAGGTGCTAGGGTTTAGCTGGTATGTGCATTTATACCCACACAAGATGCCGCACACCTAAAAGTGGGGTACAACTGTCATGATGTCGCGCACATGATCACAGCATGTGTGTGCGACCTTGTTTTATAAATTTTGTGCGAAATAATGTGTGGCCCAATGTATTGGAAATGTGCGGTCCAATATAGAATGGGCTCAGCAGATTTGAGGCCCAACTGAGAGGGTGTCTGACTGGAAGCAAGTGTGCGGATTTAATAATATTAATAACAATAACTTTCAACATTCAATTCACTTAATATATATATATATATATATATATATATATGGTCACGATTTAGGGAAAACGCTGAAAAGTGTGAAAACAGTGAGAACGCTTATGGATCGTCCGATCAAATCAATCTTTGGACTAGATTGGCGCGGTGACGTTTTCATAAATAACATCAATTTTATTTAGTGGGCGCGCTTCATTAAGGGTAAAAAGGTCTTTTACTGCTCAAATTCAAAACACTAACTATAATGAGAACACGCCATTCAAAACAAATAAAACGCCATTAATACAAAACGCCAAAGCTTAATGATAAAACGCGTTGCAGATTACAGGTAGAAGAAACAAACAGTAACTGAAATTCAATTATTAACATTTATAAATTCCCTCCTAAATTACGCGCCAAAAACATCATTATATAAACGACGTTAACATCGCTTCCATAATCACTTCCATCCATCATTCTAAAAACATCTTTTACCAAAACGCCAAGTTTAACCAAAATGACAAAAATGGCAACCATTGTTTCATGGAGATACACCATGAGAATCAGAAGATTCATCATACGTTTTAACAACAGAAGAAGGGTGTTTGTTAAGACAATCAAAGCAATTTTGAAAATGGAAGAAGAGGTACAGAGGGGTATCATATTGCTTGGCATCCCTCTTGATAACGAATATCACGAAACACATAAGCTTATGAGAAGATTAACAAGGAAATTTGGACCAAGCAAAGCAGATGGAAAAATGGACCCAGTCATCACATCATAGCATTTTGATGAAGAAACAAACATGGTGATCGATATATCTGACAACGGAGAGTAGGAAAACTACATGCTTGAAGACATCATGACCAAGCAGGGGGTTGGGTTCATGGAAGAGTTACACAACGTCACATGTTTGAACACAGACATGCACATAAAAATGTCATTGATGCAGGACATGTTCAAATGGATGCTTCAAAATCTTCAACAACAAGAAGCCAATGAAAGTGAAAGTGATGACTTGGATGAAAGACTAGAAGAAGACTCCGAAGAAGAAGACGAAGGAAGTGATGGATACTTCTCAGAGAAAGTATCTTCTGAGGAGGAGTTTTATTTTTTTTTCTTTTGTGTAATTTTTTTAGATAATAAAATACTATGTTTCTCCCCTTAGTTTCAAAACGGCAAAAAATACTACAAAAAGTCATTGCATACAAAACGCCAAAAATAATAAAACTTTTTCCTGGATAATTTTTGCTCTGTTAGTGTATGTTCTCATATTGGTCTACAAAACACCATTAAATATAAAAATGCCAAACTTGGAAGATGGGACGTCTATCACCCTAAACTGATAAAGCTGGACAAAACAGTAAATATACACATTAACTGGAAAGGACGGTTACTTTATTACTAGCATTTATTATAATAAAATCCCGCCTAAACTATGCGCCAAAAACATCCTATAAGAGAGACGTCTCTGCGTAATCAATTGATCACACCCAAAACAACGCCATGTTTCCTAGAAACCACTCACTTTAAAATGCCAAAAAATAGATAAAAAAACCACAGATGGCAAACCTCGTTTCTTCTATATTGAGTATTGTTCTGAATGAAGTTTCACTGAATGGATTCTTCTCTGAGATGGGTATCTCTATAAGCTTTTGCTGAATGAGATGAAAAAATATTCAAGAAAAAGAGACTGATGACAGTGATATGTCATTATGTGAGCTTTGTTCTTGATGGATATATTGATGGCATGAAGGGATCGATACCAGTGTAAATGCTATTTTGGACTCCATGATCATAATAGCATCCAAGCAGGAGTTGATCTTCAATGACATGTCACCAAACAACAATATATCACACCAAAATACAGGATGCCACTAATCAGCTTCGTCTAAAGACGGGGGTTATGTAGGAAAATGGGCATCTAGCAAAAGTATTCAAAGCTTCAAGGCACAAAAAATTCAAGAAAATAGGCTAATGACAGTGAAGATTTGGATGAGAAATTAGATTAGCATTTTTAATTTTTTTTCATTTTCTATGTTTTTTTAGGGGATCATTTTCTGTTGTTTGTTATCTAATTCTCTACTAATAAAATTCGTTATATCTGTTAAAGAAATTGTTTATAAAACGCCAAAACTACAAATACCAAAATGCCTAATAGTATGAAAACCGTGAGAAGGGATGTTGGCAAAGCACATTGTTACTATATAAAACGCAAAGAAATGCCAAAACTAATAATGAAATTACTTTAACAAATTATTATTAAAAAAGCCAATAATTGACTAAACGCCATTAAAACAATGTGCCATCTTTATCTAAACGCGATTAAAAACAAAACGTCAAACACTGAAAAGATGAGAAGTGTTACAGCCTTTGTTGGACTCTGTATGCCCAAGACACATATTAAATTGATGTGGCTAGTACGTTATGATCCAAGTCGAGTCATACCCAATAACAAGATAGACAAACACTTATAATATTTATTTGTGATATGATCAAACAAATAAATACTAACACTTATAATATTTAGAAATTGGTTTTCTAAATAATTACACTTGAGAAACCAATAAATTATATGGATAATTTATTTGGAGAGAATATTTTATTTTGTTATTTAATGGGTTAAATAACATTTTAAAAGATTGTATAAAGTCTTGCATATATGTAGTGTTATATTTATAAAAGTTATAAATATATATAAACCAAGACTTAAATTTTATAAAAGATTTTTTTTTTATAAAATAAAGCTAGCCCCCCCCCCCCCCTTGGTGTTCTTCCCAAACTTTTATTTCCAATCACAAGACATGCAATTGTCATAAGTTAGAGAAGATTTGATTGGGTGGTCTAACCAAGACCATTTTGGTCCAACGGGGTTTCATGCACTTGCATGTGTAAGTTGGCACATGATTGGTCAAGGTGGGTGGCAATTCTCTCTCATGGTTCTATAAATACTTAGATGACAAATACAAGAACTTGCAAGAACTAGAGAAATAGCTCTCTAATTTTCGGTCATCATAAGCATTTCTCAAGTGTTCGGTTTTTGATCTTTAGTGTTAAAAATCCTAGCTAAACTTGTGGTGTTTGTTGGAAGCTTGGGGTAGACAAGCTTGAGGTCTTCTACTCTTGAGGACAACCATTTCAAGAAGCATCATCCGTTTCATCATCCTTGTACTCCAAGAAGGTAGTTTTCTAAACATCCTATGGTTGTGTTTGATAGTATGCATCTTCATATATGGATCCGGGTTTTGGGATTTTGCTTATAAATGAAATTTATATCTTAAAAATAACATGTTTTAAATATTAATTCCGCTGCGTTTTTATTTCATATGGATGAAATTGCTTTGATAAACATGTTAAAATCCCATCAGCCTTAACAGATGAAGCTGAACAAAACAGTATCTGCAAACACTAACTGAAATGACGGAAAACTTTATTACTAACATTTATTATATTAAAAGCCACGCCATCGTAATTGAATTTATTTATCTTTCCAAAACGCCATAATTACATGTCACATTATAGGCCTGCATCCTACATGGCACAACAATTGATACTGTGACACCCCAGGAAAACCAGGAAAACCCTGCAACTTAACTAGCTTCCTCAGTGAGTACGTACCAAATTTCGGGATGAAATTTATTTCAACTTGGGGATAATGTGACAACTCGTATTTCAGAACCTCTCTTTGTACTTTGTTGTAACGTTTGTGGACCCTATGTGATTATATGATCTTGATTAATGGAATGTTATGTTCGATGTTATGTTATGTGCATGTATGTATTAGGATCGCACAACACAACCCAATCGCACAAGCCCTGTTGGGCCGCACAACTTGTACTCGAATCATAAAGGGCAGCCCAAGTTTGGGTTCGGCCCACTCCCCTTATGCGCATACATCTATCCTTTAGGAAGTTTGTTCCTCATAACTTACAAACACAAGGAAACACATCAAAACCCTACTCTCTTCCTCTCTCTAAGCCGATGGCAGCCCCTTACTCACCCGAGATCTTCTTTGTTCCAATCATCTAATCCGGTTAGTGTTTTAATGTTTTGTTGTTACTTGATTGTATGTTGATCGATGATTGTGTATTGCTATATGTTGATCAAATCCGGTTAGGGTTCCTGTTAGTAGAATCATTAATAATTATGTGTTGCATGATGCTAAGGTTGTATGATTAAACAAGATATGGTGATAGACTAATCGGTTCGTGTATATATAGAATCGAACACATGATAACCGGCTGTGATGTGTTATTACTTGGATGATTGTTGTGTTGTTGTGTAGGGTGCATGTTAGTAATCACGGCCATGAATCTGTTAATGTGTTTGAAAGTGTAGTTGATGTTTATGCTATGAATTATATTTGGGTTCATATAAATTTTGTGATAAAAACCTTGTTTGATCGATAGTTTGCATCATCTAAAACTGTTGGTTGTTGATTGATTGTGTGCAAATATGGAAACCATGTAACTGATTAGCATAACTTTTGGATATTAAAACAAATCGCACAAGTTTCCCTTCAGTCGCACAAGATCAGATCACATGGAATCTGATCTGATCGCACAAGGCAGTCGCACAAGATAGGGTACAACTGCTGATACACTACGTACAACTTAGGAGTGCATGATCGCACAAGACCTGTGGATCGCACAAGACAGTGCCGATCGCACAAGTCTTGGGCTACACACTGTTTGGGCTTAATATATGTTGTTGGGCCGAATGGCCCAACCCAGTCACACAACTTAACTGGATCGCACAAGATCATCCGGATCGCACAAATCTATCCGGATCGCACAAGACTCATGTTTGTTGATTGGGCCGTTTACATAATGGACTACTTATGTTTTATTGGGCCGGGTATCTTTGGGCTTCTATGGGTGAATCGCACAAGGCTGTTAGACTCGTGCGAGCCCAATCTTTTGAATCGTACAAGTATGAGCATGTTATGTACTTAACTGTTAAGGTGTTGCCATGATCAATACGTGTTCGTAACCTGTTTGCTTACGTGTAAACATACGTGCTTTACTTGAACCTAGACCTGACTTGTATGGTAACCATGTTAGGACGTGGTTGACCACATCTAGCTCAAGTAACCTTTCTATGTATCTGCCGAGCAAACCAAGGTGAGTTCACACTCTATCCAAGGCATGGGATTCCCAAGGGTTGGGAATGGGTTAAAGAACTAAACGATAACTACATACTTGCGTATTCCTCATACAACAGGATACGTACGACAATAAGACCATCACTCTATCATCTTAAGTCCCTCATTTATCGACTTAATCGCCGAGGCCTATGGCGAGCGGGTCATTAGTAGATAGCGCTATTAGGGTTTAACAAACCTCACACCATGCCAGTCGGACGAGCGTGTACTAATGGACTATGGGCAAAGGGTCAATGCTGATAGACATTGACTTAGGGCACCTCTTACATTTTTGTAGTAGTCGATACGCGTGGTCTAACAACACATGGGAAGCCCCCACTAATCTTCGCAAACATCTCAGGGTGACCGCGATACGAATCAATACGATACATGGTTTACAAAACGAACATACGAATTACGAAACGAATGCTATCACTAAACAACCAACTGTGAACTCGCTCAACTTTGTTGTTGACTCGTTGTTACATGCCTTGCAGGTCGTTAGGTACTCATGGAGCTTGCATAGGGAGGCGCGATCGTTGTGGGACATGGCAGTGTGTGCCATGCTAAAAAAATTAGTTTATTTCATACGTAATACTTACTTTGGGTTTTACAATTATGCGCTAAACACTTAACTATGCTTTGGTTTTGAACACCTTTCATATTGTTTGGTTGAATTATCTTTACTACATACATTGTTCAATATGATTGGTGGCTTGATCCTGGTCAGTCACGCCTCCAAGCGGTGATACTCCGGGTGTGGATTTTGGGGGTGTGACAGATTGGTATCAGAGCCATTGGTTATAGCGAACTTGGTTTTAATAAGGGAAAAGTTTTTGTTAAAACTAGACTATAACCTGAACAGTGCTCAACGATCCACAACGACGCTTCGCTCCACGTGCAAGACTCGACATACTAGGTGATACGACTTATGTTTACATTGCCTACTTGCTAGATTACATAGAACTTTGCTCATGATATGCCTAGATAAACGTAACAACTATTGTTTGAAAACACGTGTGTGCTTACTCTCTTCTATCATCGCACTTTCGTGAACCCCTCTCACTCATGTTTTCCCTTGATATGAAGATCATGGCTGGACGCGTTAACATGACTCAAGCCTAGTTGACGGCTCTGATTAACCAACAAGTTACTGCGGCACTTGCAGCCGCACAAGCAGGAGGTATACCCTGCAGTCGCAACACTCTCTAGGATCATTAGATCCTACACTCCTAACCCTACTCTTGTGCTTAACTTTGTCCTATTCTCGTTTATACAACAGGCCAGCATGCTCAGCCACCTGCGTGCATGTTCAAAACTTTCATGGACTGTCGTCCTAGTACTTTCAGTGGCACTGAAGGGGCAGTTGGACTCCTCCACTGGTTCGAGAAGCTCGAGTCAGTCTTCGAAATGTGTGAATGCCCTGAGGCTCGTAGGGTGAAGTATGCCACTGGTACCCTCGAAGGTGTTGCGTTGACTTGGTGGAACGCACAAGTCCAAATGTTGGGGCTGGTAGCTGCCAATGCCACCCCATGGAACGACTTTAAGGAACTGATCAAGCAGGAATACTGTAGTCGCGATGACATCCACAAGTTGGAAGTGGAGTTCTTCAACCTGAAGATGACAGGATCAGAGATAGAGGCGTATACGAAAAGGTAAAATGAGCTGGCCATCTTGTGTCCAACTATGGTGGAACCTCCCATCAAACGTATCGAGCTGTACCTTAAGGGCTTAGTACCAGAAATTCAAAGCCATGTGACTTCGGCTAACCTTGCTACCATCCAGGATGTTACTCGTCTTGCTCATTGTCTCACAGATCAGGCAGTGGAACAGAACAGACTGCCTAAGCGTATCGGTGCTACTACTACTACTACTCCTGCTACTTCCAGTGACAACAAACGAAAGTGGGATGGAACCTCCAGCAAGGGTTCGACTTCAGTTCAGTCCCAGGCACAGCAACGAAAGATTGATGACTATCAGAGCCCTGGTCAGCAATCTTCTGGTAGTCAAGGGCAGGGTGGATATCGAGGAAACCTCCCAAAGTGCAACAGATGCGATAGACACCACAGGGGTCAGTGCAACAAGGGTCGTTGCCAGAGGTGTCTCAAGATGGGTCATGAAGCTAAGGATTGCAGGAGCTCACGACCTGCGAATCAGAACCAACAACAACAACCACCAGCTCTACAGAACCATCAACAGCAACAGCAAGGCAACAGGGGATGCTTTCAGTGTGGAGCTGAAGGCCACTTCAGGAAAGATTGTCCTCAACTGAACCAGAATCAGAACAACAACAATAATAACAATCAGGGGAATGGAAACAACGGGGATAACAACGGCAATGGTGCTAGGGGTCGTGTATTCGTGATTGGCCAGGGAGAAGCAAGGAACGATCCCAACGTCGTGACGGGTAAGTTTCTACTAGACGACTTTTATGTTACTGTTTTATTCGATTCGGGTGCCGATACTAGCTACGTGTCCTTAAAAGTTAGTCAAATGCTTAAGCGTACCCCCAACATTTTTGAACACCAAGCACACTGTAGAGCTAGCTAATGGTAAGAGTTTAGAGGCCACACACATAGTTAAGGGCTGTAGTCTCGTTTTAGCCGGTCAGACCTTCTCTATCGATCTCATTCCTATAGTTCTGGGTAGTTTCGACATCGTCATTGGGATGGATTGGTTATCCCAACAGCAAGCAGAGATCCTATGCCAAGAGAAGATTGTTCGTATTCCCCGTTCTGGCGAAGAACCTCTCGAAATTCAAGGCGACAAGAGTGGTGCTGTGGTGGGCATCATTTCTTTTCTTAAGGCCCAGAAGTGTTTGCGAAAGGGCCACACTGCTATTCTAGCACTCGTACTGATGCATCGACGAAAGGGAAAAAGATAGAGGACATTCCAGTTGTACGCGACTTTCCTCAAGTGTTTCCTGAGGAATTACCTGGTCTCCCGCCTCATCGCCAGGTCGAATTTCAGATCGAGCTAGCTCCTGGAGCAGCACCTATAGCTCGAGCACCTTATCGCTTAGCTCCAACTGAACTGGAAGAACTGTCTAAGCAATTGCAAGAACTCTTGGAAAAGGGTTTCATTCGTTCTAGCTCTTCGCCCTGGGGAGCTCCAGTATTATTTGTGAAGAAGAAAGACGGTACCTTCAGAATGTGCATAGATTACCGCGAACTCAACAAGGTGACCGTGAAGAATTGCTATCCTCTTCCACGCATTGATGACCTATTCGACCAGCTGCAAGGGTCGAGCTTTTATTCAAAGATTGATCTAAGATCGGGATATCACCAGCTGAGAGTCCGAGAAGAGGACGTCTCCAAAACAGCCTTTAGAACTCGTTATGGACACTACGAGTTTTTGGTCATGCCTTTTGGGCTGACAAACGCACCTGCGGTTTTCATGGACCTTATGAATCGAGTGTGCAAGCCTTACCTAGACAAGTTCGTTATAGTATTCATTGACGATATCCTGATCTATTCTAAGAGTCAGGAGGAACACGAGCAGCATCTATGACTTATTTTGGAACTACTTCGAGCAGAACAGCTATACGCCAAGTTTTCAAAATGCGACTTCTGGCTTCATGAAGTCCACTTTCTAGGCCACGTGGTAAACAAGGATGGGATCCATGTTGATCCGTCTAAGGTAGACTCGATTAAGAACTGGCCTGCACCTCGCACACCAACGGAAATTCGCCAATTCTTGGGTTTGGCAGGTTACTACAGGAGGTTTATCAAGGATTTTTCCAAGATTGCGCAACCTCTCACTTTACTAACTCAGAAAGGAGTCACTTACCGTTGGGGTGAGCCATAAGAAACAGCATTTCAGCTCTTAAAGGATAGATTTTGTAGCGCCCCTATCCTCTCATTGCCTGAAGGCACAGACGATTTTGTGGTTTATTGCAACGCATCCATTCAGGGACTTGGATATGTGTTGATGCAACATGACAAGGTTATTGCATATGCGTCACGTCAACTTAAAGTTCACGAAAGGAACTACACTACGCATGACTTGGAATTGGGAGCAGTGGTTTTTGCTCTTAAGATATGGAGACATTACCTGTACGGTACCAGGTGCACCATTTACACCGATCACAGGAGTCTCGAGCATATCTTCAAACACAAGGAGTTAAACATGAGTCAACGTCGATGGGTTGAGCTATTGAACGATTACGAATGCGCGATTAAGTACCATCCAGGCAAAGCCAATGTTGTGGCTGACGCCCTCAGTCGAAAGGACACTACGCCTAAGCGCGTGCGAGCATTACAACTCACCATTCGATCTAGTCTTCCTTCCCAGATACGAGATGTTTAGGTAGAAGCATTGAAACCAGGAAACGTCAGGGCTGAAGCCCTACGTGGCTCAAGGCAACGGTTAGAACAAAAGGAAGACGGTGCTTACTATGTAACAGGACGTATCTGGGTCCCACTCTATGGCAACCTACGAGAGCTTGTGATGGATGAAGCACACAAGTCTCGCTGCTCAGTACATCCTGGTTCAGATAAGATGTACCACGACTTGAAAACTACGTATTGGTGGCCTAGCATGAAAGCCCACATAGCAACCTACGTCAGCAAATGTTTGACTTGTGCGAGAGTCAAAGCCGAATACCAGAAACCCTCAGGCCTACTTCAACAACCAGAGATACCACAATGGAAATGGGAGCAAATTTCCATGGATTTCGTTACTGGCCTGCCTAGATCTCAACGTGGAAATGATACTATTTGGGTGATCGTGGATCGACTCACAAAGTCTGCACACTTCTTGGCTATCAAAGAAACTGACAAGTTCTCTACTTTAGCAGACGTTTATCTTAAGGAAGTTGTCTCGAGGCACGGGGTGCCTACCTCTATTATCTCTGATCGTGATGCACGTTTTACTTCTGAACTGTGGCAAGCAATACACAAGTCCTTTGGCTCATGTTTAGATATGGGCACAGCATATCACCCGCAAACGGATGGGCAGTCTGAACGCACCATCCAGACACTTGAAGACATGCTGCGGGCATGTGTAATCGATTTTGGCAATGGCTGTGAAAAACATCTCCCTCTAGTGGAGTTTTCGTATAACAATAGTTACCACACCAGCATTCAAGCCGCTCCATTTGAGGCATTGTACGGGCATAAATGCCGATCACCTCTTTGTTGGGCAGAGGTGGGGGATAGTCAGATCACTGGCCCAGAACTTGTGGTAGACACAACAGAAAGGATTGCTCAAATACGACAATGAATGGCGGCAGCTCGTGACCGGCAGAAAAGCTACGCCGATAAGGGCAGGAAACCACTCGAGTTCCAGGTTGGGGATCGAGTGCTACTCAAAGTCTCACCCTGGAAGGGTGTTGTTCGTTTTGGTAAACGAGGCAAACTTAACCCACGATATGTTGGACCATTCGACATCATAGAGAAAATAGGCAAAGTGGCCTACAAACTGAACCTACCAGCAGAACTCAGTGGAGTTCACAACGTTTTCCACGTGTCGAATCTGAAGAAGTGTCTGTCAGATGAGACCCTCATAGTTCCTTTGAAGGAGCTCACTATTGACGATCAGCTGCGATTCGTCGAGGAGCCAGTAGAAATCACGGACCGAGACGTTAAGGTCCTCAAACACACCAGAATACCTCTTGTTCGAGTTCGTTGGAACTCCCGTCGTGGCCCAGAGTTCACCTGGGAACACGAAGATTAAATGAAACAAAAGTATCCCCAATTGTTCACAAACAATACAACCACTACTGAGGCTGAAGCTACTGCGGAATTTCGGGACGAAATTCCAGATCAACGGGGGGAGGATGTGACACCCCAGGAAAACCAGGAAAACCCTGCAACTTAACTAGCTTCCTCAGTGAGTACGTACCAAATTTCGGGACGAAATTTCTTTCAACTTGGGGATAATGTGACAACTCGTATTTCAGAACCTCTCTTTGTACTTTGTTGTAACGTTTGTGGACCCTATGTGATTATATGATCTTGATTAATGGAATGTTATGTTCGATGTTATGTTATGTGCATGTATGTATGTATTAGGATCGCACAACACAACCCAATCGCACAAGCCCTGTTGGGCCGCACAACTTGTACTCGAATCATAAAGGGCAGCCCAAGTTTGGGTTCGGCCCACTCCCCTTATGCGCATACATCTATCCTTAAGGAAGTTTGTTCCTCATAACTTACAAACACAAGGAAACACATCAAAACCCTACTCTCTTCCACTCTCTAAGCCGACGGCAGCCCCTTACTCACCCGAGATCTTCTTTGTTCCAATCATCTAATCCGGTTAGTTTTTTAATGTTTTGTTGTTACTTGATTGTATGTTGATCGATGATTATGTATTGCTATATGTTGATCAAATCCGGTTAGGGTTCCTGTTAGTAGAATCATTAATAATTATGTGTTGCATGATGCTAAGGTTGTATGATTAAACAAGATATGGTGATAGACTAATCGGTTCGTGTGTATATAGAATCGAACACATGATAACCGGCTGTGATGTGTTATTACTTGGATGATTGTTGTGTTGTTGTGTAGGGTGCATGTTAGTAATCACGGCCATGAATCTGTTAATGTGTTTGAAAGTGTAGTTGATGTTTATGCTATGAATTATATTAGGGTTCATATGAATTTTGTGATAAAAACCTTGTTTGATCGATAGTTTGCATCATCTAAAACTGTTGGTTGTTGATTGATTGTGTGCAAATATGGAAACCATGTAACTGATTAGCATAACTTTTGGATATTAAAACAAATCGCACAAGTTTCCCTTTAGTCGCACAAGATCAGATCACATGGAATCTGATCTGATCGCACAAGGCAGTCGCACAAGATAGGGTACAACTGCTGATACACTACGTACAACTTAGGAGTGCATGATCGCACAAGACCTGTGGATCGCACAAGACAGTGCCGATCGCACAAGTCTTGGGCTACACACTGTTTGGGCTTAATATATGTTGTTGGGCCGAATGGCCCAACCCAGTCGCACAACTTAACTGGATCGCACAAGATCATTCGGATCGCACAAATCTATCCGGATCGCACAAGACTCATGTTTGTTGATTGGGCCGTTTACATAATGGACTACTTATGTTTTATTGGGCCGGGTATCTTTGGGCTTCTATGGGTGAATCGCACAAGGCTGTTAGACTCGTGCGAGCCCAATCTTTTGAATCGTACAAGTATGAGCATGTTATGTACTTAACTGTTAAGGTGTTGCCATGATCAATACGTGTTCGTAACCTGTTTGCTTACGTGTAAACATACGTGCTTTACTTGAACCTAGACCTGACTTGTATGGTAACCATGTTAGGACGTGGTTGACCACATCTAGCTCAAGTAACCTTTCTGTGTATCTGCCGAGCAAACCAAGGTGAGTTCACACTCTATCCAAGGCATGGGATTCCCAAGGGTTGGGAATGGGTTAAAGAACTAAACGATAACTACATACTTGCGTATTCCTCATACAACAGGATACGTACGACAATAAGACCATCACTGTATCATCTTAAGTCCCTCATTTATCGACTTAATCGCCGAGGCCTATGGCGAGCGGGTCATTAGTAGATAGCGCTATTAGGGTTTAACAAACCTCACACCGTGCCAGTCGGACGGGCCTGTACTAATGGACTATGGGCAAAGGGTCAATGCTGATAGACATTGACTTAGGGCACCTCTTACATTTTCGTAGTAGTCGATACGCGTGGTCTAACAACACATGGGAAGCCCCCACTAATATTCGCAAACATGTCAGGGTGACCGCGATACGAATCAATACGATACATGGTTTACAAAACGAACATATGAATTACGAAACGAATGCTATCACTAAACAACCAACTGTGAACTCGCTCAACTTTGTTGTTGACTCGTTGTTACATGCCTTGCAGGTCGTTAGGTACTCATGGAGCTTGCATAGGGAGGCGCGATCATTGTGGGACATGGCAGTGTGTGCCATGCTAAAAACATTACTTTATTTCATACATAATATTTACTTTGGGTTTTACAATTATGCGCTAAACACTTAACTATGCTTTGGTTTTGAACAACTTCCATATTGTTTGGTTGAATTATCTTTACTACATACATTGTTCAATATGATTGGTGGCTTAATCCTGGTCAGTCACGCCTCCAAGCGGTGATACTCCGCGTGTGGATTTTGGGGGTGTGACAGATACACAAAATACACATCAAAAAAATTACTGATGTTTTTTGCCTCCAAAAACATATATCTACATGGCAGAAAAAAAGCTCATTATATAAGTAAAACAGCTAAACAAAACCTTCACACTCCACACATTCAATAAAAAACGCCACACATTGTCTAAAACGCCATACACTTTAAAAAAATGGCGCATGTTATTGCATGGAGGTTTGAGAGGTCAGAGGGACGTTTCGTCCTAAAGTTTTTTGACATGAGAAGAGCGAAAGTCAAAACAACCTAGGCCATACTTAGTATAGATGAAGCTGTTCAGAGGGATATTCTAGCCCTTGGGATTCCAGTGGCCTACGATTGTGAAAGGAATCGAACGGTAATAAGAAGATTCAAGAGAAAATTTTCAGAAGATGATGATGATGATGTTAACGATACTGATCTACAAAAAGTTACCAGTTGGATTCTGGATGAACAATCAAGAACGGTGAAAGTGAGCTATCAACATGGGATGGATTATTCATTGACAATGGACGAAGTGCTGAACATAGATAGACTACATCTTCTTGAACAGCTCTATGATTTAGCACCTTCGAACGATGCTAGATCCAACGTTGAGAATACATTCAAGTATAGGATGCAACAAAGAAGAGACGAGATTATGGCGTTATACGCCAATGAACAAGATGATGATGATGATGAGTCTGATGAGAGTGATGAACAAAGTGTTGGTTACATCTCTGATATAATACCATCCACAGAAGACTTAGTTTTTGTTTGATTTCATCTTAGCTGTACTCTTTTAAATTACTAATGAATTTAAAAACGCCATGGACGCCAAGAAGTCTACCTTGATAACATATATGAACTGTTGAAATCTACAAAAACGCCTGATGAATTTGGGAAACGCCATGGAGGAAAAGAAGTTATAATTACTAATTGATTTTATTGAATTTGGGGACGCCATAAACGCCAAAATGTTTACTATCCACGTGATCTAAAAAACAATAAAAACGCCATGTATTTGTTGAATCTAACTAAACGCCAAAAAAATGAAGCGGTGTTGTGAGACGCATTGAAAAAAAGAATATAAAAGGACAAAAAAGCCCCCCGGCCTTCACTATATATCGCATGCCACGTGTTGGGCCAGGATCCGTACTCACCGTTCTCACACTTTAGGGCGTTTTCTCCTGATCCCGTACCTATATATATATATATATATACACACTCACAAGCAGTCAAAAACATATTCAGCACGTTAATCAGTTCCACTAAATTAGAACGTAAGGTGAAACTGAAAAGAAATAATACAAGATGAGACGTGCGGGTTGTCACATTATCCCCAAGTTGAAATAAATTTCGTCCTGAAATTTAGCATGTCGTTACTGAATAACTAAGCGTTTTTGCAGGGTGTCACATCATCCCCATGTTGATTGGGAATTTCGTCCCGAAATCAGTAGTAGTTTCATCATTGGACGTCTTGTTCTTGAATAACTGAGGATATTTTCACATCATTTGGTCTTCTCTTTCCCAAGTGAACTATGGACCTTGACGCGAGTTCCAACGTACTCGGACTATGGGTATCTTGCTACGCTTGAGAGTTTTTATCTCTCGGTCCATTATCTCAACTGGTTCCTCAACGAAACGGAGTTGATCGTCTATAGTGAGTTCATGAAAAGGAACAATGAGTGTTTCGTCAGATAAACACTTCTTAAGATTTGACACGTGGAACACATTGTGTACGTCGCTGAGCTCTTCAGGCAAATTCAGTCGGTATGCTATAGTGCCGATCTTTTCAGTGATTTCAAAAGGTCCGACATAACACATATTAAGCTTACCACGTTTGCCAAAACGAATCACACCTTTCCAAGGTGAGACTTTCACTAAGACTCGATATCTGACTTGGAATTCCAATGGGTTTCTATGTTTGTCGGCGTAGCTTTTCTGACGGTCGCGCACTACCGACATCCGTTGTCTGATTAGAGCAATCTTTTCCGTCGTGTCGAGTACGACTTCAGGGCCAGTGATTTGACTGTCGCCAACTTTAGCCCAACAGGATGGTGATCGGCATTTCTGTCTATACAACGCTTCGAACAGAGCAGCCTGGATACTAGTGTGGTAGCTGTTGTTGTAAGAGAATTCTACCAGAGGTAGGTGTCTTTCCCATCCATTGCCAAAATCAATAACACACGCTCGTAGCATATCTTCGAGGGTTTGGATAGTATGTTCGGTTTAACCATCCGTTTGCGGGTGGTAAGCTGTGCTCATGTCTAAATGTGAGCCGAAGGATTTGTGCAAAGCTTGCCACAAATCGGATGCAAAACGCGGATCACGATCGGAGATAATGGAGATTGGCACCCCATGTCTAGCAACTACTTCCTTTAGCTAAATGCTGGCAAGTTTAGAGAACTTGTCGGTTTCCTTGATCGTGAGGAAGTACGCAGATTTGGTTAAGCGATCTACGATCACCCAGATGGTGGCGTTCCCGCTTTGGGATCTAGGTAAGCCGGCGACGAAATCCATGGAAATCTGCTCCCATTTCCACTTCGGCAGTTCTGGTTGTTGAAGTAACCCGGACGGTTTCCAGTATTCAATCTTGACTCTTGCACAGGTCAAATATTTGTTGACGTACTTTGCGATGATTGCCTTCATATTCGGCCACCATGTCACACCCCGACCACTTAAAACAACAAAGTGTGGCGGAAACGTCGGGAGGGTGTTGTAACAGAATTATCGTTTCATAACCATGGATACAAAAGTGTTTCGTTTTATTGATAATATTAAACATTAACATTGTTTTAACATAGAATAACAAGTTTTATATCGTCTATCATAGATATTATGTCACTAAGGCCTCGTCCAGATCCTATGTGACACATGCATCCTAGAACATCAATCAAGCAACAACACCTGAAACATATGTAAAAACAAAGTCAGCAAAGAAATGCTGGCGAGTACATAGGTTTTATAAGAGTATCGGAATCATGGCTTGTTTACTTATATTGCAATACCTCGAAAACCTTGTTTTTAAAAGTGTATAATATTGCAACATGATTAACCAACTCAAAATCAAGATGGTTATAATTTATAAAATTTCGTAGCCATGATTCTTAACCCAAAAGCTTTTTGTTTTAGAAAACCATCTTGTAAAACATCTCGTATAAACTCGTTAATAAAACTCGTATATTATTTCGAAAACATCGTTGAGTGACATAGTTTCAATATCGTTTACCCAAGTGAACTAAATAACGCCACGGTATGTAATATGTTGAAAACACTTATATATAAGAAGTACCAGCGGCGTATCTACCATGTTTTCACCATATTACCTCCGTCCCGTTATCTAAACACTAGCCAAAAACCAATCGTTTACCCAAATCGTTTAACATTGTCTCCAAATCGTTTACTCGTTTAAATTGTTTAGATCATCATCGTTTTAATTGTGAAAAACTTATATATGGTCGTCTCGTTAATAACATTCAAACCTTCGTGACTCGACTACCTCGCTCCTCGCTTCTCGAATTAACAAACCACCAAAGGGTAAGTTAACAATTACAGATTCAGTCGTTACCCGCAACACCCACACATAACCATGGGTATAGTGTAATAACGGTATTTGTCGGATCCTATGGTACCATAACCTAATACTGGTTGGCTTGATCAATGCTAATGAATGTCATTCGTTATGTAACTACAACCAACAAGTTCGTTCACATTATCGAAATCGTTATTAGTTTAGTATAAATCGTTCTATTCGTTTTTGAAATCATCGTTTAAACCTTGAAAACATTTTGTACATATGAATCACCCCAAAACAATTGAAAGTTGTAAAATAGGGGAACTATGTACTCACATGTAGTGCAAGGTATCCTCAATCAATAGTACTTCAACAAACTCGAGTAAACCAGAGAAATCAAGCAGCACCTAGTAATTGAATCACTAGTCAAACAATAGACGCCTAAATCGAAAGATCGGACAGAATGAGGTCTTGTAACCCAAATGAGTGTTGGAACTCATGTGATATGGTTTAACAAGGCCTACATCCTAAATGAAACCTAACCTAAGTGCTTTCGACCCCTCGCGACCCATTAAGGTAGTTTATGCTACTTTAACGCGTCGTTCGCGTGAAACGCGTTCGGAACGCCTAACTAGTCCTATGACAAGTATTATATGCCATTACATGTTTAATATTGTTGTCTAATCAGTTTAGATACCAAAGGTTATGTTACATATGCTTAAAATGAATTTTGGCGTAAAAGGGCATTTTTGGTAATTTACCTAAGACATATAAACTACCTATCATAAAACTACTTAAACGAAGCGACCATAAGTTATAACCTTGGAAGGTTATTCCCTATACACTATGGTCACCTAATGTGTTTGGTCGGATCCTAATGATCGCCCAAACGGGTCGGGTTCGAAAGTATAAGCGATTGTTTAGATCGCTTACCTTTACGACCCTAGACAAGCACAAAACTAAAAGTGACGAGCTAAACATGTTAGAACATGTTTAAAAAGGTTTGAAAATAGGTTTGGTATCAAAACAAACGGTTTTGATACCCACAAGTAGTTTGGTTACAAAATACGCGTAAATGCGCATTTTGGCCGAAACTACGACTCGTCACTGAGCCTAGATAACGTGGTAATCAGTAGGTATAGTCACAAGGGACTATAACCATCGTGATTACGCTCACGTTATGAAGTTCAAACGAACTTCACATTGACCATAAACTGGTAAATGCAGAAAGTCAAACGCAGTTTGACTTTAACGCTAAAACGAATGAAAAGAACGAAAGAACACTTACAACGGGTCCAAGAATGGAAGTTTTGAATCCGAATATTCTCAGGTATGAAGTGTTAAACACATCAACTTAGAGAACAAATTCAGATTTCAAAGGTGTGGCTTTTTGGGGTTGAGTTCATGGGGTATTTATAGATTTCCTTGAACCGTTAAGATCGTTTATCCTTGAACCCGGAAGGGCTGACGTGTCATAATAACAGCAGTATCATAAACAAAAGTCATAATTCCATTTATTTATTTGACAAGGATACAACCATATAACAACGAAACTTAAGATTAATATACAAGCGAAAACATTCGAATTCATTAACTAATATCTTCAGATTTATTCCTAGTCTTTATTCTTCTCTCTTTTCCCCGCCCAAAGTAACATGCAGACCTGTATATTCAAAAATTTACGGAATGAGCCGAATGCTCAGTACGGAATAATAGGCTCAAATAACAAATAACGCTTTATATGAACGGAACTTATGCGAAAATGATACGATACAAGTAACGTAATTTCATAATCATATCATACGGATGTACCCATGAGCCAAACTTAAAACGTGACAATACACAGGTAGCTACTCCTGCATAATTATCACACGAGATGGCGAGTTGGCATACCCGCTATCCACCTCCTTAACTTAAATCCTAGGATCGATCCATACGCCTCCTAATAGCTTATATGTACCACACTTGTACTTAAGAGACGCCGTGAACTGATCTCTCCGTCACGGATGGAGCACATGATGTCGATGCCGCAACAACATGCTCGTGGGACACTCCACGAGAAGCGATACTCAGGGTATCAGAGTACAAATGGTCTTATTTACATAACTTATAAAACTTATTTTCATAACAAAACGGAACATATTTTGGAACATGCGATAATGAGTATAACAACATAATACTATCGCATGACATGAAAGCTAAATCAAATGATTAGAATAGGAATCGAACGGACTGTCAAATAAATCGATAATCAAAGACGTGAGGAGTTTTAAAAGATATATGAATTCAACAGGTTTATAACAATTGAATATCAAACAACAAAGAGTGGGGTAAAGATCCGTACCTTAACAATTCCAAAGTTATGCTACCTTGTGATAATATTTCAGATTTATACGGGCAGAGTTTAGACTACTGATTAGTCTTTTAACCTAATTTAAATAACATGCACACAACTAGGTTAGTAACTTAATACAGCCTTTACGATAACTCACGAGATCAAATTCTCACAACGAACGACAAAGTGCGATACTTAAACATCCATCGAATTAACGACGAATGACAAAGTACGATACTTAAACATCCATCGAATTAACGACGAACGACAAAGTATAACCCTAATGTGGGCAGCACTTAAACATCCATTGGATATATTGATCGATCGGACAATGAATCGTAGTAGCGATTGAGTTAATACCCTGTTCTGCAGCACCCCGCTATACTTAATTAGTGTTTCGTGTGTGTTAATTGAAGTAAACAGAGCATAACTCCGTGTAGAATTGGAATTTCTTCGTCGTTTTTGTGCCCAGAATCAAGTGCCAGACCCCTGTATTTATACCCGAATTTGGTTTCTCCCGCGTGTCGCGACAGATGTAGGTGATTCTGTCGCGACTCGCCTGTGGTGTCAAGCTATCCTAGAGTAGCCTTATCACCTGGGTAGCTCTGCTGAGTCGACGTTTCGTGATTTCTCAATTTAGACAGCAAACTATTAAGATATTACCGAATAGGGTTTTCCCCCCCTTAGTTTTAGGGGCCCTAATCCTAATTCTGATTGTTCTGAAATTTGTAGGGTTTGTGCAGAATCACTTGGGTGTCTCAATTAGGGTTTCTTATAAATTAATAAATAATAATAATAGTTTTATTTGATATACAGAAGATAGATCATAAGATAAATGTTTAGTTTATTTTTAAATTATTTTTATTCTTTTAAATTTCTAGAATAATGATTTTAAATTTATGGTTATTACAACTATTACTCCCCTTAAAAGAAATTTCGTCCTCGAAATTTTTCAATTAAGGACATAACTTATCTCATAAGTAACGGAAACGGAACTTTCATAACAGAGTTAATAACTTATTTAACCAGAATTTCCTAAACACACATGTATATCTGAAATTCATAACTAAGGTCATGACTATACTTGTCAATTACTTTACATATGTGCCCTAATGGTCCTTCTATAACGCATCTTAATAAAATATCTTACCGTACTAAAAGTCAATGGAAACTTACAGATACTAGAGTGACTATTGATACTGATATTTCCTACATAGATATGTTTAATCATAGCTAAGATATTCACATAAATGAAAAAGATATTCACATAAGGTAAAGCATGAATGACCTTAAACAGAAACAAATGAACATATATCAAAGAGCAAGATTTACCATTACTCGACTAAAATTCTATTACTAGAATAGATTAGGGTATAGAGAGCGAATTGATTCTTCAGATTCCCATGTTGCTTCGTGTTCAGAGTGATTTTTCCAGAGGATTTTAACAAAAGGAATTACTTTCCTACGCAAAACCTTTTCTTGTCGATCTAAGATGGCTTCTGGTTCCTCTTCGTAGGACAAATCTTCATGAATTGTAAGTAACGGATAACTAATGACATGGAGTGGATGATAATTATATCCTCTTAACGAGGAAACATGAAAAACGTTATGAACGTGAGAGAGTTGAGGCGGTAAAGCCAGTCGATATGACACTTCTCCAATTCTTTCAAGGATTTCAAACGGACCGATGAAACGGGGACTAAGCTTCCCTTTAATTCCAAATCTACGAACGCCACGCCAAGGTGATACCTTTAAGAATACGTGGTCACCAATTTTAAATTCGAGTGGTCGTCTATCTTGATCTGCATAGCTCTTTTGTCTGCTCTGAGCTTCTTTCAGTTTTTCTCGGGCCATAGTGACTTTTTCATTTGTAGTCTGAACTAGTTCTGGCCCTTCAATAATCTTTTCTCCAACTTCGTCCCAGCATATCGGAGCTCGACATTTCCGACCGTACAAAAGCTCAAAAGGTGCCATGCCAATACTTGCTTGCCAACTATTGTTGTAAGCGAACTCAACAAGACATAGATATTCATCCCAGTTTCCAGACCATTCAAGTGCACATGCTCGGAGCATGTCTTCCAAGGTCTGAATCGTGCGTTCTGACTGCCCATCTGTTTGTGGATGGAAAGCCGTACTAAACTTCAGTCGTGTACCCCAAGCTGCCTGAAAACCTTTCCAAAATCGTGAGGTGAAACGTGGGTCTCTATCGGAAACAATGGAAGATGGTGTGCCATGGAGTCGAATAATTTCTTGAAGAAATATTTCGGATAACTTATTAACCGAAAATCCTTGCTGAATCGGTAGAAAATGTGCTGACTTCGACAATCTATCGACAACAACCCATACAACATCATTCTTCTTGAAAGTCTTAGGCAAACCGGTAACAAAATCCATTGTGATCTCATCCCACTTCCATATGGGAATATCTAATGGCTGCAACAGACCGCTTGCTCGTCTGTGTTCAATTTTCACTTGTTGGCAAGTGAGGCATTTACTTACGTATCGAGCAACGTCTTCCTTCATACCATTCCACCAGAAATTCTGTCTTAAGTCTCGATACATCTTGGTAGATCCTGGGTGAATTGAAAATGGTGAGCTGTGAGCTTCGGCTAACAATGACTCACGAAGGGTGGAGTCATTGGGTACACAAAGTCTTTTACCGCACCAAATCACCCCATGATGGTCTATACAAAATTCAGATTGCTTACCCACCTCAAGATTTTGCACAATTGCCCAAAGTTCTCCATCTTGCTTCTGGGCATCTTTGATCCGTGATATGAGGTCGGGTTCAATCTGCATTCTAGCTAGATATCCATCAGATTTACTAACCTGAAGCCAAATGTTCATTCTTTCGAGATCCCTCCTAATACGAGGCTGAATTTGTAAGCAAGATATAGTCCCGGAATTCTTTCGGCTCAACGCGTCAGCTACAACATTGGCTTTGCCTGGATGGTATTGAATATTTGCGTCGTAATCTTTTAAAAGTTCTAACCACCTTCTTTGCCTCATATTCAGCTCTTTCTGGGTGAATATGTACTTGAGGCTCTTATGGTCGGTAAAAATGTCACAACTTTCACCATACAGATAGTGTCGCCAAATCTTAAGTGCAAAGACGACTGCGGCTAGTTCTAAATCATGTGTAGGGTAGTTAGCTTCATAAGGCTTTAACTGACGGGAGGCATAAGCGATAACCTTACCATGTTGCATTAGCACACAACCTAATCCTTTCTTTGAGGCATCACTATAGACTTGGTAACCTCCTGATCCAGAAGGGAGAGCGAGTATGGGGGAGGATACGAGTCGTTTCTTCAATTCTTCAAAGCTTTTCTCTTGTTCCTCATTCCATGAGTACTTCACCCCTTTCCTTAGGAGTTTTGTGAGTGGTAAAGCAATTACCGAGAATCTTTCAACAAATCTTCGGTAATAGCCAGCAAGACCCAAGAAACTTCGTATTTCGGTAACAGAAGTGGGTCTTGGCCATTTTGTAATAGCTTCAACCTTTGTTGGGTCTACCATAATTCCCTCGGCTGATATGACATGACCTAGAAATGCCACTTGGCTAAGCCAAAAGTCACATTTGGAAAACTTAGCGTACAACTTCTCATGTCGCAAGGTTCCAAGTACTGCATGTAGATGTGCTTCATGCTCTTCACGACTCTTAGAATATACTAGAATGTCATCGATAAAAACAATTACGAATTTGTCTAGGAATTTGTGAAATACGCGATTCATCAAATCCATAAAGACTGCGGGTGCATTAGTTAGCCCAAAGGGCATAACCAAAAATTCGTAATGACCATAACGAGTACGAAAGGCGGTCTTAGAAACATCATCATTTTTGATCTTTAGCTGATGGTACCCGGACCTCAGGTCGATTTTTGAAAAGAACTGAGCCCCCTGAAGTTGATCAAAGAGATCATCAATGCGAGGCAAAGGATACTGATTACAAATAGTAATCTTGTTCAGCTCTCGGTAGTCAATACATAAACGCATACTACCGTCTTTCTTCTTCACAAATAAGACCGGAGCACCCCAAGGTGAAACACTGGGTCTTATGAATCCTAGATCTAACAATTCTTACAATTGTTCCTTCAATTCCTTCAGTTCCATTGGAGCCATACGGTATGGAGCTTTAGAAATAGGTTCGGCACCAGGGATCAAGTCGATGGTGAATTCTACCTGACGGTCAGGTGGTAATCCCGGTAGTTCATCCGGAAATACATCAGGATATTCACGAACAACGGAGTGGCTATCGATACTCTTAACACTAGCAGAAATATCCTTAACCGATGCTAGGAATCCAGCACAACCGTTTGATATGAATTTTCGAGCTTTGAGTGCGGAGATAATTTTAAGAGATTTATGAGCTTGAGTTCCCTGATATATTGTGACAACTCGAAATTTAGAACCTTTCTTGTATCCCGATGTAGCATGAACGTGTGACTAGTTAACTTGTGTGATTAATGATAAGTGAACCTCGTATGTGATTATGTGTTATGTTACGTGTCATGCTTGTATGTATGTGCGTATTATTATGACCCGAGACATAAGAACCTGACTCGAGACCATGTGGTCTCGAGTGAACAACGCAACATATGGGCCGGTTGGGCCACACACACCCTTAGCCTATTCGAAGACCCATTAGGGTGCACCATGTGGAACAAGTATATAACCCTTAGTGATGCTAACCTTGCCATTCCTTGGACAATCCACACACACACACTCTCCTACTCCCTCTCACTAAAACCCTAGACACCAAACATCACACTTCTTCTCCTTCATTCTCGGATCAAACCGGTGACACTAGGAGCTCTCGGATCGGCACACACACACACCCATTGGGAAGCTTCATACTCACCTTCGAAACCCATCAATCGGTTAGTGCCTTTATGACGTTTGTTGTTGTTAAATGATAGTATGAATGGTATGATTCAACTAGTTGTATGCTTGATGATGTTTTTTTGTGAATCGGATGTGTGTGATGTTGATAATCGGCTAACATGTTTTGATTTCGGAGATGTTACATAATGAACTCATGATGTCTTGTGTCTAAATGTGATTTAAACCATGGTTGTTAATGTTCATGAAATCGGCTTGCACATGTATGTTAAATGATGTTCATATAAATCGGATTGTATACTCTTGTGTTAAGAACCGAAAGCTTACTATTAGGGTGATTTAGTGTGTTGATATCATAGATGTTGATAAGTTGTTGTTCATGATTTCATTTGATTGAGGCTCATATGAATGATGATATGATGAACTACATGAATATTTGAAGAACATGATGAATGTGATATGAATGTGTTATGATATTTGAAAATTGCCATGTTTGATCTATTTTGGTTAAGTGTTAGACAATTAGACATGTTTGTAGAACCTCATTGGATAGTACATAAAATCACAACAGTGAAGTCCCATTGGTCTAGTACAATGTGGAATTCAGCAATTGTTCCCAGCCGAAACCTCCTGTCTCGACTCGAGACCACCACAGGACAAGTCGAGATCTCCGGTTGCGACACAGGTTGCGAGTCGAGAACCCATAGTCTCGACTCGAGACCAAAACAGCACAACTCGAGATCTCAGTTGCGAGTCCGGTTGCGACTCGAGACCAGAACATGCATGAACCGAGACCTTCACGTTTGCGACTCGAGAACACATGAGTACAACTCGAGACCGCACAGTCTCGAGTAGAGACCGTACAGTCTCGACTCGAGACCACACACTTGTGCGCTGAATTGGACTTGCATGATTTCGGACTTAAGTGATTGGGCCGGACTCTTGGGCCTTATGTGTTACTGTTGAACGTGAATGTTGTTGGGCTGCCATGAACGATACTTGAGTACAATGTGTTAGCATACGTGAAGAAACATACGTGTACAGCTTGAATGCGAACCTGATTTGTATGATACAACTATGATAGGATGTGAGTGACCACAATATTGCTTGATTGACTTTTCTGTGTATCTACCGAGCAAACCAAGGTAAGTTCACACCCTCTACAAAGCATGGGATTCCCTGGGTCAGGAATTGGGGTTAAGGAACATGGGTTCCTCGTCCTCCTTGGGTAGGACAGCAATGGTTCAGGAATGTAATTCCTCGTCCTCACGGACAGATAACTCGTACTAGACCAAAACTCTATCACGAAGTCCCTCCTTTTTATATCGACTTAATCGCCGGGCCAATGGCGAGCGGGTCATTAGTTAGATAGCGCTATTTAGGTCTGACAAACCTCACACCGTGCCGCAGAGGACGGGCGTGAACTAATGGATCTGGGGCACGTCAATGATGATAGACATTGACAGTTTCAGGGCACTTAAACATGACTACAGTCAGCAGTCGATATGGTAACGAGTCTAGTGTATACATGGGGTAACCCCCACGGCCGAAATGCCAGATAACTAACACGGGGTAGCCCCCACGGCTGGATTGCCAGAGTAACCGGGAATAAACAAGTCACGTTTTTAACTATGGGGTAACCCCCACGGCAGGATGCCAGATAAAGGAAACTGTTTTCGAAACAACTTAAAACGAACACCCAACCGTGAACTCACTCAACTTGTTGTTGACTCGTTACTACATGCTTTGCAGGTCCTTAGGTTCTTAGCTGGAGCTTGCATGGAGGAGGATCGTTGTGGGACATGGACGGCTGTGTGCCATGTTAAACTTTGAAACAATTAAACTTATGCCTTGTTTTTAAGACTTATGCTTCCGCTTGCAACTTAACTATGTTTCGTTTGAACACCAATTGTGTTGGTTAGATTTTTATAACTACTTATATGCCTGTTCAATATGATTGGTGGCTGGATCCTGGTCAGTCACGCCTCCAAGCGGTGGTATTCCGCAGGTGGATTTTGGGGGTGTGACAGATTGGTATCAGAGCCATTGGTTATAGTGAACTTGGTTTTAATAAAGGAGAAATGTTTTTGTTAAAACCAGACTATAACCTGTACAGTGCTCAACGGTCCACAACGATGCTTCACTCCACATGCAAGGCTCGACATTCTAGGTGATATGATCTGTGTATATATTACCTACTTGTTAGTTACATAGTACATTGCTTATGGTATGCTTGGTTAGTATAACTACTGTTGCTTGGGCACGTGCGTGCTTACCCTATTTTATCGTCGTACTTTCGCGAACCCCTCTCACTCACGTTCTTCTTGATATGAAGATCATGTCTGGACGCGTTAACCTGACACAAGCCCAGTTGTCGGCTCTGATAAACGAACGAGTTGCCGCAGCACTTGCAGCTGCACACGCAGGAGGTATATCCTGCAGTCCGAACTCATTCTAGGATCTTTAGAATCCTACTCTCGTGAACCAACCCTTGTGTTAAACTCTGTCTTTTCTTTCACCTACGATAGGTCAGCATGTTCAGCCACCCGTGTGCACTTTTAAGACTTTCATGGACTGCCGACCAACTACTTTTAGCGGCACTGAAGGAGCAGTAGGTCTCCTACACTGGTTTGAGAAACTAGAATCTGTCTTCGAAATGTGCGAATGCCCTGAGGCGCGCAGGGTGAAGTATGCTACTGGTACTCTCGAGGGTTTAGCCCTCACATGGTGGAACGCTCAGGTTCAGATGCTGGGGTTGGTTGCTGCCAACGCCACCCCATGGGAAAATTTTAAAGAAATGATCAAGGAAGAATACTGCAGTCGTGATGAGATTCACAAACTGGAAGTGGAGTTCTTCAACCTCAAGATGACGGGGTCCGAAATTGAAGCTTATGTGAAAAGGTCGAACGAACTGGCAATTCTGTGTCCTACTATGGTGGATCCTCCCATCAAACGCATCGAACTATTTCTTCAGGGCTTAGTGCCAGAAATCCAAAGTCATGTGACTTCAGCGAACCTCACCACCTACCAGCAAACTGTTCAGTTGGCTCACCGTCTCACGGACCAGGCGGTGGAGCAGAACAAGTTACCAAAACGCATAGGTGCTGCAACTACTTCTGGTACCTCTAGTGACAACAAACGGAAATGGGATGGAACTTCAAGTAAGGGTTCGACTTCTGTTCAGTCCCAGTCTCAGCAGAGAAAGACTGATGACTACAAGAGCCCTAGTCAGCAATCGTCTGGAGGTCAAAGCCATGGTGGGTACAAAGGAAATCACCCCAAATGCAATCGCTGCAGCCTGCACCACAGCGGGCCATGCACCAGGGGCAACTGTCATCGGTGCAACAAGCCTGGTCACGCTGCAAAGGATTGCAGGAGCTTATACCCCGCCAATCAGAATCGTCAGCAAGCCCAACAGAACCAGCGTCAGCAGCAACAGCAAGGTGATAACAAAGGGTGCTTTCAGTGTGGAGCTGAGGGCCACTTCAAGAGAGATTGTCCCCAACTGAACAGGAACCAGAACAACAACAACAATCAGGGGAATGGTAACAATGGGAACAACAACAACAATGGCGCCAGGGGGCGGGTGTTTGTGATTGGCCAAGGTGAAGCAAGGAATGACCCCAATGTTGTGGCGGGTAAGTTCCTTCTCGACGACTTTTATGTTTCAGTTTTATTTGATTCAGGTGCCGATACTAGCTACATGTCACTAGAAGTTAGTCGAATGCTTAAGCGTATTCCAACACCTTTGAACAACAAGCACACCGTAGAGCTAGCAAATGGTAAGAGTTTAGAAGCCACACACGTAGTCAAGGGTTGTAAACTTATTCTCGCTGACCAGACCTTCTCTATCGACCTCATTCCTATTGTCTTGGGTAGTTTCGACGTTGTCATTGGGATGGATTGGTTATCCCAACACTGAGCAGAGATTCTTTGCAACGAGAAGGTTGTCCGTATTCCAGGTTCCGGTGGTGAACCTCTCATGATTCATGGCGACAAGAGGAGTGCTGTTGAGAACGTCATTTCTCTCCTTAAGGCCCAAAAGTGCTTGCGAAAGGGGCACACTGCCATTTTGGCTCTCGTTACTGACACCTCAGAAAAAGAGAAGAAGATAGAAGATTTTCCAGTTATACGCGATTATCCAGAGGTATTTCCTGAGGAATTACCTGGTCTTCCGCCTCATCGCCAAGTCGAGTTTCAGATCGAACTAGCTCCTGGAGCTGCGCCCATAGCTCGTGCACCTTATCGTTTAGCTCCATCAGAGTTGAAAGAACTCTCTACGCAACTACAAGAGCTCCTGGATAAGGGTTTTATTCGTCCAAGCTCATCGCCCTGGGGAGCTCCAGTATTATTTGTAAAGAAGAAGGACGGTACTTTCAGAATGTGCATCGACTACCGGGAACTCAACAAGGTGACGGTGAAGAATCGTTATCCTCTACCGCGTATTGACGACTTGTTCGACCAGCTGCAAGGGTCGAGCTACTATTCAAAGATCGATTTAAGATCGGGTCACCACCAGCTGAGAGTCCGAGAAGAGGACGTCTCCAAAACAGCTTTCAGAACTCGATACGGGCACTATGAGTTTTTGGTCATGCCTTTTGGGATGACAAACGCACCTGCGGTTTTCATGGACTTGATGAACCGAGTGTGCAAGCCTTACCTGGACAAGTTCGTTATAGTCTTCATCGACGACATCCTGATCTATTCTAAGAGTCAGGAGGAACACGAGCAACATCTGCGACTTATTCTGGAACTCCTTCGAACAGAACAGCTTTATGCAAAGTTCTCGAAATGCGACTTTTGGCTTCGTGAGGTCCATTTCCTAGGCCACGTGGTAAACAAGGATGGGATTCACGTTGATCCATCCAAGATAGACTCGATTAAGAACTGGCCTGCACCTCGTACACCAAAGGAAATTCGCCAATTCTTGGGTTTGGCGGGATACTACCGGAGATTCATAAAGGATTTTTCTAAGATTGCACAGCCTCTCACCTCACTAACGCAGAAGGGCGTTGTTTATCGCTGGGGAAACGCACAGGAGTTGGCATTTCAGCACCTAAAGGATAGACTTTGTAGTGCACCTATCCTTTCCTTGCCGGAGGGCACAGACGACTTTGTGGTGTACTGCGACGCATCAATTCAGGGTCTTGGTTGCGTGTTGATGCAACGAGACAAAGTTATAGCCTACGCCTCACGCCAACTTAAGGTTCATGAAAAGAACTACACTACGCACGACTTAGAGCTGGGAGCTGTTGTTTTTGCACTTAAGTTATGGCGGCACTACCTGTATGGTACCAAGTGCGCAATCTACACCGACCACAGGAGCCTCGAACACATCTTCAAGCAGAAGGAACTGAATATGCGGCAACGACGATGGGTCGAGCTACTGAATGACTACGAATGCTCGATCAGGTATCACCCGGGCAAGGCCAATGTTGTGGCTGACGCCCTCAGTCGGAAGGACACTGCGCCTAAGCGCGTGCGAGCTTTACAACTCACGATCCATTCTAGTCTTCCTTCCCAAATACGAGCTGCTCAGATAGAAGCACTGAAACCAGAAAACGTCAGGGCTGAAGCCCTACGCGGGTCAAGGCAACGATTAGAACAGAAGGAAGACGGTGCTTACTACGTAACGGGACGTGTTTGGGTCCCACTCTATGGCAACCTACAAAAGCTTGTGATGGACGAAGCACACAAGTCTCGCTACTCAGTACACCCTGGATCAGATAAGATGTACCACGACATCAGAACTACGTATTGGTGGCCTAGCATGAAGGCCCACATAGCAACCTACGTCAGCAAGTGTCTGACTTGTGCGAGAGTCAAGTCTGAATACCAGAAACCCTCAGGCCTACTCCAACAACCGGAGATCCCTCAATGGAAATGGGAGCAAATTTCCATGGATTTTGTCACTGGCCTACCTAGATCCCAGCGCGGGAACGATACTATTTGGGTGATCGTGGATCGACTCACAAAATCCGCACACTTCTTGGCTATCAAGGAGACGGATAAGTTCTCCACTCTCGCAGAAATATACCTCAAGGAAGTTGTTTCGAGGCACGGGGTGCCCACCTCCATTATCTCGGATCGAGATGCACGTTTTACTTCAGAGCTGTGGCAAGCAATGCACAAATCCTTCGGCTCACGATTAGACATGAGCACAGCGTATCACCCTCAGACGGACGGGCAGTCTGAGCGCACCATTCAAACCTTAGAAGACATGCTTCGTGCATGTGTAATCGACTTTGGCAGCCGCTGGGAAAAGCATCTGCCACTTGTGGAATTCTCGTACAATAACAGCTACCACACCAGCATTAAAGCTGCTCCGTTTGAGGCATTGTACGGACGTAAATGCCGGTCACCTCTTTGTTGGGCAGAGGTGGGGGATATTCAGATCACTGGTCCAGAACACGTGGTAGACACGACCGAACAAATTGCTCAAATACGAAAACGTATGGCGGCAGCTCGCGACCGTCAGAAAGTTTACGCCGACATGGGCAGGAAACCACTTGAGCTCCAGGTTGGGGAGCGGGTACTACTCAAAGTTTCACCCTGGAAGGGTGTGGTTCGTTTTGGTAAACGCGGCAAACTTAACCCACGATACGTTGGACCTTTCGAAGTCATTGAGAAAATAGGCAGGGTAGCCTACAGACTAAACTTACCAGCGGAACTCGGTGCAGTTCACAACGTTTTTCACGTGTCGAATCTGAAGAAGTGTCCGTCAGATGAGACCCACGTAGTTCCTCTGAAGGAACTCACTATCGACGAACAGTTACGATTCGTCGAGGAACCAGTCGAAATCACGGACCGGGATGTTAAGGTCCTCAAGAGCACTAGAATACCTCTCGTTCGAGTTCGTTGGAACTCACGTCGCGGCCCAGAGTTCACCTGGGAGCGCGAAGATCAGATGAAACAAAAGTATCCCCAACTGTTCGCAAACAGTACACCCACTACTGAGGCCGAAGCTACGGAATTTCGGGACGAAATTCCAGATCAACGGGGGGTGGATGTGACACCCCAGGAAAACCGGGAAAACCATACAACTTAACTAGCTTCCTCAGTGAGTGCTTACCAAATTTCGGGACGAAATTTCTTTCAACTTGGGGATGATGTGACAACTCGAAATTTAGAACCTTTCTTGTATCCCGATGTAGCATGAACGTGTGACTAGTTAACTTGTGTGATTAATGATAAGTGAACCTCGTATGTGATTATGTGTTATGTTACGTGTCGTGCTTGTATGTATGTGCGTATTATTATGACCCGAGACATAAGAACCTGACTCGAGACCATGTGGTCTCGAGTGAACAACGCAACATATGGGCCGGTTGGGCCACACACACCCTTAGCCTATTCGAAGACCCATTAGGGTGCACCATGTGGAACAAGTATATAACCCTTAGTGATGCTAACCTTGCCATTCCTTGGACAATCCACACACACACTCTCCTACTCCCTCTCACTAAAACCCTAGACACCAAACATCACACTTCTTCTCCTTCATTCTCGGATCAAACCGGTGACACTAGGAGCTCTCGGATCAGCACACACACACACCCATTGGGAAGCTTCATACTCACCTTCGAAACCCATCAATCGGTTAGTGCCTTTATGACGTTTGTTGTTGTTAAATGATAGTATGAATGGTATGATTCAACTAGTTGTATGCTTGATGATGTTTTTTTGTGAATCGGATGTGTGTGATGTTGATAATCGGCTAACATGTTTTGATTTCGGAGATGTTACATAATGAACTCATGATGTCTTGTGTCTAAATGTGATTTAAACCATGGTTGTTAATGTTCATGAAATCGGCTTGCACATGTATGTTAAATGATGTTCATATAAATCGGATTGTATACTCTTGTGTTAAGAACCGAAAGCTTACTATTAGGGTGATTTAGTGTGTTGATATCATAGATGTTGATAAGTTGTTGTTCATGATTTCATTTGATTGAGGCTCATATGAATGATGATATGATGAACTACATGAATATTTGAAGAACATGATGAATGTGATATGAATGTGTTATGATATTTGAAAATTGCCATGTTTGATCTATTTTGGTTAAGTGTTAGACAATTAGACATGTTTGTAGAACCTCATTGGATAGTACATAAAATCACAACAGTGAAGTCCCATTGGTCTAGTACAATGTGGAATTCAGCAATTGTTCCCAGCCGAAACCTCCTGTCTTGACTCGAGACCACCACAGGACAAGTCGAGATCTCCGGTTGCGACACAGGTTGCGAGTCGAGAACCCATAGTCTCGACTCGAGACCAAAACAGCACAACTTGAGATCTCAGTTGCGAGTCCGGTTGCGACTCGAGACCAGAACATGCATGAACCGAGACCTTCACGTTTGCGACTCGAGAACACATGAGTACAACTCGAGACCGCACAGTCTCGAGTAGAGACCGTACAGTCTCGACTCGAGACCACACACTTGTGCGCTGAATTGGACTTGCATGATTTCGGACTTAAGTGATTGGGCCGGACTCTTGGGCCTTATGTGTTACTGTTGAACGTGAATGTTGTTGGGCTGCCATGAACGATACTTGAGTACAATGTGTTAGCATACGTGTAGAAACATACGTGTACAGCTTGAATGCGAACCTGATTTGTATGATACAACTATGATAGGACGTGAGTGACCACAATATTGCTTGATTGACTTTTCTGTGTATCTACCGAGCAAACCAAGGTGAGTTCACACCCTCTACAAAGCATGGGATTCCCTGGGTCGGGAATTGGGGTCAAGGAACATGGGTTCCTCGTCCTCCTTGGGTAGGACAGCAATGGTTCAGGAATGTAATTCCTCGTCCTCACGGACAGATAACTCGTACTAGACCAAAACTCTATCACGAAGTCCCTCCTTTTTATATCGACTTAATCGCCGGGCCAATGGCGAGCGGGTCATTAGTTATATAGCGCTATTTAGGTCTGACAAACCTCACACCGTGCCGCAGAGGACGGGCGTGAACTAATGGATCTGGGGCACGTCAATGATGATAGACATTGACAGTTTCAGGGCACTTAAACATGACTACAGTCAGCAGTCGATATGGTAACGAGTCTAGTGTATACATGGGGTAACCCCCACGGCCGAAATGCCAGATAACTAACACGGGGTAGCCCCCACGGCTGGATTGCCAGAGTAACCGGGAATAAACAAGTCACTTTTTTAACTATGGGGTAACCCCCACGGCAGGATGCCAGATAAAGGAAACTGTTTTCGAAACAACTTAAAACGAACACCCAACCGTGAACTCACTCAACTTGTTGTTGACTCGTTACTACATGCTTTGCAGGTCCTTAGGTTCTTAGCTGGAGCTTGCATGGAGGAGGATCGTTGTGGGACATGGACGGCTGTGTGCCATGTTAAACTTTGAAACAATTAAACCTATGCCTTGTTTTTAAGACTTATGCTTCCGCTTGCAACTTAACTATGTTTCGTTTGAACACCAATTGTGTTGGTTAGATTTTTATAACTACTTATATGCCTGTTCAATATGATTGGTGGCTGGATCCTGGTCAGTCACGCCTCCAAGCGGTGGTATTCCGCAGGTGGATTTTGGGGGTGTGACATATATAATATCAGAATGATGAAGATTGCCGAAAATAACACGACGAGAATGACAATCTATAGTTACGCGATGTCGAGACAACCAATCTATCCCTAGAATAACATCAAAGTCACACATATGTATTGGAAATAGGTCTGCCTTACACACAATAGATTCAATACGGATCGGACAATCTTTATATACGTAAGTGATTACGGATGAATTTTCCATGGGAGTGGAAATGGTTAAGGTATGATTTAAGAGAGTTGGTTTTATCGGAAGGTACTTAGTAAACGAGTGGGATACTAAAGAATGAGTCGCTCCTGTATCGAATAACACATAGATACTATGTTTACCAAGCTGAAGGGTTCCTGACACAGTACCTGGGGCATTAGCAGCATCAGTAGCAGAAAGTGCGAAAACTCTTCCTCCAACATTGGGTGGTGCAACGTTTGGTCGGTTATTCTTCCTAGTGTCTTTCTTTGTACACTCCTTGATCATGTGTCCAGTTTGGCCACATCTAAAGCATGCTCCTGTACTTCGGTGACATACGCCCTGATGTCGCTTGCCACAAGTATTACATAGAGGATATGTAATCTGATTCGGGTTTACATGCTGATTCAGTGGTTGAGCTCTAATAGGTTCTGCATACAACTGAATCTGGTTCTGAGCAGGCCTCGGGTTTTGTAGTCTAGGTTGCCATGGACGTGCCTGATTTCCAGAGTTTTGATTTCCTTGCACCTTGCGATCTTGATGCTGTGGCGTAGTGGATGATTGGCCGATTTCCTGCTTAATTTGTCCTTCCCTATTTCTCTTCATATTATCCCCAGTTTGAGATAAAAATTCTTTCCTTTCGAACTCAAAAGTTTTGATTGCATCAGCAACTTCGGTGATATCCTTAAATTTCATAAACATGATCGACTTCCGAATTCGATCATTGACTGCCCACTTGCATTTTTCTGCCTGGACTTCGGCTGATCCTGCAACGTTTCCTACAATACTAGCCAACCTTGAAAATCGAGTAATAAACTCAGAGGCTGGTTCCTCACTCCCCTGTCGAATCACTGCATACTCCCTGATATAAGCTTCTTTATCAGCGGTCGAAAAATACTTGTCGTAAAAGATGTTACGAAAGTCGACCCATGAAAGATTAGCGTCAAAATCATCCCCTCCTTTGACTTGCTTATATCCTTCCCACCAAGTTTGTGCGTCATCTTCAAGTTTGTAGGTAGCCAATCTAACTTTGTATTGCTCCAAAACTCCAAGAACTCCGAAGATCTTTTCAACATGAGCTATCCAGTTTCTTGCTTCGACGGGATTAGTAGCGTGACTAAAGGACTTCGGCTTTTGTTTTTGGAATTTAGCGATCCATATGTCTATACTATAGGTAGTATGGTTCGTGGTATTCTCACGAATTTCTTCACCAGAGATTGGATTCGTGTTATTACGTTCTGGATGACGAGTTTGTTGAATAACGGCCTCAGCGGTTTGAGCAACAAGGTTTGGAAGCAACCCGGCAACAGCCTGGTTGATAGCGTTAATTACGTTTGGATCAACTGGAGTCTCATTCGAAGAAGTGTTGTTACGTACATGATTAGTACGAGTACTCCTACGTAGCGGACGACGAGGAGGCATCTATAAGAATAGACGTAGGAGTTAGAAAAGAAAACATAAGAGACCAAGTTGAATCCTATCATAAATATCTACCCATTCCTCACAGGTTTTTAATTACTATCTTCAAGTTTTCTACAGGAAAGAGCCTTTGCTCTGATACCATAGCTGTAACACCCCAACCCGGAAGGGCTGACGTGTCACAATAACAGTAGTATCATAAATAAAAGTCATAATTCCATTTATTTATTTGACAAGGATACAACCATATAACAACGAAACTTAAGATTAATATACAAGCGAAAACATTCGAATTCATTAACTAATATCTTCAGATTTATTCCTAGTCTTTATTCTTCTCTCTTTTCCATGCCCAAAGTAACATGCAGACCTGTATATTCAAAAATTTACGGAATGAGCCGAATGCTCAGTACGGAATAATAGGCTCAAATAACAAATAACGCTTTATATGAACGGAACTTATGCGAAAATGATACGATACAAGTAACGTAATTTCATAATCACATCATACGGATGTACCCATGAGCCAAACTTAAAACGTGACAATACACAGGTAGCTACTCCTGCATAATTATCACACGAGATGGCGAGTTGGCATACCCGCTATCCACCTCCTTAACTTAAATCCTAGGATCGATCCATACGCCTCCTAATAGCTTATATGTACCACACTTGTACTTAAGAGACGCCGTGAACTGATCTCTCCGTCACGGATGGAGCACATGATGTCGATGCCGCAACAACATGCTCGTGGGACACTCCACGAGAAGCGATACTCAGGGTATCAGAGTACAAATGGTCTTATTTACATAACTTATAAAACTTATTTTTATAACAAAACGGAACATATTTTGGAACATGCGATAATGAGTATAACAACATAATACTATCGCATGACATGAAAGCTAAATCAAATGATTAGAATAGGAATCGAACGGACTGTCAAATAAATCGATAATCAAAGACGTGAGGAGTTTTAAAAGATATATGAATTCAACAGGTTTATAACAATTGAATATCAAACAACAAAGAGTGGGGTAAAGATCCGTACCTTAACAATTCCAAAGTTATGCTACCTTGTGATAATATTTCAGATTTATACGGGCAGAGTTTAGACTACTGATTAGTCTTTTAACCTAATTTAAATAACATGCACACAACTAGGTTAGTAACTTAATACAGCCTTTACGATAACTCACGAGATCAAATTCTCACAACGAACGACAAAGTGTGATACTTAAACATCCATCGAATTAACGATGAATGACAAAGTACGATACTTAAACATCCATCGAATTAACGACGAATGACAAAGTACGATACTTAAACATCCATCGAATTAACGATGAACGACAAAGTATAACCCTAATGTGGGCAGCACTTAAACATCCATTGGATATATTGATCGATCGGACAATGAATCGTAGTAGCGATTGAGTTAATACCCTGTTCCGCAGCACCCCGCTATACTTAATTAGTGTTTCGTGTGTGTTAATTGAAGTAAACAGAGCATAACTCCGTGTAGAATTGGAATTTCTTCGTCGTTTTTGTGCCCAGAATCAAGTGCCAGACCCCTGTATTTATACCCGAATTTGGTTTCTCCCGCGTGTCGCGACAGATGTAGGTGATTCTGTCGCGACTCGCCTGTGGTGTCAAGCTATCCTAGAGTAGCCTTGTCACCTGGGTAGCTCTGCTGAGTCGACGTTTCGTGATTTCTCAATTTAGACAGCAAACTATTAAGATATTACCGAATAGGGTTTTCCCCCCCTTAGTTTTAGGGGCCCTAATCCTAATTCTGATTGTTCTGAAATTTGTAGGGTTTGTGCAGAATCACTTGGGTGTCTCAATTAGGGTTTCTTATAAATTAATAAATAATAATAATAGTTTTATTTGATATACAGAAGATAGATCATAAGATAAATGTTTAGTTTATTTTTAAATTATTTTTATTCTTTTAAATTTCTAGAATAATGATTTTAAATTTATGGTTATTACAGGTTTCGTTCCAACAGACAGGTGAACGACATTTTTTACCGTAGAGAGCTTCGAATGGTGCCATTTTAATGCTAGTTTGATAACTATTGTTGTAAGAGAACTCGATCAGTGGCAGATGAGAATCCCAATTACCACCAAAGTCTATCACGCATGCTCTAAGCATATCCTCCAAAGTTTGAATCGTCCTCTCAGATTGGCCATCTGTTTGGGGATGATAAGCAGTGCTTAGATTTAGTTGGGTTCCCAAAGCAGATTGCATGGCCTTCTAGAAATGAGATGAAAATCGAGCATCACGATCAGAGATGATATCCAAGGGCACACCATGTCGTGTCACAATCTCATCAACATAAATCTTTGCAAGTTTATCAGCAGATAGATCCTCGCGAATCGGAATGAAATGAGCTGATTTCGTTAATCGATCGACAATAACCCAGATAGCATCATGACCTTTAGACGTACGCGGTAACTTAGTGATGAGATCCATCGCAATGTTCTCCCACTTCCAAACCGGTATCTCTGGTTGTACAAGCAAGCCAGAAGGTCCTTGATGTTCGGCCTTGACTTTGAGACAAGTTAGGCATTTCGATACATACAAGGCAACATCCTTCTTCATACCAGGCCACCAGCACCGAGTACGAAGATCCTTGTACATTTTATCAGCACCAGGATGGATAGAATATCGAGACTTATGAGATTCGTCCATTACCAAGGTGCGAAGATCGTCTTGTTTCGGAATCCACAATCGATCCTTAAAATAGAGCAAACCATCGTCTTTCGCTTCGAGCATAAGCTCAAGTTGACGTGGTAATTCCGTACCCATCCAATTTTGTGAAACACAAAATTGTTGAGCTTGAAGGACACGAGATTGAAGATCAGCTAGAGTTCGAACAGAATGAAGCTTGACTCGTTCTTTTCGACTAAGCGCATCAGCTACGACATTCGCCTTACCAGGATGATAGTGAATCTCGCAATCATAGTCGTTCAAGAGTTCAACCCAACGTCGTTGCCTCATATTCAGCTCTTTCTTATTAAGAATATGCTGGAGACTTTTGTGGTCTGTGAAAACCACACACTTTGTTCCATAGAGGTAGTGTCTCCAGATTTTAAGTGCGAAAACCACAGCTCCTAACTCAAGATCATGAGTCGTATAGTTCTTCTCGTGAACTTTCAGCTGTCTAGATGCATATGCAATAACCTTACCTCGTTGCATAAGGACGCAACCAAGGCCTAAGTTGGACGCATCGCAATAGACAATGAAATCATCGCTTCCTTCGGGCAGAGATAGAACAGGAGCATTACATAACTTCTGCTTCAGCGTTTGGAACGCTCCTTCTTGCTTGGGTCCCCACTCGAAAGGCTTATTCTTCTGAGTCAAAGCAGCGAGTGGAACCACAATCTTCGAGAAATTTGAAATGAATCGACGATAATAACCAGCAAGACCAAGAAAAGATCGAATCTCTGTAGGCGTCGTCGGTGTATTCCAGTCCTTAATACCAGCAATCTTGGATGGATCCACATGAATACCCTGCTCATTGACTATATGACCCAAGAATTGAACTTCTTTAAGCCAGAATTCACACTTGGAGAATTTAGCAAAAAGTTGTTCCTTCTTCAGGAGTTCCAATGTTAAGCGAAGGTGTTGCTCGTGCTCGGCTCGAGATTTTGAATAAATGAGAATATCGTCGATGAACACAATAATGAACTTGTCCAAATAAGGTTTTCAGACCCTATTCATTAAGTCCATAAAGATAGCTGGAGCATTCGTCAAACCAAAACGCATGACAGTGAACTCGTAATGCCCATATCTTGTGCGGAAAGCAGTTTTGGGAATATCTTCTTCGAGAACACGAAGTTGATGATACCCAGAACGCAGATCGATCTTGGAAAAGCATGAAGCACCCTGCAGCTGGTCGAAAAGATCATCAATTCGAGGTAGGGGATATCGATTTTTGATGGTGAGCTTATTAAGCTCACGATAATCGATACACATTCGAAAAGATCCATCTTTCTTTTTCACGAAGAGGACAGGAGCTCCCCAAGGTGAAAAGCTCGGTCGGATGAATCCTTTATCAGATAACTCTTGAAGCTGCTTCGATAACTCTTGCATCTCCAACGGTGCAAGACGATAAGGTGCTTTTGCAATCGGGTTGACATTGGGTACAAGGTCAATATGAAACTCGACTTGACGAACTGGAGGCAAACCAGGCAGTTCATCAGGAAACACCTCCGGATAATCCCGAACAATTGGAATATCCTGAATACTCTTGCTCTTGCTTTTCTCCTCGGTGACATGTGCCAGAAAAGCAACATATCCTTTTCGTAAATACCTTTGGGCTTCCAAACACGACATAAGCTTCAAACCATCTGGTGGTTTTTCGCCATGAACTTCTAGAACATCGCTAGAAGACAAAGGAATACGAACAATCTTATCGAAACAAACTACCTCAGCGTGGTGTTTGGTTAACCAATCCATTCCAATGATAATATCGAAACTCCCAAGTTGCATCGGTGTGAGGTCAATAGGAAAAAGATGGTTATCAAGGTTCAACTGACAATCACGAATAACAGAATCGAGAACCAGAGGTTTACCAGTAACAACCTCGACAGATAAGGGTTTCCTCAGTTTAGTTCTAGGTATTGCAAGCAAAGGCTCAAAAGATAATGAAACAAAACTTCTATCGGCACCAGAATCAAAAGAATAGATGCAGGTTGATTGTTAACAAGAAACGTACCATTGACAACAAAGGTACCATTGACAACGAGGTTGTCAGCTCGAGCCTCGTTTGCATTCAGATTGTACGCTCGTCCATGGGCGGGATCGATAATTGGAAAAACAAAAGAGGCATTGAAAACGTCGACAAAACACAAGGAAGGCGATCATTTGTTCGTTACCTCGAACAAACAAATGACACGCAGAGACTAATCAAAGTAAATAGGTCAAAAATTATGTATCGCGAAGAAATGCTCGCCTATAAGTGAACACTCACCCCAAGAGTTCCCAGGTAAGAGTGACTGGTCCGATTATGTGGATTTGTACGAACACTCTAGCCTTAGACAGAAAACTCAGAGTACAGGCACTCACTCTTCCAGTTTGCACGTATTCACATTATTTAGACCCAAACTTTGACGAGATTTTGAAAACTTAAAGGGTTCAAAACCTTACAACAGAGGGTTCAAAACCTAGTAATCAATCATCCTAGAACAGATGATTAGTTTTCAAAGCGGGTTCGAAAATTGTGTTCTTGTTGTGGTTATCACCTAAGAATAGGTGACGATTTTGTTTTAAAAATCTAAACGCAAATAAACTTGCATTGGGGTCCTAGAAGTTATAGTCTAGGTCAAAGCATTACTAATAACCTAATTCCCTATAACCATTGGCTCTGATACCAACTCTTCTGTCACACCCCGACCACGTAAAACAACAAAGCGTGGCGGAAACGTCGGGGGGTGTTGTAACAGAATTATCGTTTCATAACCATGGATACAAAAGTGTTTCGTTTTATTGATAATATTAAACATTAACATTGTTTTAACATAGAATAACAAGTTTTATATCGTCTATCATAGATATTATGTCACTAAGGCCTCGTCCAGATCTTATGTGACGCATGCATCCTAGAACATCAATCAAGCAATAACACCTGAAACATATGTAAAAACAAAGTCAGCAAAGAAATGCTGGCGAATACATAGGTTTTATAAAAGTATCGGAATCATGGCTTGTTTACTTATATTGCAATACCTCGAAAACCTTGTTTTTAAAAGTGTATAATATTGCAACATGATTAACCAACTCAAAATCAAGATGGTTATGATTTATAAAATTTCGTAGCCATGATTCTTAACCCAAAAGCTTTTTGTTTTAGAAAACCATCTTGTAAAACATCTCGTATAAACTCGTTAATAAAACTCGTATATTATTTCGAAAACATCGTTGAGTGACATCGTTTCAATATCGTTTACCCAAGTGAACTAAATAACGCCACGGTATGTAATATGTTGAAAACACTTATATATAAGAAGTACCAGCGGCGTATCTACCATGTTTTCACCATATTACCCCCGTCCCGTTATCTAAACACTAGCCAAAAACCAATCCTTTACCCAAATCGTTTAACATTGTCTCCAAATCGTTTCCAAATCGTTTACTCGTTTAAATTGTTTAGATCATCATCGTTTTAATTGTGAAAAACTTATATATGGTCATCTCGTTAATAACATTCAAACCTTCATGACTCGACTACCTCGCTCCTCGCTTCTCGTATTAACAAACCACCAAAGGGTAAGTTAACAATTACAGATTCAGTCGTTACCCGCAACACCCACACATAACCATGGGTATAGTGTAATAACGGGATTTGTCGGATCCTATGGTACCATAACCTAATACTGGTCGGCTTGATCAATGCTAATGAATGTCATTCGTTATGTAACTACAACCAACAAGTTCGTTCACATTATCGAAATCGTTATTAGTTTAGTATAAATCGTTCTATTCGTTTTTGAAATCATCGTTTAAACCTTGAAAACATTTTGTACCCCCAAAACAATTGAAAGTTGTAAAATAGGGGAACTATGTACTCACATGTAGTGCAAGGTATCCTCAATCAATAGTACTTCAACAAACTCGAGTAAACCAGAGAAATCAAGCAGCACCTAGTAATTGAATCACTAGTCAAACAATAGACGCCTAAATTGGAAGATCGGACAGAATGAGGTCTTGTAACCCAAATGAGTGTTGGAACTCATGTGATATGGTTTAACAAGGCCTACATCCTAAATGAAACCTAACCTAAGTGCTTTCGACCCATCGCGACCCATTAAGGTAGTTTATGCTACCTTAACGCGTCGTTCGCGTGAAACGCGTTCGGAACGCCTAACTAGTCCTATGACAAGTATTATATGCCATTACATGTTTAATATTCTTGTCTAATTAGTTTAGATACCAAAGGTTATGTTACATATGCTTAAAATGAATTTTGGCGTAAAAGGGCATTTTTGGTAATTTACCTAAGGCATATAAACTACCTATCATAAAACTACTTAAACGAAGCGACCATAAGGTATAACCTTGGAAGGTTATTCCCTATACACTATGGTCACCTAATGTGTTTGGTCGGATCCTAATGATCGCCCAAACGGGTCGGGTTCGAAAGTATAAGCTATTGTTTAGATCGCTTACCTTTACGACCCTAGACAAGCACAAAACTAAAAGTGACGAGCTAAACATGTTAGAACATGTTTAACAAGATTTGAAAATAGGTTTGGTATCAAAACAAATGGTTTTGATACCCACAAGTAGTTTGGTTACAAAATACGCGTAAATGCACATTTTGGCCGAAACTACGACTCGTCACTGAGCCTAGATAACGTGGTAATCAGTAGGTATAGTCACAAGGGACTATAACCATCGTGATTACGCTCACGTTATGAAGTTCAAACGAACTTCACATTGACCATAAACTGGTCAATGCATAAAGTCAAACGCAGTTTGACTTTAACGCTAAAACGAATGAAAAGAACGAAAGCACACTTACAACGGGTCCAAGAATGGAAGTTTTGAATCCGAATATTCTCAGGTATGAAGTGTTAAACACATCAACTTAGAGAACAAATTCAGATTTCAAAGGTATGGGTTTTTGGGGTTGAGATCATGGGGTATTTATAGATTTCCTTGAACCGTTAAGATCGTTTATCGTAAACTGAGCTTTGATCTGGACCTTACATGTGTGCCCATGGTTTTCTAAAACCATGGGAGCCCCTAATATGGACTATGTTCATTGAATACCAGACCATGGTTTTGCAAAACCATGGGTTAAAACCACCAATACTTCAAAATGGACTAGGTTCATTGAATCTGCCAGAAATTTCAAGAAATGGTCCCTGCACTTGTAAAACTTGATTTTTGGCACTTTTAAGCCCTGTTAACCCCATTTCAAGGCTCTAAAATAAAGCTAAAGTATAGGGAACTTAAAATATGCTCAAAAACATCTCGGATGTCGGTTCGTTTGGTCGTACGGTTGCGTTATTCGCTTAATTACGACGGAAGTCGTAACGAACGCAAAAACGATCCAAATTAAGTGACGAATGGAATTTTATCATGCCAAACACTAAAATAAAATATTTTAATGCTTACATAAATTTTTTTGGATGTCCGGATGTATTCAGAACGTAAGTTATGCGCGAAAATGCAAACTTATGCACTTTTTGACGCTTTTAGTCCCTGAATGAGCATAAAGTTTATTTTAGCATACCGAACCCCTCAAAACTTATTTCTAAGTTATGTGGAGGTTATTTAAGGTATGTTAAGCCTATGTCACTATTCCAGAGTGTTTGTCGTGTTATACTGACTGCGTTTACGCACCAGTTTGTGTATAACCTTCCATAACGCGATTTAAAGCTTGCAATCGGAATCGAATCGAATTGAAAAATCACTAAACACAAATACACACATAGAAACACCAAAACACATATAATAACACCAAAGCACATTGTTTTATTAGTAATCATCATTGTTTTACATCGTACATCGATTACTGAACACAGTTGTCACACACCAATATATGGTCTTGAGGTCGTGATATATTTTATCGGAACTCGGATGTATCGAATAACGAGACTTATCAGCTTCATCCATCACAAGCTCACGGAGGTTTCCGTAGAATGGAATCCAGATACGTTCCATGAAGTAATGGATGTCGTCGTCCTTCAGTTCGAGTTGCTTTTCCATGCCTCGCATGGATTCTGCTAATAGATTTTCTTCCTTCTATGACAACCGGTACAAAACCGGTAATTTCCGTACTATTTTAATAATTATTTATTTCCTGCATTTATGTGTTTACACGTCAACATTCTATGCTTACTTGTTATGCAATTGAATTCATGCATTCTTCATACATAAATTGTCACATTATACAACACTTTAAGCATTGCGTCAAAACGATTAGTAAACTCACTGGTTAGAAAAGTTGCGTCAGCACAACTTCAGAATGCAGATAAATAATAGAATTAGGACTTAGATGTAGGTCCTGCATAAAAAATACATTAAAACCTAAGTGGGTGAACAAAGGTTAACATAGACACTTTCCGGAAGCTAAAACAAGCACTAAAAACTACCTGAAACGCACTTTAAATGCAGAATTCTGAAGAATTCAGCAAAAATCAGCAATTAAACATCAATATAACATGCAGAATTAAGGTTTAAGTGTCCAGAATAACTTGTAAAGTGTCGGGAATGAAAACTGTCACAAAAAGTACTTCATATTTTGCAAAATTCACAATTTAACACTTTAAGAAACCTATAACCGAACAATTAACCGGACACTACCCAAAACACCAAAAATAGACTAGAAGCATAGTTTTACGTTTTAAAGCTAGTTATGATGATAAAACACCTTAAAAACCTTAAAAACACTTAAACACCTTAAAAACCTTAAAAACACTTAAACACTTATAACATTACACTTAACACTTCAACTTACATCTTTAACCCACAACTTCCAAATTTTTACAATTTACCCCCCTCTCTTCCAACCGGCCCCAAGTGGCCCCACCAACATTTCCCCATTGAAATATTCTAATGTGTGCAAGATATGGGACAAGAAACCTAGTGGTTAATATGATGTTGGTGGATATAAGGAACCTAATCTAAAGGATGAACATCACTTTACCATTTCACATTTTCAAAACTCTCTCCTTCCTCCCTCCACTCCCACCCCTCAGCTACACTTCCACACCCACACATCCACCATTTTCTTTTATAAACAAGGCAATCCAAGGTGTTACAAAGGTGTTATAAGGTGATCTAAGAAGGCTTGAAGCAAAAGAAGTGGAAGGGCCTTCACTAGGAGCTTTTATCCACTCCATCTTCATCATTCTTCTTCTTCTTGTTTTCTTTGCTACTTCCCTAGCCACAAGAGCTAGTGGTAAGTCTCTTACACTTTTCACTTCATATTTATGCTACGTACAAGTTACATAATCTAAGAAACCAAACTTTCAAAGATGAAAACAAGAAAATCTAACATAATAATGATGAAAACAAGTTGTTATGAAGTTGCTTGATGTATGATATGAAGTTGTGAACATTGATCTTGTGTTCTTAGTTAAATCCATCATGTGTAAGCTTGTTAGAAGCTTAGATATAACAAGATTAAGCATGGATCTTGAAAGATCCATGATGAAACTTGACGATGAACTTGAAGATCTTCAAATGAGTATAAAAGTGGTTTTAAAATATGTTTCTCATGGATCTTATTGTGGATGATTTATTTGGTAAAATAAAGTTTCATAAAAGTTTGTTAAAATTTAACAAGAACACTTACTTTTGGAAGATTCAAGTATGTAAAGTGTAGATCTAAGAGACTACATATTTTTAACAAAAATCAAGTTCATCATAAGGTTTAGCATGATGATTTTAGTGTATGTTACTTGTGAAATTGTTGAAGATTGAATTTTGGTGATGAAAAGAAAATAAACACATGTTTTGAAAACATGGGAAACCTCCATTTTTAGGGGAAACTATGTCAAAATTTTTATAAAATTTTAACACTTAGAAAAATACAAGTTTTGGTGAAACTTATTCCCAAAAAATTCACCTAAAAATATTTACTAAGGTTTCCTAATTATTATACAAAATTACAAGTTAAGAACTAAGGTTTTCTTCAAGTATAAATAAAAATTAAGTATGTATATTTTTAGGAATATATATATATATATATATATATATATATATATATTTAATAGTCACTAAACTTATGTGGTAAGTGTATATTATATGTATTAGCGTGCATTAGGAACTTGAAAAATACACTAAATACTCCAAAGGAGTATAACTACCAAAATACATATACAAATACAAATACATAAGAAATACTCAAGCATACAAGTATACAAAATTACCCATAAAAAGGTATATGGACAAATACAAAATATATTTAAATATAGATATATAGAAACGGGATCAGGAGAAAACGCCCAAAAGTGTGAGAACGGTGAGAACGCATCCTGGCCAAACACGTGGCGCGAGATATGATCAGGGGGTGAGGGTTTTTTTTGTCTTTTCAATCTTCTTTGATTTTCCCAACGCGCTATAACATTTTCTGGCATCTAAGATTATTTTGGCATTAATTATATTCATTAAACTTTTTGGCGTTGAATTAATTGTTTTTGTGTCACAGAGATAATTTTTTGGCGTTATAGCGTTTTCTGGTCAATTTTTTGACGTTTTGTGGCGTTGTATAATAATTCACTACGAGTCATTAATATTTTCATAAGAGTACAATAAGACCAAATGTTTTTTATGGCGTTTAGTGAATTTTTTTGGCATTTAATAAATTTGACAAGGTGCTTTGCCATCACCCATTCTCACAGTTTTCGTACTACTAGCGTTTTGGTGTTTGTAGTTTTTGGCGTTTTATATAATAATGCATTTTATTTGTAGAGAATTAGATAACAAAAAAACAGATAATTTGATAACAAAACAATATAAAATGAAAAAGAAAAAAAAATTAAAAATGGTAATCTAATTTCTCTTCCGAATCTTCACTGTCATCGGGCTCTTCTTCTTAAATTTGTTTTGGCGTTTTGAACCTTTGAATACTTTAGCTAGATGTCAACTTTCCTACATAAACCCCATCTTTTTTAGACGAAGCAGCTTAGTGGCATCCTGTTTTTTGGTGTGATAATCTTGTTTGATGGCATGTCATTGAAGATCAATGTGACATCTGTGTCACTATGACCATCAAACAAATACCAAATCAATGAAATATTGTGTTTCAAACTTGGGATTTGTGTAAATATGTGTATCATTTGCACATAGCAATTCTTGTTCAATTTCGAGCTTTAAATCGCTTTCTAGAAGGTTATACGCGAACTGATGCGTAAACGTAATCAGTTTAATGCAACAAACACTCTGGAATAGTGAAATAGGCTTAACATACCTTAAATAACCTTTACATAACTTAGAAATAAGTTTTGGAGGGTTTGGTGTGTCGAAATCAAGTTTATTCGATCGCAGGGACTATTTGCGTTAAACTGCAAAAGTATACCGAATCGAATAGTAACGAACATTCCAGAACTTGATCATAAGTTAAACATACCATAAATATCCCTTACATAGCTTAGAAATAGGCTTTGAGGGGTTCGGTGTGCAAGAAATAAACTTTTTGGTCAAACAGGGACTAAAAGCGTTAGAAAGTGCATAAGTTTGCATTTTCGCTCATATCTTACGTTCTGATTATATCCGGACATCCAAAAATTTTTGTAATCATTGAAATATTTTATTTTAGTGATTGGCATGCTAAAATTCCATTTGTCGCGTAATTTGGATCGTTTTTCGCGTCCGTTCGTGTTTCGTCGTAATTAACCAAACAACGCAACCGTACGACCAAACGAACCGACATCCGAGATGTTTTTGAGCATATTTTAAGTTCCCTATACTTTAACCTCATTATAGAGCCTTGAAATGGGGTTAACGGGGCTTAAACGTGTAAAAAATGCATCAAAAATCAAGTTTTACACATTCAGGGACCATTTCTGCCAATCTGCCAAACATGCCCTCGCGGGCCGCGTAAGATGAAGGGTATTACTATGCGGGGCGAGACAAACTAGCAGATTTGTAAGTTTCTTTCATTCTTTTATGCGTTTTTAAGCGTGAAAGTCAAATGATGTTTGACTTTCTGCTTTGACCAGTCAATGGTCAACATGAAGTTCGTTTGAACTTCGCAACGTGAGCGTAATCACGATGGTTATAGTCCCCTGTGACTATATCTACTGATTACCACGTTATTTAGGCATAGTGACGAGTCATAGTTTCGGTCAGAATACGCGTTTATGCGTATTTTGCAACCAAACTATTCTTGGGTCTTCAAACCCTTTGTTTTGATATCAAACTGTTTTCTAACTTAGTTAAACATGTTTTAACATGTTTAACTCGTCACTTTTAGTTTAGTGCTTATATAGGGTCGTAAGATAAGCGGTCTAAACAACCGCTTAGACTTTCTAACGAAGTTACATTACAAGGTTTTTCTAACAATATAAACCATTCGAGTTTTATTACAAAAACGATTTACGATCTGGGTTTACATAAACAAATGTTTTGAGTTAAGGTTCATGGCATTGAGGTTTTATAAACTATAACTAATCTGTTTTGACTTGGTTATTTCAATTTACAATACAAACATTTTACAAAACTTGGTTTTCTAATATCAATTAACAAAGTTGTTCAAATTATTTCAACATGTAAACGAGCCATGAATCTGACACTCACATAAAACCTATGTACTCGCCGTCATTTTTATGCTGACGTATTTTCACATATGTTTCAGGTACCATAGTTGATGATGTTTGATGATGATATTGGTGCATGCTCACATAGGAATGGACGAGGCCTTAGTGACTTAATAACAATGAAAGTCAAATTGTTCATGTTTTGTTTCTAATTTCACTACAATGTAATAAACTTAATTCAATAAAACGAAACTTAAATCCATGTGTTGTGAAACAATGATTCTGTTACGACACTCCCCGACGTTTCCGCCGCGGTTTTGTTGTTTTAACGCGGTCGGGGTGTGACAGAAAAGTTGGTATCAGAGCTCATGGTTATAGGAAATTAGGTTATTAGTAATGCTTTGACCTAGACTATAACCTTCCTAGGACCCTAACACAAGTTATCTTATGTTTAGTCTTAAAATAATACCGTCACCTATCTTTAGGCGACAACCACAACAAGAACACAAATTTCAAATCCGCTTTGAAAACCAATCATCTGTTCTAGGATGATTTATTATAAGGTTTTAAACCTTCAAAGTTTTCAAAATCTCGTCAAGGTTTGGGTCTTATAATGTGAACACGTGCAATCTGGAAGGGTGGGTGGCTGTATCCCGAGTTTTCTGTCTAAGGCTAGAGTGTTCGTACAAATCCACATAATCGGACCAGTCACTCTTACCTAGGAACTCTTGGGGTGAGTGTCCACTTATAGGCTAAAGCATGTCTTCGCGATACATTATGAGGACCTATTTACTTTATTCAGCTTTTGTGCGTCGTTTGTTTGCTTCGTGGTATGAACAAATGACCATCATCCATGCCTTTTTGTCCATAATTGTAACATTCTATTCTTACCCAGTGTCATCTCACTCGTCTTCTCTCATGTTTCCTCTTTTAGAATGCCTCCTCGACGTGACAATCAGATTAATGTCGAACTGGCAGCTATTATTACGCAGCAAATGGCTGCTGCACTCCCAAACATCATTGCTCAAGTTAACCAAGCCTACAATAACAACAATAATGCTCCATGTAACTTCAAAACGTTCAAATCAGCTAAGCCATCAAAATTTTCTGGGTCTCAAGGAGCAACTGCACTCCTGCAATGGTTCGAGAGTCTAGAAAGCACCTTCAGACATATCCAGTGTCCAAACGAGCGAAAGGTTGAATTCGCATCTAGTGTCTTTGAGAAACGAGCTTTAACATGGTGGAATGGTGTGATGAGAGATAGGGGTGCCGATGTAGCACTGGCTCAAACCTGGGAAGAGCTTCGAGCTCTAATGATGAAGGAATTCTGTCCTCGTCATGAAATCAGGGCATTGGAAATGGAATTCGACGATCTTAAGCAAGATAGTGGTGAGCATCGAGCCTACACGGATCGATATGAAGAATTAAGTCTGTTATGCCCAACCATGGTTACGCCTTTGGATAAGGCAATCAAAAAGTACATTGATGGCCTCCCTAACCCAGTACAAGACAATGTTACTGGTAGCAACCCTACTACAGTTAGATAGGCCATTGAGCTATCCGCTACCCTGACTGAATCTCAGATCAGGAAGGGTAAACTTTTCCGAAAAGGCGATAAGAAACCGACCGATGAATCGAAACCAAAGGATGAGCAGACTGAATCCTCCAAGAAGTCAAAGAAGCGAAAGGCTTCTCAGAACTTCGTCGTGGTTGCTCACAATGATCAAGCTGTCCCCAACCAACCAGCTCAACCCCCTGCTAGGAAGCCATACAACGGGACTGCACCCTTGTGCAACCAATGTAACCTTCATCATCATGCTAGTGTGAAATGCCGCAGATGCCTAAATTGTGGACTTATAGGTCATACAGCTAGGGTTTACCGAGCTGCAACTGCACCAAATCAAGCTGACATCAATCCTGCTCAAGCTCGTTTTCCACCAGGTTCTTGCTACAACTGTGGTGAGATAGGCCATTTCCGAAACAATTGCCCAAAACTTGCTAATGCGAATCCAGCACAGGGATGAGCATTTGACCGACTGGAAGACGACGCTGTTTAGAAATAATCGAACTTTATGTATTATTTTCTTTTGTTATCAAGGTCTATGAAACAGTTGTTTTTGTTTATAAATAAATCTTTTTTTTACATAACGATGTACAAATGTGGTTACATGTATGAACGACATATCCCCTACGATACCGACGATCAAGGAACCGTATTCCTTGTAAAACAACCAACTCTCAAAATTCTTCCATTTTATGATCTCTTGCGATCTCCACGAAAATCCTAAGTACCCGTTTCTTCCAAGGAAACGAAGTACAAGGGGCAAGTTACAACTCTGGACGACTACCCAAAGTACCGCTATAAATCCTTAATAGGGTACCTGAGGGTACTGCCGTAAGCCCTTGATTGGTCTTACATATCATATCTTCCCGATTTCACGATATTTTACACAACATATGATTTCAAAAGATTGTGCATGTTTTCAAAAATCTCATACATATTTTCAAAATCATCTCTCGTGATTTTAAAAACATTTCATAAAAAATGTTTATCTAATATACTTAGCACGTAATTTCAAAAGCATTACAAAAAGGTTTTTCCAAAATCATATTTTTTTTATTTCCTAGCATAGCTTTCAAAAACAACCTTGCTCGTATGTTGCCTTAACATACGTAGCACACGATTTCCAAGAACACCCTGCTTCACACGCCGACTTAGCATGCTTAGCACAATGATTTCGAGGATCCGTTTGCTTCATATTTGTCTAAGCATATCTAGCACCTTGATCTCATAAACACTATACTTCGTATGTGGTCTTAGCATACTTAGTACCAAGTTCCTAAACTCTACCCGCTATACGAATTCCAGATCCTTATAGGATCTTCTTCATAGTTAGATCCTCGTGGATGTTCAAAGCATGAAATCAAAGTCCTTAATTGGATTCTTTGTGTGCATTAATTTGAATGTTACGATTCCTTGTAAACAAAATCGAATTCTTATAAGATCATCCTATCTTTTCAGATAAATTCTTGAGGACGTTGAAGTCCATCGACTCGGTTCCTGATGTACCTTGAATACCCATGTACAAATAGGCAACAAGTTAATAACAATTAATAACAAACTGATAACAAATTAATAACCAAGTGAACAATTATGTGCTTATGTGTTTATGTGTTGACCTAATCAAAGTTATCTCGAGCTTGTTCAACAAATTCTATCCCCTTCACATTATAAAACAAATTGTGCGAACTGTGCAAGGAATTACGTAATTATGGATGCATACATAATTATGGAATTTAGTGCACAAGAAATCACAGCAAGTTTTGTCATGTATCTAAAGTTAACTCTATTCATTTCCATTTCTGACGAAGAACCCGTTGAGGAAAATGAATCATCCATTCATTTTTGCTTCTGAAGAATATCCATCGAGGGAAATGAATATCCTTTCGATTATTCCTTCATTTCCATTTATGATGAAGAACCCTTTGAGGAAAATGACTCATCCATTCGTTTTCGCTTCTGAAGAATATCCATCGAAGGAAATGAATATCCTTTCGATTATTCCTTCATTTCCATTTCTAACGAAGAACCCGTTGAGGAAAATGAATCATCCATTCATTTTCGCTTCTGAAGAATATCCATCGAGGGAAATGAATATCCTTTCGATTATTCCTTCATTTCCATTTCTGAAGAAGAACCTGTTGAGGAAAATGAATCATCCATTCATTTTCGCTTCTGAAGAATATCCATCGAGGGAAATGAATATCCTTTCGATTATTCCTTCATTTCCATTTCTGACGAAGAACCCGTTGAGGAAAATGAATCATCCATTCATTTTCGCTTTTGAAGAATATCCATCGAGGGAAATGAATATCCTTTCGATTATTCCTTCATTTCCATTTCTGATGAAGAACCCGTTGAGGAAAATGAATCATCCATTCATTTTCGCTTCTGAAGAATATCCATCGAGGGAAATGAATATCCTTTCGATTATTCCTTCATTTCCATTTCTGACGAAGAACCCGTTGAGAAAAATGAATCATCCATTCATTTTCACTTCTGAAGAATATCCATCGAGGGAAATGAATATCCTTTCGATTATTCCTTCATTTCCATTTCTGACGAAGAACCCGTTGAGGAAAACGAATAATCCATTCATTTTCTCTTCTGAAGAATATCCATCGAGGGAAATGAATATCCTTTCAATTATTCCTTCATTTCCACTTCTGACGAAGAACCCATTAAGGAAAATGAATCATCCATTAATTTTCGCTTCTGAAGAAAACATCCATCGAGGAAAATGAATATCTTATTCTATAATCCTTCATTCCCACTTCTGACGAAGTACCTGTTGAGGAAAATGAATCATTCATTCATTTTCGCTTCTGAAGAAATATCTATTGAAAACGAATAACCTATTCATCTTGCATTTCCTCATCTAACGAAGAATCCATTGGAGAAAATGAATCATCCATTCATTTTTCGCTTCAAAGTATATCCATTGGGAAATAACAAGATTATGCCTTGCATATCTTTGATGGGTTACTCTACGCAAATAGATGACACCCTAGATTCCATGCAAGACAATTATTTAACACAACGTCACAGACAGACTCCTACGAATAAATTTTAGGACGAAATTCCCTAAAGTAGGGGAGACTATGACATCTGTGTCACTACGACCATCAAAAAAATACCAAATCAATGAAATATTGTGTTTCAAACTTGGGATTTGTATAAATATGTGTATCATTTGCACATATTAATTCTTGTTCGATTTCGAGCTTTAAATCGCTTTCTGGAAGGTTATACGCGAACTGATGCGTAAACGTAATCAGTTTAATGCAACAAACACTCCAGAATAGTGACATAGTCTTAACATACCTTAAATAACCTTTACATAACTTAGAAATAAGTTTTGGAGGGTTTGGTGTGTCGAAATCAAGTTTATTCGATCGTATGGACTATTTGCGTCAAACTGCAAAAGTATACCGAATCGAATAGTAACGAACATTTTGGAACTTGATCATAAGTTAAAAATACCATAAATATCCCTTAAATAGCTTAGAAATAGGCTTTGAGGGGTTCGGTGTGCAAGAAATAAACTTTTTGGTCAAACAGGGACTAAATGCGTCAAAAAGTGCATAAGTTTGCATTTTCGCGCATATCTTACGTTCTGATTATATCCGGACATCCAAAAATTTTTGTAATCATTGAAATATTTTATTTTAGTGATTGGCATGCTAAAATTCCATTCGTCGCGTAATTTGGATCGTTTTTCACGTATGTTCGTGTTTCGTCGTAATTAACCAAACAACGCAACCGTACGACCAAACGAACCGACATCCGAGATGTTTTTGAGCATATTTTAAGTTCCCTATACTTTAACTTCATTATAGAGCCTTGAAATGGGGTTAACGGGGCTTAAACGTGTCAAAAATGCATCAAAAATCAAGTTTTACACATTCAGGGACCATTTCTGACAATCTGTCAAACATGCCCTCGCGGGCCGCGTAAGATGAAGGGCATTACTACGTGGGGCATGATAGAATAGCATATCAGATTCATTGAATTTGTTCCAGCAGCTGGTTTCAGGCTTTTTGGACATGGTTTCTTCATTCTATGGATGTTTTTTGAGTGTCCCATTGTATTATAAACCATGGGCTACACATGGAGGGTCAAGATCAAGGCACGAATGATGAGAAACGATCCTAACGGTTCTCCAAAATCTATATATACCCATCATGATTCATTGCAATCCTCACACTTGATTCAATTTCTGCTCTAAGTTGGAGTTTCCACACTTCATACCTGAGCAACTTGAATCAAATCTCTATTGCTTGGACCCTTTGTAAGTTTTTTTTCATTCTTTTATGCGTTTTTAAGCGTGAAAGTCAAACGATGTTTGACTTTCTGCTTTGACCAGTCAATGGTCAACACGAAGTTCGTTTGAACTTCGCAACGTGAGCGTAATCACGATGGTTATAGTCCCTTGTGGCTATACCTACTGATTACCACATTATTTAGGCATAGTGACAAGTCATAGTTTCGGTCAGAATACGCGTTTATGCGTATTTTGCAACCAAACTATTCTTGGGTATCAAAATCCTTTGTTTTGATATCAAACTGTTTTCTAACTTAGTTAAACATGTTTTAACATGTTTAACTCGTCACTTTTAGTTTAGTGCTTATATAGGGTCTTAAGATAAGCGGTCTAAACAACCGCTTAGACTTTCGAACCCGACCCGTTTGGTTGATCATTAGGATCCGACCAAACATATTTTGTGACCATAGTTGTATAGGGAATAACCTTCCGAGGTTATACCTTATAGTCACTTCGTTTAGTTAGTTGTATGATAGGTGGTTTATATGCCTTAGGAAAATGACCAAAATGCCCTTTTTGCGCATAAATTCATTTTAAGCATATGCAACTTAAATTTTGACATCTAAACTGATTAGGCAACATTATTAAACTTGTTAAGGCATATAATACTTGTCATAGGACTAGTTAGGTGGTTAAAGTAGCGTAAGCTACCTAAACGGGTCGTAATGGGTCATAAGCACTTAGGATAGGTTCCGTTTTAGAATGTAGGCTTTGTTAAACCATATTATATGAGTTCCAACACTCATTTGGCTTACAAGACCTCATTCTATCCGATCTTCCGATTTATTAACATAGTTACCTATATTAGGTGCCGGTTGATTTCGTGATCCCTCTAGCTTTGCTTGGTTGATATTCAACACTTCTAAGCATTCTCAAGTGAGTACATAGTTGCCCTCTTTTACTGTTTTTAAACTGTTTTGGGGTGATTCATATGTGCTAAATGATTTTGAGTTTTCTAAACAAATACTATGGTTTATATTAAACTATCTGAACTAGTTGAACCATTGGAACTATTTGGTCTATATGAACTGTTTGAACCATTGGGAACTATTTGATTTATGTGAACTATTTGAACCATTGGAACTATTTGATCTATGTGTACTATTTGAACTATTAAACGATTGGGTTAGGGAAGTGATTAGGTAACGGGCGGGTGTAATATGATAAAAGCATGGTGGATACGCCGCTGATACTTCCTATATATAAGTTCTTTTAACACATTATATTTCGTTGCGTTATCTAGATCACTTGGGCAAATGTTTTCAAAATGAAGTTACATTACAAGGTTTTTCTAACAATATAAACCATTCGAGTTTTATTACAAAAACGATTTACGATCTGGGTTTACATAAACAAATGTTTTGAGTTAAGGTTCATGGCATCGAGGTTTTATAAACTATAACTAATCTGTTTTGACTTGGTTATTTCAATTTACTATACAAACATTTTACAAAACTTGGTTTTCTAATATCAATTAACAAAGTTGTTCGAATTATTTCAACGTGTAAACGAGCCATGAATCTGACACTCACATAAAACCTATGTACTCACCGGCATTTTTATGCTGACGTATTTTCACATATGTTTCAGGTACCATAGTTGATGATGTTTGATGATGATATTGGTGCATGCTCACATAGGAATGGACGAGGCCTTAGTGACTTAATAACAATGAAAGTCAAATTGTTCATGTTTTGTTTCTAATTTCACTACAATGTAATAAACTTAATTCAATAAAACGAAACTTAAATCCATGTGTTGTGAAACAATGATTCTGTTACGACACTCCCCGACGTTTCCGCCGCGGTTTTGTTGTTTTAACGCGGTCGGGGTGTGACAATCAACTCTTGTTTAATGCTATTTATAATAATGGAGTCCAAAACAGCATTTTACACTTGTGTTGATCCCTTTATGCCATGCCTATATTCATCAAGAACAAAGCTCACATGATGACATATCACTGTCATCAGTCTCTTTTTCTTGAATATTTGACCATCTCATTCAGCAAAAGATTATTGAGATAACCCCCTCAGAAGAAGAATCCATTTAGTGAAAGCTTTGCCATCTGTGGTTATTTTAACTAACATTTTTTGGCGTTTTAAAGTGAGTGGTTTCTAGAGAACATGGCGTTTGTTTTTCTGGGTGTAATCAATTTATTGTGTGTAGACCCCTCTCTTATAGAAGTTTTTTGGCGCGTAGTTTAGGCTGGATTTTTTATTGTAATTAATGATAGTAATAAAGTAACCGTCTTTTCAATTATTGTTTATATTTACTGTTTTGATCAGCTTTTATCAGTTTCTAGGGTGATAGACGTCCCCTCTTCCAAGTTTGGCGTTTTTTTAAATGACGTTATGCAGACTAAGATGACAAAATACAATAACGGAGAAAATAAAATATTAAGCAGGAAAAATATTTTTTGTCATTTCTGGCGTTTTGTAAGCAATAACCTTTTTTAGTATTTTTTTTGGAGTTTTGCAAATAAATAGAGAAATATATCATTTAATTATCTTAAAAAAAAGGAGATTACACAGAAGAAAAAAAATTAAAACCCTTCGTCAGAAGGTACTTTATCCGAAAAGTATCCATCACTTGCGTCATCTTCTTCCTCAGAGTCTTCATCTGGATCTTCATCCATGTCATCACCTTCACCTTCATCGGCTTCTTGTTGCTGAAGATTCTGGAGCCTCCATTTGAACATGTCTTGCATTAACTCCAATTTTGAGTCCATTTCTATGTTCAAACAAGTGGCGTTATGCAATTATTCCATGAAACCAAGCCCTTGCTTTGTCATGATGTTTTCAAGCCAGTAGTCTTCCTGCTCTCCGCTGTCGTATATAACGGTCACCATGTCTGTTTCATCATCAAAACGCCATGATGTCATGACAGGGTCCGGCTTTACATCTGCTTTGATTGGTCCAAATTTCCTTGTTAATGCTTTCATAAGCATATGTGTTTCATGGCATTCGTTATCCAGAGCGATGCCAAGAGATAGGATACCCCTCTGTACCTCTTCTTCCATCTTTAAAATTGCCTTGATCGTCCTAACATACACCCTCCTTCAGTTGTCAAAACGCAGGACGAAGCGCCTGATTGCCAGAGTGTATCTCCACCAAACGATTGTTGCCATTTTTGACGTTTTAGTTAAATTGGCGTTTTTGGTTAAAGATGTTTTTGCAGAATTGGATAGATTGAAGTGATTATGGAAGCGATGTTTTACGTCATTTATATAATGATGTTTTTGGCACGTAATTTAGGAGGGAATTTCTTCTAATAAATGTTAATAACTGAAATTCAGTTACTATGTTGTCCTCTTTCTGTAATATCCAACGCGTTTTATCACTAATTTTTGGCGTTTTGTTTTTAATGGCGTTTTATGTTTTTTGAATGGCGTGTTATCATTTGTTGGCGTTTTGAATTTGAGCGGTAAAAGACCATTTTTACCCTTAATGAAGCGCGTCCCACATAATAAAATTGATGTTATTTAGGAAAACGCCACAGCGCAATCTAGTCCATGGATTGTTTTGATCGAACAATCCATAAGCGTTCTCACACTTTCCCCCGTTTTCTCTAAATCCTGACCCTAAATATATATATATCCTACAAATTATGGACTTGGACAAAGATTTGGACTTATTGGACAATTTTACATATTTATGGACACATATATATATATAATTACTACAAGTGATGGAAAGTTTATAAAATTGGACAAGTGACAAAATATATATATATATATATATAGGTAGAGGTTCCTGTAAAAAATAGGTTTTTTTGTGAGAAAGGTAAAAAAGAATCTACACGATTAGATCTTTGATCTAATGGTTGAGATTATAATGGCAAAATTTTAAATAATGTTTACTATTAAACATATTAATTTTCTAGATTAAGGGTATACGGGTAAATTTAACATTTTTAAATTAAGAAACTAACATTAATGCACATGCAACTTTCCCCCGTCTTTTTTAAACATCAATAACTTTTTATACGTAACTTTTTTTTTAAATTACACCATAATAACGGGCGTTTTTCATATTTAATATGAGTACCATATTGCTATACTTATATAGAGAAAAAATATGTTTCGATCAGATGTTTAGTCCATGATGTTTTGTTTATGTTCATACAGTGGTGTTTTAATTGTATTGTGATTCAAAGCGTGGTGTTTTAAACACATACTGGAAAGCGTGGTGTTTTTTAATCTACTGGAATGTAGGTTTCAAAACACCATGGTGTTTTAACATATGGAATCTGGAACATCTACTAGCATGCAGATGTAAAACACCATGCAAGCAGGTTTAAAACACTATGTACAATAACCTTACTATGAACATTATGTAACACCTGTGTCACTACAACCATCATACGAATACCAAACCAATGAAATATCGTATTTCATACTTGGGATTTGTATAAATATGTGTATCATTTACACATATCATTTCTCGTTCGATTTCGAGCTCTAAATCGCTATCTGGAAAATTATACGCGAACTGATGCGTAAACATAATCAGCTTAACGCGAAAAACACTCCGGAACAGTGACATGGGATTAACATACCTTAAATAACCTTTACATAACTTAGAAATAAGTTTTGGGAGGTTCGGTGTGTCGAAATCAAGTTTATTCGCTTACAGGGACTAATTCGACAAACTGCGAAAGTATGTTGATTCGTACTGTAACGAACATTCCGGAACATGATCATAAGTTAAACATGCCCTAAATATCCTTTACATAGCTTAGAAATAGGCTTTGAGGGGTTTAGTATGCTAAAATAAACTTTTTGATCAATCAGGGACTAAAAGCGTCAAAAAGTGCATAAGTTTGCATTTTCGCGCATATCTTACATTCTGAATATATCCGGACATCCAAAAATTTATGTAATCATTAAAATATTTTATTTTAGTGATTGGCATGATAAAATTCCATTCGTCGCGTAATTTGGATCGTTTTTCGCGTCCGTTCGTATTTCGTCGTAATTAAGCGAATAACGTGATCGTACGACCAAACGAACCGACATCCGACATATTTTCAAGCATGTTTCATGTCCCTTATGCTTAGGAATCATTGTAGAGCCTTGAAAATGGCTTAACGGGCCTTAAATGCATCAAAATGGGCTTAAACATGTGCAGGGACCAAAACTACAATTTTTGAAACTGTTGCTGATATCCCAGGCGGTCCGGGCCGCGTAAGATGTGCCTGTCTAGTACGCGGGGCGCGAGAGCCCATTAGATCAGCAGAAAGTTGATTCCAGCTTGATCCAGCTGTTCCCATGGTTTGCAAATGGTTTTTATCAGTCTATGGGCTTGTTTTGGGGCACCCATGGTATTCCAAAACAGTGGGTGCACTTGTACGGTCCAGATTGAAGCTCGTTTATCGAGGAATGATCCTAACGGTCTTGGAAATCCTATATAAACCCACCCCAACTTCATTTCAATTCACACATTGATCTGAATTTTCTCTAAGTTGAGGTTCAAAACTTCATACCTGAGAATTTTTAGATAAAATCTTCTAGCTTAGACCTTTTGTAAGTATTCTTTCGTGCTTTTATGCGTTTTTAAGCACGAAAGTCAAACAGAGTTTGACTTTCTGCTTTGACCGGTCAATGGTTAACACGAAGTTCATTTGAACTTCGTAACGTGAGCGTAATCACGATGGTTATAGTCTCTTGTGACTATACCTACTGATTACCACGTTAATTAGGCGTAGTGACGAGTCATAGTTTCGGTCAAAATACGCATTTATGCGTATTTTGCAACCAAACTATTCTTGGGTATCAAAACCCTTTGTTTTGATATCAAACTTGTTTTCTAACTTCGTTAAACATGTTTTAACATGTTTAACTCGTCACTTTAGGTTTAGTGCTTATATAGGGTCGTAAGATAAGCGGTCTAAACAACCGCTTAGACTTTCGAACCCGACCCGTTTGGTCGATCGTTAGGATCTGATCAAACACATTTTGTGACCATAGTTGTATAGGGAATAACCTTCCGAGGTTATACCTTATGGTCACTTCGTTTAGTTAGTTGTATGATAGGTAGTTTATATGCCTTAGGAAAATGACCAAAATGCCCTTTTGCACATAAATTCGTTTTATGCATATGTAACTTAAATTTTGACATCTAAACAGATTAGGAAACATTACTAGAATTGTTAAGGCGTATAATACTTGTCATAGGACTAGTTAGGCGGTCCGAACGCGTTTTACGCGAACGACGCGTTAAAGTAGCGTAAGCTACCTAAACAGGTCGTAAAGGGGTTGTAAGCACTTAGGTTAGGTTTCGATTTAGAATGTAGGCTTTGTTAAACTATATTACATGAGTTCCTATACTCATTTGGTTTACGAAACCTCATTTTATCCGATCTTCCGATTAGGTCTGGTTTATTAACTTAGTTACCTATATTAGGTGCCGTTTGATTTTCATGACCCGTCTAGCTTTGCTTGGCTGTTATTCAAGACTTCTAAGCACTCTCAAGTGAGTACATAGTCCCCTCTTTTACTGTTTTCAAATGTTTTGGGGTGAAACATATGTGCTTAATTGTTATTTTCATGATTTCAAAGTATAAATTGATTATACATGCTAGTACTTATCTTTTGACAAACTGAATGATTATCTATGGTTTAAACACTAATTTTTCAAAGATTATAAAACAAATTGTTGGATTGTACTTATTTTATACATTCACCAAACCGATTGGTAGTACGATATAGCGCTATAGGACTAGACACCCCATTCCTGTTGTATGGAATGTCAGAAACCAAATTTTATCCAAATAGAAGTTGCCTTTGTGGTATTTCTATAGTCTCTAAGGTGTAGTTTGATACACTAAGGTTTGAATGAATACTAAATCACATTTTATTTTGTATATTTTGTTATACTTCCAAAGTATAGTTTGATATGCTCCCATATGTGATATTATTTACCAAAGTATATTTGATATACTATGTACAAAACCAACATATATTTTGTTATTTACTAAGGCATAGTTGATATGCTATTTTCAAAACCAAAACATAGTTGATATGTTATTTACAAAACCAAAGTATACTTATGATATACTACCGAAAACTATTATTTTAACAACTAAAGTATATTTGATATATTATATGTTTAACTATCTTGGAACTAAAATATATTTTAATATATTACTTATCCGACTTTCTTAAAACCAAGGTATATTTTTATATATACTACAAACCTTTTTATCAAAACATTATTTTACAAACAACATATTTTATACAAACTCATTTTTACTTGGTTATTCATTTCATTATGCATTATTCTTTTATATCATCTGATTCCTTATCAAATTTTCTATTGATTTCTAAAAAGAAAATATTTTAAGGTTCATGGCTACTTTTTTAAACAATTTCTTTAAACTTAAGTCATGAATCCTGTTTTAACAAAACCTATGTATCTCACAGGCATTTTTATGCTGACGTACCTATTTTTACATATGTTTCAGGTGCTGCTATGTGATGATTGTTGATGCATGCTATACATAGGATGGACTCGTGCCTTAGTGACTTTAAAACTTGAAAGACAATACTTGTAATTATCTGATTTGTAATAAAACAATGAGTTCAACAATTCAATAAAACGAAACTACTTAATCCATGGTTGTGAAACAATGATTCTGTTACGACACTCCCCGACGTTTCTGCCACGATTTGTTGTTTTACGTGGTCGGGGTGTGACAGAAAAGTTGGTATCAGAGCCAGGTTTTAGGGAATTAGGTTATTAGTAATGCTTTGACGTAGACTATAACCTTCCTAGGACCCTAACACAAGTTATCTTGTGTTTAGTCTTAAAACAATACTGTCACACCCTGATATTTCCACGTATTACCGGTGGGCCCGGTGGGGAGTATCGTGACATAGTTGATATCATCATAGTCAAACAACACAATTTTAAATGCACAGCGGAAGCAAAAGATAGATTTATTTCAACCGAATAAATTGTAATATTAAGTATCACAAAATAGTTGAAACAGATCCACAGGCGGATCAAATAAAAAGGAAACGTAGTTCATCAGACTTAAAATGCATCCAAGCTTGCGAGACTCTTATTGATGCTAAGGAGAGGCCAGCCTATTCCGAGTAGTACCTGCACTTAACCTTTTTGGGAAAATACGTCAGTTTACACTGGTAAATACAATTAACTGACTCATTTTGAAAAGATTTAGAAAATTGATTTGAATGCACAAGGCACAAAACATTTTTTATAACTTGGGATAAATATTTATATATAAACTTGTAAAAGAATTACATGTTTGTTATACGTTCAGTAGCCCGGATTGACGCCGGGTTAAAGATTAATAGACACACCACATGATATAGTCCCGCGGCGGGTTATTCCCGAAACCGGTTGTTATACCTTATTATTTATTTATGCACTGTCGGGTGTACGCCTACACCCCGTGCTTAGGTCGTGGCCATTTCTTAAAATGATACCAAGGATATCCGGGACATGGTCATTAACCCCCCAAAGGCTTTAAGCAAACAAAACAATTTAAATGGGACATTTCAATAAATTAATCTTCATATAATTAAAAATTCAATGCCCGACCAAGCGGTATTTTATATACCGTACCCCAAGCCCGTATAGGGAAAATAAGTTAAAAGTATTTACCTTTGCAAGTAATAATCACAAATAGCAAATGCACGTAGCTTTTACCGGGTCTCCTAGTCTGGAACAAAGGTTTATAATAACCTATTAGATTCCTAACGGGTCTTTAATTAAGCCTAAACTTAGACCAGTTAGTTTTAAAGGAAGATACGGTTCAAACGCACGATTAAGCGAAGACCGGAATAGAATGTGATTTAGACCCGACAAGTTTGAAGACTTGTATAATATGGGTAGACTAAACACATTCTGGATTTTGAGACAAAAATGATAGGGTTTGACCCGTTTCGGTCAATTTATGCAAACTAGTTACATAACGGGTAACCAAATGAGTCATATACAAGTTTCCTAAGTTAATATTCCTTAAATGTGTTGTGACATCATTATGATATCTCCTATTATGCCCAAAATGAATTTAAACTCAAACTATGCCCCGTAGGGGCATTTTGGTTATTTTAAAGGTCATAAAAGAGATTTAATAATAATCTGAGTTACAGGTCTGATATAATCAGTAAAAATACTTAATTTAATAAGTTATAACAGTAGGGTATTACATATATGTGAAATTTATCATTTATAACCAAACTATGCACCTTAGGGGCATTTTGGTCATTTCACATAGGCTTAAAAGGTCAAAACTGAAAATCTGAGTTTAAAACTTTTGCTTACTGTTAAAATATAAAAATTTACTGAAAATGTCAGTAGGCATCAAACCTTATATATTTAAAATAGTTTTGATACATACTATGCGTTAAAAATGCTTAAAAAGGCGATTTTGAGCTATTTCCGGGTTTTTAAAGGAAAGCTGATATTTTTATTAATCCAGAAGGCTCAAAATGTTTTATTTATCATATTAGATCAGTAGAAAATGGTTTGGTATCAAAATAATTTGTAAAACTCATTTTATAGCCCAAAAGGGCAAAACCGGCAATTACCGAATCAAGCTTAGAACTCTATGTTATGCTCTGCCTAAAATTAAATAAAAATCTTCAAAAATCCCAAAATATTATTTTATATCAGTAGGTAAAAAGTTTGGTATTAAAAATTGGGTTTAGATAGGCTATATGCTATTTACGCCGTTTATTTAATAAAAAGCTTTTCATTTACGCTAATGAGCATAACTCCTAATCTAGACCTCAAACTGATGTAAAATTTTAGGGATAACTTTATAAATCAGTAACTAAGGTTTCTACTCTTTTACCTTTTCAAAAATCATGTTTTAAGGTCATACGGGCATAATAGTCAACATTTAAGCATTTAACGGAAACATGCATATGAATCGAATAACTAATGAACCAAGTTATATAATCACAGAGGGTTATACTAACATGAAACCTGGTCAAAATAAGGCTCTAAGGCATTTCTAAAACATGCTTAAACGGGTCATAACTGAAAGTCAAAGCAGAAGTCAAATTATGCGACTTTCGGTTCCGAACCGGGCCTAAACTGAAAATTGTCGGGTTGAACATGTTTAGACATGTTCTTACATTAATTACCAAGTTATATTAATGACAAAACAGGTTATATGGCATCTACATTGTTAATTATGTGTTTATTTGAAATTAAGCTTTCTGTTGACTTTTTAAGATTAACTTTGATCCGACATTTGACCAAGTTAAGGTGGTAATCAGTAGGTGCACTCTTAGAGGTTTATTGCCCACATAATTACCAATTTATAACTACTCTTAATTTAACTAATGACTGGACCATTAGTGATTAATCACGAAGTCAAACCTTAATTACGATAAGTTTGACTTATGGTCATTAAGCTAATTAAAACTGAAACTAGGAAGTTAAGGACACTTACAAAGGTCCTAAGTATGATTATGGATCCTTAGGAAACTTGTTGAAAGCCAGAGAAGCTCCAGAGATCAGCTTGAAAGTTTCCAAATGAGGTGCTCCAATGTAGCAACAATGCAACTTCTTATATAGTGAGCTAAATTGGTCAAGATGATGCCAAGCAAGTCTACACATGTAGTATGATGTTCCCAGGTGTCCCTATAATGCCAAAAACCAGTTGGAAAGCCCCTGAATTCGAAAACCACTCTCCTAAGGCGGTGCAATAGGCTGAACAGGCAACTGTCCATTTTCTGCTGCCAGCGACGGTCTTACGGACCGTAAGCATAACCCCTTGCGGTCCGTAAGAACCACTTACGGACCGTAAACCCTTATCTCTGCGGTCCGTAACCGCCTTTGATCTGAGATGCCCAGTTACTAGCCTTGCGGACCGTAAGTCCTTGGCTTTGTGGTCCGTATCTGCTTTTAGAAATCAACGCCCAGCTCCGCCACATTACGGACCGTAAGGGCTCACCTTTACGGTCCGTAAGCTTTCATCAGAAGACAAAAACTTGAAAACTTTTAAGTTTTTGACCATGCAATCTTTCTATCTCCGAATCTCATGTCTTCCTTGCAGTAGGGGACCATATAGGCAGGCTTTGCATGTCCTTGCATGTGTTGCCATGCACATGAGGTTTCTTGGACATATCTAAGAAGGCTTTTAATAATGACTCTTGTTGTAAATACACCTTGAATCCCATCATTTGCAACTTGGATTTATTATTATCAGAAATGACCTGATTTGAACATATCAGATGTTTACAAAACAGATTAGGGTCTTGGGATTCATAATTAGGTCGCTCAGGGGTATTAATTAACATGTCGACACTTTTAAATCCTACCATTAATCTTTTGACTTGATCCGGGTTTATAACATGTTTGCCTTACATGACACGTGTCTTTATTTTATTGGGTATGATTTTACGAGGTGTTACATCCTCACCCCCTTAAAAGAAATCTCGACCCCGAGATTTACTGAAATAATTGAGGGTACTTCTCTTTCATTGTGGACTCTACCTCCCAAGTATACTCGGGACCTCTACGGGCATCCCATTTAACCTTTACAATTGGTACATGCTTCCTTCGAACCTTCTTAACCTGTCGATCCTCGATCGATAAAGGTTTTTCAACAAATTTCAAACTCTCATCTATATACACATCCGTATGTGGTATGACTAGTGATTCATCAGCTAGACATTTCTTCAGATTGCAGATGTGCAACACATTATGGATACCACTGAGCTCTTCAGGCAAGTTTAACTTATAAGCCACTGATCCGACACATTCGATGATCTCAAATGGTCCTATATATCTGGGGCTTAACTTACCCTTTTTACCAAAACGCATCACTCCCTTCCAGGGTGATACTTTAAGCAACACTTTATCACCAACCTCAAACTTTAGAGGTTTACGCCTTAAATCTGCGTAGCTTTTCTGCCTATCTCTGGCAGCTTTGAGACGATCTCTTATCTGCACGATCTTGTCTGTCGTCTCCAGGACTATATCAGGTCCTGTTAGTTGGACATCTCCAATTTCTGCCCAACAAACGGGCGTTCTGCACTTCCTTCCATACAAAGCTTCAAATGGTGCAGCTTGGATACTAGAGTGATAGCTATTATTGTATGAAAACTCGATCAATGGAAGATGTTCATCCCAACTTCCACCTAGGTCAATAACACAAGCCCTTAACATATCTTCCAGTGTTTGAATCGTTCGCTCACTTTGACCATCCGTTTGCGGATGATATGCCGTGCTGAAGTTCAGTCGAGTGCCTAGGGATTGCTGAAAACTTTTCCAGAAGTGCGATGTATACCTTGTATCCCTATCAGAAATGATAGATACTGGCACCCCGTGGAGAGATACAATCTCGTCCACGTACAGCTGAGCTAATTTATCTGAGCTATGTGTTTCCTTAATAGGTAGGAAGTGAGCTAACTTAGTCAGTCTATCCATTATCACCCAAATAGTATTGTTTCCTTTCTTTGTCTTGGGTAACTTGGTGATAAAATCCATAGTCACCATTTCCCATTTCCAGGTGGGAAGTTCAGGCTGTTGTAGCAAACCTGACGGCTTTTGGTGTTCAGCTTTAACTTGCGCGCACGTCAAACATTTGGCTACATAGGTAGCTATGGACTTCTTCAAGCCTATCCACCAGAAATTTGCCTTCAGATCCTGGTACATCTTATCAGCTCCAGGAAGAACGGAGTATTTAGAACTGTGGGCTTCCTGGAGGATTACATCCCTAAGTCCTCCATAAATTGGAACCCATATTCGTCCATTTAATCTCAGGATTCTGTCTTTGCTATAGGATAACTGTTCAACAGTTACACCTAGCTTCTCATCAGGATAGTTAGCTTCTAATACAGCTTCCTTCTGTGCTCTTGGCATTGATTCTTATGGGCTTCACCCTTTCCTTTCTTCTTAAGGCATCGGCAACCACATTTGCCTTGCCTGGATGGTATCGGATTTCACAATCATAGTCATTTAGAGTTTCCATCCATCGTCGCTGTCTCATGTTTAAGTCCTTCTGATTAAACAAGTGTTGGAGGCTTTTGTGATCAGAGTAGATCACACACTTAGTTCCATACAAATAATGCCTCCACAGTTTTAGTGCAAATACAACGGCACCCAACTCCAAATCATGGGTAGTGTAATTCTTCTCATGCACTTTTAATTGTCGAGAAGCGTAGGCAATGACCTTGCCTTTCTGCATAAGCACACAACCCATACCTGTGTGCGATGCATCACAATAAACTACAAATTCATCAATTCCATCTGGCAACATCAGTACTGGAGCGTTTCTCAACTTCTGCTTCAAAATATCGAAAGATTCTTGCTGCTTAGGCCCCCAGTCAAACTTGCTATTCTTTCGTGTTAGTAGAGTTAGGGGTGCTGCAATTCTTGAGAAGTTTTTGTGACACCTGGGTCACTTTGACCATCAAACAAATTCCAAGCCAATGAAATATTGTATTTCATACTTTGGATCTGTATAAATATGTGTATCTTTTGCACATATCAATTCTTGTTCGATTTCAAGCTCTAAATCGCTTTCTGGAAGGTTATACGCGCACTGATGCGTAAATATAAACCGTTTAATGCAACGAACACTCCGGAATAGTGAAATAGGCTTAACATACCTTAAATAACCTTTACATAACTTAGAAATAAGTTTTGAAGGCTTTGGTATGGCAAAATCAAGTTAATTCGCTTACAGGGACTAAATTTGACAAACTGCGAAAGTATGCCAATTTGAACTGTAACAGACATTTTGGAACATGACCATAAGTTAAACACACCTTAAATATCCTTTATATAGCTTAGAAATAGGCTTTGAGGGGTTCGGTGTGCTAAAATAAACTTTTGGGTCATTCAGGGACTAAAAGCGTCAAAAAGTGCACAAGTTTGCATTTTCGCGCATAACTTACGTTCTGAATACATTCGGACATCCAAAAATTTATGTAAGCACTAAAATATTTTATTTTAGTGTTTGACATAAGAAAAATCCATTCGTCACGCAATTTGGATCGTTTTTCGCGCTTATGCGCATTCCGTCGTAATTAACCGAACAACGCGATCGTACGGCCAAACGAACCGACATCCGAGATATTTTTTAGCACATTTTAAGTTTCCCTATACTTTAACATCATTGTGGAGCTTGAAATTGGGTTTGACGGGTGTTAGAAGTGCCAAAACACGATGATACGCGCACAGGGGCCTGTTCTGCCATTTTTGAAAGTTTCAGACCTGCAAGGTCCTTACGGACCTCAACATTATTAGTGTTGAGGTCCGTAAGCAGGGGTCAGATGCAGAAACTTGTTTTTAACAGCCTGTTTCCAGCCCTTAGACACTCCCAAAGGCCAATGCCACATGTCAAACTCTTGTGGTGGGGGCAAAATGATGCACCATAACATTTCAACACTTGGACGGCCTAGATCGAAGCACGTTTTTCAAGAAACGATCCTAACGGTCTTGGTTTTCCTATAAATACCCAACCCCCACTCCTTGCAAACCCACATTTGATCTGAGTTTTTCTCTAAGTGGTTGTGATTTCTCACTTCCTACCTGAGATTACTTGGAATCAAATCTTGCGGGGACCCTTTGTAAGTGTTCCTTCGTTCTTTTATCGCTTTTCGAGTCCGAAAGTCAAACTTTGTTTAACTTTCTGCATTGACCAGTTTATGGTCAATGCGAAGTTCGTTTGAACTTCATAACATGAGCGTAATCACGATGGTCATAGTCCTTAGTGACTATACCTACTGATTACCATGTTATCTAGGCTCAGTGATGAGTCATAGTTTCGGCCAAAATGCGCATTCGTGCGTATTTTGTAACCAAGCTACTTTTGGGTATCAAAACCGTTTGTTTTGATACCAAACCTGTTTTCTAAACTTAGTTAAGCAAACATGCTTAGCTCGTCACTTTTAGTTTAGTGCTTATATAGGGTCGTAAGGTAAGCGATCTAAACAATCGCTTATACTTTCAAACCCGACCCGTTTGGTCGATCATTAGGATCTGACCAAACACATTAGGTGACCATAGTATATAGGGAATAACCTTCCGAGGTTATACCTTATGGTCGCTTCATTTAAATAATTGTATGATAGGTAGTTTATATGCCTTAGGTAAATGACCAAAATGCCCTTTTTACGCCAAAATTCATTTTTAAGCATATGTAACATAACTTTTGGTATCTAAACTGATTTGGTAACAATATTAGACATGTTAAGGCATATTTTACTTATCATAGGACTAGTTAGGCATTCCGAACGCGTTTTACGCGAACGACGCGTTAAAGTAGCACAAGCTACCTAAACGGGTCGTAATGGGTCGTAAGCACTAAGGTTAGGTTTCATTTTAGAATGTAGGCTTTGTTAAACCATATTACACGAGTCTCCATACTCGTTTGGTTTATGAACCCTCATTCTATCAATCCTCCGATTTAGGTCCGTTTATTAATGTAGATACCTATATTAGGTGTCGTTTGATATTCGTGATCTTCTAGCTTTGCTTGGTGGATATCTAAAGTCTATTGAGCAATCTCAAGTGAGTACATAGACCCCTCTTTTACTATTTTCCAAACATTTTGGGGTGGAACACATGTGCCTACTTGTTATTTTCATGCTTTCCTGCTTTCACATCATATACTTGCTATGTTCATTAGTACATTTATAGTACATGATTTCATTGTGTTATGCTATGTATGCCCATTGTGTGCGTACTTAGTACATTATTTTACATTACATTCTATGCTATGTATGCCCATTGTGTGCATACTTAGTACATTATTTTACATTACATTCTATGCTATGTATGCCCATTGTGTGCGTACTTAGTACATTATTTTACATTACATTCTATGCTATGTATGCCCATTGTGTGCGTACTTAGTACATTATTTTACATTACATTTTATGCTATGTATGCCCATTGTGTGCATACTTAGTACATTTATTATTCATCACATGCTTACATTTTGGTATGACATTTGGTTTGTTTAAATGAGACAATGTACATTCATTAACACCGATCATGCCGCTCGGTAGTAGGTAGTGGTACCATAGGACTTGACAAATCCCATTCCTGTAATCTCGGGTTTGTTTGGATTGAAGGAATGACCGAATCCGAATACATTTTTTGATAACCTTGACTAAAAGGGTTATCCGACTGTCGCAAGGCTTGGATGTATGAATTTTCACAATACCGCATAAATGTTTATATCAGTATAGCATGCATTTATTACACAAAACATAACTTTGATTTAAACCATGTTTTACTTCAATACCTTGTTTTTGTGCATTTTACATATGGTTTAGTTGATATATTTCACTTACCATACATAAACATTTTGACATTTACATACACAATTCATGATTTACATTCGACATAAACATTAGACATAGACATTAGACATGGTTTTCACATAAACATTTTGACATTTGATTATACATAAACATTTTACTTTGGTGGTTTGGTTTGAGTAAGTGATTTAAGTAACGAGGCGTGTGTAATATGATACAAGCATGGTGGATACGCCGCTGGTACTTCCTATATATAAGTGTTTGTATGGTATTACATATCGTAGCGTTATTTGAACCATTTCGATTTGAGACATATAACATTTTATACAAATAACATACTTTTCACAAGACATTGTTTTACAAAACAACTTATCTTATACAAACTCATTTTACTTGGTTATTCATTTAACCATACATTATTCTCTTACTTATACATATCATCTGATCTTATTGCTTTTCAAATGATTTACAAAACAAAGCAAACTACAAGGTTCATGACTAAACATTTTCTTAAACATAAGTCATGAATTCTATTTTCACAAAACCTATGTATCTCACAGGCATTTTTATGCTGACGTACCTATTTTCACATGTGTTTCAGGATATGATGCATAGGATTTATCAAGATACACTTAGGCGGACTTGGGCCTTAGTGACAATAAAAGATGCGAGACTAGTTATTTATGTTATGTTTCTTTGATTGTCAAGACATTGTAACTCTTTTAATTAATAAAACAATATTTCAATTTCCATGTGTTATGAAACAATGATTCTGTTACAACACTCCCCGACGTTTCCGCCACGTTTTGTTGTTTTACGTGGTCGGGGTGTGACAGAAAAGTTGGTATCAGAGCTCATGGTTATAGGGAATTAGGTTATTAGTAATGCTTTGACCTAGTCTATAACCTTCCTAGGACCCTAACGCGAGTTTACTTGCGTTTAGTCATAAAACAATATTGTCACCTATCCTTAGGCGACAACCACAACAAGAACATAAATTTCAAAACCACTTTGAAAACTAATCATCTGTTCTAGGATGATTGATTACTAGGTTTTGAACCCTCTGTTATAAGGTTTTGAACCCTCTAAGTTTTCAAATCTCGTCAAAGTTTGGGTCGTATAATGTGAACCCGTGCAAACTGGAAGAGTGAATGCCTGTACCCTGAGTTTTCTGTCGAAGGCTAGAGTGTTCGTACAAATCCGCAGTATCGGACCAGTCACTCTTACCTGGGAACTCTTGGGGTGAGTGTTCACTTATAGGCGAGCATGTCTTCAGTGATACATTAATATGATCCGTTTACTTTGATTTGTCACCGTCTCATTTGTTTGCCTTAGGTAACAAACAAATGATCACAATTTCTATGTGTTGTCATTTTGTTTTATTTACCGATAACACTTCATTTGTTTCCTCCTATATCCTTCATTTCCTCCAGAATGTCTCTTCATCGCAACGATGCGCAGATATCCGAGCAGACTGCCAAATTTGCCCAGCGAATAGGCGAAGTAATCCTGAAGACTGTTGAATTAGGCATTGCCATGTCTCGTCTCAACAATGAAGCCACTCAAGAGTCACCAAAGGAAGCAGAAGTCAAGCCAGCACCACCAGCCAAGAAACCAACTGAGGAATCAAAGACCATGGATGAAAGATCCCCTAAGAAGTCAAAGAAGCGAAAGGCTTCTCAGAACTCCGCCATGATCGCTTACAATGGTCAAGCCATCCCCAACCAACCAGCTCAACCCCCTGCTAGGAAGCCATACAATGGAACTGCACCCTTGTGCAACCAATGTAACCTTCATCATCATGCTAGTGTGAAGTGCCGCAAATGCCAGATTTGTGGACTTATAGGTCATACAACAAGGGTTTGCCCAACTACAGCTGCACTAAATCAAGCTGGCGACAATCCTGCTCAAGCTCGTTTCTCACCAGGGTCCTGTTACAACTGTGGCGAGATGGGCCATTTCCTAAGGGATTGCCCAAAGCTTGCTAATGCAAATCCCACCCACGGATGAGCAGTTGGCTGATTAGAAGATGTTGTGTCTTATGCTTTTGTTTCTTCTATTTTCTTGTAATGTGAAACAATCTGTTTTGTTTATAAATAAATTGTTGTTCACAATTCTGATATGCGAGTGTAGTTACATGTGAGTATGACTTTTCCTATGATACCTACATCAAGGAACTATGTTCCTTACAAACTACTCTTGTGATTTTCTCTTTCAAATGATCGCTCATGATTCCCTCGAAAATTTTAAGTACTCGTTTCATTCTAAGATACGAAGTACAGAAAATAAAGTGACATTATGAGTGATCATGCTTCTGCACATCTGTGCCTTTGAATCCTTGGTTAGATAACTAAGGGTATTTTCAAATCTCATACCCATTACGTTTTGATTTTCAACATACACAGTACAAGTATTTCAAAAACAATCTTCATGATCCCAAAACATTTCATATAGTTTGAAAACAATTTTTTAAATGCATTGTCTATGTTATTTCAAACACATTGGCTATGCTTTCAAAAACAACCTTCATAATTTCAAAATGTTTCATATAGTCTGAAAACAATATTAACACAGTACATTTTCTTATCAAGTGCATGATTTCTAAAAGCATCATACATGTTTTCAAAAACCTTATACATAATTTCAAAATTCATCTCGCATGATTTTTAAAACATTTTTATAAATATACCTACCTAATACACCTACCTTATGATTTCAAAGGTATTATATATAAGGTTTCAAAAACATTGAACACATTTTTTTAAGAACCCCATGCATAGTTTTCAAAAATATTTTCTTCATACATTGACTTAACTTTCAAATTTCGCTTCATATGTCGCCTTGGCATATCTGGCATCTCAACTTCATAAGCATTTACTTCATGTTTTGACCTAAGCACATCAAGTGCAAGGTTTCAAAACATCTTCAACTTCTAAAATCCATATGGGATCTTTTTATCTTCACATTTAGACCCTTGTGGATGATTATCATTCAAATCAGAGTCCTTAATTGGATTCCTTATGTACCTAAATTCGAACATTTCGGTTCCATATAATCGAAATCGAATATTTCTTTTAAAAATCTTTCTATCTTTATAGTTAGATTCTTGATAATGTTTAAAGTACCAAATGAAATCCACGAGATGGATTCCTAGTGTGCTTTAAAATACATGTGCTCTGTTAGCAAAACTAATTAACAAATTAAAGATCTAGATAAACAATCTTTGTGGTTATATGACTATGTGTTTATGCATCTTGTGTTTTCTTTTATGCATTTTGTGTTTTTATACTCTGGGTATTCGTTATCCAAATCCTCGTAGAATCTTTCATATCTTCATATGAGGGATTCGTAGTAGGATATTCAAAAAGGTACTACCTTAAATCCTTAATGGGCTTCTATGTAATAGTTAAGACCCTTGGATTAAATAGTACCATTCCATGTTTCATAAGAGACCCTTTTAGGGGTCTAGTCTAAAAGATTGATTCAAAAATCTGGTTAAGAATGACATGTGATGATATAAGCTGAAAAGACTCCTTGGTTGTCTATTAAAATCATTTATTGATTTAATAAAAGGGACCCTATGGTGGTCTAGTCACACTCATCACAGGTTTGTTCATTTGGTTTTCTCCTACACATTATAAAATAGACTGTGTGAACTATGCAAGGAATTGCCTAATTATGGACGCGTACATAATTATGAAATTTAGTGCACAGAAACCCAGTAAGATTTATTATGTGTAAGAACCGATAGTGACAACAATAACAAAATGAGAACGATGTAATGGAGGTATGGTGGACGCACCAATGACGCTTCATATACTTGTATATAAGTATCCCTCTTACATTGCAAGCATGATGTTATTAAGTTACTAGAAGTTCAGAACCCTAACCAATGTTGTTCGATCTTTTCAACTTCATGTTTCAAGCTCTCACAAGTTTCCTCTAAATAAATTTCGCGACGAAATTTCCTAAAGTAGGGGAGACTGTGACACCTGGGTCACTTTGACCATCAAACAAATGCCAAGCCAATGAAATATTGTATTTCATACTTGGGATCTGTATAAATATGTGTATCTTTTGCACATATCAATTCTTGTTCGATTTCAAGCTCTAAGTCGCTTTCTGGAAGGTTATACGCGCACTGATGCGTAAATATAAACCGTTTAATGCAACGAACACTCCGGAATAGTGAAATAGGCTTAACATACCTTAAATAACCTTTACATAACTTAGAAATAAGTTTTGAAGGCTTTGGTATGGCAAAATCAAGTTAATTGGCTTACAGGGACTAAATTTGACAAACTGCGAAAGTATGCCAATTTGAACTGTAACAGACATTCCGGAACATGACCATAAGTTAAACACACCTTAACAGACATTGTCGGGTTGAACATGTTTAAACATGTTCTTACAATAATTACCAAGTTATATTAATGACAAAACAGGTTATATGGCATCTACATTGTTAATTATGTGTTTATTTGAAATTAAGCTTTCTGTTGACTTTTTAAGATTAACTTTGACCCGACATTTGACCAAGTTAAGGTGGTAATCAGTAGGTGCACTCTTAGAGGTTTATTGCCAACATAATTACCAACTTATAACTACTCTTAATTTAACTAATGACTGGACCATTAGTGATTAATAACGAAGTCAAACCTTAATTACGATAAGTTTGACTTATGGTCATTAAGCTAATTAAAACTGAAACTAGGAAGTTAAGGACACTTACAAAGGTCCTAAGTACGATTATGGATCCTTAGGAAACTTGTTGAAAGCCAGAGAAGCTCCAGAGATCAGCTTGAAAGTTTCCAAATGAGGTGCTCCAATGTTGCAACAATGCAACTTCTTATATAGTGAGCTAAATTGGTCAAGATGATGCCAAGCAAGTCTACACATGTAGTATGATGTTCCCAGGTGTCCCTATAATGCCAAAAACCAGTTGCAAAGCCCCTGAATTCGAAAACCACTCTCCTAAGGCGGTGCAATAGGCTGAACAGGCAACTGTCCATTTTCTGCTGCCAGCAACGGTCTTACAGACCGTAAGCATAACCCCTTGCGGTCCGTAAGAACCACTTACGGACCGTAAACCCTTATCTCTGCGGTCCGTAACCGCCTTTGATCTGAGATGCCCAGTTACTAGCCTTGCGGACCGTAAGTCCTTGGCTTTGCGGTCCGTATCCGCTTTTAGAAATCAACGCCCAGCTCCGCCACATTACGGACCGTAAGGGCTCACCTTTGTGGTCCGTAAGCTTTCATCAGAAGACAAAAACTTGAAAACTTTTAAGTTTTTGACCATGCAATCTTTCTATCTCCGAATCTCATGTCTTCCTTGCAGTAGGGGACCATATAGGCAGGCTTTGCATGTCCTTGCATGTGTTGCCATGCACATGAGGTTTCTTGGACATATCTAAGAAGGCTTTTAATAATGACTCTTGTTGTAAATACACCTTGAATCCCATCATTTGCAACTTCGATTTATTATTATCAGAAATGACCTGATTTGAACATATCAGATGTTTACAAAACAGATTAGGGTCTTGGGATTCATAATTAGGTCGCTCAGGGGTATTAATTAACATGTCGACACTTTTAAATCCTACCATTAATCTTTTGACTTGATCCGGGTTTATAACATGTTTGCCTTACATGACACGTGTCTTTATTTTATTGGGTATGATTTTACGAGGTGTTACATCCTCACCCCCTTAAAAGAAATCTCGACCCCGAGATTTACTGAAATAATTGAGGGTAGTTCTCTTTCATTGTGGACTCTACCTCCCAAGTATACTCGGGACCTCTACGGGCATCCCATTTAACATTTACAATTGGTACATGCTTCCTTCGAACCTTCTTAACCTGTCGATCCTCGATCGATAAAGGTTTTTCAACAAATTTCAATCTCTCATCTATATACACATCCGTATGTGGTATGACTAGTGATTCATCAGCTAGACATTTCTTCAGATTGCAGATGTGAAACACATTATGGATACCACTGAGCTCTTCAGGCAAGTTTAACTTATAAGCCACTGATCCGACACATTCGATGATCTCAAATGGTCCTATATATCTGGGGCTTAACTTACCCTTTTTACCAAAACGCATCACTCCCTTCCAGGGTGATACTTTAAGCAACACTTTATCACCAACCTCAAACTTTAGAGGTTTACGCCTTAAATATGCGTAGCTTTTCTGCCTATCTCTGGCATCTTTGAGACGATCTCTTATCTGCACGATCTTGTCTGTCATCTCCATGACTATATCAGGTCCTGTTAGTTGCACATCTCCAATTTCTGCCCAACAAACGGGCGTTCTGCACTTCCTTCCATACAAAGCTTCAAATGGTGCAGCTTGGTTACTAGAGTGATAGCTATTATTGTATGAAAACTCGATCAATGGAAGATGTTCATCCCAACTTCCACCTAGGTCAATAACACAAGCCCTTAACATATCTTCCAGTGTTTGAATCGTTCGCTCACTTTGACCATCCGTTTGCGGATGATATGCCGTGCTGAAGTTCAGTCGAGTGCCTAGGGATTGCTGAAAACTTTTCCAGAAGTGCGATGTATACCTTGTATCCCTATCAGAAATGATAGATACTGGCACCCCGTGGAGAGATACAATCTCGTCCACGTACAGCTGAGCTAATTTATCTGAGCTATGTGTTTCATTAATAGGTAGGAAGTGAGCTGACTTAGTCAGTCTATCCACTATCACCCAAATAGTATTGTTTCCTTTCTTTGTCTTGGGTAACTTGGTGATAAAATCCATAGTCACCATTTCCCATTTCCAGGTGGGAAGTTCAGGTTGTTGTAGCAAACCTGACGGCTTTTGGTGTTCAGCTTTAACTTGCGCGCACGTCAAACATTTGGCTACATAGGTAGCTATGGACTTCTTCAAGCCTATCCACCAGAAATTTGCCTTCAGATCCTGGTACATCTTATCAGCTCCAGGAAGAACGGAGTATTTAGAACTGTGGGCTTCCTGGAGGATTACATCCCTAAGTCCTCCATAAATTGGAACCCATATTCGTCCATTTAATCTCAGGATTCCGTCTTTGCTATAGGATAACTGTTCAGCAGTTACACCTAGCTTCTCATCAGGATAGTTAGCTTCTAATACAGCTTCCTTCTGTGCAGCTAACAACCTTTCATTCAAACTATTCTTTAATTCAATGCTCTTGGCATTGATTCTTATGGGCTTCACCCTTTCCTTTCTACTTAAGGCATCGGCAACCACATTTGCCTTGCCTGGATGGTATCGGATTTCACAATCATAGTCATTTAGAGTTTCCATCCATCGTCGCTGTCTCATGTTTAAGTCCTTCTGATTAAACAAGTGTTGGAGGCTTTTGTGATCAGAGTAGATCACACACTTAGTTCCATACAAATAATGCCTCCACAGTTTTAGTGCAAATACAACGGCACCCAACTCCAAATCATGGGTGGTGTAATTCTTCTCATGTACTTTTAATTGTCGAGAAGCGTAGGCAATGACCTTGCCTTTCTGCATAAGCACAAAACACATACCTGTGTGCGATGCATCACAATAAACTACAAATACATCAATTCCATCTGGCAACGTCAGTACTGGAGCGTTGCTCAACTTCTGCTTCAAAATATCAAAAGATTCTTGCTGCTTAGGCCCCCAGTCAAACTTGCTATTCTTTCGTGTTAGTAGAGTCAGGGGTGCTGCAATTCTTGAGAAGTTTTCAATAAATCGCATGTAGTATCCTGCTAAACCTAGAAAGCTACGAATCTCAGTAGGCGTCTTTGGCTCTTGCCAATTCATAACAGCTTCAACTTTAGCGGGATCTACTTGGATACCACGCTCACTAACCATGTGTCCAAGAAACTGGACTTCACAAAGCCAAAATTCACATTTTGAAAATTTGGCATAGAGCTTTTCCCGTTGAAGTAGCTTAAGAATACAACGAAGGTGCTTCTCATGGTCAGCTTGACTCTTCGAGTAAATAAGAATATCATCAATGAAGACGATGACGAATTTATCTAGGTAGGGCTTACAGACGCGATTCATGAGATCCATGAATGCGGCAGGTGCATTAGTGAGCCCAAATGGCATCACTAAGAACTCGTAATGACCATAACGAGTCCTAAATGCAGTCTTGTGTACATCATCATCTTTAACCTTCAATTGATGATAGCCTGACCTCAAATCAATCTTAGAGAAGTAGCTTGCCCCTTGTAATTGATCGAACAGATCGTCGATCCTGGGCAATGGATATCTATTCTTGATAGTGACCTTATTAAGCTCGCGATAATCGATGCATAGACGCATCGATCCATCCTTCTTCTTCACAAACAAGATTGGTGCTCCCCAAGGAGATGAACTAGGACGAATGAAACCTTTTGCCAACAAATCATCTAACTGAGTCCTTAACTCCTTCATCTCTGTTGGTGCTAACCTGTGAGGTGCCCTTGCAACAGGTGCTGCTCCTGGAATAATGTCAATTCTGAATTCTACTTGCCTATCTGGTGGCAATCCAGGTAGTTCTTCAGGGAATACTTCGGGATATTCAGAAATGACGGGGATATCTTCAATCTTAGGCTTCGGCTCATCAATAGTCACTTGTGCCATGTAGATGACACAACCCTTCTTCATACACCTAGATGCCTTGAGCATAGACACTTGCTCAGGCAGTCCATACTGGGTATCTCCCTGAATGGTAAGTGACTCACCAGACGGAGTCTTGATCACCACTTGCTTCTTGTTGCAAACAATCTGGGCCTGGTTATGAGATAACAGTCCATGCCTATAACTATATCAAAACCGGCTAACTTCAAAGGAAGTAAGGACAAAGGAAAATAATGGTTCCTAATGGATATGAAACATCCATCTAACATGGTTGATGCGGTTTCTATGGTGCCATCGGCTAACTCAACCTCATATTTTATGCTTAGGGTTCTAACAGGTAGGTTTAACAACTTACAAAACTTATCATCAACAAATGACTTATCTGCTCCAGAATCAAATAACACCCTTGCATAAACATCATTAATAAGGAAAGTACCTGTTATGACATTATCATTCTGGATCGCCTCCTGTGCGTTCATCTGGAAGACCCTAGCATTGGTCTTTTTCCCATCTTCAGCCTTCTTTGCAAACTTTGGGCAGTTGGACTTAATGTGCCCTTTCTCGTTGCAGCTATAGCACGTCGCATCCTTGATTTTCTTACAGTCCAATGTCTTGTGCTCAGAAGATTTACAAATCCCACAAGGCCTTGGCTGCGATTGGGATTTCGATTCAAATCTGCACCTCCCGAAATGGTGCTTCTTACAGACCTTACACTTGGGCTTATCACCCGATTGATGACCATCGTTTTTCGTTCCAGAATTCTTCTTGTGGTCATTGTTTCCCTTATGCTTCTTGTCTGAACGTCGTGAGTTGTCATCCTCACGCTTCCTCTTCTCAGCGTCTGTGTTTCTCAGCGATCTCTGCCTGACCGCATCCGAAGTAAGGGACAATGATATATCAACTGCAGACCGAAAAGTAGCTGGTCTAGAGGCCTTCACACTGGCCTTGATTTCTGGGGCCAAACCCCCAATGAAATGAGCTATCCTCTTGGGTTCCGGAGTCACCAGATACGGAACCAATCTTGACATAGTATTGAAGCTTGTAAGGTAGGTTTGACAATCCAGGTTTTTCATAACCAACGACAAGAAATCAGCTTCAATCTTTTCAACCTCGTGTTGAGGGCAGTAGTTCTCCTTGATGAGAGTAGCAAACTGGTTCCAAGACAGATTGTACAATGGGATCTTCCCAGTGGCTTGAATCAAAGATCTCCACCATGCTAGTGCCTCGCCTTTGAATGACTGAGATACAAACTTTACCACATCCTTATCAGCGCAACCACTGATATCCACCACAGTGTCCATCTCGTCTAACCATGACATGCAATCAACTGCTCCTTTCTCCCCAGTGAAATCCCTGGTTTGCAGGAGACAAAGTATTTATAGGTGCAACCTTTAGCACGTGGTTCTTGATTTAACACAATTCTCTTAGATGGAACACTCCTCTGATTTGTTGAGTGATGAGAATCACTTTTACGAGCGGTATGAGTTCTAGAGGGTGGTTTAGAGTGTGGCACAGACTGGGTCCTTACATGGGTACCACTGGATTCATTGAACTGCCTGTCCAAAGCTCGCGTAACAGCATTATCTATTAACGCTTGTAATTCTGCTCCTGCTACGTTGACTCTGGAGGTGTTATGATTTTCTCTGGGGTGACTGTTGGCTTCGTCTGACCCGGCCATGTAGCTTGATTGCTACATAAAATAATGATTTTAATTCATTCAGAGGTCTATAACAATTTTATTATTCTAGATAATTTATTAATCATGGTATTTAAGAACCATTTTGATTAATTTGTTAGGCATATATATAATCAGGAATTTATAATAATCCTTAGTTATAATTAAAGTATATTAATGGCAAAAATGCCTAGTCCTATGGACAGTTTTAAATCATGATCTTATAGCGTCATGGTATTGAGGTTTTAATTATAATTCATTACCTCTTCTTAACAGGGGGTCGAAGACCACGACTGTCTTTTGTCTTATATGACAATGAATATAGCCCGTAGGCATTACATCCCTACTGTATGTTTAATATAATAAAAGAAATTTGAAAAATCTAATATAAGGATGACTTATGTGATTTTATCGAATCACATTTTTTTTGCCAGGAATGTTAACATGTTTAAAGATGTTAACAGGGATTTGAATCTTTTAAATAGGTTTTACCATCTTGGCCATATTTAGAATGACATGTGGCTAGGTTTTACCTTTTAAGATTCTTATTATTTTATTAAAATGGTAGGTTTTATAAAAGGACTGTTATTTTTTCATTTATTTCACATATTATATTTATGCATATAATTTAAAAATGAAAAATTAAACTAACCATTCCATTAAAATTTAAACAAGTACATGTTTGCCCTAAACGGGACTTCTACAGAAATAACACGCCCACGCAGGGGCTAAACTAACAAACATACCCACGCATGGGTCAACAGAAAGACATGCCCATGCAGGGGCGGAATACAAAAAGACATGCCCACACAGGGGCAGAATATAGAAACAAATGTCCACGCAGGGACATGATTACAACACTAAAACAAACAAACAAATAAAGGATTTAATGATCCTTTTTGCTTTTTCCCTTGATTAAGTTCACCAGACCCTTGAACGTTCCTTGGTTTTGCCTACGGTCTTCCCGCACCTCCTACCGCACCTAATTTATCCTTTGAAGAATCTCTTGATGCTGCGGTGGTGACATCACTGGCGGCTGCGGGGGTTGCTGATAAAACGGAGGTTGAGGAGGCGGCGGTTGTTGATACCCATATGGTGGGTACCCATAGTGTGAGTATCCAGCTTGATATGGGATCCCAAAGGATCCTTTCGGATGATGGGCATTGTAGTTTGCCGCTGCTACCAGGTAAGGGTCGGCCTCGGCATAGTTGTAGTTGGTGTGGATCGGCTGCTCAAAGGGATTATACGCCGCCGCACCGGTGTATGTAGGTATAGGGTCGCCAAAGCCCAACGGTGGTGGGGCGACAGGTGCAGAGTTTACTTCCGAGACAGGGTTTGAAGACCCACCCATCTGTGGTTCTTCATGGAGTGGCGGGTAGCGGCTTCCAGTCGAAGGTTGAGGGGTGCTGATACACACTCCTCCTCGCACGGACATCCGTGCGTTCGATCTTCTTCGCCTCGGTGGCTCCGGAGGCTGTTGCTGAGCTGGTAGTAGTGGTGGAGTGACCGCGACGAAACGAGAATCCTCGGAGGGATCCTGCTGCTGTTGCTGTGGTGAGTTGTGGTAACTGGGAGTAAACACCCAGTCGATCTGTCGGAACCTTTCTTCATAGCTGTCGGGACCATTATAAGGTGATCCCACGAAAGGTGACCCATCTGAAATTTCGATGGGGTGGTTAGGGGTTCCGGACGGTGGCTCTGCGGGATCGGTGTCCTCATCCATGTCCATTGCATGGTCGCCCGAGAAATGGTCCTCGGGTCCTAGTGGGCTAAAACCCACTGGTTCTCCAAGGTAGTTTGCCGGGTTGAACCGGCTCTGGAAAAAGGGCGTTGGGTCATCAAAAGGTGAGTTGTGGCCCTGGAGAGGAATGTAAGATTGGTGGGAATTATGGGGCTCATTTTCAGAATGAGGCCCGAAGGAGTTTTGAAAAGAAGGGGAGGAGCTCAGCGAAACTGAGCGCCTTGCTGGTTCAATATAGGTCCTCCAGTTGTCTTGAGGACTCCGGCTAAGTGAATCTGATGGTGTTCGCCGGTGCGAAGGCCCGGCCTCATGATCATTCGGGGCGACGAGTGGCCCCTTGCCTCTTCCTCTCCCTCTCACTCTTGGTGGCATCTTGTTCAACCTGTCAAAACAAACAAAGGATACAACAAGAAAATATAAAAGACGAAGTTAGAAATAAAACAAATTTGGATATATCCTAAGTTCTTTGTCTAGACTCGAGAATCGAGGAATGTGCAATTGTGTAACTGAGATTAAACACAAAAGGCTAGTGTTTAATTCACTCAGTGTTGGCTCTGATACCAACCTGTCACACCCCGATATTTCCACGTATTACCGGTGGGCCCGGTGGGGAGTATCGTGACGTAGTTGATATCATCATAGTCAAACAACACAATTTTAAATGCACAACGGAAGCAAAAGATAGATTTATTTCAACCGAATAAATTGTAATATTAAGTATCACAAAATAGTTGAAACAGATCCACAGGCGGATCAAATAAAAAGGAAACGTAGTTCATCAGACTTAAAATGCATCCAAGCTTGCGAGACTCTTATTGATGCTAAGGAGAGGCCAGTCTATTTCGAGTAGTACCTGCACTTAACCTTTTTGGGAAAATACGTCAGTTTACACTGGTAAATACAATTAACTGACTCATTTTGAAAAGATTTAGAAAATTGATTTGAATGCACAAGGCACAAAACATTTTTTATAACTTGGGATAACTATTTATATATAAACTTGTAAAAGAATTACATGTTTGTTATACGTTCAGTAGCCCAGATTGACGTCGGGTTAAAGATTAATAGACACACCACATGATATAGTCCCGCGGCGGGTTATTCCCGAAACCGGCGGTTATACCTTATTATTTATTTATGCACTGTCGGGTGTACGCCTACACCCCGTGCTTAGGTCGTGGCCATTTCTTAAAATGATGCCAAGGATATCCGGGACATGGTCATTAACCCCCCAATGGCTTTAAGCAAACAAAACAATTTAAACGGGACATTTCAATAAATTAATCTTCATATAATTAAAAATTCAATGCCCGACCAAGCGGTATTTTATATAACGTACCCCAAGCCCGTATAGGGAAAATAAGTTAAAAGTATTTACCTTTGCAAGTAATAATCACAAATAGCAAATGCACGTAGCTTTTACTGGGTCTCCTAGTCTGGAACAAAGATTTATAATAACCTATTAGATTCCTAACGGGTCTTTAATTAAGCCTAAACTTAGACCGGTTAGTTTTAAAGGAAGATACGGTTCAAACGCACGATTAAGCGAAGACCGGAATAGAATTTGATTTAGACCCGACAAGTTTGAAGACTTGTATAATATGGGTAGACTAAACACATTCTGGATTTTGAGACAAAAATGATAGGGTTTGACCCGTTTCCGTCAATTTATGCAAACTAGTTACATAAACCGAACGCGCAAGATGCGTAACGGGTAACCAAATGAGTCATATACAAGTTTCCTAAGTTAATATGCCTTAAATGTGTTGTGACATCAGTAAGATATCTTGTGACAACTCGAAATTTAGAACCTTTCGTTGTATCTTAGTGTAACATGCTTGAACGTTAGGTGACTAGTTAACTTGTTGGTTCAATGAATGACCTAAGTGAATTTATGTGATTATGTGTTATGCTTGTATATATGCGTGTGATTATGTGAACCGAGACACAAGAACTCGACTCGAGACCATACGGTCTCGAGTGAACAGTAATAGTTGGGCCGGGTTAGGCCATGCTCCTCTCCACCCCACTCGAAAACCCACTAGGGTGAACCAACTTAAGAGCTAGTATATATATTATACTCCTAGCCATTTTTTGCCATTTTCTTGGACAACACACACACTCTCCTACACCCACACTTCCATACTCCCTCTCACTAAAACCCTAGCAACACCACCCTCTTACCTTGTATCGGATCAAGGATCAAGCCAAGCTCTCGGATTCGCTTGTGTTCTTCGCTCGAAAACTTTCGGACAACGAACCTACTCTCCTTCACACACACCTCAACAACCGGTTAGTGTTCTATGATGTTTATTGTTAAATGTGTATGATGATGTTCTTGTGAATCGAATGTGTATGATAATGCTATTCGGCTAACATGTCTTGATTTCGGATATATTGCATAATGAGCTAGTAATATCTTGTGTCTAAATGTGATTTAAACCACTAGTTGTTGATGTTCATGAAACCGGCTTACATATGTATTAGATAATGTCATGTAATCGGATTAGTGTAGAGTCGAGTTTGAGGTGTTATGTGATGATTTGAAACCATTAGATGAGTATGTTCAAGTGTTTTGATGGTTGTTCATGTTATGATTATGATTAATGCTAAAAACCCTAAAACATGATGAACAAGTTTGAATGATCATGATGAACTACTTGAATGTATGAAGAACAACATGAATGTGATATGAAGGTGTCTTGAATATTTGAAAATACTTGTTTGATCCATTTTAGTAAGTTGTTAGACAAGAAAACATGTTTAGTGGATAGTACACAATTGTTGCATGAAATCAAAACCTCATTGGCTAAGTACAATGACGGAAATCAGCAAATGTTCCAGCCGAGACCTTCAGTCTCGACTCGAGATCACCACATAACAACTCGAGACCGTAGATTGCGACACGGATTGCGAGTCGAGAACCCCTAGTCTCGACTCGAGATCATACTTCATCAGCACACAAACATCATGACCCGAGACCATGCTTGCGAGTCCGGTTGCGACTCGAGACCAATACATGCATGACCGAGACCACCTCAGTTGCGACTCGAGAACTAGTAGGCTACAACTCGAGACCGCATAGTCTCGACTAGAGACCGCACAGTCTCGACTCGAGACCATATACATGTGCACGCTATTTGGACTTTCACACTGTTACGGGCCTAAGTGATTGGGCCGAACATATGGGTCGTATGTGCTACTGTGAATTGAGTATGTTGTGCACTGTTGTTGAACTGCCATGATAGACGTGTATGCATGATCATTACTTGTGTATGAATACGTATAGAAAATACGTGCACTACTTGAATATGAGCCTGACTTGTGTGGTAACCATACTAGGACGTGGTTGACCACTAGCATCTAGACTTGACTTTTCTGTGTATCTGCCGAGCAAACCAAGGTGAGTTCACACCCTCTACAAAGCATGGGATTCCCGGGGTTGGGAATGGGGTTAAGGAATATGGATTCCTCGTCCTCTCTTGGGTAGGACAGCATTGGTTCAGGAATGTAATTCCTCGTCCTCATGGACAGATAACTCATACTAGACCAAAACTCTATCACGAAGTCCCTCCTTTTTATATCGACTTAATCGTCGGGCCAATGGCGAGCGGGTCATTAGTTAGATAGCGCTATTTAGGTCTGACAAACCTCACACCGTGCCGCAGAGGACAGGCGTGAACTAATGGATCTGGGGCACGTCAATGATGATAGACATTGGCAGTTTCAGGGCACATAAACATGACTACAGTCAGCAGTCGATATGGTAACGTGTCTAGTGTATACATGGGGTAGCCCCCACGGCCGAAATGCCAGATAACTAACACGGGGTAGCCCCCACGGCTGGATTGCCAGAGTAAATGGGTTAAACAAATCACGTTTTCAACTATGGGGTAACCCCCACGGCAGGATGCCAGTTAAAGGAAACTGTTTTTGAAACAACTTAAAACGAACACCCAACAGTGAACTCACTCAACTTGTTGTTAACTCGTTACTACATGCTTTGCCGGACAATAGGTGCTTAGCTGGAGCTTGCATGGAAGAGGGTCGTTGTGGGACATGGACGGCGGTGTGCCATGTTAAACCTTGGAACAATTAAACTTATGTTTTGATTTTAAGACTTATGCTTCCGCTTGCAACTTAAACTATGTTTTGTTTGAACACCAATTGTGTTGATTGGATTTTTATAACTATTTACATGCTTGTTCAATATGATTGGTGGCTGGATCCTGGTCAGTCACGCCTCCAAGCGGTGATACTCCGCAGGTGGATTTTGAGGGTGTGACAGATTGGTATCAGAGCCATTGGTTATAGAGAACTTGGTTTTAATAAAGGAAAAGGTTTTATTAAAATCAGACTATAACCTGTACAGTGCTCTACGATCCACAACGACGCTTCACTCCACATGCAAGGCTCGACATTCTAGGTGATATGATCTGTGTGTATTGCCTACTTGATAGTTACATAGTACATTGCTCATGGTATGCTTGGTTAGTATAACTACTGTTGCTTGAACACGTGCGTGCTTACTCTATCCTATCGTCGTACTTTCGCGAACCTCTCTCACTCGTGTTACTCTTGATATGAAGATCATGTCTGGACGCGTTAACATGACACAAGCCCAGTTGACGGCTCTGATTAACGAACGGGTTACCGCAGCACTTGCAGCTGCACACGCAGGAAGTATATCCTGCAGTCCAAACTCATTCTAGGATCTTTAGATCCTACTCTCGTGAACCAACTTTTGTGTTAAACTCTGTCTTTTCTTTCGCCCATACTAGGTCAACACGCTCAACCACCCGTGTGCACTTTTAAAACTTTTATGGACTGCCGACCCACTACTTTTAGCGGCACTGAAGGAGCGGTAGGTCTCCTCCACTGGTTTGAGAAACTAGAATCTGTGTTCGAAATGTGTGAATGCCCTGAGGAGCGCAGGGTGAAGTATGCTACCGGTACTCTCGAGGGTTTAGCTCTCACATGGTGGAACGCTCAGGTTCAAATGCTGGGGTTGGTTGCTGCCAACGCCACCCCATGGGAAACTTTCAAGGAGATGATCAAGGAGGAATACTACAGTCGCGATGATATTCACAAACTGGAAGTAGAGTTTTTCAACCTCAAGATGACGGGGTCAGAGATTGAAGCTTATGTGAAGAGATCGAACGAACTAGCAATTCTGTGCCCTACAATGGTGGATCCTCCCATCAAACGCATCGAACTATTTCTCAAGGGCTTAGTGCCCGAAATCCAAAGTCATGTGACTTCAGCAAACCTTGCCACCATCCAGCAAGTTGTGCAATTGGCTCACCGTCTCACGGATCAGGCGGTGGAGCAGAACAGGTTGCCAAAACGCATAGGCGCTGCAACTACTTCAGGTGTTCCTAGTGACAACAAACGGAAATGGGATGGGACTTCAAGTAAGGGTTTGACGTCTGTTCAGTCCCAGTCTCAGCAGAGAAAGACTGATGACTACAAGAGCCCTAGTCAGCACTCATCTGGTGGTCAAAGTCATGGTGGGTACAAAGGGAATCACCCCAAATGCAATCGCTGCAGCCTGCACCACAGCGGGCCATGCACCAGGGGTAACTGTCATCGGTGCAACAAGCCAGGTCACGCTGCAAAGGATTGCAGGAGCTTGTACCCCGCCAATCAGAATCGTCAACAAGCTCAACAGAACCAGCGCCAGCAGCAGCAGCAGGGTGATAACAAAGGGTGCTTTCAGTGTGGAGCTGAAGGCCACTTCAAGAGAGATTGTCCCCAGCTGAACAGGAACCAGAACAACAACAACAACAACAATAACAACAATCAGGGGAATGGTAACAATGGGAACAACAACAATGGTGCCAGGGGGCGGGCGTTCGTGATTGGCCAAGGTGAAGCAAGGAATGACCCCAATGTTGTAGCGGGTAAGTTCCTTCTCGACGACTTTTATGTTACAGTTTTATTTGATTCGGGTGCCGATACTAGCTATGTGTCACTAGAAGTTAGTCGAATGCTTAAGCGTGTTCCCACACCCTTGAACAACAAGCACACTGTAGAGCTAGCAAATGGTAAGAGTTTAGAGGCCACACACGTAGTCAAGGGTTGTAGACTTGTTCTTGCTAACCAGACCTTCTCTATCGACCTCATTCCTATTGTCTTGGGTAGTTTCGACGTTGTCATTGGGATGGATTGGTTATCCCGGCACCGAGCAGAGATTCTTTGCAACGAGAAGATTGTTCGTATTCCTGGTTCCAGTGGTGAACCTCTCGTGATTCGTGGCGACAAGAGGAGTACCGTTGAGAACGTCATCTCTCTCCTTAAGGCCCAGAAGTGCTTGCGAAAGGGCCACACTGCCATTTTGGCTCTCGTAACTGATACCTCGGAGAAAGAGAAGAAGATAGAAGATTTTCCAGTTGTACGCGACTATCCGGAGGTATTTCCTGAGGAATTACCTGGTCTTCCGCCTCATCGCCAAGTCGAGTTTCAGATTGAACTAGCTCCTGGAGTTGCGCCTATAGCTCGTGCACCTTATCGTTTAGCTCCATCAGAGTTGGAAGAACTCTCTACGCAACTACAAGAACTCTTGGATAAGGGTTTCATTCGTCCTAGCTCATCGCCCTGGGGAGCTCCAGTACTATTTGTGAAGAAGAAAGACGGTACCTTCAGAATGTGCATCGACTACCGGGAACTCAACAAGGTGACGGTGAAGAATCGTTATCCTCTACCACGTATTGACGACTTGTTCGACCAGCTGCAGGGGTCGAACTACTATTCAAAGATTGATTTGAGATCGGGTTATCACCAGCTGAGAGTCCGAGAAGAGGACGTCTCCAAAACAGCTTTTAGAACTCGTTATGGGCACTATGAGTTTTTGGTCATGCCTTTCGGGCTGACAAATGCACCCGCAGTTTTCATGGACTTGATGAATCGAGTGTGCAAGCCTTACTTAGACAAGTTCGTTATAGTCTTCACTGATGACATCCTGATCTACTCTAAGAGTCAGGAGGAACATGAGCAGCATCTACGACTTATTCTGGAACTCCTTCGAACAGAACAGCTTTACGCAAAGTTCTCAAAATGCGACTTCTAGCTTCGTGAAGTCCATTTCCTAGGCCATGTGGTAAACAAGGATGGGATTCATGTTGATCCATCCAAGGTGGACTCGATTAAGAACTGGCCTGCACCTCGTACACCAAAGGAAATTCGCCAATTCTTGGGTTTGGCAGGTTACTACAGGAGATTCATTAAGGATTTTTCTAAGATTGCACAGCCCCTCACCTCACTAACGCAGAAAGGCGTTGTTTATCGATGGGGAAATGCACAGGAATTAGCGTTCCAGCACCTAAAGGATAGACTTTGCAGTGCACCTATCCTTTCCCTGCCAGAGGGCACAGACGACTTTGTGGTTTACTGCGACGCATCAATTCAAGGTCTTGGTTGTGTATTGATGCAACGAGATAAGGTTATAGCCTACGCCTCACGCCAACTTAAAGTTCATGAAAAGAACTACACTACGCACGACTTAGAGCTGGGAGCTGTTGTTTTTGCACTTAAGTTATGGCGGCATTACTTGTATGGTACCAAGTGCGCCATCTACACCGACCACAGGAGCCTCGAACATATCTTCAAGTAGAAGGAACTGAATATGCGACAACGACGATGGGTCGAACTACTGAATGAGTACGAGTGCTCGATCAGGTATCACCCGGGCAAGGCCAATGTTGTGGCTGACGCCCTCAGTCGAAAGGACACTGCGCCTAAGCGCATACGAGCTTTGCAACTCACGATCCATTCTAGTCTTCCCTCCCAGATACGAGCTGCTCAGATAGAAGCACTGAAACCAGAAAACGTCAGGGCTGAAGCCCTACGTGGCTCAAGACAACGATTGGAACAAAAGGAAGACGGTGCTTACTACGTAACGGGACGCGTTTGGGTCCCACACTATGGCAACCTACGAGAGCTTGTGATGGATGAAGCACACAAGTCTCGCTACTCGGTACACCCTGGTTCGGATAAGATGTACCACGATATCAAAACTACGTATTGGTGGCCTAGCATGAAGGCCCACATAGCAACCTACGTCAGTAAGTGTTTAACTTATGCGAGAGTCAAGTCTGAATACCAGAAACCCTCAGGCCTACTCCAACAACCAGAGATACCTCAATGGAAATGGGAGCAAATTTCCATGGATTTTGTCACTGGCCTGCCTAGATCCCAGTGTGGGAACGATACTATTTGGGTGATCGTGGATCGACTCAAAAAATCTGCACACTTCTTGGCTATCAAGGAGACGGATAAGTTCTCCACTCTTGCAGAGGTATATCTCAAGGAAGTTGTTTCGAGGCACGGGGTGCCCACCTCTATTATCTCGGATCGAGATGCACGTTTTACTTCAGAACTGTGGCAAGCAATGCACAAATCCTTTGGTTCACGATTAGACATGAGCACAGCGTATCACCCTCAGACGGACGGGCAGTCCGAACGCACTATTTAAACCTTGGAAGACATGCTTCGTGCGTGTGTAATCGACTTTGGCAACAGCTGGGAAAAGCATCTGCCACTTGTGGAATTCTCATACAATAACAGCTACCACACCAGCATTAAAGCTACTCCGTTTGAGGCATTGTACAGACATAAATGCCGGTCACCTCTTTGCTGGGCAGAGGTGGGAGATAGTCAGATCACTGGTCCAGAACATGTGGTAGACACAACCGAACAAATTGCTCAAATACGAAAACGTATGGCGGCAGCTTGTGACCGTCAGAAAGTCTACGCCGATAAGGGCAGAAAACCACTAGAGCTCCAGGTTGGGGAGCGGGTACTACTCAAAGTTTCACCCTGGAAGGGTGTGGTTCGTTTTGGTAAACGAGGCAAACTTAACCCACGATACGTTGGACCTTTCGAAATCATTGAGAAAATAGGCAGGGTGGCCTACAGACTGAACTTACCAGCAGAACTCGGTGCAGTTCACAACGTTTTTCACGTGTCGAATTTGAAAAAGTGTCTGACAGATGAGACCCACGTAGTTCCTCTGAAGGAACTCACTATCGACGAGCAGTTACGATTCGTCGAGGAACCAGTTGAAATCACGGACCGGGATGTTAAGGTCCTCAAAAGCACTAGAATACCTCTCGTTCGAGTTCGTTGGAGCTCACGTCACGGCCCAGAGTTCGCCTGGGAACGCGAAGATCGAATGAAACAAAAGTATCCCCAACTGTTCACAAACAGTACACCCACTACTGAGGCTGAAGCTACGGAATTTCGGGATGAAATTCCAGATCAACGGGGGGTGGATGTGACACCCCAGGAAAACCAGGAAAACCATACAACTTAACTAGCTTCCTCAGTGAGTGCTTACCAAATTTCGGGACGAAATTTCTTTCAACTTGGGGATGATGTGACAACTCGAAATTTAGAACCTTTCGTTGTATCTTAGTGTAACATGCTTGAACGTTAGGTGACTAGTTAACTTGTTGGTTCAATGAATGACCTAAGTGAATTTATGTGATTATGTGTTATGCTTGTATATATGCGTGTGATTATGTGAACCGAGACACAAGAACTCGACTCGAGACCATACGGTCTCGAGTGAACAGTAACAGTTGGGCCGGGTTGGGCCATGCTCCTCTCCACCCCACTCGAAAACCCACTAGGGTGAACCAACTTAAGAGCTAGTATATATATTATACTCCTAGCCATTTTTTGCCATTTTCTTGGACAACACACACACTCTCCTACACCCACACTTCCATACTCCCTCTCACTAAAACCCTAGCAACACCACCCTCTTACCTTGTATCGGATCAAGGATCAAGCCAAGCTCTCGGATTCGCTTGTGTTCTTCGCTCGGAAACTTTCGGACAACGAACCTACTCTCCTTCACACACACCTCAACAACCGGTTAGTGTTCTATGATGTTTGTTGTTAAATGTGTATGATGATGTTCTTGTGAATCGAATGTGTATGATAATGCTATTCGGCTAACATGTCTTGATTTCAGATATATTGCATAATGAGCTAGTAATATCTTGTGTCTAAATGTGATTTAAACCACTAGTTGTTGATGTTCATGAAACCGGCTTGCATATGTATTAGATAATGTCATGTAATCGGATTAATGTAGAGTCGAGTTTGAGGTGTTATGTGATGATTAGAAACCATTAGATGAGTATGTTCAAGTGTTTTGATGGTTGTTCATGTTATGATTATAATTAATGCTAAAAACCCTAAAACATGATGAACAAGTTTGAATGATCATGATGAACTACTTGAATGTATGAAGAACAACATGAATGTGATATGAAGGTGTCTTGAATATTTGAAAATACTTGTTTGATCCATTTTAGTAAGTTGTTAGACAAGAAAACATGTTTAGTGGATAGTACACAATTGTTGCATGAAATCAAAACCTCATTGGCTAAGTACAATGACGGAAATCAGCAAATGTTCCAGCCGAGACCTTCAGTCTCGACTCGAGATCACCATATAACAGCTCGAGACCGTAGATTGTGACACGGATTGCGAGTCGAGAACCCCTAGTCTTGACTCGAGACCATACTTCATCAGCACACAAACATCATGACCCGAGACCATGCTTGCGAGTCCGGTTGCGACTCGAGACCAATACATGCATGACCGAGACCACCTCCGTTGCGACTCGAGAACTAGTAGGCTACAACTCGAGACCGCACAGTCTCGACTCGAGACCATATACATGTGCACGCTGTTTGGACTTTCACACTGTTACGGGCCTAAGTGATTGGGCCGAACATATGGGCCGTATGTGCTACTGTGAATTGAGTATGTTGTGCACTGTTGTTGAACTGCCATGATAGACGTGTATGCCATGATCGTTACTTGTGTATGAATACGTATAGAAAATACGTTCACTACTTGAATATGAGCCTGACTTGTGTGGTAACCATACTAGGACGTGGTTGACCACTAGCATCTAGACTTGACTTTTCTGTGTATCTGCCGAGCAAACCAAGGTGAGTTCACACCCTCTACAAAGCATGGGATTCCCGTGGTTGGGAATGGGGTTAAGGAATATGGATTCCTCGTCCTCTCTTGGGTAGGACAACATTGGTTCAGGAATGTAATTCCTCGTCCTCATGGACAGATAACTCGTACTAGACCAAAACTCTATCACGAAGTCCCTCCTTTTTATATCGAATTAATCGCCGGGCCAATGGCGAGCGGGTCATTAGTTAGATAGCGCTATTTAGGTCTAACAAACCTCACACCGTGCCGCAGAGGACGGGCGTGAACTAATGGATCTGGGGCACGTCAATGATGATAGACATTGGCAGTTTCAGGGCACATAAACATAACTACAGTCAACAGTCGATATGGTAACGAGTCTAGTGTATACATGGGGTAGCCCCCACGGCCGAAATGCCAGATAACTAACACGGGGTAGCCCCCACGGCTGGATTGCCAGAGTAAATGGGTTAAACAAATCACGTTTTCAACTATGGGGTAACCCCCACGGCAGGATGCCAGTTAAAGAAAACTGTTTTTGAAACAACTTAAAACGAACACCCAACAGTGAACTCACTCAACTTGTTGTTGACTCGTTACTACATGCTTTGTAGGACAATAGGTGCTTAGCTGGAGCTTGCATGGAAGAGGGTCATTGTGGGACATGGACGGCGGTGTGCCATGTTAAACCTTGGAACAATTAAACTTATGTTTTGATTTTAAGACTTATGCTTCCGCTTGCAACTTAAACTATGTTTTGTTTGAACACCAATTGTGTTGATTGGATTTTTATAACTATTTACATGCTTGTTCAATATGATTGGTGGCTGGATCCTGGTCAGTCACGCCTCCAAGCGGTGATACTCCGCAGGTGGATTTTGGGGGTGTGACATATCTCCTATTATGCCCAAAATGAATTTAAACTCAAACTATGCCCCGTAGGGGCATTTTGGTCATTTTAAAGGTCATAAAAGAGATTTAATAATAATCTGAGTTATGGGTCTGATATAATCAGTAAAAATACTTAATTTAATAAGTTATAAAAGTAGGGTATTACATATATGTGAAATTTATCATTTATAACCAAACTATGCACCTTATGGACATTTTGGTAATTTCACATAGGCTTTAAAGGTCAAAACTGAAAATCTGAGTTTAAAACTTTTCCTTACTGTTAAAATATAAAAATTTACTGAAAATATCAGTAGGCATCAAACCTTATATGTTTAAAATAGTTTTGATACATACAATGCGTTAAAAATGCTTAAAAAGGCGATTTTGAGCTATTTCCGGGTTTTTAAAGGAAAGCTGATATTTTTATTATTCCAGAAGGCTCAAAATGTTTTATTTATCATATTAGATCAGTGGAAAATGGTTTGGTATCAAAATAATTTGTAAAACTCATTTTATAGCCCAAAAGGGCAAAACCGACAATTACCGAATCAAGCTTAGAACTCTATGTTATGCTCAGCCTAAAATAAAATAAAAATCTTCAAAAATCCCAAAATATTATTTTATATCAGTAGGTAAAAATTTTGGTATTAAAAATTGGGTTTTGATAGGCTATATGCTATTTACGCCGTTTATTTAATAAAAAGCTTTTCATTTACGCTAATGAGCATAACTCCTAATCTAGACCTCAAACTGATGTCAAATTTTAGGGACAACTTTATAAATTAGTAACTAAGGTTTCTACTCTTTTACCTTTTCAAAAATCATGTTTTAAGGTCATACGGGCATAATAGTCAACATTTAAGCATTTAACGGAAACATGCATATGAATCGAATAACTAATGAACCAAGTTGTATAATCACAGAGGGTTATACTAACATGAAACTTGGTCCAAATAAGGCTCTAAGGCATTTCTAAAACATGCTTAAACGGGTCAGAACTGAAAGTCAAAGCAGAAGTCAAATTATGCGACTTTCGGTTCCGAACCGGGCCTAAACTGAAAATTGTCAGGTTGAACATGTTTAGACATGTTCTTACATTAATTACCAAGTTATATTAATGATAAAACAGGTTATATGGCATCTACATTGTTAATTATGTGTTTATTTGAAATTAAGCTTTCTGTTGACTTTTTAAGATTAACTTTGACTCGACATTTGACCAAGTTAAGGTGGTAATCAGTAGGTGCACTCTTAGAGGTTTATTGCCCACATAATTACCAACTTATAACTACTCTTAATTTAACTAATGACTGGACCATTAGTGATTAATCACGAAGTCAAACCTTAATTACGATAAGTTTGACTTATGGTCATTAAGCTAATTAAACTGAAACTAGGAAGTTAAGGACACTTACAAAGGTCCTAAGTACGATTATGGATACTTAGGAAACTTGTTGAAAGCCAGAGAAGCTCCAGAGATCAGCTTGAAAGTTTCCAAATGAGGTGCTCCAATGTTGCAACAATGCAACTTCTTATATAGTGAGCTAAATTGGTCAAGATGATGCCAAGCAAGTCTACACATGTAGTATGATGTTCCCAGGTGTCCCCATAATGCCAAAAACCAGTTGCAAAGCCCCTGAATTTGAAAACCACTCTCCTAAGGTGGTGCAATAGGCTGAACAGGCAACTGTCCATTTTCTGCTGCCAGCGACGGTCTTACGGACCGTAAGCATAACCCCTTGCGGTCCGTAAGAACCACTTACGGACCGTAAACCCTTATCTCTGCGGTCCGTAACCGCCTTTGATCTGAGATGCCCAGTTACTAGCCTTGCGGACCGTAAGTCCTTGGCTTTGCGGCGTATCTGCTTTTAGAAATCAACGCCCAGCTCCGCCACATTACGGACCGTAAGGGCTCACCTTTGCGGTCCGTAAGCTTTCATCAGAAGACAAAAACTTGAAAACTTTTAAGTTTTTGACCATGCAATCTTTCTATCTCCGAATCTCATATCTTCCTTGCAGTAGGGGACCATATAGGCAGGCTTTGCATGTCCTTGCATGTGTTGCCATGCACTTGAGGTTTCTTGGACATATCTAAGAAGGCTTTTAATAATGACTCTTGTTGTAAATACACCTTGAATCCCATCATTTGCAACTTGGATTTATTATTATCAGAAATGACCGGATTTGAACATATTAGATGTTTACAAAACAGATTAGGGTCTTGGGATTCATAATTAGGTCTCTCAGAGGTATTAATTAACATGTCGACACTTTTAAATCCTACCATTAATCTTTTGACTTGATTCGGGTTTATAACATGTTTGCCTTACATGACACGTGTCTTTATTTTATTGGGTATGATTTTATGAGGTGTTACAAATACCGTCGCCTATCTTTAGGTGACAACCAAAATAAGAACACAAACTTCGAATCCGCTTTGAAAACCAATCATCTATTCTAGGATGATTTATTATAAGGTTTTGAACCCTCAAAGTTTTCAAAATCTCGTCAAAGTTTGGGTCTTATAATGTGAACACGTGCAATCTGGAAGGGTGGATGCCTGTATCCTGAGTCTTCTGTCTAAGGCTAGAGTGTTCGTACAAATCCATATAATTGGATCAGTCACTCTTACCTGGGAATTCTTGGGATGACTGTCCACTTATAGGCTAAAGCAGGTCTTCGCGATACATTATATTGACCCATTTACTTTGATTAATCAGTGCGTGTCATTTGTTTGTTTAAGGTAACGAACGAATGATCACCTTCCTTGTGTTTTGTCGATCTTTTCAATACCTCGTTTGTTTTTCCAATTGACAACCTCACTCATTTCTCATCTTTCCCACATCTTTCCCTGTCCTTTATAGACAATGCCTCCTCGACGAGATGCACAACCTCTAACTAACGAAGAAGTCGCAGCCCTTGTCTCTTAGTAAATGGCTGTTGTGCTTCCGAACATAGTAACCCAGATCCATCAGTTATACAACAACAATAACAACAATAATGCTCAGTGTAATTTCAAAACCTTCAATTCTGCTAAACCTTTAAAGTTTTCTGGGTCTCAAGGAGCAACCACGCTCCTGCAATGGTTCGAAAGTTTGGAGAGCACATTCAGGCATGTGCAATGTCTGAATGAGCGTAAGGTTTAGTTTGCATCCAGTGTGTTCGAGAAGCGTGCTCTTACATGGTGGAACGGGGTGATGCGTGATAGGGGTGCCGATGTGGCACTAGCTCAAACTTGGGAAGAGTTTCGAGCTCTAATGATGAAGGAGTTCTGTCCTCATCATGAGCTTAGAGCGTTGGAAAGGGAATTCGGTGATCTAAAGCAAGACAGTGGTGAACGTCGAGCCTACACTGACCGTTATGAGGAACTGGGCCTACTATGTCCCGCCATGGTTACACCTTTGGAAAAGGCGATCGAGAAGTACATTGATGGTCTCCCTGACCCAGTTCTGTATATCGTTACTGGTAGCAACCCTACTACCGTCAGACAGGCCATTGAGTTGTCTGCTACCCTGACTGAATCCCAGATCAGGATAGGTAAGCTTTTTCGAAAGGGCGACCCGAAACCATCTGACAAGCCTGCACAAGAAGAACCAAAGGATAAACAGGCCGAGACATCCAAGAAGAAGAAGCGCAAGGTTTCACAAAACTGCACAATAACTGCTCAGAAAAATCAGGTTGCACTAAACCAGCCAGCACAACCTCATACAAGGAAAAACTATGTTGGTACCGCACCTTTGTGCAACAAATGCAACCGTCATCATCTGGAGCAAGTACAGTGTCACAAATGTACCCACTGTGGGGGATTGGGACATTTGGTCAATACATGCCGTTATGCAAATTAAGCTGCTGCAAATCCTGTTGCTGCGCAAGCACAGTTTCCACCTGGGTCGTGTTATAACTGTAGTGACCTTACTCACTACCGAAACAATTGCCCAAGACTTGTTAACGCAAATCCAGCACGTGGACGAGTGTTTAACATAAACGAGGCAAACGCGAACGACAATGCAGCAGTGAACAATTAGTCTTTTCTATTTCTTTGTTTGTTATCCTTTGACATTTGGAACAATTCAGCTGTTATATAATTAAAATTTGTTGTTTCAAGTTTATTTTACGAAACTGATGCAATTATGTGATTAGGTGCTTATGTGATTTCTTTATGTCTTGTGTTTTTGTGTAATCCGAATATTCATTATCCAAATCCTCATAGAATCTTCCATGTCTCCATATGGGGGATTCATAGTAGGATATCCAAAGGTACTACCTTAAATCCTTAATGGGCTTCTACGTAATAGTTAAGACCCTTGGATTATGAAGTACTATTCTATAATTGGACCCCTTGAGTGGTCTAGTTAAAAAGATTGATTCAAAATCTGGTTAGGAATATCATGTGATGATATAGCTGAAAAGATCCCTTAAGTGGTCTATTTAAAGAGATCATACGACGGTCTAGTTAAGAAGATCATGTGTTGATCTAGTTAAAAAGATCGTTCGTTGATCTAGTTAAAAAGATCCTTTGGTGGTCTAGTCAAGTCACTTCATGTTTATTCGATTGATTTTTTTCCCCTACGCATTATGAAATGAACTGTGCGGACTGTGCAAGGAATTACGTAATTATGGATGCATACATAATTGTCGCAACCCCCGATCCCTTATCTGTCCCGGGAACGGGCGGAGGCGAGCTCAGATTTTCGGTGGTATCAGGTATTTAATCTTGCAGCGGAATTTACATCAGGACCGTAGTTAGGAAATGTTTATCAGAGTAAAACCACCATAATTTATATTAATAAACACATGGGCAAAACCCAAGTTTCTTATTACAGTACATTTATAGGGACAAACCCTATTTTATTTAAATTTAAAACATCGTTTATTAGGTAACTTTTATAGCCACATTTTCCCAAGCCTTCAGTGCTCTCCAGCTGGCTTTTCACTAATTGGCTGTCACATTGTGTTACCTGAAACGCGTTTTAAAAACATTTGTCAGTCGGAAATACTGGTGAGTGAATCCCAGTTTAAATAAAAAGTCACAGTGAACAGTATTGAGAGCGATCACATTGTTTATGTCTACACAATTACTCCATTTAGTACTGTCAATCCACTGACCTGTGGGTCATATTACACATTGGCTAACTCATTGTCCAATGGTAACGTACTGTCATCCCCGACTTACTACTCGCAAGTAATAAATTTTGAATACAAAACCCCAACATACTGACAGTAATTGAAGAACTACAAAGACTCAATCACTGCTTAATTGCATTGTAAAACATTTAAGGTTTGGTAAAACATTCCAAAAAGGTTATCAAAAAGAGGATAAACTCACATTGCTATGTTAGACTTCGCGTAAGGGTTTCCTGGATATAATCTATAATTTATACAAATGTACATTGATTAGTACCATAACCCTTTGAAAATATTAATGATACCCTCCCCGAGACGGCATTCCAACAACTACGTCGGGCAGAACCACGACAGTTGTTACAGAACCCTAAATCAATCGGGCAGCGTAACTATTACGAAACTGGGGTTATAATACTTACAACGGAGCAGAACCTTACTAATTAGGGGGTATAATACTTGAAAATTAAGCCTAATATCAGAGAATTCGAGATTGAGAATGAATTGTGAGCGACGGAAAACGAAAACTGATGCGTTCTATTTATAGTTGCTGAATTCGACTCTCACGCGGCCCGCGTAAGAAAAGGCGAAGCCTTACGTGGCTCGTGTCAACATCCAGTCAACGTATAGCTTGTCCCGGTCACCAAATAGATCCGCCACGATGTCGACACGTGTCAGCTCCGGATGTCTCCGCGTTTGTTTATCTCTCGCGGCCCGCATAAGCATAAGCTAAAGCTTACGCGGCCCGCTTGAACTAAAGAAATCAATGATATCAGGTTTCAACCCTGATATCGCCCGCGTGAGTGGTTGGGGTGGGTCTACGCGGCCCGCCTCAACTTACTGTTTTCAGATTTTTATTTATTTTATATGTTATAACATGTTTCGGGCTCGGTTTTCACATACGGGGTGTATATAAAGACATATTGGAACATTCTTTAATATATTAGAGTGTTAGACATATTATAAGGGTGTTGGTTTTACCGAGGGTTGTTACATTCTCCCTACCTTGTTTTAGAGCTCGTCCTCGAGATCTACTGGAATAAGTGCGGATATTTTCTTTTCATTTCAGATTCAAGTTCCCATGTGTACTCAGGTCCTCTTTAGGAGTCCCACTTCACTTTGACTAGAACTAGTCTCTTATGTTTGAGATTCTTGATTTTCCTGTCTTCAATCTGTAGAGGCCTTTCTACAAACTTGAGTTGTTCATTTACCTCTATATCCTTAAGAGGAACTATCAGTGATTCATCAGCTAAATACTTTTTGAGATTAGATACATGAAACACATCATGTATTCCTGCCATTTCTTCTGGCAGTTGTAGCTGATAGGCTACAGGTCCTATTTTTCTAATAATCTCAAAAGGTCCAACATACCTGGGACTTAGCTTTCCTCGTTTGATGAATCTTACTATTCCTTTCCAAGGAGAGACTTTTAACAATACTTTATCTCCTACTTGAAACTCCAAGGGTTTGCGTCGGTTATCAGCATAACTCTTTTGTCGATCACGTGCTGCTTTCAGTCGTTCCTTGACTTGAATAATCTTATCAGTTGTTTCTTGTACTATCTCAGGTCCAGATAGTTGCTTTTCCCCAACTTCTGCCCAACAGACTGGGGTTCGGCACTTTCGTCCATAAAGTGCTTCAAATGGTGCAGCATTGATACTTGTGTGATAACTATTATTATATGAAAATTCTATTAAAGGTAAGTGATCGTCCTAATTACCTCCGAAATCAATTACACAAGCTCTAAGCATGTCTTCCATTGTCTGAATTGTCCTTTCACTTTGTCCATCCGTTTATGGATGATAAGATGTACTTAGCTTTAACTTGGTTCCCATTTCCTTTTGGAAACTTAACCAAAAATGAGAGGTAAATCGACTATCTCTATCAGAAACAATTGATAAAGGAATGCCATGTAAAGAAACAATTTCATTTACATATAGTTTAGCAAATTGTTCCATACTGAAAGTTTCTTTCATTGGTAGGAAATGAGCTGACTTGGTTAGTCTATCTACAATCACCCAGATTGTATCATTCCCTTTCTTTGTTTTGGGTAATTTAGTAACAAAATCCATTGTTATTAATTCCCATTTCCACACCGGCATTTCTAATTGCTGTAACAAATCTGAGGGTTTCTGGTGTTCAGCTTTAACTTGTGAACAAGTTAAACATTTAGAAACATAGGCTGCTATGTCCTTTTTCATTCCTGTCCACCAGAAATGTAGGACTGGTTTTAACTCCGAAACGAATGTGACACGTGCGGAAACCGTACACGAACGTGACCTAAACACACATGACGTAATATAAACGTGATTCTTTGATAAAATCTGATAACGTACAAGAACCGTGAATCACTTGGAGTACTTTCTCTCTCTAGACTCTCTCTCTAGATCTAGAGTTCTCCAAAACCAAATGAGCCAAAAGTCTTTTAATCTATGACCTAATCTCCTATTTATAGTCCAAGGCATTTAATGAGATTTCTCATTATTACAATTATGCCACCTTGCATTTTTGTCTAGCTATCACTAATATAACGACTCATTTTCTTCTGTTTCTTGCTACGGCTCGGATTGACGAAGGCTATAGACATAAATGCACTAACAGACTCCCCCTTGGATATTGCCGCAGTCAATCTCGATCATTGAGTCAAACTCGTAGCGTCTTCTCTTTCTCTTTTAGACTTCTTGAACAGAATCCCGGTGGATCTGTCTTCAGCTTCAGCTTCTCCTTTCTGTAGACTCTTTTCTTTATCAGGCTCCCCCTTTCGTCAAGCTTTCGTGCTCTGGGATTGACACCTTGCTTTCCGTATACAAGCTCCCCCTTGCTTTGAGCTCGTCTTCAGACTCCCCCTTAGACTCAGCTTCCGGGATCGTAGTCTGGAATCTCATCTGCAATCACTCAAACATTTATAAGTAACATCATTTCAAATTTCAACTATTCAGGAATTGTAACCTGGCTTACTCAAACATTCTAAACAAACAATTTTCATGAATTTGGCAGTTTCATCGAATCGAATCGGAAACTAGCTCTATAACAGTATAAGCATCCAAATCCCTCACAGTTAATCAACCAAGTCCAAACTAATGACCTTGGAGATATCACAAACTGTTTTTGATTTTTTATTTTTAATTCAAGTTTCAAATTAATGAACTTGTTTTATTTTCAGAAACACAATCAGCTTACTTAGATTTTGAAACTCAGCACTCAAACATCGGTTGTCGAAAATAAAGCAGAATCAAAAATCTTTTTGTATTTTTCTAAAAAAATAAAGCAGTAAAGAAATATGTACAAACATATTTACAGACAATATTTTTGTTTGAGTATGCATTAGAGGATCATATCAGTTTCTGACAAGTCACAAACACCGTTGAGCTTAGTTACACAGTAAGTATTAAACAATTCACTTAGATTGTCGATATATTGGTCCACTTTAAATTCTCACAATTTTCAATTTGTCCAGGATACGGATTAAGTATTTTAGAGACTTAAACTTATACGTGTGTCCCACCTCTTGAATATACTCCCGTATCCAGATCCCAATATTCAGTCTTACAGGTAATTATAACACAAATGATACCTGTAAGGGGTTAATAAATTATGAAGAATCATGAGAGCTCAGGTCAGAACCATCGTTCAGCAGAGAGATCATGACTCAACTTGTGGGTGTGTCCCCTTTAGAGGATCTTTTTTACAACAGCATTGCTAAGCAATTTTATTGTCTTATCATATATGCTGAGGGTGATGCTATGTTTCAAGCATTTGCAGAAAGTATTATACGGGGACTAGGTCAGAAATTTCTTTCAGCAGAAGTCCCGGGATAATACTGTCACACCCCGACCACGTAGAACATACAAAACGTGGCGGAAACGTCGGGGAGTGTTGTAACAGAATTAATCGTTTCAAATCCATGGCAATTAAAGTTTCGTTTTATTAAACAAACATGAGAGTTTACATTGTTTAAACAAGAAACAAAGGGTACATAACATAAATTAACTAGTTCTTGTCTCGTTTTAAGTTGCTAAGGCACAGGTCCGCCTAAGTATGTCTTGATAAGTCCTATGCATCATCTCCTGAAAACACATGTGAAAATAGGTATGTCAGCATAAAAATGCCTGTGAGATACATAGGTTTTGTGAAAATAGGATTCATGACTTATGTTTGAGAAAATGTTTAGTCATGAACCTTGTACTTTGCTTTGTTTTGTAAATCATTTGAAAAACGATAAGATCAGATGATATGTATAAATAAGAGAATAATGTATGGTTAGTTGAATAACCATGTAAGATGAGTTTGTATAAAATAAGTTGTTTGTAAATCAATGTCTTGTGAAAAGTATGTTATTTGTATAAAATGTTATATGTCTCAAACTGAAATGATTCAAATAACGCTACGATATGTAATACCATACAAACACTTATATATAGGAAGTACCAGCGGCGTATCCACCATGCTTGTATCATATTACACACGCCTCGTTACTTAATCACTTACTCAAACCAAACCAAACAATGTAAGATGTCTATGTTTAAACCAACTTCCAAATGTATTGAAATAATATGTTAAAATGTTTATGTCAAGATGTAAATCATATAATGTATAACCAATGTCAAAAGTGTTTATGTGTCAAATGTAAACCATGTAATGTGTAACCAAAATGATATGTATGGCTAGTGAAATGCATCAACTAAACCATATGCACAAGAACATAGTATTGAAGTAAAACTTGGTTTAAATCAAAGTTATGTCCTGTGGAAATGCATGATCAATGTAAATCATGTAATATGCATCCAAAATGTAAGCATGTGATGAATAACAAATGTACTAAGTATGCGACAAATAGACATAAGTAGCATGTGACCTGTACTAAGTATGCAACAATAGACATACGTAGCATGTGACCTGTACTAAGTATGCAACAATAGACATACGTAGCATGAAATGTAATGTAAAACATGTACTATAAATGTACTAATGAACATAGCAAGTATATGATGTGAAAACAGGAAAGCACGAAAGTAACAAGTAGGCACATGTGTTCCACCCCAAAACAGTTTGGAAAACAGTAAAAGAGGGGTCTATGTACTCACTTGAGATTGCTTAGTAGTCCTTGAGTAACAACCAAACAATGCTAGAGATCGCGGATATCAAACGGCACCTAATATAGGTAACTATGTTAATAACCCAGACCTAAATCGGAGGATTTAGATAGAATGAGGGTTTGTAAACCAAACGAGTATAGAGACTCGTGTCATATGGTTTAACAAAGCCTACATACTAAATGAAACCTAACCTAAGTGCTTTCGACCCATCGCGACCCATTAAGGTAGCTTATGCTACTTTAACGCGTCGTTCGCGTGAAACGCGTTCGGACCGCCTAACTAGCCCTATGACAAGTGTTATATGCCTAAACATGTTACATAATCAGTTATGTGACAAAAGTTTAGGTTACATATGCTTAATTACCAATTATACATGAAAAGGGTAATCTGGTAATTTACCTAAGGCATTTAAACTACCTATCATACAGCTACTCAAACGATGTGACCATAGGGTATAACCTCGGAAGGTCATTCCCTATCTACTATGGTCACCTAAAGTATTTGGTCGGATCCTAATGATCGACCAAATGGGTCGGGTTCAAAGGTATAAGCGATTTATTAGATCGCTTACCCTACGACCCTAGACAACGTGGTAATCAGTAGGCATAGTCCCAAGGGACTATAACCATCGTGATTACAATCACGTTGCGAAGTTCAAACGAACTTCACATTGACCATACACTGGTCAACGCTGAAAGTCAAACAAAGTTTGACGTTCGGACTCGAAAAGCAGTAAAAGAAAGAAAAGAACGAAGGAATACTTACGAAGGGTCCCCGAATGCTAATCTAGATCGAAATAACTCAGGTATGAAACAATGGTTCCAACTTAGAGTCTTTAAGATCAGATTCTTGTGAGTTTGAAGCAAATGGGGGTGGGGTATTTATAGTTTTCGGGTAACCGTTAAGATCGTTTCATGGAAACCGTGCTCGAATCTTGTGCGTACACTTGTTCAATTGTTGTGGTAACTAAAAATGATCCCCCATGAGCTGAAAGGGCAAGTTAGAATGTGTGGGTGTGGATCAAACAGCTGGAATCAGCTGACTAATCGATCTTATCTGTTCTGGAAGGCTGACGCGGCCTGCTTCAGGATACACCAAAACTAATGCGGGCCGCATGGGGGTTCTGATCAGAAAATAAGTTTCAAAAATGACAGTTTTGGTCCCTGTTGTGTATTTAAGCCATTTCCGACACTTCTAAGGCCCGTAAAGCCAACTTTAAGGCCCTAAAATGATGCCTAAACATTTTGGACATGAAACATGCTCAAAAATATGTCGGATGTCAGTTCGTTTGGTCGTACGAACGCGATGTTCGCTTAATTACGACGGAATGCGCACAAGTGCGAAAAACGATCCAAAATGCGTGACGAATAGATTTTTCTTATGCCAAACACTAAAGTAAAATGTTTTAGTGCTTACATAAATTTTTGGATGTCCGGATGTATTCAGAACGTAAGTTATGCGCGAAAGTGCAAACTTGTGCACTTTTTGACACTTTTAGTCCCTGAATGACCCAAAAGTTTATTTTAGCATACCAAACACCTCAAAGCCTATTTCTAAGCTATGTAAAGGATATTTATGGTATGTTTAACTTATGGTCATGTTCCAGAATGTCTGTTACAGTTCAAATTGGCATACTTTCGTAGTTTGTCAAATTTAGTCCCTGTAAGCGATTTAACTTGATTTTGCCATACCAAAGCCTTCAAAACTTATTTCTAAATTATGTAAAGGTTATTTATGGTATGTTAAGTATATGTCACTATTCCGGAGTGTTCGTTGGATTAAACTGGTTATATCTACACATCAGAGCGCGTATAACCCTCCAGAAAGCGATTTAAAGCTTGAAATCGAACAAGAGTTGATATGTGCAAACGATACACATATTTTTACAAATCCCAAGTATGAAATACAATATTTCATTGGTTTGGCATTTGTTTGATGGTTGGAGTGACACAGGTGTCACAGTCTCCCCTACTTTAGGAAATTTCGTCCCGAAATTCATTCGTAGGAGTCTATCTGTGGCTTTGTGTCAAATAACCACCAGAGATATGAAAGGCATAATCCTGACATTTCCTTAACGGACGTTCTTCAGAACCGAAAATGAACGAAATGAGTCATTTTCCACAACTTCTTCAGAAACGAAAATGAACGAAATGAGTCATTTTCCACAACTTCTTCAGAACCGAAAATGAACGAAATGAGTCATTTTCCACAACTTCTTCAGAACCGAAAATGAACGAAATGAGTCATTTTCCACAACTTCTTCAGAACCGAAAATGAACGAAATGAGTCATTTTCCACAACTTCTTCAGAAACGAAAATGAACGAAATGAGTCATTTTCCACCACTTCTTCAGAACCGAAAATGAACGAAATGAGTCATTTTCCACAACTTCTTCAGAAACGAAAATGAACGAAATGAGTCATCTTTCACCATTTCTTCAGAAACAAAAATGAACGAAATGAGTCATCTTTCACCATTTCTTCAGAAACAAAAATGAATAGGGTTAACTCTAGATACACGACAAAACTTGCTGTGGTTTTTGTGCACTGAATTCCATAATTATGTATGCATCCATAATTACGTAATTCCTTGCATAGTCCGCACAGTTTGTCTTGTAATGTGAACGGGAGGAAAAATCAAACCTGTGATGAGTGTGACTAGACTACCATAAGGTCCTTTTAATTAGGCCCCCAAGGAGTCCTTTCAGCTATCTCATCACATGATATTCCTAACCAGATTTTTGGATCAATCTGTTTAACTAGACCTCTCTAGGGGTCTAATTATGGAATAGTACAATATAATCCAAGGGTCTTTACTATTACGTAAAAGCCCATTGAGGATTTAATATAGTACCTTTGGATATCCTACTATGAATCCCTTATATGAAGATATGGAAGATTCTACGAGGATTTGGATAACAAAGCTTGGATTACACAAAAACATAAAAGGAAACACATAAGCACATAATAACATAGTTGTTTAATTTGTTATTAACTTGTTATCGATTGAAAATGGATATGGAAACCAGTCAATGGACTTCAATGTCCTCTGGGATCTATCTGAAAAGATATGAAAATCTCCCAAAAATTCGATTTTGTTTTCAAAGAAACATAATATCTGAATTAAGGGACACAACAATTTTAGGATTCACGAAAATACCCTTAGGTACCCTATTAAGGATTTATAGTGGTACTTTGGGTATTCGTCCAGTGTTGTAACTTGCGCCTTGTACTTCGTTTCCTTAGAAGAAACGGGTACTTAGGAATTTCGTGGAAAATGCAAGAGATCATAAAGTGGAAGAAAGTTTGGGGGTAGTCTGTCCTTTAAGGAATACGGTTCCTTGATTGTCGGTATTGTAAGAGATATGTTGTTTATACATACAACCACATAAATACATTGTAATGTAAATAAAAGATTTATTTATAAACAATGATAACAACTGTTTCATGGACCTTGACAACAAAAGAAAATAATACATAAGACATGATTATTTCTAAAAGGTGTTGTCTTCTAGTCGGTCAGATGCTCATCTCCGTGCTGGATTAGCATTAGCAAGCTTTGGGCAATTTCTTCGGAAATGACCCATCTCGCCACACTTGTAGCAAGAACCTGATGGAAAGCGAGCTTGAGCAGGATTGTTGTTAGCTTGATTTGGTGCAACTGCTGCTACGCAAACTTTTGCTGTATGACCTTTACGTCCACAAATTTGGTTTTCGCGGCACTTCACCATAGCATGATGATAAAGGTTACATTTGTTGCACAAGGGTGAAGTTCCATTGTATGGCTTCCTAGTACGGGGTTGAGCTGGTTGGTTGGGGACGGCTTGATCATTGTGAGTAACCATGGTGAAGTTCTGAGAAGCCTTTCGCTTCTTTGACTTCTTAGGGGATCCAGTCTGTTCATCCATGGTCTTTGATTCCTCGATTTGTTTCGATTCCTCAACCGGTTTCTTGTCACCCTTTCGGAAAAGCTTACGTTTCCTGATTTGAGATTCAGTCAAGGTTGCAGATAGCTCAATGGCCTGCCTAACCGTAGTGGGGTTACTACCAGTAACAATGTCCTGAACTGAGTCAGGGAGACCATCAATGTATTTTTCGATCGCCTTATCCAAAGGCGTAACCATGGTAGGACACAACAGACTCAGCTCCTCATATCGATCAGTGTATGCTCGATGTTCGCCGCTGTCTTGCTTAAGGTCGTCGAATTCTCTTTCCAAGGCCCTGATCTCGTGACGAGGACAGAATTCCTTCATCATTAGTGCTCGAAGTTCTTCCCACGTTTGAGCCAGTGCTACTTCGGCACCCCTATCTCTCACCTCACTGTTCCACCACGTCAAAGCTCGTTTCTCAAAGACACTAGATGCGAAATCTACCTTTCGCTCGTTTGGACATTGTACATGCCTGAAGGTGCTCTCTAGACTCTCGAACCATTGCAGAAGTGCAGTCGCTCCTTGAGACCCAGAAAACTTTGATGGCTTAGCCGAGTTGAACGTCTTGAAGTTGCAGAGGGCATTATTGTTGTTGATAGCTTGGTGACATTGGGCAACGATGGTCGGGATTGCAGCAGTTATTTGCTGTGTAATGACAGCTGCCAAATCGTCAATAGATACCGGATTTTCGCGTCGTGGAGGCATTCTAAAAGAGGAAACATGAAAGGAAACGAGTGAGAGAATTAGACGAAAAGAAGGAGATGAAACAAATCTGATGAAAGCAAGAATAGTGGTCATTTGTTTGTTACTACAAAGCAACAAACGGCACACAGTGACTAATCAAAGTAAATGGGTCAAAAATAATGTATCGCGAAGACATGCTCGCCTATAAGTGAACACTCATCCCAAGAATTCCCAGGTAAGCACAACTGGTCTTGCGTCTGATGAGATGTATACGAAGTGCTTGCCTAGACAGAAAACCCAGAATACAGGCATTCACCCTTCCAGTTTGCACGTGTTCACATTATTTAAAACCCAAAACCTTGACGAGGTTCTGAAAACTCAAAGGGGTTCAAAACCATATAATAGAGATTTCAAAACCTTACAATAGAGGGTTCAAAACCTAGTAATCAATCATCCTAGAACAGATGATTAGTTTTCGAAGCGGTTTTGAAATTTATGTTCTTGTTGTGGTCGTCGCCTAAGGATAGGTGACGGTATTGTTTTATGACTAAACGCAAGTAAACTCGCGTTAGGGTCCTAAGAAGGTTATAGACTAGGTCAAAGTATTACTAATAACCTAATTCCCTATAACCATTAGCTCTGATACCATCTTTTCTGTTACACCCCGACCACGTAGAACATACAAAACGTGGCGGAAACGTCGGGGAGTGTTGTAACAGAATTAATCGTTTCAAATCCATGGCAATTAAAGTTTCGTTTTATTAAACAAACATGAGAGTTTACATTGTTTAAACAAGAAACAAAGGGTACATAACATAAATTAACTAGTTCTTGTCTCGTTTTAAGTTGCTAAGGCACAGGTCCGCCTAAGTATGTCTTGATAAGTCCTATGCATCATCTCCTGAAAACACATGTGAAAATAGGTACGTCAGCATAAAAATGCCTGTGAGATACATAGGTTTTGTGAAAATAGGATTCATGACTTATGTTTGAGAAAATGTTTAGTCATGAACCTTGTACTTTGCTTTGTTTTGTAAATCATTTGAAAAACGATAAGATCAGATGATATGTATAAATAAGAGAATAATGTATGGTTAGTTGAATAACCATGTAAGATGAGTTTGTATAAAATAAGTTGTTTGTAAATCAATGTCTTGTGAAAAGTATGTTATTTGTATAAAATGTTATATCTCTCAAACTGAAATGATTCAAATAACGCTACGATATGTAATACCATACAAACACTTATATATAGGAAGTACCAGCGGCGTATCCACCATGCTTGTATCATATTACACACGCCTCGTTACTTAATCACTTACTCAAACCAAACCAAACAATGTAAGATGTCTATGTTTAAACCAACTTCCAAATGTATTGAAATAATATGTTAAAATGTTTATGTCAAGATGTAAATCATATAATGTATAACCAATGTCAAAAGTGTTTATGTGTCAAATGTAAACCATGTAATGTGTAACCAAAATGATATGTATGGCTAGTGAAATGCATCAACTAAACCATATGCACAAGAACATAGTATTGAAGTAAAACTTGGTTTAAATCAAAGTTATGTCCTGTGGAAATGCATGATCAATGTAAATCATGTAATATGCATCCAAAATGTAAGCATGTGATGAATAACAAATGTACTAAGTATGCGACAAATAGACATAAGTAGCATGTGACCTGTACTAAGTATGCAACAATAGACATACGTAGCATGTGACCTGTACTAAGTATGCAACAATAGACATACGTAGCATGAAATGTAATGTAAAACATGTACTATAAATGTACTAATGAACATAGCAAATATATGATGTGAAAACAGGAAAGCACGAAAGTAACAAGTAGGCACATGTGTTCCACCCCAAAACAGTTTGGAAAACAGTAAAAGAGGGGTCTATGTACTCACTTGAGATTGCTTAGTAGTCCTTGAGTAACAACCAAACAATGCTAGAGATCGCGGATATCAAACGGCACCTAATATAGGTAACTATGTTAATAACCCGGACCTAAATCGGAGGATTTAGATAGAATGAGGGTTTGTAAACCAAACGAGTATAGAGACTCGTGTCATATGGTTTAACAAAGCCTACATACTAAATGAAACCTAACCTAAGTGCTTTCGACCCATCGCGACCCATTAAGGTAGCTTATGCTACTTTAACGCGTCGTTCGCGTGAAACGCGTTCGGACCGCCTAACTAGCCCTATGACAAGTGTTATATGCCTAAACATGTTACATAATCAGTTATGTGACAAAAGTTTAGGTTACATATGCTTAATTACCAATTATACATGAAAAGGGTAATCTGGTAATTTACCTAAGGCATATAAACTACCTATCATACAGCTACTCAAACGATGTGACCATAGGGTATAACCTCAGAAGGTCATTCCCTATCTACTATGGTCACCTAAAGTATTTGGTCGGATCCTAATGATCGACCAAATGGGTCGGGTTCAAAGGTATAAGCGATTTATTAGATCGCTTACCCTACGACCCTAGACAACGTGGTAATCAGTAGGCATAGTCCCAAGGGACTATAACCATCGTGATTACAATCACGTTGCGAAGTTCAAACGAACTTCACATTGACCATACACTAGTCAACGCTGAAAGTCAAACAAAGTTTGACTTTCGGACTCGAAAAGCAGTAAAAGAAAGAAAAGAACGAAGGAATACTTACGAAGGGTCCCCGAATGCTAATCTAGATCGAAATAACTCAGGTATGAAACAATGGTTCCAACTTAGAGTCTTTAAGATCAGATTCTTGTGAGTTTGAAGCAAATGGGGGTGGGGTATTTATAGTTTTCGGGTAACCGTTAAGATCGTTTCATGGAAACCGTGCTCGAATCTTGTGCGTACACTTGTTCAATTGTTGTGGTAACTAAAAATGATCCCCCATGAGCTGAAAGGGCAAGTTAGAATGTGTGGGTGTGGATCAAACTTTAAGGCCCTAAAATGATGCCTAAACATTTTGGACATGAAACATGCTCAAAAATATGTCGGATGTCAGTTCGTTTGGTCGTACGAACGCGATGTTCGCTTAATTACGACGGAATGCGCACAAGTGCGAAAAACGATCCAAAATGCGTGACGAATAGATTTTTCTTATGCCAAACACTAAAGTAAAATGTTTTAATGCTTACATAAATTTTTGGATGTCCGGATGTATTCAGAACGTAAGTTATGCGCGAAAGTGCAAACTTGTGCACTTTTTGACACTTTTAGTCCCTGAATGACCCAAAAGTTTATTTTAGCATACCAAACACCTCAAAGCCTATTTCTAAGCTATGTAATGGATATTTATGGTATGTTTAACTTATGGTCATGTTCCAGAATGTCTGTTACAGTTCAAATTGGCATACTTTCGTAGTTTGTCAAATTTAGTCCCTGTAAGCGATTTAACTTGATTTTGCCATACCAAAGCCTTCAAAACTTATTTCTAAATTATGTAAAGGTTATTTAAGGTATGTTAAGTATATGTCACTATTCCGGAGTGTTCGTTGGATTAAACTGGTTATATCTACACATCAGAGCGCGTATAACCCTCCAGAAAGCGATTTAAAGCTTGAAATCGAACAAGAGTTGATATGTGCAAACGATACACATATTTTTACAAATCCCAAGTATGAAATACAATATTTCATTGGTTTGGAATTTGTTTGATGGTTGGGCCGAAAATGTGTGGACTGTGCATACTGTTCTAATTGGATTCTGTGATACTGTTAACTGTTAGTATGATCGGATAGGCCCAATACACTCATATGTTTTGTATGCTATGTGTTAACTACGTGTACCATATACGTGATTTCTTGTGTCCGAGCCTGACCTATACTGGTAACCATTTAGGACGTGGTGACCAGCATACTTAACCAAGTAAACTAAACTGCCGAGCAACCCAAGGTGAGTTCACAACTAATAAAGCATGCGTTCCCGGTGGTTGGGAAACGGAAACTTAAACAACGTTATCCCCTCGGAAGGGATACAAACCTACTTCTCTCCCCTTAAATGGGACTTTTAGTTAATTACTGTTTATACTGGATGCAACAAGCAACACTAAACAAAACTCTATCACTCAAGTCCTCACTTCTTAATACCGATTAGTCGCTGGGGTCAGGCGAACGGGTTATTAGTTGATAGCGCTATTTAGGTCTCACCAACCTCACACCGTGCCCGCGTATGGGATCGGGCGTGAACTAATGTACTCTGGCAACCATCAATGATGATAGAACATTGACAAACGGGGCACTCTACGGAAACGTACGGATGAATAGTATTCGGTATTGTAAAAACAGTTTAGTCACTTACTTATGGGGTAGCTCCCCATCGCATGTATAAACGGATAAATTAACTGGTGAAACATGTTTTTGGTAACTAAAACTGGACAACTCGTGGACTCGCCAACATCTTTTGTTGATACCCTACTGCATGCTTTGCAGGTACCCAGTGACTCAGGAGCTTGCAGCTTGGGGATGTGTAGTGGTCGTTTAGCCCGTGTGTGGGTTTTAAATAATCTGAACTATGGACCTCGTTTTGAGACTGTTTGGTTTATGCTTCCGCTGTTTGTTTAAACTGTTATTCGAACTTAAACTTTTAGAACTTTAAAATATGGTGTTTACTAACTATTGTGGTTGGTGAATACCTTTACTATTAATCAATGCTCAGTATAATTGGTGGTTGGATCCTGGTCAGTCACGCCTCCAAGCGGTAGTACTCCGCATGTGGATTTTTGGGGGTGTGATAGATTGGTATCAGAGCCATTGGTTATAGTGAACTTGGTTTTAAAAAGAAGAAAGTCTTTTTGAGAAAAACCAGACTATAACCCGTGACTCGCAACGACACTACACTCCAAGGGCAAGACTCAGCATATTAGACCTCATAGCTCGGACTTGTGTTTACTTGCTTGTTTATCTTATGTTGACTGCTCTACTATACATACTAGTGTGCCTAATTAGATAGATACGCACCCCTCTTCTATCTCATTCTCGCTACATTACGACATCACACTCATACTGTGTTTTCTGGTTATGAAGACAATGAGTGGACGCGGAAGAGGAAACGTTAACATGACCCATGCTCAGTTCACCAACTTGCTCAACACGGTGGCTGCAGCTTTCGCAGCTCACCCTGGAGGTAAACTCGTTACGTTAGGAGGTTTAGATCCTACCCCCACATCGTCTTTTTCACCTCTAAACCTATTCGCTTCACTTCTCACAACAGGTCAGCCTGCGCCTGCACAGCCACGTGTTTGTACTTTCAAAACCTTCATGGATGGCAAGCCTCTCCCTTTCAACGGCACTGAGGGTGCCATAGGCCTTCTACACTGGATTGAAAAGGCCGAAGCTGTCCTTGCTGTCTGTGAGTGTCCCCCTACTAACTGGGTAAAGTTCGCGACTGGTACGCTTGAAGGAAACGCGCTTTCATGGTGGAAAGCACAGATTCAGATGCTTGGTCTGGAAACTGCTAATGCTACTGCGTGGGAAGATTTCAAGGACATGATCAAAGAGGAATACTGTCACAGGGATGACATCCACAAACTCGAGAACGAGTACTATGAGCTCAAGATGGTTGGGTCAGAGATTGAGACTTACACCAAGCAGTCCAACGACTATGCTGCACTTTGCCCAAACATGTCCCGACCTATGTATCGAAGGATCGAATTGTACATCAAAGGCTTGGTCCCAGAAATCCGGAGCCATGTGACCTCAGCCAACCTCAATACCATACAGCCCGTGGTTCGTCTTGCTCACAAACTCACCAATCAGGCTGTGGAGGAGGGCAAGTTGCCCAAAAGGATCAGTGCTACTGCTGGAACTTCTAGCGATAACAAACGAAAGTGGGATGGAAGTCAGGGAAAGGATGCTAACCCCACTCAGGCCCCAGTTCAACAAAGGAAGACTGAAAGCAACAAGGTCCCTCAGCAACAGGGTGGCTATCGGGGAAACCACCCCAAGTGTAACAAATGTAACCGACACCACAGTGGGCCATGTGGCAAAAGTCAGTGTCAGCGATGCAACAAGATGGGGCATGAAGCCAAAAACTGCAGGAGCCCGCTTCCAGCTAGGCAGAATCAACAACAACCACAACAGCAACAAGGAAACAACCGTGGATGCTTCAAGTGTGAGCAACGGGGCACATGCGAAAGGATTGCCCTGAACTGAATCAAAACAACAACAATCAGGGTGCTGGGAACAATAACAACAATGCTGGGAATGGTGCAAGAGGAAGGGCTTTTGTGATTGGAGCTGGAGAAGCAAGGAATGACCCCAACGTTGTAGCGGGTAAGTTCCTCCTTAATTATCGTTATGTTTCCATACTATTTGATTCCGGAGCAGATGCTAGTTATGTATCCCTACGTATTAGCAAGAAACTTAAGTCCACTCTTACGCCATTAAGTTCTAAGCACATCGTCGAGATAGCTAATGGTAGAAACCTCGAGGCCTCACACGTAATACGTAACTGCAAACTAGAATTGTCTGGTCAGACCTTCCGTATCGATCTCTTCCCCATCATTCTTGGAAGCTTCGACGTCATCATTGGTATGGATTGGTTATCCAAACATCGAGCTGAAATCCTCTGCCAAGAGAAAGCTATTCTTATTCCCCGTCCCCCTGGCAAACCTCTTATAGTTCAAGGCGACAAGAGCGGAGAGGTCACGGGCATCATTTCATTCTTAAAGGCCCAGAAGTGTCTACGAAAGGGGCACACCGCTATCTTAGCACTCGTTGCCGACACACAGAAAAAGGAAAACAGGATTGAAGATTTTCCAGTTGTACGCGACTATCCTGAGGTATTCCCGGAGGAACTACCTGGACTCCCTCCTCACCGTCAGGTCGAATTTCAAATCGAACTAGCTCCCGGAGCAGCACCTATAGCTCGTGCACCTTATCGACTAGCCCCCGCGGAACTCAAGGAACTTTCTACTCAACTACAAGAGCTCTTGGACAAAGGTTTTATCCGTCCTAGCTCATCACCCTGGGGAGCCCCAGTACTCTTTGTCAAAAAGAAGGATGGCACATTCCGAATGTGCATTGATTACCACGAACTGAACAAGGTTACCATCAAGAATCGTTACCCACTTCTCTGTATCGACGATCTGTTCGACCAGCTGCAAGGGTCGAGCTACTATTCCAAGATTGATCTACGATCGGGCTATCACCAGCTGAGAGTCCGCGATGAGGACATCTCTAAGACTGCTTTCAGAACCCGCTATGGTCACTACGAATTCCTTGTTATGCCTTTCGGAATGACCAACGCACATGCGATCTTCATGGATCTCATGAACCGAGTATGCAAACCCTACCTCGACAAGTTCGTAATTGTGTTTATCGACGACATCTTAATCTACTCGAAGAGTCAAGAGGAGCATGAACAACACCTGCGTCTTATTCTCGAACTCCTTCGCAATGAGCAACTGTACGCCAAATTCTCGAAATGTGATTTCTCGCTTAGAGAAGTCCATTTCCTTGGGCACATAGTCAATCAGGATGGGATTCATGTGGACCCCGCTAAGATCGAATCCATTAAGAATTGGCCTATACCTAAGACTCCGACCGAAGTTCGCCAATTCTTGGGATTGGCAGGGTACTATCGAAGATTTATCAATGGATTTTCTAAGATCGCTCAACCACTCACGACCCTCACTCAGAAAGGTGTTGCTTACAAATGGGGTGATGCTCAGGAAACTGCCTTTCAGGAACTAAAGAAGAACCTCTGCAGTGCTCCTATTCTTTCCTTACCTGAAGGTACCGACGACTTCGTTGTTTACTGCGACGCTTCTATTCAAGGACTTGGTTGCGTACTGATGCAACGCGAGAAGGTCATTGCCTACGCTTCGCGACAACTCAAGATCCACGAAAGGAACTACACGACACACGACTTAGAATTTGGAGCTGTGGTTTTTGCGCTCAAGATTTGGAGACATTATTTATACGGTAGCAAGTGCACGATTTACACTGATCACAAGAGCCTCCAACACATAATGGAACAAAAAGAGTTGAATATGCGGCAACGCCGATGGGTCGAGCTTCTAAACGACTACGAGTGCGCAATTAAATACCATCCGGGCAAGGCTAATGTGGTAGCCGATGCCCTCAGCAGGAAGGAAACTAAGCCTAAGCGTGTTCGTGCCCTACAACTCACCATCCACTCAAACCTCCCTAAGCAAATCCGAAACGCTCAGGTCGAAGCATTGAAAGCCGAGAACGTCAGGGCTGAGTCCCTGCGAGGATCCAGGAAACGGCTAGAACAAAAAGAAGATGGTGCTTACTACGTAAACGGGCGTATATGGGTCCCACTTTATGGGAATTTGCGCGAGCTTGTAATGGATGAAGCCCATAAGTCCCGTTACTCAGTACATCCTGGTTCAGATAAGATGTACTACGACTTAAGGACTACATACTGGTGGCCTGGCATGAAAGCCCACATAGCAACCTATGTCAGAAAATGTTTGACTTGTGCAAGAGTCAAGGCGGAGTACCAGAAACCATCAGGCCTACTCCAGCAACCAGAGATCCCGCAGGGGAAATGGGAGCAAATTTCCATGGATTTTGTTACCAGCTTGCCTAGGTCACAACGCGGAAATGACACCATTTGGGTGATAGTGGATCGGTTAACTAAATCTGCCCACTTCTTGGCTATTAAAGAGACAGACAAGTTCTCCACCTTAGCAGAGGTGTACTTAAAGGAAGTGGTTTCGAAGCACGAAGTGCCAACCTCTATTATTTCCGATCGAGACACGCGTTTTACTTCGGAGTTGTGGCAAGCTATGCACAAATCTTTTGGCTCACGTTTAGACATGAGCACCGCTTATCATCCTCAAATGGATGGGCAATCTGAACGCACCATCCAAACCCTCGAAGACATGCTTAGGGCATGTGTGATCGATTTTGGCAAGAATTGGGAGAAGCACCTACCGTTAGTGGAATTCTCCTACAACAACAGCTACCACACCAGCATTCAGGCGGCACCCTTTGAGGCATTGTACGGTCATAAATGCCGGTCGCCTCTCTGCTGGGCGGAGGTTGGTGACAGCCAGATCACAGGCCCAGAACATGTAGTTGCCACCACAGAAAAGATTGCCCAGATTAGGCAACGCATGGCGGCAGCTCGTGACCGTCAGAAGAGCTACGCTGATAAGGATAGGAAACCGCTAGAGTTCCAGGTTGGTGAACGGGCTCTACTTAAAGTCTCACCCTGGAAGGGTGTGGTTCGTTTTGGAAAACGGGGCAAGCTAAATCCGAGATATGTCAGACCCTTTGAAATTACCGAAAAGATCGGTAAGGTCGCTTACAGATTGAATCTGCCTGAAGAACTGAGTGCTGTGCACAACGTCTTCCACGTGTCTAATCTGAAGAAGTGTCTGTCAGATGAAACACTCATCATTCCTTTCAAGGAACTTACTATTGACGAACAGCTACACTTCACTGAGGAACCGATTGAGATCACGGATCGTGAGATCAAAACCCTCAAACGTAGCCAGATACCTCTCGTGCGAGTCCGTTGGAACTCGCGCCGTGGCCCAGAGTTTACCTGGGAGCGGGAAGACCAGATGAAGCGCAAGTATCCCCAGTTGTTTCCAAATGAAACTCCCAGCACTGAAGCTACAACCGAATTTCAGGACGAAATTCCAAACTAACGGGGGGATGATGTGACACCCCGTTGAAACGTTCTCACTCATACTAGCTTGACAGTGGCTGCCTTAACTTTCGGGACGAAAGTTCTTAAAACTTGGGGATAATGTGACACTCTGGATTTTCCCGAGCAACTATCTTGTATTGACATTATGTGTACATATTTTTATTAAATGAAATTGGTGAATCACCTTAGTGTGCTATATGATTCTTGATCAAGTTGTATGTGTATGTAATATATATTTGAGCGTATAAGTGAACCAAGACCATGAACCCGACTCGAGACCACTCGGTCTCGAGTGAACAACTGGGCCGGTTGGGCCGTGCACCCCTAAAGCCCACTCGACTAACTTGGATTGAGTATAAAACCCCATTAACCACCATTTGCACCAAACTTTTCCTCACACACACTCCTCCTTTCTCTCCCACTAAAAACCCTAACAATCAAGCTCACCTCCTTCTCTCTCTCTCTCTCGGATTCAATCAACAACAACAAGGAGGATCGGTCAAGCTCATCATCACCACTCGGACGCTTCCTTTCCTCACTTTCTTCCTTAAATCGGTGCCCTTCCACAACCGGTTAGTACCTTAGATATTCACTATGTGTTTATATGTATAATAGTGCTACTTGCCTTGAAGGATTGAAATGATGGATGAAATATGTGAACTCTTGCATGATAACAAAGTGATAAGATAATTGAATGATAAATGATGGTTAGTGTAGGGTGTTTATTGTTTAGAATAAATGTTTACATGATCCTTTTTAACCGAGTAGCATGAAATGCAAGGCATGTTCATGTTTTGATAGGAAATTGTTAGATAACATGCAAGGTTGATAGGACCATAAGAGTGTGTATGTGTATGTTTGTAATCCGAGGAATGTATGTTAGATTTAGGAATCGATGATGCTGGTTTGAGTATATGCTAGGATAGGGTTGTTTGAATAATCATGTTTATGATGAAAACCCTAATAAAGAACAACATGAATGTCATGAAAATATTTGAAACATGCTTTGTTTGATCTATTTTGATTTGCATTTAGACAAAGAAACATGTTTAGGGAATTTCTATTGGATAGTACACTAGATCATGCATATGAAATTCTATTGGATAGTACAATCGGATAGTTCTAGAAGGTCTCGGTCATCAGGTGTGCAAGTCGAGACCACCAGTCTCGACTCGAAACCAACTCATGACAACTCGAGACCACAGCAGCCACGACTCGAGACCATGTCCAAGTACTCAAAGCAGACTCCAAGGACTCGAGACCATCTAGGTCTCGACTCGAGAACCCATGATCTCGACTCGAGACTAAATCCGGGACAATTGAGGTTGCGACTCAAGCTGGTGTGACTCGAAACCACCCCACTACAAACCGAGACCATTCGGTTGCGACTCGAGACCTCTCGGTCTCGACTCGAGACCACCTTGTCTCGAATGGACTGCTTGTCTCCAATATTGGGCCGAAAATGTGTGGACTGTGCATACTGTTCTAATTGGATTCTGTGATGCTGTTAACTGTTAGTATGATCGGATAGGCCCAATACACTCATATGTTTTGTATGCTATGTGTTAACTACGTGTACCATATACGTGATTTCTTGTGTCCGAGCCTGACCTATACTGGTAACCATTTAGGACGTGGTGACCAGCATACTTAACCAAGTAAACTAAACTGCCGAGCAACCCAAGGTGAGTTCACAACTAATAAAGCATGAATTCCCGATGGTTGGGAAACGGAAACTTAAACAACGCTATCCCCTCGTAAGGGATACAAACCTACTTCTCTCCCCTTAAATGGGACTTTTAGTTAATTACTGTTTATACTGGATGCAACAAGCAACACTAAACAAAACTCTATCACTCAAGTCCTCACTTCTTAATACCGATTAGTCGCCGGGGTCAGGCGAACGGGTTATTAGTTGATAGCGCTATTTAGGTCTCACCAACCTCACACCGTGCCCGCGTATGGGATCGGGCGTGAACTAATGTACTCTGGCAACCGTCAATGGTGATAGAACATTGACAAACGGGGCACTCTACGGAAACGTACGGATGAATAGTATTCGGTATTGTAAAAACAGTTTAGTCGCTTACTTATGGGGTAGCTCCCCATCGCATGTATAAACGGATAAATTAACTGGTGAAACATGTTTTTGGTAACTAAAACTGGACAACTCGTGGACTCGCCAACATCTTTTGTTGATACCCTACTGCATGCTTTGCAGGTACCCAGTGACTCAGGAGCTTGCAGCTTGGGGATGTGTAGTGGTCGTTTAGCCCGTGTGTGGGTTTTAAATAATCTAAACTATGGACCTCGTTTTGAGACTGTTTGGTTTATGCTTCCGCTGTTTGTTTAAACTGTTATTCGAACTTAAACTTTTAGAACTTTAAAATATGGTGTTTACTAACTATTGTGGTTGGTGAATACCTTTACTATTAATCAATGCTCAGTATAATTGGTGGCTGGATCCTGGTCAGTCACGCCTCCAAGCGGTAGTACTCCGCATGTGGATTTTTGGGGGTGTGACATATCACTAAGCATAAAGACCTAGTATCTCAGAAAGAGGGACCTTTCAAACGAGATTTCAGGGGTTACCTATATATCCAAGTAGTGTTCCCCACGAAATAAGCAAATTTGAATTTAGGTTTATATCCCGAACAAACCTACTAAAAGTGCAAAAACCTACCGACATATCATCAGTGAGACTGTTTAACACATTTAAACTTTCCATTTCTTTAGCGTACTGTAACTGTCTACTGATGTACTATCATTTCCTCTTTTTACGCAAAAACTCAATTTTTAATTTTATCATGTTTTTGGCTTTTTCAAATTTTCAAATATTTTTGGATTTTCTAACAATTTTTCTCCCCCTAAAATGCAAAACCATTTAAAGAAAATTTGACAACCAACACTGATAGCTTTGTCTCGCCATCCATTTTCTGCTAAAAGTACTCTGATTTGCAGAAAATATAACGTACCCCCATGATTTACAACACATTGATTTTTACAGTTTGAAAACCGTTTTTCAATCTGGTGAAAGTAATCATGTTTGTTCAGCCGTGAGGGTTTCGGCATATTCAATCAACACATATCATGATTGGTCTGAAGTTTGTCCAGAAGAAGATCGTTTAGAGAATGTTCGTAAAACAGCTCACGGGAGAGCTATGACAGAAGAAAGAAAGTTTGTTTTTGTTGCTGAGATTCAAGATGAAAACAAAGACAAAGACACTACTGAAGTCCATGAAGAAAAAGTTGAGATCAAAGAAAAAACTCGAGAAGAGATCTTGAGTGAGAAGACCTACAGAGAAAGAAACATGGTCTATAACAGAATGGATGACATGCAAGAGGAGTATGAGATGGCTGTCGGTAGCAAAAGATGGGATAAAAAGAGAGAATGCTATTATAACAGAGAAGGAGAACCGGTTGTTCCCAAGAAAGACATAATTTTCGATGATGTTCTTCTCAAAGTCCCGTTGAGAGCTGAATACTATAGAAATGTATTGAAAGATGACACATACGCTAAGAGATTTGAAAAGGAGATTAGATATGCTATGTTATCGTGTCTGAGAAAAAGGGATGAGGACAGAATGAAGAAGAATGTTGAAGAAATGGTGAACAATCTGAAGAAAGCTGCTGAAGAGGTTAAAACAGAAACTGTTGAAGTTGAAGCTGTGAAGGAAATCAAAAGTGAAGAAGTTGTTGTAAATGAAGAGGTTGAGAAAGCTGTTACTGAAGAACAGCAGATTGAAGAAGAGGTGAAGAAAGAAGAAACAGAAGAAAATGAGTCGTTATATTAGTGATAGCTAGACAAAAAGGCAAGGTGGCATAATTGTAATAATGAGAAATCTCATTAAATGCCTTGGACTATAAATAGGAGATTAGGTCATAGATTAAAAGACTTTTGGCTCATTTGGTTTTGGAGAACTCTAGATCTAGAGAGAGAGTCTAGAGAGAGAAAGTACTCCAAGTGATTCACGGTTCTTGTACGTTATCAGATTTTATCAAAGAATCACGTTTATATTACGTCATGTGTGTTTAGGTCACGTTCGTGTACGGTTTCCGCACGTGTCACGTTCGTTTCGCAATCGTTTCGGAGTTAAAACCGGTCCTACAAGTGGTATCAGAGCAGGAGCTCGATTGCACTGATCTTTCACACGATTACACGCAGAAAATCATCAGATTCAGATCCGGATTTCATCTATTTCTTCATCTTTTTCATATTTTTCACGTTTTTCACTGAAAATCGTCAAATTGAACGGGTTTTTACGGTCCAAATCGTCTGATTTTTTTATATGTTGTGCGAAAACACCTGATCTACAACCCTACCAAGTTTCAGATCCTAATTCCTAGCCGTTTAGGAGAAATCTGAGTTTTTTAGGTCCGATTTCGTGATTAACAGCTGGCTTTCGCTTGGAAATACAGGCTTTCGCTTGAATATTAAGGCTTTCGCTTGAAAATCTGAGGTTTCGCTTGAGATATATGTTGGTTTCGCTTGAAAAAGTACTTTTAAATGGGTTTCGCTTGACCGAACTGTACCCTATCGCTTGAAACACATGGCAAGTTGAAGCGAGACACACCCTTTCGCTTGATATATTTGAGTTTGCTTGAAAATACGTGTACCGCTTGAACAATTATATCTTATGTGAAAACATGTGTAGTATTAAATAGGTTGTTGACATTTGCATGTGAATACTCATTAACGGTCCAATTAAAACTAAGTTTGTCAGTTCATGTGATACAAAGTATTGGCAGCCTAAAATTGATAAGATTCAACTCAGTGATCACGTGTTTTGTCAGTCATTTGAAAGGCAAATTATATCATGTCGTTTGTTTGTTTCAAATTGTTCATTAAAAGGTGTTGTTGAATCAGTTTGCATGTGACCTGCCGTGTATCAGTCACGTGAATTGTTTCTGCCGATTCTCGAGATATAGTGTCAGCCATTATAGTTGAGGTCCAATTAGATTGATTTGAAATTGGTGTTGTCGGTTTATGATGGTTGCACATGTGATGTTGTTGGCACAAGTTACATATCATTGATTCATTAAAGTGAAATTAAATCTTGGCTCATGTGCACGTGAATTCATAAGATGGTCCAATAAAAAGTATTGCATAATTTCAGTTGTTAGCCATTTGTATTGATCCTTTACATTTGCATGTGAACATTTAAGTGTGTGTCAGACCCATCGATTGAAAGGCCCAATTGTGATTAGATTATGTAGAGGTCCTATGAGATTAAAGTTGAGTTGTTGTTTGTCGACCATTTGATTTGAGCATCAAGAATTGCATGTGATCTAATAATTAGAGTACATTGTTTCGAGATATTGTCGACCCAATTTTCAACAGCCTACTACTTGTTATCAGTCCATACGAAGTGAACCAGTTCGGTTAGAAGTGGTCCAAGTTGTGTTTTTGTGAACAAGGTCATTTGAATTTGATCTGGGTCATAGCAGTCCGCACAGTTTGTCAACCTTCAGTCCGCACAGAAAATTCACCAGTTCGAGTATTATTTTAATTCAGTTGTTTGATAGTGTTTGAACTGATTTTGTTTGTTTGTGTGATTCAAGGTTTACATCATGGCTGAGGAATTCTACAACACGTTTTTCAATGCATTCACATCCGAATCGTCCGAGGTTGCAAATGTTACACCAAAAACCATCACTAAGGTGCTCAATGAGAACATCAAGCACGATAACTTTTACAGAACTCACTCAAAGCCACCAACTCTGGAAAGCATTGAAGATTATACCTGGTGGAAAGAACGTTTCATCAACTGGGCAAAAGCGTATGCTCATGAAAGCTGGTTCTGCTTGGAGTATGGATATGAAAAACCAAAAGATGATAAAGGCGAAGATCTTGTATTCAAGAAGTTTTCCAGAGAAGATAAAGCTGAATACGGAGCTGAACAGAGAATGATAGTATTGATTCAGTCAGCAATTAGAAATGATATTTTTGCTTTACTAACTCATGATGGGTCATCTAAGTCTGTCTGGGAAGCTTTACGTGTTAAAGCTGAAGGGGGTAAACAGATTAAAAAGAACAAAATCGCTTTATTAAAGAAAGAATTTGATCTGTTTGATAACATAAAAGGAGAATCGGTGAGGCAAATGATTGAGAGATTTTGTCATCTTAAAATTGAATTGGAGAGATTAGATATAAATAAAACAAGAGAAGAATTGATAGACAAAGTGATTGAAGCGTTACCACGAGCTGATCAGTGGCAAACGTTTGTTTTTATTTTGAAAAATGATGCTTTGTATGATACAATTACTCTTGATGCTTTGTTTGAAAAGATTGAAAGTCATGATCTGGAGCTACAAAAGCAAAACAAGATGACTAATTCTTCACATCAACAGAACGTTGGCTTGTACTACAAAGGCAGTGTGCTTTCTGATAAAGGCGTTGGTTCACCAAAAACAGCATTTAGTAGTGAAAAGATGAAAGAACCACCAACAACGTCAACAAGTCATCATTCTGGATATCATTCATCTTCAAAGACAAATTCTGATGAATCTGAAGAAATTCTGTGCAACATTGCTCTTAAACTAAAGAATTCTCCTGCAATGAGCATAAATGCAGCGAAGCAGTAAATGAGTTTTCTTGCATCTGTTCTGGAGTCATATGAAGGTCTAGTAGCTGGAAAAATTGGAAATTCTGAATTGACCAAAGAAGACTATGACCAGATTGATCCGGAAGAGATGGAGCTCATTGACATCCGTTGGTGTTTAGCTAGTTGTATTCGAAGAGCTCAGAGGTACATGGAGATTACAGGGAAACAATCTCTTGGTGGTGCGTCAACAAAGCTGGGATTCGACAAATCCAAAGTGACCTGCTTCAAATGCAAGCAAAAGGGTCATTTCAAAAGAGAATGCAGAAGCTCTGATACCACTTGTAGGACCGGTTTTAACTCCGAAACGATTGCGAAACGAACGTGACACGTGCGGAAACCGTACACGAATGTGACCTAAACACACATGACGTAATATAAACGTGATTCTTTGATAAAATCTGATAACGTACAAGAACCGTGAATCACTTGGAGTACTTTCTCTCTCTAGACTCTCTCTCTAGATCTAGAGTTCTCCAAAACCAAATGAGCCAAAAGTCTTTTAATCTATGACCTAATCTCCTATTTATAGTCCAAGGCATTTAATGAGATTTCTCATTATTACAATTATGCCACCTTGCCTTTTTGTCTAGCTATCACTAATATAACGACTCATTTTCTTCTGTTTCTTGCTACGGCTCGGATTGACGAAGGCTATAGACATAAATGCACTAACAAGAAATTTTTCCTTAAATCCTGGTACATTTTATCACTTCCTGGATGCATCGTATACTTAGACTTATGGGCTTCTTCTAATATACGATGACGTAGATTTCCTAATTTAGGTATCCACATTCTCTTTTTATGGAATCTCCAAATTCCATCTGTTCCTTGTTCCAATTCTTTTAGCATACCTTTTAATTTTTCAGAATCATCCTTGATTACTAATTCTTGTGCTTCTCTTATCTGATCATTTAAATCTACTTGCAGATTTAATTTAAGAGAACGTACCCTTTTTGGTTTTTCATGATATTTTCGGCTTAAAGCATCTGCCACTATATTTGTTTTTCCTTCATGATACTGGATATCACAATCATAGTCACTAAGCATCTCCATCCAGCGTCTTTGTCTCATATTCAATTCTTTTTGCTTGAAAATATACCTTAAACTCTTATGATCTGTGAATATGGTAAACTTACTACCATAGAGGTAATGTCTCCAAATCTTAAGAGCAAAAATTATAGCTCCTAACTCTAAATCATGGGTTGAATAATTCTCTTCATGATTCTTAAGTTGTCTAGATGCGTAAGCTATAACCTTTTTACGTTGCATTAACACACATCCATAACCTAATTTAGAAGCATCACAATAGACTATAAAGTCTTCAGCTCCTTCTGGTAATGCTAGTATGGGTGTATGGGTTAATCTTTGCTTAAGAATTCTAAAGGCTTCTTCTTGTTTTAATCCCCATTCAAACTTAACAGATTTACAGGTTAGCTTAGTTAAGGGAATGGCTATTCTAGAGAAATCTCGAATAAATCTTCTATAATAACCGGCCAATCCTAAGAAACTTCTAACCTCGGTTGGTGATTCAGGAGTTTTCCATTTAGTAATTGCCTCAATCTTTGTTGGATCTACATGAATTCCTTCATGATTGACTAGGTGTCCAAGGAATTGTACTTGTTCTAACCAAAATTCGCACTTAGAGAATTTAGCATAAAGCTTTTCCTTTCTTAATAAACTTAAAAGTGCGTGCAAATGCTTTGCATGATCTTCTTTACTCTTAGAGTAAATTAGAATATCATCTATGAAAACAATTATGAATTTATCCAAATATGGCTTACATATTCGGTTCATCATGTCCATAAATGCAGCTGGGGAATTGGTTAAACCAAATGGCATGACAGTAAATTCATAATGACCATACCTTGTTCTGAAGGCGGTTTTAGGAATGTCCTCTTCCTGTACCTTTAATTGATGATATCCTGACCTTAAATCGATTTTAAAGAAAAATCGAGCTCCTTGCAGTTGATCAAACAGATCATCGATTCTTGGTAATGGATACCGATTCTTAATCGTGACCTTGTTTAATTCACGGTAATCAATGCACATACGCATTGATCCGTCCTTCTTTTTAACAAACAATATCGGCGCTCCCCATGGCGACGAACTTGGTTGTATGAATCCTTTCTCCAACAATTCATCTAATTGTTTCTTTAATTCTTGCATTTCTGCAGGTGCCAAACGGTAGGGTGCTTTGGCAATTGGTGCTGTTCCTGGTATTAAATGGATTCTGAATTCAACTTCTCTATCTGGAGGTTGTCCTGGCAATTCTTCTGGAAATACATCTGAAAACTGAGATACTACTGGAATATCTTTTAAATCTTTTCCTTTAGTGTTAGTGATTATAGAAATCAAATACACTAATGATCCTTTTCTTATATAACTTGCAGTTTTCATCACAGAGATGAATTTAGTGGACCTAGAGGGTTTATCTCCTTTAATTGTGATCATTTTACCTTTTGGTGAATTTACTTGTATTGATTTTGATCACATAAAATACTGGCTTTATTGGCTATTAACCAATCCATTCCTAAAATAACATCGAATCCTGCCAGATTCATGGGATAAAGATTTGCAATAAATTTCTGATTTAAAATTTCTATTCTTGCTCCCTGCAAGATTTTAGAAATCCTAACGGTTTCTCCATTGGCTGTCTCTACTAAGCATTCTAGTGGTAGTTTAGTTAATGATTGATTTAAAATTTTGCAAAATGATGTATTAATAAAACTTTGGTTTGCACCAGAGTCAAATAATACTTTAGCAAAAATATCATTAACTAAAAACGTACCAGCTATGACATCTGGAATCATCTTGGCTTCATCTGCAGTCAGAACAAATGCTCTAGTATTTTTAGTATTCTTGTTATCTGTGGCTGGAGTTAATCTTGGGCAGTTTGGCCTGATATGACCTTTTTCTCCACAGTTGTAGCATAACCCATTACTGGATTTCTTCCTGCAATTTTCTTCCTTGTGTCCTGGCATCTTGCAATAATTGCAGAGAGTGGAGCATTTTCCCGAATGCTTTTTCTTGCAATTCCTACAGTAAGGTGCAGAGGTAGAACCTATATTTTTCCCACGATTAGAATTTCCAAAACGAAATTCTTGTGTGAGCTTCTGGGTTAGGTTCCTCCTTTGATCTTCTTCTCGGGTACGGACTAATTCATCTGTCAAGGTATTTGCTAGTTCTACAGCTTCTTCTATGGTTTGAGGTTTAGCTGCCTTGACTATGTGTCTAATCTCTCCAATTAATCCCCAAATATAACGGGAGATTAACACTGGTTCTGGTGAAGCAAGGGTTGGCACTATTCTAGCATATTCAAAGAATATTTTAGTGTATCCCTTACTATCCACACCAGTCATCCTAAGATTTAGGAATTTGTTTGCTATCTGTTCCTTCTCATTGGGTGGGCAGAATTTCCTTTCTACCTTGTTCTTAAATTCTTCCAATTCCATATTGTAAGTTCTATCACTTCCTCTTGATTGGAGGATAGTGTTCCACCATTCTAGTGCTGCATTCTTAAACAGATTAGAAGCAAACAGTATCTTATCTTCTTCAGCACACTTGCTTATCCTTAAGACTGCCTCAGTCTTCTCTATCCAGCGTAAGGTTGCAATGGCCCCTTCGTTGCCCGAGAATTCCATTGGTTTACAAGACCAGAATTCTTTATAAGAACAACCGTAAGACACGATTCTTCTTCTTTTGGGAATAGGCAATTGAAGTATTGGTCCATTGTTCACGCTATGTTCCGGTTCACTTGGTCGCTTACTGCTATGCTTACTTTTATTATCAGCATCCTTAACAGTTTGAAGAATAAATGGCATTGCATCTATAATTCCTTGTGCTACTATGTGTTGGATAGCACTATTATCCACTTGATTTCCATTGTTATTGATGCTTGGATTTTCATTAACCACATTAATGTTACTCTGGTTATCGTTATTCAGATTTTCTTGATTTCCTTGGTCGGCCATCTGAATTTTAAACATTTACCCGTCATTAATAGAGTAAGTAAATAGTTTAAGTAACAACCACATAATTCACATATTGGTCAAAAACGTCGTGCATTGCGACTTTACTCTTTTTACTATAGTAGGCGTCAAATACACACTATAACAGAAAGAAAAATTATTACAATACTACTATGCCTCGTTACCCACAGAGTGGTCTATACTACGATAGATTTATTATAACATACATATTTTATTTTATTATATTATTGTTACTTTTACCATCTCCTCCATCCTATCACGGATATGGATTCATCCAAAAATCCATATTGCGCTCATCGTATTTCCATACGAGACGCTCTCCCACCTGACGCATTCTCTCACTGCTTTCTAAAATTTCCTCCCCAAAAGTCCTAAGTTCTTGGATGTTTTCTTCACTCATTGGGGGTGCAGGTTCTCGGACTGGGTTTGGAATCTGGGGTACGGGTTCCTGATATGGGGGTGAAAGTGCCTGAAATCGGTAAGGATCTTCTAAGATCTCCCTAACATATTCATCTTGGTAATAGGGATCTAAAGGGTCCATACCTGGATAGGCTCCTAAGTTCTGTATGGGTGTGTCTTCATGGATAGGGTAACGTTGCACAAAGTCCCTATTATCGTCCCACCAGGGGTCGTAATTTGGGTCTAGAGGGTTTGGTACAGGTACCCTAGGGATTTCTTCTGGATTAAAGTCATGCATCTCCACTTGGTTGTCAGGGTTTTCTATCTCCATAGGTTGATCTGGGATTTGTAGTTGTGGTTGGGGTGCTACTAATTATTCCAGACTTGGGTCAGCAGCAGTTGTAGCTAAGATATGAAAATTGGCTAGGCTTCTATTAAGCATATCCTGTGTATGGGCATCTGTTCTACGCTTAGCGGCTGCTAGAACTCTTTGCTGTTGCAACTTTCGCATTCTCTTCCTACGAGCAAAAGCTTCCTTACTGAACCATCCTCGTTTCTTGTGAGGGAATGGCTCTTCTGACTGAGCTTTAAAAGCAAACACTCCTTCTTCCTGATCAGCTGTATACCCAGAAAGGGCAGGCTGTGAAGAAGTACCTTCACTCTTAGGGGAATCAGACAACTGACGACTCATGTCTGAGGGTCCTTGATCACTCATACTGTAAACTAACAAATAGTCAAATAACAAATAAATACAGTTATGCACGTATTTCCATAATTTATTTCCTAACACAAAATTTATAATTTAAGTGTCAGCAGAACACTTCTTTGGCTCAGACCAGTGGCTAGGCTCTGATACCACCTTCGGTCGCAACCCCCGATCCCTTATCTGTCCCGGGAACGGGCGGACGCGAGCTCAGATTTTCGGTGGTATCAGGTATTTAATCTTGCAGCGGAATTTACATCAGGACCGTAGTTAGGAAATGTTTATCAAAGTAAAACCACCATAATTTATATTAATAAACACATGGGCAAAACCCAAGTTTCTTATTACAGTACATTTATGGGGACAAACCCTATTTTATTTAAATTTAAAACATCGTTTATTAGGTAACTTTTATAGCCACATTTTCCCAAGCCTTCAGTGCTCTCCAGCTGGCTTTTCACTAATTGGCTGTCACATTGTGTTACCTGAAACGCGTTTTAAAAACATTTGTCAGTCGAAAATACTGGTGAGTGAATCCCAGTTTAACCAAGTTTAAATAAAAAGTCACAGTAAACAGTATTGAGAGCGATCACATTGTTTATGTCTACACAATTACTCCATTTAGTACTGTCAATCCACTGACTTGTGGGTCATATTACACATTGGCTAACTCATTGTCCAATGGTAACGTACTGTCATCCCCGACTTACTACTCGTAAGTAATAAATTTTGTATACAAAACCCCAACATACTGACAGTAATTGAAGAACTACAAAGACTCAATCACTGCTTAATTGCATTGTAAAACATTTAAGGTTTGGTAAAACATTCCAAAAAGGTTATCAAAAAGAGGATAAACTCACATTGCTATGTTAGACTTCGCGTAAGGGTTTCCTGGATATAATCTATAATTTATACAAATGTACATTGATTAGTACCATAACCCTTTGAAAATATTAATGATACCCTCCCCGAGACGGCATTCCAACAACTACGTCGGGCAGAACCACGACAGTTGTTACGGAACCCTAAATCAATCGGGCAGCGTAACTATTACGAAACTGGGGTTATAATACTTACAACGGAGCAGAACCTTGCTAATTAGGGGGTATAATACTTGAAAATTATGCCTAATATCAGAGAATTCGAGATTGAGAATGAATTGTGAGCGACGGAAAACGAAAACTGATGCGTTCTATTTATAGTTGTTGAATTCGACTCTCACGCGGCTCGCGTAAGATAAGGCGAAGCCTTACGCGGCCCGCGTCAACATCCAGTCAACGTATAGCTTGTCTCGGTCACCAAGTAGATCCGCCACGATGTTGACACGTGTCAGCTCCCGATGTCTCCGCGTTTGTTGATCTCTCGCGGCCCGCATAAGCGTAAGCTAAAGCTTACGCGGCCCGCTTGAACTAAAGAAATCAACGATATCAGGTTTCAACCCTGATACCGCCCGCGTGAGTGGTTGGGGTGGGTCTACGCGGCCCGCCTCAACTTACTGTTTTCAGATTTTTATTTATTTTATATGTTATAACATGTTTCGGGCTCGGTTTTCACATACGGGGTGTATATAAAGACATATTGGAACATTCTTAAATATATTAGAGTGTTAGACATATTATAAGGGTGTTGGTTTTACCGAGGGTTGTTACAATAATTATGGAATTTAGTGCACAAAAACCACAGCAAGTTTTGTCATGTGTTAAGACCTATAGTGATGAGAATAACGAAGCGGGAACAATGTAGAAAGGGGCATGGTGGATACGCCGCTGGTACTTCCTATGTATAAGTGTTCCTTATTAAATTGCGAACGTAGCGTTATTTAAATTACTGAAAGTCCTGGACCTTGACCGATGTTATTTTACAATCTCCGACTCCGATTTCGAGCACACACAAGTTTCCTATAATGGTCTTCATAGGAAACGTTCGTCTATCCGTAGTTCGAAACCCCAAGTTTTGTTACTACAAGGACATCACTTTGACAGTTGATAAATTCGCTAAGAATCCAAATGTGGCCCATAGTTTTACTTAGGGTATGAAGGATTCATTCGAAAGCGAAACAATCACAGTTGTCTTCACAGGTTTCCTCTAAAATTAAATTTCGGGACGAAATTTCCTAAAGTAGGGGAGACTGTGACACCTGTGTCACTACAACCATCATACGAATACCAAGCCAATGAAATATTGTATATCATACTTGGGATTTGTATAAATATGTGTATCATTTACACATATCATTTCTCGTTCGATTTCGAGCTCTAAATCGCTCTCTGGAAAGTTATACGCGAACTGATGCGTAAACATAATCAGTTTAATGCGACAAACACTCCGGAATAGTGACATGGGCTTAACATACCTTAAATAACCTTTACATAACTTATAAATAAGTTTTGGGAGGTTTGGTGTGTCGAAATCAAGTTTATTCGCTTACAGGGACTAATTTCGACAAACTGTGAAAGTATGCCGATTCGTACTATAACGAACATTCTGGAATATGATCATAAGTTAAACATACCCTAAATATCCTTTACATAGCTTAGAAATAGGCTTTGAGGGGTTCGGTATGCTAAAATAAACTTTTTGATCAATCAGGGACTAAAAGCGTCAAAAAGTGCATAAGTTTGCATTTTCGCGCATATCTTACCTTCTGAATATATCCAGACATCCAAAAATTTATGTAATAATTAAAATATTTTATTTTAGTGATTGGCATGATAAAATTCCATTCGTCGCGTAATTTGGATCATTTTTCGCGTCCGTTCGTATTTCGTCGTAATTAAGCGAATAACGTGATCGTACGACCAAACGAACCGACATCCGACATATTTTCAAGTATGTTTCATGTCCCTTATGCTTAGGAATCATTGTAGAGCCTTGAAAATGGCTTAACGGGCCTTAAATGCATTAAAAATGGGCTTAAACATGTACAGGGACCAAAACTGCAATTTTTGAAACTGTTGCTGATATCCCAGGCGGTCGCGGGACGCCTAAGATGTGCCTATCTCGTACGCGGGGCGCGAGAGCCCATCAGATCAGCAGAAAGTTGATTCCAGCTTGATCCAGTTGTTGCCATGGTTTGCAAATGGTTTTTATCAGTCTATGGGCTTGTTTTGGGGCACCCATGGTATTCCAAAACAGTGGGTGCACTTGTACGGTCCAGATTGAAGCTCGTTTATTGAGGAACGATCCTAACGGTCTTGGAAATCCTATATAAACCCACCCCAACTTCATTTCAATTCACACATTGATCTGAATTTTCTCTAAGTTGAGGTTCAAAACTTCATACCTGAGAATTTTTAGATCAAATCTTCTAGCTTGGACCTTTTGTAAGTATTCTTTCGTGCTTTTATGCATTTTTAAGCATGAAAGTCAAACAGAGTTTGACTTTCTGCTTTGACCGGTCAATGGTCAACACGAAGTTCGTTTGAACTTTGTATCGTGAGCGTAATCACGATGGTTATAGTCTCTTGTGACTATACCTACTGATTACCACGTTAATTAGGCGTAAGTGACGAGTCATAGTTTCGGTCAAAATACGCGTTTATGTGTATTTTGCAACCAAACTATTCTTGGGTATCAAAACCCTTTGTTTTGATATCAAACTTGTTTTCTAACTTCATTAAACATGTTTTAACATGTTTAACTCGTCACTTTAGGTTTAGTGCTTATATAGGGTCGTAAGATAAGCGGTCTAAGCAACCGCTTAGACTTTTGAACCCGACCCGTTTGGTCGATCGTTAGGATCCGATCAAACACATTTTGTGACCATAGTTGTATAAGGAATAACCTTCCGAGGTTATACCTTATGGTCACTTCGTTTAGTTAGTTGTATGATAGGTAGTTTATATGCCTTAGGAAAATGACCAAAATGCCCTTTTGCACATAAATTCGTTTTATGCATATGTAACTTAAATTTTGACATCTAAACTGATTAGGCAACATTATTAGAATTGTTAAGGCATATAATACTTGTCATAGGACTAGTTAGGCGGTCCGAACGCGTTTTACGCGAACGACGGTTTAAAGTAGCGTAAGCTACCTAAACGGGTCGTAAGCACTTAGGTTAGGTTTCGATTTAGAATGTAGGCTTTGTTAAATCATATTACATGAGTTCCTATACTCATTTGGTTTACAAAACCTCATTTTATCCGATCTTCCGATTTAGGTCCGGTTTATTAACTTAGTTACCTATATTAGGTGCCGTTTGATTTCTGTGACCCCTTTAGCTTTGCTTGGTTGTTATTCAAGACTTCTAAGCACTCTCAAGTGAGTACATAGTCCCCTCTTTTACTGTTTTCAAATGTTTTGGGGTGAAACATGTGTGCTTAATTGTTATTTTCATGATTTCAAAGTATAAATTGATTATACATGCTAGTACTTATCTTTTGACAAACTGAATGATTATATATGGTTTAAACACTAATTTTTCAAAGATTATAAAACAAATTGTTGGATTGTACTTATTTTATACATTCACCAAACCGATAGGTAGTACGATATAGCGCTATAGGACTAGACACCCCATTCCTGTTGTATGGAATGTCATAAACCAAATTTTATCCAAATAGAAGTTGCCTTTGTGGTATTTCTATAGTCTCTAAGGTGTAGTTTGATACACTAAGGTTTGAATGAATACTAAATCACATTTTCTTTTGTATATTTTGATATACTTCCAAAGTATAGTTTGATATGCTCCCATATGTGATATTATTTACCAAAGTATATTTGATATACTATGTACAAAACCAACATATATTTTGTTATTTACTAAGGCATAGTTGATATGCTATTTTCAAAACCAAAACATAGTTGATATGTTATTTACAAAACCAAAGCATAGTTTTGATATGTTATTTACAAAACCAAAGCATAGTTTTGATATGTTATTTACAAAACCAAAGTATACTTATGATATAGTACCGAAAACTATTATTTTAACAACTAAAGTATATTTGATATACTATCTGTTTAACTATCTTGGAACTAAAATATATTTTAATATATTACTTATCCGACTTTTTTAAAACCAAGGTATATTTTTATATATACTACAAACCTTTTTATCAAAACATTGTTTTACAAACAACATATTTTATACAAACTCATTTTTACTTGGTTATTCATTTCATTATGCATTATTCTTTTATATCATCTGATTCCTTATCAATTTTTCGCTTGATTTCTAAAAATAAAATATTTTAAGGTTCATGGCTACTTTTGTTAAACAATTTCTTTAAACTTAAGTCATGAATCCTGTTTTAACAAAACCTATTGTGACAATTGTGTTCTGTAATCGTCGTATAATGTAAAACAACGTCAATTATCAATAAAACAATGTGCTTTGGTGTTATTATATGTGTTTTGGTGTTATTATGTGTGTATTTGTGTTTGGTGATTTTACGATTTGATTCGATTCCGATTTCAAGCTTTAAATCGCTTTCTGGAAGGTTATACGCAAACTGGTGCGTAAACGTAGTCAGTTTAATGCGACAAACACTCCGGAATAGTGACATAGGCTTAACATACCTTAAATAACCTCCACATAACTTAGAAATAAGTTTTGGATGGTCTGGTGTGTTGAAATCAAGTTTGTTCGATCGCAGGGACTATTTGTGTCAAACTGCGAAACTATACCGATTTGTATAGTAACAAACATTCCGGAACTTGATCATAAGGTAAACATACCCTAAATATCCTTTACATAGCTTAGAAATAGGCTTTGAGGGGTTCGGTATGCTAAAATAAACTTTATTGATCAATAGGGACTAAAAGCGTCAAAAAATGCACAAGTTTGCATTTTCGCGCATATCTTACGTTCTGAATATATCCGGACATCCAAAAATTTATGTAATCATTAAAATATTTTATTTTAGTGATTGGCTTGATAAAATTCCATCCGTCGCTTAATTTGGATCGTTTTTGCGTTCGTTACGACTTCCGTCGTAATTAACCGAACAACGCAACCATACGACCAAACGAGCCGACATCCAAGATATTTTTGAGCATGTTTTAAGTTCCCTATACTTTAACTTCATTTTAGAGCCCTGAAATGAGGTTAACGGGGCTTAAACGTGCCAAAAATGCATCAAATTCCAAGATTCTGAAGTGTAGGGACCATTTTGCAATTTCTGGAAAGATAGCCCACACGAGCCGCGTAAGGATAAGCCCTATCTTATTGGGGCCGGCTGAACCACCCAGATCAGCAAACTATTTTTCTGAAACAGCAGCTGGTATTCAGGCCTTTTGGACATGGTTTTGATCATTCTATGGGCAAAATTTGATGGTTTTCTAGTACCCCTAGTATTACAAAACTATGGGCCCAAGTGGATGGCCAAGATCGAAGCTTGTTTCCCGATAAACAATCCTAACGGTTCTAGATTTCCTATAAATAGCACCCCCCACTTCACTCCCAAACCACATTTGATCTGATTTTCATTCTCTAAGTTGAAGTCTTGCACTTCATACCTGAGAATAAATTGGATCAAACCTTCTTGGACCCTTTGTAAGTCCTCTTTCGTTCTTTTATGCGTTTTTAGCATAAAAGTCAAACTGCGTTTGACTTTCTACATTAACCAGTTTATGGTCAATGCGAAGTTCGTTTGAACTTCATAACGTGAGCGTAATCACGATGGTTATAGTCCCTAGTGACTATACCTACTGATTACCACGTTATCTAGGCTCAGTGACGAGTCGTAGTTTCGGCCAAAATGCGCATTCTCGCGTATTTTGTAACCAAACTACTCTTGGGTATCAAAACCATTTGTTTTGATATCAAAACCTATTTTCCTAACTTAACTAAACATGTTTTAGCATGTTTAGCTCGTCACTTTTAGTTTAGTGCTTGTGTAGAGTCGTAAGTCAAGCGGCTAAACACCCGCTTAGACTTTCGAACTCGACCCGTTTGGTCGCTCATTAGGATCCAACCAAGCATGTTTAGTGACCATAGTTGTATAGGGAATAACCTTCCGAGGTTATACCTTATGGTCACTTAGGTTTAATTAGTTGTATGATAGGTAGTTTATATGCCTTAGGTAAATGACCAAAATGCCCTTTTCATGCATAATTGGTAATTAAGCATATGTAACATAAACTTTTGTCACATAACTGATTATGCAACATATTTAAACATGTTTAGGCAAATAATACTTGTCATAGGACTAGTTAGACGTCTCGAACGCGCTTTTGCGCGCACGACACGTTAAAGTAGCGTAAGCTACCTTAATGGGTCGCAATGGGTCGAAAGCAGTTAGGTTAGGTTCCGATCTTGAGTGTAGACTTTGTTAAACCATATCACATGAGTTCCAACACTCATTTGGTTTACAAGATCTCATTCTATCCGATCTTCCGATTGAGGTGTCGATTGTTTGACTAGTGGTTGGATTACTAGGTGCTGCTTGATTTCTCTGGTTTACTTGAGTTTGTTGAAGTTCTATTAATTGAGGATACTTTGCACTTCATGTGAGTACATAGTTCCCCTATTTTACTGTTTTCAATTGTTTTGGGGTGATTCATATGTATCAAAACGATTTTTGATATTTTAACGATGGTTTGAAAAACGATTAAGATGGTTTATACTAAACTAATAACGATTTCGATAATGTGAACGAACTTGTTGGTTGTAGTTACATAACGAATGACATTCATTAGCATTGATCAAGCCGACCAGTATTAGGTTATGGTACCATAGGATCTGACAAATCCCGTTATCTTACTGCACCCATGGTTATGTGTGGGTTAGGTGGGTAACGACTGAATCTGATTGTTAACTTACCCTTTGGTGGTTTGTTAATGCGAGAAGCGAGATAGTCGAGTCACGAAGGTTTGAATGTTATTAGCGAGACGACAAAAAAATAGTTTTCACAATTAAAACGAGGATGATTTAAACGAGTTAAACGAATTGGAAACGATTTAAACGAGTTAACGATTTGGAAACGATTTGAACAAGATTAAACAAATTGGATAAACGATTGGTTTTTGGTTAAGTGTTTAGATAACGGGACGGGTGTAATGTGCTGAAAACATGGTAGATACACCGCTGGTACTTCTTATATATAAGTGTTTTCAACATGTTACATACCGTGACGTTATTTAGTTCACTTGGGTAAACGATTTTAAAACGATGTCAAATAACGATGTTTTCGAAGGGATATAAACCATACGAGTTTTATTAACGAGTTAATACGAGATGTTTTACAATTTTGTTTACTAAAACAAATGTTTTTGGGTTAAGAATCATGGCTACGAGGTTTTATAAATAATAACCCACTTGATTTGAGTTGGTTAAATTATGCTGCAATACTATGTACTTTTCAAAACTAGGTTTTTAATAAGATATTGCAACATGTAAACTAGCCATGATTCCGATACTCTCACAAAACCTATGTACTCGCCAGCATTTCTTTGCTGACTTTGTTTTTACATATGTTTCAGGTGATGTTGCTTGATGATGATTACTAGGATGCATGAGTCACATAGGATCTGGACGAGGCCTTAGTGACATAATAACAGTGATAGTCGTTATGTAACTTGTTTGTTTCATGTTAAAACAATGTACATTACTTATTGAATAAATAAAACGAAACTCTTTTGTATCCATGGTTGTGAAACAATAATTCTGCCACGACACTCCCCGACGTTTCCGCCACAGTTTGTTGTTTTAACGTGGTCGGGGTGTGACACCTATGTATCTCACAGGCATTTTTATGCTGACGTACATATTTTTACATATGTTTCAGGTGCTGCTATGTGATGATTATTGATGCATGCTATACATAGGATGGACTCGTGCCTTAGTGACTTTAAAACTTGAAAGACAATATTTGTAATTATCTGATTTGTAATAAAGCAATGAGTTCAACAATTCAATAAAACGAAACTATTTAATCCATGGTTGTGAAACAATGATTCTGTTACGACACTCCCCGACGTTTCCGCCACGATTTGTTGTTTTACGTGGTCGGGGTGTGACACATTATAATAAGAACACATTCTGGAAATGGAGGTAGTGCCTTTAATAGTGTTATATACTTATTGAATTGTGTTATATAATTATTGAATGGTGTTATATACTTATTGAATGGTGTTATATATGTGCTGAATGGTGATTTTGCAGTGTTATTCGTAGTGTTTTTATAGAGATCTTTAAAATGGTGTTATATACTTATTGAATAGTGTTATATACTTATTGAATGATGTTATATAATTATTGAATGGTGTTATATACGTGCTGAATGGTGGTTGCAGTGTGATTCGTAGTGTTTTCATAGAGATCTTTTAAAAAAATCATGTTCCTACAAATAAGGTGGCGGTTATGGAAGGTTTTGAATTAATTGAATCAATTATAAAATTACTTGTTTACCCTTTTGAATTAATTTAGATCGATGACACATGTCATCTCTACAATATTTCTCACATTTCTCACACTTTTAACCTTTTTTACATTAACCTATATATATATATATATATATATAGACTAATGCTAGTTCCCGCGAATTTCTCGGTGTTGAGAAATGATATGTTTACTAATCATAAAGAAACTGTACGCATGGACTTATTATGGAAATCTGAAGTTGAAGATTAAAATACGAAAAAAATCACACGTCTTTAAAATTTCTTTATACATCACATTTATTTATCTGTACAAAGGAAATATAAAACATGTAAATAACTAAATATCATTACAAAAGCATGACTAAGAATTTTAAACGAACCTAATCAAAGTTGGGCAAATATCCATTGCTTCCATGTTCCAGTTAGTATGTAAAATTAAAATTGTATCCTTGTGCACGGACCAGTCCATCTCTAACTTTTAAAAGCCATTGTCACCCAAATTAATCTACTATTAGACCTTGCATAAATGAGAATATGAATAACTCAGATATTCTAAAACAAAACAAAACAAAATGAAATGAAAGAATAAAAAATGACATTGGGATTATGATGGCTCATCATTTCATCTCAATGCAAATTGATTCTCAAGCTAGATGTATTAACAACATCATAGAAGTAGCTAATTCGTTGAACTTGTAAAACTGAGAATTCAACATTTTTTGCAGATCACCAAATCTTGATATCACATAGCATGTGCACAAAATAATAACAATAATGATGTAAAATAAACCAATATATCATGCTTTGTAATCCTATTAAAGCATATATTACCATTCAGCATCTTTAATTAGCAATAACATGATCAATAAAGCTTACACAGCATATCAAATAAAAGCACAAACACCATAAGTTGTTTCAAATTCTTTGATTATATAGGAAAAACCCTGATTAATAGTTTTACAAACCATTTAAGTTCACCAAACAGAGAATAAGCATAAAAATTGGAAGTAATCTCACAATTAATTAAAGGAACAAATGTTTGTACCTAATTAAGAAGACTGGGTCATGCCATTAAAAACTTCATTTAAACCCAACCTCACATGTCTGTATTGTCACCAATACTCAAAACTATACATCTTTAGCTAAACAGGTGGTGTCCGTATCAAGAAAGTAAGTTTGTGAGTCGACCTGTTTAACCCATGTATTTATTTTTTAGTTTCATAAGATGTGTTTTATTAAAAATGATATGGCATAGTTTAAACATAATTCGTTCAAAAAAAATTAATAAAATATGTAAATTTAGAATTTAAATGTTTTAATATGTATAGATTACCGGTTAAACAGGCCGCATACGTGTCACTTTAGAATAATATGTATAAAAATTTAGAATTTAAATGTTTTAATATGTGTAGATTACCGGTTAAAATGGCAAGAAATCCCAAACCTCAGGGACGGTTTTGACAAAAAAGTTAGACGTTCGGATGAAAATGACAAATTAGCCCAAAAGTGAAGGGCGATATGGTACAAAAAAGTTGTTTTGGATGAAACTGGCAAACGTGCCTAAACCTCAGGGACGATTTTGGCAATTTACTCTTCTCAATATAATATTTATTTGCTCATGTGCTTGGATTATGCACTGCCGCTTAAACGTACACATCAGTTGGGATCTGGCTTCAGTGTTTATTGTGGAGGATGGACCTGGGCCAATTCAAAACCGGAGCAACGACCACCAGATTTACCTGTGTTGATATTAATATCATTCATCATCATATTAAATATTGAAATAGATAGCATATTGTTGTCTAGAATTATAACTTTTAATTTTTTTTCTTATAAACATATTGTACTTTATAATCATACTTATTGAATGGTGTTATATAATTATTGAATGGTGTTTATACGTGCCGATGGTGGTTGCAGTGTTATTCGTAGTGTTTTTATAGAGATCTTTTAAAAAATCATGTTCCTACAAATAAGGTGGCGGTTATGGAATGTTTTGAATTAATTGAATCAATGATAAAATTACTTGTTTACCCTTTTGAATTAATTTAGATTGAGGACACATGTCATCTCCACAATATTTCTCACACTTCTCACACTTTTAACCTTTTTCACAATAACCTTACCATATATATATATATATATATATATATATATATATATATATATATATATAGGGTGGGAGTTGGCTACAAAGTCCATTTTTCCTACAAAGTGTAAAAAGTCATAAAACACCATAATGTCAACCATAAAACACACTCAAAATCCACAAATAACATAGTGAAAATAACTAAAACATCATATTTGTGGGTTTTGTGTTATGTTTTGGATGATAAGGCTTTGATTATCGAATGACTAACATTAATGTGTTTTATGTTGATTATCATGTTGTGTTTTATATTCATAGTTTTACGATGACGTGTTTGAAATTTTCAAGGATTGTTAGGGTTTGCATATTGTGTTTTAGTGATCTTCACTATGTTATTTGTGGGTTTTGAGTGTGTTTTATGGGTGAAATTGTGGTGTTTTATGACTTTGTACACTTTGTAGGAAAAATGAACTTTGTAGCCGAACCACGCCCTATATATATATATATTTAACAAAGTGTGACAAAATATATATATAACAAATAAACATTAAAAATATTATTATTGTTAAGAAAAATAATTCCGGAAAGTATTAAAAATCAAAGAATTGATTTTTAACAATTAATACGAAATACACAAGTATTTACACTTAAATACAAGTATACTTTCCTAAATATACTTATACAAAAAATAATATGGAAAATATTATTTAACAAATTACTTATATTTATTTTTGAAAAATAATATAAGAATCATGTATATTTGGAGAAGTTAAAAATATATTATTTTTAACATATATCATTTTCAAATTCTACTTCTACAAATATATATATTTAGGGATATATATATATAGGATTAGGTTCAAGAGTGAACAACTTTTTAAGAGTAAACTGAGTGAACTAATCTTAACCCTTGATCATTTTTTAGATTAAAAGGGTAAGATTGAAATTAGTCAAGTATGTTTAATTACAATCCCTTAATTTTCTCCGCTCTTAACTCTACCCCCCCCCCTCTCTCTCATTTTTAGTTATTTCTCCATAATTTTTTATCCATAGATTTTGCTTTAATTTTAACTTTAATATACTTTTTCTTTTATTATCTGTATATATAGATATCATAATATAATGTTTTTTACTTTTTATAATTTTCAATAAATATTGAAAAATTTATCTGAGATTGAAATTGTAATTATTTTTGGGCATTAACCTTTTTTTTTAATATGTGATAAAGTTATTTATTTTTGCATACATGTGACATGTTTCGTTTTCATTAATTTCGTATTTTTATATGAATCTACTCGTGTGCATGCATACATATGCAACAATTTCTAAATATAATACACAGGTGTATAAAAGACTGTACACATGTGTATAAACTAACAGTTGTGTATCTTGTATAAACTGATAGTTAGCGAGACTGTACACATGTGTATAAACTAACGTCTGTGTATCTTGTATAAACTGATACTAGCGAGACTGTACACATGTGTATACACTAACAACTGTGTATCTTGTATGTACGGAAACTAGCGAGATTTTAGGGATTTTGATTTTATTGTTTAATAAATGCAATTTACAAAAGACATAAATACCCTTTTATCAATTATGTTAAAGGGAAGTTACAAAATTATAATTACAATCTTGCCATTATATAAAAATCTCTAGATGGTGTAATCCAATGGCCCAGATTAGTTCATACAGTTCACTCTCAACCTAGTGTTCACTCTAGAGCCCTACCCTATATATATATATATATATATATATATATATATATATAGGGAGAAGATCATGCGAGAACCACCTCTTATTGCGAGAACCGCGAGAACCAAGTGTGAACGCAACAATACTCAAACTACAAGGACTGAAATATAAAAATAAAGTATTTTCAATAAATCAGTTTTCATATCCATTCACAATTGGTGCTATTCACTCATGTCCGACGCCGATTATCACCTCCGTCTCCGCCACCACGATTCCGACCACCGATCGAAGATTCCGGCGATGTATCTTTAATTCCAGTCACATTCTCAACACCTCAACGAATTATCAACGAATCAGTTCATGTATTACGACAATTCATACAATTTCTGCAAACCCTAACATTCTTAGATCATATTTGTCATTTCTCCTCCACCACGATTCCGACTACCGATCGAAGCTTCCTTATAGTGTATCTTTAATTCCGGTCACATTCGCAATTACGACAATTCATCAAATTCCTGCAAACCCTAACGTTCTTACATCATATTCGTCCTTTCTCATCTTACAAGGTAATGTATATGACTTTTTGTTCAATAATATCTGTATACATATTCACGAATTAAATGTTTTTAGTTTATGTTAATACATACATTACATTTACACTTGTGTCATAAACATTAAACTGATTTGTTAACATTTAAATAGTACTTTATTTTATCTACTACATATGCACATATGCATATACATCACTTTTTTGCATATATGTTACTTCTAATACGATCACATATGTTTACACACATTTATAAATGTTACACTGTTTGTCATTCTACCTATTGTTACATAATATACAACATGTTATCAATATAATAACAACAAATGTTACTCACCTTGATTGCAGATATTATGGCATCATCTGATTCGTCTTCAGTAAACGCCCCAATCAATATTATTCGAAATGATCAACATTGTCCAACACCAATGCAATCTGATAAAGGGTTAATTCCTATAATTGATTCATCTTGTGCTGTTGCAACTATCTACCCCATAGATGACATTGTGATATATGATAATTTTGAAATCCCGTCTAACACACAGTCATATTCTGATTCTGGTTCGTCTTCTTATGTGTCAACTTCATCAAAAACACCAAAACGACTACAATTCCTACATAAAGAACAGAAAGGTATTACATTACTCCATCATCCTTTGTTTAAAAACAATTTACATATATACCATTCATTTAATATCAACACCTGATTACATTATTATACACGTTCTGTTATAATACTTATAACAATATTATAATATAATCATTTCACAACAGTCTAATCTATAAACAAACTGTTATACCACAATATGTCCATTATAATTAATTTTACACAATTACATGCATACCATATTCAATATGCATATATGCATATGAATTATGTTCATTACACACTTATACATACATGACCATTTTTATTCATACATATATTATAATACGCATATATAAACACATTCATATACTACTGTTATGGCTCATTTTCTAAGCATACATATCCTGACTAATATCCCGCTTTTAATTGTTTATTTGTGACCAGGATACTGGACGGGGATATTGCTAACATCCTGGGCGATATCCTAAGGTTGAGTGAATTAAACACGTGCAGGTTAATGGCTGTAAGTTACTAACGGTCATCAGGACTTCTTCTCCTCAAGACTCGGGCGTATTTGTTATAAGGAAGCCGTTGAACCCGAAAGACTTGGTCCTCAACGTTCGAGTGGGAATATTCGCTGGATCCCGGAAGTTTAGGATAGTTTGTTACATTATCTTTACTATAAATAGATGGGGGCGGATCAGTTTAAGGCACACAATTTTACACTTACACTCTCGAACACTTTTACTCTCTAGCTCACCGCAAACACCACACTCAAACACTTGTATTCAAATTACATTGTAACACATAGTCGATCCGCACCACATCCTGCACTGTATACTCATATTTGAAGCAATAGAAGAACAAGGCAGCTGCGATTGTCAGCTCCCGAGGTTTTATGCCGGTGATCTAGATTGATCAAGGGCTTTCCTCGTACATCACGTGTCAACCTTTACATTTTTGCTCATTGTTTGATCATAGATACAGCTCTATATCCTGAGCCGTATCCTGAAACTGTTTTCATATCTAACTTGTTTAACATATTTTTTACACATAACTCTAGCACACTACCTCACTTTACTAATTTGATCACTTAATTGCTTAGGTAATTTTTGACCAAAACAACTACTATATCATTACATACATTCAATCACAAAATCTGACATTTCAAAATCTTATTCCCAATCCATTAATACTTGCACTATTCATACATTAGGTTACAACATAATTATATTATTTTTTTTTATAATATGCATTATGAACCTTATATTCATTTACTTATTCAACAGGTACATTTATAAGTTTAGTTTATTCGTCACCCGATGGTACCAAATTTTGGACTCCCGACGTTGACATTCAATACATGCCATCCATTGGAAGTGTCTTCCAACATTGGGATGATGCTATCATGATGTATAAACAATACGCTTCCAAGGCTGGATTTTCTGTCCGTATTGGCACCTTGAAATCAAAACCAGACCCATCCAATCCCAACATAAGAATTCCTACACATCGGTATCTTTTATGTTCAAAAAATGGCAAGCCAAAACATAACATTTTCGATTCTTCGCTACCACCTACAAACAACAAACGACGTAGCCGATACACCGTCTCTAATTGTGGTGCATGTGCCCGTTTTCGATATTTGGAAACAACAAATCAATTTCAATTATATAGCATTAATGAGCAACATAATCATTGCATGATCAGTAGTGAAAATGCTGATCTTCTCAGACAAAATAGACAAGTAACTTTTGAAAATCAACAATTTATACATCAGGTCGGGTTAAACAAAATAGGGCCAAGCATTGCCCACAATATTCAAGTTTCCTTAAAAGGTGGACCACAAAATGTGCAGGGTACTACAGTGGATTTTAAAAATGTAAGTAGAGACTTTCGAACATTCATTGGTGACCGAGATGCAAACCTTTTTGTTGACACCTTACAAGCAAGAAGCCAAAACCGTCAAGATTTCATCTTTGAATATGTTGTTACAAACAACGAGCTTCGTTCTGCTTTTTGGGCTGACTTTGTATCCTTACGTAATTGCGAAGCTTTTGGAGACGTTTGTGGATTTGATGCTACATATGATACAAACAAGTATGTCAACTTTCAATATTATTAAATAACAACATATTTATGATCACATGTTTATATGTAATTCATGCACATATGCATAAGTTGTATATTCATTTTGTATATAAATATGTATACATATATGCATAACACATTTACTTCAAATTTATTATAATTTGCATGTTATGCACTTATGCATACACCATATATTCATTTATTATTTTCCGCATATCAACTTATGCATAACTGCATCTAATCCTATCCTATTATGCTATTTAAAATATACATATATAACATTAACCACATACATAAATGCATACAATATCATCTGCATACATGTTTGTATTCATATCCTTACACATACATTACATCATATGCATATGTGCATATGTTAATATAAAACTATATTCCATTTTATCATCATACACATAAATTCTGTTTATTCACGCCTACATACCACAACATACATTTTTTTACCTACATGTCGTAACTTTATTTTATGATTTGTATTATTAATACATATTATAATACATATGTTGCAGATACAGGATGATTTTTGTTCCATTTACTGGTGTTGATCACCACAAACGTTGTGTACTTTTCGGTGCTGGATTACTATATGATGAAACAATTGAATCATACACTTGGCTGCTACAAATGTTCCTTAAAGCCCACAAAAAACAACCTTCACTTATACTTACTGACCAGGATGCTTTTATGAAACAAGCTGTGTTAAATGTATTCACCGAATCCACCCACCGTTTATGTATGTGGCACATAACGGATAAACTGCCCGCTAAGGTAACGATAATATTAACTTTATCCTATTCACTATTTCAATGTACATGTATATAATCATTCTTTTACTAATATTATAATTTAACATTTTTTATTTATAAATTGTCAACCACTTACAGATATCTGGTGATATACTTGCAAATGGTAATCTGAGAAAATCAATACACAAACTTGTTTGGAACTTGTTCATAACAGTTGAAACATTTGAATCACAATGGCAACTTTTAATGAAAGAGTATAAACTTGGAAACCACAAATGGTTGACCGATATGTATAACATTCGCACACGTTGGGTACCATGTTACTTCAGAGATATTCCGTTATGCTGTTTGATGAAAACGACATCCAGGTGCGAGAGTTCTAATGCACGTTTCAAAACTAACTCTAGAGAAACAAACTCCCTTGTCCAATTCCCAATGTGCTATGATACTGCTGTTGATTCCAATCGTAACAAACAGCGTAAGAATGAGTTTGATAGTGACACACGCACACCAAAATTTTTAACAACCCTTCCCATTGAAATTCAAGCATCTGAGATATACACCTGGAATATATTTTTGGAAGTTCAAAAAGAGATTCATCGAGGAATGTTGCATTGTATCATTTCTGAACGTCCCACCACGTCTGTCGACTCTATTTATAATGTTAGACATCTTAACAAACACAGAGTTACTGTCAACACGTTCGAGGTACCTATCTTGTTAACTATTAATTATTTATTTTTCTTTTTTTTTATTTACCTTAAATATATATATATATATGCATATATGCATAATATATGTGCTGCATATTTATTATAATTTACATTATATGCATATATGCATACATCATCTGATTACTTGTTGTTTACTTCATCCCAACTTATTCATATTTGCATATATTCCTATTTTATTATGCACACATGTAACTAACAATACAACATGCATATATGCCTACAATACCATATGCATACATATTCATATTCATATTTTAATATACCGCTGTATGATATCTATATTATAATAATGTACAACACACATTTATTACAAATTTTTATAACTATCCATCATCAAGCCTGAACATACGTCGTATGGAAGTCGTACTCCATACGTAATCATACATTCTCCCATAAATTGTTTACATATTTTTTTATTATATTATGTTATATGCATATATACCACTTTATTACGTTATTCAATACAAACAATACATCATTTATATTTATACACATCCACTTCACTTATATAGTTATTTAACTTACACCCTTCATATTCATGCAGGTTTACGCTGATATCCCATCACACACTTATACTTGTTCCTGCATGGGATTTACACGTATTGGTTATTTGTGCCGTCATATATTTTGCGTATTTTGGTTCAAATCAATTGATCGTATTCCCATCCAATACATAAGTGGGCGATGGAAACGTGATGCAGTCCCATCCAGCGTGTACAACTTATCACACATGTATTCAACAGAGATGAGTGAGACTGGTACACTAAAAATTGAAATACTTGATTTACTTACCCAATGCATGAATCGGATTGGAAAAAACCCTGATCGACTTCGTTCACTATCTACACAAATACGATCCATCAGAAATGAAATATATAAAGATTTACCTGATGAACCAGAACATAACCCAAAGGCTGCTAACATCAGTGATATCCTCAACCTTCCAATTCATTCAGCTTCAACAATCCAGCCGCCTATGGGCATACGAAACAAAGGTTCGGGCACCAAGAAAAGACGGGTCGGTCCGGGTGAAAAAATTGTTAAACGTCGTAAACGTCCTGCGCATTTGTGCAACCATTGTAACAAATACGTATTTGATCATGATAGTCGCAATTGTATAAAAGTTAAAGAGGCAAAACGGGCTGCTTACAAGGCCAAATGTGATGTTGCGGCTGCTGCCAACCTTCCTCCTCCCCGTTATGATGTATCGGACAATGAATTCGATTTTGAACCTACATATGCATCTTCCGATTCTGATGAAGAGTTCTACAACGACAAACCTATTGATATAGTGGACGATACAATTGCAACAAATACTCAACAAGTCGACCTGGCACCTTCAAAAACATCTAACCAACCCATTAGACGTTCGTCCAGAAACCGTCGTAACCCCAACTATGTTTACAATACTGAATCAGAAGATGATGTTTGATATGTTTTCCCCCCCTGTTTGACCTTTTCATTTTTTATTAGTAACATTTGATCATCTTTTTATTTGTATCAACTATATTAAACATATCGTTTATCACGTTTTACATTCTGTTGTGTTTATCTTTTCAGTTTCATTCACCTTTTAACATGCATATCATTACAATATATGTTTACCTGTTTAAATATGCATATATGAATAAATTAAATATATATATATATATATATAATATGCATATATGCATATTAACACAGTTTTATCACATGCTACCTTCTGTCATGTTTATATAACTATTGCAACATCACATCCACCATTACAACCCTACATCTAATCGTTCCATATCTATATATGCATATATGCATAAACCCGTATGTACATATTGATATACATATGTACATATAAATTATTACATATTTCTATATTGTTATCAAATATACATCCATTTTACATAATATTATTTTTATTTACATAATTAAAACCATTTATATTACAACATACTACATTATTACACATCATATGCATATATGCATATACAACCGTATCTTGTTACATCCTATCTATATAATTTTATATATATATGTGCATTCATTCCGTATGTATCAACACGTTTGTTATATTCATTCATTTATATTCTTCTAATTACCATATTCATATATGCATACATATATATGTCAATACGTATGTATCAAATTAATTTTATATACATATATACATACATTTACATCATAATACTTTCCATATCTATTTGTTCGCATTTACCATGTTCAATTTACAATATACATACAACATTATAAATACAACAACATTCACCAACATCCTTTAATATCAATCAATAAACAAAATAATAATAATAATAATAATAATAATTAACAATCCATTTTACAAATTGCATATATTATCCTTTCATAACATATGCATATTTTACATACTACATTTAAAACTCCAGTAACATCATAACATAACAACCACCAAAATATAAATATATATATATATATATATATAATATCATATATCATATATCATTTCACCATCAATCCAACAATATTCATAATATCATACCATTTTCCAATTGTTAAACTACCTATCCCATTACTTAACAAACCATATCATCAGTCTATCTACCATTTTCTAAACCCGTTCAATAAACCATATAAATTCCAACCACCCTACTGTTTCGCTAATCCTCTCCAGCACTTCTCCTGCAGTTTTGATATTGTTTTCAACTTACCCTTTTTCTCAACATTCTTCACATTCTCAACCGCTACCTTCGCTAACTCTAACACCCTTTTTCTATAAATGTTTGACGGTGATAACATCAATGTTGTTGCTATTCGCATTCGCATGTTATTCAATTGATGTTGCTTCACATCCTTCAAATCACTGAATCCACAATTAAACTCCTTTGTACTCCCCTTGTAACATTCCATATGGCGCATTGCAAATACCCCACAATCTTTCACATTATCCTTTGTTCCCCACTTAATCTTCAATCTCTTTATTACACCTTTTGTAAGCTTTTCTGTATCCGTATGGTTTACTGACTTCATGTATGTACACATGTAATTTTTCTGCATAATAAATGTCAAAACAAAAAATAAAAATTAACATCAATTGACAATATACATAAATATTACATTAATTTTACATACCACTTTGCATGGTGTCCCCATGTATCTAAAATCTGATGATGTCTTTACAAGCACTGCATCTCTGCTTGAATCCATGTTATCTATCACCTGCACATCTCCTGTATCCAAATCCATACAAATAAGATAAAAATGTGCCTTCTCGATATTGGTACCACTATTATATTAAAAGCTCTCAAATCCAACAGCGTGTCGTCCCTTTCAAATATTTCTCTCAAATACTTTTTCACAGTTCTCAAAGCCAACTCCTCATCTTGCTTTTTCTTCATCATATATTTCGGCTGCAATTTGTTTTTTTTTTTTGTCACGTCAATTATATATATATATAATATAACCCATATGCATATCTGCATATTATAATATAACCCATATGCATATATGCATATTATACTTTCATTCATATGCATACATGCATATCATACTTCAATCCATATGCATTATTGCATATCACTTGTTTTATATAAATATATATAAATATATATATATATATATATATTAAATTTTATTCTGTATACATATATACATATCCAATCACTTTGTTATTAACAATCCTATATGCATATTATAATTTAATTCATATGCATAACATAATTTTCTTTATATACATATATGCATACTATCAGTTAACTTAACATATTACATTATCCTATATATGCATATTCACATATTAACTTATTATCCAACACATGTTTACATTTACATATTATACATATATATTTATATTAATATATAAACATACTATCCACTTACAAAGATTGATGTATAACAAAACAACCGTCTTTTCCCGCTAACCACCATCCTTTTCTCCTTATCATTTAACATTGTTGCCCAACAATCTATCAGATTCGTTGATATCTCCTTCCCGAAATCTAGCGTGTTCATTGTATGCCCCAAAGCACACAATCCATGTTTTGTTTCAAACATCTTCAACCTGCATGCACATATATTTTTTCAATTATCCAATAATAATTAAATTGTTTTAACAATGTTTTTTACAACTCTATACAATTTATATGCATTACGCATATTCGTAACAAACATACATGCATATAAATTACATACATAATTATATATATATACAACTTACATAAAGCTTAATCCGGAATTTTCCTTTTTCATTTCTGTGTCAACTTCGTCTTTCCCATCTTTGTCATGTACGCCTTTCCCATCTTTGTCATCCTTCTTCTTTCTCTCCATCCTACAATATATTTTTTTGTTTTTTTTATTAATCAATACAAATGAAATATACAACACGCTACCTAAATATATACATATATGAATTCATATACATGTTTATTTATAACTATACATACACACGCACAACAAACAATAATTACCTTTTTTTTTCCATCCAAATGACCATCACAAAATTCCATAACAATTTTTCTGTCTCATCCAACGGTTTATTCATCGGTACTACCTCCTCGCACTCATCATCATCTGTTTCTTGCGAACTTGGGGTCAATAATAAAAATGATGGCATTGACTTATCAACTACCTTCACCCCTTTCTTACGATACTTATTCGTCACCTTTTTTTGTGCTACCGATTTATCATCTGTCTGTACATCATTAGTACCCTCGCTTTCATCATTTTTCTTCCCACATTCCTCCCCTCCCTTTGTATCATCCGTCATTACGTTTTTCTTCAACATACTAATAACATCATCTACAATTTCATCCACGTTCTGTTCAACATTTTCCATCTTTACACCTTCCTTGAAAGTCTCATTAAACATCCCAATAACTTTCAACAATTGTTCATCGTCTGGATTAAGCAAAAATTGTCTTTCCAACTCTTCCTTTATGTCATTCATCTGATGCTTCAATGCGATTACCGTATCTTCTATATCATCCATATGTGTCTGCATTAATTATTTTTCATACCTTTTTAGTATTAAAATAACAAATTTATTATATATATTATATAATAATATTACAATTATTATAATTTTCACATCTTCCTATGAATTACACGTCATTATTCAATTTATACATCATTATATGCATATATGCATATAATATAAATTTGTTTATGCATATACATTATATACCCTCCTATGCATATGCGCATATGCATATGTGATTTTACACACAACTTATCATATTTAAAAAAAAATAATAATAATAATAATAATAATAACAACAAATTTTTTACACATTTGTATATTAATTAACTACATATACATTCCCAACACATTCACATATTTTTTTAATTTAATCTTATCATTCATTTATGCATATACATTTCATATACTCATATGCATATATGCATATTAATTAGATACATACTATACTCCTCTGTTTATACTATTACCAACTAATATCCATACGTTAATATGCATAATTAAAATAATATACACATTTGTTTATACCATCATGTGCATATGCATTTATGCATAGATAACATTTCAAATATTATATGCATACATACCTTTTTTATACCCGACATCTCTGTTTCAATTTCACCTTTCTTTTTAACATCTCATTTCTTATCAGCGTATTTCTACATTACATCAAAAAATACATCATATAACAATTTTATCCTATTATATATGGAAAATATACATTTTTTCATAACACAATATTCATATACCTCAGACGTGCTTCCTTCATTCCATATAACTTCATTCGCATCCTTCTTTGTATCTCCCATTTCAACATCCATTTCGTCATTTTTGTATTCATCTTGCTTAAAGTTGTCCCTCACTATTGCCCTTCCAAAACCGCCATTCACAATCTCGTATTTTTCCCTCTTACTCAGTATATCTTTTGTCCAAAACTGTAATGGACCATTCGTTCTTTCTTTGTTCAATTCTCCACATACCGTCATATCCGCATATAACATCTGCAATCACACATTAAACAACATAATAATCATCCAAAAAACAACCGATTTCATTCATAAACATACACACATATACAATCATTTATTATAAAAACAAACTTACAGTCAATATTGGAATTGGCCCGTTGTACGAACTGTTGTTTCTTCCCTTTTTCCAACCGTCTTTACAACACCTTATCTTATTGCATATGTATGCACACCAGTTTACGTCCTCCACTTCTGTACTATCATCAAATTTGTTGAAATAATCTGTTATGCACCGTCCATCCATATTCACCCCAACAAGAGTATTCATAAAGACTGTCAAAAAATCGTATTTGAATTTCCAGCTGACATCATCCATATTCGCTTCGATCCGTTTTACAATGTTTGCTGGTGTTATCAATTTCCCTTTGTACAATGCTTCCCATTCCTTTTTTTTCAATAATTCAGCATCTTTCTTTTTTTCCTTATCATCCAGTACTATACCGACATTCTTTAATCCTAAAAGATTGCTCACCTCAGTCTCATTGACTTTTATGCTTCCATTTTGCATTTTAATCTTCATTGATGATTCATCAAAACTATCCATTATGAAATACGCAAGCTTTGATGGTATTGAATCTGTATTAATTGTCAGCATCCTTCCAAAACCCATGTTCACCACTGTTTCCCTTTGTGCTTTTGACAACATTTTTACCACATAGCTCAACTGGTGTGGTGATATCCTACACTGCAATGACATTAAAATGTTCTCTTTTTTTGATTTAGCATTTGCTTTCTTCTTTGCCACCCTCTTTATCCGCTTGTTCAACCTAACACCTTCATCGTTTTCTGCATTAAAACCAATGATATATTCATTATACGTTTATGTTACATGGGATCCCTATGTTACGTACACACTTAATATTATTATATCAAACAAGTATGTCGTACCTTTGCTTGGTTGTTCAACTGTTGTGTTTTTTTTTTTGCATTCTCCACATCTTTATTGTTAACGTTACTTTTCCTTTTTCTAATTTGTGATTTCTTAATCATCGACACAATTGGTTCATTATCTTCTTTATCATCATTATGTTTCCTTTTTCTAATATGTGTTGGATTTGCATCAGTTTTCTTAACATCGGCACTAAATGTCACTTTCCTTTTTTCCCTTTCATCACCTGTTGTATAAACATGCAATTAAACAATGTTAATATATTAAAACTGATAACATATACGTTTACATATTTTACCGTTATTTTATATGCATAAATGCATACCATTAATCTGTATGCAATTGTACATGTACATATATTATATATGCATCAACATGTATGCATAAATGCATACAATTAATCTATATGCAATGTACATATAAACATACTTTATATTCAACAACTTGTATGCATAAATGCATACCATTAATCTATATGCAATGTACATGTAAACATACTTTATATTCAACAACTTGTATGCATAAATGCATACCATTAATATATATGCATATATGCCTACCATTAATATTTATGCATATATGCATACCATTAATCTATATGCATCTGTATATGTAAAACATATTGTATATGCAATTGTACATGTATACATATTACTTTACATACTTTATATGTACATATCACATTGTATGCATATATGCATACTTTGTCAAAACTAACATAATCATACATTTGTGTACTAAATTACATGTGTATTCATACAACATACAAAATTAATCTCTGTTCTATTCAACAAACTGTATGCATAAATGCATACCATTAATATATATGCATAAATTCATACCATTAATACATATGCATATATGCATACCATTAATCTATATGCATATGATTAATGTATATGCATATATGCATACCATTAATATATATGCATATGTATATGTAAAACATATTGTACATGCAACTGTACATGTATACATATTATTTTACATACTTTATATGTACATATCACGTTATATGCATATATGCATACTTTGTAAAAACTAACATAATCATACATTTGTGTACTAAATTACATGTGTATTCATACAACATACAAAAATTAATCTCTGTATCCATAATTTTACACAAAAATTGTAATTATTTAACTATTATCACAAAATATACAAGCTACGTCTATTAACATACTAAATACTGTATTTAACACAAAAAACGCCATTAAAATACCATATTATTTTTCAGAATTGACCTAAAAATGTGTTATTCGGGTGAAATATGCCCTAATTTGTTGTAATTGTACAAATATGTGTTTCAATTTCAAGTTGCTATACATATTACATGTGTAAACTAAAAAATACAATAAATCTATGTATAATTTGTTACATGTAGTCTTCTTCCTCAAAATTTATGTATAATTTGGTACCTGTAATCTTCTTCCTCAGAATGCCCTTCGATCTACCCTGTCTGGTTTCACGTTTGTCCTCCGATTCACCGATTTCATTTGTAGTCATTATACTCCTCAACAACTTAGAACAACCGTAATCGCCGCCGTAATCGATCGTAATCGCCTCCGCAACAACTTAGAACATCCGTATCGCCGCCGGTTATCGAACGTATTCGCCTGAAATTGTTACAAATCGCCGCCGGATGAGTCGTTTATGTGTTCGAAACAACTTGTAACATCCGTAATCGCCGTCGGATTCGCCTGAAATTGTTATAAATCGCCGCCGGAATGAATCGTTTGTGTGTGTATTCGAGTATCTTACAAAAAAACCCTAACTACATTACACAATTACTCGTTATTACATGTATAGCCATCCGCCTTTTTTTTATTTTTTACAACTTTAATTAAATTTCATATTTGGTCCTTGTAAGTGGTTCTCGCGGTTCTCACAATAAGGGTGGTTCTCGCATGAGCCCCTCCCTATATATATATATATATATATATCAAATACAACACTAAATATATTGTAAAGTAAAATATATACAATAATAACACAAGAACGTATACATGTAAGACACAATAAGACACATTAAACAAAATAGTAATTTGTACTTAGAAATTTGCAAGTTAGGTGATTAACATACGTAGAACGTTTATAGGTTACGACACCCAAGTAGTGGGCGCCGGTAAAGTTTGACGCACAAGACGCAAATCAGTGAGTTCATGTCCCCACTTTTAAACATTTTTATCGTTTTCTAAACCTTGGGGAAAATACATGTACAATGGTATGTTTAAAACAAAGGAATCATACATAGATCATGTCACGAATAGGGTATACGTAAGCACCATTAATCTAGTTTAGACCGAAAGAGTAAGGGTTAGATCTAGCAGGTCCGGGCAGCCTCACTCTCTTGGCAACACATAGCCATGGAGTGCTTTGGGTCACGGTCGTAGGGTAAACGATGTTAAAATTCGCCTAGGTTTGGATGCTTCCTATGTCGTCACATATGTTAATGTCCTTGCAAAACATTAGCGATCTCGATTCCCTTTCATTACAACTTACAAACTTACATTTTACAATTACATACCATGTTTTATACAATTACAACTCTTACATTTTACACAATCTGCATGAATTCACACCAACTTTTGTTGACGATTTTTAAACTTACATGTATTTCAGGAAATTAGTGGATATGCTCGTGAGGCTCTTTTGTCAAGATGTAGTGATTATTTCAAGATGTTTAGTGTCTATTCTCCATTACCACCTTTTGACGGATTTGTTTACTATATCCCGCCTCGTTGCGGAGATATAGGAAGCAAAACCTTGATCTTTGTTTAGAAATGATGTTGTAAACTTTCAAACAATTATCTTTTGTTATGATGTAAAATTTAAACTAAATTCTGTATTTTGGCTAATTAAACTTTGAATGGCAAGATGGAGTTTGTTTTATATCATGTAGCATGTTTACTTGTCGTATGCAATGAGAACCACTCAGATCACACCTCGTGCTTCCACCTCTGAAAGGGGTGTGACAGATTGGTATCAGAGCTTCGATTGTAGTGAACCAGGATTATTTCGCGAGTCTAGTCTACAATCCTTAGGATCCTCTCATAAAAACAATTTTATAAAAAGTTTTCATTGCATAAAACTATCCGTGAGATCCACTACATAAATTCATTTTTTCAAAAATAAAGCAAGGACACTTACGTGACTTAGGGTACACAAAAGTAGTACGTATATTCAACTAGGAACTACTTGCATCCTTGTGTGTAAATATATATATTAAGTAATAGTAATTAATATATGTACATATGCCATGATTTATATGTTACAGGTACTTATGTCATCTTCAGAGAGTAGCGGTCTGTCCGATGAGCACGATCGGATGGCGATCGTCTCCGATGACGAGATAGCACCTATTCCCGAGGTTTTCACTTCTGACTCCGAGTCCGACCCCGAGATGATGTCCGACGCTGAGGACCTAGACGACTTCCAGCCCTTCGCTCTGCCTGACTTTGGAGACGATATTCCTTTTGTAGACGATATTCTTGCCCTACCCTTACCTATCCACGACCAGCTCATCATTGGACATCCCGATGGAGAGCACGTTGTAGAGCCTATTCCTATCCATGCTATTCCACTTGCTGCCATCCCCCCTAAGGATTGGCCATTCATCGTTGACTTAGATGACGATGCTGAGATCCCAGTGTTTCAGGTCGACCATCCTGATGAGGATCTTGGCGATGGTGAGGTTTTCGAACATCGCTATTCTAGACGTAGCGTTACCTGTAGTCTCCGTTATTGACATTTCATCCGACTCCGATGCTGACTCTTAGGAGTCAGTGACATCCTCCGCACTCCGGGCCGCAGGCCTAGAGGCGTATCCAACAGACGGCGATGATGCCATGTCAGCCGCACCTACACCTGCTCTTGTTTCCACACCTACTGATACACCCCCACGTACCCGTACCCCTACCCCTGCTACTAGCGATAATTCATCACAACCACCCATTTCAGTAGGCCCCTCTAGCTGGATACGGCGTGTCCGTTTTGCGTCAGCCTTTCCACATACCCCCTACTCATGAGGGAGAGCCCTCAGGACATCCACACGTACCACCACCTAACATGATGGAGCAGCAATAGCCAAAGATAAGGGTAAGAAGATCGTCGATTGTGATAGTGATGTTGACGATGACGAAGATGAAGATGAAGAGAAACATGATGATCTTGAGGATTTAGATGATCCGGCTAACTACCCGAAAGACGATAAAGATGATGATGATGATGATGATGATGATGATGATGATGATCAGGGTGGTGGTGGTGGTGGTGGTGGTAATCTTCAGATCGTAAAGTATTCTGGTGGTAGTCAAGTGATAGATTATATGAAGGACAACCAGAATGAGAAGAGAGAGGATGATCACACTCAGGGGGAGGGTGGATCAGGAGAACAGAAAGATGAAGAATCAACCAGAATCTTCACAGAGGCTCTCCCACTAAACTCTGTTCCGGCTGATATGCCAAAAATCATATACCTCTGTCACGATGTAGAAGAGGGCGAGTTTGTTCATAGCTACAGTCGTGAAGAGTTAATGGAGATGATGGGAATTAATGATGAATCTTTCAAGTTCGACTTCGAGAAAGAATTAGAAGAGATTAATCCAAATGAACCGGAAAGTTATGTCTTCAAAGATATTCCTGATGCAAATGATCATAATAACGTTGTCGTGGAGGATGATACTGATTCTGACAAGGATGAGCCATTCAGATATTCAGGCGAAGGATCAGAGGACTTCTCAATGTTCACATAATTGTTTTCTACTTATAATGAAGATATGATGCGTAGGAATGTTGAAGAAAGGATTCATGATGAAGGTGTACCATTGACGATGTCGAAATAAGATCTTCGTGAAGCACGAAAGAAGTGGTTCAAGTCGATGCCGAAGGAACAAAAGTATAAAAGACCACTTGCTTTCTTCACAAGACATCCTGATGCGTCGTTGGACGATATTCTTTCATGGGGTTAATTGGATGATATGAAAGTCTACGCGATCAAGAGAGAGTACAAAGTTCAATATTTCAAGTACCTGAAAGATATAAAGACTATTCCATGATGGGATGTGGAAGAGTTAGTTCAAACAAAGATAATACAAACGAACATGTTGAACGAAGTACGTTTTCACGAAGCAAGACTATAGGGTGTTATCAAGTATCAAGTGATGAATGGTTTTCCTGATTGGAAACCCCATTACCCCAAGAAGATAGTGAAGATTGATCCAGTTACTGGAGAGAAAGATTGATCCAGTTACTGGAGAGAAAGATATAACTCTGCACATCAAGAGACCGCGATGTATGAGAAATATGCCACTGAAGAAAATGGAACAAGATTTATATACGGAGTTTCAGGTTGGTATTATGATCCTAAAACTGCCGAAGCGGTCATTGCATTGAAAAACGAAGAATCTTGGATGTGGAGAGGTATTAGAGTACTAGACCCGATGTGGCTAGTAAACTGCTCAAAGAAAGACATTGAATGCTTGTTCTTCACAAAGATCTGGTACTTGGAAGAAGATAAAGAACAAGCTATGCATTTTCAAAAGATAATCAATGTCTGTTTCGAAAAAGACATCAATTCTGGGCATTAGTGGAAATCAAACTGGAGAGACTTGGAAATGATAGATTTTGTCAAAGATCAGAAGAGAATTGATCGGTTCAATGAAAAGATAAAGAAAGCTACTTTTCTGGCAAGTCTAAAGCCGCCGAACAAGCCGGTTGAGACTAATCAAACTCCTATTCCAAGTGAAGAGAAGAAGAAAGTCAGAATTACAAAGTTCTTCGACTCCAGTGTGAAAGCTCGAGAATTTTGGTTAACAAAAGGAAGATTCGAAAGAAGAGAGCATAGAGAAGAACAAAGACAGAAGAAGAGAAAGATGTAGAGTTGTTTTGAAGACCGAACGTGACTGCGACTACATCCAAGGGGGAATTTGTAAGTACATATGTCTGCAGCCTACGTCCACGTGTCGTGTCTAGTTTGTATGTAATAGATTAGATAGTTTATCGTATCGAAAGGACAAAAAAGTATGTTAGAAGCCCTTTCGCACGAAAGAGACTTTCGTACGAAAGGAGCCTCAAATGTTCCTTTCATGCGACAGAGTCCTCTCGTCCCGGGCCTTTCGTGTGACAGACCTTGGCCTATAAATAGGGGATGAGGTTCTTTCGTTTGTAACTTTTGGCTCTAGAGGGGAAACTCTGCCAAATTTGATTCTCGGTTCTGTACTTCAAATCTTTTAAAAGAATCAAGGTTTAAATGGTATATTCTTGTGTGTGTCAACTTCATACATGGATTCCGCACATGATATGAAGATTATCTGATCAGCCGGAGCATTCGGAGACCCAAAACGGTTCTCACAGCTTCATAATTTCATCATCCAAAGCAATATACTACACAATTTGTTCCACCATATGGATGCATGTTAGAAGCCGGCCTTCCATCCTTGAAATACACTTTCCCTTCTTTTTTGTCTTGTCCCACACGAATAGACACGCCACAGTTTGCAACACCCTGTACAAACAACTAAAACACACTATCAAACAAACTATTATTGGCCAGCAACAAACAATATGCATTAACAAACAACCAATGCCTGACTGGATAAAGTACAAAAGAAACAACAAACATCAAAACCATACCCAACCATCTTATAAATTAAAAACATAAAAACCATATATCCATACCTAACCACCCTTGAACTGAGCTTCCTAAGTTGAAGTCACACTCACTCAACCAAGATAATCTAGCCCAAAACTCTTTAGCAAACACACAATTAACAAAACAACTTGAACTGAAGAAAAGAAAAGAAAAAAAAATTATGGTTGCATGTATTTTTCTTACAAAAAGCATCTTAATGTTCCAGTTACACAAACAAAGTACCTCCAACAAACTTTCCGGTTCAATCATACGGCGTCGTAAGTGCATTTTTTTACCCGTAACAGAAGCAAAGTCCAATACAATATGTTTTTATCTTGCAGCCACAACCACCACCGTTGACCTGAATACCCGTTCGTACACCACAGTCACAACTCCAACAATGGAACCCTAGCCGCGTCACCACCAGGTCCGGGACTTCCTTTCATGGGTGTGGTCGTTCGGAGACTAACCCATAGCCGTCGAAAATTCTAAAAGGTCGTCTCTCTGTCCTCACCAGTGTGTTCACCAGAAGTATGTGGTCATCGGGAAACCCTGGCTCCACCGTTGGGTTTGTGATTGTTACCGACCCATCCACCATCATCACATGTTGAGCTCGTCGTCATGAAACTCTCGTGGATTGCCATCGTCATGCAGAACCCACTGATTCTCTCCCTCTCTCTAGCAATCTCGGTCTCTCTCTGTGCATTGAAATGAAAGAAGATAGGGTAATGGGTGTCTTGGGATGAGTAAAGGGAATTCAAAAATTGAATGCACAGATCTGGCCGCCCAAAAATTCGTTTGGCCGCCCAAAAACCCTTTGCTTTATGTTTAAAATTTGTATTTTAGTAAAACTCTTAAATTTCAACTTTCTCTTTCTTATATACATTATATAATAGTGCAGATAACAAGTCGTGTGTATAAATCTAAAATTTAGATACCTGCAATCTTGGAGATTCTGCTAAGGTGCCAAACTGGGATTTGATGGTTGCATAAGCTACAGTTGCTATTGAAGGTGAAATCGCCTACTGAGACAACATTTGAGCCCATGGTGTGGCTGATTGAAGCCCAGCTGCATCATTTGATGTTGATCTGGCTGCTGATTGAAGCCTGACTGCATCATTTGACGTTGAAAATCGCCAACTACATCATTTGATGTTGATCAGGCAGCTGATTGAAGCCCGGCTGCATCATTTGATGTTGAAAATCGCCTACTAAGACAACATTTGAGCCCATAGCAAGAACTGATGGTGTTGTTGAAGAGAGACCAGCTTGGGCATATGCATGGGCCTGAACCTCGGTCTGTTGTAAGGCGTGTACGCCCTATTAGCCTCTTCCGGTGTGGCATATTTAATAAAATATCCTACAAAGGCAAACACCATGCTTCCTGGTATATGAACAATGAAGCTTGATGACCAGAAGCAAGTACTTTCTACACAATCGACAAATTACCGAAAATCATTCAGAGTACATAAAAATTAATATTAAATTAAACCTCAACTACGATAAATATTACTGAAACAAAAAATAAGTTGATTTATAGTTGCTATTTCAAACCACCGAAAATTAATAACCATCTAGCTAAACATTACAGCTAAGGCTCACCATAAGACACCCCATGATGCCCCCGCTCCGTCCTGCGTCACAATACAACACCGAGCACTCACACATGCCGATTCAAATACATCCCATGATGCCCCACCCCACCTTGCGTCAAAGATACAACACCGGACACTCACACACACCGATTCGAATGCACCCCGTGATGCCCCCACCCCACTTTGCGTCAAAGATACAACACTCACACACGCCGATTCATATACACCCTATGACCAATCTACTTAGAATTCAATAAAAATTGTCTTACCAATCTAATCTGATGAACCAACTTCCTCGCTTCTTTAAATTTGATCAAATTACCCTGCAACAACCAACATACTTTGAGATAAAGTTCTTCAATTACCATTCAAATCAACAAACCATATGTGTCGTATGGCTTTGAATAAAAAAGGAAATACCGAATTTAACCTTCAAAACAAGAATAGGCATTCATCACTGTCAGAACTTAGAAGCACCCATATTACATAAAGGTAATTCTTAACAGAAAGTTAGGAAGGAACCTTTGTGATGTAGCTTTGACTATACCATCCCACTTTTGTGTGTGATATAAAACATGAAAGGCCTGCCAAATAAAGCATCAGTAGCGTACATCATAACTGGTGATAGCACGACTTAAATCTACAATTTAGGATGCTGCCATACATGCGTTTGAATAGGATTGAAGTGTGAAAATCTGTACAGATCTTCATAAGCCTTGTTGTCAAGTACAGTCACAGGAAGTGACTTCAGATCTAGACGTTCAGTATGTCTCGTATGGCTCTGAATAAAAAAGGAAATACCGAATTTAACCTTCAAAACAAGAATAGGCATTCATCAGTGTTACAACTTAGAAGCACCCATATTACATAACCTCTATGTATGTGATTTTCTTTTATCTCCAACTTATATTATTAGTTTTAGAGTTTTGTTACATTCTGATCACTCACTGAAAAACAAATGTATTAAAACATGCTCATTACATTCTGTTATGTACCAATAGGTCTTGAACCCAAAGGCACCAAACACTAATGCAGCATGCCAAAATACCCTGAACATGTTTAGTATAACCATACTAAACACAACTTACATTCAATAAAAGAAGCAAAACTGATGCATAGTTTCATAATTTTCTTCTGTTATCCTTTACTTTATCCTTTAATTTGGAGAATTTTATATATACAATTTAAAAGAGCTCAAATTAAAAAAAAATATATATTTGGAAGCCTAGCCAGCGGCTAGCACCAAAACATAACAGAAACAAAACATAAAAAAAGGACACAAGGGGATAGCATGCTATGCAGCAAACCAGCCAACCCCTTTTACAACTACCAGGCCATAAATTAAAACATACTAAACCTGCACCACTTGTCCTATGTGATCGAAAATTCCTTCGCCTGGTTTCGGACCTAAAGATAGCTCATGTTCTTGACCTCCTCCACAGTCTCAGCAAACCTATGAATTGAAAAAAAAAAACATATTAGAAGACCAGACCTATAAATTGATTTAAAAACATATTAAACCTTTCGGATAACCAAATGGTTGTCATCATCCAGAAAGAAAAGACTTAATAAAAATGGAACAATTGAGTGTCATCTTCCACGAATTAGTGTTTTAGGTGTCAGTGGTTGGGGTACATCTTTAAGATCAATTATATTGAACTCCTGATGGTGTCGAATGATACAAAAACAAGTTGAAGGTTTACTTGCTCGACGCTCGCGACGATCACATGTAGTGTCTAACTGTGCCTTAGCAGTCTCAAAACCCGTGTGCGGTGACTTCTGAATGAGGAGAAGAAGAACGCAACAGTCTAGCCAACCATCAATAGTTGCAACTGATTGTGGGTTTCATAGCATATCGAATTGGTTTAAGAAACCTCCTGTAATCTGTTATTTGAAATATTTTGCATATAAAACAGCCACAGTCTTAGAAACTTACAGACTAAAAGTTTGCATCAAATTGGCTGATGATTAACTTCAAAATTTAGGATCAGATTTTCATTTCACAGGAAACAAGTTTGAATTAAACTAATATAAGCTAAGATAGACAATAAAATGCTTACAACTTCAACTTTCAAGAGCCATCTAGTCTGAATGTCTCACAACCTTTTCCATATTCAGCTCCAAGCCTCCAATTTCTAAAAAATGCAATTTTGTTAAAAAGCAACAATCAAAATCAAACCCTAGAAAGCCGATTCCACAATTGACCCATAATTTAATAAAATTATCGTAAGAAGTGAACAAAATTTCAATAGGGCTTTATATTGGATACAAAAAATCTTACCTCTTTGATAGGGTTAAACCCTAAAAGAGGAGAACTAGGAGAATATTTGGAGAAGATAGGAGAATTTCAAACTTCAAATCTGATTTCTTTTCCTTCATATTACTACGTACATAAATAAGTAAATAACCCAAACAATTACGTTAGACTCCCTAAACTACTAATAATTAGTAAAATACCCCTAAACTATTATTCTTCACGTAACAATACTTCCCCCTTAAAAGATTCTTGACCTCAAGAATCACAAAATAGAGAAAAAAAAAATGCAGCATCCATGAGTTCTTTTGGGTCGACTCATTCCAGGGTGGACGCCATTCGGTCCTTCCGATTGCAATCGGAGAAATCCTAGCGATGCGCCATGGTGGGCGCCAATCATTTACGGAACTCGCCTTTGCCTTTAAACAGGCACCAAAAAGATTGTTGTTAAGAACGTCAATTATATCATCATCTGGAAGGGTATCAAACTTCCTACCATATTTGACATGAAGACCTTGACGAACAGGAACCGCATCACTGTTCGGAACCAGTAGGCCAGCCTTAACAACATTGTATAGTCTAGTTTTGGGTTCTTCACAAGCGCCATTAGCAAGGATTATGCAAAGTGTGTCTCTATGTTTTCTTCCTTTATGAAGAACGGTGTCTTCATTGAAGGGCTGGAGCTTTTTCACTGTCTCATGTAGTGCAACAATGGAATTATCATTGTTAATATTTTCATCAACAACAATTATGTCTTCTGTCTTCCGAGTACCCGTCCGCGAATCATCGCTAAACAACCCTTTATCAGGGCCGCCTCCACCGCCGCTGAAGCCGCCTCCGCCGCCGCTAAAAGTGCCACCGCTTGAATGCTCCTTGAGTGCTCGTAAGATCTCTTCTTGTTGTTTCATCGACTGTTCTTGTTGTTTCAACATGGCGGCTAGGGTTTCTTGGAGATTTGAGATTGCCTTGCCATGTTCCTTGAGAGTGCTGTCAATTTCTTGATTGCGAGGGTTAGTCATGGTAATCGAAAGTAATTCCGACCAGAGATCGGAACGGCTCTGATACCCTTGATAGGGTTAAACCCTAAAAGAGAAGAACTAGGAGAATATTTGGAGAAGATAGGAGAATTTCAAACTTCAAATCTGATTTCTTTTCCTTCATATTATGTACATAAATAAGTAAATAACCCAAACAATTACATTAGACTCCCTAAACTACTAATAATTAGTAAAATACCCCTAAACTATTATTCTTCACGTAACACCAAGGTTTGTTGAATTCAGGATCACCAAAACCATAACAAATCAACACACAAACATTATCATGATTTCTCTTCTTGTTAAACTGTTTATATGTGATCTTAATTACACCAAACATCATCACATTTATGACTTTCTTCTTGTCAATTTCCTTTTTAAACGTAATAGCATTTAAAAACGTATAGCTCAGTTCAAGTGTCGTGTTAACTATCAGAAGGATGATAATTCTTACATTCACATTAGCACTTTACAAAACATTATAAAAACACAAAACCTACATCGGATCTGACATAAATACATTCGAAAAGAGTAACAAAGTTGTTTAAAAAACTAAAAAGATATAAAATTTAACAGCTTATAAACATAAACTACTAAAATAACAAACAAAAACGATAGATAGGGTAAAAATGGTACCAATCAGGCCCCAACCAAGCCTTATGTCATCGTCTTCCACCCACAACCACTATCTTTGAGGAACCCAACACATATCTGAAAGTATTACACAGATCCGACTCAAATAACTGTAGGTGCAATATGTCTGTAGCTTCCGTCTGTATCGAGTCTATATTTTGTCCTGTATGTGTCATTGTAAAGTTTTGTTTGTATGTTATATTATAATTAGGAGAAACGGAACGAAATCGTAAGTTGTAAAGGTCATCCGATCGGATGGCATGTGTCATCCGGACAGATGATCGTCTGGTCGGATGACCTTCCAATCGGGCGACATAAGTTCTCCCAGCTACTTCGCCTATAAATAGAGACTAGGGGTTCATTTGTGAGAAGTCGCTTGTTTTGTCTCTGAGGCGGAGCTCTGTCCAACTCTCACCGGAACCTTGTATTTTCACAACTTTGAATGAGAATGGCTGCTTTAATCGTTAATTTCATCGTTGATTCTTCTTTGACATGGTATATGGATTCCGCACTTCTACAGTGATCGATCCGACCTGAGTTGTTCAATCCAGAGTCGATTCAACCGATTCTCATAAGTGGTATCAGAGCCTGGAGGTCGGATTCGGAGAGGATTACATCGATTTCACGAAGATTTTGACCAATTACAGCCGATTACAGCTGATTTCACCGAAGATTTTATCTGATTCTTCATCTACTTCTCTATTTCTATCAGTGTTCTACTTTTTTTCATCCTAAACTGCTAAAAATCTAAAATTGACATAAAATTCACGGTTAAAATGGACTGAAATTGACATATAGTGTTCACAATCTGTTATAGATCAATCCTACAAATTTTCATGGCAAAATTCGAACTAAAACACACTTAAATCGATAAAAAACCATGAACTTTGTGAAGAACATTGCTGACGTCACTCATCCGATCGGATTGCATTGTTATTGATAGTTGTTACTTGCTGACGTCATACTCATCCGATCAGATTGTCATCCGACCGGATCAGTATTTTGTTGTTTGTAAAAGTTCAAGTTCAACCAGCGGATTACCATCCGATCAGATTGTCATCCGACCGGACGGCCATTCGTCACTTGACACTTTTGATACTTGTTTCATTGAGGTGATCCGTCCGGACAGTCATTCGGACGAATTACCATCCGATCAACTGTTGTTGTTGTGTTTTCAAGTTTGACCAAGTTTGACTTTTTCATGTACAAAAATCATGGGTGACGAGTTCATGAATCCGTTTGGTGATTTCTTTGCATACAATAGCAGTGGAGCTACTTCATCCGACACAAACCCCAAAACTACTACTAAGGCAATATCTGATTCGCTAAGTGTCAACAATGCGTATGGCACTTATAACAAACCACCAAAACTTATGGCGATAGAGGATTACAATCGCTGGTCAAAGCGGTTTGATGGATGGTTGAGAGCATTCGCTTATGACAGTTAGAAATGTCTCAAGAATGGATACACTGCTTCAAGAGCAGACTATGAGAATCTAGAAGATACTGAGCAAGAAGAGTTTGTATCCGAACAAAAGGCCATTGCCCTGCTACACCAATCTGTTAGAGACGATATCATCTCGTTGATTGGTTACAACAATTCAAAGGATTTGTGGGAGAAACTGGAGTAGAAATGTATTGGGGGTGAAGAGATAGTGAAAAACAAAAAATCTTTGTTAAAAAAGGAGTTCGATTTATTTACTTGTATGAAAAATGAGAATGTACGCCAAATGATCGAAAGATTCTGTCATTTAAAGGCAGAATTAGCAAGATTTGGAATCAAGAAAGATGAGGAAGAGTTGGTTGATAAGATGTTTGAGGCGTTGCCGAATGAACAAGATTGGCAGTACTTTGGTTTAGTACTCAAGAACACAAAGCTGATGGCAGAAATGACACTAAACTGGTTGATTGAACGACTTGAAGGGCACGAGTTGGATATCAAGAAGATGAATAAAGTAAGCAACACACAGTATCAACAAAATGTTGATCTATATTATAGAGGCAGCATGATTTCTAAAGCTACATCACAAAAAACTGCTTTCTGTGCCGAAAGCTCAAACACTGCCGCACAAGAGAAGTCTAACAGTGGATCTTCATCAAGCAGCTCCGGGTATCATGGTACTGGTTCTAGTGCACCTACATCATCTACATCAAACACTCAGCAACCTCAAAGTGTTTCAAACTCCAACGTATTCCAATGCAACATAACCGTCAATCTTAACAATGCACAGAACTTCAATGAAGAAACGGCTAAGCAGAAAATGGTGTTTCTCGCATCAGTTCTAGAATCCTATGAGAACCTAGTCGCCGGGAAGATTGGCAACACCAATCTCACCAAAGAAGATTACGATCAATTTGATTCAGAAGAGATGAAACTTATTGACATTCGCTGGTGTATGGCTAGCGTAATTCGCCGAGCTCAGATATTCATAGAGATTACAGGGCGAAACTCAACTGGAGGACCTTCTACAAAGTTAGGTTTCGACAAGTCGAAGGTGACTTGTTTTAAATGCAAACAAAAGGGTCACTTGAAAAGAGAATGTCGGAATTCTGCTGCTGACGAGACTGCAAACCCGTTCCAAGTCGATTACTACAGAAAGGCAGTCTATCATCGAAATCGTGAGGAGCCACCAAAAATGAAGCAAATTGATGACAATCCGAAAGAAAAGTCAAGAGCGTTGGCGGTGATCCAAGACGATGAGGGGTTTAACTGGAGTGAATTTCTTCCTAAGGAGGATGTTGTCGGTTATGCATTTATGGCATAAGTTGAAGCACCACCAACAGCACCACCAACTTCAACATACAACTGAGAAAGAAGTTTGGCATCAATAAAGAAGAAGGATCTACAATGCTTACAAAGAAGCTAAAAAGGCGAAAAGATGGGATCCAGACCGAGAGTGTTACTTGGACCCAAAGGGAAACATTTGTGTTGATCCATCAACCATTGATTTTGAAGCTCTTGTTAAATCAATCCCGTCAGTAGAAGAATGAAGGTGTAAGGTCCCAAAAACCTCATAAAAAGGATTTGAGACCATACCACAAACCAATCTTTTAACCTTTTGACCTTGCGCGGCCGCGCATTGGTCTTACAAGAGGAAGAAGTAATCAGGGATCTATAATCGCGCGCCCAAAGGAAAACATAAATCCTTGCGCCTTCCCCCATTAGCAAAGGATAAAAATCCTGAGATCAATACTTCCGCCCAAATATCCAGACTTGGATATCATTTTACCCAGACTTGGGATTTATTCGTCTGTGTCCACACAGCAAGGTGTCACACCAGATTACAGCAGTAATCTTCTAGAAAGAAATACAATCGTGCACCACCCAGACGGTTATAACCGTCTGGACACGTGTCATTACCACAGGCACCCCTGAAATCACAACGAAGGCATGCAATTGGAGAATAATCTCCACTTAATCACTTTCCACATGGCAACTCCCCAGCCATAGATCAAACCACGATCCGTGTGCATTCACATCGGATCGAGACAACTTGACGTCTGATCAAAGAACTTAACGGAAGAAAATATAACCGCTACGGCGTTAGCATCTTTCGTCATCTTTTCAATAACAGGTTTTCCCTCCCAAACTCCCGGTTATAAATACGAGAATTGTTCAGGTATGAAGACAAGTCACACTCACTTCTCAAATACTTTCTCTTCTCCATTACCGATACTTATTCTCACACCGGAGTCGGGTCAAGGAGAGAACCCCCTTCTCCCCTTGGCGAGGCTAACGGTGCTCTCTTTTGCAGAATCACCGGAGAAGAAGATCAGCTGCAACTGAATCAACCGAGAGAGAGCTAACCCTTTTATGCGGATTCAAACCCCCTAGATATTTCGGTTCCGACCATTTATCTAGTGTTTCTTCATTGGCGCCCACCGATTCCTCTGTCTTATTAGTTTTCATCTCGTTTCGATTCAGTTCTTTTCATTCTCTGTTTTCACATGGCAGAGAATTCATTGTCTCACCCATCAGGTCCTCGATCTGAGTTCAAGGGTTCTACAACCCAAAATACCCAGGTTAACGGAATCATGGGAATCGGTACAAATAATAATCACTCAGACGAAAAGGGCTCCTCAGATCAACTCATAGAGAGAGCTCCAGAATACTGGATCGGCAGATTCCAGATAGCTTTGACCCAAATTTTCACACAGATTATCAGACCTGAGTCCCCAAACGTCAGATCTGGTATTCGGCAAAAAAAAAAGCAACAACAGTCATTCAGGAGAAATTACTTCCCTAATGCAAACGGGAGATCATAACCGTTCAGATCTATTTATGGAGAAAACTCCAGAGTACTGGTTCAACAGATTCCAGATCGCCATGAACCAAATTTTACACAACACTCCAGATTTGGGGGTTTCATATAAATTCTATGTTCAACAAGCTGCAGATCTGAGATCGCACAACGCATAACTTCCGGAGCTTTGCTTCTTAAGGCTATAAGCCTTGACTAATACGGTTTTCGTCAAAACCTAGGTACTACAAATTCCTCTGAAAGATCCTTTTGTTTTTTCCTTAAACAAAATGAGGGAAAGAGAACAAATCCCAGAATTCTTTTACATAACGTGAACACCTTCTAAGTATACACTAAACAGTTAGTGCTATCACTTATAAACATTTAAACTGGCACTTATGCTAATCCAAGTGCCATGACTTTTCAACATGAAAATGTTACAACCTGACACTTATCTAAGCTATAACGGATATATATGCACAAGCATTTATATTGACTAGCATAATTAGCGCGTCTATATCTGTACAACTGGTACTTAAAATTTGATGGATGAAAGAAATCATTAAAAAAGACATACGCCATCTTTTCAAGATGATTGGAACAATATACATACTATTGTTGCGGTATAATACCACCGATTGAAAAATCACATCAAAAACTTTGGTAAAACTAATACTCCTTATTTAAGGATACGAGCATCTCAGTCTCCATACGAGTCGGATGCTCCACATACAAGCATGTAAGTCGCCATACGCGCATGCTTCTTTACATTTGAGCACGTAAGTCACCATCCGCGCTTGCTCCCTTACATACAAGCACGTAAGTCGCCATACGCGCATGCTTCTTTACATTTGAGCACATAAGACGCCATCCGCGCTTGCTCCTTTACATACAAGCACGTAAGTCGCCATACGCGCATGCTTCTTTACATTTAAGCACGTAAGACGCCATCCGCGCTTGCTCCTTTACATACAAGCACGTAAGTCGCCATACGCGCATGCTTCTTTACATTTGAGCACGTAAGACGCCATCCGCGCTTGCTCCTTTACATACAAGCACTTAAGTCGCCATACGCGCATGCATCTTTACATTTAAGCACGTAAGTCGCCATCCGCGCTTGCTCCTTTACATACAAGCACGTAAGTCGCCATACGCGCATGCTTCTTTACATTTAAGCACGTAAGTCGCCATCCGCGCTTGCTCCTTTACATACAAGCAAGTAAGTCGCCATACGCGCATGCTTCTTTACGTTTGAGCACGTAAGTCGCCATCCGCATACAAGCACGTCAGTCACCATCCGCGCTTGCTCCTTTACAAACACGTAAGTTGCCATCCGCGCATACTCCTTTAAGTTGCTATACGTGCATACTCCTTTGCTTAAAAGCAGACACAACCCTGACAATCCATGGAAATACAAATGGCAACTATTGCAACCAGTCAACGAGCACCAAGTTTTCACGATGAACAATCGCGTACTGTTCACATTCCTAAAGAATTGACGGAACTCTAGTTCCACGCACCTGGAACGCGCAACAGCTGCGCAGGTGTTACATGTAGGTCAAATCATTCACAAGCAATGTATTTCCTATTTACCCTTGTATTACAAGCCTCACGTGCTATCAATACAAACGCTATTTCTATACTTGTTACTGTTTGTTACAAATTGCATGAAATTCTTTTGGTTTACGCGAAAACGGAATGACAAATATTGTACAACTCATGAACAGTCTGAGAAAAAAGCGCAACAAACGCGCAGATTCTGACAAAAGTTCACACATGAGCACAATGCCATCTCTAAATTCGCTCTACCTGATCAAAACAATTAAAGCACATGCGACATATTGTAATCCAAACATGCAAGAACGTACAAGCACGGAAGTGCATCAAAATATACATTACCCAGTGTAACATAAAACACTTCCTAACAAAGATCATGACAATGATCTTTGGAAGTTTTTAGTACCAAAAGCTAAGAATATATACAATAATCACACCAGTGATCTTCAAAAAAGAGGTTTGTGTTAACAGACTAACACAAACGTCAAAAGAAGGGATACTCCCAAACTTAATCAACTGCAAGATCATCTTTAACATCCACTTTCTCCGGAGGTTTTTTCCGACGTCGATACACCAACCGACACTCTCCCGCCCGGATCGCCGGAAAACAAGCAATCAAACCTTCCACATCCAGCACAGCAATACTATTATCAGCAACCTTCCCTTGCCGGAGAACTTTATCATCAGAACAAGCCACCATAGAAGGACCAGCAAGGACAGAGTTCTCTCCGATAGCCATCAGTGGCGGAGAACCAGCCAGTAACAAGAGAGCCTCAGCAGCCTCTCGAATCTTCAGGATATCTGAGAGCCGTTGGGAACGAACGGTACGTTTTCCCTTCATTTTTCTCCAAAATAAGAGGATGAAATAAACACCCTACAAATATATAAAGGGGATAACACCCCGGAGAAAGGGAAACTGGATCGTTATGATTAACAGTCAGAAAGATATCACATCCAAGCGGCGCTACTGGAACAGGAGTCATATCCTCATTAATAAAGCCTGACAAAGCGCCACTACAAATCCCAAGAGAGAAGAAAAATGCACACTCTTACTGACAGATGACGTCATCACACGTCAATACATGAGTACAATTTCCCCTTAAAAGCTTTTTTAGCAACATTCAATCTTCTCACAGAAGATTTTCTTATTTCTCGCGCCCAAAAACATTTCCCTCTCATAAGTCCAGTGCTCCACTTATTTGCATAAGTACAACACTAGACTGGGGGGACTTGAAGGGGTAAGGTCCCAAAAACCTCATAAAAAGGATTTGAGACCATACCACAAACCAATCTTTTAACCTTTTGACCTTGCGCGGCCGCGCATTGGTCTTACAAGAGGAAGAAGTAATCAGCGATCTATAATCGCGCGCCCAAAGGAAAACATAAATCCTTGCGCCTTCCCCCATTAGCAAAGGATAAAAATCCTGAGATCAATACTTCCGCCCAAATATCCAGACTTGGATATCATTTTACCCAGACTTGGGATTTATTCGTCTGTGTCCACACAGCAAGGTGTCACACCAGATTACAGCAGTAATCTTCTAGAAAGAAATACAATCGTGCACCACCCAGACGGTTATAACCGTCTGGACACGTGTCATTACCACAGGCACCCCTGAAATCACAACGAAGGCATGCAATTGGAGAATAATCTCCACTTAATCACTTTCCACGTGGCAACTCCCCAGCCATAGATCAAACCACGATCCGTGTGCATTCACATCGGATCGAGACAACTTGACGTCTGATCAAAGAACTTAACGGAAGAAAATATAACCGCTACGGTGTTAGCATCTTTCGTCATCTTTTCAATAACAGGTTTTCCCTCCCAAACTCCCGGTTATAAATACGAGAATTGTTCAGGTATGAAGACAAGTCACACTCACTTCTCAAATACTTTCTCTTCTCCATTACCGATACTTATTCTCACACCGGAGTCGGGTCAAGGAGAGAACCCCCTTCTCCCCTTGGCGAGGCTAACGGTGCTCTCTTTTGCAGAATCACCGGAGAAGAAGATCAGCTGCAACTGAATCAACCGAAAGAGAGCTAACCCTTTTATGCGGATTCAAACCCCCTAGATATTTCGGTTCCGACCATTTATCTAGTGTTTCTTCAAAGAACAAATCAAGATAGATGCAGCAAACAGAGCTGAGAGAGAGAGACTGAAACAGGAGAGATATGAGCCATATCTGAGATCTAAGGAACCAAAGAAAGTGGACGAAGGGATTATCAACGTTGAGAAAGAGATAACAGCCGAAAACTTGACCAAGATGGCAGATCAAGTCTTGATGGCGAAGGCACTTGAGGTAGATTCCAAGTCTGCTTCTAAGCCTAAGTCATCAGAAAAGGTCAGTTCTAGCGGTTCAGATAATGAACCAGGTAAAGCTGAAAATGCTAAATCTGAAAGTGTTTGCAGAGGTTGCATGCGAGAGTGCAAAGTCTGCAACACACATGAATATCTCTCAAGAACGAGAATCCAGGAGCTAACAGATAAAACTGGCATTATAGACAGAGAAGTGATTGGTCGAGATAAACCGATAAAAGGTTCAACTGAAAGAATCAAAGAATTAACTGAAAAATTGAAACTGGTAAAAATGATGTTGAACGATTTCGCAAAGAAAATGAAAAACTGATGCTCGAAAACAGAAAAATTTCTGAAAATTTTGACAAACTGAAAAGATCAATAAAAGATTCAGATGAACGCAACTCAAAAACTCATAAAGAAAACACTCATTTATTAGGAGTTCTTCAAGCTAAAGAAAAACTGATAAATCAGTAACTGGATGAGATTGCGAATCTTAAGCTTCAATTTCAGGAAGCTAAAATTGAGAATGAGAGAATCAACCTGAAGCTGAAAAGCTATTCCTCTGCCAACTTTGTTCTTCAGCATATAGTTCCCAAACCAATTGGGAAGAACAAAGCTGGTGAAGATGTTTATTCAGATGGAACAGGGGTGGGGTATCACAAGGTTCCACCACCCATGTGCAATAATTTCATGAAGAAACAATCGGGTTTGGTTAACGAATCTGAATCAAGTGATAAAACTGATGTGGAAAAACTACTAGAAAACATTAATGTCATGTTCAATTCACAAACCGATGAAGATAGCATTGAATCTGAGGTTGTGAAGAATGTTTTTGAAAAAGTGTTAAAATCTCACAGTGATTTCACAGTTGAGGATGATGAATGTTTCTTAAACAATTACATCCCAAAACCTAAGTCCCAGAACAACTCAAATGATGAACCGACTCTTGTCATGTACAAGATGAATGGTTCAGATAAGTTGTACTCGGACCATGAGTTTCCGATCGAAAATGTTAATGTGGATAAACTGAAAAAGGTTTTCAAATTAGTTGAGATTGATGTTTCTGAAGTCGAAGGTTTGACAAGTTCTAAGAGGTTTTTGAACTTTCAACGTGATAAATCTTACTACAACAAACCAAGTGCACTACCACGTTTTCATAAAAACAACCGAAACAAAGGGTCTAGTGGGCATCAGGGTGGTAAGAATCACCAGAAAAAGAACTTTCAGAAACAAAAATTTGTGGAAAAGAAAACATTTGTGAAGAGTTCAAGCTCATTGTCCAAAAGAGAATCGGAAATTTTCTCAAAAACAAATGAAGAGTTCTTTGCTAAAAAGGGCTCACAAACGCAGACTGATGGTCAAAATAGGGTCGTCGATACCCGAACTTGCTTCAAATGCAACCAAATTGGTCACATTGCATGAAAATGTACCAATCAGAAACCCAAGTCTGTGGTTGTTGAGAACCCAAAGAAATCAAATGATGTCAAAGGCAAAGCGCCTATGTTTGTTGAAAGGAAGATTTCAAAATCTGAAAATGTTAAAACCAAATCTAAACCTGTTAAACAACCGGTAAAGAAAAATGGTGAATTTTACAAACGGTTTGCTCCTCCACAACAAACATGGATGCCAAAATCACAAGTCAAGACATCGAATGAAGCAAAACCAAAGGTTCAGTCAAAACAAACGTCTTCAACCAAACCGGTTAAGATGAATGTACCTTTGGATTTATATAAGAAGCTTGAAAACTTCTTTGACCCCACCGGGCAAGAAGTATGTTCCAAAGAAGGTTCAACCATCTGGTCAACCTAAAAATGATGATTTTTTTCTATACAAAGAGGTTGAGGTTGAAACCGAAAAGAATTTGGAAATGAACGACAAAAACTTCCCACCACTTTACACAACAAAAACTCACATTAACGTCGAGCTACCCGAGTCAAAGGAGGCTTGGGTTGCTTCAACTTCTAACTAAGTTGCATGTGAATTGTGCAGGAGCTCCCAAGATCTATTTCAAAGTGGATTATGGATAGTGGAGCGTCCCGGCACATGACAGGGCGGAAGACCCTACTGTATGACGTTAGAGGTTTTAATGGTGGTTATGTTGGTTTCGCCGGAAACCAAGGTAGTCGAATTATCGAGAGGGCACGTTATCTGACGGTGTCGTTACATTCGAACAAGTCAACTACATACCAGAACTGGAGAACAATTTACTCAGCATTTCTCAAATTTGTGACAGGATATACACAACGCATTTTACCGACAAGGAGTGTCTGATTCTGAAGCCGGGGTTTGTTATACCCAAGGAGTGGATCATCATGCGAGCACCGAGGGTTAATGATCTGTACGTGCTAGACATGAGTGTTGCTACAACTACTATGGGTCATCCTCAGTGTTTCGTATTGAAAGCTACCGAGAAGGAGTCAGTGCTGTGGCATCGGAAAATGGGCCACATCCACCTGCGAAAGATGAATCACCTGGTTCATAATGATCTTGTCAAAGATGTGAATCTGAAGAGTTTCCATTTGGAGGGAGAATGTATAAGCTGTTTGAAAGGAAAGCAACACAAGAAATCTCATCCCAGAAAAATGGAGAACTCAATCTTGAGGCCACTTGAAAGACTTCACGCGGATCTCTTTGCTCCTGTGAACGTAAAAAGCATTACTGGAGATCTTTACTGCCTAGTGGTTACTGATGACTACTCGAGATTTTCGTGGGTGATGTTCTTGAAGTCGAAAGATGAAACATTCGAGAGTTTGCTGAAATTGTTCAGAAAGATAGAGAACTTGTACCAGTCCCGCATATGTCATTTACGAAGTGATAATGGTACCGAGTTCAAAAACAACAAAATGGAAGAATTCTGTGATAGAAGAGGTATACTGAAAGAATTCAGTGCGCCGTACACTCCACAGCAGAATGGAGTTGCAGAAAGGAAAAATCGGACGCTGATAGAAACGGCACGAATGATGTTAGCTTATGCAAAACTTCCTATCAACTGGGGAGAAACTGTATATGCCGCTTGCTATACTCTCAATCGGGTTTTAACTACGAAGACGTATAACAAAACGTGTTTTGAGCTCCTCAACAAACGAAAGCCTAACTTGGAATACCTAGAGTCGTTCGGGTCACCCTACACAGTTCTAGATCCTAATGGAAAGTTTGGTGCTAAGAATTTGGAAGGAATCTTCGTGGGCTATTCTAGTCCACTTAGACGGGTTTTTGTTCCAAGTCTTGGGAGGATCATTGAAGCTCAACACGTGGAAAGTCAAGGATACACTATGCCTCCACAAAAACCAGCAGACTCATGGCGATTCGATTATGATACATTATGGGAGTCATTCGACTTACCGGAAGAGCCAGAGTTTATGGATCAAATAAATCTATTTCGGGAATATGAAGCTTCCCAGAATAGATTGCCAGCAAAGTCTTCAAAGCGTCAACAAATTTCCAATGATCATGAAGCTGGTCCCAGTCACAGTGGTCAAAGTGATGATTTGCAGCAAACTCATACTTCAGAACAAGAGCCTGCTCCAGAAAATCAGACGGCAGTTGATGATGATTCAGAATCTGATTCGGATAGCCCGACCTTTGATCGAGGTGATTCAGAATCTGAGGGGGAGCAGATCCAATCTTCAGACCAGACAGTTCAAGTTGATGAACTAGTTGCGGATCAGAATGTCACGAATTTGGAAAGTTAGGTGAACGTTCCCGGTGAAGTTATGCCAGGACTCTGTCTTATCACCCCGAGGAGTTGATAATTGGAGAATTACAATTAGGAGTTTGAACGAGAAGTCAAATCGATCATGGCTTTACATGCTTTTATTCTAAAGTTGCTCCATTACAAACTGATTTCTCACTCAGTTGCTTTATCTCACAGATTGAACCACGAACATACAAAGAAGCACTGACGGAAGAATCATGGGTTAATGCGATGCAAGAGGAGCTAGGTCAATTTGAAAAAAATCAGAGTTTGGAAGCTTGTCGACCTACCTGATGGGCACAGAAAGATAAACACCAAGTGGGTGTTCAAATGCAAGAGAGACGATCGAGGAGTGATAGTGCGAAATAAAGCTCGCCTAGTCGTTCAGGGTTTTAGTCAGCAAGACGGGATAGACTTCACAGAAGTTTACACTCCAGTTGCCAGACTCGAGGCCATCAGAATCTTTCTAGCATTCGCTTCATGGAAAGGGTTTAAAGTTTACGAGTTAGATGTCAAGGCGGCGTTTCTATACGGCAAGGTGAAAGAGGAGGTTTACGTCGGTCAGCCACCGGGCTTTACCAATCTGATTCACAAAGACAAAGTCTACCTCTTGGACAAAGCTCTATATGGATTGCATCAGGCCCCGAGAGCCTGGTATGGGATGCTCTCTCAACATTTGCTTTCCAACGGCTTTATCCGAGGCAAGGTGGACGCCACTCTTTTCACAAAGGAGGTCGCTGGACATCTACTGATCGTTCAGATTTATGTTGATGATATAATTTTCGGGTCCACGAACGAGGAACTCTACAAAGAATTCGAACAAGTGATGAAGGAGAAGTTCGAGATGTCTTCAATGGGTGAGATGAAGTTTTTTCTTGGGCTTCTAGTCGATCAAATGTCGGAAGGAACCTTCAAACATCAAACGAAATATGTCTACGATGTTCTGGAGAAATTTAGGATGTCAGAGACTGCACCAATGTCCACCCCGTTAGCAACTAATCACGGTATAAACCCTGATCTCAACTGAGAGAAGGTCGACGAGACGCTATACCATTCGATGATTGGTTCGCTGATGTACCTCACTGCATCTCAACCCGACATAATGTACTCGACATGCCTCGTGGCCCGTTATCAGTCGAGTCCTAGAGCCTCACACATGTCTATCGTCAAGAGGATTCTACGCTACCTGAGAGGAACCCCAAGCCTGGGGTTGTGGTATCCCAAAGACGGTGATTTCAAACTTGAAGGATTCTCAGACTCAGATTTCGGATGCTATAAGCTTAATGCAAAGTCAACAACTGCAAGATGCCAATTCTTCGGACCACGCCTGGTCACTTGTCAGTGTAAGAAGCAGACCACCGTTGCTCTTTCAACGTGTGAAGTAGAATATGTCTCATCCAGCAGCTGCTGCTCGCAGATTCTGTGGATCCAACAGCAAATGCGAGATTACGGTTTGCAATTTCTTACGTCTCCTATTTTTGTTGACAACGAGGCAGTAATCAACATAACAAAAAACCCGGTACATCACGCTAAAACTAAACACATCGAAATTCGACATCACTTCATCCGTGATTGCTACGAGAAGAAGTTGATTCGAATTGAAAAGATCCACAACGACGAACAAAAGGCAGATTTACATAATAAACCATTCGATAAGTCACGTTTTCAATACTTGTTAAAACTGAATGGTATGAAACTTTTGTCGTCAGGGGGAGCTATAGTTGGCGTTGATGAAAAACCTATAGCATAGGACGTCGAGAAGCAATCTGCTATGGTTCGTGGCATTTTTAGTTGTTTTGGCATTTAGGGGGAGATAGTGTATATTAGAAAATACAAAAACATTAAAAAATGCAAAAATACAAAAACAATAGAAAATTTTCAAAATGAAAAAAATAGAAAACCCAAAAAGAGTTTGTGTAAAAAGAGGAAATGATAGTACATTAGCTAGATTGTCAAGGTACGCTAAAGAATTGTAATGATTTAAAGCGTTAAACGGTCTCACTGATGATATGTCGATAGGTTTTTGCACATTTAGTAGACTTTTTCGGGATATAAACATAAAAATCATATCTTACTTATTTCGTGGGGAACATCTCTCGGATATATAGGTAACCCTTGAAATCTTGTTTGAAAGATTACCTGTTTCTGACATACTAGGTCTATATACTTAGTGATATCTGGGGTATTATACCAGGACTTTTGATTTTGCGGAAGCAATAGCCTAGTCCTCGTATAATACTTTACGTGCTTTAATGCTTAAAGCCTCCCCTCAGCATAAAAATTGATAAACATTGAAAGATGTGAATCAAGTGCTGTTGTAAGAGAAGATCCCTAAGTGGGACACACCTTAAAGACGAGCCATCATCTCTTTGTCTGAACGGAAGTTCTAACCTGAGCTCTCATGGTCTCGCACTACCCCAATACAGATATCATTATAGTATGTTCACCTGTAAGACTGAATATGGGGAATCTGGATACGAGAGTATATTCTGAGGTGGGACACGCGAATAAGTTAAGTTCTTAATTCACCTAATACATATCTTGAATTAGTTGAAGTTTGTGTAAGAATTTAAAATGGATCAGTATATCGACAATCTAGGTTAAATGTTTAAAACTTAGTGTGAAATAAAGCTCAACTGTACCCGTGACTCGTCGGTAGCTGATATGATCCTCTAACACGCTCAACAAAAATATGTTTGTAAATAGTTTACTGTTATTCCTTTTAGCTTAAAACCCAAAAAGATTTTCAGTGTGTTTTAGCATAAACTTTCTTAAAATCCAAAAAGATTTCATTTCTGCTTTATTTTAGACAAACCATTATGGAAAGCTGATCTTCGAAATCTTGCATGCGATGCAGAATTTTTTTGACTGAACGACTGGGTTGGGAGCTAATCAAAATAGTCGGGAATCTCAAAAGTCAAACAAGTTCATTAATTTGACACTTATACATATCAGAAAAAGTAAAAAATTTTGAACAAAATGTCAGTTGGTTCGTATTGGGTCAACCAAGGTCATTAACTTGGACTTGGTAGGCAAATTAAGTAACCAGGGTCATTAACTTGGACCTGGGTACTTGAGTGGATGTCTAAAACTGACCAAAAATGATAAAATTTGAAAATTTGAAAAAGTTAGAAATTTTGAACAAAGTTGAGATGATTGGACGACCATCCGATCGGATGACCATCCGAGTGGTGGTCAGCCTATATAAGGCAGTCAACTGATGGTCAATGTCATTCGCTCGAACCATCATCCGTCACACACTTACATTTTCTCTCAACTGTTCTTGATTCTTGATCACATTCTTGCCATTCCAGTCACATAGGATTGTTGGTTAACACATCACTCACTATGGGAAAGGTAAGTATCTCAATTTTCACCATTAAATTTCTTGAATTTGATGATTATGTATGCCGACGGTTTGAACGGAGGGTTTAACTTAGATCTAGGCTTGATTAGGCTTTGTTTGTAGAAACTGAACTTAGATCTTAGTCAACCGGCCTTAGATTCATAGATTCACCGAACCAATTTCATCAATAACACATTGAATTTGAACTTAGAATGATTTTATAGTGTCGGCTGCCGAGATGGTTTTTCTCAAATTAAACCCAAATTAGGAAGTTTTGATAGGAATTGAACATAGCGTTTTGATCATCGGCGAATTCTTTAAGAGAAAATGTGTTCAATTTTGAAAAAAATTTAAAAAATTTGTTCTTGACATGTTGACATTCAAACTGTTCTTGTTGCTTGATCGAACGGTAATCCGATCGGATGACCATCCGATTGACGGCCATCCGATCCATTGCATTTCAATGTTTGAATGATTCTTAGTGTTTGTCTGCTTGAATGTTGTTGACTATTCAAAGTGTTCTTAATAAGATTGATCGAATGATCATTCGATCGGAAGACCATCGATGCTCTGATACCAAACTGTCACGCCCTGACTTTTGCGGAAGCATGATTATGTGTGACTTGCTTAATATCATTGCATTCAACCATAACAAACAACTATATGATAAAACACAAGATGTTCATCCATTACTTATGTTTAAAATATCACAAACATCATTGTCTTAAAATCCCAACACAAACTTTGAATCCAAATACAAACCATGCAAATTGTTTTAGAGTTCCATAAGGACTCGACAAAAGACTTTAAATAAAACCAGGCTTTGAAAGATGTGTCTTATCTAGGATAAGACACACTATCCAAACCCTTAGACTCCGGATTACATCTTTTATTCCCATCATTACTTGAAACCTCCAAACGCCCGCCAGATCCACATTTAATTCCCTGAAATACATGTAGTTTGAAAACATCAACAAAAGTTGAGCGAGTTCATGTATTTTGTATGTGTGCATGAATAAACCTTTGAAATCATTGTAAGTATGTACGTTTTGTAAACCCTGGTATGAAAGCAAACAAGGAAAACAGATCGATTAATGGTTTGCAAGGCCATTAATATGTGTGACGTGATGCAGGAAGGCTCAAACCTAGCAGATTTTGCACCGTGCTTCCGGCTGTAAGACATAGTCACCTCATGGGCCAAACCCCGGTCCACATGGGTGGGGCTCGCTACACCCAAATAGATCTATCACTCATGTCCCTCGGTCCTACAACGAGGACTAATGGTCTTAAGCGTTGTACCCACCACTCACATGATCTAGCAGTACCTTTCCTTAGCTAACCATACCACATATAAACGTTTGTAAACAGTTTGTAACATGTACTTCACCCCCGAAGTTATAAAACTGAAAACAGTTAAAAGAAAAGGGGACATGAACTCACGGTTTTGCGTTCTTCAATCCGACTGTAACTCAAAGTTTCCTCTGGAGTACACGACTACCTACAACGTACTACGATCTATTAGACGAGTGGGTCGTGCCTTGACTTAGTATTAACTAGTGTCTTTGAGTTACGTTTCATTGTGTCTTCAATTTTATTCCAAGTTATATAATTATTTGTTAAAATAATAAATATTTTAACTTAAATTATATTCATTAAATTTCGGAATAATAGTTAAAATAATATATTTTAACTTGTTACATTTCAAGTATTTATACATGTTTATCCTTCCCAAGGATGGGTGTATTTGTATTCGTATACTTGTATATTTTTGCCAAGTATCGGTAGCGTATTCCGGTGTGTATTTATACGTACGAGAATACATATTTTTATTGCGTTTATTAAGTATCCTTATACTTAATTTTTGTATTAACTTTTCCGGAATAATATCTTTAATAAAAATACATCAATATATATTTCCAAAATATATATTTTAAGAAATATTAATTAGAAAAATTATTTATATTTTTTCCCTTTGGCAAAAGTATTTATAAATCTCATACAAGTCTCAAAAATAATACATTTCCAAGTCTAACTTAGAAAATATATATAAATCTATTTTTCTTCCAAAAATAATATATTTCAAGTTTATTTAAGAAAATACATTTTCTCCCAAAAATAATGTATTTCATGTTTGTTTGAGAAAATATATATTTTCTCCCAAAAATAATACATCTTCTAATAATTCTAAGAAAAATATATATTTTTTACTTGCCAAAAATAATATATTTTCTCCTTGTAAAAAATATGATATAATCTTGTAATAGTTGTCAAAATCATATTTTTGTTTTCTTGATGCCCAAAATATTATTTACCAAAATATACTCATGAATAAAATTTCCGGAATATTTTGTAAGTTATATCCTTTGTTCGGTTTCTCCAATATTTTGGGTATAATTTATATGTTCAATCTCTTAGAATTTTGGTAATATTTTGGATTGTAATTTTTGGTATTTTGATGAGTTATATTATTTCAAGTCCTAAAATAATATAACTAATACACATAATTATACAAATAATCACACACATGGTGACTTCTAAATATATATTTCCTAAATACATATTTAGTCACTTTTATTTATAAAAACCAACCTCCAATATAATTTTTGTAACAAAATTTATGGCAAACTTTCTATGAAAATTCATGGTTTAAAATATATTTGTAAATATTTGTTTAAAAATATTTCTCTAAGTGTTTAATTTTTAGAAAAATTTTGCCTTAGTTTCCCCTAAAAATGGAGGTTTCCATGCATTCAAGGCATATCATTTTCTTTTGTAAATCAACACAATCAACAACAAATCAATCTACACTTACCCATTTTGCCAAAAACAAGCATAAACTATTACCTCATGAACTTGAAAATTTATAAAAATGTGTAGTAACTTACTAGTGTATTTAGTAAGTCTTGTTACCCTTTAAAGTGTGGTTGTTTCATTAAAAACATCATTTTTTAAGAAATTAAATCTTCACAACTTGTAATTAATTTTTTCTAAAAATGTTTCTTCTTGGATTTTTCTTGTTAAATACATGATCCTACACTTTATTAACCACCAAAAAATGTGGTTTATTTCTTTAAGAACCAAGATTAAGTAAACTTTGTATTTTTAACTTGGTTTCTTGAAAAATCATTCTTGAAATCTTAGATTTACAAGACTTTATTCTTACTTTGATCATCACGTTACAAGAAAACAACTTATACTTTCAAGTTCATGATTTACATGAGGATGATCTATGGATCTTTAACATTTTCATCCTCTCATCTTGCTAGATTATGTTTTTAATCATTATCTAGCAAGATCATATGATGATCTACATTAATAACATGAGTAAACAACAATCAACAAGCATAACAACACATAAACATCATGAATTCTTATGATTTTAAGCTTATGTTCAAGTTTCAAGTTCAAGATTCTTAGTGTTCTTCATGATTAACAACATGTATCTTCTTCTAACCACTAAAATATGATGTAAAATGAAGAGTATGATGTTCTTACTACTAGCTCAAGGCTAGGGATGATCACTAGTTGATGAAGATGATAAATGTGGTGGTTAAAAGCACAAGAGAAAGGTCCTTTAGCTTCCAAAGGCTCCAAGCTTCCTTATATGTCTTCTAGCACCCTTGTATGTGTGTAGAATGTATGAAAGATGGAATATGATGATGATGATGTGGAGGTGGGTGTTCGGCCGAGAGGTGAAGAAGAGGAAGGAGAAGAGTTGAGTTGGTGATATGTGATGCAAATGAAGGTTATGTCTCAAGGTTAAAATTATAAACTTTCTAACTCACAATTTTCCAATGGTTCATGTGTTTTTAAAAATGAGACAAGATCTAATATAATAACAAGATATAATCTTGGTGTGGGCCCTTGTTGGCCGTTTACTAGGTGGGGGGGTCTAGATTAGGGGTTAACTAGATAGTTAGATTTCATGGTTAGAATTCAAGTATCTAGTTAGGTGTTTAGTTATTTGTATGATATATAGTGTGTTAGGATGTTCGGGGACCATAACTAGCTTGGTAATGTTAAAACAGTGCTTCTAGTGAAAATTTAGTGTTTTGGGTAGTGTCCGGTTGTTCGGTTGGTTACCGGTTCGTTAAGGTGCTAAACTATGCGGTTTAGTGAGCTTTATGTTACCTTTTGTGACAGTTTTGATTCCCGACACTTAGGAAAGCATTCAGGACCATTTACTCATATTTATGCATGATATTAAAGTATTTAAATGTTGAATTTTGCTGAATTCTGCAGAATTCTGCAGTTTATGTGAGTTTTAGGCATTTTTCGACACTTAAACTATCACTAGGAAGGCAGTTTTGTGATCCTTACTTTCCTACACACTATACTAGTGTAATACTTGGTTTCTGGCTCATTCTATGTCTCAATACAATGTCTGTCTATTTACTGAACTCCGTCAGCATTTTTCTGATTTGTCTGATAACTGTGCTGCCGGTGTTTCTTGCATCATTCGAATCAACAAAGTTTGCATGCAGTAATGATATGTCATTAAGCAATATGTGATGCACATGTATGTATCATAGCAATAACCAGAAGGCAATTCAAGTCATTAATTGTAATTCAGCATAGTCATTAAGCACTAATCATTGTTTAATAATTGTACGGATACCTGGAATTTTGACAGTTGTCACATTCTCCCCCTGTTAAGAAAATTTCGTCCTGAAATTTTAAGCTTTACTATTAGCTGCAGGGGAGTTGGGGAACAAATGCGGGTATTTTTCTTTCATGCGGTCTTCATGCTCGCAAGTAAAATCTGGGCCGTGACGTGCATTCCATCGAACCTTGACAAGCTTAACACTACTCCTCCGAGTCTTGTTAACCTTCCAATCAGTAACCTCAACGGGTTCTTTGGTAAAGTGGAGTGTGTCGTCAATGTGAACTTCATCAGCAGGGATAACCACTGTCTCTTGAGTTGGACTTTTCTTCAGGTTAGATACATGGAATGTATCATGAACACCATTGAGTTTTGCTGGTAACTCCAACTTGTATGCTACAGAACCAACCCTTTCTAGAATTTTGAACGGTCCGATATAACGTGGGTTTAACTTTCCACGCTTCCCAAAGCGTGCCACGCCTTTCCAAGGTGAGACTTTTAACAGAACCATATCACCCACTTCGAATTCCAAAGGTTTACGTCTCTGGTCCGCATAACTCTTTTGTCGATCACGAGTCGCCTTGATGCGCTCTCGGATCTGCATGATCTTATCGGTCGTCTTTTGGACCAGTTCAGGACCAACCAACTATCTATCACCTGCATCTGCCCAGCATAACGGTGATCGACCCTTGCGTCCGTAGAGAGCCTCGAACGGTGCAGCTTGAATGTTTATATGGTAGCTATTGTTATAGGAGAACCCAACCAAAGGTAGGTGAGTGTCCCAACTGCCACCCAAGTCTATTACGCAAGCACGTAGCATGTCTTGTAGCGTTTGAATCGTTCTCTCGCTTTGACCGTCCATCTGCGGGTGAAAGGTAGTACTCAGATTCAACTGAGAACCAAATGCTTCTTGAAAGGATTGCCAAATCCTTGACACAAATCTTCCATCTCTATCTGATATAATCGAGATATGCACTCCATGACGTGCGACTATCTCTCTTAGGTACAGCTCAGCTAGCTTACCTGTGTTATCCTTTTCTCTAATCGGCAAAAAAGTGCACAGACTTTGTCAATCGGTCCACGATTACCCAAATCGTATCATGACCTCTGGGAGTCTTGGGCAACTTTGTTACGAAATCCATTAAGATCTGCTCCCACTTCCACATGGGTATCTCTGGTTGTTGCAGAAGACCTGAAGGCTTCTGATACTCGGCCTTCACCTTGGCATAAGTTAAACACTTTCCAACATAAGTAGCCACATCGCCCTTAAGTCTTGGCCACCAGTAATAATCTTTCAAATCTTGTTACATCTTGTCCGATCCTGGATGGATCGAGTACCTTGATTTATGAGCTTTATAAAAAATAATATCTCTAAGACCTCCAAAAAGCGGAACCCAAATTCGTCCCATAAAATACAAAGTTCCTTCCTCATTGGGTACCAGCTTGTTCTCCATCCCACGGAGATATTCAGCCTTTAAGTTTTCTTTCTTAAGAGCTTCTCTCTGTGCAGCACGAATACGCAACGTGAGATCTGTCTGGATAATCATCTCTAAAGCCCTAACCCTTATGGGCTTGATTCTTTCTTTTCGACTCAAGGCGTCTGCCACCACATTCGCCTTTCCTGGATGATATTTGATTTCGCAATCATAATCATTTAACAGCTCTACCCAACGCCGATGTCTCATGTTAAGCTCTTTCTGGTCGAATATGTGCTGTAGGCTCTTGTGATCTGTGAAAATCGTACATCGGGTACCATACAAATAATGCCGCCAAATCTTCAAAGCAAACACCACTGCGCCTAACTCCAAATCATGCGTGGTGTAGTTCTTCTCATGAACCTTCAATTGGCACGAAGCATAAGCGATAACCTTTTGTCACTGCATTAGCACACAGCCCAATCCCTGACGCGAGGCGTCACAGTATACCACGAAGTCGTCGGTGCCTTCGGGTAGGGATAAAATAGGTGCATCGCAAAGCTTATTCTTAAGCAGCTGAAATGCTTCTTCTTGTTTATCTCCCCATTCATATTGCTTATCCTTTTGAGCAAGGGAGGTCAGCGGTTGAGCGATTTTGGAAAAATCCTCAATGAATCTGCGATAATACCCTGCTAAACCTAGAAACTGTCGGATCTCGGTTGGCGTCTTCGGAGTTTCCCAATTCTTAATTGCCTCGATCTTGGTGGGATCCACATGAATTCCATCCTTGTTTACTACGTGACCGAGGAACTGCACTTCGCGTAACCAAAACTCGCACTTCGAGAACTTAGCATAGAGCTTCTCCTTCTTAAGCAGCTCTAAAATGGCTCTAAGGTGTTGCTCATGATCTTCTTTTATCCGCGAATACATCAAAATATCATCGATAAACACAATCACAAATTTATCGAGATATGGCTTGCAAACTCGGTTCATCAAGTCCATAAACACTGCCGGCGCGTTTGTCAAACCAAACGGCATCACTAGGATCTCGTAATGTCCATAACGAGTTCTAAAGGCAATCTTCGGTATAATCTCTACTTGTATTCGCAGCTAGTGATAACCTCATCGAAGGTCGATCTTGGAGTAGTAACTTGAACCCTGAAGTTGATCGAATAGATCATCAATCCTCGGCAAAGGATACCGATTCTCGATGGTTAACTTGTTCAGCTCTCGGTAGTCAATGCACATACGAAAACTACCGTCCTTCTTCTTGACAAACATAACTGGAACTCCCCAAGGCGAGAAGCTTGGTCTAATGAATCCCTTGTCCAGAAGCTCCTGAAGCTGCGTCGACAACTCTTGCATCTCTGAAGGTGCAAGTCGATAAGGTGCTTTGGCTACAGGCGCGGCGCCTGGAACCAAGTCAATACGGAACTCGACTTGTCGTTGGGGCGGTAATACTGGAAAGTCTTCGGGGAAGACTTCGGGATATTCCATTACCACAGGGATATCTTCGAGCTTCGGGTTTTTTTGGCTTCTTTATCAACAACGTGAGTCAAGAAGGCAACACATCCCTTCCGTAAAAACTTCTGTGCCTTCAAACAACCGATAATCCGTAGAGGCGTATCCTGCTTCTCCCCATGAATAACGATCGTCTCTTCATTCGCCAATGGGATACAGATAATCTTCTCATGGCATACGATCTTAGCTCGGTTACTTGACAACCAATCCATTCCAACCACTACATCGAAGCTTCCCAATTCAACTGGCAGGAGATCTATCGAAAACTCCCGCTCTCCAAGCTCTATCACACAGCCTTTAATCACTTCACTAGCTTCCCATTAGATAGTTCTATCGAGTACGGGATATCTAACTTACTTGCAACTAACCCAAGTATATTCTTAAACTCTAGAGATACGAAGCTATAGTTGTCAACACACTAATCCTTACCATTTATTTATTCGAAAGTTGACAGATCATTTTCATATTCAAGTTGTTGATTTTGAGTTCTTATAGCGGATGCTATGGTTTGTGAAAACTCGTTGCATATTGTGACTGATTGTTTGAGAATCCATCGGTCAAAACTCCTTTGTTGCACCCCTGTTATCTAAGTTACACTAGATTCTACAACTATACATCTCGTGTCCTTTGACACCAAATGCTAAGAGCACATACCTTTTTACTATTGGATTCGTGCTGTTGTAATATATCCCTGGACTCACCTGATATGAATAAGATTTGATTCGGTTTTGTGGTTATCTACCCCAGTATTATTCATATACATACACGCATAATGTAACCCTAAGGAGTTAAGGTAGTATAAATTTCGAGGACGAAATTTTCTTAACAAGGGGAGAATGTGACAACTGTCAAATTTGCAGGTATCCGTACAATTAATTAATCTTGATTAGTGCTTAATGACTGTGCTGAATTACAATTAATGACTTAAACTGCTTTCTGATTACTGCATCATACTTACATGTGCATCACATATTTCATAATGTCACATCATCATTACATGCAACCCATATTGACATACATGATGCACAAAGCACAGTTAGCACAGTTATCGGACAAAACAGAAAATGCTGACGGGGTTCAGTACATAGACAGATAGTGTTTTGAGACCCAGTATGAGCCAGAAACCAAGTTTTACACCAGTATAGTGTGTAGGGAAGTGAGGATCACAAAACTGCTTTTCTAGGTGATAGATAAAGTGCCGGAAAGTGCCTAAAACCCACATAAAGTGCAGAATTCTGCATAATTCAGCATAATTCAGCTTTTTAACATGCTAGTTTCATGCAAAAATATGACTAAATGGTCCTGAATGCTTTCCTAAGTGTCGGGAATTAAAAGTGTCACAAAAGGGTACTTAAAGAATGTCACACCCTGGCTTTGCGGAAGCGTGGTTAATTTGGTGTGACTTCTTAATACCATAGCTTAACTATTATATGAAATAAAACCATGCAAGATCATCCATTCGATTAAGTTTTAAAAACCAAATACAATGACATTGTCTTAACGGAAACACATCCTAACGACATAAACATTGTTCAACAAACACAACATAACATAAGCATAGTTTAAGGACTGTGACTTATCCAGGAAAGAGTCACATTCCCTAAACCCAGATGACCTCGTAACTAGTGCAGCGGGAAAATGTGTCATACCGCGCCAGATCCTTTAATTCCCTGAAATACATGTAAGTTGAAAAATCAACAATAATGTTGAGCGAGTTCATGTATAAGTGAGTAAATAAACCTTTGTAAGTATAAAAATCCTGGTATGTAGCACATAAGGGAATTGAGATCACCAATGGTTTGCAAGGCCACTGATATGTGTGAAGTGCAAGTAGGGAGACTCAAACCTAGCAGATTTATGCGTCGGGCACAAAATCACCCCGAGGTCCGTTTCTAGTTTGGCCTGGGGCTGGGCTCGCTACACCCAGATAGATCTACCGCTCCTGTCCCTCGGTCCTACCATGAGGACTAATGGCCTCATGTTGCTCCTACCCACTCACATGATCTAAGTAGTAAACCTCCTTACGCTAACCATACCATGTATAAAGTACTTGTAATCAAAGTAACATGTATTTCACCCCCGTAGTTTAGAAAACTGAAAACAGTTAAGAGAAAAGGGGGACATGAACTCACAGTGGTGCGTCTCTACCAAGTATACCTCCAAATCAAGCAGCTGAGTGACGACCTACACGTACTAACTCTATTAGACGGATGGCCGTGCCTTAGCTTAAGGTTTAAGTTTTTGGGAAATAGTTAGGCAACTATTTCGTGTTTATATTTTTGTAAATACTTGGTAATTATTCTCCTTCCCAAGGATGGGGGATTTAATACATGCGTGTTCGTAATCATTCGAATTACACTATTAAGTCTCACTTAATATATTTTATTTCTAACTCCAAAATATAAATATTCTTCCCAAAAATATTATATTTTAATACATGTGATTCTCCCAAAATAATACTTAGTAATATTATTTTTACTCTAAAAATAATATTTACGTAGTTCACAAAATAATCATAAACATTTACACAAGTGATGTTGTGAAAAATATATATTTACTAAATACATATATTTATCACGTTTTATTTTGTGAAATCCCACCTCCGATATTTTGTAAATAAGTCGTGGCGAAACTTATGTTTTGAAAACAAGTCGAAAAATGTATTTCTAACACTTGTGGTGAAAATATTTCTAAGTGTTAGGTTTTTGGAAAATTTCGCCAGAGTTTCCCCTGTAACTGAAGGTGGCCACGCTTTTAAGCGTATCATTTTCTTTTATAAATCAAACCAACAATCTTCTTATTCAATCAAAACAATGTTCAAAGCATCAACTAGTCAAAATATATATAAATCGCATAAATTACATGAACTTGTGATTTATCCAAAATATGAAGTAAATCCCAATATTTTTAGTGGATCTTTATATAAATCAATCTGGTTTCGTAAAAACCCCGTTTTTAAAGAAATCCCATCTTTACAACTTCTTATCAATTTTTACAAAGATAGTTATTTTGTCGAAACTTAGTGCTACAGAAGTGTTTACACACTTGTGTGTTCTAAAAATCATTCTTGCTCATGTAAGATCCACTTTTAGAAAAATATGGTTTCTTCGACACTCGGTCCTTTGAAAATACCGTTTGTAGATCCATAGATCTACTAGTTTTAAACACTATTTCGTAAGTAAAATCATTTTTACACAAGTTCAAGTTTGATGTGTGGTAGAGTTTCATCACTTAACCCTTGTTACACTTAAACAAGCTTTATGTCATAATCCATGATCATGACCAATCCGGGTTAAACGATGATCCGAGCTACCACAACATAGATCGGGTCTAAATAACTACACAAATCAAATACTAAAAGCTGGATTGTTTATTAAAGTGCTGAGTTTTTGTGCTTAGAGCACGTTTTAGGCACATCCAGTCATTGTAACTTATTCCTAGAGACGCAGTTCTACAACCCTTGTATCCCTACACTCACCACTAGTGTAGTAAAATATTTCTGGCTCATACAGGCCTTAGAGGCAGTGTCTGCCTGATGCTGGCTTTATCAGCATGTTCAATAGGTTATCCGTTTATAGTGTTACTGTGCTTTTTGTGCATCATGTTTGTCACTAAGGTTCAGCATGTAAATAATGTAGTGACGGTAAGTAAAGTATGATGCAGGTATATGCATGTATCAGAAATCAAGTAGCAGTTCATCAGTAATTTCAAACAAGCACAGTAATTAAGCAGTAATTAATTATTAATTAAGTCGTACGGATACCTGGTTTAGTGAGGGTTGTCACAAAGAACACTAATCGGAATAGTTTGACACTTTAACGAACCGGTATCTAACCAAACAACCGGACATTACCCGAAACACCAAAATTATGCTAGAAGCACTGTTTTATTATTACTGAGCTAGTTATGATCCCCGAACACCCTAACACCCACTAAAATATCTAGTAACTAACTTAACTAACTATATACTTGGATTTGAATTACAAGATAACTAATTGGTTCAAATTTTACACTTAGACCCCCCCCCCCCCCACATGCTAGTAATCGGCCCACATGTCTAAATGGTGGATTTTATTTGATTATTTAGTAGATTGTGTCTTGTACTTTAAGAACATTAAATCCAAAGGGTAAACACTTGTTGGATAGTTATATATCTTAACCACAAGACCATTAACTATCATTCATCAACAACACTCATCACTCATCTTCCTCCTCCCTCCCTTCTTCATCTCGGTCGAACCCACACCCCTCTACCACCATCACCATTCAATCTTTCTCATCCATTCTAAGGCCTCACAAAGGTGTTAAACTTCATTCAAGGGAGCTTGGAGCTTGTGGAACTTGAAGGACCTCTATTACTTGCTTTTATCCACCACATTCATCACCTTCATTCTCTTGTGTTCATCCCTAGCCATAGAGCTAGTAGTAAGACTCTCATAACCCTTTGTTACTTCATATTTTGTTGGTTAAAAGATGTTATACATTGATGATCATGAAGAACACTAAAGAACCTAATGAAGAAACATGAACATAAGCTTGAAATATGATGAAATCATGATGAAATAATGTTGTTTAGTGTATGTATGATACTTGATTGTTGTTTCTTGGGATTATGATGTTGATCATCATAAGGAGCTTGCTAGATTGAGATTAAACACATGATCTAGCAAGTGAGAGGATGATTATGTGACAAAACAAGATGATCATCCTCATATATAAGCATGAACTTGAATAATAAAAGTTGTTTTCATGTGATGATGATTTAAACAAATACAAGTCTTGTGAGTGGATGATTTCTAAAATAGTTTTCCAAAGAAACCAAGCTAAATCACAAAGATTTACATGACCATTGTTTTACAAAGAACCAATCATGTTTCTAGTGTTGAAACAAGTATAAGAACACTTTGTTTACAAGAAAAATTCAAAAGAATGATTTTCGAAAAAATCATCTAACAAGTTGTAAACACTCAAATCTTTCAAAGATGAGATTTTTAAAGAAATAAACACACTTTAAAGGGTAACTAAATCTACTAAACACACTAGTAAGTTACTACAAGTTTTTATAAAAGTTCAAGTTCATGTTGTTATGTAAAAAGCATTATTATGGCACTTGGTAAGTGTAGGTTAAATTGTTGATTGTTGTGATGATTTTAAAAAGAAAATGATATGCTTTGATAGCATGGACACCTCCATTTTTAGGGGAAACTATGGCAAAATTTTCTAAAAAAAAAATAAACACTTAGAAAGATATTTTCTAAACAAATATTTACAAGTGTGCTTTAACTATGGTTTTCAATATAAACTTTTCCATAGACTTTGTTACAAAAATACAAGTATTGGAGGTTGGTTTTTATAAATAAAAATGGATAAATATGTATTTAGAATATATATTTACATTAAAGACATGATGTGTGTGAATACTTGTATACCTTGTGTATTAACTATATTATTTTAGGGATAAAATAATATAACATAACAAAATACCAAGAAATCACAATCCAAAATATTACCGGAAATCTCATGGAATAAATATACAAGTTACACACATAATATTGTGAAACCGCACAAGAATGTAGCTTACAAAATATTCCGGAAAAATACATTTATGAGCATACTTTTGGTAAATATTATTTTGGATACGAAAGAAATGAGAATATGATTTTTGTTATTATTACAAAGTATATTATATTTTCGACAAAGGGAAAATATATTATTTTTGGGAAGTAAAAATATATTTTCCTAGAGTATTTAGAAGATATATGATTTTTGGGAAAAATGTATATTTCTGGAAATACGGTATTTTTGGACAAAATAAGTTTATGCATATATTTTCTAAGTGGGACTTGAAAATGTATTGTTTTGGGAATATATTGGATATTTATTAAGAAAATGCGTACACACCGGAATACGACGCCAACACATGGCAAGATATACCAATACAAGAATACGAATAAACATGTATGAGATACCCCCATCCTTGGGAAGGAAATACGAATATGAATACTTGAGAAGTATTGTTACAAAATATTTTTTAACAAATATTCCAAAAATTAAATATAATTTAAAGTTAAAATATTTATTATTTTAACAAGTAATTATAACTTGGAATAATATCATAAACGTAACTCAAAAGCACTAATCTATACTAAGACAAGGCACGACCCGCTCGTCTAACGGACCATAGTACGCATGTAGGTAGTCGTGTGTTCTAGAGGAAGCTTTGAGTTACATCGGATACAAGGAACGCAAAACTGTGAGTTCATGTCCCCCTTTTCTCTAAACTGTTTTGGTTTATTTACTTCGGGGGTGAAATACATGCTACAAAAGGATTACATACAAATACAATTGGTATGGTTAGCCTAGGAAAGAACCATAGATCATCTGAATGGGTAGGCGGATACTTGAGGCCATTAATCCTCGTTGTAGGACCGAGGGACATGAGTGATAGATCTATTTGGGTGTAGCGAGCCCCACCCATGAGTCCGGGGAGTGGACCATGTGGTGACTATGTCTTACAACCGGAAGCCCGGTACAAGTCTGCTAGGTTTGAGTCTTCCTGCATCACTTCACACATATCAGTGGCCTTGCAAACCATTGATGATCTTTTCCTTGTTGCTTTCATACCGGGACTTATAAACTTACATACATACTTACAACGTTTTCAAAGGTTTATATATACACACAAACGAACACATGAACTCGCTCAACTTTTGTTGATGTTTTCAAACTACATGTATTTCAGGGAAATTGTAAGTGGATCTGGCGAGCGTTGGAAGTTTTTATGCTGCTTTAGAAATAAAGATGTCATCCATGGTCTTTGAGTTTGGTCAGTGTGTCTTATTCCTAGACGAGACACGTCTTCCAAACCTTGGTGTTATTCAATATCTTTTGACAAGTCCTTAATGAACTCATAAACAATTTGTACGGTTTGTAAAACTTGAATTTGAAGTATACGTTTGGAAACAATGTTGTTATGTTTTAAACTTATTTAATGGATGACAAACCTATGGTTTTATCATATAGTTGATGTTATGATTGAATGCAACGATATTAAGAAAGTCACACCATAATCACGCTTCCGCAGAAGTCAGGGTGTGACAATAGTCCGCACCGGTATCAAATAGCACAGATGCAAAATGTTGATTCATAGGGAACGTACCAGTGACTACGTTCGGATCCTGACGAGCTTCCCTAGCTCCAATGTTGAAGACTCTTCCCTGGGCTTGATTATTCTTTGGGCAATCCCGCTTGAAGTGCCCTACATCACCACAACTAAAGCAACCTTGGCCGCGACCATTCCCATTACCGCCTTGATTATTGTTATTATTCCCTCCGCGGTTTCCATTTCCCGCCTGGTTTCCATTTCCATTCCGGTTTCCATTACTTCCCTGATTATTGTTTCCTCCTAGGTTCCTATTTCCATAACCGTTTCCACCACGGTTGCCATTACCATTACCATTTCCTCTCTGACCACCATTCCCACGACCAGTACCAGCCCAGCACGTTTCCTTCGAATGACCATTCTTTCCACAGGTTTCTGTATATCCCAAAATCAATCCGGATCACAGTGGTTGGTTGTTTTAGTCCAAAACACCTATTGATTAAGTGTTTGAACTATGAAAAAGTTAAGAACAATCAAGAATGAAGATGAAGCTAGTGGATTGATGAATACAACAAGTGTTGTATTGAATCCAAACAAGTATATGAATCAATAAAGCACCTTGGAATACTGATTTGAGCACACAAACAAAAGATTTAATGTAAACAACACTTCATTCACCAAAGAGCCAAAAGCTTGGCCAGGTTACAATGCTTGGGCTATATATAGTGCCTGACTTGCCAGCAAATTTATAAATTTGCTGGAATCTTAACTACACCAAGTCAGGAATTCTAGTTTCATGAAATTACAAAATAAGCCCCTAGACTTTCTAAAGCTTAATAAACTTAACCAAAACAATCCAGAACCATCTAAAACAAGTACCAACGGTCTCAAATGACCTAACAATATTCCCCCTAGACCGTTGTGTACTTGATCGTTCTTCATTCTTGTTTAGCGTTTCAGACCCTAAGCGACTCAAGTACCGACGGTCTCAAAATGGTCTAACAATATTCCCCCTAGACCGTTGCGTACTTGAGCGTCTTCATTCTTTGACTCTGGTTTCAGGATTTGCTGTGTCTTTTCCCACGTTGTGCTGTGATGGAGTTTGCTTGTTATCAGCTTCACTTGCGCCCCCTATTGTGACATTGTATGTGGATGACACCGGAGATTGAATCTCTCGAACTTCTGATTCTGATGAACGATTCATGACTTTTGGAGCAGGTGATTGATGATAGCTTCTTTCTTCTCTCAACCTTCGTCACACTCCTCTTGTTCTTCAATTTTTAAATAAGATCTCCATCATCTCAGTCTTTCTTTCATTCACCTTTCTCACAGCCCACGTGTATCCCTACGCAGGTAAAGATTGCATCTAAAGATCAGCTTGTAGTGCCGAATCACCCCGCCTTTTCTTTCGCTTGTCTCTGCTTTTTGCAACCTGTTGGGGATCTTCTTCAATATCTTGTTCTTCGTTTCCGTGTGAGAGACTTCAAAGAGAACATATGCAAAATATATCTTCAATCCTACACCATCCCGTTTCTCTTGATCTCGTTTCTAACAGTTCTTGTATTTTGAAACACACAAACGAGCTAAGTGAGATCTGGATTGCAAAATGAGAAGGTTAGATAATGCTATAATGCTATATTTAGGATAGAAGTAGTAATGAAAGAAATAAGAATATTTACAAAGGCGCAGTCAAGTATGCAGGTAAGAACACTACATATTTTTGAAATTTAGATAAATACGTCAGTCAGATTATGTTAATAGCATCGGATTATATACGAGTCATAATTAAAACGCTCGAAAATTTCAAACTTTCTCGAAAAGCATGCCCATGTTATCTTAAAACTGCATAAACACTTAGAAAATATTTACAAAATGTCAAAACTTGGATAATTTTGGACTTCGAAATTCATTTTTCAAACCGGGAGGTTCCTTTTTCACTGATTTCCTTTTTCTTTTGACGCTCGTCAATTTACCTGCAGAAGATCATATTGCCAACACCTGTCAATTTCTTATATATTATTATTATTAGTGAAACAAGGCACAAGAAAAACTGCCAGTATGGTTGTCCACTTAAATCCATGCATCCTTCTTTCAACATGCCTTCGGAGAGCGCTTTTATCATGTTTTCGGTAATATTAACAAGTCTTCAATGGCCCCCACACAAGCTATTGAGAATAGAATCATTACGCCCGTGAGTCCCACATCAGGACATACCCTCGCGATCAAGGTATGCGCAAATACTCCTCATAGCAGGTGAGTATATTGTTTTCATTCTTTTCAACGGTAGAGCGGAGATCAGGTCTGTACTTTCGTACAACAGAGATTCCAAGAACTACCGAGGGCTAAGACAGATAGTTTGGTGAACAAGTCAGTACTTCCGTACAGCAGAGAGACCAGAACTAATCCATCTGAAGGTATTGGCCAAAATTTGGCGCTTATTATGAAAGGGTTTGGCCCTTTTTTTTAAGGCACTTATTATGAAAGGATATCATAGAAGTTCTAGGTCAGCATGTATCTGGATGCAGCAGAAGACCAACTATGATAACCCCGAATGAAAACCAATATAAAGACCCGAGATCTCAGACTTTGGCAATCTATCAACGCAAGATTTAAGACCATTAAGCCGTATGCCGCAACGTGTTACCCACAAGATGCGTAATGCCTGAGAAAAGCCAGAATCCTTGTGTAGACGTTATGTTTTGCTCCCTAACAGCAGTTTACTCGTCGGTGTTGCTGAATCTACCGACACGTCGTTGCTTGGTACCCCGATTTCTTTTGTTTTCTGTTTTTTTTTTTATAAGAAAAGACAAAGTGTTAGCAATTTTCTATCATTTCCTCCAACAGGAGTCAGACACAAACATCTGATTTTCTGAAATATCCCCCCTAAAATTTTTATTTTCGAGAGTCCATTTGCCCGAAAATGAAATTTTAAATTTTGCAGAAAATCTTTTTGGTGGGCAACGTTTAACGATACTTGTTTTACTTTCAACAAACGTTTTTTTTTTTTTTATAATGAAATTTTAAATTTTGCAGAAAATCTTTTTGGTGGGCAACGTTTAACGACACTTGTTTTACTTTCAACAAACGTTTTTTTTTTTTAACAAAATTATGAACAAAAGATAGAGTATTTACGAAAGCTTTTGGACATCAAGATTCATTTCCACTCAAGGAAATCAACCATTTCCAACCAGGTTACCAATCTGGTTGATACGGGTCTATTTTGAAGATTTCTGTGGGGATGCCGGCTTTTTGTTGCGGGAAGCTGTGTAGTTAGACGCATTCCACATCGTTGAATGGAGCTGACATTCCTTTGTCACAGACTTCTGATGCGCTCATAGGATTCTAGCACGAATCTGAAGCATAGAGAATATCTTCTTAGAATAATTGCGTCCAATGTACAACTAGCTTGCCTCCTTTTTGAACATCGGTAAGCGATACAACTTCATCATCGACGAGTTTCAAGTTCTTGAGAAGCCCTTTGAAGATTCATCATGTGTCTAATGAGCTCCATCACCACCCAACGCAATTTTATTCTAGTCTACAACAAAAAAATACAAGTTAGTTAGTTTTCGGAACCCATACTTGCTTCAATTTTAATCTATCATGATTTTGAATCACAAAGTTTTCTTTTTGTGTCCAAAAACAAGTTGAGTTAACTAAGTTTTTGACTGTTTTCTTAAGATTATAAAACTGCTCAGTGAAATTTTTGACGAAATTATTTTCAGGTTCGGAAAATTTCTTGCATTTGCAATGTTTCACTGTATGTCCTAAACGACCACAACGAAAACATCGTTTGCAATTAGCTCTTTTACTTTTGGAGGTTGATGTGTTAGAGGGTAAGGTATGTGATGAAAGTCTTGATCTGCATGAGATGTTGTCTGATGATGATGAATCCTTGCAGCTTGAGCTTTTGACTTTCTTCATTTTCTTGTCTATACGGCTTTCATCTTCTGAAGAGTCATCATCATTGTCGGGGTCTGATGAAATTTCCGATACTTGATCTTCACTTGAATTTTCTGAGCTTTGATCTTCATTTGTCTCGTCTGTAATTTCTTCACTTGAATCTTCGGAGCTTTGATCTTCACTTTGATCTTCACCTGAATTTTCTGATTCTTGATCTTTGTCAGAACTTGAAGTTTCTTCTTCCTTTTCTGAGGCATAAATGTTTGAATCTTCCTCGCTGCTTTCTTCAGTGACTTCCTTTTCTGAATCTGTTTTACCTGTTCGAGATGGAATAAATTCTGGAATTTCCTCGGTGAGGAATTTTCCAAAACTATTCTGTTTCAATTCTGGCACAAATATAGGAGGTTCACACACGTTTTTAACATCACAGAATGCAGAATTTAAATCATGACATTTAGACATCACATGTTCACGATCATAGGTCTTAAATGTAGGCACATGGCCCTTACAGTCATCCAAAGACTTAAATTTAGGCGCATGGCCATTATTACATTCATCCCGAATATTGTTTTTCTTAGAACAGTTCCAGGCGAACCAGTTAACAGTGGAATAACTGCCACCTGAATAACCTATTCCTATTTTTGAACCGCCGCAGTCTCCATCCTCATCGCACACATCTTCTTTACACACAATTGGATCTGCATCACTTTTAGAAATGTTAGTGGTTGTTTCGTTTTCGAAAGTATCATTTTGTTTTACAGAGGCCTTTTCATCAACGAGATCATTTTCGGGATGAGGAGTTGGTATAGGCACATAGTTTTTGCTATGTGGAGGAAGAAAAAGTTTCCTTTCATTTCCTTGCTTATCCTTGTACCCGATCCCGTCTTTTACATACGTTGGTCGTAACGATCCGATTTCAGTCTCAGTTCGGTATAAAATATGAAGACGGGTGATTCGAGCCAAGAACAAACAAAAATGAACAAGAAAAATAAAAACTTTAAGGATTGTAAAAAGATGTTTTTCATTGGATGTGACTAGACAAATTACAAGATTATCGTCCACCCCGAGTGAGCTCCCCGGGGTGGTGGCTCACAAAATGCACACTTCTCACAAATGAGGTATAGTACTCTATTTATAGCCCCTTGAGCCTTGTTCTCCAAGCAAAAGCCGCCACTTGTTTGGAGAACCTACTAAAGTCACTAAAATATCCGACTATTACAAATAAAAACGCCCACATTTACAAAATAATAAAGACACTAAATAACGTTGGCGTAATTGATAACATCATTCTCCATTTTGACCCAACAATATTCCCCCAAGAATGTTGCTATCAAATCTTCAAATGATCTTTAAAAATAAATCTGACGTCGTCTTCGAATCTTCACAAATCGGCAAAATACCTAAAATCTTCATTGTCGTTCCCCCCGCAAATGTAGACCCTCCTATATTTTGTCGATCAAAGCTTCTTATCTTACTTTTGAAGATACAATTGTAATAGGCATGTGATAGGGTTCGAACTTCAATGATAAAAATTAAATAATTAGCCTCATCATGAGGATCTTCAATTCTGTCAGATTGCATTTAGCTCCCGATCCATCGCAAAAGTCACCCAATACCATAAAAATCAACGGCCCAAAATATATCATAAAATCCATGGCCCAGTCTTGTTCGCGGCCCAATAATATAATAAATCTTGTACTCCCGGCCCATCGATAAAGTTGCCAAAAATCCTTTTGAACTTTCGTTCCATGAATAATAAAGTCGCTAGTTTATACGACTTTAATAACATCATCAATCAAAAATCATATCATCCGTGACCATAATGATGTTGGCCCAATAAACTGAAGTACACATGGCCCAAGGAATTTTTAACCTAACTAAAACTGAGCATATTTATATTTAGAATTGGCCAAGTATGAAAGGCCCAATTCTAAAGCCTACAAACCATGCTACAAACTGAGAATTGTGACTGACCCAGAAATCCAATGGAGTCCAGCAACGCCCTAAGCCCAATATTCCATCCATGTTGACCCAACAAATCAAACGTTGAAAAACATGCAGAGCCTATTTTCTTTTTTGATGTAAATTAGTAGGGCCCCCTTCCCGCAAAAAAAAATGCAATCACTATAAAATTACATTCTATAATCACTAGTGGACCCCACCACCATGTGCATGGCCAGAAAACAATGATCATTCGAAAATGATAACTTACAGTATTTATGACTGTTGATTGCAAAGCCCACTAAAATGAGACAAATGAACACAAAGCCCAATGCCAACCTATCATAGCCCAATCATTGAAGTGTTCCATGAACCCTAGCCGCAACCTTTCAACATCTCTAGCCGCCAACACCGGAAAACAAACATCTCCGATGAACAAAAATATTTCCGATCATCTTTAAACCGAAACCATACCTGTACCAGAGAACACCATACATAACCTCCAACAACTTCAATATCTAGCCGAAAACTTAATCGGAACTCCTCAAAACTCAGAAATAGTTGTCGAGATATTGAAAATGAAACAGAGCATCACTATGTCTCAACCATCTTTACAACCTTTAACTTCACCTGAGTTTACAGTTACTTCTGATTATGCTTAAACCCACGATCGTTGCCACATATACGACCATCTCCATCGAACCGAGCAGAGCAGCCGCCATTCCTCCATCTTTGGTCGTCAACCGGCTCGCAATTAACCCCAAGAACTACCGCCGAGAATGATGAACAACCTTCAGAACAGACAAACATCCTCCATACTACCGACCAACATCACCGGTGAACTTCCCTTCGATCTGAAATCACCGACACTCCTGAATACCGTTATTCTCCACCGGAAACCATCTCCGACCACCATTGACCACCATGCGCTCCCACCAATAATCACCATACATCAAAACAAATGAAAGTTGTCCATTTAACCTAATCCCATCAACACTCGTACGGACTTGCAACAGATTCCATCTCTCTTTTCATTTTGTTTCATGAACCTTCAATCCAATATTAAACTTCAAAAAAAAAACCCTGAGATGGTGGCCACCAAAATAATATCTTTTAACAGTAGCCACATGAATAAGATGAAGAAAATCGTTGGTTCAACAACCTCGCTAAGAATAAATATGCCAGATCTGAAAACTGCATCAACACACAGATCTACGTCCGATTTACGTCTCCGGCGGTTTTTCGGTGAAGATCCGACCGAACCGAAAGCTGAAACGAGCCACCGAGGCTCTGATACCAAATTGTATATCCCAAAATCAATCCGGATCACAGTGGTTGGTTGTTTTAGTCCAAAACACCTATTGATTAAGTGTTTGAACTATGAAAAAGTTAAGAACAATCAAGAATGAAGATGAAGCTAGTGGATTGATGAATACAACAAGTGTTGTATTGAATCCAAACAAGTATATGAATCAATAAAGCACCTTGGAATACTGATTTGAGCACACAAACAAAAGATTTAATGTAAACAACACTTCATTCACCAAAGAGCCAAAAGCTTGGCCAGGTTACAATGCTTGGGCTATATATAGTGCCTGACTTGCCAGCAAATTTATAAATTTGCTGGAATCTTAACTACACCAAGTCAGGAATTCTAGTTTCATGAAATTACAAAATAAGCCCCTAGACTTTCTAAAGCTTAATAAACTTAACCAAAACAATCCAGAACCATCTAAAACAAGTACCAACGGTCTCAAATGACCTAACAATATCCCCCTAGACCGTTGCGTACTTGATCGTTCTTCATTCTTGTTTAGCGTTTCAGACCCTAAGCGACTCAAGTACCGACGGTCTCAAAATGGTCTAACAGTTTCACATTTCCTAAACCTACACTGGCTGACATGATGAAACTGACATACATCACATTTGGGCAGAGTACCCATGTATCCTTTTCCTTTGCTTTCAGAACTTGCAGCACCAGTCCTGACCTCGGCTGGCGGGTTAGTATCTCTTCTTTGGTTAGCACTGTTGTTGTTTCCTTGGGTACCCTTCTTGAAATTTGAGAAATTCCTTTTGTTCTCTCCAGATGACTCAACCTGAGTCTCTTTCTTCTTTCCCTCAGAAATCGAAAACTTGTCCAGTCTGATTGCTTCTTCAGTCAGTGCCACGCTCAAGTCGAGCGCTTCAGTGATCGTTGGTGGCTTGGAAGCAGTTACCATGCTCAGTATTTGGGGTGCCAATCCCCAAATGAAGCGTTCGACTCGCTTGAACTCTGGTTCTACCATGTAGGGGACAACACGAGACAAATCATGGAATCTCTGCACGTACTCAGCTATCTTAGGACCATCCATTTTCAGATTCCAAAACTCGGTTTCCAACTTCTGAATTTCAGCCCTTGAACAGTAATTCTTACGCATCAGCTCTTTCAACTCATCCCAAGTCATAGCATACGCTACAACCTCACCTAGAGTATGATCCTGAAGGTTCCACCATGACAGAGCTCCATCGAGGAATAGTCGAGAAATGTAAGTGACTTGATGCTCTGGAGCACACTTACTCATTCGCAGCACAGAATCTGTCTTCTCAGCCCATCTCACAAAAGCTACGGCACCTCCAGTGCCGTCAAAGTTCAGAGGCTTGCAGTCAAGGAACTGCTTGTAAGTACAGCCTGTACATGCAACATCATTCACAGAAAGCGTTAGCAAAACGCACTTGGAAATGTCCAAACGTATTGTAATGTGTCTTAAGTGACTTAAACATTACCGTTAGGTGGGTTATTTCCTGAGGTGCCTCCGCTGTGTTCGGAGAGTAAGGCCTCATGTTGTGTGATTGCCTGTGAAATTCGTTCTTATAGTTCTGCCTCGGTTGTGGGCAACTGAGTGTTCCTTCGAGGAGGCATCTTCTAAGAAGAAGATTGGATAGGTCAGGTCTTATTCGTATAATAACTATATAGTACGTATGTATAATAGCATTTATCATAGCAAGTAAGCATATAACATCACAATCATAGCACAAACATGTAAATTAACTACGTATTTAATGAGAACATGACGATTGAGCTTTCATTAATCATCGACCATAAGTATTGTTACATGTTTTACAGAGTGTATCATATCAAAAGGAACACAGGGTCACACTACCCTTGTCCAACAAGTCTACCAATCTACAAAAGTCATACAATCAAAAGGTGATCTCTAAAAGGCTTCACAAGCTCAGCTCAATAGTGGTGCTCTCATCAAAAGTAATGCAACCTACATAAAACCAAAAACCAACTATGCTGATGGTGGTGGTGGAGGAAAGAAAAGCAAGCTGCGCACATGCGCAAGCTCCTCCTCAAGCTCATAGACATGACGCAGCAGATAACTGATCTGCTGCTCGATGGTGAGAAATCAAGCATCAAACTCTGGAAAAGGAGTGAGAGAAGCAGGTGGATGTGAAAATGGAGACGGTGATTGTCATGGCCCCAGCCCCGGTTTGATCCGGTCAGGAAGCGCGGGACAGGAACCCGTGGTATTAATTGATGCGACAGCGGAAGATTTTACAGGATCTTTTGAATCGTGAAAATGCCCGATTATTTTATTTCATAATTCGGGATAAACCCCGTAATTTACAATAGAGGAATTTTACTAGGAAATTCCCTGATTTATAAAACATGTTTACTCATTTTAACTGAGCCACCTCTTCAAGCTGGTTAGTGCTCCGTAGCATGTTTTCCTTGATTTACAGCAGGTCGCCTGAAACATGTTTTAAAAATATTTTATCAGCGGGGAAATACTGCTGAGTCACTCAATTTGATAAAATGACACATAGTTATAAATTACAGCATAAGAGCGATTACAATGGCTTCTATCTTATTTTTATCTGGCGCCGTGTCACCTGGTGACGATGGTCATACCACTATTAGGTCCTTCCCCAAGTAGTGATGATTATCACAGTTAGGATTTATTAGCCTAACTGTGAGAAATTAGTAATGTGCACAATACCCCAATTAGCCAGTGATTCAAGATAACCATGACTTAATCCCTGTAATTATAACTTTTGAAAATAATTGGAGTATTGTAAAATACTGTTGATAAAACGAGAATGACTCACATTGCAGATTTATACGGGCAGAGTTTAGCCTACTGATTAGCCTTGTAACCTAATTTAAATAACAATGCACACGAACTAGGTCAGTAACTAATACAGCATTTACGATAACTCACGAGATTAAAAACCCTCACAACGAATGACAAAGTGCTATACTTAAACATCCGTCGAATTCACGACTAATGACAAAGTATGGCCCTAATGTGGGCAGCACTTAAACATCCATCGGATAGTTTCAATCGATCGGACACTGAATCGTAGCAGCGATCGAGTTAATACCCTGTATCGTAGCAGCGCCTCGCTATTATAAAAGTGAATTTCGAATTTGTGCAGTGTGCTTTCGTTTTTGTGAAATGGTTTCGACACCATTGAACTGCTCCTGATCAAATCTATTTATAGGTGAAATTTGGGTCTCACGCGGCCCGCGTGAGCCCACCCTTAATCTTTACGCAGCCCGCGAGGGCCAGCTAGTCGTAGACTAGGGCTAGCGTGTCACACATAGGCCTGCCACGTGTGCGACGCGTGGCCCGGCGTATTTATCCGGTCAACCCAGCTTTGACGCGGCCCGCGTAAGTCTAAGCTAACCCTTACGCGGCCCGCCTGAAACTCAAAAACTTTATTTTCTTGGTTTTTCATATGGATTAGGGTTTCAGGGTTCCGGGTTTATACTTACAGGTCGGTTTGGGATATTTTTGAGAGTCCTTACAGTGATGATCGAGGGGGAACAAAAGCAGGCTGACAAGGACATGGTAAAGGGTGCGGGGTCAGCTCAAGCTCCAAAATCCTGCGACTCATAACCTCAAACTGGAGCTGAAGTGATAAAAGTAACTCATCCCGTGTATAACCAACAAAATGAGAGGGATGGTAGGGATCCGAAATCGGCATGGAGTATGGCGGGAACCATCGGAATGGCTCATCGAGTGGCGACGAAGTGAAAGGAGAAAAAGGTGAAGACTGAGGGATCTGTGGAAAAGCTGCTGAGACATAAGGATCATGACCAGGCTGCTGGCCTGAAGTACCCTCTCCTGGACGCGGTGCAGGGGTGTCCTGAAGAAAAACGATAGGCAGGTCGGTGCGATGGACATCGGACTCCGTAGGGGGAAAAGGAGCAACATCAGCGGGTGCGGGTGCAGGTGGAGGAATAAGTGGCCCAATAACATGAGGGTCAACGGGTGCAGGAACTAGGTCAGGTATGAGGGGTGCAATGTCTGGTATGGCAAAAGGAATAGGGTCATGATCAGGTATGGGCTCAGGATCAGCTAGGGCCGTCTAAACTGCTCGACGATCGCTCAAAAAATGCTCGTTCGATTCCCACTCAGTTTGCAAATGAGCCGTTCAGATCGGTTCGATTCAAGTTCAATCCAAGCATGAGCAAAGGTCTGCTCGCTCGTCGATCGCTCGGTTTCGCTCGAATTATTTTTATTAATATTTAATAATTAATAATATATATATATATATATATATATATATTTTATAGATTTTAAAGATTAAAAACCCAAAAAATATTCAGCCCAACTTAATAGTTAATATCAAAATCTAACCCTAAATCCCTATCCCTAAAACAATATTCACATAGTCATAATTTGATTGTGTGAAGATCTGCATATCGCCGCTCCACAAACACACCAAAATCTAACCCTAAATTCCTAAATTCCTAAATTCCTAATCATGATTTTAGTTATGTATTACTTTTGTTAGTAAAGTGTTGGACATGTTTTAATTAAGTTAGGATTTTTTTTTGTTGAACGCAGCCTTATAATTCAATCAAGTGAAACCGAGCGAAAACAATCCGCTCGATTCAAATTCAATCTGAGCATGAGCATCACTTTTGTGCTCGGTTTTGCAAATTCGATCCGATCGGATCGGATCGGTTTTAATTCAATCTGAGCATGAGCAGACCCTCGATCGGATCAGATCGGCTCATAAACACCCCTAGGATCAGCAGGTGCAACATCAGGCTGATCAACAGGAGCAAAATCTAGCTCAAGACCAAGCTCGGGATCGTGTGGAGGAGATGGTGCAGCTGATATGGCCGTGTCATCCTCAGAATCAGTGGCATAGCTTCGTAATCCAACTGCCTGCAAAGCTGAAGATGTCACAGACTCAAAGGAATCTAAGACAGAGTGCAAACTAGTATCAGAGGATAACTCGATAACAGGGATCTCGAGAGGTGGAATAGCAACAACGTCCTCATCTAGCTCTCCATCACCATGGGCGTCATCAGGAGGACCGTCAACAAACAGATCAACATCATCATCAAACAGATCATCAAAAGGCCAATCCTCAGGAGGGATGACCACTAGAGGAACAGGAGCGAGGATCGGTGCCACAATATGCTCACCATCGGGATGCCCGATGATAAGACGATCATGGACTGGAATGGGAACAACAAAAGGATCCTTGTCTGGAATACCATCAGCAAGCGGTATGTCATCTCCAATATCAGGCAACGCGAACGGCTGGAAGTCGTCGTCGTCGTCTGATAGCATGTCTGGGTCGCTCTCAGTATCAGATGTAAAGATCTCTAGCTCTGGTGCGATCTCGTCATCAGAAACAATAGCCATAGGGTCATCGGTGTCGGACAATCCGCTCTCGGATGAAGACATAGTGTCTGTAACTGAACAATCATAACATATGCACATATATTAACCACTAACACTTAGTATGCAATCAAAGACAATGTGTCATGAAATCATGTATCCTCATTATTCCTCACAATCCTTTCTATCCTTCCTAGTCTCCCAGACTAAACCACAAATGTAAACCTTGCAATCGTGTTTTCTTGTCTTTCCGTTTGAAAAAAATGTTTGTTTCCCTGGATCTGGGCGTTTCGTGTATCCAATGAAAACATGTTGTAAAAATATTTTCGTAAGAGCCCTAATGATTGTATTCTAGACTCGAGAAAGAATCCTAGTTCGCTACAATCGATGCTCTGATACCAAACTGTCACACCCTGACTTTTGCGGAAGCGTGATTATGTGTGACTTGCTTAATATTATTGCATTCAACCATAACAAACAACTATATGATAAAACAAAAGATGTTCATCCATTACTTATGTTTAAAATATCACAAACATCATTGTCTTAAAATCCCAACACAGACTTTGAATCCAAATACAAACCATGCAAATTGTTTTAGAGTTCCATAAGGACTCGACAAAAGACTTTAAATAAAACCAGGCTTTGAAAGATGTGTCTTATCTAGGATAAGACACACTATCCAAACCGTTAGACTCCGGATGACATCTTTTATTCCCATCATTACTTGAAACCTCCAAACGCCTACCAGATCCACATTTAATTCCCTGAAATACATGTAGTTTGAAAACATCAACAAAAGTTGAGCGAGTTCATGTGTTTTGTATGTGTGCACGAATAAACCTTTGAAATCATTGTAAGTATGTATGTTTTGTAAACCCTGGTACGAAAGCAAACAAGGAAAACAGATCGATTAATGGTTTGCAAGGCCATTAATATGTGTGACGTGATGCAGGAAGGCTCAAACCTAGCAGATTTTGCACCGGGCTTCCGGCTGTAAGACATAGTCACCTCATGGGCCAAACCCCGGTCCACATAGGTGGGGCTCACCACACCCAAATAGATCTATCACTCATGTCCCTCGGTCCTACAACGAGGATTAATGGTCTTAAGCGTTGTACCCACCACTCAAATGATCTAGCAGTACCTTTCCTTAGCTAACCATACCACATATAAACGTTTGTAAACAATTTGTAACATGTACTTCACCCCCGAAGTTATAAAACTGAAAATAGTTAAAAGAAAAGGGGGACATGAACTCACGGTTTTGCGTTCTTCAATCCGACTGTAACTCAAAGTTTCCTCTGGAGTACACGACTACCTACAACGTACTACGATCTATTAGATGAGTGGGTCGTGCCTTGACTTAGTATTAACTAGTGACTTTGAGTTACGTTTCATTGTGTCTTCAATATTATTCCAAGTTATATAATTATTTGTTAAAATAATAAATATTTTAACTTAAATTATATTCATTAAATTTTGGAATAATAGTTAAAATAATATATTTTAACTTGTTACTTTTCAAGTATTTATACATGTTTATCCTTCCCAAGGATGGGTGTATTTGTATTCGTATACTTATATATTATTGCCAAGTATCGGTGGCGTATTCCAGTGTGTATTTATACGTACGAGAATACGTATTTTTATTGCGTTTATTAAGTATCATTATACTTAATTTTTGTATTTACTTTTACGGAATAATACCTTTAATAAAAATACATCAATATATATTTCCAAAATATATATTTTAAGAAATATTACTTAGAAAAATTATTTGTAATTTTTCCCTTTGGCAAAAGTATTTATAAATCTCATACAAGCCTAAAAAATAATACATTTCCAAGTCTAACTTAGAAAATATATATAAATCCATTTTTCTTCCAAAAATAATATATTTCAAGTTTATTTAAGAAAATACATTTTCTCCCAAAAATAATGTATTTCATGTTTGTTTGAGAAAATATATATTTTCTCCCAAAAATAATACATCTTCTAATAATTCTAAGAAAAATATATATTTTTTTACTTGCCAAAAATAATATATTTTCTCCTTGTAAAAAATATGATATAATCTTGTAATAGTTGTCAAAATCATATTTTTGTTTTCTTGGTGCCCAAAATATTATTTACCAATATATACTTATGAATAAAATTTCCGGAATATTTTGTAAGTTATATCCTTTGTTCGGTTTCTCCAATATTTTGGGTATAATTTATATGTTCAATCTCTTGGAATTTTGGTAATATTTTGGATTGTAATTTTTGGTATTTTGATGAGTTATATTATTTCAAGTCCTAAAATAATATAACTAATACACATAATTATACAGATAATCACACACATGGTGACTTCTAAATATATATTTCCTAAATACCTATTTAGTCACTTTTATTTATAAAAACCAACCTCCAATATTTATAATTTTTGTAACAAAATTTATGGCAAACTTTCTATGAAAATTCATGGTTTAAAATATACTTGTAAATATTTGTTTAAAAATATTTCTCTAAGTGTTTAATTTTTAGAAAAATTTTGCCATAGTTTCCCCTAAAAATAGAGGTTTCCATGCCTTCAAGGCATATCATTTTCTTTTGTAAATCAACACAATCAACAACAAATCAATCTACACTTGCCCATTTTGCCAAAAACAAGCATAAACTATTACCTCATGAACTTGAAAATTTATAAAAATGTGTAGTAACTTACTAGTGTATTTAGTAAGTCTTGTTACCCTTTAAAGTGTGGTTGTTTCTTTAAAAACATCATTTTTTAAGAAATTAAATCGTCACAACTTGTAATTAATTTTTTTCTAAAAATGTTTCTTCTTGGATTTTTCTTGTTAAATACATGATCCTACACTTTATTAACCACCAAAAATGTGGTTTATTTCTTTAAGAACCAATATTAAGTAAACTTTGTATTTTTAACTTGGTTTCTTGAAAAATCATTCTTGAAATCTTAGATTTACAAGACTTTATTCTTACTTTGATCATCACTTTACAAGAAAACAACTTATACTTTCAAGTTCATGATTTACATGAGGATGATCTATGGATCTTTAACATTTTCATCCTCTCATCTTGCTAGATTATGTTTTTAATCATTATCTAGCAAGATCATATGATGATCTACATCAATAACATGAGTAAACAACAATCACCAAGCATAACAACACATAAACATCATGAATTCTTATGATTTTAAGCTTATGTGCAAGTTTCAAGTTCAAGATTCTTAGTGTTCTTCATGATTAACAACATGTATCTTCTTTTAACCACTAAAATAAGATGTAAAATGAAGAGTATGATGTTCTTACTACTAGCTCAAGGCTAGGGATGATCACTAGTTGATGAAGATGATAAATGTGGTGGATAAAAGCACAAGAAAAAGGTCCTTTAGCTTCCAAAGGCTCCAAGCTTCCTTATATGTCTTCTAGCACCCTTGTATATGTGTAGAATGTATGAAAGATGGAAGATGATGATGATGATGGTGTGGAGGTGGGTGTTCGGTCGAGAGGTGAAGAGGAGGAAGGAGAAGAGTTGAGTTGGTGATATGTGATGCAAATGAAGGTTATGTCTCAAGGTTAAACTTATAAACTTTCTAACTCACAATTTTCCAATGGTTCATGTGTTTTTAAAAATGAGACAAGATCTAATATAATAACAAGATATAATCTTGGTGTGGGGCCCTTGTTGGCCGTTTACTAGGTGGGGGGGGGGTCTAGATTAGGGGTTAACTAGATAGTTAGATTTCATGGTTAGAATTCAAGTATCTAGTTAGGTGTTTAGTTATTTGTATGATATATAGTGTGTTATGATGTTCGGGGACCATAACCAGCTTGGTAATGTTAAAACAGTGCTTCTAGTGAAAATTTGGTGTTTCGGGTAGTGTCCGGCTGTTCGGTTGGTTACCAGTTCGTTAAGGTGCTAAACTATGCAGTTTAGTGAGCTTTATGTTACCTTTTGTGATAGTTTTGATTCCCGACACTTAGGAAAGCATTCAGGACCATTTAACCATATTTCTGCATGATATTAGAGTATTTAAATGCTGAATTTTGCTGAATTCTGCAGTTTATGTGAGTTTTGCACTTTCCGGCACTTAAACTATCACTAGGAAGGCAGTTGTGTGATCCTTACTTTCCTACACACTATACCAGTGTAATACTTGTTTTTTGGCTTATTTTGTGTCTCAATACAATGTCTGTCTATTTACTGAACTCCGTTAGCATTTTTCTGATTTGTCTGATAATTGTGATGCCGGTGTTTCGTGCATATTCGAATCAACAAAGTTTGCATGCAGTAATGATATGTCATTAAGCAATATGTGATGCACATGTATGTATCATAGCAATAACCAGAAGGCAATTCAAGTCATTAGTTGTAATTCAGCACAGTTATTAAGCACTAATCATTGTTTAATAATTGTACGGATACCTGGAATTTTTACAATTGTCACACGGATGACCATCCAATCCATGCCACTCTCTTGGTTTGAATAATGATAAGTGTTTAAATGTTTTGATGTGCTCATGCTCAACTGTTCTTCATGACTTCAATCGATTGACCATTCGATCGGATAGTGTTTAAGACTCATCCGAACGGATTACCATCCGGCCGGATAGTCATTCGACAGATCAGTACTGTATAGAGTACAGAAAGTAAAAGTGTTAGAAATTTTTTTGAAGTTTTTGAAAATTTTCACTAAACACTTCATATCTTGATATGCATACAGGCAAGAGGCTCTGACTTTCATCCAAAACACAATCTTTACTGCATTCTAGATGAAAATTATCCGAACATTGAGCCTTTCAAAGAGGTTATACCATTTTTAAAAGAAAGCCGAATTTGCAAAGCATTGACGGAAAAGCATAAATGCTATGAATCACATGTTAGAACATTTTGGAGTAGTGCAAGATACGATGAGAAAGAAGAGACGATATATTCTGCTGTCAAAATGAAGGATGACAAAAAGAAAAATATTGATTTGGAAGTGAAGTTCACGGTAGGTGACATGAGGAGAGTGTTAGATCTTCAGATAAGAATGATGACCAAATCATCATCCCGGAAAGAATGTGCTTAATTACAACTGACGAATTAAACTGCTTTATGATTTTTGCATCATACATACATATGCATCACATTCATACTGTCACTCCATATACTACATACAACCTTTAGTGACAAATTTGATGCACAAAGCACAGTGAGCGGATAACTCAGAAACGTGCTGACAATGCCAGCACCTAGACAGACAATATTTTTTAGGCCAGTATGAGCCAGAGACAGGGTACTACACTAGTAGGGAGTGTAGGGAAGTGAGGACCATAAAACTGCGTCACTAGGTGATAGTTATAGTGCCGGGAAGTGCCTAAAACACACTCTAAATGCAGAATTCTGCACTTAATAACAAAATTCAGCATTTAACTATGCTAGTAATGTGCAAAAACTTAACAAAATGGTCCTGTACACTTTCCAAAGTGTCGGGAATTACTTGTGACACAAAAAGTATCATAAAAGACACATTACGAAACAATTAAGCACTTTAACGGAACGATACCCAACCGAACAACCGGACTATACCCGGGACACCAAAATAATGCTAGAAGCATTGTTTTTATTTTTCTAAGCTAGTTAGGGTCCCCGAACACCCTAACACACTATATATTATATAACACACTTAAACCACTAACTAAACCACTTAATCTCCTAACTAGTTAAGCTAGCTACCATTGAAACTCAACTAAACCAACCCCCCCCCCCCCTAACCGGTTGTGAAGTGGGACCTCACCCACTTGATTTTTCTTCATTTGTTTATTAGATTTGTTATGTACTAGAGAGACATATGGACTAATGAGTTAAAGAATGTTGGGAGTTTATTTATATAATCCACAAGTCCTCCATTCTCATCATCTTCTACCATCAACAACACCCCAAACTCTATCCCTCCTCCTCTATCTCGGCCGTGAGCCGCCCCCATCGCCACCACCATCATTTGCTCATCTCCAACCAATCTCTAGTGATCCAAAGGTGCTAAAGTGCAAACAACAAAGCTTGGTGTTCTCGGAAGCTCAAGGACCACCTCTATTTGCTATTAACCACCAAATTTCTACTCTTGAACTCCCCTAGCCTTGAGCTAGTGGTAAGTCTCTTGAATCTTCATCTACTACATCTTTTTTATGGTTAATAGTTAAAGTATGATGAAATCTCAAGAAACACTAAAAACCATAAACAAAGTCTTGAACATAAACTAACTTGGTGATGAAGTAGTGTTGAAATGACTAAGAAATCATGATATTCTTGTGTTGTGATGCTTCTTAGTTATTGTTTACTCATGTAGTTGATATGGGTCATCTTATGGTCTTGCTAGATCATGAATAAAACATGATCTAGCAAGATGAGAAAATAGAAATGTTCTAGGATGATGGAATCATCCACACATAAACTATGAACTTGAATGAATGAATGTTTTCTTGAAAAATAAAGATCAAAGTAGGTTATAATCTTGTAGATCTAAAGATCCATGAGTGGTTTTTCGAAAGAACCAAGTGAAAAGATCCATTAGGGTAAAATAATATAACTTACAAAATACCATGGAAATTACAACTCCAAAATAATACCAAAAATTGCAAGGAATAAAATATTTAAGTTACACACGTAATATTGTGAAACCGAACAAGAAAATGTAACTTATGAAATATTCCGGGATATACCATTACACTATATTTTTTATAAATATTATTTTGGGAATGAAAGAAGTGAAAATATGATTTCGTAAATATTACCAAGTATATCATATTTTTGACAACGAGAAAATATATTATTTTTGGGAGATAAAAATATATTTTCCTAGTATATTTAGAAGATATATAATTTTTGAGAAAAATATATATATTCTGGGACAATACATGATTGAACAAAATAAGTTTATATATATTTAAGTGAGACTTGAAATATATGGTTTTGGAAATATATATTGGGAATATATTAACATATTTTTATTTGGAACAATACACCGAAATACGACGCCATTACTTGGCAAGATATACCAATACAAATACAAAAATACATGTATGAGATACCCCCATCCTTGGGAAGGAAAATACGAAGTTAAAATACTTGAGAAGTAGGAATATGAAATATTGTTTAGCAATTAATCCAAACATTAACTAGCGATTATAACTTGGAATAATTTTGGGAACACAAGAAACGTAACTCAAAAACCTTCATACTAAGCAAAGGCACGACCCGTTCGTCTAATAGACGTTAGTACACTGTAGGTAGTCGTGTTGGCTGAGGAGACTTGGGTTACACATACTGAAGACGCAATACTGTGAGTTCATGTCCCCCTTTTCTCTTAACTGTTTTCAGTTTTATACTTCGGGGGTGAAATACATGTTACAATTATTACAGACATTTTATACATGGTATGGTTAGCTTAAGGAGGGTTTACTACTAGATCATGTGAATGGGTAGGGCGATTAAGGCCATCAATCCTTGTTGTAGGACCGAGGGGCATGAGTGATAGATCTATTTGGGTGTAGCGAGCCCCACCCTTGAGTCCGCTGAGTGGACCACGTGGTGACTATGTCTTACAGCCGAAGCCCGGTAACAAATCTGCTAGGTTTGAGTCTTCCTGCATCACTTCACACATACCATTGGCTTTGCAACCCAGTGGTGGTCTCTTTTTCCTTATTGCTACATACCAGGGACTTACATACATACTTACAACATTCTCCAAGGGTTTATACATACACACAAACAAACACATGAACTCGCTCAACTTTTGTTGATGTTTTTCAAACTACATGTATTTCAGGGATTTTGTAAAGTGGATCTGGCGGGCGTTGGGAGTTTTTATGCTGCGTTAAGAATAAAGATGTCATCCATGGTCTTTGAGTTTGGTTAGTGTGTCTTATTCCTGGACGAGACACGTCTTCCAAACCTTAGTGATATTCAATATCTTTTGACGAGTCTTTTATGAACTCATAAGCAATTTGTACGATTTGTAAAACTTGAATTTGAAGTCTACGTTTTAAAAAAAAATGTTGTTATGTTTTGAACTTATTAATGGATGGCAAACTTATGGTTTTATCATATAGTTGATGTTATGATTGAATGCAATGATATTAAGAAAGTCACACCATAATCACGCTTCAGCAAAAGTCAGGGTGTGACAGCTTGGTATCAGAGCCTCGATCATAGCGAACTAGGATTCTTTCTCAAGTCTAGACTATGATCATCAGGGCTCTCACGAAAACATTTTCAAACATTTTTACATTGCATACACTTAACGTCCAGATCCAGGGCACAAACATTTTACAAACAAAAGGCACAAATACATCGTTCAAGATTCATAGTTCAGCCTTAAAGGCTGGGGATGTTCAGTCTTAAAGACTGAGGGGTTCAATCTTAGAGATTGGGGAGGTTCAGTCTTAAAGACTGAGGGGTTCAATCTTAGAGATTGGGGAGGTTCAGTCTTAGAGACTGAGGGAGATTCAGTCTTAGAGACTGAGGGAGGTTCAGTCTTAGAGGCTGAGGGAGGATCAGCCTTAGAGGCTGGGGATAATTAGTCTTAGAGACTGGGAGGATTGGTCTTAGAGGCCAGGGAGTTGGTCTTAGAGACCAGGGAATTAGTCTTAGAGACTGGGAGTTGGTCTTAGAGACCAGGGAGTTAGTCTTAGAGACTGGGAAGGTTTGGTCTTAGAGGCCAGGGAGTTAGTCTTAGAGACTAGGGAGTTTAGTCTGAGAGGCTAGGAAGGATAGAAAGTTTCGTAAAGAACAATGTGTATACATGACTACATGATAAACTACTTTTGTTTGCATACACTAATTGTTAGTGATTACTATGGATATACATGCTATGACTATTATGTACCGGCACACATGTCACTTTATTTAGAAAGCGTGTTATCAGACATTGATAACCCTACGGCCACCGCCACAGATGAAGAGGTTACATCTGCGCCAGAGATAATTACGTCAGACATTGAGAAGTGATCCCGAAATGCCAACCAAGGCCGAGGACGACGACCAACCATCTGCGCTGCCAGATTTTTGGTGATGAATTACCCCTGCTGATGGCTTCTCCGACAAGAATCATCCTATCACTCTTGTTTCAATCCATGACCACGTTATCACTGGTCATCCCGAAGGTGAACACACCATGGCTCCGATCCTCGACAATGCGCCTCCTGTGGACATTCCTTTCCGAAGGTAGGCTACTCAACAAATAATTGATGTTGACATTGGCATGATATTGATAGTCCTTTTGATAACACCCATGATGATGAAAAGTTAGACAAGAACGTTATTACTAATTTCACTTCTTGAGACCCCTGTTAACAAGCTATCCTCTGATTCCAACATGCATTCAATTTCAGACTCCTTTGAGTCTGTAACGTCTGCAGTCTTACAGACGGCCGGATTACAGCTTTCAACTACTGACGCAGGCGATGATGACATGTGACTGCTGCACTATCACCCGCTCGAGGCACCACACCTTTACACGACCCAGAGCCTGCTCTTGAGACAGCTCCTGTTCCTCTAGGGTCGGCTTAATGTTGCACCTGCTATCATGTAGCCTTGGTTAATCATGACCCTGTTTATTTTGATCTACCAAGCATTGTACCCCTTATACCTGACTCAGTACCGGCACCCGATGATCTCCTGTTTTGTGAGACATCTGTTTTTGCACCGTAACCGCCGATGCTGCTCCTGTGAAGACCGACGTCCAATTACGCTGGCATGCCTATCGCTTTCTTTTAAAACATACCCGCACCCGGGAAGGTACTCCGGGTCAGCACCCGCGTAACGATCCCTTTTGCTACAACATCGTTTTCCACGACCTCACAGGTCGCGCCGTTTGCTACATTCACCTCCGCATAGCTGGACGAGCCATTTCGATGATTCTTATAATACACTACACTGATTTTAGACCCTTAGCATCCCTCACTTTATGGAGGCTACACACGGGATGAGTACACCTGTCACATCAACTACAGGTTGAGGTTATAAACCGCTGAATGCCGGAGCTTGAGCTGACACCACACCCTGTCTATTGCCAGTATACTTTGGTCCCCCCACATATATCAAAGATTCCTGCTGAACTCTTGCCTGCTGCTATTACACCTTTCCTAGGTTTTGATGCTCGAGCGGCAGATTGGTTAATTACTTCGACGTATGTAAAAGCTCGAGGGGAAATTCACGCATGTTAACAGCTTACTTTTCTTACCCCCTCCACCTCAGTCACCAGTATAGTTGGTTTCTGGATGAGGCGGATTGCATTACCTTTGAGTAAAGACACTAATGATAAGCCGGGATTGTGGAGACTTTTGAATACCATATCTAACTACGTAATTTCTATACAACTAATATACTTATTGGAAAAGGGTAGGGTGACCCTGTGTTCCACTTGATGCGATACATTTTGTAAGACGATGCAACTGTGGTCGGGGAATAATGAGAACCCAATCATCATTAAACATGCGGCAAAACTATATGTCCAATGACCGACGAAAGCTCAGTCGCTATGTCTTCATTAAGCGCATTATTGATCTATATGTGTGTGCTATAATTATAATGTTACGTGCTTACTTGCTATGCTCTCATTAAACATAATTACCCAATTTCTTGGTTATACTATGATTATACTATTGCTTGATTGGTTGGTATGATAACCTAATGTGTGTATGTGCATATGATCTCTAAACAACTATATGCACTCCCCGAACGAATAAGACCTGACCTAACCAATCTTCTCCTCAGAAGATGTCGATACAAGAGAACGTCGATACCAACAACCCTCTGCCAACAACAGCAGAGTCAGAACTGCAAGGGCGCATCTCGCAAGCCATCGCACAACTCGAGGCCCTTCGCTCCGAACACGGCGGAGGTACCTCAGGAAATAACCCACCCAGCGGCTGCACTTACGAGCAGTTCTTGAACCACAAACCTCGAGAATTCGACGGCACTGGGGGTGCCTTAGCTTTTGTGCGTTGGGTGGAGAAAACGAATTCTGTCTTACGGATGAGCAATTGTGCCCCAGAACATTAGGTCACGTACGTAGCTGGACTGTTTGTAGATGGGGCTCTGTCATGGTGGAACCTTCAGGTTCAGACAATGGGCGAGACTACTGCGCATGCTTTGACGTGGGACGAACTTAAAGAATTGATGCGAAAGAGATATTGCTCGAGGGCAGAAGTCCAGAAGTTGGAAACTGAATTATGGAACTTGAAAATGGAAGGACCAAAGATAGCTGAGTATGTGCAGAGATTTAACGATTTATCACAAGTTGCTACGCTCCTGGTGGGACCAGAGTTTAAGAGAATCGAACGTTTCATAGGGGGATTGGCACCTCAGATTCTAAGCCTGGTAACAACATCTAAACCCTCAACGATCACCGAGGCTATCGACACAAGCGTGGCGCTCACTGAAGAAGCAGTTAGACTAGGAAAATTTTCCAGTATGGAAGAGAAGGAGGAGACTCCTGTAGAGTCAACTGGAGATAACAAGAGAAAGCTCGCAAATTCCAAAAAGATTACTCGGGCGAGTAACAAGATGAAGGCCAAAAAGGGAAAAGACTACATGGGTATCCTACCTAAGTGCGACAATTGCCTACGATATCATGTTGGGAGATGTAAATATGGAAAATGTGATAACTGTGGCAAGAGAGGGCATCCTAAGGAAACTTGTAGGCAAGATACTGAACGTGGAAATGGAGGCCAGGATGGTAGCCAGAATCACGGAGGAAACAACGACGACAACAAGTATCAAGGCAGAACGAGTGACAAACAGAAACGTGCTCAAGGTTGTCTTAACTGTGGAAGCAAAAAGCATTTCAGAAAATACTGCCCTAAAAAGAAGAAGGCACAAGGATGAAAAGCCCAACACCGGAGCTAGGGAGACACGCCAGGAATTCAAGTATCGGTATGTTCCATATTACTCAACGTTATGCATCTGTGTTGCCAGATACTATTGCAAATTCTAAGCTTCGCATCTCTAGAGTTTGAGAGTATACTTGGGTTAGTAGCAAGTAAGTTAGATAACTCGCACTCGATGGAACTAGCTAGGTAAAGCTAGAGGAAGCCAACGCAGTAACTAAAAACAGCAAGATAGAACCCGAAGAGCGTAAGTTTACGGTTGCTCTATTACCAGTTGAGTTGGGAAGCTTCTACGAGGTAATTGGGATGGATTAGTTGCCAAGCGATCGAGCAAAGATTGATATCCGCATCCCGACAGCGAATAAGGGAACGATCTTGACTCATGAAGCAGGATACGCCTCTACAATTTACCAATTGCTTAAAGGCACAGGAAATTGTTGCGTAAAGGATGTGTTGTTTTCTTGGCTCATGTCGTGGACAAGGGAGCCGAAGAGCCAAAACTCGAAGATACCCCTGTGATAAGGGAATACCTTGGAGTCTTCCCCAAAGACTTGCCAGAATTATCTCCTCAACGACAAGTCGAATTTCGCATCGATTTGATTCCAGGCGCCGTGTCTGTAGTTAATGCACTCTAGAGACTTACACCTTCGGAAATGCAAGGATTGACAGTGTAGCTTCAGTGGTGGATAGAGAACGAAGATAACAGACCAAAATTTCTGTTTTGGGTAACCCCAGTTCTGCTTGTCAAGAGAAAGGACGATGACTTTCAAATGAACATCAAGCTACCAGGAGTCGGACGAGCTAGCCAACAAGAGCCAGCAACTTTTGCTAAGGATTGACGAACTACTTATTTGACTAACTGCGAGGATCCAACCAGTATTTCCCGGCTGATCGATGATCGAGTAGCTGTAAATTCAGGAAGAAAGTATACCGGGGGAAAATTGTGGGATAGTAACTTGTTTTAAACGTACACAAGAATGGCGTTTCCTACACGATGCACAGAACGATTCTACACTGAATACGAAACTCTGAGAATCTAGGAAACATGTACTTAGGACCATCGGGAACCAGGTCCAAACTCACAAAGGTTGTTACTTAGGAACCACACTCGTTAACTCGAGCTGACACCATTAACCTAACACATATGCCAGTTCCATTGACCAAACAAAGAGTACTTGAATTTCTTTTACTTCTAGCGAGTAGATGTTTGCATCTCTACTCCCCTTAATGGTAGTTGCATCACATTAATTTTCCTCGCTGAGAGCGAACACACATTGCTTCGATATCTGGCCATTTCTTCATTTTAGCAGACACTCATTATTCCTTTTCTTGGAAACTTATTTGTCACACATGCACCATTTGCTACGCGTGCGACTTCATTTCGAATAAACGCTCCATTGAAGTTCAAATATTATGACGCTAAATCTAATTACTGATTCGTGATTCGAATGACCTACATTATTGTGACTATTGACTCTTTTGCTATCAAGTCAACACACTTTCTTGAAACTTCATTTATTTCAAGTTACATTCATGGTTTATCTTTGTGACCATGCCGAGATTCCTTGTGGATACATACGTTTATTGCCGAGTTATGCTGAAACCCAGTTCAATTGCTTGAACCTACCCATTTCGTATATTCAGTTTAAGACGTCATATGATGTATTGAGGGCATCATATTCAAATGTTTTGCAAGGGTACATAGATTCACTTCATACCACGGTGTACCTCCGAACGATTCTTTCGTTATAAATCGAATACCCTGCGATGCTTATTGCTTTCTCACTTCGACCAAAAACAGTGGCTCTTTGATGTTCCATATTCAACTGAAAACTCTATGACATTGTGTAAATCAAATCTTCAGGCTTGTTCGGTACATATTCATTTGATTTCCAACACGGTGAACTTGTTCAGTCACCACTATACTTAAAATTATGTCATTACGACACCTTGTGGTGTTGTTACAAACTTGTAACTTGTGCTAATCAGGGTCAACCGTTTCACACAAAACTGCATATACTTTCGTTTGAATTGTCATTTAAACATTTCCGATGCAACTACAATGATACACCAGATCCACTTGAATTTCATTTGGCGTATTTTCGTAATTCAAGAATGTCAACCCACTAAACCTTGCCATTCATTTATTCAGAAGTTGACAGATCATTTTACTATTGCATTTGAGTTATTGATTTTGAATTCATATAACGGATGCTATGGTTTGTGAAAACTCGTTGGCATATTGCGATCGATCGTTCGAGAATCTTATTAGTCAAAACTCCTCTTTTGTGGAACCCCCCCTGCTAGTTGGATTACACTAGACTATACGTCAAATACGTCTTGTACCTTTGACATCAAAGGCCAAAAGCACATACCTTTTAACTATAAGGTTCGGGTTGTTATATATTCTTGGACTCGCCTGATGTGAGTGAGGTTTGATTCGGTTTGGTGATTTTCTACCTCGGTATTATTCATATGCATACACATGTGACGTAACCATAAGGAGTTAAGGTGGTACAAATTTCGAGGACGAAATTTTCTTAACGGGGGGAGAATGTGACAACTGTCAAATTTGCATGCATCCGTACGTTTAATTAATATTGATTTATGCTTAATGACTGTGCTTAATTACAACTGACGAATTAAACTACTTTATGATTTTTGCATCATACATACATATGCATCACATTCATACTGTCACTCCATATACTACATACAACCTTTAGTGACAAATTTGATGCACAAATCACAGTTAGCACAGTGAGCGGATAACTCAGAAACGTGCTGACAATGCCAGCACCTAGACAGACAATATTTTTTAGGCCAGTATGAGCCAGAGACAGGGTACTACACTAGTAGGGAGTGTAGGGAAGTGAGGACCATAAAACTGCGTCACTAGGTGATAGTTATAGTGCCGGGAAGTGCCTAAAACACACTCTAAATGCAGAATTCTGCACTTAATAACAAAATTCAGCATTTAACTATGCTAGTAATGTGCAAAAACTTAACAAAATGGTCCTGTACACTTTCCAAAGTGTCGGGAATTACTTGTGACACAAAAAGTATCATAAAAGACACATTACGGAACAATTAAGCACTTTAACGGAACGATACCCAACCGAACAACCGGACTTTACCCGGGACACCAAAATAATGCTAGAAGCATTGTTTTTATTTTTCTAAGCTAGTTAGGGTCCCCGAACACCCTAACACACTATATATTATATAACACACTTAAACCACTAACTAAACCACTTAATCTCCTAACTAGTTAAGCTAGCTACCATTGAAACTCAACTAAACCAACCCCCCCCCATAACCGGTTGTGAAGTGGGACCTCACCCACTTGATTTTTCTTCATTTGTTTATTAGATTTGTTATGTACTAGAGAGACATATGGACTAATGGGTTAAAGAATGTTGGGAGTTTATTTATATAATCCACAAGTCCTCCATTCTCATCATCTTTTACCATCAACAACACCCCAAACTCTCTCCCTCCTCCTCTATCTCGGCCGTGAGCCACCCCCATCACCACCACCATCATTTTCTCATCTCCAACCAATCTCTAGTGATCCAAAGGTGCTAAAGTGCAAACAACGAAGCTTGGTGTTCTCGGAAGCTCAAGGACCACCTCTATTTGCTATTAACCACCAAATTTCTACTCTTGAACTCCCCTAGCCTTGAGCTAGTGGTAAGTCTCTTGAATCTTCATCTACTACATGTTTTTGATGGTTAATAGTTAAAGTATGATGAAATCTCAAGAAACACTAAAACCATAAACAAAGTCTTGAACATAAACTAACTTGGTGACGAAGTAGTGTTGAAATGACTAAGAAATCATGATATTCTTGTGTTGTGATGCTTGTTAGTTATTGTTTACTCATGTAGTTGATATGGATCATCTTATGGTCTTGCTAGATCATGAATAAAAACATGATCTAGCAAGATGAGAAAATAGAAATGTTGTAGGATGATGGAATCATCCACACATAAACTATGAACTATGAACTTGAATGAATGAATGTTTTCTTGAAAAATAAAGATCAAAGTAGGTTATAATCTTGTAGATCTAAAGATCCATGAGTGGTTTTACGAAAGAACCAAGTGAAAAGTATGAGTTTCGTTAAAACTTGGATCTTACATAAACTAACCTCATTTTTGGTGGATAAACAAGTGTGGAAACACTTGTGTAATAAGAAAATTTCACAAAGAAATATTTTTAGAAAATATGATTGGAAGTTGTGAACATTCAAACTCTTTGAAAATGAAGTTTTTAAGGAACTAATCACATTTTTAAAGGTAACAAGACTTACTAAGTATGCTAGTAAGTTACTACATACTTTTATAAATTTTCAGGTTCATGAGTTTATAGTTTATGCTTGTTTTTGACAAGTTTGGTAAGTAGAGGTTGTATATTGTTGATTGAGAATTGTTTGGATGAATGTTTGAAAAGAAAATGATATGCTAAATAAGCATGGACACCTCCATTTACAAAGAAAACTCTGGCGAAATTTTCTAAAATTTCCAACACTTAGAAAATATTTTTCTAAACAAGTGTTACAAGTATATTTTATAACTTGTGTTTCAAATATAAACTTCGCCATAAATTTTGTTACGAAATACAAAGTATCGGAGGTTGGTTTTCGCAAATAAAAGTGGGTAAATATATATTTAGAATATATATTTTATACTGAAAAACTTGTGTGATTATTTGTATATTTCGTGAACTAGTTATATTATTTTAGGGTAAAATAATATAACTTACAAAATACCATGGAAATTACAACTCCAAAATAATACCAAAAATTGCAAGGAATAAAATATTTAAGTTACACACGTAATATTGTGAAACCGAACAAGAAAATGTAACTTATGAAATATTCCGGGATATACCATTACACTATATTTTTGGTAAATATTATTTTGGGAATGAAAGAAGTGAAAATATGATTTCGTAAATATTACAAAGTATATCATATTTTTGACAACGAGAAAATATATTATTTTTGGGAGATAAAAATATATTTTCCTAGTATATTTAGAAGATATATAATTTTTGAGAAAAATATATATATTCTGGGACAATACATGATTGAACAAAATAAGTTTATATATATTTAAGTGAGACTTGAAATATATGGTTTTGGAAATATATATTGGGAATATATTAACATATTTTTATTTGGAACAATACACCGAAATACGACGCCATTACTTGGCAAGATATACCAATACAAATACAAAAATACATGTATGAGATACCCCCATCCTTGGGAAGGAAAATACGAAGTTAAAATACTTGAGAAGTAGGAATATGAAATATTGTTTAGCAATTAATCCAAACATTAACTAGCGATTATAACTTGGAATAATTTTGGGAACACAAGAAACGTAACTCAAAAACCTTCATACTAAGCAAAGGCACGACCCGTTCGTCTAATAGACGTTAGTACACTGTAGGTAGTCGTGTTGGCTGAGGAGACTTGGGTTACACATACTGAAGACGCAATACTGTGAGTTCATGTCCCCCTTTTCTCTTAACTGTTTTCAGTTTTATACTTCGGGGGTGAAATACATGTTACAATTATTACAGACATTTTATACATGGTATGGTTAGCTTAAGGAGGGTTTACTACTAGATCATGTGAATGGGTAGGGCGATTAAGGCCATCAATCCTCGTTGTAGGACCGAGGGGCATGAGTGATAGATCTATTTGGGTGTAGCGAGCCCCACCCTTGAGTCCGCTGAGTGGACCACGTGGTGACTATGTCTTACAGCCGAAGCCCGGTAACAAATCTGCTAGGTTTGAGTCTTCCTGCATCACTTCACACATACCATTGGCTTTGCAACCCAGTGGTGGTCTCTTTTTCCTTATTGCTACATACCAGGGACTTACATACATACTTACAACATTCTCCAAGGGTTTATACATATGCACAAACAAACACATGAACTCGCTCAACTTTTGTTGATGTTTTTCAAACTACATGTATTTCAGGGATTTTGTAAAGTGGATCTGGCGGGCGTTGGGAGTTTTTATGCTGCGTTAAGAATAAAGATGTCATCCATGGTCTTTGAGTTTGGTTAGTGTGTCTTATTCCTGGACGAGACACGTCTTCCAAACCTTGGTGATATTCAATATCTTTTGACGAGTCTTTTATGAACTCATAAGCAATTTGTACGATTTGTAAAACTTGAATTTGAAGTCTACGTTTTAAAAAAAATGTTGTTATGTTTTGAACTTATTAATGGATGGCAAACTTATGGTTTTATCATATAGTTGATGTTATGATTGAATGCAATGATATTAAGAAAGTCACACCATAATCACGCTTCCGTAAAAGTCAGGGTGTGACACCTGAGCAGGAGCCAAGGTATAAGGGAAAGTTTAGAAAGATCAAGAAGGCAAACTATGTGGCACCTGAAGGTGATCGATGGAGGCATGAAGATAGTAACTCTGAAGATGAAACAGATAGATTGAATGACATGGCTGAAAATAAGTTAAGGTTTTGGTTTTGGTTTATGAAGGACAAAAAGAAAAGAAAGAGAACGCCTAAGATTTCTACACCGAAAGTTGCAATTAAGGGTAAAGTTGGAAAGCAGGAATCACAAGAAAGGTTGGTAGATCATTCTTTTGAATATTATACTAATAGTGTTAATATTTGTGTTGCAGAAACAGAGAAAAAGAAGTCTCCACCAAAGTTGATAGATGAGATTGTTGTTCCACCAACAGATTTAATCAAAGAGGGTGTAGATCTCTTGAATATGTCGTTCGAAGATTATTTGAAGCAATCAAGAGCTAAAGCTACTCAAGATGCTGAGAAAGAAGTAGAAAAGAAAACTGCAGAAAATATTGAAGCTGGTGGTGAAGGTGTCAAAGAAACAGAAGTTGAAGGAGTTGTGCACACTGACTCCAGTGCTACTGAAAGCGATGAGTTTGATCCAACAAAGATTGCTCCAACTTCTTACATCAATGGCAAGCAAAAGTACAAGAGATCTCCTAAGAAAAAGAAAGCATCTGATGAGGAAGACTCTACGTATGTGCCAACACCAAAGGAGAAAAAGAAAGTTCTGAAGAAGCGTAAAGCATGACCTTTGGGAGCTGTTTCTAAGAGTGTTAGAGCTAGGAAATACTCTACGTCTATTCCTCAGCAAACTACAGCAGTTCCAGAGGTTCCAGAAGTTGAAAAGAATGTTGAAGTTCCTGAGAATATTAAAGTTGAAAGAACAGAAGTAAGGGATGAAAATGTTGAAGTGGAGTTTGTGGGAGTTAGAAAGTCAACACCACCACTAACACCGAAGAATCCAACAATTCATATTCATGATAATCGTGAGAAAACTCCAGAGCTTCAAACAAAGAAAGTTGAGGATCCTTCATCTGCAAAGAAAGCTACAACTTCAAGTTCAAGTTCTAGTCATGGATTTCCAAAGGTTATGGGTGAATATCTAGAAGATCTTCCTTCTGGTGATTTTGATGTATTCAGTGATGGAAAGATTAATGTGCTGACGAAGAAGGTTAGTGTGTTGGAGAAAGCAAGGCTCAAGCTGAAGTAGAGCGTGAAGAGTTGAAAGAAAAACTTGAAGCTTCTAAAGAAGAAAATGTGGCATTGAAAAAGGATTTAGAAGATCATGCTGAAGTTATTGATCAGTTGTCAGAAGAGCTTGAAGAACATGATAAAGTGATTGATTAAATGACAGAAGCGATCGATGAGGTAAATGATCCATACAAATCTCTTGAAAGTTCTAACAAATTGTTGCATGAAATGTTGGGTGATGTGAGCCAACATGCTTCAAGAGAAAATGAAGCGTTAAAGAAAGAAATTGAAGCTTTAAGGGCTGATAAAGTGATAAAGGATGAGTAGCTGAACATGTTATACACTGTCATTGAACACAAGCTTGGAATCAATGTTCAAGCTGTGTTTGATGAAATAGAGATTCGAAATGTTGAAGCAAGAAGAGCAGAAAGGGAAAAGAAACCTGCTGAAGAAGCTGCTGAGTCAAAGAAAGATAAGAAGAAAGGGTTGGTAATTGCCACAGAGGAGATTCTTGGAACTACAAGCCAACCTGATCCAATTCAAGCTGTTGAGGTACATGTTTCTAATCTTGAAGCCTCTAATGTGAATGAGGTTGAAATGAAAGAATCAAAAGATGATGAAGAAAAAGAAGATGAAGAGGACGAAGAGTTGAAAGATCTATACAAAGATATAGATGACTATGATGGTGATGGTGATGATGATAATGATGATGATGATAAAGATCAAGGGGGTACAGGGTTAGTAATTGTGAAGCCTTCTGGTCAGCACCCTCTTGATGATTTCTTGAACGACGAATTGAATTAGCAGCAAGAGGATCAACACCATGAAGCTTCTTCTTCTTCATCTTCTTCTTCTAAACAACATGCTGGTGAACAGGTATTCCTTACACTTCCCAAAGTTATATATTTGCATGCTGAGGTTGAGGGAAAATTAGAGGAGAATAGAACAAGAGAATCGATGTTAGAGGAGTTAGGCATGGAAGATGGAAAGTTCAAGTTCGATATTGAAGATGAAATTCCTCCAACACCTGAAAGAGACTATTCTTTCAAGTTCGTAAATGAAACTGACAATTTCAAAGATGTGATTATTGAAGAGGGGTCTGATATTTTTGATGAAGATACTCCATTTCACTACTCTGGAGTTGACGATAACTTTCCTACGTTTACTGAAATCTTTCAATCTCATAATGAAGACGAAGTAAGGAGGAAAGTAGTGGAGAGGATTGCGACTGAAGGTGTTCCTGAAACTGTACCACAAGCAGATCTACTAGAGGAACGAAAGCGATGGTTTAAAGTGATGCCAAAGGAAAGAAAGTATAAAAGGCCGCTACGGTATTTCACAGATCATCCAGATAAATCTCTAGGCGATATCCTTTCGTGGGGCTACTTGGAAGATTTACAAGTGTATGCAATCAGAAGAGAACATGGAGAGCAATACTTTGAGTTTCTTTCTGACATCAAGACACTTCCATGGTGGGATGTAGAGGAGTTGGTACAAACGAAGAACATCAAGCAGTTCTATTATGGTTTAGATGTTAAAATGCATGATTAAAAGCTATGGAACTACATAAAGCTGCAAGCAAAAACCAACTTTCCAGATTGAAAGCCATATAAGCCAGAACAAGTTGTAAAAGTAGATCCTGTTACTGGTGAGAAAGACATTACTTTGAAGATCAAACCTCCTAGATGTCTAAAGAACATGCCGCTTCATGCTATGGAACAAGATTTTCATGAAGACTTCAAGGGTTGGTTATATAATTAAAGCACAGCGGAAGCAGTGATCTCTCTGTTCGACAAGAAGACAGGTGAAACCAGACGCATCAATGTGTTAGATCCGATGTGGCTGGTGAACTGCTCAAAGAAAGATATTGATTGCCTGTTCTTCAACAAAATAGTGTACAATGAGCCTGACAGAGTACAAGCGCATCAGTATCAAAAGATGGTGAATCTGTGCTTCGCAAAAGATATAAACTCTGGAAGGTATTGGGAAACAAAGTTCAGAGATTTAGAACTAGAAGAGTTTCTAAAGAAAGAGAAAAGAAGTGAAAGATTTAATAAGATTGCTAAAAGGGCTGCTCAACTAGGTCGAAGGAAGTTTGAAAGGCCACCAGATACAGATCAAACGCCTAGAGTCTCAGGAAAACAAGATTCCTAAATGGCAAAAATCAAGAGATGGTGATCATGCGTATCGCAAGTGGTGGAATGAAACAGGAAGCCCTTTGAGAAGACAAATGTTAGAAGAAAGGAATGAGAAGAGAAGGCAGAAAGATAGAGAAAGCAGGCGCAACAGGAAGAAGCAATGAAGACTATACAGGAAGGAAGACTGCAGCTACATCCAAGGGGGAGTCTGTAGGTGCAATATGTCTGTAGCTTCCGTCTGTATCGAGTCTATATTTTGTCCTGTATGTGTCATTGTAAAGTTTTGTTTGTATGTTATATTATAATTGGGAGAAACGGAACGAAATCGTAAGTTGTAAAGGCCGTCCGATCGGATGGCATGTGTCATCCGGACGGATGATCATCCGGTCGGATGACCATCCGATCGGACGACATAAGTTCTCCCAGTTAGCTCGCCTATAAATAGAGACTAGGGGTTCATTTGTTAGAAGTCGCTTGTTTTGTCTCTGAGGCGGAGCTCTGTCCAACTCTCACCGGAACCTTGTATTTTCACAATCTTTGAATGAGAATGGATGCTTTAATCGTTGATTTCGTCGTTGATTCTTCTTTGACACTGTATACAGATTCCGCACTTCTAGAGTGATCGATCTGACCTGAGTTATTCAATCCAGAGCCGATTCAACCGGTCCTCACAATAACAAACAAAAAAGGTAGATCGACTCAAATAACAAACAAAATAGGTAGACTTGGTTAAAAACACGGTACCGAGAAGTCTAACCCGATCGATCTGGTGTCAGATAGGGAGAGATTTATCGATTTGGTGTCATTAAAAAAGCCTACATCTTTACATCTTGAATCGCCTAAGAAAGAGAAACCCTAGTTCTTGAGTCGTCTAGGAGGAGAGAAAGCAGATGGAGGCGGATAATGATGTTTTGTCACTGTAAAACCCTAATGTGCTCGTGTTTTAATGGATTTGATGTATTGTGCATTCAAACATTGTATACTATGCTTTCAAGGCTTATACTTTTTAATTAAGTAGGAAATGACCAAAACTACCACTCGAATATGCATATGCATATTATATATAGTATAGATATATATAATATATATATAGATTAGGGTTAGGATCAAATACAAAGGATAAAATAAATAAGAAGGGTAAGAAGGTTTCTAGTCCATTGATCTTAGATTTGGAGGGTTGAGATTAGTTGTAGGGAAAAGAAGATAATAGAAGGGCATCAAGGGAATCCTGTATTTATGGATTTTCTCTCTCCACATGCAAGGCACATGCCAATTCCCCCATCGATTTAAAACGTCCATAACTTTTTCATACGTCATTTAAAAAAAAAAAATTCACCATAATAACGAGCGTTTTTTTATCTTTAATATGAGTACCATATTATCATATAAAAATAAAATAAAAAATTTCATTTTTACTGGGTTTTTTCGCATTGTGTTAAAGGTTCAGTTCATTGTGTCTTTTAACTGGGTTTTGGTCATTACGTTTTAGTAGAGTTTCTATACATTGTGTTATTATCAAAACCTATAACACAATGTTATTTTGGGTTCTATCCATTGCGTTTTTATAAGAACCTATAACACAATATATGACACAATGAAGATGGTGTTATATCTGGGTTTTCTATAAATTGTATTATTAGTTCAGGTCATTGTGTTTAATATGTTGTCCATTGTGTTTTAATAATTTGTTCAATTTTTTTATTATCTTTTTCATTGTGTTTTAGTTTGTTGTGTATTGTGTTTTTAGTTTGTTTTCTATTGTGTTTTCACTGCTCTCCATTGTGTCTTTTATCTGCTGTCATTAGTTGTGTCTTTTATCTGTTGTCATCAATTGTGTTTTTATTTAGTCTGATATTTATTGTGTTATATGTTATCGCCATTGTGTTATACGTTATGGTCATTGTGTTTTAGTATGTTATCCATTGTATCTTTATCTGTTGTCATTGATTGTGTTTTTGATCTACTTTACATTGTGTTTTACATCATGTCCATTGTGTAATATGTAACTGGGTTTTTGATTTTTTTTTTTGAAAAATATAACAATATGGTACTCATATTAAAGATAAAAAAACGCTTGATTTTATGGTATATTTTTTTTTAAAAACAAATAATGTATAAAAAAGTTACGGATGTTTAAAAATTGAGGGGGAAATAGCATGTGACTTGCATGTGCATATTCTTTTTCCTGTTGTAGACAAAATTACCCTTTACATTTAATTTCTCTTAGGACACTTACCTTTCTTATTTTTAAATACTTTTCATTATAAGTCACCCATATAGATTAAATTAATTCAACTCGTACTATGATAATAATTACATATCTCGGATTTGATGAGGCGTGAATCGTGATCTAGTCACACCTACCAACTCCATCTCTTTGACCTGTTTCGTCCACGTCAGATGCCATTATTTTCGTGTCAATATCCGGTTCCAGTTCCAGTGAGTCACAACAACTCGCAACAACCAGCAGCACGCAAGCAAGCAAGCAAGCAAGGTTTTATTAACTCCAAAATCTGTTGTTCATCTTCAATCGGATTTATTTCTATTCTTCTCTCGAAATGGATCCCGTGGGTTCCGATGACTCCAGGTACTTTCATTTTCGCGTATTCATTTTATTTTATTGGATCTAGGATGAGATTCTGTAATTACACAGATCTATCTCATCAATGTTGATGTACTTGTTGATTTCAGAAAAACTAAGATGGTAATAGAGTTGCTCAAGGGGATTCATTTTGTTGCTTCTGTGGAGGCCATTTCTCTTGGTGTTCAAGCTGGTATTCATCCTTGGATTTTGTATGATATTATATCAAATGCCGCTGGGAACTCATGGTAACTCTTTTTATTTCATCCAATCCAATCCAATATAATAGTTTATTATTATTCTACTTTATAATAATAATAATAATAATAGCACAGGCACAGCACACACATATTGTATAGCATGAGATAATAAATATAAGTAGCTAAAAGTGTTCTGTATTTCAATTCATGTATGATTAGTTGATCAGATATGGAATATTTTTCAACTTAAGTGCTTTCTTTTAAGATTGCTTCTTTGTATATGCAGGATTTTCAAAAATTACATCCCTCATCTGTTAGAGGGGAATCAAATCAAGGATAATTTTCTAAATGCTTCTCTTCAAGATTTGGTAATTTTTCGGTCTATTCTTTTTCACTCGCATGCCATGCCCACCTATTGTTTCAAAACATAATGGATACCTTATCTTTTTGTTGGGGAGGGGAGCTGTCTTATCTTTTATATAGTTGAGTTGTTGTTGTTTCCAAATTGATTTAATTCAGCTAGCTACAGGGTGCAGTTTTGGACACTGCCAAGTCACTTATATTTCCTCTTCCACTCTTGGCTGCTGCTCATCAACAATTCCTAGCAGGTATGCATCCATGCTTCATATTGTATGAATACATACTTCAAACTAAATGAAAAACCAGTGATTGTTGTTTGTGTGCATATCCAACAGGCTCTAGACATGCAGATGCAGATGCTCTTAAGGTAACACTTTTACTATGCTATTAGCCTTCCCCATATATACTTCATCATTTCTCTGGTGCAGGTTAGTATTCATCATTTCTCTGGTGCAGGTTTGGGAAAGAGTACTTGGAATACAAATTATGGATGCAGCAAATGCAGAAACTTACAGTCCCGAACTATTGGCGACTCAAGTTTGTGCCAAGTCAAAACGAACAAATAAAATTGGTTTTATTGGTCTAGGAGCAATGGGATTCGGCATGGCAACTCATCTTCTGAAATCCGATTTCCGTGTCCATGGCTTTGACGTAACACTTCTTTCTTGTGCTGCCCCCTGGTTAACATGGGAATATAATGTAATGCGATCTGTGTCTTTTCTCTAACAGGTATATAAGCCAACTCTATCTAGGTTTGAAAACGCTGGTGGTCTGGTTGGAAACTCTCCTGCACAAGTATCAAAAGGTAACAGAAGAAACTTTAAGGTTTTGCAATACGTCGTCGAACCGTAAGAGCCTGGTACTCAAATGTTTTTTTGCTTTCAGAGGCTGATGTTCTCGTTGTGATGGTCACAAATGAAGTTCAAGCAGAAAGTGTTCTGTATGGTGTTGAGGGGGCCGTGTCAGGTATGTCTTAAATAGAATCTACAGTTATGTGATCTGAACTAACCTGATTTCACTTTTCTGTAGCTCTACCACCTGGATCGTCTATTGTCCTTTCATCCACAGTTTCTCCTGCTTTTGTTAGTCGCCTTGAGCTGCGCTTACGAAGTAGGTTCTTACGTTTGGTGTTTGGCTATCTTTTCATGCTTGGATAGGTTCTTACATTTAGGATCTTCTCATGCTTTCAAACATATTTTGATCTTTCTGCTACAAACAAACTGTAGATGAGAACAAGGGCTTGAAATTGATTGATGCCCCTGTATCTGGTGGTGTCAAAAGGGCTTCTGAAGGAACTCTGACGGTGCGTAAGTCTGAAATGATCATCTTGAGAACGCTAAATATTGTGAGAACCGTGAGAACGAACAAAAAAACCAATCAAAACCATTTTTGTTAATACAAACCTCATTGTAATTAAGATACAACATCAAAAAAAGAATTTATAACATCAAATAATTCATTTCTTCTCTCAAAATCACTCTTACTAGATTTTTTACACATGTGTAAATACAACAAATTTACACATGTGTAAATGGCAAACTTACACGTGTAAATTTTCTTTATTTACGAATTCACATAAATTTAAACGTGTAATAAAAATTTTTAACATTGTATTCGAATTATAATGCTAAGTGTAAATTTTTTTTTGAATTGTTTTTGACCAAGTTCTCGCGGTTTTTTCATTCGTTCTCACGGTTCTCACAATATTTAGCGTTGTCATATATATATATCAGCAACACTAAATGCTGAAGTGTACATACATATCCAGATTATGGCATCAGGTGCAGATGAAGCTCTTGAGCATGCTGGTTCAGTTCTTTCAGGTAATAAGCACTTATTAACCTTGGTTTCTAAATCTTATTACAATAACTTTTGTGTGCCTTGTCTTTTCAATAGTGTTAAGTGAGAAGCTATATGTAATAAGCACTTATTTAACCTTGGTTTCTAAATCTTATTACCTTAACTTTTGTGTGCCTTGTCTTTTCAATAGCGTTAAGTGAGAAGCTATATGTGATAAAAGGGGGTTGTGGAGCTGGAAGGTACTTTTCACTTCCCCTGCATCACATTCTCATTAATCATTAATTTTGTTATGTATATGTATAGCTCGAGCCCCGCTTGCGGTCTGCTCATATAATGTAATATATGTGTGGGCGCTCGGGGGGGCAAAAGCAAAAGTGCACTAATTTTTAACGTTATTTTACTAATTTCGTGAAAATAACGTTAAAAAGAGGGGATCGTTAATCAGGCATCATGTGGTGGCGTTGATAGCCGAAAGACAAGGGGGTACATGCACCAATTGGCGTTTGTCTCAATTGCTGAGTGTTATGTGCCTTATGTCCAAGGCTTGATGCAAAACCACAATCGAGCCGGGGGTCTCATTGGAAGCAGCCTCTCTATTCCTACGGGGTAGAGGTAAGGCTGTCTACATCCCACCCTCCTCAGACCCTACCTTAGCTTTGCTATAGGTGGGATATACTGAGTACGATGATGATGATGATGATGATGATATGTATAGCTCAATTGCTGTGAAAGGGATACTTATTTTCTCTGTTCTGTAGTGGTGTAAAGATGGTTAATCAACTACTAGCTGGAGTTCATATAGCATCAGCGGCTGAAGCAATGGCCTTTGGAGCTCGATTGGGATTGGATACAAGAATCTTGTTTGATGACATAAAAGATAGTGAAGGAACATCTTGGTATGTCCATTATCCTGCTTTATTAACTTTTATCCTTTAACTTAAAGCATGAGCTGGTTGATGGTGGCCCCTACAATCACTATCCATGTAGCTTCATCACGCCCTCATTAACTATTCGTCTGAATTGTTTATGTTGTATAATCTGTATTTGTTGTATTTATTCTGATTGATTTTTGAAACAAACTGAAAACAAATAATAAGCTGAATTCTGATGTAAACACTCAAAGAACCACTCCAATAACCAACGAGAATACTTGTATTTCTCAAGATTGAATGATACAATATGCAAGGTATATATAGGAAGATAAAAGCAATATTCTAATCTAGCAACTTGTAGGACAAGTAGGATCCTTATCCCTGATCTAACAAGTGGACTATTCTATTTTATTTGTTTATATTATTTAACACCCCCCCTTAAGCTAGAGCATATATGTTGATCATGCCCAGCTTGTCACAAATAGAGTAAATTCGATTTTTGGGCAAGGCTTTGGTGAAAACATCTGCTAACTGGTCTCCGGTTCTGATATGAGGCGTTGTAATTGTTCTATCTTTAAGCTTCTCCCAGGTGAAATGACAATCAACCTCTATGTGTTTGGTTCTTTCATGAAACACCGGGTTATTTGCAATATGAGTAGCTGCCGTGTTATCACACCATAGATTCATGGCTTTTGTTTGCCTAAACCCGATTTCTTCAAGGAGGTTTCGAATCCATACTAGCACACAAGTGGTTTGAGCCATGGCCCTATACTCTGATTCTACACTTGAACGGGATACGACACTTTGCTTTTTCATGACACAAGATTCCTACCAACGAAAACACTATACCCAGTAGTAAAACGTTTGTTTGTCGAGTCCCCGTTATAATCAACATCTGTAAAGCCTTCTACTATATGATGACCATGCTTCTGATACAAGATACCTCTTCCAGGAGCACCTTTTAGGTACTTGAGGAAGTGACAAACAGCTTCTTAATGTGAAGATCTAGGGGATGCCATAAACTGACTGACCACATTAACTGGAAAGGCACTATCTGGTCAAGTAATGGTTAGATGGTTTAACTTGCCAATGATTCTTCTGTATTTTTGTGGATCTACAAGAAATTCACCAGCATCTGCTTTCAACATTTGGTATCATTGGCGCATCGCAGTTCTTAGCTTCAATCATCCCAGAATCTTTTAGAAAATCCAAACAATATTTCCGCTTATTTAGACAAATCCCTTTTCTATACTAAGATACTTCAATTCCCAGGAAATACTATAATGTTCCTAAATCTTTAGTCTGAAAACACTCCAAGGAAACCTTTTTAATTTCTTAATGCCAACTTCATCGCTCCCTATAATTACAATATCATCCATGCATACAACTAGAAGAATGCATCCCAATTTTGATGAAGTAAAGAACACGAAATAATCATACGAACTTCTTCTCAAACTGAATCCAGTAACCACGGTACTGAACTTCCCAAACCAAGCACGAGGGGATTGCTTAAGACCATACAAAGATTGCTTTAACAAGCATACTTTACCGACTCCCCCTGAGCAACAAACCCGGGTAGTTGCTCAATATAAACTTCTTCTTTGAAATCTCCATGTAAGAATGCATTTTTGATATCAAGTTGATACAAATCCCAGTTATATGTTGCAGCCAACGAGATAAATATGCGAATGGATGCCAACTTCGCAACCGGAGAAAATGTCTCAAAGTAATCCATCCCGTAAATCTGAGCATAACCTTTTGCAACTAGACAAACCTTTAACCGAGTAAGAGAGCCGCCAAGATTAACCTTAATAGTGAATATCCATTTACATCCAATTGCCTTTTTGCCGACAAGTAAATCTACTAAAGTCCATGTATTGTTCTTCTCGAGGGCTTTCATTTCCTCAACCATAACATTACGTCATCTAGAGATTTGCTAAAACTTCGCCTACTGTCTTAGGAATAGGAATCGAATCGATAGTGGAAACAAGTGAACGAGAGGTTGTACATAATTTATCATATGAAACAAAGGAAGCAATAGGATAGGTACATGTACGTTTACATTTTCGGAGAGCAATGGCTAGGTCATTGTCAGAGGAGTCACAGGATGAATCTGTCTTCAAAGTGGACGGTTCAGGAATAGGATCTGAGCGATGTCGCCGTTGATATACTTGAAGAACAGGAGGTTCATTGGGAACCAGAGGTTGTTAAGGATCAGCTGTAGTTTCTTGAGAGGCAATAGGTTGTTTAGATACAGGGGCTTGATCAGGTGCTGGTGAATCAGAAGTTTTAGATGGTTGTGTTTGTGGGGTTATAGTATGAGGATAGATAATGAACTCGTCATCTTCCCTTATCGGATGTGGATCTGGTACAGGGAAGAAAGGGACTTCTTCATGGAAGGTAACATCCTGAGAAACAAAGAACAAAGTATTGCTGAAGAGTTGGGGATCGGGGAAAATCATTTATAACCCTTTTGGACACGACAATAGCCAACAAATACACATTTAACAGACTTTGGATCTAACTTACTAAGATGAGAATGTGTATCATGGACAAAACAAGTACTTCCCAATATCTTAGGAGTGATTGGATATAAAGGTTTCTCAGGCATAGTTGTTAATAGCGAATAGCGACAAGGGACCTATATGCTACCAAGCGAATAGCGACAAATAGCGACCTCTATTTTATATATAACGATACACTAGAAAAAGAATTTTGAAAATTTTTATATGTATATTATATCAAAATACCTTGGTATATATGCTATTTTACATGTATATTTAACAAAAACCTGTAAATCCAGCTATTTTATAGCTATATCTAATTGCTATTTATGTAAAAAAAAAAAAAAACTAACTGTCGCTATTCACGCTGTTGGTCGCTATGACCCAAATAGCGACACTTGGTCGCTTCGCTACATAGCTCGCTATTGACAACTATGTTCTCAGGACACAAAACCAAAATAGCATATAACCATTTAAAATAATTGATGGCATCCGGTCAATAAGAAAACAAGCTCAATAAGAAAACAAGCTGTGGATATTGCATCAACCCAAAATGGTTTTGGAACATTCATTTGAAATAAAAGTGCTCTTGCTACTTCAAGAAGATGTTGGGTTCGTAGGCTTTAGGGTAGCCGGCCCTAATTAGGGTCATAGCCGACCCTAGTTATTAGGCCCACTTAGTTAACTTGTTGACCAAGTAGGAAACCCTAATCTTGTTCTATAAATACCTATGATGTAATTGTAGTCTGTGTCATTCTGTAAACAGTTGTGAACATCTAATAAAAGTGAAACCCTAATTGCAACATGTGGACGTAGGTCACCTTGACCAAACCACGTAAATTCTCGTGTTCTTTATTTTCTGCTAGTGTGTGTGTGCTTGTTCCGCTTCCGCTCGAGCCTACTCTGATCCGATACCCTAACAAGTGGTATCAGAGCCAAAGGTTCAGTTAAACACACGGTTCACACGGTTATCGTAGGAGAGGGAGAGAGCTGGATGAGAGATCTTGATCTGTTGTTGCTGCCGTCGCCGCTGACTTGTTTACGGCCCGTACCTATTCTCTGATTACGGCTCGTAAGGTCTAGGGTTTGCACCGTAGGGTTTGCTGTTGCAGATCTGGTGGTTTTGGGGTGTTTGGCGATTAGGGTTTGGGTTCTTGAACCCTGGTTATTCTCTGATTTTACGCTCAGGTTTGCAGGAGAAGTCATCGGTTCGGGTGATTCGGATTTCTGGCTTATTGAAGGTTGCTCGGGTCTTTGGGTGCTTGTTTTCTGTGGGTTTTTTTTTCTTCTGGTTTTCTCGTTTGCTATGGCTGAAGACGGGAAGTTACGAATCGAGAAGTTCAACGGTACTGATTTTGCATGGTGGAGAATGCAAATAGAGGCGTTGCTTGGTGAATGCGATTTGGATGTGGTATTGGAAGAAAAACATACTGGAATGAAGAAAGCTGCTGAAGCAATTTGGAACTCAAAGGACAAAAAGGCAAGAGGTAAAATTACATTGGCTTTGACGTGGGGCGTTGCATTTAATATCATGAAAGAAACAACTGCTCGTGGTATGTTAACAGCTCTGTCAAATATGTATGAGAAGCCGTCTACCGGTAATAGGGTGTTCTTGATGAGGGAACTGTTTAATATGAGAATGAACGAGGGCAGTTCAGTTGCTGATCACATTAACGAAGTCAATTCAATTTTGTCCAGGTTAGCAACTGTGGGCATGAAGTTGGATGATGACACTCAGGCTGTGGTTTTGTTATCTTCCTTACCTGATAATTGGTCAGGATTTGTGACAACGGTCACTGAAACTGCTGGAACTGGAATTTTGAAGTTTGATCTGGCCCGGGATAGTGTTTTGGGTGAAGACGTTCGCCGGAGGAACTTTAGTGGAGGATCTACTTCTGGTATGTTCAGTGTTAGCAGGGGAAGAGTTAATAACAGAAGCAGTGGGAGTCGTGGGAAAAACTTGTCTAAAGCTGGGAAGAATGTGAGGTGCTGGAACTGTGGTGAAAAGGGCCATGTTAAAAACGAGTGTCCTGATCCTAAGAAAGAGGATAGTAAACAACATGTAAACAATGTTGTGTCAGATGAATCTGAAGGTGACGTACTGCATTGCTGTGAAGAGTCTACAGACTCTTGGGCTATGGATTTTGGTTCTTCGTTTCACGCCATGCACAGCGGGAAGACGATGGTGAATCTCAAAAAAGGAGACTTTGAAAAGGTATGATTAGCTGGCGGCCATGTTCTTAACGTTACGGGTATGGGAGATGTCAATCTGAAGACTCCACTGGGCACTATATGGAACTTGCGGAATGTCAGGGTAATTCCAGGTTTAACGAAGAAACTTAACTCTGTTAGTCAACTGGATAAACAGGGACTAGATGTTAAGTTTGGTGGTGGGAAGTGGAAGGTGATTGATGGAAATCTTGTTGTTGCCTGTGGGAGGAGATGGGGATCGTTGTATCTAGTTGAGGTACCTGCTAAGGGAGTAGCCGTCCCTGTTAAGCATAAAGTCTGGTTCACTGAATCTAGTAAGCGGAAGAGAGTTCAATTTGCAAACTTGAATTCTGGTGCTTTAGGGATGTCAGTTGAATGTGGTCGGGGTTCTAAGTTTAAGCCAGTCAGGGGATTTGGTGATAGTGGGAGCACGGGTCGTGTTCCGGGTACAATCACAAAGAACGGTTGGGTTTTGAAGACGAAGATTCCGACTGAAGGAAAAAGCTCTCCTGGAAATAGTTTGCAAAATGTGGAGAGTGGTATTAATTCTCGGTGTATCTCTGGAGCTGGTGGATCGTGCAAGCCGGTTGAGATAGAGAATGGGTCTGATAAGACTGTTGGGTTGGAGCTTGTGGGAGCTTCAACTGGTCTCTCAGGTACTTGATGAGGTGTGGTTGCAACTAGGTGGATTCTGATGTAAGCACTCAAAGAACCACTCCAATAACCAAAGAGAATACTTGTATTTCTCAAGATTGAATGATACAATATGCAAGGTATATATAGGAAGATAAAAGCAATATTCTAATCTAGCAACTTGTAGGACAAGTAGGAACCTTATCCTTGATCTAACAAGTGGACTATTCTATTTTTAGTTATTTATATATTTAACAATTTTATTTCCTTCGTTATAGGATAGTTAGCTGTGAGTAGCTGTGACTCTGCTGTAATATCCATGTATGTATGTTTCCCTCTATTCAGTGAAGAGCCTGTGATGCTGCTCTGTGCCTAACCCTAGCCACCTCCCTCTACATTGATTTTTTTTTTCTGCAGCCTTCTGCCTTTCTGTTACGATGGGAGACAAAGCTGACCCTGCCAACTCCAATGGAAAATCACTCCACACTGTGTATACAGTCACTCACTGATATTCAACGAAAAATCAGAGTACTAGACGTTGTCAAGGTATCTTATTCTTCATGGGTGAAGCCTTTTCAATTGCGTGCCAGGGGATGATACACGGTGATGAACCATATCGATGGTACGAGGGCTCCGGCCAAAACTGATCCTGAATATGCATCATGGTCTGAAATTGATGTAATCGCCCTACAATGGATCTATGGAACCTTGTTTTTTTTTTTGGGGGGGGGGGGGGGGGGGCTGGACTCACATAGGTCCACCTCGGGATATTGTGTTGTTTTAGGAGATAATATTATCTCATGGTCATCGAAACGACAACCCACTATTTCCCGATCAAGTGCTGAAGCAGAATATCGAGACATTGCAAATGCGGTTGCTGAAACGAGTTGGCTACCCAATCTATTGTTAGAACTTTATGTTCCAATTTGCAAGGCAACGATCGTTTACTGTGACAACATCTATGCAGTCACTTATCTGAAAATCCCGTCCAGCATCAACGCACCAAACATGTAGAACTTGACATTCATTTTGTACGTGAAAAAGTTCGCATCAGGGCAGTCAAAGTTCTACATATCCGAGCTGATTTTCAGTATGCAAATATGTTCACGACGGGGCTACCTCGGAAATTGTTCACACTTCACACGCTTCCGTTCCAGTGTAGGCCTTCGTCCATCTTCATTAGTCTGAATTATTTATGTTATATAAGCTGTATTTGCTGTATTTATTCGGATTGATTGTATTTCCTTAGTTATGGATTAGCTATGACTCTGCTGTAATATCCGTGTATATATGTTTCCCTCTATTCAGTGAATTATTCATTCCGCCATTTACCAAATCGCATTAACAAGGCAATTACCAAGCATTAGCTAGTCACCAAGTAAATTACACTTGTACCATCAGGACTGATAATATTAATGCCTCACACCAGCTTAATAAGATTGATGTTCTCTTGTGAAAACTGTGCAACTTACACTTTTTATGGTTGCAGGATGTTTGAGAATCGTGGTCCACACATGGTGGACAGTGATTATACCCCCTTATCTGCACTTGATATCTTTGTTAAGGATCTGGTATGACTAGCGATCTATTTGCTTCTTTTTTAATCAAGAGTGACCATATTATTATAAGTTTTGTAATTACTTACCATTTATTTACCTCCTCTTTTTGCAGGGTATTGTGGCTCGTGAATGCGCATCTCGTAGAGTTCCACTTCATATTTCAACTGTTGCACTCCAGTTGTTCTTGTCAGGTGATTGTTTAGAATATAAAATAATTCATCATCATCATCATCATCATCATCATCATCATACTCAGTAAATCCCACCAATAGCAAAGCTAAGGTAGGGTCTAAGGAAGGTAAGATGTAGACAACCTTACCTCTACCCCGTAGGAATAGAGAGGCTGCTTAATATAAAATAATTAAGAAATCAAATTTAAAAAAATGTTAAAATAGTTTCATTACATCATTACCTCATTTCTTTTCCTCTCTAATTATTCATCTATCCCATATTAGTTCTTATTAGACAAAGTATTACAGTATAGGGACTAGACGTGTAATCTAGTGTTCTTGTATAAAGATCCACCTCATGTAACCCTAATTACACAATCTTAATCTTAATCTAAGACAATTTCTGTAATGAGCCCAAAGGCCCAATCTGCTACGGAAGTCCAGTCGGATATCACCACAGGCCCAAATCAAATACGAAGGAGTGAAAGGACAAAATTGGTACCAAGGAAGTTTCAGGACCACATCATGAATGCCACATCAGCAATTCTCTAACAGAATGTATGCGTCTAGTCTATATAGTGTGAGGAGTGCATGATCATAAGCAGGCAATTAGTTAGATCTCATTTGAGTCTATTTTCCCCATCCCCCTTTCTCAGTCTCTGTTTCTTCTCATCCCCAATTCTGAGTATTGAAATAAAATTCCACTTTATCCCCTTAAATTGAGTTTGTTCCAATTTGGTGCTTTCATTGACCCCCTGCAACGATGGCAGAGGGCACTCGAGCTCGTGTGATTGATGATACCATGAAGAGTGTTCAGGAGGATCAGAAACTTATGCGTCAGGATGTTGATAGTATTCTCACTGCTATCGCCGCTCAACAACAGACAATCAATGCGTTGATCAAACGTCTGGACAGCTCGCCGTCGGGCTATAAAAAAACAGACACCTCGCCCTTTTCCGGTCCGTTTGATACCAACAACACCACTGTTCTCGGCCGTCATAAGCCGGCGCCGGTGTATCTGGCTCGATTCAATGGTGATCATCCAGAACGATGGATCGCTCAAGCTACTCGGTATTTTGATTTATACTCCATCTCAGATCTGGATCGTTTAACAATTTCCTCGTTCTATTTGGATGCAGCAGCTGATTGGTATGATTGGACTCAACGTCACAATCGGATGACTACGTGGGATACGTTTGTTGCTGCGTTGCACAAACGGTTCCGATCGAATGAATTAGAGGAACCGGAGGGATTGTTGGCAAAATTGCATCAGACGACGACAACGGCTGATTATCGTGCTCGGTTCGAAGCCATCTCCAATCGAACGACGGTGCCGTTACCAATGGAATTTCTCGTGAGTTGTTATATCTCGGGTCTTAGGGCAGACATCAAACAATCGGTGTTGATCCATAAGCCCACTACCTTGGACGAGGCCATGGAAAAGGCCCAACTACATGAGTCCAGAATCCAGTTTGAAAAGGGCCTGGGCCGTGTCTCTCTAGGCTATTCTAAACCATTATTACCAACACCAAAAACTCCTCCTACAGACAAACCACCATCTCTTCCAATGACCGGTTCCAAATTAGGGTTCCGTCGCCTGACACCGGCTGAAATCTCCCACAAACGTTCTCAAGGGCTTTGTTTCCGTTGTGACGAGAAATACACTTGGGATCACAAGTGTAAAGCTCCTCCACAGTTACTCTTCTTCGACGACGATTTACCGGACCCTGGTGATTCTCCAACTTCAACAGTAACAGAGCAAACTGATGCGTTACTCGCTGACAAACTGCAGCTAGATGAAGTTAAAACCCAATCAGCAATTTCCTACAACGCTTTATCCGGGGGTTGTTCCAGCACTACGTTACGGTTTACGGGTTCGGTTAAAGGTAATTCGGTTCAAGTCCTTTTGGATGGGGGTAGCACCCACTGTTTTGTTCAAACTCGAATTGCTCAATTTTTGAATTTTACCATTGAGTCGATTGATCCGTTTTCGGTATTAGTCGGAAGTGGGGAGCGGCTTCCTTGTTCCGGTATAGCTAAACAAGTGGAGTTGGTTATTCAGGGGCATACGATCACTGTGGATTTTTATGTGTTACCATTACAAGGTTGGGACATGGTCCTTGGGGTTTCCTGGCTCGCTACATTGGGTCCGGTTCTCACTGATTATTCCACATCGACGTTTGAGTTTTCCTTACAGGGAACACGAGTTAAATGGCAAGGTGATGCTAGTCCTGTGGCTCAATCTATTCACTTTAATGGCTTTAAGCAATTGTTACATTCTGATAGCATTGGCCAATTGTTTCATTTAACACTATTACCCTCATCATCTCCCACGCCAGCATACCCGCCTGATTTACAGGCCCTTTTGACCAAATTTGCGGATGTGTTTACTGCACCACACGGCCTTCCCCCGGAACGTTCCCAAGATCATCACATTGAACTCCTTCCATCGAGTAAACCCGTTTCTGTCCGCCCCTACCGATACCCTCACTTCCAGAAACAAGAGATCGAAAAATTGGTCAGGATATGCTCAATCAAGGAATCATTCGACCCAGTACTAGCGCTTTTTCCTCCCCGGTTTTATTAGTGCGTAAGGACGGTACTTGGAGGTTTTGTGTGGATTACCGAGTGTTGAATGCTATCACGGTTCGGGATCGTTTTCCTATTCCTTCAATTGATGAGTTATTTGATGAATTGTATGATGCTCATTACTTCTCTAAACTGGACTTATTGGCGGGGTACCACCAAATCCGATTAGCCAAGGATGATGTAATGAAAACGGCTTTCCGCACTCATGACGGGCACTACGAGTTTTTGGTGATGCCCTTTGGCCTCACGAATGCTCCGTCCACCTTTCAACTCCTTATGAACGATGTCTTTCGGCCGCATCTTCGCCACTTTATTCTCGTCTTCTTTGACGATATTTTGGTTTATAGCAAAACTTGGAAAGGTCATTTGAAACACCTTCACACCACCTTACAATTGCTAATCAACCATTCGTTGGTAGCTAAGCTCTCTAAATGTACTTTCGGTCAAACCACAGTTGCTTATTTGGGGCATCTAATTTCATCTAAGGGAGTAGCCGTGGATCCGGATAAAATTGTTGCTATTCAAGCTTGGCCGGTTCCTAAAACAGTCAAGGAGGTGCGTGGGTTTTTGGGACTAACTGGGTATTACCGCCGTTTTATAAAACATTATGCTTCCATCGCCGGGCCTCTCACCGACTTATTACGAAAAGATGCATTTGTTTGGACAGCCACCACACTTCAAGCCTTTAACCAATTAAAACTTCTCCTCAGTTCTACACCGGTGCTCCGTTTGCCCGATTTTAGCAAACCCTTCACAATTGAAACGGATGCTTCCGGCATCGGCATTGGTGCAGTCCTTTCTCAAGATAAGCAGCCCTTGGCATATTTTAGCAAAAAGTTGTGCCCCCGGATGCAAACCGCTTCAACTTATCACCGGGAAATGTACGCCATCACCCAAGCCATCTCCAAATGGCGGCAATACCTTTTGGGACATAAATTCACCATTGTGACGGACCAACAATCCCTTAAACAACTTCAAGATCAGGTTATTCAAACCCCCGAACAGCAGAAATGGTTGGGCAAGCTGTTGGGATTTGATTTTGATATTTTATACCGACCCGGTTCTGAAAACAGCGCTGCTGATGCTCTGTCTCGACGTCCGTCTTCTCACCTCATGGCTATCTCCACGGTCCTACCATCCTTATTAAAAGAAATTCAGGACGCGGCTGCTTTGGACCCTGAGTTTTCTACCATGTTTCAGCAATGCTCGACCAAACCTGAGGAGTTTCCTGACTTTCAGATTCGCGACTCTTTTCTGCTATTTAAAGGTCGCCTGGTGGTTCCAAATTTGCATACCTTGCGACAGAAATTGTTGGATGAATTCCACTCTTCGGTTCTCGGTGGTCATTCCGGAGTGGCTCGCAAGTATCAACGCTTGACGGCTACCTTTTATTGGAAGAATATGCGACATGATGTTAAACTTTATGTGTCCCAATGCCAAGTTTGTCAACAAACCAAACCATCGTTCTTGGCACCGGCCGGGTTACTACAGCCGTTACCGGTTCCACAGGCTGTTTTTGAAGATATAGCGATGGACTTTATAACATGTCTTCCGGTTACTCAAGGTAAATCCGTTATTATGGTGGTCGTTGACCGTTTATCAAAATACGGTCACTTTATTGCTTTACCACCTTCTTTCAATAGTGTATCGGTTGCTACTGCCTTCCTTCATGAGATTGTGCGCCTTCATGGGGTTCCCTTATCTATCGTGACGGACCGTGACCCCCGTTTTATGACAGAATTTTGGAAGGAGTTACATCGCCTTCATGGTACTTCTCTCAAGTTTAGCACCGCCTACCACCCCCAAACGGATGGGCAATCGGAGGCGCTTAACAAGTGTTTGGAAATGTATCTTCGTTGTTATGTGGCTGATCAACCAAAAAACTGGTTGCAATACCTTCCGTGGGCTGAATTTTGGTATAATACTTCCTACCAAACATCATCGCAAATGACTCCGTTTGAAATCCTTTATGGTCGAAAGCCTCCTACTCTTACCCGTTATATTCGGGGATCAACCAACAACAATGAACTTGATCAGTTGTTTCACACTCGCGATGAAGTATTGACCCGTCTTAAGAGCAATCTTTTGAAAGCCCAGCACCGTATGAAGCTAGCGGCTGACAAACACCGCAGGGATATACAATTCGCAGTTGATGATTGGGTTTATGTGAAACTACAGCCATACCGTCAAGGCTCGGTCCGCCTACAACGTCACCACAAACTGGGTCGGCGTTATTTTGGGCCTTATCGGGTTATTGCTAAGGTGGGGCCCGTGGCTTATAAGCTGGATTTACCCGAAACTGCTAAAATACACCCCGTTTTTCATGTCTCTTTGCTTCGCAAATGCTTGGGACAACCAGCCCAACAGATCACTCCATTACATTTGGTGGACTCTACCTCTACACTTATCCTTCAACCACAACAAACCTTGCAATCTCGCACCATTTACAGGGGTTCTCAACAGGTACCTCAAAGCCTAATCCAATGGGAAGGTCTTCCTGATACTGCAGCTACATGGGAGGACAATGCTCAATTGAAACTACAATTTCCTAATCCACACCTTGAGGACAAGGTGAGTGTTAATGGGGGCGGTATTGTAATGAGCCCAAAGGCCCAATCTGCTACGGAAGTCCAGTCGGATATCACCACAGGCCCAAATCAAATACGAAGGAGTGAAAGGACAAAATTGGTACCAAGGAAGTTTCAGGACCACATCATGAATGCCACATCAGCAATTCTCTAACAGAATGTATGCGTCTAGTCTATATAGTGTGAGGAGTGCATGATCATAAGCAGGCAATTAGTTAGATCTCATTTGAGTCTATTTTCCCCATCCCCCTTTCTCAGTCACTGTTTCTTCTCATCCCCAATTCTGAGTATTGAAATAAAATTCCACTTTATCCCCTTAAATTGAGTTTGTTCCAATTTCCCTGGTTGGTTCAATTTGTTACCAGAGCTCAGGGAACAAATCGCGTTCATTTAGAGTATGTTTCTTTAATGACTTTGACCCTCTTTAGGAGTGGCCTGAACCAGATTTGTTGGGCATGCTACAAACTTAGTGGGCTGGACCAGTTCTGCACAAAACACACACAAAAAAAACTGGTGGCAGTGACGGGCCGAAGCAAGGCGGAGAAGAACGACGACCAACTATCTTTCTATTTTATGTTTTTAGTTTTCAAACAAAGTCACTCCGGTGCTTAGTTTGCGGGGAGTATTAGACAGAGTATTATAGGATAGGGACTAGATGTGTAAACATCCACCTCATGTAACCCTAATTACACAATCTTAATCTAATACAATTTCCCTGGTTCAATTGTTCTGTAATTTATTATCCATCAAAAGTGATTGAAGATGCTAACAATTGTTTTAATCATATATCAACTCTTCCCACTTACAGGTTCTGCTTCTGGGTGGGGACGCTTAGATGATTCTGCTGTTGTGAAGGTAAGTTACTTGAGGAATTTGATCATCATATTAGAAATCATAGAGTCTATTTCTTTATGTTTGACTTCTGATTATCACACATCTCAATGTTATCCCATTACTTAACTTGTAACTGATTTTGCTTTTTAATAATAGACGACGATGAAGACATATATTTGTGCTATATGAACAGGTTTATGAGACGCTAACAGGTGTGAAAGTTGAAGGAAAATTAGCAGTGATGAGTAAAAAAAAGGCCTTGGAATCTCTTCCACCTGAGTGGGCATTGGATCCGCTGGATGACATACGTAGACTGGATAATAACTTAAAGACTTTGGTTGTTTTGGATGATGATCCAACTGGAACTCAAACAGTCCATGATGTTGACGTATTGACTGAGTGGTGAGCACATGCCACTTTATTATTCTATTATAAATACATAATATTTGTTAACCTGGTATCATTTCTTTTTAAGGAATGTTGAGTCACTTGCTGAACAGTTGAGAAGTAGACCTAAATGCTTTTTTATTTTGACAAATTCTCGGGCTTTGAGCTCCGATAAGGTAACAAACAAACAACCATCAATCATTGGACATTATATGGTTTTCTGGCTTTGAGTATATACTTTCTTCATGCAGGCAAGCGCACTAATAAAAGATATTTGCCAAAACCTATGTACTGCAGCAAAGTCAGTGGGAAACAATGACTACACTGTAGTATTACGTGGTGATTCCACATTAAGAGGGCATTTTCCTGAGGTGAAAATGAACATTTTTGTTAATTTTGTTTTTCCAAAGATAAGGATCTTGTTAGAATGTATTGATATTTTGACATTTCTATATAGGAACCAGATGCAGCTGTTTCAGTACTTGGGGAAATGGATGCTTGGATTATTTTGCCCTTTTTCTTGCAAGGAGGCCGTTTCACCATCGATGACGTGCATTATGTTGCTGATTCTGATAGGTACTATACCTTGAAATATATCACACAATTCAAGTAATCAAGATTACTACTGATACTGTACAATCTTCCCTATATAGACTCATTCCTGCAGGAGATACTGAGTTTGCTAAAGATGCTTCATTTGGTTATAAATCTTCAAACCTGTGTGAGGTCTATCTCTATCTGCTTAGCCTTTTTTCAACTGCTGATAGGAGCACCATTATTTGAATGTTTTTAAGTGTATTTGTTGGATTCCAGTGGGTTGAGGAGAAAACTAAGGGACGTATACCGGCTAGCAGTGTTTCATCAGTTTCTATTCAATTGTTACGTAATGGAGGACCGGCAGCTGTCTGTGAACATCTTTGCAGTTTACACAAGGTTTAAAACACAAATGTTTATATGTGCAATGCAATAAAGTTTTGGGGCTATGATAAGAATCGCATACGTAATAGTATATTGTAATTGTGAAGGGGGGTTAGTGTAATTACTACTTATATAAATAAGGCATTAGTCATTATAGAAAATAAGGAGAAATTAGTAAGTGTTAGGCTCATGCTTATGGCATTGAGAAGGGCATAGCCCTGGCCACTTCAGTGGTTATTATTCTGTTTTGTTATCTTCTTCAGTTATCAAATATAGTTACAGTTTTTTGTTTGCATCATCTTCACCAATTCAGTCTCTATCATTGGTCCGACCTGCCATTGCTCTACTTCCATCACCTTCTGCTTCAATCAGATCTATATTCATTTTCGGATCTGTGTTTCAGTCGGATCTCAGATCCATTTTCCGCTTCCCCATCGTCTCAGATCTATTCCCAGATCCGCCAGTTCTACCCCCTATTCGTTTCGGATCTGCTCTCCATTCATCTTCAATTTCAGATCTGTTTTCAATTTCAGATCTGCGTCACAGTTGGATCTCAGATCCAATTCGTTTCAGATCTTCAATCAGATCCACTTCGTTTCAGATCTTCAATTTCCAGATCCGATTTCATCATCTGGTGTTCTTCCAAATTCCGATTCAATCATGGTGAATCAAACGTCGCGATTTGATGCTCAGGATCAGAATTCTCGATTAGATGCTCATGAACAACAGATTCAACAATTACAATCAGATGTCGCTGAGATAAAGGCATCTCTCACAGCGTTGCATAAAAATCGGGCAGAATCCTGTGAGTTCCGTAAAGCTGTCCTCGCATGGATGAAGCAACAAGAGAAGAGGATTGATGATAGTTCCTCAGGATTTGAGTTCGCCGGTAACGTTTTCTCTGTTTTGGGGTCCAAATCTGACTTAGACGAACCTGCACCTCCGATTTCTGCTTCAGTTTATTTGGCACATGAGGTCTTGATTCTACCTTCCAGATCTCGATCACTTCTAGATCCTTCTTCAGATCCGAGACGTGATTGTATGGTGGATCGCTCTTCAGGTTCTATTTCTCCACCTCCTTCTCTATTAAAGCAAGTGGAGGCAATCGTTTCCAGATCTGAAGAAAAGTCATCTGGTCAGGGACGCTTGATGTCGACGAAGGCTAAATGGGCTATATCTGATGCTGTACACTTGAAGTTGGGCTCAGAACCACTGGTGGGCCACGATGTGGAGTTGAAAACAGTTGTGGATTTGGATTATCCAGATCCGGGCCAAGGTGTGGAGCAAAACAAGGTTGTGGGCTTGATTTTCTCCGATTTGGACTTGTGTGAGAAGGGAAAAGCTCCGTTTGACAGGGGAAAGAGTTCATTGTCTCGCCGTCCTCTCATTGGAACGCGATTGACGTTTTCGGCTACATCGCAGTTATGGGTCGTGCATGGGCAGCCTCGGCCACCGGACGTCGCAGTCGATCCCAGTCTTGAGGACAAGACTGTTTTGAAGGGGGGAGTATTGATAAGAATCGCATACGTAATAGTATATTGTAATTGTGAAGGGGGGTTAGTGTAATTACTACTTATATAAATAAGGCATTAGTCATTATAGAAAATAAGGAGAAATTAGTAAGTGTTAGGCTCATGCTTATGGCATTGAGAAGGGCATAGCCCTGGCCACTTCAGTGGTTATTATTCTGTTTTGTTATCTTCTTCAGTTATCAAATATAGTTACAGTTTTTTGTTTGCATCATCTTCACCAATTCAGTCTCTATCAGGCTATGTGTGGTAAAGAGATTCTTCTTTTTGTTGGTAAAAACAGGGTTCCACATGTATAGTTAATGCAGCTAGCGACAGAGACATGGCTGTTTTTGCAGCTGGTATGGTTCAGGTACATGAAATACCATTATGTTCTCTGTTTAAATTCATATAATTATTCTAATAAAAGCCGGTTATTTATGGGTTTGTGATTCACTGACAGGCAGAATTGAAAGGGAAACGTTTCCTGTGCCGTACCGCTGCTAGTTTTGTGTCTGCTCGAATAGGAATTATTTCAAAAGATCCAATCTTGCCTAAAGATGTTGGAATCAGTAAAGGAAAAAGTGGAGGACTTATTGTTGTGGGCTCATATGTCCCAAAGACCACCAAACAGGTTTAGTGTTTTTGCATTCTAGATAATAATTATCTGTGCCTAATACCATAGAAATCTACAGGTTGAAGAACTAAAGTTACAATGTGATCATAATCTGAGAACCATCGAGGTAACTGATATACACATGTAAATTTTGTGGCAAACTTTCAGTAAGTAACAGATATCATGCATAGGTTTCTGTTGAAAAACTTGCAATGAAGTCAGCAGAAGAGAGGGAGGAGGAAATCAGTGATGCAGCAGAGCTGGCAGATGTTTACCTCAGGACTTGTGGTGACACTTTAGTGATGTCCAGCCGGGAACTTATCACCGGGAAGAGTGAGTTTTGTTATTTTTCGTTTCATGACTTGAAGCATGTTCGAAACCATCAGCATTGATGTTTTTTCATGAAATTACAGCTCCTGATGAGAGTCTGGATATCAATTATAAGGTGAGCTCTGGGCTGGTGGAAATAGTTAGGAGGATAAAGACAAGTCCACGCTACATTCTTGCAAAGGTATATCAAGTTATCTTCATTCTAAAATGAAATTCATCCCAACTGGCCGCTAGAATATTAACTGATAAGTTATGGAGATCATGCTGAGATTACTGAATTTTGAGTGACATACCCATAAGTTATGAAAATAGATTCACTTTATCTGAAAGGGATTACATATAGCTTTCACATGAACAGGGTCATACTATTATTATTATTATTATTATTATTATTATTATTATTATTAAGCAGAGCTTAACATTTAGGTTTGGGCATCTTCTCGCAAGTTGCTCATACCGAATAAGTGAATATGTGCTGAACTCTACTATATGTGATCCAGTTGTCAAATCTAAACACCCCATTTTATAATTTAACACCTCAATACCAGCCAACTTTCAGCAATTTCACAATGTTCCTCCAGTTGTTAAATGAACCCAAACTGAATTTTCACTAATAAGTCTTTAGTATGTTGCAGCTATTCATTTAAGTAACCTTTGACTAGAAGGACTTTCACTAAAAAGTATTGACCATGTTGTGTGTAAAATATAGGAATTAATAATCTGATCAGTATCCTAATTCTTATATGCCACAAATCCTTATGGATCATCCAGAAGTCTTGTATAATTACCAAAATTACACATCAATCAAAAAGAAACCTGGTAGAGTTTCCTCCAGAAAGAAAGAATGTAATATCTTATTTCGGTATGCCATCATCATGTCAAAGTGAATGTCATCATCTTCATCTTATTATTCTTAAGTAGATCAAGGAGCACTGAAACGTAAATGTCCAAGAGTGGTGGTCTAACATTCATTACTTTGATTAGAGATGTGAATCCTTACTCTGTAGTAGAAAGATCACTTCAGTTACCTTCTATTCATAAAAGTTTGTTTGTTACACTTTGATTAAAATTTGTATATGATAAAGAATTGGCTCTGTATGTTAAATTGTTATACGACTTTTAGGACTAAGTTTTGCACCACCATCAGGTTCAGAAGATTAGATTTCTCTCTCGATATAGTGCTATTGAAATTTGAAACACACAATCAATATACAAAATCCCTATGGTTCAACCAGGAAGAGTGATTGAAGATGGATGTCTACTCCATATATTAAGCAGCTTTTGTTTTGATAGGGTGGAATTACCTCATCAGATATTGCTACAAAAGCTTTAGAGGCAAAACGTGCGAAAATAGTGGGGCAAGCATTGGCTGGTGTACCTTTGTGGCAGTTGGGCCCAGAAAGCAGGCATCCAGGAGTTCCTTACATTGTATTTCCAGGAAACGTTGGTGACAGCAAGGCACTAGCTCAAGTGGTCAAATGCTGGGCCCGTCCACTCAAACTTTCATCAACTAAAGAGCTTCTCGCGGTACACATGCAACATGCCCTTTTTATTTATATATTAAATAACTAGTGTTCCTAATTTGCAAATGTACCTTTCCATTTAAGTCAATCGTAATTTAGTAAAACGGGCCGGATAATGATGGGTTCGAAGATAAAGTTAGTTTGAGTTTGTTTAGTGTTTATCTATTTAGTTGTTTGAATGGTTAGGATAAGTATGGGTTTATTTAATAGAGTTAGAGTCCTAATAGGTTAAGGAATTTGTTTAGTAGGGTGTGTGGTTTTCATTTTTCCGGTTCGTTATAATAAAAGAATCGAACGAGTTCGTTCATATCTATTTGTGATCAATCAAGGGCTTGATTTTCCATCATATTTCTTCAAATATTTTAATGTATAGGATGCAGAAAGGGGAGGATATGCTGTTGGGGCATTCAATGTTTATAATCTTGAAGGGATTGAAGCAGTCATTGCTGCAGCTGAAGAGCAGAAGAGTCCTGCTATTTTGCAGGTATTAATTTCAATGTGGCTAATTTTCATTCTCTGAACCTAAAACCGCAATAATTTTTTTATTTAAAGGAATATGAAAAAAAAAATCTTTAGAACAAAACTAATAACTTATCATCCATCTTGACCCACCTGCTAATTTTGCCATTTGTTATTGTAAAGCATATATCTTCAAGACAACAATATATATACCATTTTCATGTTATATAACAAAAGAATTAAAGTTAAATTGAACACCAAACCAGTCGAAATTCTGTAATATTGTTTTTTCTACAGATCCATCCTGGTGCTCTAAAGCAAGGAGGGACGCCATTGGTGGCATGCTGCATCTCTGCTGCTGAACAAGCAACTGTAAGTGTTCAGAATGAAAAGGCCACCAATTGGTTAGCAGGTGTTGACAGGATGATTATATTAAATTAATGTATTTCTGCAGGTGCCTGTTACTGTGCATTTTGATCATGGTAGTTCCAAGCAAGAACTAATGGAAGTTCTTGAGTTGGTAAGCCGCCTTCTTAAGATTTGTTTTCTGGAACGGCCAAATTAATTATTTATTTTTATTTATTTTCTGAAGGGAGTTGACTCAGTCATGGTAGATGGTTCACACCTACCCTTGAAAGAGAATATCTCATACACAAAATACATTTCATCCTTAGCACATGCAAAGGGTATGGCGGTGGAAGCCGAATTAGGTAGGTTATCTGGAACCGAAGATGATTTGACTGTACAGGACTATGAAGCAAAGTTGACTGATGTAAACCAGGTATTTATTCTTTAAATTCTTGTTGGGTTCACTGCAGGATCTTGTAACATCATCTTTAATCTTACTTCATGTGAATTGCAGGCTCAAGAATTCATCGATGCGACAGGTATTGATGCTCTGGCAGTGTGTATCGGTAATGTTCATGGAAAGTACCCTGCAAGTGGGCCAAAGCTTCGGCTTGATTTGCTAAAGGTCGGTATTTGTTGATCACATTTACACTCGAGCTTTTTGTAACTCTTGTTTTCTGATTTTTACCAGAACCTCTATGAATTGGCTTCAAAGAATGGAATCTTTCTTGTTCTCCATGGAGCCTCTGGATTGCCTAAGGAACTTGTCCAGGTACGCCTTCATAAATATCAAACTCATACATACCCCACCCCTTACAACTGGCAAAATGTCATGTATACCCAACCAAAAAAAAATATCAACATATTTCTGTTCACAATACTTAAAATTTCATATATACCCATTTCATGAAATACAAGTTATAAAATGACCATTATACCCTTGCCTTTCCCTTTACACTTCAAACTCTGATATATTAATACAAGAAATTGTGTGAAAATGATTTACAGGATTGCATAAAGCTAGGAGTTAGGAAATTTAATGTAAACACAGAAGTAAGGCAGGCTTACATGGACATCCTTAAGAGCCCTCAGACAGACCTTGTCCATGTCATGGCTGCTGCTAAGGAGGCCATGAAAGCCGTCATTGCGGACAAGATGCATTTGTTCGGGTCAGCAGGAAAAGCAAACTAAACATCAACCAACCATTTGTTGTACATGTTTCTTCTAATTCAATAAGTCGAATAATAAGGTAACACATTGGAGAATGAACATGTATGTTTAAGTTCTATGATTTGTTGGCGCCCTTATTTTATATTTGTAGTAATACTATAAGTCTCCCTCTCTCTCTCATAACATGATAAGATCTGATAAAATCTGGATGTCCCTAAGGGACATGGTGTGGTGGTACAAGCTCTCTCCTCTATCCAAGAGGTGGAGGGTTCAAATCCCGGAATGTACAGGTATAAATATATATAGGAGTATGATATGAATCGTATGTTAGTTTTCACTTAAATAGTATTTTGCAATTGTTGGAGGGGGTATATGTAACTTTTATCTTTTATAAATAAAGAAGTCTAGTGACTTGGGGAAGGGGGAATAGAATTGGTTAGTTGTTAGGCCCATTGCTATGTGCATGAGAAGGGCATAGCCCTGGGACCACTTGTGGTTATCTTGTAGATCCTTGTGATCATATCTTTTAATTCAATACAGTTCGCAGTATTTGATTTCATCATCTTTGTTATACAATCAAACCCTATCATTGGTCCGACCTGCCTACTCTGCTCTCCATTCATCTTCAATTTCAGGTAATTCCTCAAATTAGCGTCTCACCTTCTTCCTCTGTTTTATTTACAAATTCGCTATTCTTCTTCTATTCAACCTGGTTTCTCTCGGACTTCACTATTCTTCAATTGCGACATCTGCTCCTTCCTCCGGTCTCCATTTTTCATTCCAATTCAATTTCCGTTTCAATTTCCGATTCAGATTTCTATTTCAATTTCCGATCTATTTTCCGATTCCACTGTCGCTTCAATTTCCGATTCAATTATGGTGAATCATAATGCTCGCCTGGATGTTCATGATCAACAGATTCAGCAGTTACAGGCCGACGTTGCCAAAATTAAGGCTTCCTTGCAGGTTTTGGAAGAGGATTGTTTGGAATCCTCTGAATTTCGTAAGGCTGTATTAGCTTGGATGAACTCGCAGGAGAAGAAACATGTGGATGATTCATCGGGTACTGGATCTTCAGGTATAGTGTTCTCGACGCTCGGTCCCAAATCTGACTCTTCTGATCCTCCGTCTGGCTTACCATGGGCTGTGAAGAAGGTGCACTTGCCTGAATTCTCTGGTTTTGATCCACAAGGCTGGATCCAGAAGGCGAACATGTTTTTCGATCTCAATCAGACTCCTGATGCTTCTCGCTTACAGCTTGCTCAACTGAGTATGATTGGTGCTGCTCAACATTGGTTCACAATCATCAATCAGGTTCATCCGTCCTTGTCTTGGCTCCAATTTCAGTCCGAATTGTTGCAACGTTTCACTGGTCTCTCAATTCAGAATCCGTATGAACAGTTAGCTACTATTAAGCAATCAGATTCCATCTTTGATTATATTGATGATTTTGAGTATGTGTTATCCTTGGTCCCTCGTTTACCGGAGTCTCAAACTCTTGGCTATTTCATTGCGGGTTTGAAAGAGGATGTCAAACAACAAGTCCGTTTACACCGCCCCACTACTTGTATGTATGCTATGTATTTGGCTAACGATGTCGAGTTGATGCTTCGGCCATCGAATTCCAGCTCTTTGTTGTCTCGTTTTCGGTATTCTCAACCTGTCGGGCTGCCAGTGGAAGGTTCCGGGCTCAGGCATCATCCATCTGGCACTACGGTGTCCAAAACTGTTGGGAATTCTGGATCTGCCAGTGGACTCGGGGCTGCAGGTTCTCGTGATCGAGGTGTTCGCTCCTTATCTCGCACCGAGTGGGAGGAACGTAGGAAGAAAGGACAATGCTACAAGTGTGGACAACCTTATAGTCCAACTCATACATGTCCCAATGGTAAACTTCGTGTGATGTTGCTCGGGGATGATGAACCGGATGGATTCGAGGGGCTGCATTTTCAGTTGGAACATATGGATAATGTCCAATCGGATGGGGGTACTCGCACAGCTATGGGGTCTTCTACCAAGCCTTGAGGACAAGGCTTGTTTTATGGGGGGAGTATTGATAGGAATCGTATGTTAGTTTTCACTTAAATAGTAATTTGCAATTGTGGGAGGGGGTATATTTAACTTTTATCTTTTATAAATAAAGAGGTCTAGTGACTTGGGGAAGGGGGAATAGAATTGGTTAGTTGTTAGGCTCATTGCTATGTGCATGAGAAGGGCATAGCCCTGGGACCACTTGTGGTTATTATCTTGTAGATCCTTATGATCATATCTTTTAATTCAATACAATTCGCAGTATTTGATTTCATCATCTTTGTTATACAATCAAACCCTATCAGAGTATGTTAGTTTGGCATTAAACAAAAACATATACAATCAAACCCTATCAGAGTATGTTAGTTTGGCATTAAACAAAAACATAAAGTCCGGATGGAGGTAACTTTCCAATTATCAAGAACTGAGAACTAAAACGTTTTGAGACTATTTATATATATAATTATAAATTTAGTATTAGGACCTCATTTTTTTTGGGGGGGGGGGGGGGGGGAGGGGGGGGGGGGGATAAAACCATGAAAAAAACAAATGGCGACTGTATACGCATTTTTTATATACAAAAGCGAAAAGCTTAAAAAATTAACGTCTAAATGTTGATAAACAAATCAAACGCGGGCTATTACAAAACAATAAGCACCAAGAAGATAGGAAGATCTGATTAGAAACTCAAGAACCCAGCTTCTTATTGTGTTGGGTTTTAGTTGGTCAATGTTTTCGTACCGATCTATCATCTTAATATATGAAGCTTGTATTAGATCTATCTTATAATTTCCCCTAATTTTGATTTTTTATGAAGTCAAAGATGCAATTTTGCCATGTGCGGGTTGGGTATTGCAGTCGTGGTCCATGTGTTTGGGTATATGATTTTTTGAATAATTGGTAATTCTCATTCACAAATGTATGTGGAGAGATATACCTAGTAACTATATAATAAATTACAAATATAAAACTATACAAATATGTACGCTAATATGCCCGCGCACTAGAAGCAGTAGTCGACTGAATGCAAAGACTGGAACGAAATCGTGTAAACAACGGTCTCGGAAGGCCATTCGTAAAAAAATCTGCGTATTGGTAGTCGACGGGAACGTGTATAACTCGAATAGCACCAAGACGAACTTTTTCCCGAATAAAATGAATATTAATTTCAACATGTTTCGTCCTTTGGTGTTGATCTGGGTTACGAGACACGTACATAGCTGAAGTGTTATCACAATATATAACGGATGCCTGTCGAATGGGAACATGGAGCTCTAACAGAAGGTTCCTTAACCAAGTCAATTCAGTTGCAGTGTTAGCTACACCCAGATACTCGGCCTCAACACTTGATCTAGAGATTGTCGGTTGTCGCTTAGAAGACTAAGATACCAGTTGTCCCCAATAAATACACAATAACCCGATGTAGACTGTCTAGAATCTGGACATCCCCTAGCCCGCATCAGAGTAAGCAGTGAGGGTAACCGACTTAGAGGGTGATAAATGTATGGGAAAATCTAAAGTCCCTTTGATGTACCATAAAATGAATTTAAGAAACTAAAAGTGCGGTTCACGAGGGGCGTGCATAAATAATGTCGCAGCCCCCGACCCTACCCTGGGATCGGGTGCCGCGAGCCTGACTGGTGGTATCGGTGTTTATTAAATTTGCAGCGGAATTAAAACATCAGGACTATAGTTAGGAAATAATTTCAGAGTTTGTAAAACACCAAACTTTGTATATTAAACAAATGGGCTAAAACCCATATTCCATTTATAATGTATTTATAGGGGTAAACCCTAATTGTTGAAAACATAAACTTTGATGCGTGCGGTGTGTTATGGTTTTTAATGTATATTTTTAGCTCTTTTTACACGTTAGTCAAGTTTTAAATTTATAAAACACGATATTTTATTAACACCAAACACACATATGGGCAAGTGCACCCATCATGAGCGTAGTATAGTGTTGGCAAGATACCGAGGTCGTCCAAGGACACAAGAGCTTTTAATACCGATTTATCCTCAACGTCTAATCAAATCAAAAGTTTAGAAAAATGTTTTAAACTAGAAAATAAAAACTAAAAAATGCTGAAAATAAAAATAAAAGTAAGAACAGATAGACAAGATGAATCACTTGGATCCGACTCGTGTTTAGTGTAACCTTTGATTATTTCCGCACTTTTGCACTTTTTAAGAGATTATCTTAGTTATTGTAGTATGCCCCTCTTTTGAAGGTGAAATTACCCTCAACCCAGTAGTTTGAGTCAGCAAGGATACAATCCTAAAGGGTTGGATTATTGAAAGATAATTAATTAAGTTATTAATGCATAATGTGGTAGACCCCTCTTTTGAAGGTGACGTTACCCTCGGCTAAGTAGTCTGAGTCAGCAGGGATACAGTCCTAAGTAGCCGGGTTAAAGTTTTAATAGTAGCTTACATATGAGGGGATCAAAGAGTTTGGACCCCCGCCATCCAATACCGGTGGGTATTGAAGGAGGTCCTACTAAATTTGACCCAGGTCCTTGCAGGATCTATACACTGAACAAGACAAGACTCTTACCAAACCATTCCCTTAACCCCCGACCAGGTAGCCAACATATCTCCATATAGACCGTGGAGATATGAATGGTGAAAATCTTTTATTTTATATAGACAGTAAAATAATGCCAAGACACCACGGACAAATGATAAGGAAGAATCGCCTTCAACATTAGAAACTAGTTATTAAAGTCATTAATACATAACCAAATAAAAAGTGCGAAAAGATTAAAAATAAAAAGTATTACACTAGACACTTGTCTTCACCAAGTGATGTAAGCGACTTAGGCAAACATGGCATTTGATTGTCAAGAACTCTTACGATCAATCTTGGATCCCGAGACTACTCACACACTCTATGATGGATGATGGTGTTGTGATGGTGGTGGTGGGTGGGTGAAGTGTGAGAGAGGTGGTTTGCCAAGGGATGGTTTGCAAATGAGCCAAGCACCCCTATTTATAGCCTGAACAGAAGCTCGGGCACGGCCCTGTGTCCATCCTCCTCTTTCTTCATTAATTGCAGTTTGTCTGCATTAGTTGACCACGCCCCCGTGTCCGCTGGGCACGATCCCATGTGCAGAAGCGTATCTGTACTATCAAGATTTCCCCAGATTCTGCGAATCTTAGAGTTGACCACGCCCCCGTGGTGGGTGATAGAAGCTTCTACAGCTTTGTCTTTTCTGCAGACACTTGGGCACGCCCCCGTGCTCACTGAGCACGGGGCGTGTTCAGCCTTCTGTCTTCTTGTTTTTGCTTGGGAAGATGCTGTCGGGGGGTCGGGCATGCCACGTTTATTCCTTTTCTTGTATTTATGTTAGATTTAGCTGCCTTTTTGCTTCTTTTGTTCATTTGAGTTCATTTAATCCTGAAAATACAAAAGGAAGACAAAAACATACTTTTTCCAACATTAGTACTAAAAAAGGGTTAGTTTTATGCCACTTTTGATGTAATTTATATGTTACATTTTGCACACATCAACTTCTTCTTTTATTTAGGTAATTTATAGCAACTTTATTTAAGCCTTCAGTGCTCCATAGCTGGCTTCTAATAGCTTCACGTCAAGTTACCTTAAACACGTTTTGAAAATATTTTATCAGCAAGAAATACTGGCGAGTTCATTCTAGTTTATGAAAAGACACATTGTTATATTTTACAGTATCAAGAGCGATTACAATGTTTATATCTAACAAAAACTCCAAAGTACTTGTCACTCGACGGATCTGTGACTATGGTCATATCACACATTAGCTACCCGTGTCCAATTGTGAAGGTTATCAAGTAATGTATACAAAACCCCATAATACCGACAGTAATTTGTAGAATACAAAGACTTGATCACTGTAAGTATAACTGAAAACGTTTAGGGTTTTGCAAAGCATTTTAAATAAAATGGCTCACAATAATGTGAGAAAAAGGAGAATGACTCACATTGTAAACTTAGGTTTTACTATAAGCTTCCTGATAATATTTTCTGATAATTTTCCTGGTTCCTAATAAAATATACAATGCACACGTGTTAGTATAATAACCCAATTCAACTTTATAAATACATCACGAGATCAGAACCCCAATGTTGTTCACAAAGCATAGCCTTTATCAGGCAGCGCCTTGACATCCGTTGCTGGATTCAAGATCGATCGGACAGGGTATCGAATCAGTGATCAGGGGTTAAAACACTTACAACGGGGCTGAGCTTTGTGAAAATAGGGGTATTGGGGGTATTATTTTCGTGCAAAAAGTTAGAGAGAGAAAGAGATTTGAACGATTTGAAACTGCTGAACGAATGCTCTATTTATACTTGTTTTAAGACCCTGTCGCAGCCCGCGGAGCCCTAAGCTAATCCCGTCGCGGCCCGCGAAAACCCCTAGCTAGGGCTTAGGGTTGAACAGTCATCGATGTAGGCTTAACACGTGGACGACACGTGTCCCAAGACGTGACCGGAAAGTTACGGGCCTTCCGCAACCTGCGGAAGGTTTCCTTTAGTCTGTCGCGGCCCGCGACAGATATATAATTTTTATTTTTTTCATTTTTCAATCTAAATAACGTTACGGGAGTTCGGTTTTTCGATTACGGAGTGTTTTAGGACATTTTTGAGGGTTGTTATATCTTCCCTACCTTGTTTTAAATCTTATCCTCGAGATTTATTGGAATAAGTAAGGATATTTCCTTTTCATTTCAGATTTTAGCTCCCATGTGTACTCGGGCCCTCTCTTCGAATCCCACTTTACTTTAACCAGAACTAATCTCTTGTGTTTGAGATTCTTGATCTTCCTATCTTGAATTTGTATTGGCTTTTCTACAAATTTAAGCTTTTCATTTACCTCTATATCTTGAAGAGGTATTACCAATAATTCATCTGTTAAGCATTTCTTTAGGTTACATACATGAAATCATGTATTCCTGCCATTTCTTCTGGTAATTGTAGTTGATAAGCTACTGGCCCTATTCGTTTGTTAATTTTAAAAGGTCCAACATACCTTGGGCTTAGCTTTCCTCTCTTACCAAACCTTACAACTCCTTTCCGTGGCGAGACTTTTAATAGTGCTTTGTCTCCAACTTGAAATTCCAACGGTTTACGCCTGTTATCTGAATAACTCTTTTGATGTTCTCGTGTTGTTTTCAGTCTTTCCTTGACTTGAATTATTTTGTCAGTTGTTTCTTGTACAATTTCAGGAACTGACAGTTGTTTTTTTCCAATTTCTGCCCAACATACTGGTGTTCGGCATTTTCGTCCATAGAGTGCTTCAAATGGTGCAGCATTGATGCTTGTATGATAGCTATTGTTGTAGGAAAATTCTACTAAAGGTAAGTGTTCGTCCCAACTTCCTCCGAAATCTATCACACAAGCTCTAAGCATATCCTCCATAGTTTGGATTGTCCTCTCACTTTGTCCATCTGTTTGAGGATGATAAGCTGTACTTAGATTTAATCTGGTTTCCATTGCCTTTTGGAAACTTGTCCAAAAATGAGAAGTAAAACAACTATCTCTGTCAGACACAATAGATAAAGGGATTCCATGTAATGAAACTATTTCATTCACATACAGCTTAGCTAATTGTTCCATACTGAAAGTTTTCTTCATTCGTAAGAAATGTGCTGATTTGGCCAATATCTTGAATGCTTCCTCCTGTTTCGGTCCCCATTCAAACTTAACTGACTTGCAGGTTAGTTTGTTTAATGGAATGTATGTTCTGTGACAATCGGCAAAATTCCGATAATTCCGTACAACCTGAACAACTATTTCAACTATTATTTTCGCGGGTTTGACTTGATTTTAATTAATTAAAGTCTTAAAAGTCTAGAAATTACAAAAATCATAGTGAATTATGATAACAAATCCGTTGTGATTGGAAACAATATCCTAGACTAACAATAGGAACGCGAATAAATGATACTTGTCAGTACTAGTCGCGGTACAGTCCGACATGATAAAAAAAAGACATACAGATATGTCTACACAAATATTCTATAAAAAGCATTGTCCAAAAATAATATGTGCCTTATTATTTAGAAAATTCCAATTAAAAACCAAATTGTCCAAGTCCGCAGAAAAATACAGTAATCCTGCGGAAGTGTACAGCATTCCGCAGAACGAAACAATAACTGTCCGAAAACCCAAAAATAAATATTATTTGACATAAATAATATAATGGGTATTAAAAATGACACAAAATCCGCAATCGAATCTTGTTGCGTTAAGCTGCACGGCTAGTTCAGTAAACTGCCAGTCAGCAAAGCCGGTACCGGAACCGTGTCAAAAATAACAAAATTTTTAGTCCAAAAAGTTGGATTAATTATTTGGATAATAAAACATGTGCAAAAATAATTTTTGTTATGTATTTATCTAAACGAAACACAGTGTCAGTATTTAACCCGGTATAGGACCCGAACCGACTTTTTCACCCGAACTACAAACTAAAAATTTTGGTGAACTAGTTTTACCTAGTGTCACACTACTTTAAAATATTAGAGCTTAAAACCTTGTAGATATTTTTATATAAAATGTCAAAGTTCTAAAAATTCCTAAAGTGTATAGTTTAAACAAGTTTTTTAAAAAAAAAAATCAGCAAATACCCCCCTACATGGCTGATTTTCGAAAATGTAGGTCCCCCCTCCAAGCTCACTCATCTAATTTGTTGTGTTGGAACAAGGAAATGTATGATTAGTGTCTCTTTCCAAGACCTAGTTGCTTCTAACACTTCTCCATCTTCCTTAATCCCTAAAACCATCAAACTTTACCACCTTCCTTTCTCTCTCTCCCTTCAAAATTTCGGCTAGACCAAACACCCCTATCACTTCATCTTCTTTCAATCTTCAAACTCAAGAATCCATGCTCTTATGGAGGTTCATAAATAAAACAAGCTACTAGGGAGTTTAGAAAGGCTATTTGGAGCATTTTTGGTGGAACTAGAAGCCTTAGATCATCAAGATATTCTTATCTTCATCCTTATTTCCTTGCAAAATTGTAAGAACATCACACTAGTCTCGCTTTTATTTTTGATTTCTTTTACAAGTTCATCATAAAACCCACATGAAAAACAACAAGAAACAACTAAAAATCATTATTTTTAACCATGATTTGTCTATGATTATGAGATGAACTTGGAGAAATCTAGACTAGTAAACTTGAATCTTGGTTATTTTTGCTTAAAAATATGATCTACATACATGCATGTAGGATCAACCAAGATTCATCAACAAAGTGATGAATATGAGTTTTTGATCAACATGCATGCTAGTAAAATATGAGAAATAATTTAAAACCAAGAAAATAAATTTTTTGAAAAATTTCTTGAATAAAGTTTCCATTTCTGGGAAGAATCAAAAGTATGAAATGTGTTAGTAGTAAACATTTTAAACACATATTTATGCTTCAAACGACCTTGTGAGTCATCTAAAACAAGAATTTTCAATAAAATCTTGTTCTACAAATTTTTGGCAAAAATAAGGAATAAAGTTTCCTTTTTGGGAAAGTTAAGAACAATATCATGTCCGTGCTACTTTTGTTGACAAATTTTGATGGATATTTATACTTGATGATTAGGACTGTAAACGAACTGAACGAACACGAACAAGGCCATGTTCGTGTTCGTTCGTTAAGGAAATTAACGTGTTCGCGAACTGTTCACGAATGCATACCGAACATAAGTTTATGTTCGTGTTCGTTCGTTAAGGAAATTCAATTGTTCACGAACAGTTCGTGAACGCTGGTCTCGAACACAAACGAACGCAAGAAAATAAAAAATAAACGCAAACGAACATTTAACTTGAAAATAAAATATGAAAACATTGTTATCCTTAAACATTGAATATAAGTAGTTATATACAACCATCAAATGATAAATCAAAACACAAGAAGTCTACCACACCACCAAACGATGAATAAAGTTTAACTTACTTACACATAATTATCCCCAAAAATGTCTTAGAATGTCCAAATTTTAGCTAACATAGAAAAAAATAGGGTTTCAAGTTTTCAATATATTTAGATAAAAGGTTTATTATTTATTATTTTTTTAATATAATCAAACGAACATATTACCGAACGTTCGCGAACGCAGTCGAACGAACGAGACCTGTGTTCGTGTTCGTTCGCTAAGCTAACCGAACGAAATTTTTTGTTTGTGTTCGTTCGTTAAGCTAATCGAACGAACATAAACGAACTTCCCGCCGAACGGTTCACGAACGGTTCGCTGAACGTTCGGTTCGTTTACAACCCTATTGATGATGCTTTGTATTGAAATAAATTGAAAACAAGTTTTGTATAAACTTGGGGAAAAATCCATATTTCAAACAAAACTATGGCAAAATTTTTATAAATTTTGTTATGATTTAAAAATTGTTAAACAAAGAAGTATGTAACTAAAACAACTATTCGAGGTCTTTGAATATGGTTAAATAAATTTTGGATAAAGTTATAAATCCATGTTTTATAAAAAGATTTCTAAACAAAAATGACAAGTATATATTTTTGGATAAAATGTGTACTTACAAAAATATTCATCAAGTATCATAAGTTTATATATTTTTGATGTGTACATTATATGTTAGTTCAAGTAGGAACAAATTCAAAATTGATACACATCCACAAAAATTACAAAAATATATAAATGAACTTGAAAAACGAAATAAAATGTCCATCCTTGGACAAGAAAACACAAATAGACAAATTCGGACACTATTGGACAATATGGACTTTTGGACAAACTAAAATGGCACAAACAAAACAAATGGTACAAACGAGACGGACGACACAAACGGGACAAACGATACGAATAAATCAAACCGACATGTAGTAAACGACTATAACAAAATACGAGCCGTCACAAAATCTTATGCACTAAAAAGGTTCAATTATGGCATAAGTAATGATTTTTATAAAAACTAGATTTTTATAAAAATACAAGTATTACTATTATTATTTTTGACTAACCCAAAATTTTGTATTTTAAAAGTAGTTCATAAATTAAAATTGGGCTAATGCCCATTTCTCATAAATAAAAATTTGGGCTAGGCCCACTTTTACAAAACAATGGACTAAAATATATTTTTAGTCAAAATTGGGCTAAAGCACACTTTACAAAATACTTGGACTAAAAACCCAATTTTTGTAAATTATTATGGACTAAATATATTTTAAAAAAATAATTTGGGCTAGGTCCATTCTTACACAAAATATTTGGGCTAAGTCCACAATTATAAACTAAATTGGGCTAGGCCCACTTTTATAAAAAGTGTTTTGGGCTTAGGCCCACTCCTACAAATCAATTTGGGCTTGACCCATTTTAAACAAAGTTATTTGGGCTAGGCCCATATGCACCAAATACCCAAAATGGACTTAAGATCTAATGCATAAATTAAGCCCATACAAAAACAAATCAAATAGAATAAATATATATACACGGAAGTTATATATATACGAGAACACAACAAAGGAAGCAAACGATTACGAGAAACTAAAACGAAATACAAGATGAAATACTTGTACAATAAACAAACACAAACCTAAGTGTCTAACGAGATTAGAACACTTGTAGGTCAAGAAACGAACCACGAACAAGGAATCAAACAGAGATTTGCACGGAACGCAAATCTGTGAGTTCATGTTTCCCCTTTTACTTTGAATGTTTATAGTTTTAAACTTTCGGGGATGTATACATGTTACAAATAGTATGATGATACGATAAAACTCTTTTGATCACATGCGGATAGGTGTTTAAAATAAAGGGACCATTAATGAATAAACAAGTACCGAGGAACAAACGAATAGATCTATTTGGGTTTTGGCAAGCCCCACTCTTAATGGAAACGATAACCACGATCGTTAAGAGTGCCTTTGTGTTTAAACTAGTGTCGTTGACACACACGATAAATTGTCAAGGTTTGGTTGCCTCCTATTCGGCATACATATTAGTGTCCTTGCAACACACTAATGATCATACGATTTTTTCATCATACTATACAAAAACGAATTTTACTACTTCAAATGTTTTGGAGACTCATTTGATGCGAAAACAAAATAACACGAATTCGCTCAACTTTTGTTGACGTTTTCAAAATTAACATGTATTATAGGAGATTAGTGGACGGCTTTGGGAAAAATATGTTCGAGTGGTTATCAAGAACGCAAGCTTTTGAGATGTCATTCGTTTTCAGTTGTTATGTTGTGTGAAACTATTTTGAACTTTGAATAACGTGGTTAAAGTTGTTGTTGTTTTAAATTTCAAACAAGACATATGTAATGTAAATTATGGTTTCGAATCGAATGTATTGATGAACATCTTTTATATTTCAAATATGTTGTTTACTCGATTGATTGTAACGATAGCCGCTCTGGCCACACCTCGCAATACGCTTCCGCATAAACCGAAAATCGGGGTGTGACATGTTCTAGAAAAATCTTGAATGAAACGTCTATAATATCCTACCAATCCAAGAAAACTTCTTACTTTTGTTGGTGATTCAGGGACTTTCCATTTGGCAATAGCTTCAATCTTTGTAGGATTCACATGAATTCCTTCATGATCAACTAAGTGTCTAAGAAATTGCACTTCTTCCAACCAAAATTCACATTTTGAGAATTTAGCATAAAGCTTTTCCTTTCTTAATAGTGATAGAAGTACTTGTAAATGCTTGGCATGCTCTTCCTTACTTCTGGGGTAGATTAGTATATCATCTATAAAGACAATTATGAATTTATCCAGGTATGGTTTACATATCCTGTTCATCATGTCCATAAATGCTGCTGGGGCATTTATAACAACCCTCCTAAAAACCCTTTAAACACGACCCTAAACATTCCTAATATACCCCGTATGTGCGAGACGGGCCCTAATAACATTAATATTTATAAAAAAAAACAAATAAAACAAATAAATAGAAGGTCTCGCGGCCCGCGACGGGTGAGACCTAGGGTCTCGCGGGGCGCACCGGCTCTTACTTGCCCGACACACAAGTACGCCACGTGTCCTAGCTCGTGGAAAGTCTAACCCTTGACTCGACAAACCTAGTCCCTAGCTATAGGCGGCTCGCAGCCCGCGACAGGCTTAGCCTGAGGCGTCACGGGGCGCGACGGAGTGTCTGTCAGCCCTATAAAAGGGGGTCGAGGCCTCATTTCTCAATCGTTCAAAATTCTAAACTCTCTCAAAACCTCTGATAGTCTAAACTCTTAGGTATTATACCCCTAAAAAGCGAAGCTCTGCCTCGTTGTAAGTATTATAACCCCAATCACGTATTTGTTTACTCGATTGATCTAGGGCTCCGTAACTCATGTCAAGGCTCTGCCTGACTCATTCGTTGGAGTTCTGTCTCGTGTAACACCCGATTGATCTAGGACTCCGTAATGCATGTCAAGGTTCTGCCTGACTCAGTAATTGGAGTTCTTTCTCGAGTTGTACGGTTAATGTGATTTGGGTTATCTTACTAACACGTGTGCATTGTTTAATTTTAATATATAATAACCAGGAGAATCACCAGGAAGCTATAATAGTATCACCTAAGTTAACAATGTGAGTACATCTTATTTTTGTCACCTTTTCTTGTGAGTCATTCTCTTTTTGTAAATCTTTTTATGAAAACCTCAAATGTTTTCAATTATAGTTAACAGTGGTTGAGTCTATGTATTCTACAATTACTGCCGGTATGTTGGGGGTTTGTATACATTATTTGGAATCTGTTACTATTGGACAAAGAGTTAGCTAATGAGTAGCATGACCCACAAGTCAGGATTGACAGTACTGAATGAGTAACTATGTAGATATAAACATTGTAATCGCTCTCAATACTGTGAAATTATAAAAGCTATTTTGATTAAACCGGGATGCACTCACCAGTATTTCCGCTGCCAAATTAATAAACACCGATACCATTTGACTGCTTCGAGGCACCCGCTCCCGGGGTAGGGGTCGGGGGTTGCGATAGCATTGGTTAGACCAAATGGCATGACTGTAAATTCATAATAGCCATACCTTGTTCTGAAAGCAGTTTTAGGAATGTCCTCTTCCTGTACCTTCAGTTGATGATATCCTGAGAGTAAGTCGATCTTAGAAAAGATCTGAGCTCCTTGAAGTTGATCGAATAGATCATCGATTCTCGGTAGTGGGTACCGATTTATAATCGTAATCTTATTCAATTCTCTGTAATCAATACACACGCGCATCGACCCATCTTTCTTTTTTTGACAAATAACACCGGTGCTCCCTAAGGTGATGAGCTAGGTTGTATAAAACCTTTTTCTAATAATTCGTCTAACTGTTTCTTTAATTCTTGTATCTCCGTCGGTGCTAAACGATAGGGTGCTTTGGCAATCGGTGCAGTCCCTAGTACTAGGTGAATTCTAAATTCAACCTCGCGATCCGGGGGTAGTCCAGGTAACTCTTCTGGGAAAACATCTGAGAAATCAGATACTACGAGAATATCTTTTAACTCTTTTCGTTTAGTGTTAATGATTGCCGAAATCATATACACGATTCCTCCATTTCGTGCGTAGCTTGCAATTTTCATCAAAGAGATGAATTTTGTTGACGTTGTCGGCTTGCCTTCCTTAATTGTGATCCTTGCACCGGTTGGTGTCTAAACTTCTACAGAATTTTGATCACACAAAATACGTGCATGATTGGCGACCAATCAATCCATTCCTAATACGACATCGAATCTGGCTAGATTCATCGGTAAGGGGTTAGCAATAAACTTATGACCTAAGAATTCTATCTTTCCTTCCTGAAGGATTTCGCTTATTTTGATAGAATTTCCATTTGCCATCTCCACCATACAGTCTTGGTGAAGTTTAGTTAATGGTTGATTGAAAAAATTACAGAAAGAAGTATTGATAAAACTTTGGTTTGCACCAGAGTCAAATAATACTTTAGCATAAACATCATTAACTAAAAACGTACCGAAAATTACATCAGGGATAATCTTAGCTTCTTCAGCTGTCAGTATGAATGCTCTGGCATTCTTTCCGGGTCCTTCTGTTGCCTTTGCTTTGTTGTTTGCTGCTAGAGCTAGTTTTGGGCAATTGGGTCGGATAGGACATGCCTCTCCGCAGTTGTAGCATATTCTAGCATTAGCTTTCTTCTTACAGTCTTCTTCCTTATGTCCTGGTATCTTGCAGAAGTTGCAGGACACAGCACACCTCCCTAAGTGCTTCTTTCTACAAAGCTTACAAAAAGATGAAGAAGATGAACCCGTTCCTTTTCCACGATAGGAATTACCAGAACGAACTTCCTGGGTAATCCTTTGAGCTAGATTCTTTTTCTGGTTTTCTTCTTGTGTACGTATCAGTCCGTCAGTCAGAGTATTAGCAAGTTCCACTGTTTCTTCAATTGTTTGTGGCCTAGTTGCTTTGACCATATCTCTGATCTCACTGATTAATCCCCAGATATAATGGGAGATTAATACTGGTTCTGGCGAGGCTAGTGTTGGTACTATCCTAGCATACTCAAAGAATTTGGTAATAAATTCCCTACAATTTACCCCAATCATTCTTTGGTTTAGGAATTTATTGGCAATCTGCTCTTTTTCGTGAGGAAGACAAAATTTCATTTCAACTATTTCCTTAAAATTGTTCCATTCCATGTTGTAAACCATGTCACTTCCTTTTGACTGAAGAATGGTATTCCACCATTCTAATGCTTCATCCTTGAAATGGTTAGAGGAATACATGATCTTATCTTCATCTGCACATTTACTTATTTTTAAGCCTGCTTCAGTCTTTTATATCTAGCGTAAAGCTGAAATAGCTTCTTCGTTGCCTGAGAATTCTATTGGTTTGCATGATAAGAATTCTTTGTAAGAACAACCATATGAAACGGTTCTCTTTCTTTTTGGAATTGGAGCTTTGATGAGAATTCCGTTATCTCCATTCACACTGTGACTTGGCTCGTCGTGAGTACGTTTACTACCTATTATGGTATTATTATTTTCTGCCTTTTTATTAAGATTGTCGATAATAAATGACATGGCATCTATTATTCCTTGAGCTACTATGTGTTCTATTGCACTCTTATCCACTTGGTTCTCGTTATCATTATTGTGAGATTTATGCCTTTACAACCAGTATACTATTTCGAACAATTTCGAATCCAATGAAATCTTGTGTTTCATTCACGAGATTTGTACAATTACATATGACAATTACACATTTCAATCCTTGTACGATTTCAAACTCTCGAGAAGCTTTTCTGGAAGTTATACGTAAACTGTTATGCAAACGTAATCAGTTTAACACGACATACACTCCGGAACAATGACATAAGCTAAACATACCCTAAATACCCTTTACATAACTTAGAAATAAGTTTTGAAGGGTTCGGTATGGCAAAAAGGAGTTTATTTGATCACAGGGACTATTTTGGTCAAACTGCGAAAGTCTGCCGATTCGCGTATTTCTTAATACGGAACACGTACGCACATCTAAAAATTTTTTGTAATCATTAAAATATTGTATTTTAGTGACTGAGATGCAAAAATATCATTCGTTACGCAATTACAGTCGTTTCGCGTTAGTTAAACCGTTCGTCGTAATTAAGCGAAAAACGTGACCGTACAACTGAACGAACCGACATCCACGATATTTCCGAGCATGTTTCAAGTCCCCTATGCTATAACGTCCTTATAAAGCTTGAATTTAAGGTTAACAGGGGTTAAACGCGTCAAAAACGCATTAAAATGGTGCAGGGGCCTGTTTCGCCAAAAATTGAAACTGAGCTGAAGAGGGCTCGCAGGGCGCGGCACCCTGGGGGTGTTTTAGTCATGGGGCGTGACAGCTAGAGCTGGGCAGATAGTTATTTTTTTAAAAAAATTCAGCTTGTGCACCTTGTTTTGATCCATGGTTTGCATAAGATGAGTAACTTCCAAGTCTTTAATTCTTGTCCACACACTTGGAATGATCATGTTATTTCTTGGACAACACCCTAACCACTTGTCACAATCCTACACATTCAAGATTGCTATAAATAGCAAGGCCTTCAAGCTCAAAAACTCGCTCATTTGCTCTTTCTCATCTAAATCACTCTAAGTGGAGTTGCAACCATTTCTTTGGATGCCTCCCAGCTGAGTTTTCTTCATCCTAGAACACAAGACACGTTAGGACACGTTTGAAGCTTTGTTATTTCACTTGATTCGAGGACTCTTTGCAATCCCAAGTGAGTACATAGTCCCCTCTTTTACATTTTGCAAATGTTTTGGGGTGATTCATATGTGCCTATTCACTATTTTCATGATTTCAAGCTATATAATTTCACATGCATAGTACTTATCCTTTAACGAATTGAAACTGTTACCTATGGCTTAAATACTGATTTTCAAAGTTTGTAAGACTATTGTTGGTGCGTATTTATATACTTATACATTCATTAACAATGATCAAGCCGATTGGTAGTACGATATAGCGCTATAGGACTTGACACCCCATTCCCGTTGTACGGAATGTCAGAATCCAAGTTTAAACCAAATAGATTTTGCCTTTGTGGTAAATCTATAGTCACCAAAGTGTAGTTTGATACACTAAGGTTTGAATGTATTGCCAAACGTCCACAATGTGTTTTTACAACGGTTTTCTAATTAAGCCACTTTGAGTCCAAATTGCACCTTAGAGAGGGAGAGTTAGAGTCGGAATAACTTTGAGAGTTGTGAGGAGTCCTTTTTATATAGGCAGTGCTTTTTGCTCTTTAGAAGCCTTCTCGACAGCTCATCTTCCCGATTAGGTACGTCTTATCCTCCAAGGTGTTGCTTGTGCGGGTTACCTTGCCTTTTTGGTGAAAGTCTGATTGTGTGTCACTAAGTTACTTTTGTATACTTTTGGATAAAGTCCCATCAAGTTGACTTTGCAGTCTTGGGACTTGTTATGTGTACAGTAATCAAGCTTCCAATTGCTAGTCATTCGTGTGATTGTTTTCTTCTTGTTGCTTCCAGTTCCACGAAGTAGGAGCTTCTGGGCACCCACATCATCAATAGTTTTAAATAATTTCCAGGTCTCTACTTGTTAAAACTAAGATCTATATATTAGAACTACATGGTATCATTATGATTTCGTGTTGGAGTCTTTGGAGGGCAAGAAACGAGCTCAGGTTTGCCGGCAAGCAAGTTAAGATTGAAGATATTTTTAGAGAAGTCAAAGCTTTGGGGTATTTGTGGTGTAAAGCAGGTCCAAGTTTAAATTCGTTACTTGGTCCGATTGATGTGAAATTGTAATTATGTAATTGATTGTTTGTTTCTCGCTGCTCCAGTTTTCGAGGTTGGCGTGTTTCTAATAAAGTTTGCCATTTAGGAAAAAAAAACAATTAGAACAAAAAAAATATATGTGAGGGAATGCTCTATAGATGATGGAGCATCTCGCGAGCGTGGATCAACTCACTCTAATTAATGAGTATGTCTCACATCCTAGCATATATAAATAAGCTTGTGATGTGAATCCTGGCATATTTATATCAAGATCTGAAAACTTTTCATATGTTAATATGTGTAAACAGACATCATGTTAATAATCTTGAAAACATGGATCTCACATGGTTTACCAAAGAGAAAAACATGTATCTAATACATTTTTAGTTAAAAATTGTGACACTTTTGGTGGCACTTAACCCAAAAATTCTAGGAATTTATGTGATTCTGAATAAGAGAATCCCTTAATTTATGGTTTTCATTTTATATTGTAAGTCTGTATGCAATGTTCTTGATTTACACTCCGGAGAGTGGTTTGTACAATATCAAGATTGTGAATCTTGAGAAATGAAGAAACCATACACACCCAATTTTAATTAATCGAGGATTAAAGTATTCAGATGTTTACAACAGTATTATTATTTTATTTATTAGTAGAATATTTATTTTTTATAATGTGTTTGTCTTATAAAATTTATAATAACTAGTAATAAGTACCTTGCACGTTGCGGTGTTGGTACACCGTAAACGTCTAATTTATACCGTCAAGTCAAAACGTATTATACGACCCGATTCATAGATTCATACGTAGGACACATACAAAATAAAGTACGAAACGTCAAAACGTAGATAAACTCAAATTTATACGAAAAACGTACGTATACCTAATTTATGTTGAAATGTAGACAAACTCGAATATTGTACTTACTCTACATCGTGATTATATATAGATTATTATTGGCCTTAACGTTAAAATGCAGACCAACTCGATTTATACCAGTACTTACATAAAGTACGCACGCAACAATGTTTTTTAAGTTAACGAACAAAGGTATTAAGGAAAAATTAGATTATATATACTCTCGAGAGGGTCAAAGTGACATTTTACAAAGTCTATAAAAAGTTAAGGGGTTGAAAATTATATTTCCTAAACCTAAATACTAAGAAGGGTTAAAAATGAGATTTAATAAAGTTAGAGGTAAAAGGATCTAAACTTAAAACACTAAGAGGGGTTAAAAATGATATTTGACAAAGTCGGAGGTAAAAAGGAAATAAGAGTATACTAGTATTTAGGACCCGCGCTTTGTGGCGGGACCGGTAAATCGAACAAAAAGTAGGCGTAAAAACGTTGTACTATGCACTCGCATTGCGGCGTGTTAACTCTCAAAAATTTTACCGAAACGTAAAACGTAAAAAAAATAACTAATTCGACTTGGGACTTGCGTGTAGCGACGAAAAAAGTATAGCAAACTAAAGTTGAAAGTTAAACAATATCAGAGTTAACAGTTAAAAAGAATTTGCGATAAATTTATAAACTTGAAAAGTATGAGGGGAAATAAGAAAACAGTCAAACAAAAAAATTTATAAAGTTGAAAAGCGTGAGGTATATGAACAAAAGTCAAAGAAAAAAATCAAACTAAAATGAATAGTAACTACGTGTGGGAGATAAAAGTTGGTAAATTATAAATAGTAATAGTTTTCATCCCAACTCGATGGCTTTTGTTCCATTGACTTTTTGCTATTAAATAAAAAATAAAGATAAGTTGAGCATCATTCATTTTTTTTTGAAAGGTAAATATTATTCACACCACACTCACAAAAAAACGGAGCGGGCCCAAAGGAAAAACCAAACAATTACATCAAATTGAAAGAACACCAATTAGCCCAACTAATGGCTTTATTCTTTGATCGATTTCTATACCAAAGGAATCCGAGACTTCTAATATCTAAGAAAATATCATGAGCCGTCTTAAGAGAATTGTTGAATCGTTTGTTGTTCCGGGCCCTCCAAATACACCACGCCCCAACTATGAGAATCCCATGAAACGCCTCTTTAGCCAACTCCCCTAAGCCCGAACAATCACTAAGGCCAAGGAGGTCTCTAACCGAGAACACAAATATCGGACTGACCCGGCACCAGCGCGACACCATAGTCCAAACATGATTCGCTACGATGCAGCCGCAAAACAGATGATCGGCCGATTCATCGGTATCCTCACATAAGACACACCTACGATCCCCACTATAACAATTTCTGCGACTCAAAGCATCCACCGTAGCAATGCGCCCCATCTCCGCTCTCCATAAAAAAATGTTACACTTCTTGGGGACCCACTTCGACCACTTGAAAACAAAATTATTACTATAATCGACTCCACTTCGAAGGAAATTTTTAACCGCTTTCACCGAAAAATCAACCTTATCACCCCCAACCCATTCCCACCTATCCGCAGCATCCGAGAGACGAACAGGTTGAATCAACGCCAATAAAGCTTCAAACTCCGCAACCTCCTCCAACGAGCTCGGACCGCTCCGCCATTCCCAACTGTTAGCAAAGGAAACCGACATACGAACGAATCGATCCTTGACCAGACACCTCTTATTTTTCTCGAGCCTGAATAACAATGGGAACATCTCCATCAGGGGCCGGTTACACACCCATGGATCAATCCAGAACTGGATACCACAGCCATTCCCAACGACACCTTTAAAATTTTGAAAAAAGGAAACATTCCACACCTTTATAGATTCAGCCAACTTAACCATACTTTTCCACACCCCATTCAACTTATTATTCACAGGAATAAAGTTCCAACTCCTTTTATAGCCATGAAGAGAATTAATAACAAATTTCCACAGACTTGATTCTTCCGATTTGAACCGCCAAAGCCATTTACACAAAAGAGAAATGTTAATCGGGGCCGTGACCCTATCCCACGCGACCCAATGCAATTTTTTAAGTCTTATTTCCACCCCACAAAAAACGTCTAATGTACCTTCAATCCCATGAAGAACCGCAGCTGGAGCCTTGAAGAGAGAAAGGTGATAACTGGGAATACTTTCGAGCACGGATTTTATGAGCGTAACACGACCACCGATAGATAACGTAGCCTCTTTCCATAACGAGAGACGAGATTCAACCACCTCTATGACTGACTTCCAGTTTTCCACCCTCGACATCCTAGCTCCCACCATAACCCCGAGATGAATGAAGGGGATCGAGCCTTTCTTGCAATTTAAAACTTTCGCCATAGATTCCACTTGAACCGAACTAACACCTATCCCCATAAGGCTTGACTTACTCAAATTAATTTGCAGACCCGAAACAATATTAAAACAACGCAACAAGAACGCCATATTTTTAATGTTAGACCCCGACCATTCCCCTAAAAGCACGTAATCATCAGCGTATAAAATATGCGTAAGAGTAGGACCATTATTCGGAAGCATAATACCCCTAAAAGCGCCCACACGACTCGCTCTTCTCACCATACTAGAAAAGCCTTCCATAACAATAAGAAACAAAAAGGGAGAGATTGGATCTCCTTGACGCATACCTTTGAAACACGGGAACTCGAACGCAGGGGAACCATTAACTAGAACAGAAGACCTGGCCGAAGATAATATGCCGAAAATCCACTCGCACCATTTGAAAGGAAAGCCCATTTGGTCCATCATTAGCAAAACAAATTTCCAATTAACATTATCGTATGCTTTCGCGAAATCAATTTTGAAAAGACACGCCTGATTATTCATCTTTTTTAACCACCCAATGACCTCGTTAAGAATTAAAGGCCCATCCATAATCAATCTATCTTTAAGGAACGCCGTTTGGTTGGCCGAAATCACCCCACCGATCACCAACTTCAGCCGATTAGCTAGAGCTTTAGACACCACCTTGTTCAGGATACCGATAAGATTAATAGGACGATAACTACCCAAGCCGATCGGGTCCTTCTCTTTAGGGATCAGAGCAATAAAAGATGAAGAAGTACCTCTCGAGAAAGTACTAGTTTCGTAGAACTTATCAAAGATGTCAATGAAATCTTGTTCGAAGAATCTCCAGAATCTCTTGATGAATTTCATATTAAAACCGTCCGGGCCCGGCGCACGGTCACTAACACAATCAAAAGCCGCTTGCTTTATCTCCTCCTTAGAAAAACACTTAATTAAGACAGCCGCCTCTTCCTCTGAGATCCTGTTAGCCTTGTCATACTCTAAATAAGGCCTATTTGGAGCATCCTCCTTAAACTTTTCACGAAAAAACTCGAACACCAACTTTTTGATTTTCTTCGGTTTAGAAAATCCACTGGTCATTTATATTAAAGCCATGAATCGCATTAGAAGATTTCCTACCATTAACAACACCGTGGAAATAAGCCGTATTATCATCGCCTTCCATTGCCCATTTCATTCTAGCCCTCTACTTAAAATCTTTCACTTTAAAGTCTTCCAATTCCAGAATGGCCTGCTTGCATTCTAACCGGACCCAATCCTCCTCCTCCGACAATTCCCTATTTTCCAGAGCCAAATCTAACTCCTCCAACTTCGCTCTAGCCTCTTCTTCTATCTCTCCTTCTTTAGAGCGAATCTCATCGCGCCAGACTCTAATTTTGCTTCTTAAAAACCTGAATTTCTTAATTAATCTAAGATCCAGCGGACCACTAGGAATAAATTCCCCAATAGCCTTATCCACCACTTCCTCAAAATCAGGCCTATCTAGCCAAAAGCTGAAAAAACAGAACGGCTTAGCGCCAAAGTTCAAATCACGAATAACCAATAACAGAGGATTATGATCCGAGTGAACCCGAGGGAGGGTCCTCAAGCACGCCTCATGCCAGCGATTCTGAAAACCCTTACACACCAAAATTCTGTCAATCTTGCTAAGCTTCTTAACCCCGTCACCCTCCACCATATATGTGAATTTGCTTCCTTTTAAATCATACTCAAGAAGATCAGCATCTGCCACAAAACCATTAAAGTCGCTCGCACATTGGGCCTTGAATCTAGAATTCTTACGCTCCTTAGCCCTTCTAACCACATTGAAATCCCCAGCCAACAACCAGAGACTCGAGCCAGCCGACAATAATCTGGCCCATAACGCCCTTTTATCAGCCGGCCTTTGCGGGGCATAGATATTAACGAAATTAACCAACTCCGGCACCCCCTTGATAAACCCCGATGTAATGAGGAAATTAGGATCTTTGATAACAGAACTTAACAAAAACAAACCAGCATCCCAAACCGAAAGCAAACCCCCCCGATCTACCCGAGGGATTGACAAATTCCGACTTCCATTCCGAGCGACCCCAAAAATTAACAATCTCAGATTCTGGAATATCAGCCCTATTGGTCTCCCGAAAAGCCACAAAAGAAACTTTATTCACCAACCTCAAATCCCTAATCCAATTCTCCTTCTTCTCGACGTTAAACCCCCTGATATTGATAGACAACAAATTCATCTGGAAACCACATTAATACCTTCCTTCCTAATTGATTGTTCCACCATATGCCTGACCTCAGAAAGGTCTGCCCCCACTAACTTACCGAATTCAAGAGTATCTTCAACTTCCTCCTCCAAATTTCGAGTTAGCAATTCCTCCGCAGACTCATTAATCCCCTCTCCAATCTCACCATCTTCTAGGGCAACGGAAGAATGTACCTGTTCAAGTCCAGATCCCCTGGGAGAATTATTGAGATTAAAATCCCTATTCCCGATATTGTTCGCAGGCTGTGGCCCACCTTCCTTATTAAACAAATCCTCACTCAGGCCTGTATCATTACATCTTGGTCTCTTTCTAGGTCTGGGGGAAATTTGGCCCACCAGATTAGCCCAGTGATCCATGTCACATCCCGACCGCGTAAAACAACGAAACCGCGGCGGAAACATCGGGGAGTGCTGTGGCAGAATTATTGTTTCAAAACACATGATAATTAAAGTTAAGTTTTACAAGCTTAAATTATTACATTGTCTTATTTCAAACGAAACACATAACATAAAAGATTATAACTTTCTTGATTTTAGATTGCTAAGGCCCAAGTTGCCCTAAATGTAGCTTGCTCACATCAAATATTCGCTCCTGAAATATATGTGAAAGTAAACACGTCAGCATAAAAATGCCTGTGAGTAACATAGGTTTAGTGTTGAAGATTCATGACTTTGAATGTTAAAAGAAATGTTTAACGAAAAGTAGTCATTAACCTTATAAAAATGTCTTCTTTTATAAAATCATATGAAAATCAAATGATATAAAAGGATGATGTATGGTTAAGTAAATAACCAAATGAAAATAATATGTATAAAAAATATGTCAATGTCATGTATAACCAATGTCAAATGTCAAATGTCCAGTATAAACCATGTCTTGTATGGCGAATAAATAGTATTTACTCAAGCCAAATGCATAATGTCATGTATAAACAAATGTCTTTGTAATCAAAATGTCATGTACAAAACAAGGTTTTTGAATAAACAAAAGTTATGTTTTGAAAACCATTGCTTTTATTGATATGAACATTTATATGGTTTGTCTATCGCATACACTCAAGCCTTGAGATTGTCGGATAAACCCTTATCAGGATCAAGGTTTATCAAAAAAAATGTATTCGGATTATGTCATTCCCCTAACGAAATACCTAGAAAGCGGGAACGGGATTTGTCAAGTCCTATAGCGCTATTACATACTACAGAGCGGCGTGATCAATGTTAATGAATGTACTACTTCGTCATACCAAATGTCTTTTTCAATGTAAGCATGTCATGAAAATGTCTTTGTAAAACCATGTAATAGGCATACTAAGTCAATATGCCAAGTAAAATGTCTTTGAAACCAAATGTTAGGTATACTAAGTCAATATACCATAAAAATGTCTTTGAAATAATGTACTATATGTAGTATGTAATAAAACATGTATAATGTCATGAAAACGGAAAGTAAAGTTATGCACATATGCTTCACCCCAAAACATTTGAAAACGTAAAATAGGGGAACTATGTACTCACCTTCGGGTGCGTTTTTATAGGTTAACACAATCCCTCAAATTGTTTATTCGTCCTAAATTAAATAAGAACGATTTAATAATAAAAAACCCACAAAAATACATAAGTTTCTCCGATACTTAGAATTTTCACATAACTTTGAGATTTTCTCGAAAAGTTATTATTTTTTTATTATATTGGTGTATTTATATATATATGAGTTCATATATATTTTAAAAACTTTGCGACTTGAACGATTTTATTGGTGACCCTCATCATGTTATAAGCAATATATCTACGATTTACGCGTCGTAATATATATACTTATTGTGACATAAAATAAATATCGTAATACACATAATCTTGTCAAGTATTAACATGTCATCATACACATATTATAAATCACATAACATCTTGTTACACATAAAATTTACCCATGAACAACCCATTCTAGTGTATATTGAAAAACGCGTATTTTAGCGATTCGGTAACGTTTTTGGGCGTCGGAAGTCATGTATGACTAACCAAACACCAAGTAAACTTAATATAAGTTAAAATACTTATTTTTATATAAAAAATATCAGTTTGGTTACTGATCTAAAACAGTTTTATAAAAATCCTCCGAAAAGCCGATTTTTAACCGTTTTACCGCATAGTCTTGCATCAAACGTTACCCTAACCATCCCATATCGTAACGACTTGATATTTTAACATATCCCATGTTATTTATTGAATAAAATAGTGGTTATACTCATGATAGTGCAGGTCTCACATAAAGCACATAAATCATGCAAATTTCACATATTTTACCACTTTCTAAGCTATATGTACAACATGCAAAGCTATCAAACCTATGACAAAGTCTCATGCCATTATAGTATACCAAATAATGTTATTTTTAGTGTTTATAACCTGTTCTAAGACATTTTTGTCATACAATCATTTTTTACCATTTCTTGAGCTTTAAATCAACATGTATTCTTATGTACAAGTGTCTAAAGCACACTATTATATCATCATCATTTCATATGAGTTTAGATGCATCAAACATGTGATTTATTTATGTTTATTTACTGATTTAATTGAACATTTATCATATCATACACAAATCATCAAACACTTGCATTTTAACTATCATTCAAGAACAAGCAATAACTCAAAACTCTTCAAATATGTCTAATAAATTTTTGGCCATTTACATGTCAAAATACCAACATTATTTCAAATTATAACTCATGATTCAAACACTCCTTTATATCTCTAACATATTTGCACATAATCTTGTTCATGCAAGAAAACATCTTAAACAAGTATTTACCAAAAAAATCAAACTCAAGTCTCATACACATATATATATATATATATATATATATATATATATATATATATATATACGGTTATATGTACACAAATATATACCACCATTTTTATTTTGTATCAAGACCCATTTCTTTTTAGATTTCAAGTTTGTGAAAAATTCAAAGATTCAAGAGAAACTTCAAATCATCAAGAACAACCAAGAATCAAGTGTATGATTTAAACATAAACTTTATACCTTCAAGATTCAAGTAAGTTCTTGGATGAGATTTTGATGATATGGAGCTTGAAATCACTTGAAAACACCTTGGAAACTCCTTTGGATCTTCACACCAACTTGAATCTTGCTTGGAATGGGGTTTGATCTTTAATAACAAGGTTGAAGATTTGAAGATGGAGGTGGTGGGGTGTTTACGGTTTGGGGAGAGAGGAGAGAGGAGGAGATGGAGTGAAGTTGTGATCTTGGAGATTATAAATAAGATATGGAAGATATGATAGGGATATGGAAGATATAATGGAGATTTCATGCATCAACAAGTGTCATGGGGTAAGAGAAGTGGCAAGAGGAGGCCGCCACCTCCACCCTTACTCACATACACATGCAAATTCTTATATAAATATGTTATATGTAGGCTAAAACGGGTGTTTAACTGGATACCGGGTATTTTATCTAGCGTTTAAATCCCGGTTTATGGCGTTCTAAATTATTTTTATTATTCTATAAAAATAAACTCGCCAAAATATTACTGAAATAAATTTCAGTTGCCGAGACTGGTTGCGTTGTCTGCGTTTTGCAGTAAAAGCACTGTGTTACGCAGTAACAAGCGGTAAGCGTTTAAACTTGAAAAATAACGTTTTTAAGCGTTTTAATTTATTCTTCAACACGAACATGATTAAAAATAAAATTTTAATCATAACAGAATATTTTTAGGATTTAAATATTATCCGGGCGGTCACCAACGTTCGTTTCGCAGTTTTGTTGCAATTTGTTCTAAAGTTCGAATAAACATGTTTTTACCATACCGAATCCTTCGAAACTTATTACTAAGTTATGTAAAGGGTATTTAGGGTATGTTTGGCTTATGTCATAGTTCCGGAGTGTACGTCGCGTTAAACTGATTATGTTTACGTAACGGTTTATGATTTCACTTCCAGAACAGGTTTGAGAGTTCGAAATTGAACAATGATTGAAAACGTACTAATGTCATAAATAATTAAACAAATATTGAAATTAAAACACCATTTTTCATTAAATACAAAGTTATTCGGAACAGTACAAGGATTAAAATTTACAGATGTCACAGTCTCCCATACTTTTGGAAATTTCGTCCCGAAATTTAATTAGAGGAAACTTGTGGGAAAAGGTGTGGATATTTCGCCTTCATTTGATCCTCATTCCCAAGTAAACTCTGGGCCACGTTTGGATTCCCAGCAAACTTTGACTATCCGTATGCGCTTGCGCTTGAGCTTCTTGACTTGTTGGTCCAATATTTCCACAGGTTTCTCGACGAAGTGCATCGTGTTGTCGACACGAATTTCATCAAGGGGGATGTGGAGGTTTTCATCAGCCAAACACTTTTTAAGATTGGACACGTGGAAAGTTGGATGAACATTACCTAGTTCAGGAGGCAGCTCAAGTCTGTAGGCTACTTTTCCGATTCTTTCAACGATCTTGAATGGTCCAACATATCATGGTGCAAGTTTTCCTTTCTTCCCAAATCTGATTACACCTTTCCAAGGAGATACGTTGAGTAGGACAAGATCACCGACTTGGAATTCCAAAGGCTTGCGTCGTCTATCTGCGTAACTCTTTTGACGGCTTCTAGCTGTTCAGAGGTTGTCGCGAATTTTCTTGACTTTGTCTGTAGTCTCTAGAATGAGTTCAGGTCCAGTGAGCTGAGCTTCACCAATCTCATTCCAGCAGACCGGCGAACGACATTTTCGACCGTATAAAGCTTCGAAAGGAGCCATGTTGATGCTGGAGTGATAACTATTATTGTAGGAGAATTCGATTAATGGAAGATGCGAATCCCAACTACCACCAAAATCGATCACACATGCTCTAAGCATATCCTCCAATGTCTGGATTGTTCTTTCAGATTGTCCATCCGTTTGAGGATGATAAGCTGTGCTCAAATTGAGTTGGGTTCCCATAGCAGATTGCGTGGTTCTCCAAAAGTGAGTTGAGAATCGAGCATCTCGGTCTGATATGATGTTCAAAGGAACACCATGTCGGGATACAATTTCATCTACATAGATCTTGGCAAGCTTGTCAGCAGATAAATCCTCATGGATTGGCAAGAAGTGAGCAGATTTTGTCAAACGATCAACTACTACCCAAATGGCATCATAACCTCTATTAGTGCGTGGTAGTTTGGTAATGAGATCCATGGAAATGTTTTCCCATTTCCAAACCGGTATCTCTGGTTGTTCCAATAATCCAGAGGGATGTTGATGTTCTGCCTTAACCTTCAGACAAGTAAGGCATTTTGATACGTATAAGGAAATGTCTTTCTTCATTCCCGGCCACCAGTACTGGGTTCGAAGATCCTTATACATTTTGTCTGCACCAGGATGAATTGAGTAATGAGACTTATGAGCTTCATCCATCAACAAGGTGCGGAGATTGTCTATACTTGGGACCCACAAACGGCCCATGACATAGAATATCCCAAAGTCTCTCAATTCAAGCTCAGGTTTAATGTGACACGGTAATTCTTTACCCATCAAGCCTTGTGTAACACAAGTATGTTGAGCTTGAAAGATGCGGGTTTGGATATCAGATCGAATTCGAACACAATGAAGCTTGACTTTTTCTTTTCGACTTAACGCATCGGCTACGACATTCGCCTTCCAGGATGGTAGCGAATCTCGCAGTCGTCGTCGTTTAGAAGTTCTACCCAACGTCGTTGCCTCATGTTTAGTTCTTTCTGGTTGAAGATGTGTTGGAGACTTTTGTGGTCAGTGAAAACCACACATTTTGTTCCATAAAGGTAGTGTCTCCAAATTTTGAGAGCAAAAACCACAGCGCCTAACTCAAGATCATGAGTCGTGTAGTTTTTCTCATGGATTTTCAATTTTCTTGACGCGTAGGCTATGACTTTGTTCCTTTGCATGAGAACACAACCAAGGCCTAGATTTGATGCGTCACAATATATGACAAAGTCATCGTTTCCCTCCGGTAAAGACAACACAGGAGCGTCGCAGATTTTATGTTTCAAAGTCTGAAAAGCTTCTTCTTGTTTGGGTCCCCACTCAAAAGGGTTATTCTTTTGAGTTAAGGCTGTGAGAGGAACCGAACGGATTGCTGTCCGATCGAATAACACCTTGGGTCCCACAACTTGATCAATTCTATCTGAAGTTTGAGTATCGAACGAATTGCCATCCGATCGAACTACCATCCGACCGGATTACTCTTCGGATCATGAGATACTAGGACTTTAAAGACTTAAACAATTTTCAACATGTTCATTAATAGGGTTGCCACCCGGTCGAATGGACATCCGACCGAGTGACTCTTCTGCTATGAATTGTTCCCACAAAGTAACCTCATCACTAAGGTCGCCGTCCGACCGGACCACCGTCCGACCGGATGACAATCCGAACGGATTGTTATCCGCACGATTGACCGTCCGATCGACCGACTTGAAGGATAGAGATACTTCAATGTTTTCAAAATGCTACAATGAAAACTTCAAAAGACAAGCCATCATATACAAACACATTCATCTCATAGGAAGAAACAATCCACTCGAATAATCATCCGACCGGACTACCGTCCGACCGGATGACCATCCGAACGGATTGTTATCCGCACGATTAGCTGTCCGATCGGATTACCGTCCGACCGAACTGCTATCCGACCCATTCACACTTTGTATCATTTTACGCGTCACTTATCGTTATGCTATCAATCCATTCAGGCTAACTTTACTCGCTAAGCGCTCCCTTCAATCCATCAACCACTGTGAGTATACTCGATCCCTTTTTGCTTTATGCACTTTTGGGTGTTACATACGTTACGAATATTCAAACTACAACAATCACACCACTCAATACTATTTGAACGCTAACCGTTAATGCATGTTATACGTGGCTTATGAATGCTTGTTTGTTATGTTTACACATGGAATGCTGTCTACCTGCCTTAGCAACGATAGTACTATAGTTTGGACTCAGCACCCGTTCACGGGGGTTGTTAAGGACAATTACTTGCATGGTTACGGTGGTAATCATGTATTGCGAACTGCATTTGGCAGTCAACCCACAGTCATTGGTATCAATGGAACTATGTCGATAACTAACGTGCTTCATTTCACTATGTGTACGTGCTGGTTATGCGTAAACGAATTCGAACTCTATATGCTATTATCAAACTTGTATGCTCACCTTTACATTTTATGTATTGACTTTATTTTAACGTATGTGACAGGTGCCTAGGATGCACATTTGGTAGGAAAGTGAAGCTAGAATAAAGCTTTAGAGCCCAACAAATAGTTGTCTGTAGTGGTCAAATTAAGGGTCTCTAGAAGCAGATAAACAATTGCTGACTATTTAAATCTGAGTTGTCGGAACAAAATATTTGCCCGGATTTTGTCTGTAATAATTTATTTTACTGTTTGAGATACGATATGGGACGTATTATTTAAATTGAATATTAATGATAATTGTTATGGAAACTTCTGGACAATCTGTTTCGCTCAGTGCCATGCCCCGATGTTTCCGCCATCGGTTGGGGTGTGACAGATTGGTATGAGAGCCATAACTATAGGGAATTAGGCAAGACTCGATCTAGTCCGGATCGAAGTCTTAGATACCTAGACTATAGTTAGGAACCAACAGACCGACTTGTGCATATCCGGTAGGGATTATGTACGAGCTTATCTCTCGATATTCTCGCTTATGCTACACTATCACTGCACTCGAATTTTCCATTATGAATAGGCGATAAAGTCGAGATTAGGTGTGAAAACCGCAAACTCTCGACTAAAGTTGCTTAAACAACCCGCATTTTATCTACAAACAAGGAGAATTATGCCAAATCAGGGGTGAAACCCATATTTTGATGAATAATCTCCTCTATTTTATCAAAAACAGGAACAAAGTTGTTAAGCTAGGGGTGAAACCCTAACCTTGATGACTTGTTTCGCCCATTTTACAAAACTCTCACCAAAGTCTCGACGGACTCCAATGACCTGAAGTCACAATACGACTAACGGGATGCATGCCCAACGCCCAAGAATCGAGGCAGAGGCACTGCCCTGAAGGTTAAACGTGTACGATAAGTCCTTGTGAATAGTCGAACCACTTTGGGTAGTCGAAGTCTAATAGCCGCAGACGATCTACTTCTCGATTTTTATGTGTTTCGATTCTGAGCCCGCAACTACCGACTCTGATGATTCGTCGATTTTATGTGATTTATGTGGTTTATGTTTATTTGTTAACGTTTTGAGGTACTATTGAATTCGATCTAACGCCTTTTGCTTCTGCTGATCATACAACACACTACACAACGTTAACAAATCGCTGAACTATAGACGACCTTATGCTACGTTATACGCTTGTACTATACGACTCGATATACTAAACGCGAACGCTATATTCGAACGCTCGCAAACTGTGAATGATAGGTTTCTGTATTCTGACTGCCTCTTATGACTACATGGTTAGGTGCTTTGTGACTCTGTGCTCTATATGCTTACGTGTTCTGAGGATTATGTGCTTATGTGATTATGTGTTCTACGTGCTTATGTGCTTCTGTGATTTTGTGAATCGATAATTATGTGACTACGCGCCTACGTAATTGTATGTGTTCATGAGCTTTAGTAAACGTTAGATGTGTGAGGTGAGATTCGAATACGTTGTGTTGAGTCCTGTGACGATGTCTATTGCATACAATGTCGTCTGGATCCCGTCACACACTTTCTCGTCAAGAGAAAAGAGACAAACGCCTTGCTGCTATCATCGCCAAGTAGGTAGCAAAAGCAGTAAGTGATGTCTACGAGAACGTCAGCAAATCATCTGAGGAATCAAGAATCGAAGCTCCTAAAGCTACCACCAAGGGCTTCAATTTCAAGCAATTCAAATCGTGTGGGCCAAAAGAATTCACTGGCGAATGAGGTCCTACTGCACTATTCCAATGGTTTGATTCCATTGAGGTCACTCTACGACAAAGTGGTTGCCCCGATGACCTCCGAACTCTGAATGCTACCAGCGTTTTCCAGTCCCGTGCACTAGACTGGTGGACGGCCGACAGGAACAAGCGAGGGAACGATGCAGCCTACGGTCTGTCGTGGGACGAGCTCAAAGAAGTTATGCTAGAGGAATTCTGCCCTCCTCACGAACGTCAAAAACTAGAGGATGAATTCTGGCACATACATCAACATGAAGGTGACAATGCTGCTCTCACTGCTCGCTTCAAGCAGCTCAGCATCATCTGCCCTGATCAAGTCAAGACTCCGGAGATCACAATCAAGAAGTACATCCGAGCTTTGCCCGATTGCGTCGCAGATTTCATGCAAGCGGCTAAGACTAAGACGATCGAAGAGACTTATCTACTGGCTGCTGAAATCAATGACAAACGGGTCAAGGCTGGTGTCTGGGATAAAACTTCGAAGCACCTGCATCAAGCTACCACCACCGCACCAACTGCTGAAACCACCTCATCGAACAACTAGAGGAAGAACAAGAGAAAGAACAGCTCCAGCAATAAGAACTGTGCGATCACTGCTGCACCGATTCAAGCTGTACCAGCCCAACAGCGTCAAGTAGCGGCGCCTGTGGCAAATGCACCGTCTGCAAAGCGTGCATACACTGGGCCACACCCGCTCTGCCCTACTTGTACCTACCATCACCCGACTGCCATTGCTTGCCGTTTCTGTGCTCATTGCAATATGTACGGCCATTTTACTACCAACTGTCGTGTTCGACAAGCTCCTGCTCATCAAGCTCTACTCGCCGCCCCTCAGGGTCAACAAGCTCCTCCGGCACCCGCGGTCAACGCCAGAGCCTGCTTTGCATGTGGCGATCCTAACCATTTTGCCAACATGTGCCCAAACAGGGTTGTGAAACAAGAGCCCCAGCAGCAGCAGCCTCAGCAGCAGCAACACCAGCAGCAATACCAGCAGCAACAGCAACAAGCAGCACGCGCACGAACTTTCAACATCAACGTGCGTCAAGCCCAAGCCGACAACAACGTGGTTAATGGTATGTTCCTCGTTAATGGTATTTATGCTTCATGTTTGTGATGTGTTGAAAAACGCCGTCATTTACCCGTGTATTTTGTATTTTATTTTCATAGTTTTTGAGTCATTTTTAGTCTTTATACAGTTGTATTTTATTATTTTGTGTTTTGGCAGGTCCTGGCGCAAATGGAGCGGAAACGAGTAATAAAGAAACCACCAGCCAGTTGAGTGGAGTAGACCGCCAGTGACCGAAGGGAAATTACCGCTATTTTCTGTGATTGGACCAAGCTCATTCTACTAGTAGGGTGTGACACAAGAAAAAAAAAAGAAAAGGAATATTCGGAAATATTGATATAATATTGTGATTACTCTAAAAGTGGTCTAGGAATTTAAAGGAATATTGTAATCACAATATTGATATCAATTAGTTTTATACAGTGGAAGTCAAAAGTGGATGCAAAGTAATTAGCTTAGACACGTAACAATTTGGACTAACTAAAGTTGGATGTGGGATTTTCAAGTGGGCCGCCAGCCATGCATGTCACGACAACAACTGTGAGGAAGCTGTTTATGTAATTTGGGCTTGACACAAATTAGGGGATATATGGCAAACTAAACTTAAACCCTAGGGATTGGATTGGGAATTTGGACCAGGGAAGTTTAACGGCAGACGGCAGCAGGTGGAGTACGATCAGACAAAGGAGAAAGAAAAGATTATTATTTCGAGAGCAGACAACAGGGACGGCAGAAGGCATACGCAAATAAGGAGGGCTGTTTCTTTTGGCGTGATAAAGAAGAAATATTCGGTTCGAGTTTGGAGCATTACGGGTTCGATATTGCGCTTATTTTTCTAATCCTTTGCATCGAAACCATGTTTTGTTTGATTTTCACAACTGAATTTATTATGCTTTTGATAAATATGAGTAGCTAAACGTTGAAACTACTTAGGTTGAGATGAACTAGTGATTGTTGCGTTGTTTTGACTTGGTTTTGGTTATTTGATGTGATTTACATAACTTTTCCTTGAAATTGATCTTGATATTGCATGTTGGTATGTTTTGATTGTTTTATTAGTCAATAAATTCAGCGGTTTAGGCACGAAGAAATTCCCCCTAGACTTAGGATTTAATTTAATTCGTTTATCTTAGGATTTTCGGGTTAGGTATTGTGTTGAGAAATTGACCAAGTTGACTAATAATTAAAATCACTATATTAAAACTTGCATCCTCATCTTGTGACTCGAAAGACGATTAGGGTGAGCTAGGTTATTAGCTAATTATTGGTGGGTAGACTGGGTGACCGATAGCTCGGGCTCGTTTATTACATCGTGGTTAAGGTTTCCTAGGATTTCAATCTTCATGGTTTGGTTTGCTTTGCGTTTTTTGGATCTTCTCTTAACATAATTGTCTCTGAGGTCAAAAGGATTCTATTTTCGTGGGATTTGGTATCGATAGGTCGAGCCGGTTCGTTCTAGCACTTCACGTTTAGTCTTGCTCTTTCGTTTGGGACATCTCTAGCGGGGGGTCAATCGAGGGAAATAGATATTTAACCATCATCATTGTCACATTAGCATTGCATGATTCTAGGGATTCGAAGCCTGGGTAGTTCTTTCTCATCATTGTCTCCTTCCTGTCACTTCTTGCTTGCTTGCCCTGTTATCTTGTTTTCTTGCTTTATTAGTTTATTAAAAAATCCTAAAAACACAAAATTAAAAACCAATTAAGTATTAGTTGAGTCAGAGTCTAGTTTAGCGTCGCTAGTGTCTTGTGGGTTCGATACTCGGACTTCATTAGGCTTTACTACGTACGATAGGTACACTTGCCTGTCAGTGGTCTAGCATTTAGAGAGTCTTACTTGTTTAATTGGTCTTATTTGTAGTTTGAGTCTTAGGGTTTGTGTCTAGTAGTAGTGTGTCTAGTCGTATTTGTAAATATAGTTTTAGTAGTTAATTTTTTATATTTTTTTTATCATGTGTTTTATCTGTGGAGGGCCTCATTACACCAAATATTGTCCAAACGATTCGGGGTGTCCCATAGATTTCGATGCTAACCCTCTTGTGCAGCCACAATCATATCAGTCTTGGAATTGGCAACCAAAACAAACAACAGAGGACTTCCGTGACTGGGTTAAGGCTGCTAAGGAAGAAAGAGAAAGGGGGATTCAAGCCGCACTTGATAGTTTAAATTCACAGAGCTTAAAGAGCCAAGGCCGTTACACATATGATATAAATGGAAATTATCTAGGATATCAAACGGCTGATGGTGAGATGGATTATACAATTTTAGATCCGGGGGGAGAAATGTGCATTGGGATCTCACAGTCAGGTAAATATTACGATTCTATTTTTAATTATTATAATTCTCATGAATCAGATTTACCCTTGTCTTGTGAGGATGATGTCGTGCAGGTGTCACATTCTGAGCCCTTGTATGAAGAAGATGAGGATCACACTCATGAACCGGAGACGATAATGGACGTTGAAGTCCCACCTCCGGTACAACAAGTCGTTAATTCCAGCTATTGGTGTCCCACGCCATGGAATATCGATGATGGCTTTTGGAGTGATGATGATGAGGGGGTACTAGAAGAGGCAGAGTTGGAGGTACCCAACTACACCACGTCCCCTAGAAATGAAGAAGCTAGTGAGCCACTAGACAAGATGGATAATGGGAAGACTGAAGAGCATATACCATCTTGGGAGGAGGAGTTTGGTGATGAGTTGGTAGGTTTACCAACTCTTGAAGATAAAGAATTTGACCCGGTTGGTAATCTCGCCTATCTTGAGACATTACTTGTAGAGACGCCGACCATGGAGATCAAATACACACCAAACGTAAAAGAGGAAATGGCTGAGGGGTTTGATAGCCGACCCATGGAGAATCCAGGAGATGGACGCCCACCACGATCAAAGACACGGGAGAAGGCGAAAAGGAGCCTGGACAGACCTTTCGCGGAGATTCGGGGATGGTGCCAAAGAAAGAAGGAGATGGAAGCGCTGAAGTCTACTCGACACCACTCTTCTCATTACATGCCTCGAATCAGGTTTGGTCCAGGTAAGTTTAAATATTGGTGGTCCGACCCATTCGAGAATTTTAAACGGTTTATAAATTCCATTCTAAAAATTTTAATTAATAATAAGGAACGGGTGGAATTAAACGGGTTGGACCGAGGTTGGATAAAGGAGAAACCTCCTGATTAAATTCAAGTGTGGGGAGGTTTGTAGAGTTTGTATTTTGAGTCGTTTATTTTGTACCATGAGTCTTAGTTAGTGTCTTTGAGTCGTTGTATTTTAGAGTCGGTACTGCTTTGGTTTTGCTTGTTTTTGTTAATGCAGGTTTGGATATGTACCACCCGTACTCAATCTCCATTCGGGTGATTTTGAAGCTGCTTCTCAAATTTCAAGGCATTTACCAAGTGTACTAGTCAGAGTCAGAGCCGATCGCGAATGGAATGCTATACAATCGAGCTGGATTGGACGAGAGTTTTGGAGCATACGCGTTATAAAACCAGCTAAGTCTTTTCCGATTTGCCCTTTGTCTTTTATTTCTTATTTATTTTTAGTCTTTTGAGTCGGTTTCCATCCTACATTGAGGGCAATGTAGAGTTTAAGTGTGGGGATGGGAAACTTGCGTTTAGGTCTTAGTTAGTGAGTCTTGAGTCATAAAAAATTGAAAAAAATAAAAAAAAATTGAAACATTGAAAAAAATAAAGAGTTGGTTTTGCGAGTCCCGATCCTTTAGCGCATAGAAAACGAAAAACTTTTTCAAAACGTCGGTCAAAAGCGGTTTAATTGTCGAATTTACGAGTTGGAGAGCACATGTTTCTTTAAGTTGCGGGATAGTAGGTTGATTGATTCTGTTTTTGGGAAGTAAAAGGTTTTGGGATGCCTAGGATAGTGGATTGAGCCGGAGAGTTGATTGGTTGTGCATTGTCAATATCGGTAGCCCTTATTTACCACATGATAGTGAGATTTGAGCCTTTACATGTTTCATATTTATATGTTCACTACTTTCGTTTCATGTGTGTTTACCGATTTGTTGCATTACTTTAGAACTTGTGCGTTTTGATACAGTTTGAGACCTTCGGTTAGGATTTGGCATGGATATGATAGAGGCATTAGGATCACCTTGTTTGTGTTACCTTTGTGTTTGACCTGTTTCACCGTTACCCCTAGATACACCACTTTGAGCCTAGCCATTCATTTGTTACCCGTTTGTGATTTGATAGCCGGATCGTGTTATGTGATTATCATGTTTACAAAAAAAAAAAAAATGATGAAAAACATGAAAAAAAAAAAAAAAAAAAATCAAATGTGAAAAAAGAGCAAAGAGAAAAAGAAAAAAAAAGGAATAAAGTTGTAGGTCAAAATGACCAATATGTTAGTATTTTGTTTCGTGCATATCCGGTTTTTCGTGTGTTTACGTGTTTAGCCATATATTCCCAAAATGAAAAAAAATGAAAAAAAAAATAACCTACCTTTAGCCCTTACCTACCCATCAAAGCCCTCTTGATCCGTGCCGAGTTTTAACAAATAGGTGGAAATCTGATTGACGTACAAGCTTATGATAGTCTTGCTTCATAGTTTGGTTTTGAGAGTTCACTTGAATTATCATATATATTAGCCGAGTGTCGAGTGAAATTGTGAGGGGTATTGGCATTGCATGATTGGTTGTTTGAAGGTAAGAAAAACTTGATTAGGTAGGCCCGTTTTTGAGAAATATTTTGAATGATCAACCTTTTGAACGATGTAAGTCTTGCGAAACCTCTGTGTTTGATGATTTCGTGGTTCACGTTATAACTTGTTCGAGACTTGCGTTATTGTTAACTGTTTAAGTTGGACATGTTGCTTGGGATTTTGCTTAGGGACAAGCAAAAGGTTAAGTGTGGGGATATAAAAAACTTGATGTGCTGAATGCGGTCTATAAAAAAACTAACCTAATCTAGACACCCTAGTTTCTGGAGCCGATAATTACTTTGTGTCGTTCGAATTTGACAAACTCCTTAGTCGTAAGTGCTCGCATCTCTCCTCGACGTTCGAAGTTGAAGTCGCTACCGGAAGAACGGTCGCCGTTAATTCTGTTCTTCGTGATTGTACCCTTGAGCTCAACAATCACATCTTCCCCATCGACCTTATTCCGATGCAACTCGGAAGTTTTGACGTCATAGTAGGAATGGACTTTCTTCGTGAAAACCATGCTGAAGTTGTATGCTTCGACAAGATGATCCGATTCTCGCTCGCGAATGGTGATTTATTGTGTGTCTACGGTGAAACTACTTCGAAAGGTCTCAAGCTCATGTCTTGTGTCCAAGTTAGCAAGTATCTCCGCAAGGAATACAAAGCTTTCTTGGCTAACATTGTAGTAGCGGAGAAGGAAAAGAAAGAGAAGAAGGAAGTGAAAGATGTTCCAGTGGTTCGAGAATTTCCTAATGTTTTTCCAGAGGATCTTCCCGGACTACCGCCAAGTCGTGATATCGACTTTCGTATCGACCTCATTCCTGGAGCCAACCCTATTGCCAAAGCTCCCTACCGACTCGTGCCATCCGAAATGCGTGAACTTTCAAACCAACTCCAGGAATTACTTGAGAAAGGCTTCATTCACCCGAGCACCTCTCCTTGGGGCGCGCCAGTCCTTTTCGTCAAAAAGAAGGATGGGACGTTCAGGATGTGCATCGACTATCGGGAATTGAATAAGTTAACTATCAAGAACCGCTATCCTCTACCTCGCATCGACGATTTGTTCGACCAACTGCAAGGTGCTACGTGTTTCTCGAAGATCGACCTACGTTCAGGCTATCACCAGCTACGCATTCAAGAGGAGGATATACCTAAAACCGCTTTTCGCACTCGTTATGGCCATTATGAATTCGTTGTTATGCCTTTTGGTCTAACCAACGCACCCGCGGTTTTCATGGATCTGATGAATCACTTGTGTAAGCCATATCTGGACCATTTCGTCATCGTGTTTATCGACGATGTCTTGATCTATTCCAAGTCGAAAGCCGAACACGTGCAACATCTACGTTTGGTTCTCGAGTTACTCCAAGGGAACCAACTCTACGCCAAGTTCTCCAAGTGTGAATTCTGGCTGGAGGAGGTTCAGTTTCTGGGTCACATCGTTAATAGTCAAGGTATTCATGTCGATCCCGCGAAGATTGAAGCAGTTAAGAGTTGGGTTACGCATAAGAACCCGTCTAAAGTCCGTTCCTTTCTCGGATTAGCGGGCTATTATCGACGATTTATCGAAGGATTCTCAAAGATCGCAGTACCACTTACCGCTCTCACGCATAAAGATAAACCTTTTGTTTGGGGAACCAAACAGGAGTCTGCGTTCCAAACCCTTAAACACATGCTTTGCAATGCTCCCGTTCTCACGTTGCCCGACGAAAACAATGATTTCATTGTCTATTGTGATGCTTCCAACCTTGGTCTTGGTTGTGTCCTTATGCAGCGGGACAAGGTTATAGCTTACGCATCTCGTCAGCTCAAAATCCACGAGAAGAACTATACAACCCATGATCTCGAGCTAGGCGCAGTTGTTTTTGCGTTAAAGATTTGGCGACACTACCTATATGGTACCAAGTGTACGATCTTCACCGATCATAGGAGCCTACAACATATCTTTAATCAGAAGGAACTTAATATGCGTCAACGCCAATGGGTAGAACTTCTCAACTATTACGACTGTGAGATTCGTTATCACCCAGGCAAAGCAAATGTTGTTGCCGACGCACTCAGCAGACGGAGCTATCTGCTTTGCACTCGTAATGTTCAAACCCAATACGATCTCGAAACCCTCATCCGCGAAGCTCAGCACGCGTGTTTCAACGAACGCACTCTGAAGAAAGAAAGAATCTACCACGATGGAGCCCAGCTTGTGAGCAAGTCGAATGGGATATTCCACTTTCTGGACCGAAATTGGGTCCCTAAACGGACCAATTTGCGACAGATCTTGATGGACGAAGCCCACAAATCCCGGTATTCTATTCATCCCGGAGCCGACAAAATGTACCAGGATCTTCGTTATAAGTACTGGTGACCGGGCATGAAAAGGGATATTGCTCTAGATGTTGGAAAATGCCTGACCTGTGCGAGAGTCAAGGCTGAACATCAAAGACCCTCTGGCTTACTCGAACAACCACCGATCCCCATGTGGAAGTGGGAGAGTATAGCTATGGACTTTATAACAAAGCTACCACACATGTCATCAGGTCACGACAACATTTGGGTTGTGGTTGACCGTTTGACTAAATCAGCCCACTTTTTGCCAATACGGGAAGACTACAAGGTAGAACGATTAGCTCGAATCTACACCGACGAGATCATTTGTAATCATGGGATGCCTCGCGACATCATCTCTGATCGTGATGCTCGGTTTACCTCGCGACTGTGGGAAATGTTTCAAACAGCACTCGGTACATCGCTAAATCTAAGTACCGCTTTCCACCCTCAAACCGACGGTCAGACTGAGAGAACGATCCGTACTCTTGAAGACATGCTCCGTTCGTGTGTCATAGACTTCGGTGGTAATTGGGATAAATACCTGCCGTTAGTCGAATTCTCGTATAACAACAGCTATCATTCCAGCATTCAAATGGCACCATTCGAGGCTTTATACGGAAGAAGATGTCGATCGCCTATTGTGTGGCACGAGATCGGTCACTCACAATTAACCGATCCTGAGCTATTACAAGAAACGACAGACAGAATTTTCCAAATTCGAGACAACCTGGTAAAAGCTCGGAATCGAAAGAAAAGTTATGCAGATAGACGACGCAAGCCCCTTGAATTTGACGTTGGCGACTACGTACTCCTAAAGGTGTCACCTTGGAAAGGTGTGGTCCGATTCAGCAAGAAAGGAAAGCTCGCGCCTCGATATGTTGGGCCTTTTAAGATTCTGGAAAGGATCGGAAAAGTCGCCTACAGACTCGAATTACCGGAGGAACTTAGTAACGTCCACCCGACTTTCCACGTGTCAAACCTCCGAAAGTGCCTAGCCGACCACGACTTACATGTCTCTCTCGATGACTTTCAAGTGAACGAAACATTACACTTCATGGAAAAACCTGTCGAAATCATGGACCGCCAAACCAAGCAACTCAGACGCTCGCGCATTCCTATTGTGAAAGTCCGATGGGAAGGCAAACGAGGCGCGGAGTTCACTTGGGAACTCGAAAGCGACATGAAGGCGAAGTACCCACAGTTATTCAAAGAGAAAGTCTAGAGAGAGAAAGTGATTCACGGTGTTGTACAACTTCCAGCTTAATTTCGGGACGAAATTTCCTAAACTAGGGGAGGCTGTAACACCCCGTGTTTTCAAGAAGTCAAATTCAAAGTCAAGGACAAAGTCAACGACCGGTTTCGCGCAACTTGACTTATAGAAATTTCTTTATTTTGATTGTATTATGTGGAGTAAGTGTCGTTAATTACAATAATCGACTTACGACTGTGAACTATAGGAAGTAACAATGCGATAAAGTTAACTAATCAATAATCAAACTATGCTAATCAAATCGACATCGAATCGCAACTCGAGTCATGCATAATTAATTATTGTTATACGTGTGTGTGTGCTTTATGTGTTACTTGTGCATGTTCATTTATGTTATATGTGGTAATCAATCGAAACGCAATCGAACTCGAAATGCAATCGAACTCAATCGACATCGAACTCGAATCACAATCGAACCATGATAATTAGTGGAGAAGGGATAGTGCGAGATATGAGTGGTTGGGATTAAAAGTAATTTGAATAGGAAACTCTATCGCATTCACACCACTCGCAATCGAAATCGAATCAGCAAAAATCGTCGCGTCAAACATTCGAACCAAGTTCCATCCGGCCGGATAGCCATCCGACCGGATAGCCACTTGTCCATGAGTCAGGTGCCATCCGACCGAGATGACATCCGACAGGATAGTCATCCGGGTGGTGTGCCATCTGACCGGACAGCACTTTCCCCTTTTGGAATCCTATAAATACCCATGTCACTCTCAAACCTTCCTACTTTTGGAAACCTCTGTCCGACCAGCTCGTGTTCTTCACCTTTTCTTCGATTTCTCTCAATCCCGGTAAGATCTCGTCCTAAATCTTGTACTTTCTCGATCTACACGCACTCCTACACCTTTCTATCTTTTAAATCTTAACTTTTAACCATGAAATCACTAGATTTCGGGTGTTCTAGGATGACGTCATCATGTGTTCTTGAAGAACTTCATGTTTTGACTTCAATCCACCAAGAACAACCTAGATCTAACCGATTTCCACACAGATACTCAAAGATCTTGTAAAGATCTCAACTTAAACATGGTGAAAAAGGATTGAAAGATGGTTTCTAACTTTCTTTCAACTCTTTTACACTCAATGCACTCAAAACCGATAGAATCGGACTTTGTTCTAGTCTCCTACTCACTCTTAGTGTTGTACTAGTCCAAGATCTGGATTCTACTCGCTAAGCGTCACTTATCGTTATGCTATCAATCCATTCATGCTAACTTTACTCGCTAAGCGCTCCATTCAATCCATCAACCACTGTGAGTATACTCGATCCCTTTTTGCTTTATGCACTTTTGGGTCTTACATACGTTACGAATATTCAAACTACAACAATCACACCACTCAATACTATTTGAACGCTAACCGTTAATGCATGTTATACGTGGCTTATGAATGCTTGTTTGTTATGTTTACACATGGAATGCTGTCTACCTGCCTTAGCAACGATAGTACTATAGTTTGGACTCAGCACCCGTTCGCGGGGGTTGTTAAGGACAATTACTTGCATGGTTACGGTGGTAATCATGTATTGCGAACTGCATTTGGCAGTCAACCCGCAGTCATTGGTATCGATGGATCTATGTCGATAACTAACGTGCTTCATTTCACTATGTGTACGTGCTGGTTATGCGTAAACGAATTCGAACTCTATATGCTATTATCAAACTTGTATGCTCACCTTTACATTTTATGTATTGACTTTATTTTAACGTATGTGACAGGTGCCTAGGATGCACATTTGGTAGGAAAGTGAAGCTAGAATAAAGCTCTAGAGCCCAACAAATAGTTGTCTGTAGTGGTCAAATTAAGGGTCTCTAGAAGCAGATAAACAATTGCTGACTATTTAAATCTGAGTTGTCGGAACAGAATATTTGCCCGGATTTTGTCTGTAATAATTTATTTTACTGTTTGAGATACGGTATGGGACGTATTATTTAAATTGAATAGTAATGATAATTGTTATGGAAACTTCTGGACAATCTGTTTCGCTCAGTGCCATGCCCCGATGTTTCCGCCATCGGTTGGGGTGTGACACCTGCGCAATTTGACTGTATGTTATCCGAGGCCAACTCTTCCACTACTCCAGGCGACTTTTCTTCTACCACCGGCGAGAGATGAGCCGGAACAGAAAATTCCGATGATAGAGACACGTCATCACCGCCAGAACCATCCTTGTTAAGAAAATCCGGTATCCAAGGGTCCGACTCTTCCACCACCCACACCCTGTAAATTTTATCTTGCCACCTGAGATTAACAATCCCTGATATTTTGTTCCCAGAGTCCGTTAAGATCCCCAGCCGGTCATACGTTAAGTCATCGTCACTCTCCGACAGACTGGAACCTTGGGCAATCCTTCTATACTTCTGACCAATAACCTCAAACACTGACGAAGCCAGCAAGTGAGGAGGGACCCCGAAAAATTTAATCCAAGCCAAACGTTCGAACGGTAGAGATTGACCTTTCCAACTCTCTACCTTAGAAAACCATGCCTTACACACGTCCTTATTATCCAGAAAACCACTGGCTTCCACAACGTCTGAGAAGGTTAACAGCACTGAGAATCCTCCGATATACTGAATGCCCACCCCCTGAAGACCAGCTTCCCAAAGAATAATATTCAACTTCCTCAATACTTGGAAATCCAGCACCCTAGCAACTACTGCCTTACCCACCACCTCCGACAGGGAATTGATCGAAGGATCAATCTCAATCGTGTCTTCATCCAGAACAGGGCTGGATCTATTCAGAAGAATATCCGCAAAAGAAAAACCTTTCTTGACCTCTCCTGCTTTCTCCGGCGCGATGAAACTATTCGAATAACCCCCCATAGGTCTACCGACACCCCCTCTTCCTGACGGAACTTTCTCCCTGGCCGGAATAGCATCAGCATTCTCATTAGCATACCTAGCCAGATTCACAATTAGCTTGTTACCACCAAGGTTCATCTTCTCCAGTTCCCTTCCAAGCTCTTCCACATTCCTGACCCCCTTGAAACTTACAAATCCAAAGGTCCTCCCTTCTTTATCTTTCTTTTTGGCAATGAACGCCCCCGAAACTTCACCGAACCTCCTGAAGGCATCTGCAAGATCCCACGGCCTGCATCCCATCGGGATATTGGACACAAAAAAATTCCTTACCACCGGAAGACCACCACTGCTCCCGGCCATGAACACCCGCCACCTAAACAGAAAACCGAGGACAACCAGATTAATCTCCAGCCAATCCGGCTAACAAACTCGTTATGCCAGGAAGAGAAGCAAATCCAACCAGCAATCACAGGAAGTTATACCAGACTAGGGGAGGATCGATAAAAAGGAAGAGAGAACGGCCTCGCAGCAAAACACACCAACCCGGCTAACAAACTCGTTATGCTCGAAGGAAGACCAGCCAAACAATTACAGGAAGTTATACCAGATCGGAGATAGATCGCAGGAGGAAACTACAGAGAGAGCATGATTTGTGAACACCGACCCGGCTAACAATTACAGGAAGTTATACCAGATCGGATTTGTGAACATGTGATGTTTGGAACCTAATTTTAATAGAAAAATAATAAATTATATTTAATTTCAGAGTAAAGCAGTTGGGCATCATTCATGGCAAGTGGTAACATGTTATAACATGGAGGAAGTAGGGTTATGTGACAAGTGTTATAAAAAGTGGATAGATGATGTTATATAACATTTCATAATATTTGTGTGTATTTGTGTGGAGTGGTAACATTACATAACCCCACTATCAATCATTACTCAATATTATTTTTTAATTTCTCAATTTAAAATATATCAAAAGAACTAACATTTCATTAAATAAAACAACATTACAATAATTAAAAAAACATTACAATAAATTAAAAACATTCTAAAATTTAATAAATAAAGTCCATATTTTTGTTCGATAAACACCCTACGCTTTAGAGCCAATTCCAACGTTTTTCCGGTTAGGTGGTCGAACGGTTTCGAGTAATTCTCCATTTGTCTCTCCTTCGTAAGCTCGACCATTTCCCGGTTCTCTTGTATACGTTGAGTCTCGAGGTCGCGTATGTCTTGAAGGTGGTGGTTCATCTCGGCAAACTCTTCTATCAAGTCAGATCCCCCCCTCTGACGATGACTCTGGTTGCCTCACTTTTACGCCCCTTCTTCTACTGGGTGGTCGTCGTACCTTCCCTTCTGGCTCCTCCGCCCCGTCCTCCCCTGAAAAAACGGATTAAAATCGTTTAAGTTGATGTTTCAAGTGTTAGACGTTGGTGTTTCGGGATCAGTGGAAGAGGAGGTTTTGGATTTCTTTGAAGACCTTCTATTTCTCGACTTTTCGAAAGAAATTCCTCCCAAATGAAGGACATGGGCCCACTTTGAGCTACTACGAAGAAGCCTCCAAACCTTTAAGTACGGGAAGTGCTCTCGTTCTGCTTGATATTCTATGATAGTCGCCGAAATTATATCCTCATCGCTCTTGCCGTTTTTTCCAAGCATTTCTAAGACGTTGATAAACCGATTGAATCTTTGTGCCTTTAGAGTTCATATCGCTCCCCTTGCCCAATATGGAATCATTTGTTCGGCAACCCTCTTCTTTGCCGATGAGCCCGAAAAAGAGTTATCGGATTCGTTTCCAAAACAAAATTCTATTTTGATTGTCAGCTACAAGAAAAAAATATGAAAAAATTAGTACAATAGTTAACATTAAAAGTATAAATATAAAATAAAAAAAAGTCTATAAAAAACCTTACCAATTTAGGTATCCTCCGATATGTCGAGCCAAGCCCGGGATAACACATACTCCTCGTCTAGCGTCCATGCTAGCCAGTGGCGGATCTAGGATTCCGACCAAGCGGTAACGTTTTATAAATAAGCGGTAACGAAATCGAAAAAACGTCAAATTTTTCCAAAATTTACACTAAAAACGTCAAAAATTTTCCGACCAAGCGGTAGCGGAGGCTACCCCTTGTTCCATAATACATCCGCCCCTGATGCTAGCATGGTTTTTTGCTTTTGACCCGATGTTGTTTCTTTCTTTTTATGTGACACCCATTTTCCTAGTTGGGTCGTCTCTGGTTGTGTCTCCGGGACATAGTCGGGCTCGCTTTGTGACGACTCGTAACCTCTCGTGTTGAAGTTCATATTAAAACCAAATCGATATTGGTCCCATGAGACGGGTTGGTTCAAGAGATTAATGAAACCGGTTTGGTTGTCTAAAAAGTCGGTAAACCCGGTTTCATAGGCGGTTGGGCGGGTGGGAACCAGAACAAAGGGTTGGTTTGGAACGTGGCTTTGGTTCAGGTCTCGCTCCAAGCCGCCACTTGGACGAGGGAGAACGAAACACGGGTTGTAGGGTTGCATTTTTTTAATAGTGAAAGCTTATTTTTTAGATATAAGAGATTGAAGAGAATGAGAGGTGGGATAGTGGTATAAAATATAAATGGTTTGGTATATAGGTTTGAAAAAGCTTAAATTAAATAATTAAATGCTTTTGACTGTTGAACGGTTAAAAAGCAAAACATATTCAAAATTGTTCTCTTTATACACATCGTGAGCTCGGGAAAAACCAACCCATAGCGCCGAGGGAGGCGGTGTTCCCAGCACTATGGAGCGCCATCGACAACATAACGGGTTGATAACAAGCCACTACACAAGCTCTTGTACAGTTTGTCTTCAACTCATTCGATGAGTAAGTTATTTAAATAGTATTTTTTAACAGTTTGATCCAGTTAAGCTAAATGCTAACTTTACAAGATTTGGAAAAAAAATTAGTTGTTAGACCACTATTATAATTTGTAAGAAATCAATACATTTTACATACCATTAACGAAAAGTTTTTAAAATAAAAAAACTAGCAAAACAAAGGAGGAATTTGCAATTTAAAGACTTTTGAAAAGTTACTAAGTTACTAATGAAAGGGTCGGACCTATAGTACAAGTAACCTATGTTGATCAGTTATGTTTAAACTGAAGAACATGTAAATAATACCTGATACAACAGAGAGGCTAGCAGAGAATCCAGACACAAATGCAGCAATGGAGTTCGACATGATAGTCAGCTTGATCTGGTTCCCCTTTAGGATGATGTTCTTGATGGTAGTACCGAGTTCTTTAGGGTTGAAGAACTCGTAGTATGGAGAGAGAGGTGGGTCGATTTTGAGTGTGATGTTATAAATGTCTAACTCTAATCGCTCTCTAGTAATCTTCTTATATACACCGAAGGGGAAACCCAAATAGTTAATAAGGGTAATGTGGCCCATCAACAATTACCAACTAATTATATTATAGGTTTTAATATATTTTAATCCATATTATATAAATGATAATGATTGCTACTAGATTAAATACATATAAATAAAATGTTTAATCTTACATTCTCCCATTTAGCCGAATAATCATTTATCATGAGCATTAGATAAGTCTGATCAGAAGTTAATACTCATTTTAGCTTTAAACCAAGAAACGTAGCAGATAAATACAACCAATGAATCATCATTCAACTCAGGACCCCATTAATCATCATACAACCTCAATTTAAAACCTAACAGTTATGATCAAAATATTCAAGCAAGCCCTTTAATGTTTAATTTGTATTTATATTTGTTTATATGCCATTATACCGGTAGAACATATGTTAGAGACATACAAAACCAAACAGATGAGGAAAATTAATAGATAATCATTCGTAGTACGATATGCAGTTGTACATAGTCATTAATAAACCCGTCATTATTATAAGCGCTTACATAATATTTATGGGTGATAGACTTTAAGTTATAGGATCCTTAAGCATATCATGAATGCATTCGATACAAAGATTTAGTTTCCTCAATTCGTTCATAAACGAATAATTAATTTCGTATCGAAATTTAATGCAACACCTCTCGAACTATTACTGTTCAAGGAGACATGGTAGCTGACTTTATCATAATAAGTCTTCAATATAATTTATATGGGCTTAAAAAACTTATGAGTTCACTGATAAATTTCCGACAACTATTAGTGACTATTGCTTTGTGATCAACAATATATTATGTCGTTATAACTTAGGTTGTTGTTATCAGTTTATCATGACTCCTCCATGAGATAGGTTTTATCTGCTGACAAAAGGATATACCCGAAATTACATTTATCTATTTGTTTATTTGCATATTTTTTTGTGGTTTTCACTTTTTAAGTCCGACCCCATGCACAACCCCATAGAATCGGACTGGGACATGATGTGAAGGAATGACCCGGCTAGGTCATTCCAGGTCGAATATTAACCATCGAATAAGTGGCACTAAATAAATACAAAGGATATCTCCATGGAAATCTGCGTATGAAATAATCTTCTTCGACAAAATAGGAGATGTCGCCTAACCGACTTCCCGACTTAAGGAGAAACCATCAGTTTACCCATAAGTATAAATAGAGCTATCGTCATGAAGGTAAGACATATTGTTCTGTCTCATTACATTCTCTTTTACTCCCACAAACGAATTCTTATTCTCACGTCAGAGAGTGGTTACAGGAATCACCCCATTCCTGTAACGAGTCCTAACGTTGTTCTGTTTTGCAGATCAGAGATCGGCAATGGCGAAACTTGAAGTTTTCGTCGGGGGGGGGGGGGGGGGGGAGGGTCGAAAACATATATTCCCAAAATTTTCTATAGAACCAGGGGGTCGAAAACGTATATACCCAAAAATTTCTATACGAAAACTATATGTACAACACTACTGAGCGAAAAGTTCGGGGGGTCGGACGCCCCTCCCGGCCCCTTAAATGCTACGCCCCTGGAGATCGGGTCACTCTTCATCGGAACAACCAGCTAAGGGACGTATTTCAGGTGACGTTCTTACAATATCCATATAAACTACTGATTTAATAAGGTGTTTAGATTGGGAGCCAGGGGTTGCCAGGGAAGATGTGTTCCCAACCTAGAACACCGACCCACCAGTCCTGATATTATTACCACTTATTTTATTAATGATACGTAAATTTGGACGATATTATAACTGAATAATAAATAAAATATTTTTATAAATAAATCATAAATACAATATATATTTATTACAAAAATTTTAGATGATATTGTTATATAAAACAAAGTACAATAATTATTCTTCAAAAAACAATACATTATTAAAATAATAAAAGGTGGCCCATTAATTACTATTTAGCACTTTGATCAGGAGATGGTTGTTGAGCCGGGGATGCTTGTGTTAACAGCATGGCTGAGGCAGGAGTCATGGTCTGATACTGTGATGGCAATGGTGCAGCCACTGATTGGTGTTGCGAATAATACACCGGGTCTTGGGTTGGGTGGACATACTCATACCCGTACTTTCCACCACCATTGGATGGTGTAGGAGGATGGTGAGAAACATTCATGTATTGTTGAAATTGATTGTTTGGAACTGGAATCATGCTTGGAGCCGTTGTCCCATACACATCGGGTTTGCTTATTGGGTTGACTGATTTGGTGGGGTAAAGTGGTGGCGTGGTGGCTGATGATGTTTCGGTGGCGTTGGACTGTACCTGCATACCGTATGGGTGGTTTTGTGTCACCGGAAGAAAGTAGAGTGGGTATTGTTGATTGTCCATTTGTGGTGGCGGCGCGTAGACTTGATAGTAAGATGAGACCGGTTGTGGTTGTTGGTTTGTTGTATGGTGCTGGATAAAATGCGGTCGAGGTTGATAGAATTGTTGTTGGTTTTGTTGCTCTTGGTTATGTGATGTGTCAGAGGAGTCCGAGATTTGTTGGATTGGGGTTTGGTAGTTGATAGTGGACATGACAGATGTGCTTGGGTAGATTGGTGGAGTTAGGGTGTCTCTATTTGATTGAGCATTTGGATCTTGAGTGAATGTGTTCTTTTGTTGACAATTTGCCGAAGCAATGCTGCTGCTATCACTGCGAAAAAAAAAAAATTGATCAATAAATTTGGGTGTACGTTGTTGTATGAAAAGGCGGAAATGATCGTCCAAACTATAAAACTTCATGACATCATACGATCCATGTGATTTGTAAGTCTAACATGCCATAGGGTCCTCATGACCATTTTCTCGCTAACATGCTGCCCATATAACCATACGATCTTCATGACACGCCAGTAATGTCTGGACAATGTTTTAGTGAGAAGGCTGGCTCAGGCTAAGTGCAGGGCGGCGGACGAACATGGCCCACTCTCGTTGAGGTCAAAACTTTTTGTACGTTATTATATAGTTTATATATAATTTTTTTAAACCAACAGCCCATTATTAAATTTAAAACCCAATATAGTAAACAAAAGTCTATTTAGTATTGTCCATTTGGAATCTATTTAGTTTTAACTCATTTTTTTACAAACAAATTTATACTTAAAGGCTTATATATAAAATATGGATCAAATAGAAATGAGTCTTAATATACAAAATGGTCATTACATTAAAATGAAGGAAGCTTTTTTTTTTTCTTAAATTTCTTTTGACCATCAACTAAAGTATGATGTTTAAATGCAAAATAATAATAATAATAATAATAATAATAATAATAATAATAATAATTCATGATTTTACATTAGTAGATTAACTGTGTAATTTTGTATAGTAATTATAATTATTATAGTAGAGTAGAGTAGTTATAATTACTTTATAATAATTACAAAATTACTCTATTAATATAAAATCATAATTTTATTAAGATTTTGTGAAAAAAATTAGAAAAAATAAAATAAAAAACCTTCTCTTCCATTTGTCACCTTTTAGGTCATGCGTAGTGGGGCGGTATGCCCGGTCATGGCGCCGGTATAGCGCCGGGAACACCAAAACGGAGGGCGCCATGAAACCAAAAATGGGGTGTGGCGCGATGATTTTCGCGGCGTGATGTGTGTGTTTGTTTGAATTTTTTTTTTTTATTTCCTGGTTTTCCCCCTCATATATTATGCTCTGTTTTTTTTTTGTTGCAGGTATACATCGAAGAAGAAGAAGAAGGAAGACAAGGAAGAAAAGAATCTTAGGGTTTTTAATTTATGGGCTTTGGACTGGTTTTAATTTATGGGCTTTGGGCTGATTAGTGTAAGGTTTTTTGAAGTGTTGTTTTTTTTATTTTTTTAGTCCAACTTTTTTTTTAGTGGAACCGGTTTTTTTTTTTTTGTTACTGTAATGTTTTTTTTTTTAAGTGTAATGTTTTTTTTTTATTTTAGTGTAATGTTTTTTTAATTTAATGGAATGAATTTTAATTTTATAAAGTTAGAAAATAATTATAAAAAATTAGAAATTAATAATTGAGTAATGATTAGGCGGGGGCTTTATGACTACGGGCTTAAATGCATAACGCTCACCCGCACACGTGGCGCGCCACGTGTCGCATAACGCCCACAAAGGGGCGTTATGACTACACATGTCCTTAAGCGAATTTAAAACCATTTATTATTTGTACAGGAAGGAAGGAAGGAAGCAAACAGTATTTTTATAATAGGATACTATCTATCTATCCCAGTTATTTAAAGTTATCTAGAAGGAATATAGGATTTACCTTGCTATGGAATCTGGTGAGTGTAAAGTGTAGGCAGCACCATGCTTGGAATCCGGCGAAGCCAAACTGTAGTGATCATGGCCAAACTTCCTTTGCACAGGCAGTAACGGCAACGGCGGCTTCCTCATCCCACCACCCTGATCAGATCTCTCATCATCGGAAACGGCCACAGCCACCGGCGGAGGATGAGGAAACTGCTCGTCCAGTCCCGCCATCTGATTCATGTGATCCACCTTCACCTTAATTGGCGGCAAATTCGACATCGAAGGAGACGAAGAAGTCGATCCAAACGAAGAAGACGTGGTCTCCACCACCGGCGGCCGTTGTATCTCCGTTTCCTCTTGGTCTTTGGGTTCTAACAAGTTGTCAATAGGGGCAGAATCCGACAAGCCTCTAGGAAGCAATCCGGCGCCGTTTAATGCATCAACAAACCATGTTTCTGATTTAGCATCATCGAGTAAGGATCCCATAGAGGCTGCGGTTTGGGGTTTGTTTAAGAAGAGGAATAAGCGCAATCGCAATGGCTTGGATGAGGGGTTGGATGCATTCAGTCGATCATACTCTTCCACCATGTTGTCAAGATCCTCATCCGTGGTGACGGACACGAGTGAGTCAAGATCTTCACTTGGGAGCTGATACTTGAGGCTGAACTGGCGGCCGTTGAGGAGGGTGGTGGAGAGGCGTGAGCAGAGATCGGCAAGTGAGGTGTGGCGGTCGGCCACCACGATGCGGGTTTCGCCGCCCATGTAGCAGAGGGATTTGTCGTGCGGACGGGGGATAATGTGGCCGCCGAAGCTGCACATCATGCGGAGTTTGGGTGGTGGAAGAGTAGTGTCAGCGTCCCATTGACGGCAGGTGGGGGAGGAGGATTCCACGGAGTCTTGGTAGTGGTGGTGGAGATCCATTAATTTGGGGTTTGAGGTACGTTCCGTTCCGTTGGGGTGTTGCTTTAAGGTGAGGTGAGGTGGGGTGTGCATGTATGTAGATGAGAACGAGCTCGAGATTGGGAATATAATAAATAAAAACTAAAATAGACCAAGTGGTTGCTCAATTGTGTGATTTTCACTTTCTTCTTTTTACCCCTTGAAGCATAAGATCTACCAAATTACCTATCTTTATTTTAAAATGTTTCTAGTTTCCATGACAATTTGTGGAGTATGCTGACACTCAGTGGCGGATCTAGAAAATTACTTAAGGGGCAACCTTTCAAATTTTTTTTTTTAACGTACTTCATACAATGTAAACGAAACAACGATAGTAGCGCGGTAATAAATAAATTTAAACACGTACCTAAATGAGTTCTCCTCTTCGGTTTTTGAAAGCTTGAAACCGGGCCATGACATCCTCTTCTTTTACTTTACAAAAACTTTCTTTTTCGACCGCACAAATTAGAGCGTTGTTCAAATACTCATCACCCATCCGATTGCGTAAATCCGTCTTGATAAGCTTCATTTTAGAAAAACATCTTTCAACGGTTGCGGTTGTAACCGGTAAAACCAGTGCTAGCTTCAATGTTCGATAAACCAAAGGAAAAGTTTCATTTTTTCCGTTTTCCACCATTACACGAGCAAGGTCATCAATCCAGTTAAATTTGCAAATTTATCATCTTCCTTTAAAGTGTGATAAAATGTCGAAAGATCACCCGTAAGAACCCCTCTTTCTTCTTTATTAAAGTCATTCGGATACATTTCAGAAAACTTCACTATCTTTGATATGTCAAATTTAGCAAACGAATTACAAGGATTTAGACCCGACATATTTTCTATTAAACTAGTTGAGACCTCACTAAATCGGCTTCCAAGTTCTTGAAGTTGCATATCCAAAACCGTATTAAAAACCTCAACTTCAAAATGATGTCGGTTAGTAATGACATACTTTCGGTTTCTTTTATTACCATAACTTTCCGCCATATCTAACATCTTAATGTTGTTTTTTTCACAAAAAGATGTTACGTTTGCCAACATCTTTTCAAACCCATTTAGTCTTAAATGATTCAAAGCTCGTTTTGCCCCGTTTATCAAATGAGATGCTTCTAACAAGTCTTGACTCTTTTTTTGAAGATGTTTTGATAGAGCATTTGTGAGGCCTAAGATATCGTTCAACAAGTGTATGTAAAACACAAATTCAAGACTCTCAAAATATGATAGAATACCTGATGCATTGGATCGTTGTTGAAAGGTCTCTCCATCTTGTTTAATAAAAGTAAGTACCTCAACAACTTCCGGAAATAATTTCAACAAACTTATGATGGTTCTATGATGAGAACCCCATCGTGTGTCTCCGGGTCAGGCAAGGGAAACCTCTTGGTTTAATCCTTTTCCTGTGTTAATTTCACCCGCTAGAATTTCGTTTTCCACTCTCTCTTTTTTTGCCTCCAACATCATATCTTTTCTTTTGCAAGAAGCACCAACCGTATTAACAACCATGCCAAGAGTTTCGTAAAATTCTTTAACACCATCATGCTTTTTTGCTACAGCCACAATCACTAACTGAAGTTGATGAGCAAAACAATGTATGTAATGTGCCGATGGATTGTCTTTCAGAATTAAAGTTTTTAATCCATTAAACTCTCCCCGCATGTTGCTTGCACCATCATAACCTTGACCCCTGATCTGTTTAAACAAAAACAAACAATAAAATACAATGATACGACATATAATCTTTATTATAGTTTATGTAATGAAATTATGAAACATATAACTTACTTGATCTATGCTTAAATGGTTATCGGCTAATAAAGACACAATGGCTTCTTTAAGAGTTAAAGAATATGTATTCCCCACATGAGCAACTCCAATTAAACTCTCTTTAACAACTCCGACCTTATCGACATATCTCACAACTACGGCCATTTGTTCCTTTAAAGACACGTCGCTAGACTCGTCTACTAACAACCCAAAGACATCGTCTTTAATTTCTTCACAAATCATTTTGGTTACTTCTTTCGCATAGCAATCGACAATCTCTTTTTGAATCGATGGAGCTGTCAACTTATTATTCTTCTTGGCCTTCCCTAAAGTGTACTTACCAATATCCGGGTTGTTCACACTAATCAACTTTAAAACCGAAAGAAATATACCTTTATAAAGAGACTTTTCAGATTCGTCATGACCACGAAACGGTAAACTATTTTCTAAACAAAATCCAGCACTACGAACAGACCCCATTAATCGATACCGATTTCCAATCCTTCTTTCCTTGTTACGCCTTTTTTCATCCGCATCATAGGATCGCTTTTGGTTCAAGAGATTTTCACATTTTTGCGCCGCCTTATGATGTATACTATTAACTAACCCAACATGTTCTTTTAAGACACCCGGTTTACTCCAATTACAAAAGCCTCCACTTACAAAAGTCTCTCTTCCACCTTTATTACCAACACTTTCATTAAACAAGTAACAATATAAACAATATGCTTTTTCTTGTTTAGTGCTATACTCCAACCAATGATATTTATCAAACCATTTAACATAAAAACGTCTCCGGCCCTTAGAATAGTTTGTCCATTTAAAGTCATGACCTCGTGGTTGAAAAGCCTTTTTAACAAGATACGCTCTTCTTATGTTGTCTATTTGATTTGGATGATAACTAGTAATAGGAGGTCTATCGGAGGGATCCGAAGGAAGATCATTCAAATCGATTTTGTTTCGTGTTGAAGGACTTGAAGCCGAAGTAATAATTGGACTTGGAGTTGGTCCAATATCTTCATTTTCTTGCATATCAATATCATTCTTTGAACTTGGACCAATTTCTTCATTTTCTTGGTTATCGTCAATAATATTTGAACTAGGAGTTGCACCCAAATCATCATTTTCTTGGAATTTTCGTTTAAAAAGACTACTAATGAGAGTTTGTTTTTTCATCTTTCAACTTCCAAATTCCCTAATTTTATAAGACAAATAAAATTAAACAATAAGCCCTAAATCAATTTCACATAAACCCTAATAGGCTATAACAATTGCACATAACTATAACTAAAAAACTAAATGAAACATTTGTAATTTGCAATAAATAAACATAAATTATTCAATTTTCATGAGGAATAAAGCACTAACTACAATACCCAATTGGAATTTGGAAAAACACTTACTTGAGATGGACTGCAGACTGGAGTGGCAGACGATGATGACAATAGACCCAGCAGCGGCGGCAAAGGGCGGAGGGAGGGGAGGTCGGCGGCAAAGGGCGGAGGGAGGGGCCGACTCGGCGCTGCTTCTACTCGTTCAAGTGGGCAGTAGGGATATGTTGCTGCTTGTCTGTGCTTTGTTTTGTTCAAAAAAAAAAAAAAAAGACTGATAATGTCACATGGGTGATGGGCCATTTAATAATTGGGCTTTTCTTTTTTAAAACTGATAATGGCCGACAATCAAGAATGACAACTCAAGTTCATTGGACCTTTTTTTTGTTTTGTTTTTTAAACAATGGGTATTGGGTTGGGACTTGGACTATAATAATTGGGCTTACAAGTCTTGGGTAATTAGTTGTGTGGTATAAATTTTTTTGGGCTTTCAAAAGGGGTAACCTAATATTTATCAAGGGGCAACAAAATCCGAAAAACGCAAAAAAAAAAAAATTACACTATCGCGGCCGAGCCAAGGGGCAACCCGGGCTACCCCTTGACATGAGGTATGTCCGCCCCTGCTGACACTCCTCAAAGTCGGTTGATTCTTACTCTGAAAGCTGGTTGAGTAAAAAACTTACAGATATCGGAAATGATCGAAGAAATATTGGAAATTAATAATCTAAACTATTTGTCGTTGGCCGTCAACAATCCTAACTTCAAAAATAACAACTGATAATCTCAACTGTTAACATATTGGCCTTCATGACTGTTGATGCAACAAATAATAGACCAAGGATGGTAGCTGGGCTGGTTAGGCAAAAAGGTTGAAGGGTTCAACTTTGCCTAACGCAGGTCGTGGGGTCCCCCCACGTTTGCAAGACGTGGAAGGAGGTTCACTAGTTTATTTTTATTGTTTGCTGAAGATCCTCTTCTGAAGAGTATTCAGATTCGGATGGAGGAGCAGACAGAATGTGTGTGTTGGATGTGAAAGGAAGTAACTCGCATGAAGCAAGTACTTGAAGTGAATGACCAGAGATCTCGAGAATCAGGACTGGCCAGGAATGTCCCGACTCAGTAAATGAAGTGTCAAATATATAGGAGAAGACACCTCCCAAAGAGGAATGCATTTGACTAGTGACCTTGCTTGCAGTGAGGGGCTTACCCTTTCGGGGGTTGAAGCCTTTTGACCCCTGGATAATAGAGTGTGCTCTGTGGACCTGCATTGCTTTTGCGGCTGACGAGTTGGTGAAGTAATCCAGAGACGTGACTACTTCCTGTTCCGTGTTACTTTGTTCCATTTCCCCAGGTTTTTAACCTTTGAACCATTTTGCCTTATGAGCATTTTCGTAATTAAGTCATTTATATTTGATCTTGGGCTACCCCCGTCGTCAGCCCTCCAAGTCAGAGGTTTTTGGGAAATGAGCTCAAAGACGTCTGACTTTTATACGTGTATTTTTCTGCCTAAGGGCTTCGAAGGTTCAAAGGTTTGAAGGTTGGAAACGGTTGGGGTTTTTGAATTTCAGAATTTGACAAGACTTGTGGCAGTTTGTCAGGCGGCGGTTATTAATTCTGCCCGTTGATAATTATCCTTTATCTCATTTATTTACATATTTTTTATTTAGAAGATCATTACTTGCTCCTTTTTCTCTCAAGTTTCCCCCTTTTTCGTATCAGGTTAGTTCCGCTTTGTTTATTTTCTTTTTAATTGTTCATATCATGGGTGCTCGTAAGGATATGGCAAAATCATTTTCTTGACTGACTCAAGAGGAAGTCGATTTGTTTTGTATGGAATGGGGTATAGGGACGAAGTATAGACCGGTTGCACCGGCCTGTGATAAATCTATCAATGAATGTCCTCCTGGTATGATTGCCTTATATTGTCGTCATTTTGAGTTCTCCAATCTTCGTTACCCGTTTTCAAACTTTGTTTTGAATATTTTGGAATATTACCGAGTGTCTTTTGGTCAGATTCACCCCCTTGGTATGGCTAGGGTTTTACATTTTGAAATTTTGTGTCGGGCCTCCGGGTATGACCCATCTCTGTTGTCTTTCCGTCGCTTTTTCCGGCTTGCTAAGAATGGTGATTGGTTCACCTTTGAGACCACTCAAGTTGATACTTGTTTAATTTCATCCATGGTTTCTACACTTGGGGTCTGGAAGGACCGGTTTTTCTGGGTGTCGGAGGAGATTGTTCCTTTTAAACTTGTTTGGAGACACCCGGATGCCGTTCTGAACGAGCCGGAGCCTTCTGCTTCTGACCTAAACACTCGTTTTTTAGAAATTCTCAGGGAGTGCCCTTCGAGGCTTCATCCCTTCCCTGAGCATTTGTTGGTGTTGTTGGGTCTGAGTAAATTGTGGGAAAAGGCCAACTGGGATCTGGTGCTTATTAGAGATGGGAAGGGTATGCATTTGTTCTTCTCTTGCTCTTTTGTTCCTGTTTCTTTGTTTGCTTATGTGTTTTTATATTTGTGTTGCAGTTATGTCTGCTCTTGATTTTATCAAAAGCGATGATACCTCTGATGTTGCCTTTGATGATGTTGCTGCTACTCCTGGCGAGAATGTGGTTGTTAGGGGTTCTGATTACAGGTTTGAGGGTTCTGGTTACGTGAATGTTCCGAATGTTAAAGGCTTTACCAAGGCTACTGCTTCCAAGGGCTCCACTCGTCGTTCCCAACGCCATCTGAAAGGTGTTGATCAGCCTTCTGGTTCGGAGCCTATCGACGTTAGTGATGATATTGAGGCATCAGTGGATCAAGCTATGGATGTTGGCAAGGGTAAGGAGAAGGAGTTGATTGTTTCAAGCAAGAAGAAGAAATTGATTAAGAAAGGTACCACTCCTGTTATTCAAGGTTTGTCAGCCAAAAGCGTTGAGAGCTTCGAAGGTTCAGAGGGTCAGGACATTTATGTGCCTAACTGGGGGGTTAAGGTTGGTGATAATTTTAAAGACTCGGCTGTTTGTGCTGAGGCCTTGGCTCATTTTGCTCCTCCCGGTGTTCGAAGTGCCATATCTGAGATGGAGGCTGATCATCTTATTTCTAGGATGATGCTCAGTTCCTGCAACCTTTCTGCCTTTTTGGCTGAAGGTGTCACTCGTTTTGCTAAAGGGATGCAGGAATATGAGGAGGCTTCCAAGAAGAAGGAAAAAAAATGAAAGCTTCGATTGCTGCAATGAAGAAGGAGATTGATAGCTTTTCTGAGAAAGAGCTGGCTTGGACCAAGAAAGTGGGATAGTTAACAAAGAGGCACGAGATTGAGATGGGTGATCTCAAGAAGAGTTTTGAAGCTGACCGTCTGAAGCTGAAATCTGATAGAGAGGCCTTGGCTGTACAACAGAAGGCTTTTGATGAGGAGAAAGATGGTTTGAAGACTTTGGTTGCTCAGGCCATTGGGGATAACCAGTGGCTTATTGAGCAGGGTTTTCACCAGGTTGTTACCTATTTGCTTCATTCCAAGGAGTTTAACTCTGCCCTTGGTGAAGTTTATACTAAGTTGCTCAACCTGGGGAAACATCAAGGTCTTATTGCGAGTTATAAGCTTCACGAGTCTGGCCATCCTTTGGAAAAATCTCCCTTGTACCGTCCCGAGGCTTCCGACATCTTCAAGAGTTCCGTTGAGCAAATGGAGAGGTTATCGTACCCGTATGTTAGTCAGGTTGCTTCTTGTTATGGTAAGCCTCTCTCCGTCTTGCAGGAACTGAAGCCGGATGGTTTGAATGAAAAGGTATGTGTTGAAATACTTAGTTCCCTTTCAAGGAAACGTTCCTACTCGGGAGACAGTGAATATACCTTTCCTGGAGAACCTGATGTACCTAAGGATGCCAGCTTGTAGGGTTCAGCTGTTGATGACCAGGGCCCAAAGGCTAAGAAGGTTAAGAAGACTAAGAAGGCCAAAGGTAACAGCTCTGGGGCCTCCAAGCCTTCTACTGATGCATGAAATTCGTAGCTTTCTTAGCACTTTTAAAACAATTTGTGGTTTGTGATGTTAACCTTAAACAATATTAGGTTTCCAGGAACCCTTAAGGTTCCTGTTGGTTGTGTTTTAGGCCTGCGTGGTCGTTTGAACAATATCTTAACTTGCAAGTCACTAGGACTTGTTTTAACTTGTGCTTGAAAGTCTTTCAGGGCTTTCTTTGATATGATATTATGTTTAACCATTTTCTTTGTGTTATGTTTTTATACTTGTGCCTATTTCGTTAGGGCAACTTGGTTGGCTTCAACCCTTTAAGCTTTTTGGCCATCGTAGGTATGTTGAATCCATTGAGATTTCAAGTTGTCACTTCGGAGGCTTGAAGCCTTGAAGGATTCTTAATATTTTGGCTTGACTTGGTTTGTGTCTTTATAATTTTTCGTTTAAGTTGCATCAGTTTGTCTTCTCGTAACTTTGTCTTTGTCGAGTTTGTGTTGCCTTTATGTTTTTTATACCTTAAAGGGTTCAGTGCTGCAGTCACTTAGCCTTGGTATTTTTAACAAGAAGGCATAGCACCTATCCTATTTGTTTTCTTGTTTTTGTTTGATTTCGTAAGCCTGTTTGTTGATTATTTTTCTAAGGCTTAAGGAACATTTGGTGTAGGCTGTTCAAACCCGTCTATGAGATAATTTTATTTTTAATTAATAAGTCTCATGGAGTTGTATTGATTTAGGAACTCACCCCTTATATAGGTTCATTCAACCCTTGAACCTATTGAGCGATGTGGCCTGGGAGCTCATCCCCTTACATGGCTCCTGCCATGGAGTTTTTTGCTAGGTTCTCAACTTGATTTTAGGATAGAAAGACAAATTTGATAAAACAACCTCATTCATTCAACAGATACTTGTTCTTACAAAAGGTTTTCGTAGTGTCATTCTCGAAGTACAACTTGTGAAATATAAACCAATTTTTCCTGTTTAGACATGGAACCTTTTCAAGGTCTTTCCATTCCAATGCCTTGGAAGCCTTTTACTTTCTGAGTCTGCTAGCTTGTAAGATCCGCCCTTATGTGCTTCAAGGATGGTGTATGGGCCTTCCCATTTTGGGCCAAGCTTTCCTTGATTTTCCTTTTTGCTAGCTTCATTGTTTCTTAGGACCAGGTCTCCTGGCTTGAAATGTTCGTTCTTGACTTTCTTGTTGTAGTAGGCTTCCATTCGTTGCTTGTACTTGGCTTCTTGAATTGCGGCTTGGTCTCGTGCTTCTTCTAGGAGTTGTAAGTTCAACATGGTCTCTTTTTGGTTTGTTTCGGGATCCATGTTGACAATTCATTGTGTTACAACTCCTACCTCGGCTGGGATCACAGCCTCGGATCCAAATACCAAGCTATAGGGTGTTCTCGTATGGCTTGTTTTTTCGGTTGTTCTTATGGCCCATAGAACGCTAGGCAATTCCTCAAGCCAATTGCTTTCGTATCTTCCCAATCTTGTTTTGATACCTTCCACTATGCTTCGATTTGTTCTTTCAACCTGACCGTTTGATTGCGGGTAAGCCACTGAGCTGAAGACCTGATTGATCCTGTATTCTTTACACCAAATGCTGAAAGGCTTCTCAGCAAATTGCTTCCCGTTATCGGTGACAAGTACTCCCGGCAATCCATAACGGCAAATAATGTTTTCCCAAACAAAATCGATGACCTGTTTTCCCTTGATTTTTGCAAGTGGTTTAACCTCGGGCCATTTGGTGAAATAATCTATTGCCACCAGCAAGAATTTTACTCCTCCTTTGCTTGGGGGAAATGGACCAACAATGTCAATTCCCCATTTATGGAATGGCCATGCTGAGGTTATTGGGACAAGGTCATGCTTGGGACTCTTTGGGATCGGTGCATGAATCTGGCAAGCATCACACTTCCTCAATTGCTCAGCGGTATCACGATGCATTGAAGGCCAGAAATACCCGAGGTTCATAAGTTTTGCAACCACCGACCTAGCTCCAAAATGAGCTCCGCATATGCCTTCGTGAATCTCTTTGATCAAATACTTACTTTGCTCAGGACCAACACATCTTAGAAAGGGGGCAAGGTAACCCTTTTTGTAAAGGGTTTCATCTTGTAGCACATATTGCCTTGCTTTGATCTTAACCCTTTCAGCTTCTATTTGATCATTTGGCAATTCACCATTTTTAAGAAATTTTTTGATTGGAGTCATCCAGTTTGGATCTTCCTCAGTGATTACGTCTTGAACTTCTAATTCATCGATTGACGGGTCCTTCAATACTTCTACCAACACCTTTTTGGTAAGGTGGGCGAAGGTGAGGGATGCAAGCTTACTTAAGGCATCCGCCTTTTTGTTTTGGGATCTGGGAATTTGCTTGATATTGCATGCTTGGAAGGTACTCATCAGCTCCTTGGATTTTTCTTTGTACCTTTTCATGTTTGGCTCTTTGGCAACATAGCTATCGTTTACTTAACTGGAGACTAGTAATGAATCTGTGAACACTTCAAGCTTCTGGACCTTCATCTCTTTGGCCAGCCTTAAACCGGCGATCAGTGCCTCGTATTCAGCCTCGTTATTGGTGGTCTGAAAATCCAAACAGAGAGCATATGTGAATTCCAGCCCTTCTGGGTTGATCAAAATTAGTCCAGCCCCTGACCCTTCAACGCTTGAAGCCCCATCGGTAAAAAGCTTCCAAGCTTTAGGGTTGGAGGATTCAGTGGTGGCAGTGTTCACTTCAGTGATTGCTTGGTTTGGGACTTCTACGATGAAATCAGCCAAGACTTGGGCTTTGATAGCTTTTGGTGGGACGTAGGTGATGTTATGCTCACCTAGTTCCACTTCCCATTTGGCTAACCTTCCCGAGTTCTCTGGTTTTTCAAGCACACTCTTAATAGGTTGGTCGGTGACCACTTGTATAGGGTGTGCTTGAAAATACCTTCGAAGCCTTCTAGCTGTTTGAACTAGGGCTAGGGCAAGTTTTTCAAGAGGAGGATATTTGGTTTCAACCAATTTTAGAGTTTTGCTGAAGAAATAAACGGGTACCTGGGCCTTTTCTCGCTCGATGGTGAGGACCGCGCTTATGGCTTCCTCAGCGACTGAAAGGTACACCGAGATTAACTCCCCCGTTTCTGGAGCTGCAATGTCAGGTAAGGAAGCAAGATGTTGTTTCATTTGGTTGAAGGCTTCTTCAGCCTCATCAGTCCATTTGAAGTCCTTCTTATCAGAGCAATTCTTGAGCGTTTTGTAGAAGGGCAGAGATCTTTCAGCCAACTTGGAGGTAAACCGCTTCAAGGCTGCAAGCTTCCCGTTTAAGCTTTCAACCTCCTTCTTGGTTTTTGGTGGTTTGGTTTCAAGAACAGATTTCACCTTGTTTGGGTTAGCCTTGATGCTTTGTTTCCCAACAATATGACCCAAGAACTTTCCTTCCTCAAACCCAAATGAACATTTTTCAGGGTTGAGTTCATGTTAACCTTTCTGAGGTTCTTGAAAGTTTCTTGAATGTCATCGAGCATTTGATACTCCGTCCTGCTTTTGATCACCAAGTCATCGACATATGCCTCCATGTTTTTACCAATTTGGCTTGCAAAGGCTTTGTCCACTAGACGTTGGTAGGTTGCTCCAGCGTTTTTCAGGCCAAAAGGCATCTTTTGGTAACAAAAGATTCCTTTATTAGTGTGGAACACCGTCTTTTCTTCATCTTCTTCTTTCATGAGTATTTGATGATACCCTTTGTAAGCATCAAGAAAGCACTTGAAAGGGTAACCGGTGAGGGAGTCAACCTTGAGATCAATTTCCGGTAGTGGATAGCAATCCTTAGGACAAGCCTTGTTAAGATCCTTGAAATCTATGCACATCCTCCAAGAGTTGTCTGGTTTCTTGACCATAACCGGGTTTGCAACCCAGGATTGGTATTTGACTTCTCGGAGAATGCCGGCTGACACAAGCTTTTCAACTTCTTGGCAAGCAGCCAGGCTTCTCTTAGGTGCTAAACTCCTTTTCTTTTGGACCACAGGCTTGACGTCCGGTGGTATTCTTAATTCATGTTCAGCAATGTTCCGGGGGATCCCCATCATATCCTCTGGACACCAAGCGAAGACATCGCTGTAATGTGTTAGCAACTTTTCAAGATACGAGAGGGTTTCTTGTGAAAGGCTTGGATTGACCCTTATTCTCTGTTCAGGGTACTTAGGATTTATGATCAGCCTTTGCTTGTCCTCTTCACTTCTGGAACTTTCACCCTCAACCAGGTAGGCCTCTTGAGAGGGTTGAAGGGTTGCTATCCCCCTCTCGGTGGGAAATTTGACTGTGCCATGGCCAACAGACACGACCATGTAGAATGCACACTGCCCTGGCCTTCCAATGATCACATCATAGTTTGAAGGTATATTGATAACCACAAAGGTGAGTGGTTGGATTCTTTCCTTCTGACCTTCGCCGAAACGAACATTAAGTGTCAGTTGCCCTAAAGGCTTAAGGGGTATATCGGCAATACCTTTTATGGAGGTTCCAGAGGGTTGAAGCCTTGAACGTTCTTCACTGCTCAAGCGGTTGAAGAATTTCTCAAACATGATTTCAGTGGCTGCCCCAGTGTCTATGTATGCTCTATTTGTTTGCAACGTTCCCACAGTAGCCTCTACCACAAGAGGGCTTGAAAGAGGGTCTTTTTCTGTTGGGGGAAGCAAACACACTGAAGCTCCCAAGCTTCCAACCGCTGTCTTTTGTGAGGAACCCTTCCATCAAAATCCACCATATTGACTTCCTTGCCCTTTCCTTCAGCCATTTTGTCCCGTACCCCCTTCACCAAATGAGCGAGTTCTCCGGACTTAACAGCTTCTTCAATTCTTTTCTTGAGCTGGAAGCAATCATTGGTGTGGTGACCCTTTTCTTCATGAAACTCACAATACTGTGTGGAGTTCTCATTTTTTCTGCTTTTGGGGAGAGGCCTAGGAGGCCGAAAGTTTTGCTTGACTTCTTCCGTTGCGAGGATTTCCTGAGGAGTCTTTGTGAGGGGTGTGAAACTCAGGCCTTTCTCCCTGCTGGAAGGGTTCCGGCCTTCAGACATTCGATGGTCTGAACCCTTTGATCGTCTGTCATAAGAGTTGAAGTTTCCCCTTTTTCTAGCTGGACTATTGCTTCGCCAGCTGGATCCTCTTTTCCTTTGCTCTTTAATGTCTGCTGCCTCCTCTCCCCGGATGTGGGCTTCAGCCCTTTCGAGAGCTTCTTCCAAGGTCTTGGGCAGGGATTTGTTGAAATCTCTCGTGAGATATTTGGATGTGATGGCATTCATAAAACCAGCCACTCTCTTTTTCTCGTCTGCCCCCACATAAGTTAGACCTTCCTTCTTGTATTGTTCGATAAACGCTCGAAGACTTTCTTCATCACGTTGTTTTATCTGAAAGATTACAGTTGCGTCTTTGACATATCGCCTTTGTTGGGAGAAATTGGCCAGAAAACCCTTGCTGAGGTCGTCGAAGCTTCGAATGCTTCGAGCAGGTAAGTCGTTGAACCAGATCCTGGCTGATCCAACAAGAGTTTGCATGAACATTTAGCAACATTCAGCATTTGACCATTTCTCAATCCTTGCTGCACCGGTAAAGATCTGAAGATGGTCCTCAGGATCTTCAGTCCCATCGTATGTTTTGATATGAGGAGGCATCTTGATCTTTGTTTGAAAATCATAATCAGCTATTTGCTGTGAAAAGCATGGAAGGTTGCTTGGCTTATACGGTTTGTCCAAATCTTCTTCAGCCCTTGCACCCATGTTATTGCCATTGCTGTTGTTACCCTGAGTGGCCAGCACTTGATTAATAAAGTGCTGCCACGGGAAGCTGGCCATCATCTGGGCCATCATTGAGGGCATGAGGTTGAAGCCTTGAAGGCTTCCGGGTGCAACTGAGCAGCTTACTCCAAGGGGGGTGCTCATAACAGCACTTCGTGCCAAAGGGAGCACGGACAGAGCTTGTTCCCACAAAGTTATTGTAGAAGCTGGAAGGCTTGTTACTGGGGACTGTAGGAGCTGGTCGAGGGTAAGCTCATGCCCCAAAGGAGCACCACTTGTAATTGGTTGGGAAGAGAAGATAGGATGTACTGTAGGATTCGCCATTGTGGATAGATATGGATTAGGGTTTGGAGGATTACTGGGACCAGCCTCATTCCTAGTTGTGAAAGGAGGGATAGGAGGTCCGGGAGATAACGTTGGTTCCGGCTCGTCATAGTCTAGGCGAATCCTTACTCCCTTGTCTCTTTCTCTACTCACATATTGGCTGAGGAGAGACCTCAACTCAAGGAAATTGTTGGCAACCCCCTCAGGGGTAAGTTCAACACGTGCTGGGGTGTCAGAGACACCAACATTGGGGGAAGGAACTCCGGATCTGTACGGAGTTGGAGTGTTGAAGGTGAGAAACTCGGGAGTGCTCCCCGGAGTTGAGAAAGAAGTTGGTATAGCCACATGAGCTTAGCTACTACCCGGGGTTGAGGTGTTTGGAACATGATTTACTTCACCCGGGGATCCGCTTTCGGACATCGTGGTTTCAAGAGAAAAGAGCTACACTACTAGGTCTTTTTGAGGAGAAATAGCGGCGTAGCCCCACGGTGGGCGCCAACTTGTTGATGCAAAAAATAATAGACCAAGGATGGTAGCTGGGCTGGTTAGGCAAAAAGTTTGAAGGGTTCAACTTTGCCTAACGCAGGTCGTGGGGCCCCCCCCCACGCTTGCAAGACGTGGAAGGAGGTTCACTAGTTTATTTTTATTGTTTGCTGAAGATCCTCTTCTGAAGAGTATTCAGATTCGGATGGAGGAGCAGACAGAATGTGTGTGTTGGATATGAAAGGAAGTAACTCGCATGAAGCAAGTACTTGAAGTGATGACCAGAGATCTTGAGAATCAGGACTGGACAGGAATGTCCCGACTCAGTAAATGAAGTGTCAAATATATAGGAGAAGACACCTCCCAAAGAGGAATGCATTTGACTAGTGACCTTACTTGCAGTGAGGGGCTTACCCTTTCGGGGGTTGAAGCCTTTTGACCCCTGGATAATAGAGTGTGCTCTGTGGACCTGCATTGCTTTTGCGGCTGACGAGTTGGTGAAGTAATCCAGAGACGTGACTACTTACTGTTCCGTGTTACTTTGTTCCATTTCCCCAGGTTTTTAACCTTTGAACCATTTTGCCTTATGAGCATTTTCGTAATTAAGTCATTTATATTTGATCTTGGGCTACCCCCGTCGTCAATGACTAACATAACCATAACACCGTTAATCTCCGGTCGCCGAAAAAACGTTTTTGGCCGGAAAACTCAACATTTTCGTCCAAACTTCTTTGTAACCTTATTACGAACCTTTAGAAATCTTTTTCTAATAAAAGCCTCAATTATTGAAGTCGTCGGAAAATTTCTTTTTGGCCGAAAAACTCAACTTTTTTGCCGGAAAACTCAACATTTTCGACCCATACCTCTTTATAACCTTAGATCGGACCTTTAGAAATCTTTTTTCTAGCAAAAACGGTTTGTCGGTGACCGGAGACTAACTGCTTTAGGGTTCTGTTAGTCAGGGTCCATTGATGGCCAATATGTATATAGTTGGAATTGCCAGTGCTTATTTTTGAAGTTGGGATTGTTGACGGCCAACGACGAATTGTAAGGATTATTAAAATCCAATACTTCATGATCGAAAAACACGATTAAGCATTTTTCAAAGGTCGATAAATATCCTTGAATAGTTGAATGGCTAACCCTACCGCTTGGATCTAGATGTTATCTTCATAGAGAATTTTATAAAACTAAATTTACCACCCGTCGTAGTACGCCAGGGGCATAAAACGGTGCCGAATAGCACCAATGCTACAACATCGCCAGCAACAACCAATACGGAAGTTACGGTATGTTAATGCGAAGAAATTAGACTGCAACGTAAAACATAAAAAATAATAATTAAGTCGATTTAGGAACTCGCGCGTTGTAACAAATATGTCAAACAGGGAAAAGATATACGACGTAAAAACGTTGAACCATGCACGCACGTTGAGCCGTGTTAACTTGCAAAATCTAGTACGAAGCGTAAAACGAAATGTTAAAATGTTGAACCACATACACACGTTACGCCCTGTTAACTCGCAAAATTTAAAACGAAAAATCTGTTAAATATGAAAAGTGTGGGGACCAAAGCTGAAATTACAAAAGTTGTGAGGTTAAATTGCTAAGAAATGAAACTTTTGGTTTAGTAAAACAAATAGTTTTGGGTTAAAAGTGAAACATGAATTTTTTTTTTGAAAACCTCCCAAAGCATGAGGTACACACCTCTATGCACACAAATATTGTTAATTTATAGTTTGTTAATAAGTTACTTTGTATTTAATTTAAGATTATATGTGAATAAATTTGTATGTTTTTATGCTTAGTAACTAACAAGGAATATGAGTTTTTTTGCTTAAGATATATTATTTTAATTCTGTAAAGGAAAAATTATAAGTTTTGTCTTTTATCTATATATCTTTTTTCAGGCGGTGCCATTTTAATGAATTTTGACAAGTTTTGCACTTTATAGGAAAAATCCTTGCACCGTACGTCCTTTGAGCTTAACCTAGTTAAATTTTTCTTGTTAAATTTGGTCAACTAAGGTATTTTAGTCTTCTTACTCATTTATTTTAATAAATAAACAAAAACATATTAAAAAATTAATGTGTATATATATACACTAAAAAGAAAATATGTCTATATAACTATATAAAGTAAATGTGATTACACACTTGTAATTTTATACCGCGTCCACCACTTTATGCAACATGTACAACTAATGAATACTTATTTTGTAAGGGTAAAATTGTAAAAACATCAAATTTTAAAACACTCTAAGGCTATAATAGTAATTTTCACCACACCCGTTGCTCACGAACACAAAAACCTTTCCTCCACTGCCCTTAAGGAAACCTAATAGACATCCTCACAATGAAACCGAAGACTGACTGCGAATAACATATTGAAGATTGAACGATGGAAACAATTAATACTGGAATGGAAAATTGAAGACGATGATTGAATTTGCTCCAAATCTACAATTATTTAAGATGTAACCCATGCTTCAATTGTGTGATTCTTTGCCAGTTCAGTGCCCTATTATCAGCCCATGATTGAATTGGGTGGTCATTTGCGACTTCAGTTATCTATAATTAGGTTTGAATTTCGACTTTTGTTCTAAAAACTCCATCTGCTCAGTTATAATTTTGTCAATTGTGAAGCAGGTCCTCCACAATCGATCTATTTCACAGAGCTGCAACCGCAATCCGCATATATTAGGTGCAAATTATGCCCTCCTTGGAATCCTACGAATTTGAGACTTAATTTTGGTATATTTGATGAGTTCTGGTAGGTTTTAGGGGTGTGTTTTGGAAAGCCTATGATTGGTGGTTATAGTGGTTTTAGGTAATCTGTGTGTACAAGTTAGTCTTGAAGTGTGATTGAGGATCCTAACTGTGATAGTTCTCGTGTATAGTCCATAGGATTTACTTTGAACTAATCTAAGTTGTGATAGATATTAGGTTGCTTTTGTTTAATCGTTTCATGGAGAGTTTAATCAACTAGAAAAGTTTATATCATGATCTATATTGGAAAATGAATTACCAATGTTTGGAAGTTTTAATACGAACAACCAGTTAAGATACTGCCTGCACTATTTCTATCCACATACCAAATAATATAAAAAGATAAAGTTAGTCTATCTGACCCATTAGCAGATTCTAATCTGACCTACTGCCCCATTATAGGCCCATGTTGTGCTCCCAGCCATCGAATCTTTATGACATTCTAAAGATAGTAGCTTGAAACTATTGGGTTAATCGGTCCGTTTACGGGCGAATCAGAACGTTAACGAGTCAGTAATACTTTGTATCAATTATCCATATGTGTTGTTTATTCGTGTAGATTCGTGTTATGTGGGAAACTTCCGAAACTTGTTGATATATGATGCGTTGTAGTTGATAAAATGCACCGAGTCTAGGAAAAGTAGGCTCTCTGAATTTTCCTTCATTTAAATAGATTTGTACAATTAGGAAAAAAATTGATCAGAAAGGCCTTAACTGATGAATTTGAGAATACGTAACTAAATCTCAATTTTCAAAAAACTAAGTCAGCAAACTAACACTAAAAAAACAATAGCATCGCTCGTCACCCCTTTGTTACAACTGGTGTAATGTAAGGCCATTTAGAGAACCATAGTTTCATGGGAAAATGTCAAAATGAAATTGTTTCATGAAGATTGTGTAACGCCTACGTCCCTAGACTTTTATCTAATTGTCACTTTTAGCCCCTATACTATGTGGTACTTGCTACTTTTGATACTTGGTGAAACTTATGCTATGATTCTATGATTCTATGATACTATGAGACAATGATTCTATGATACTATGAGACTATGATTCTATGATGCTATGAGACTATGATTCTATGATTCTAAGAGGCTTGATACTTTGGTGCTTGACTCTTGAGGCTCGTGAAACTTGAGGCTTGGTTGAACGAGAGACTGGAGTCTTGTCACTGGCGGAAACTATGGAAACTTTGGTGTAATGATTACCCAATAGTACGCAACGCAACGCTTAATCTAACTCGAAAAACGAATCAAAGACGGAAACACGGAAAGGATGGGATTGGCCGAATGGCAATCCGATCGGATGACCAACCGATCGGATGACCAACCGATCGGATGGCCATTCGAACGAGCTGCCATCCGATCCATGCACACCGCCTCTCTCTCCCTCTCTCTCTGTAACGCCCCTTTTTCCATATACTTTAGAACTTAATAGATTCAACAATTATTTTTAGAAAAATTCGGCATGACCCGTTAGTAATATGAACAATCCCTGTTTTGACAAACTTAATTTCAAGTAATTAATTACACTTTCAAAAGATTTACAAATCCAAAACATACTTTCAGGTAATTACCGACATCTAGAGAAATTTCAAAAGACCAAACAAGTTAAACTTCAAAGTTTAATCACTATTCAAAACTAATTACAACAAAATACTTTTGACCATAACTTTATTACTAAAGGTAGCGGAAGCGCTTATAGGCGAGTTTCACATGGGTGCTCGTTCCAAGTCGCCAAACCGATTAAACTGAGGCTTTACCTACATCAAACACCAATGAAAGAGTTAATCCATAATCACATTAACAATTTTTAAATCGAATAGTCTAGATATTTCTTGCCTTTACATCATTATTTTTCTTTACGCTTACTACCCGTTGAACGGGTCATTACATTCCCGTCTCAATAGAGACATTACATTACATTCTTTACATACCCGTTAGTAACAGATATTAACATTCATGGCATAACTTCCATTCGGTTCATTTATGACGAACAATTCAAATCCTTACATTCTTACACAAGTACCCCAACCCGTACATGACGGATTGAGAAAAGCTTCATTAGATTTCTTTCTTAACTTTCCAATAACCGGTTCAACTAAGATGAATCGGTTATGATGCAACCTTATTCATACACCTTCATTTTTCATCATCCGTTCATAACGGATCATACAACTTACTACTCAACTTCCTTAAACTACCATTACTATGATTTTTGGCATAAACGACAATTTACAATAAAGATTAGTAATCATAATACAACACGCTATAAATGTATGTAAAAATTAACATACCTCGATCTTGTGAGCCTTCCGATTTCCTAGTGTTTGAACCTTCTTCTTTCACGCCTATAACAACACATTCATTCGTTTATTTAGTACAACTAAATTCCATTCCATCATCTTCCAAAATACACATATTTATTCTTTTAAGCATTTCGTCAAACACTTGGTGAGCATTGTATTTACAAGCATCATATACAAGTATACAAGACATGAATCCTACTAGTTCGCTTCATAACCCATCAAAAATCAATCAAGTTATTATCATTCTTTTATCCTACATCATTTCACCTATGATTCGGTTATTACAACAGCATCATATTTCAACATTTCACATAGTTATATCTAATCAAATCATCATATTAATAGCACATCATCATAATTTAGTCTCATACAAAAATATCTTTCAATTTACCTAGAATCCAACATGAGTCTCATTCTAAAAAGAAATTCTAACTCAGATTTCTCACATTTGTTACAAGAATTCGAGATTGGGTTGAACCCCTCATCCTAAAATTCATAATTTCAGAAAATTAAACTTACCACTTCAGAGATTGGGGTTAGATACTCGAAAATGAGGGCTCATGCATTGGATTATCTCTTGATTTCGGGTTTAATTGCTTGATTTCTTGAAGTTAGGGTTTAACCCCTTGAGCTCGTTCTTGGTCGATCTCCCAGACACACCTGATGTGTGTTTTTGAGATCTAATTGTTATTATAATTTAATTTTAATAATTTTACACCTTTACCCCCTTAAATTTGTGGGTGTATTTAAATTTAAGCTTTTCTCCATGCTTAACTATTTACCCTACACACTTTACCAACTAAGTTAGGATTTTTAATTCAATTCATTTTATTCGTTTCATAAAAAATTTGGGGTGTTACAAGTCTACCCCCCTTAAAGGAGGTTTCGTCCCCGAAACCTTTCCCATTCCAACTAGACCAATTCTACTCTTACTTTTTTTTATCTATTCATTCACGATGCTTACTACAACATAGATGCATTCGGGATCTTGGAAAAAGTTTCATTCATGCATAAATGTATTTGTACGCATTGTCCCTCCGTTCTTAAATTAAGTAAATTGCTTTCATAATCACATATAAGTTAGAATCTGATCCAGAGCTCTTATTAGTGCCGTTTTCACTTTATAATGCTAGTTCCTAGCATACATCATCACTAGCGGTTTGTTCATTGAAATTTATCCAAATGTATACTATTGGTTGTACGAGCCTATGTTTACGGCTTGTTTCTATCTTTCTAGTTAAGCATAACATATTCATACATTTGCTAATAATAAAAAAATAAATGATTTATTTCATTCCGCTCACGTATCATACACGATATAATTCATTATTGTAACCATGAGCAAACCCCATCATCCTGTTACTAACGTTCTTCTAATTACTTTCTTATTCATATGAGGGCTTAGCATATCATTATACGCATACTATAAATATTTAACGACTTAGTGGTACTAAAACAAAGCTACCCGCTTCCTAATTACTTTTTCATACTAAATACGAGCATAAAGCATCATTCTACAGTTTCTACCATTACTTGAACTAATTACAACTTTGAGTTTAGCCTTAAATTTAATCCTTCGCAACACTTTATTATTAGCTCTTTGCATGAACTACTTATTATACCAACCACGTATGTTGTGCACGAGCTTCATACGAGCGCTTAACCAAATCAGTTCAAATTTTCATTTAAGGCCTTTAGATCTTTCTCTTAATGACATACATACCTTCTTACGCTGACCATTACAAGTCGATTATTGCATACCATACCATAATTATCCTACCATTCATTTTGTTCACACTTATGAATAAATCTACAGATTCTTAATCATCAATAAAAAATTAAACATTTTACTAACCTCGCCTGCATTGCATAAATCAGTTATCCGTGTGCCGGATCGATCCACTTCTTTATATGTACCTTCCGTACCAGAATTGGTCTCATTCATTCATGAAATATGCTCCCACTCGTGAGCATCCTTCCACCAGCTTTATTACTATCATCTCACTAAGAATTCCATCATTCTTGTTTATAAATAAATGGTTAGCACATAACCTTTCATAATTGCGTCCTACATGGTGTTTGTTCGTCTATATCTCTTACACAAATTTCTTACGAACATGCTAAAACATATCATACATTCCATTTCTTACATACAATCCTTTCATTTTGTTGGTCAAGGTCAGACTGACACCTCTTACTTATCGTGGACGTATAGAGGTACACGTTCGTACCTTTTTTTTTATACTTGCATACTTGCAAGGACTTCATTTTACTTCGTTTGACTTTTCGAAAGTCTAATTGTAAATACATTTTTACATATGTGTATCAGTTGTCCTATTCTGACACATCCCTCTCTAGTCGAACCCTAAGCTCCTATTAAAAATATAGCCTTTTTATACATACCTTGCGTGAGTCAAATCCCTTGACTCGTTATTCATACTTTGCGGCGATTATTTCTTTCCAATCTGTGACAATGCATGCCCATACATTAAGCTCACCTATAAGTATAAAACTTGACAAAATAAACATTAAATACCGGGTTCAAATGGCGATCTCCATTTGATCCGTATGTTTCATTTGTCCTTTCAACCATTCTTGCATACAAACATATTTGCATATATACATATACATATATATATATATATGCGAAAGATTTAAAACATAACTTAGATAATATCCGCTTTTTAAAAATATTTACTCATTTGAGGTTCGTTCTTACTTTTTATTCTTACTTGTTTAATCCGTCTTCACTTACGGATTCAAACTTTTAATTTACTACCTTTCATTCTTATTGGTTTGATCCGTGTTTACTTACGGATCCAACCTTTAATTTTTTTATGATACGTTTTCGTGTTAATCTTCCACATTCAACTTCAAGTGTTATGTCCTAACACTTTATTCCATGTCCTAATTCATGTAGCGCGTCTCGACGCGATACTCTACATATTATTTCTAGTGGTGTTCCCACCCTTCTTTCTTAAGTTTGATTCACATTCAATCGTAAGCTTAAACTTTTCATTCTTATCTTTCTTTCTTACATTTGATCCGATCCTTTAAGAATTGTTAGACCCCCTTTTTACTAGCTTGACCAGACATAAGCGAGATGATTCTTGTGTTTTCTCGAGCTTCGGTCAATACATGACCATCCCTTAATATACCATTTCCATTTGTTCATTCACTGTATTTGGTGTTAATTCACCTACGTTCTCTCACATATCCCTTACTAATGAGTATCCTACATTACACATTACATTTCTTACGTAATACTTTCAAAATTTGTAAATAATTATTATTTACTGATTTCTGCAATTTAACCTTTTAAAGTCAATCACCACTTAGTACTTATTGTATATAAGTATTTTAGTACGCGTTATATTTATTTTCAATTCGAACATACTTACAAAATGTCTTTAGTTAACATCTTAACTAATATTCTTTCCATACCTTTCATCAACATTACCAAGTTCTCATTTCCGTCTTAAAATTTCTCAACTAAAATTTATGACCGGTTTACCCATATATTGAGGTCTTACCGGTTTAACATTATGCCAACCATTTCAACAAAACGTACCTTAACATTTCTCATTTATTTATATGTTTCACTTTGCTTTTGAATATTCAAACACGTATACATCTTCATGTAAATAAATTCGAAGTAATTGCGAAATCACTTACGTTTAGCGTCGATGTTCATGATTGCCTCATTGCTTCCTCTTACCCCGTTTGCTATCCATGCTTGTGTTAATTGACAAGATTTCCATCCTTACATATTATTACATTCGTAACATTGTTAGCTTATGTGAGCATACATACAACTATTCACTTTCTTTCTATTCATACGTTAATTGATTTTCGTTAGTCAAATTTCGTATAAATGAGACATTTATTAATATAGTTATCTCATTTCCAATCCATACAACTAAACTATGATCAAGCATAGCACGTAAATCATTTAATACATAACACATTAACTCTTTACTTTAACATTTGTGTCTATAGGCCATTCCATGATATCCCTATACTGTTGACTTTCAGAAAGTCAACTGTCTTGCTTACATACTTTAAACTTTTAAACATGTATTCATCTAAATATGATAGGCCATAATATTAATATCATACGTATTTCATACTCGTATTGTGTGATATGTACAATTCACGTGATCCTTTAAACAATACACATATACATTCACATACACGTACTTTCACATGCTAATGCTTCATGATTCTACAAATAGCAAGTATCATTCAAGGTAACTATATAACATAATTCCAACATATCCTTTACTAATAAGCTCGTATGATTCACATTTAGCACATATTCGCCTCTTAATCATAACAAGCAAATCATTAAATATACATAAGTATCACACCATTCAAGCACAAGGTACAAGCCTCTAATGCATAATTCTGATCAAAACATACATTTATTCGAATTCTCATACGAATTCCATTTAACTCACATTCTTCAAATTATTTTACCACTAATCTCATCGTTTTTATTTTCATTTATTAACAAATCATATTCTTTCACGTATCAAAGTACCTTAATCTATATTTACTTCATTCATTATTCATAATCTTACGTTTCAAACTCAACATCTTACGTTCGTCATTCATTTCGTGCCATTCGCTTCATTACTTTCAATTCTTACGAATTCTTTTTCGTTGTGATCACAAATTGTGATCGTAAGTATCTTATTATTATGCTTATAAGGATCTTATGCCATTATTAAATAGTCTTTTAGATCATACGGGAACCCCAAACGTGAAAAACAAAAATTTCAGCAGACTAAACTTCCGTGGGTCGTCGGCGACGGCCTTATAACCCGTCGGCGACGGGCTCTAAAAATTGGCGTCGGCCACTAAGTCCCGTAGACAGTCAATTAGGGCGTCGGCCCAAAGGGGGGGGGGGGGCATCGGCGACGGCTGAGCAGCCCGTCGGCGACGGCCTCCCGATTGCTGAATCGCTGCAAGTCCATTTTTGGGTGTTTTTTTTATTCCTTTCCAGGTCCGTTCCAGCCATACGGTTCCTGGAACTTCCCGTTTGACCTTCCAAATTTTTACTTCCCGTATATTTAAGTTAAATATTTACATCGTACACATATCAAACATACTTGCATCTATTACGACTTAAACATTACCTTGTGGCGATCATGGAGCGAGCACACCTTCGAGCGAGCCGTCAGTTTGAGTTCAAGCACTACTACTTGTGCTCGAATCCCTCAAACCTCGGCTCTGATACCAACTTGTAACGCCCCTTTTTCCATATACTTTAGAACTTAATAGATTCAACAATTATTTTTAGAAAAATTCGGCATGACCCGTTTGTAATATGAACAATCCCTGTTTTGACAAACTTAATTTCAAGTAATTAATTACACTTTCAAAAGACTTACAAATCCAAAACATACTTTCAGGTAATTACCGACATCTAGAGAAATTTCAAAAGACCAAACAAGTTAAACTTCAAAGTTTAACCACTATTCAAAACTAATTACAACAAAATACCTTTGACCATAACTTTATTACTAAAGGTAGTGGAAGCGCTTATAGGCGAGTTTCACATGGGTGCTCGTTCCAAGTCGCCAAACCGATTAAACTGAGGCTTTACCTACATCAAACACCAATGAAAGAGTTAATCCATAATCACATTAACAATTTTTAAATCGAATAGTCTAGATATTTCTTGCCTTTACATCATTCTTTTTCTTTACGCTTACTACCCGTTGAACGGGTCATTACATTCCCGTCACAATAGAGACATTATATTCCATTCTTTACATACCCGTTAGTAACGGATATTAACATTCATGGCATAACTTCCATTCGGTTCATTTTTGACGAACAATTCAAATCCTTACATTCTTACACAAGTACCCCAGCCCGTACATGACGGATTGAGAAAAGCTTCATTAGATTTCTTTCTTAACTTTCCAATAACCGGTTCAACTAAGATGAATCGGTTATGATGCAACCTTATTCATACACCTTCCTTTTTCATCATCCGTTCATAACGGATCATACAACTTACTACTCAACTTCCTTAAACTACCATTACTATGATTTTTGGCATAAACGACAATTTACAATAAAGATTAGTAATCATAATACAACATGCTATAAATGTATGTATAAATTAACATACCTCAATCTTGTGATCCTTCCGATTTCTTAGTGTTTGAACCTTCTTCTTTCAGGCCTATAACAACACATTCATTCGTTTATTTAGTACAACTAAATTCCATTCCATCATCTTCCAAAATACACATATTTATTCTTTTAAGCATTTCGTCAAACACTTGGTGAGCGTTGTATTTACAAGCATCATATACAAGTATACAAGGCATGAATCCTACTAGTTCACTTCATAACCCATCAAAAATCAATCAAGTTATTATCATTCTTTTATCCTACATCATTTCACCTATGATTCGGGTATTACAACAACATCATATTTCAACATTTCACATAGTTATATCTAATCAAATCATCATATTCATAGCACATCATCATAATTTAGTCTCATACAAAAATATCTTTCAATTTACCTAGAATCCAACATGAGTCTCATTCTAAAAAGAAATCCTAACTCAGATTTCTCACATTTGTTACAAGAATTCGAGATTGGGTTGAACCCCTCATCCTAAAATTCATAATTTCAAAAAATTAAACTTACCACTTCAGAGATTGGGTTTAGATACTCGAAAATGAGGGCTCATGCATTGGATTATCTCTTGATTTCGGGTTTAATTGCTTGATTTTCTTGAAGTTAGGGTTTAACCCCTTGTGTTTGTTCTTGGTCGATCTCCCAGACACACCTGATGTGTGTTTTTGAGATCTAATTGTTATTATAATTTAATTTTAATAATTTTACACCTTTACCCCCTTAAATTTGTGGGTGTATTTAAATTTAAGTTTTTCTCCATGCTTAACTATTTACCCTACACACTTTACCAACTAAGTTAGGATTTTTAATTCAATTAATTTTATTCGTTTCATAAAAATTCTGGGTGTTACACTCTCACACTATAAATAGGCCTGTCACATTATTTTCACTGATGTGACAGCCTCACTTGAACCTGACGCACGCACTCCTCTTTTCTTCCATTTCTTGGTGATTTCGGTACGTTTTATGCTAGATTCTTGTACATCTTTGATCTATGCACCATTCTCTACATGATTCTCCTTTGAAATCTCACTTTTCACCATGGAATCTCTAAGATCTGAGCTCTTGAAGGTGACGTCATCATGATGGTTTGTACAAACTATGGTGTGATGTCATTTCTGCCAAGATCTAGCTCAGATCTAAGGAATTTCATGTGTTGTACACCGAATCTTCACTAAAAACTAGACTTTTGGCTAATAACTCATGTTTATCCTCACCTTTTCTTAAAACTTTTACAAAAAAACGGTGAGATCTAGATTTAAATGGACTGTAGACTTGAAGATTAGTCTGGAGTTGGTTTGGAGAAGGATTGTTGCCGGAGAAGATGACTGGAGTATGAATTCTGACATGAACACCGTCACGAACGGGTGCCTGAATGGACTGGGGTGATTCCCACCCAATCAGATCGGCTGTACACTGATGGGTTTACCATTGTCTCAATGCGTACCACGTCGTCGTTGCTTAAACAGAAACTTAGGAACTTTATAAGTTTGGGAACGAGACAAGGACAACCCGATCAAGTGGCAATCCGATCGGATAGCCATCCGATCGAACCGCCATCCGATCAAGTGACACTTGCCTCTTAACCCTAACACTTGGATAATTTGAATCTTTTGATCGTCGAATGGCAATCTGTTGGATCTGAGTTTGTTTCTGATTGTATTTTCGTTTGAAATTAAGATGGAAATGAAAGAGTTGTGCAGCGGAATTAAGATGAAAACAAACTTTGCATACAATCAAACGAGAGTAATACTTTAATCAAACATCTTTACACAATGAATCGAAAGATTGAATTTGTTTCAACAACGATTACAATGATTGATGAATGAATGCAAACTCCCCCTCAGCCAGAGCTCAGTAGTTTGTTCGTGCAAAGAAGACGATGTTGCAAAAGAGCTAATAGAACAGTACAAAGTACTGAACTATTTATAGGCACTTGCAAACCACTGAGCATCTTTAGCTGACGTCACCATGAAAGTGACATCTAACCTCCTAACAAACTCTAACCTCTGATCTATACAAACACTGATGTACTAACAACTGCTATTACAATTTATTACATAGAAGACACTTAAACAGCTGCTGCTTCCTTCCACTGCTGTGAACCCTGCAGTGCTTATCCGGATCAGCAGTACTAGACTCAAGGCAGTAGATTGAGTCAGCAGAACTTTGGTCTTCCATCAGTCTTTGACATTGGGCAGTAGATGCAAGGCAGACGTTGTAGATCAGCACTTAGTAAGATCAGCAGATAGGAGGTCAGTAGATATGAAATCACTTTCAAGGGGAGAGATTTGAATGTAAACATCTGCTTATTCTGGATCCACTGCTCTGATCCAGTTTTGGCTTTAATTATCTCTTCCTCTGATAGGGATCAATCCCAACAATCTCCCCCTGGAACAGATAATGCCAAAACTCTTCATTATTTGTGGAAATCTTTTATTGCCTCATTAACAGTTCCCTTATCTGACCTTTGAATTGTAGTTCAAAGTCTAGGGCATCTGTGTCTTCATCATCCCTGCTAAGTGGAAGATCAAGGAGATCCTGCAAATCTTCAAGACTTAGGCCAATAGCTTGTTCCCTTGATATTTTCTCCACTCCTCCACCAGACCTGAGCAAAGTCAACACGCATGACTGTTTGTCAGTTTCCCACTTTTGTATTTTTGAGTCTGGTGGGTTTCTTGGGAGATGTTTATTTGCAGAAGTATTTGGTGAGGCTGGCCTATTCATAGCTGGCTGAGCAGCACTTGCAGATTGTTCCAATTCAAGATCTTCTTTTATCATTACTTTCGTGCCTGCTTTTACAATGGCATCTCCAGCTAATAGATCTTGAATTGTTTCCATACTCAACTGGCTTTTGCTCCTTCTTTTGTAGATGGCAGCACCAGCTGGAGCAATGGTTCTTTTGATTTGCAGCTTTGGTGGTCTTTTTGAGACCTCTGCTTTGGAGTAGTCAGGCTTTTGTGGAACTCTTGGATCTTTCTTTCTAAGTTCCTCTAAGCTTTTATAGGTTGCCCTGACTCTATCTTCTCCCCACTTTGTCACTGAATTCTTTGACCCATAATCAGCTGCAATCAGCTCCTCTTTCATTCTCCTCAACTCTAACATCTTCTCAGCTTCAAATTGTTTAAACTTTTCAGGAGGAGTCTGCTTGACCTTATTTTTAATCATTCCTTGAATCCTGGCTGCTTCTTTTTCAAGCTCAGGAATGGTCCAGTTTTTGTACATGTGTTTCTCCCCCTTGTATTTCTTGTAGGTCATGATGTTCTCAATGTAGTCTTTTCTCAAGGACTCATCTGCCCTTTCTGAAATTTGCTGACATACATTTTTAGCAAATCGCTCCATAGCATTGACCTGTGAGAGTAAAAACTGATAGTTTTGTTGAAATTCTCTATCAGATTTCCCTTTTCTGTTTTTGATTGCAATATCCTCTGCTTGTTTGACCTTGAGTTTCAAGTATTCTTCAATATTATTAGGCCTGGGATATTCTGCAATTGATGGCAAACTCCTTTTGGCTGGGTCATCCTCATAATAAAAGGATTTGATTTCTTCCCTAACTGCAATGAGTTCTAGAGGGAATGAGACACCAGTAGGAGGTAGTGATTGTGTAATTTGAGCTGAAGAGAGAGGTATGGGTTTTGGAATAGTGACAAGTGACAGGGATTTTGAAGATGGTGGTGGTGAAGTGTCATCATCTTTGAGAATTAGCCTTCTCCTCTTTGTTTGAGGAGGGACTGATGATGTTTTGGATGGAACAGTGGTGGTGGATGTAGTGACAGTGGTTTGTGATTGACTAACAGTTGTTGAAACAACTGGTGTTTCAACCACTGTTGTCATTACAACAGATGTTATAACATCTGTTGTCTTCTGCTGTTTATCAGCAGGTGAAAGTGGTGGTGAGATTGTTTTTGGTGATGACAGTGGTGGTGATGAAGTAATGGTGTGTGTTGAGGTGGTGTGTGTTGAAGTGAGAACAGATGTTAAAACAACTGAGGTACCAGCAGTAGTTGATACAGCAGGAGTTACAACAGCTGTTTGGGTGGAGGTTTGATGCTGATGGCTTTTGGATGGTGGTTTTGGAGGCTTTGGAAATCTGGATGGGATGGACTTAGGTTTCCTTTTTGTCTTTGGATTTTTGGAATCCTTTGATCCAGAACAACCTTGCTCATACAGTTCCATGAAAGCTCTTTTCTCCTCATTCCATCTTGAGATATCCTTTGCCATTCTATCTCTTTTAACACTTGCTACTCCTTCATCAAGTGCTTCTTGAGTTGCATCAACCTTTTTACTCCCATCTGGCACAGGAATTTTTCTGGTCATAGCATCCCTTTCAGGTTCAATGTAAAGACCATCATCTATTCCTTTCTTCTTCCACTCCTGAATTTTCTCCCCCTTTTTGGCATTATCTTCTGGGAGGTGATCAATGAAAAGTACTGTTGGAGGAGCAGTGCCAGTGGTTTGCAAGATCTGAGTTTTGAGAGCCTTCAGATCAGCCTGAGTGTTCTTGAACCTTGACTCCATTGCATTTCTCAGCTGTTGGACATGTTTTTCATGATGCTGATCTGCTAATTTTGCTTGTTGATGGAGAAAAGGTTGAAATAAATTCCAGAGCTCATTTGTAGCAGGTGCCCTTTGTGGAGCAGGTGCTTGAGGTGGAACAGCAGTTGATTGTACCTTTTGTACTTGTAACACCTGTTGTAGCATATCTTTGAGTTCGGCAACAGAGTTATCAAGCTTTTCAATGCGATCCGTCAATTTCTGGTACTTTAAATCATCACCCAATTTAATGGGATCATCTGATTTCCCACTAGCAGTGGTTTTATCAGTGGTAGATGTAGGGAGTATACTCCAAACATTAACCATTGATGCCCCTTTGTCTTGGTACTGGGGTCTTCTTCCTTCAACACTTGACAACCTTTTGATGTTGCCAGTAGGATAAATAAATCCACTGGTGGTTGGCAGAGGTGCTAAAAAAGGAATCGCCTCCAAGGAAGTCTTATTAATGTAACCACTGTCCAAATGTAACCCAGTGGGTGTAACAGTTGTAGTGGCTGCTTCACTTGGATTACCACCAAGAGTTACTTGTAACTCAAGGGGTCTAACCTCCTCAGGTTGTGTTGGTGGGTTAGCAAAGATTGATACATCAGACCCAGTCAGTTTTTGAGGCATATTCTCATTGATAGGTGATTGAGAAGGACTGGTTAATGCCTGGTTCAAATCAATTGCATCCAACAGCAGTTTAGTTGGTGTGGGAATTGTGGATGTGAAGGGTGGCGTAGAAAGTGGAATTGCCCCGGGTATTGAGCTGTGGATGATAGAAACGAGTGTTTCCAGAGAATCATGATGTGGAGACCCTATTTGTACAACCTGTTCTTTTTGTGAAGAAGCAGGAGGAGTTTCGGTTATGGGTTGAGATATTTGTACCAACTGCTGTGAGGAAGTAGCAACAGTGGTTTCTTGTGACTTTTGTGTTGTCACTGGCAGGAGCTCTGGTATCTCATCCTCCAGAGATGCCTTTTTGATGGTTTTGGGGGGTTTTTGTGTTTTTCTTTTTGTTGGCTTTTTGGTAATTTTAGGTGTGGGTTTCAAAACAGTTGTTCTGCTGCTTTGATCACCTTGAGCAGTGGGCTCAGCAGCAGATACCTGAGGAGCAGTTGTAACTGCTAAAATCTGCTCAGGCACCCCTGCTTGTGTTTTGCAAGGTGCTAACATCCTTGAAAAAGTTTCAGTAGTTAAACTGTTTATGTGAGTAGGATCATCTTGGTTTATTGCAGCTAAATCATCCTTACTGAATTTCTTTTCAAAATAGTAACTTAAAAACCTTGGAAACAGTAAGAATGATTTTGTTTCAACATTATTAACCAAATCTTTAAAGATTTCCCGAGAATAGTTAAAATTTTCTTCTTGAAGAATTGCATATCCCAGATTTTGAATCTTTAAAGGGATTTCATTAAAAGAAGTGGTTTTATTTGAAACACATAGTAGGAGGGTATGAAACAAGAATCTGGTTGCAGACGGAAAATAACCTTTTTCTAAGGTAATTTTCTTCATCATTGTGGCTTCATACCCTCTCTCAATGAAGTCAGTTTGTAACTCGTTTTTAGTGAAAGAAGTTTTACCTTCCTGATCACCGAGTTGAAAGACCTCTGAAATGGATTGTGGCGTGATTTGGACAACTTTACCCTTTATAGAAGAGTTTATGGTGGTTGCAGTGTCGCCTTGTTTTTCAAGGGTTGTATTCTTCCAGAACTCCCTTTGGGTCGCCAAATAGATTGGTGCATCGGCGGTGAACAAAGTTTTGTACTTTGATTTTGCCATGATGTCAATGATGGAATCGAAAACTTTGGTGGTTCCTGGTTTTGTGAGAAGACCCAGGAGATTGTGAGATGGTTTATATGGAATTTCAGTGGAAATTGCCTTTTGAGAGGCTATTTTCGATGAAGATTTGGATGAGGGTTTTGAAGATGACTTCGATTTTGTCATTTTGAAGATGAATGATCGAAGAAATTTGTGGAAGATGAGATGAAAAACTGTTTTGAGAAGAGAATTTTTAAGAATTCAATTCGACAGTAAAACCCTGTTTTGGTGGTGAGTGGGGGATTTTATAGGGAAGGAAGTGAATGCTGACGTGGCAGCCGTTACAAAAGGTCTGACCACTATGTACTGTCCACGTGACAACCCCTGGTGAAAGTGAAGGACAGTACTTTTATGAAAGTGACTAATGAAGGCAGTGGTATGAAAGCAGTGGATGATTTTCACTATCAGTGGATAGCATATCAGTGGATAAAACACTGCTTTTGAACAACAGAGTTTATCAAAGGAATGAGAGAACAGGGGTTGACTTTCAGCAGTGGATAGACTTTTGAAGTAGAGCAGACTTTTGAACAATCAGTGGTTAATGGCAGACTTTTAATGAAAAATTTCATTTTTAGCTATTTTTAAGGATGGATTTTTGATTTTCTGAAAACGTTTTGTTGCTTTTATTCATAGAAAAACAAGATGTTGCTTGTTATTCCATGTTCAGCATCCCAATTCTAGAGACCAAGCTTTCAAAAGTGGCTGTATCAAGTGCTTTTGTGAGCACATCTGCCAGCTGGTCTTTAGTTGGGACATGATGCAGAGAAATCAAACCTTTTTCATAGCAATCCCTTACAAAGTGATGTCTGATGTCGATGTGTTTGGTAGTTGAATGGGAAACTGGATTTTTGATGATATTTTCTGCTGCCTGGCTATCCAACATGAGTGGTGTCTTTAAGGCAGTGATACCAAAATCCAGCAACTGATTTTGAAGCCACAAGAGTTGGGCTGTACAGCTTGCAGCAGCAATGTATTCAGCTTCAGCAGTGGATGTTGAAACAGCTGCTTGCTTTTTGCTTTGCCATGAAACTAAGCAATCACCTAGAAACTGGCACCCTCCTGATGTGGACTTCCTTATAGTGTTGCATCCAGCAAAGTCACTGTCTGAGAAACCTGAAAGCTTGATGTTCCCATTAGCTGGATACCAGATACCAAGTGTGGGAGCACCTTTTATGTATCTGAAGATCCTTTTTACAGCAATGAGATTTGATTTTCTGGGAGCTGACTGACTTCTTGCACAAACACATGTTGCAAACATGATGTCTGGTCTAGATGCAGTTAGGTACAGTAAAGACCCAATCATGCTTCTATAAAGTGTTTGGTCAATCAGCTCATCCTTTTCATCAGACATGACCAGCTTATTTGTTGCCATGGGTGTGCTGCATGGTTTACAATCATTCATATCAAATTTGGTTAAAAGTTCTTTAGCATATTTGCTTTGATGAATGAAAGTTCCATTTTGCATTTGCTGTACTTGGAGACCAAGAAAGCATTGCAGCTCACCCATTGCACTCATTTCAAACTCAGTTGTCATGAGTTCTCTAAACTCTTCACACATTGAGTTACATGTGCTTCCAAAAATAATGCCATCCACATAAATCTGGACAATCATTAAATCCTTCCCTCTCCATTTTAAAAACAGTGTTTTATCAATGGTACCTCTTTTGAAACCATTTGAGAGTAGGAAGTTGGAAAGAGTTTCATACCAGGCCCTTGGTGCTTGTTTCAAGCCATACAAGGCTTTGTTTAGCCTGTAGACATGATCTGGATAAAATGGATCCTCAAAACCTGGAGGTTGACAAACATACACCTCTTCTTGAATTGTACCATAGAGGAAAGCACTTTTGATATCCATTTGAAACACCTTCATATTGTGGTTGACAGCAAAGGCCATGAACAGTCTAATTGCTTCCAATCTTGCAACAGGGGCAAATGTTTCATCATAATCAATCCCCTCTTCCTGTCTGTAACCTTGAACCACAAGCCTGGCTTTATTCTTGACAACAATACCCCTTTCATCAGTTTTGTTCTTAAAGACCCACTTTGTGCCAATGGGACTAACCTCTTCTGGCAGTGGTACAAGCTCCCATACTTGTTGTCTTTTAAACTGTTGGAGCTCCTCTTGCATGGCTTCTACCCAGCTGTTGTCTTTCAGTGCCTCTTGGTACTTGACTAGCTGATGGAGTGATAGAAAACCAGCAAAAAGACAAATGTTTTGGGTTTGGCTTCTTGTGAGCACCCCTTCATTTATGTTGCCAATAATTTGATCAGGTGGATGAGATCGCAAGAAGATTAAATCTCCTTGGTATGGTATGATGGCATTGGTTGGTGAAGGCTGCAAATGTGTATCATCTGAGCTAACCACTGCTGGGGACTTTGATGATCCAGCAGTGGCTTCAAAAGGTGGTGGAATAGGAGGTAATGAAGTGGACAACTGCTGACTTTTATCCACTGTTTGAGGACTTTTGTCAGCAGTGTTTGAGGATGTGGAAGCAGTGGTTGATGGGCTACTTTGGTCAACAACTGTTGAGGTAGCAATGGTTGAGCTTTGACAACTGTTTTGAACAGCTGGTGCTTTTCCCTTTGTGGCAGACCTTTGAGGGATGATGATTTCATACCCATAGTCTGGTGTTGTATCCTCTGATGGACCTGCACTGTTAGTCTTGACAACAGTATTTTCAAAAGTAAAATTTTCAAGATCAAACAGATCTGCAGGGTTTGCTGGGATTTTCATTGATGAAAGTTCATTGAATTTTACATTCAAAGTCTCCTCCACTGCCTTGGTCCGTGTATTGAACACTTTGTAGGCCTTGGCAGTGGTTGAGTATCCCAAATGATAACCACCATCAATTTTGGCTGCAAATTTTGAAATGGAATCTTTTAAGTTCAAAATGAAACATGGGCAGCCAAACACCTTGAAATATGAGATCAGTGGTTTGATTTTATACAGAATTTCATAAGCAGTCTTTTTGTGCCTAGGGTTTATTAAAACTCTGTTCTGGACATAGCAAGCAGTGTTTACTGCCTCTGCCCAGAAAGTTAGTGGCAAACCTGAATCTGCAAGCATGGTTCTGGCAGCCTCAATCAGAGTTCTGTTCTTCCTTTCCACTACCCCATTCTGCTCTGGTGTTCTAGGGATGCTGTACTGCCTTACAATCCCTTTCTTCACACAGAAGGCATCCAACTCCTTATTTTTAAATTCTGTGCCATTGTCACTCCTAAAGCTTTTCACTGGAAGGTCAAATTGCTTTTCAACCTGTGTCACAAAGTCTTGCAAGATGCCTGCAGTCTCATCTTTAGAGTGTAAAAAGAAAGTCCATGTAAACCTAGAAAAGTCATCAACAATAACCAAACAATATCTTTTCTTTTTGAGGCTCATGACTTGAACTGGGCCAAACAAATCCATGTGTAGCATTTGCAAACACTGGGTTGTTTTGGACTCTTCAATGGACTTGAAAGAACTTTTATGCTGTTTTCCTTTTAAACAGGAAATGCAATGTTCAGGACATGAAAACAATTTTGGTGGTAGGCCTCTCACCAAACCATTTTTTGAAATTTCTGTAATTGTCTTAAGATTTGTGTGCCCCAGCCTTCTGTGCCAAAGTTCTGTCTCTTTGTTAGAGGCAGCTGAGAACAGACAGGCATCAGCTCTGGGACACTCTTTTGACATGTCAACAACATAAACATTGCCACTTCTTTGAGCAACAAGTTTAGTTTGACCAGTTTTGATTTATTGCTTCAATCTTTTTGACCATTTCTGGTCCAACAATCCTACAACAATCTTTTGTGAAGAATGACCCAAACCCTTTGTCACTCATTTGTGATACACTCAGAAGGTTGAATTTTAGATTGTCTATCAGATTGACATTTTCAAATTTTACATTTCCAGATTGCACTGTACCAGACCCCAAAACCTTCCCCTTACTATTATTCCCAAAGGATATATCACCCCCTCCATGGATTTTAAAGTCTTTGAGGAGGGCTTTACATCCTGTCATGTGCCTGGAACCTCCACTATCTACATACCAAACACTATCAAAGCATGCAAAAGCTCCCTGCACATGTAGTAAAAGGATTAGTTCATTAAGGTCTCCAAAGCCAACAAGCTTTGGATGGGGTCTCAACAGTGTCTGGGATGGATGCAGAGTGATGGACAGTGGTTAGGTCAGGGGTTTGGACTGCTTTAGGACAATGTTTCTCTAACCACTGTTGTGGGTCCTGACCAATCACCTGCTGGTAACCAAAAGGATGCCTGTTCACTTTGGGTTTAGAGGGCCTTTTGTAGGCCTCATAAACGTGTGGAATCCTTTGGTAAGACTGTTTTTCCTTGCCTTTTCTGAATTGATTAGCAGGGGGTGCATCAGTAACCTGAACATCTCTTTTGACAGATGTTTGGTTCAGCTGTTTTGTGACAGCTGTTTGAACTGGCACAAACAGTGGTTGTTTCTTGGTGAATTTGACAGATGTTGATGATGATGATGGACTCAAGGATGTTTTAGCAATGTACTCATTCTTTTTCACATCAAAGTTTTTGAGATACACACATGCTTGAGTTTTGTGGTTTGTTTTGCCACAAACAATGCAACTTTCAGCTGACACAATGACACTTGTTCTGTTTAAATCATAAGCTTTCAAGTGGAAACAATCTTTTGTTAGATGATTCCTTTTCTCACAGAATTCACAAAACAAGTTGTCAATTTTTTCTTTCTTCTTTCTCTTTTCAGACTCCTTTGCAGCAGAGGTTTTAACCACTGCTGGGATGTCCTTGAGAGGTATGACTTTAGCTTTTGGAGCTTTAACACCATCAGTTGATGTAAAGTCCATTGGCTTGAAATTTTCAAGAATATCACACTCATCAGACCATTTTGGTTTAAATTGATGATCTTCAAGCTCCTTGAAAGTGGAGGATCCCATTGGTCTGGTAAGTGTGATTTTGTTACCAAGTTTGTCAGTGATTTTCACTTCTTGGCCATTCTTGTTTGTGGGGATGAGCTCAGTAGCTTCATCAGTGGTTTGAACAGATTTTTCAAAAGCAATATGTTCATCATCATATTTTCTATAACCAACCCCAAATTTCACATTGCTTTCAATCTGTTTAGCAAGCATCACCTCATATCCTCTGCAGGATTCCACCCATCTTTCACAAGTAATCTGGGTGGATTCCAACTCCTTTTTGCAAACTTGGTATTTTTCTACCATAGTTTGAAGTTGGGTTTTGGTTATGCTTTGCTCTTCTTTTAGACAGCTGATCTCTTTTTCCTTTTCAGTCAATTTGTTTTTCAGTTCTTTTAAAGACTTTTCAAATTTAACCTCATCAGTCAAGATTTTATCCCGAAGGTTTTCATTCACCTCTTTGATGTTAGCAAAAGCAATTATGCAATTGTCAGAACACAGTTTCTCAAGAACTTGAGGAGATACCTTGGCAGCTGCCATCATTGCACAATCACATTGATGATCTTCTTCAGCATCAGCTTTCACCTTCTTTTCACCAGCCTTTTCTTCTTTCTCTTCTTCTTTGTCCTCTACGGACCATGGATCTGTCATTGGTTCAATCAGGGTACCTGAACTTTCTCCCAACAGTAGTTCACCAGCCACAGCAGTAACCACTGCTTCAGTCACCTCATCCACTGTTTCAATACTCAGCTGTTCCTCTTCAGTTTCAACCCCCTCCTGTATTGACTCTAATGTCATCAAACAAAACTCATCATGAGAAGAATCATTAGAAGCATAGAGTGCAAAATTTTCATCACTAAGGTCTTCAGGCATACTGCTCCAGTCAACAAACCCTTGAGTGAAAAAGCTTTGTTGATCTGGTTGTACTGCTACTGGAGCAGTGGTTTGAGGTGCAACAGGTTGCACTTGTACCTGTGGAGCAGGGGTTTGAACATATTGGATCTGTGGAACAGTAGTTTGGACATAGTGCACTGGCACAGGGGCAGCAGCATAGTGAGCAGTGTTCACTTGAGCTACAGGGGTATATTGGGTATAGTGCACAGTGTTTTGACTTTGTGGTCTAGGGTTAGAGCTAGGATGAGTAACTATTGGTCCATTGTTTTGACTTCTGCATTCCCTAGCAAAGTGCCCTAACCTATTACACTTGTAACACTTGATTTTCGATTTATCCAACCCAACCCTCAAATTCCCATGAAGTCCTGGGAATTTTCTCCCTGTTCTTTTGTAGAATTTGCTAGTTCTAACACTTAGCAAGGCCAATTGGTGCAGGATATCCATCTCTTCTAAGTCAGTGGGATCAAAATGTTGTAAATCATTGAGTTCAAAGCTTAGATTGTCTGACATTTGGTTTTCGTTTGCAGTGAATGCAAAACTTGCAGAGTGAGGATCAGGGTTGTTAAAATTTGCACCAGCAGTTATGTCAATGAAGTGATCATAACCCTGATCCTTACCACTGTTCCCAGATTCTTCTTGACCCAGAAGAGCAGTATTACCGAAAGTGTAATCATCAGTAACTTTTCCTGACTCTTGTAACCTCCTTTTCTGGTTCAACTCCCTTTCGTAGGTCAGGAGTCGACCATGGAGTTGGGTCAAGGTCAGATCCTTGAACTCAGGTGAGTTTCGGGTGACAAAAGCTATGGTGTCCCATTTTTCTGGCAGTGACCTGAGGAACCTGCTATTTTGAGTTGAGTTTGTAAAAGTGGTGTTAACAAGCCTCAGTTCACTGATGAGACAACTGAAACGCTCAAATTGTTGCGTTAGTGATTCACCTTTAACGTAACAAAATGTTTCATACTGTTGGTTCAGGATTTCCCTATTGTTTTCTATGACTTCCTCGGTTCCCCCAAACTGTTCCTTAAGTGCGTCCCATAACTCTTTGGCACTGTTACAGTGTAACAGTCCAGCATATATCTCATTGGACAGCGCTGATGCTATGATGCTAAAAGCTTTAGCATCTAGTTCGATCTTTTGAAAGTCGGTTTCGGTATAATTTTCAACTGGTTTTGGAACGAACTTTTTAGCATCTTCAGCGCTTGGCACTGAAGGAACATGGGGACCAAAGGTGACAGACCTCCAACAACCTGTGCTTTGTTGAGCAAGGATGTGACCCATCCTTCTCTGCCAGATGTTGTACTCATTTCTTTTTAGCATAGGTGGTTTAAAAAGTGAGCCGATGTTGTTTTTGTCATCCTGAGATTGTGACGTCATTCTTGTTGTTTTACAGACACTGAGAAATCAACTTTTAATGGTGATTAATCCTTGCTCTGTTTTTCAACGGACGAACAAACGATCAGTATAAACTGTTATGAGCTGAACTATTTACGTCAAAATGATTGTTAAATCAAATTTGACTGTCTAAGCTCTGATACCAATTGTTGGATCTGAGTTTGTTTCTGATTGTATTTTCGTTTGAAATTAAGATGGAAATGAAAGAGTTGTGCAGCGGAATTAAGATGAAAACAAACTTTGCATACAATCAAACGAGAGTAATACTTTAATCAAACATCTTTACACAATGAATCGAAAGATTGAATTTGTTTCAACAACGATTACAATGATTGATGAATGAATGCAAACTCCCCCTCAGCCAGAGCTCAGTAGTTTGTTCGTGCAAAGAAGACGATGTTGCAAAAGAGCTAATAGAACAGTACAAAGTACTGAACTATTTATCACTGCAAACAAATTTGATGAATCGAAAGATTGAATTTGTTTTAACAACCCTGATCCTCACTCTGCAAGTTTTGCATTCACTGCAAACGAAAACCAGATGTCAGACAATTGGTATCAGAGCTTGGACAGTCAAATTTGATTTAACAATCATTTTGACGTAAATAGTTCAGCTCATAACAGTTGATACTGATCGTTTGTTCGTCCGTTGAAAAACAGAGCAAGGATTAATCACCATTAAAAGTTGATTTCTCAGTGTCTGTAAAACAACAAGAATGACGTCACAATCTCAGGATGAAAAAAACAACATCGGCTCACTTTTTAAACCACCTATGCTAAAAAGAAATGAGTACAACATCTGGCAGAGAAGGATGGGTCACATCATTGCTCAACAAAGCACAGGTTGTTGGAGGTCTGTCACCTTTGGTCCCCATGTTCCTTCAGTGCCAAGCGCTGAAGATGCTAAAAAGTTTGTTCCAAAACCAGTTGAAAATTATACCGAAACCGACTTTCAAAAGATCGAACTAGATGCTAAAGCTTTTAGCATCATAGCATCAGCGCTGCCCAATGAGATATATGCTGGACTGTTACACTGTAACAGTGCCAAAGAGTTATGGGACGCACTTAAGGAACAGTTTGGGGGAACCGAGGAAGTCATAGAAAACAATAGGGAAATCCTGAACCAACAGTATGAAACATTTTGTTGGATCTGAGTTTGTTTCTGATTGTATTTTCGTTTGAAATTAAGATGGAAATGAAAGAGTTGTGCAGCGGAATTAAGATGAAAACAAACTTTGCATACAATCAAACGAGAGTAATACTTTAATCAAACATCTTTACACAATGAATCGAAAGATTGAATTTGTTTCAACAACGATTACAATGATTGATGAATGAATGCAAACTCCCCCTCAGCCAGAGCTCAGTAGTTTGTTCGTGCAAAGAAGACGATGTTGCAAAAGAGCTAATAGAACAGTACAAAGTACTGAACTATTTATAGGCACTTGCAAACCACTGAGCATCTTTAGCTGACGTCACCATGAAAGTGACATCTAACCTCCTAACAAACTCTAACCTCTGATCTATACAAACACTGATGTACTAACAACTGCTATTACAATTTATTACATAGAAGACACTTAAACAGCTGCTGCTTCCTTCCACTGCTGTGAACCCTGCAGTGCTTATCCGGATCAGCAGTACTAGACTCAAGGCAGTAGATTGAGTCAGCAGAACTTTGGTCTTCCATCAGTCTTTGACATTGGGCAGTAGATGCAAGGCAGACGTTGTAGATCAGCACTTAGTAAGATCAGCAGATAGGAGGTCAGTAGATATGAAATCACTTTCAAGGGGAGAGATTTGAATGTAAACATCTGCTTATTCTGGATCCACTGCTCTGATCCAGTTTTGGCTTTAATTATCTCTTCCTCTGATAGGGATCAATCCCAACACAATCCGATCGGATAGCCATCCGATCGAACCACCATCCGATCAAGGTGACACTGTGCTTTAGAATCTTTCAACACTTAGAAACTTTCAGAAACTTGGTAATAATTTGGAAACTGGACACTTGGATCGAATGGCCATCTGACCGAGTGGCAATCCGTCACTCACTCATCATGGCCATCCCAATCGAATGGCAGTCCGATCGGATAGCCATTCGATCGAGCAGCCATCCGATCAAGATGATTAGTCCGATACTTGGACTGAATCTCGTTATTCTGCTCGACTCTTACCTGTTGTAATCTAATCATGCTAATTCTAAAGAGCTCCCTTTGATCCAATAACAATTAGGCTGTTATGCAATCATTGTGAGTATACTCGATCCCTTTTTGCTTTAAACTCTGGGATGTAACATGTATTCTATTAAACTATGATACTTGAAACTTTTGGAAACTAAACTCTATCCTATGTGTATGTGTGAAACTTGTGATTCTTGTATTCTATTTTGTGCTATGTGAACGTTTAATCCAGGGTGTGTAGTTCCGCCTTAACAATAGTAGCGCTATAGGAGATGCACCTCCCCATTATTCTCGGGGGTATTGTTAGGAGGATTCTAGTTTTCCTTGAGACTTGGGAAAACAACAAAGCATCGGGATACTTGGGCTATCACTTGTTGGACTGCGAACACTAGCATGGCTGAACTATTTTGTTACATTTACATACGGATATGAGGCTTTTAATCTATTATGCTATTATTCAAACTTGTATACTCGCCGGTACATTTTTGTACTGACCCTATTTTAATACATGTTGTAGGCTGACAGGATGCTAGGATTCTTGGAATCAAGCTAGGATGATGCTTAGAAACTCATCTAGATAAATAAGTTTCGAACAATACTTGAGACTTGATGTACTATGATACTTGATGATGGTTGTTTGGTTTAGACAATGTTTGAATTAATCTAATTTATAATGAAACTATTTAGTGTTATGGAATCTCATGAGCAATCTGAACGCTTAGTGCTTACACCCCGATGTTTCCGCCATCGGTTGGGGTGTGACCGATTGGTATCAGAGCCATAACTATAGGGAATTAGGATAAGTAGGAATACTTGCCCTAGTCTATAGTTCTAGGATTCTTGATTCTTATCTATTGTTTAAGACTTATGCATTCTACCGTATCTGCTTCCTAGCAACACATTTTTCTGCTAAACTTACATGCCTTTCCTAAGGCTGACACAATGTACACTCGATACTTGAAAAACATTGCTAATCAGTGTTTGTATTTTGCACAAAATTGCCCTCAAGTCAGGAGTGATATCCAAACCTTGATGGGAAATTTCCTAATTATATTCTTAGTAGGTCTTATCTGCTGATAAGTATCGACGCTATTAGGGTACGATGTTGTCAAGATAGAGGTGAAACTCAGGTCTTGATAACTAGTCCCACTCCTTGGTTTTATGTCTCGCCAAAGTCTTGAAACTCCCAGCCAATTAGGAACGTGAAATGACCAAAAGGACGAATATCGTAGGCCTAACATCGATGACATATTTGTCTAAGTAAGCCAAGACACGTTGCCTCAATTCGAAAGGGGTTCGAATCACTTTGGTTAGTCACTGTTCCTCTACCCGGAACAATCTATGTTTTACGAGCCTATCTTTTATGTTATCTCGATTTTATAAACGATTTTAAACTCGATTCTTCGTTTATTTTGAAGCTTTTTACACGAATCACACGTATGTCCGCAATCTAAAACATTAATTCTAATATGAGAATCGAACTAAATCTATGAAGCCTTGTTCATAATGATAATCTATGTGGGAATCTTGATCAACTATGATACTATGTGAAGCTATTTGATGAATCTATGTGTTATTGTGGTTGTGAAACACTAAACGGAACATGGCATAGAAATACGAGACAGAAGTGACGTGTCTAAAGCATGGTGGATACGCCGCTGGTACTTCCTATATATAAGTGTTTCAGGCATGTTACCAACTTTCGTACCAAGTGCCATGCGAAACTTAGCGTTTTACAGACCGCTGATGAGGTTGTGAATTCTAAAACTATGGGAAACTACTTGTGTAATCTAAAGTGCAATCTAAGCATAATCTATGTGTAAACTATGTGTACTCTAGCATGATCTACGTGTAATCTAAGTATGTGTTGTTTGAGAAACGGAATACGAAACGCAGCCTAGCACCGAAGACGAGGCGGACGTGGCATGTCTGAAGCATGGTGGATACGCCAATGGTACTTCCTATATATAAGTGTTTCTAGCATGTTACCAAACCTTCGTACCACACGCTAAGCAAAGTTTCGTAGTTTTGTAGGCTCATGTTGAAGTTGTGGGATCTATTTGGTTAATCTATGTGGTTGAATCTATTTGGTTAATCTATGTTTTGAGAAGTGGTGAAATCTAATGTTGGGGTTAACGAAGCATGACGCCAATGACGAGACGGACGTGGCATGATCGAAGCATGGTGGATACGCCGTTGGTACTTCCAATATATAAGTGCTTCTGTCATGTTGCCGAACTTTCGTAGCACGTGCCATGCGGGATTTCGTTGTTGTTGGATTATTAACTCGAATATATGTGAAGTTATTGGAAACTATTGAATCTATTGGAATCTATGAATCTCTTGAATCTATTGGGAACTATTGAATCTATTGGAATCTATGAATCTATTGGAACCTATGGAATCTATTGGAATCTATGTGAACCTATTGGAGTAATCTATTTGAATCTATGATAATGATAATGGGTGTGTTTGTGACACGTCACATAACACCGAGTACGAGGCAGAAGCGATATGCCCAAAGCATGGTGGATACGCTGCTGGTACTTCCTATATATAAGCGTTTTCGACATGTTGCCAAACTTCGTACACCATGCCATGTGAAGGTCGTAGGTTGCAGTGTTGAAACTATTGTGAACTATGTGAATCTTGTTGAATCTTGAGTCTTTAATCTGTCGTGTGTGAATCTATATTGTGAGACGATGCGAACCTAGACTTATACGATCCTCTTGTTGGATCATTAGGTTATCTTCTCGAAAGCTCTCCGACACTCTCAAGAGATTCAGGGAAAAGTCTCAGAAGAAGATGATGTCCTTCATGGCCGACCAGATCGCTCGAGTCATGCCAAAGATTGTCTCTGAGATCCAAGGATTGAACACTCCGCCCTCCTCTGTTGACTCTAAGACGGAGAAAGAAAAGTCCACCAAGTTCAGCTACAAACATTTCATCTCTTGCAACCCTAAGTCTTTCACGGGCAGTGATGGAGTGACTGCTATGCTCGAGTGGTTTGACAGCATCAAAGTTACATTCATTAACAGCGAGTGTCCAGAACAGCTAAAGACTAGGAGTGCGACGGGAATGTTTCAAGGCAGAGCTCTGGAGTGGTGGTCAAATGAGAGAAACATTCGTTCGAATGAAGAAGCCTATGCTCTCCCATGGGCTGAGGTGCGAGAATTGATGATGCTTGAATTCTGCCCTCCTCATGAACAACTGAAGCTTGAAGAAGAGTTCTGGCACTTGAAGCAGATTGGTGATGATAATCTGGCTTATACTACCCGTTTCAAGCAGCTCAGCTTGATCGTTCCTCACTTGGTTTCTACTCCTAAGCGAATGATAACCAAGTACATCAACGGTCTACCTCCTGCTATACGTGATTATATTAAAGCAGCTCAACTCGAAACTATTGAGGAAGTCTACCGTCTTGCAACTAGTCTCAACAACAACCGTGTTTGTTATAAACAGTTTGCTAAAACTGCTCCCTCCAAGTCTGTGCATCAAGTTACCCAGCAGCCAAGTGGCAGCAAGAACAAGAGGCGAAAGTCTCAGGGTTCAGGATGCAATGCTATTGTTCCTGCTGCGAATCGTGGCTAAGCCTGCTCCTGCTGCTACTGTTCAAAACCCTGCTGCCCCTGAAGCCAAAAAGCAGTACTCTGGGTCTTATCACAAGTGTACCACTTGTAACTTTCATCATCCTGTAGCTTCTACATGTCGTCTGTGCACCAACTGCAATCGCTATGGTCACACGACTCCTTACTGTCGTCAAACTAATCCAGCTCTACCCGCTCAGCAAGCCCCAGCTCAGGCAGCTTTACCAGCTCTCCCAGCTCCTACGCAGAATCATAAGCCAGTCAACACTGTCCGTGCATGCTACAAATGTGGAGATACTACTCACCTTCATAACCAGTGTCCTCAGCTGAACCAGGATCAACAGCCAGCCGCTCGTGGACGAGCGTTCAATCTTAATGCTAATGAAGCTCGTAACGACAATGATGTCGTCAATGGTATGTTTCTTGTGAATAACCTTTATGCTTCGATACTATTTGATACTGGTGCTGACAGAAGCTTTGTGTCCGTAGAATTTGAATCTTTGCTAAACTGTGCACGCTCTATGTTACCTAAGTCGTTTTCGGTGGAGATTGCCGATGGAAAGTCTATTCTAGTTGATTATATTCTCTGTGGTTGTTCCTTGATTCTTAACGACCACGTGTTTACCATCGATCTAATACCCATGCAATTGGGTAGTTTCGATGTCATTATCGGTATGGATTGGTTACGTAAGAATCATGCCGAGATTGCCTGTCACGAGAAGTCTGTTAGTCTACCTCTACCGTCTGGTGATATTTTGAACGTCTATGGAGATCGACCTATGAAAGGACTAAGGCTGATGTCATGCACACAAGCGAGCAGGTGCTTACGTAAACAGAACCTTGCTTTTTTGGCCCACGTGGTGGAACAAAAGAGCAAGGGGAAGAACATAAGCAATGTTCCAGTGGTGTGTGATTTCCCCGATGTCTTTCCTGAAGATCTACCTGGTCTTCCACCTCCTAGAACCGTTGATTTTCATATTGATCTCATACCTGGTGTGAATCCTGTCGCCAAGGCCCCGTATTATCTTGCACATTCCGAGATGCAAGAGCTATCTAGTTAGCTTCAAGAACTACTCGACAAGGGATTTATTCATCCAAGTACCTCCCCGTGGGGTGCTCCGGTGTTATTCGTCAAGAAGAAAGATGGTTCGTTCCGTATGTGTATCGACTACCGTGAGCTTAATAAGCTTACCATTAAGAATCCTTATCCTCTCCCCCGTATCGATGATCTATTTGACCAACTACAAGGCGCGTCCTGTTTCTCAAAAATCGATCTTCGTTCTGGCTATCATCAGCTTCGTGTACTCGAGGATGATGTACCCAAGACCGCTTTTCTCACACGTTATGGACACTATGAGTTCGTGGTCATGCCTTTTGGATTGACCAACGCACCCGCTGTGTTCATGGATCTCATGAATCGTGTTTGTAAGCCTTATCTTGACCGTTTTATGATAGTCTTTATTGATGATATTTTCATTTATTCTAAAACTAAAGATGATCATGCTCTTCATTTACGCTTGATGCTTGAACTTTTACGTGTTGAACGTTTGTATGCTAAATTTTCTAAGTGAGAGTTTTGGATTAATGAAGTGCAATTTCTTGGTCACATCGTTAGTAAGCAAGGTATTCATGTTGACCCGTCTAAAATTGAAGATGTGAAGAATTGGAGTACGCCTAAATCTGCATCTGAGATTCGTTCCTTCCTAGGGTTGGCGGGCTATTACCGCTTATTCATTTTGGACTTCTCTAAGATCGCTATTCCTCTTACTTCGTTGACTCAGAAAGAGAGACCTTTTGCTTGGGGTCCCGAGCAAGAGGAATCTTTTCAGACTCTTAAGACTCTTTTGTGTAATGCTCCTGTTTTAACTCTCCCTGTTGGGAATGATGATTTCGTGGTATATTGTGATGCCTCGAACCGTGGTTTGGGCTGTGTGCTCATGCAGCGGGACAAGGTTATTGCTTATGCCTCTCGCTAACTCAAGGTACATGAGAAAAACTATACTACTCATGATCTGGAGCTTGGTGCAGTTGTGTTTGCATTAAAGATATGGCGACACTACCTGTATGGTACTAAGCGTGTGGTTTTCACTGACCATAGGAGTCTCCAATGTCACACCCTGACTTTTGCGGAAGCGTGGTTATTGGTGTGACATCTTAATACCATAACATTCAATCATAACAATGCTATATGATAAAATCAAAAGATATTTACCCATTATTTAAGTTTAGAAAATACCATAACAAACTTGTCTTGAATACATCGATACCAAATTGAGTTACAAACCATGACATGTTTAACTGAGTTCATAAAGACTCCATAAAAGACTTTAAATAAAACTGGGTTTAGAGACGTGCATCCCGTCCAGGAATAGAATACACCCCCTAAACTTGACAACCATGGATAACATCTTTTTATTTAAACGCAGCTTGAAAACACATGCATACCCTTGCCAGATCCACTAGTTCCCTGAAATACATGTAATTTGAAAAATCAACAAAAGTTGAGCGAGTTCATGTGTGAGTGTATGAATAAACCTTTAAAGTATTTCTTGTAAGTATGTATGTCCTTGGTATGTAGCAATAAGGAAAAAGAGATCACCAATGGGTTGCAAAGCCACTGGTATGTGTGAAATGGTGCAGGAAGACTCAAACCTAGCAAACTTGTCTCCGGGAAGAAGACATAGTCACCACATGGGCCACCCTGGTCCGCATGGGTGTGGGCTCGCTACACCCAAATAGATCTATCACTCATGTCCCTTGGTCCTACGACGAGGATTAATGGCCTTATGTGTTGTACCCACCCTTCACATGATCTAGTAGTAAACCCTCCTTAGGCTAACCATACCATGTATAAAAATGTCTGTAATAATTGTAACATGTATTCCACCCCCGACGTATAAAACTGAAAACAGTAAAAGAAAAAGGGGGACATGAACTCACAGTATTGCGTCCTCAGCTCGTAACTCAAACTCTGTCAGCAAACACGACTACCTACAATGTACTAACGTCTATTAGACGGACGGGTCGTGCCTTTGCTTAGTATTAATGTTTTTCAGTTACGTTTCTTATATTATTCCGAGTTATAATTACTTGTCAAAATAGTATTTCAACTTAAATTATATTTGGTTTTGGAATAATTTTTTAAACTATATTTCTGTATTAATACTTCTTAAGTATTTAACTTCGTATTTCCTTCCCAAGGATAGGGTATCTTATACATGTATTTGTATTTTCCAAAAATAATATATTGTCCAGAAAATATATATTTTTCCCAAAAATCATATATCTTCTAAATATACTAGGAAAATATATTTTTATTTCCCAAAAATAATATATTTTCACCTTGTTCAAAAATAATATTTACCAAAAATATATATGTAACGGTATCGTTTTTGGATAGTAAAATTCACGGTACTTTGTTAAGTTATATTACTTTACCCTAAAATAATATAACCATTTCACCGAGTATACAAATAATCACACAAGTGTCTTAATATGTATATATATTCTAAATATATATGTCTACCCCTTTTTATTTATAAAAACCAACCTCAAATATTTATATTTTTGTTACAAAAATTATGGCAAAGTTTATATGGAAGACTTATGATCAAAATATACTTGTAAATACTTGTTAGAAAATATTTTTCTAAGTGTTTATATTTTTAGAAAATTTTGCCATAGATTCCCCTAAAAATGGAGGTGTCCATGCTATTAAAGCATATCATTTTCTTTTCAAAAATCATCACAACAATCAATAATCAATTCTTAAACAACTTACACTTCTCAAGTGCAAAAACTATACAATTTATATAATAACATGAACTTGATCTTTCACCAAAAACTTGTAGTAACTTGGTATAGTGTTTAGTGGGTTTAGTTACCCTCTAAAGGGTGTTTACTTCTTTAAAAATCCCATTCTTAAAGAAACTAGGTGTTTACAACTTGTAAACATATTCTACAAAAATTATTCTTTTGAACTCTTCTTGTAAATAAAGTGCTCTTACACTTATTTTATCACCAAAAAAAAAATAGTGTACATTTAAGTAAGAATCAAGTTCTATTTAAAATCATATTTTGAACTTGGTTTTCTTGGAAAATCATTCATAAATCTTGAATCTATAAGTTTACTAGCTTACTTTGTTTGTTATTTTTCAAGAAATAATTTTATTTTCAAGTTCATGTTCATAAGTGAGGATGATCTTCTTGGGTAAACACATAACCATCCTCTGACTTGCTAAATCATGTGTTTAATCACAATCTAGCAAGCTCCTTATGATGATCAACATCATAATTTCAAGTAAATAACAATCAAGTGCCATGCATGCTTTAATCAACATTAATCCAACAAGATTTCATTATATGTAAGCTTATGTTTATGATTCTTGTTTAAGTCCTTTAGTGTTCTTGTGATTTATAACAATATACTACAATTTTTAACCAACAAAATGAGAAGTAAAAACTAGTAACAAGAAGCTTACAACTAGCTCAAAGGCTAGGGAAGATCACAAGAGAAAATGATGATGAAAATGGTGGATGAAAGCAATGGATGAAGGTTCTTCAAGTTCTTCAAGCTTCAAGCTCCATGTAACACCTTCTAGTACTTGGAATGATCTTGAAATGGGATGAATGAGGTTGGATGATGGTGAAAAGGTGGTGGTGATGGTGGCACTAGGTAGAGCCGAGAGGGAGAGAGAGAGAGTATGAGGGAGATGGAGTGGTGAAGTTTGTGAAGTGAGAAGTGAAATGATCTCTTGTAATCTATGGCCATACTTATAGAGATCTTTCCAATATCTTGTTCAAACAATCAAGCAATATCTAATTAAAATATGAAATAAAATCTTGGTGGTGGGGTCCTCCTCTTGGACCGTAAATTATAAAGGGGGGGGGGGGGGGGTAATTGTAAGTTTTGATGGTAAGTAGGTAAATGGTTGGAGGTTAAGTGTAATATCTAGTGTTTTACGTGTATGGCACATTATATCGTGTGTTGGGGTATTCGGGGACCATAGCTAGCCAAGAAATAATAAAACAATGCTTCTAGCAAAATTTTGGTGTTCCCGGTAATGTCCAGTTGTTCGGTTAGATACCGGTTCGTTAAAGTGTCAAGCTATTCCGTTTAATGATCTTTATGTTACTTTTTGTGACACTTTTAATTCCCAACACTTAGGAAAGCATTCAGGACCATTTAGTCAATTTTCTGCATAATACTAGTATGTTAAAAAGCTGAATTTTGCTGAAAAATGCAGAATTCTGCACTATAAGTGGGTTTTAGGCACTTCCCGGCACTTTATCTATCACCTAGTGATGCAGTTATATGGTCCTTACTTCCCTACACACCATACTAGTGTAGTACCTTGTCCCTGGCCCATACTTGGCTTCAAAACACTGTCTGTCTAGGTACTGAACCCCGTCAGCATATTTCTGCTCTATCCGTTAACTGTGCTAAATGTGCTTTGTGCATCATGTATGTCAATAAGGTTTGTATGTGATAATGATGTGACATTATGTAATATATGACGCACATGTAAGTATGATGCAGTAATCAGAAAGAAGTTAAGTAATTCAGCACAGTCATTAAGCACTTAATCAATATTAATTAATTGTATGGATGCTTGCAAATTTGACGGTTGTCACATTCTCCCCCTGTTAAGAAAATTTTGTCCTCAAAATTTGTACTACCTTAACTTCTTAGGGTTTCATTACGCGTGTATGTATATGAATAGTACTTGGGTAGATAACCATAAAACCAATCAAATCTTATTCACATCAGGTGAATCCTAGGATATATTTCGACAACAAGAACCCAATGGTTAAAAGGTATGTGTCCTAGCATTTGATGTTAAAGGACACGAGACTTATAGATGTATAATCTAGCGTAGCTTAGTTAGCAGAGGGGTAACAAAGGAGTTTTGACCAATGGATTTTCAAACACTCGGTCACAATACACAATCGAGTTTTCATAAACCATAGCACCCGCTATATGAACTCAAAATCAACAACTTGAATACGAAAATGATCTGTCAACTTTTGAATAATTAAATGGTAAGGATTTGTGCTGACATTTTTGGATTGCGAAAATACACCGAATGAAATACAAGCGAATCTGGTGTATCACTGTCTTGTTTCGTAGTTGCATCAGGAATGTTTAAGTAACAAGTCAAGCAAAGTATATGCAGTTTTGTGTGAAACGATTGACCATGATTAGCACAAGCTACAAGTTTGCAATGACACCACAAGGTGTCGTAATTGACATATTTCAATAATGGCGGTGACCGAACACGTTCACCGTGTTTGTAAACAAATGAAAGTGTACTAAAACAACCTGAGGATTTGGTTTAAACTGTGTCATGGGGTTTTCAATCGAATCTGGAACATCAAAGAACTACTGTTTCTGATTGAAGATGGAAGGCAATAAACACTGCGAGGTATTCAATTTGTAATGATGGAATCGTTAGGAGATACACCGTGATATGAAATAAGTCTAGGTACCATTGTCTCAACACACACTGTGTTGAGACCGCTTTAATAGTGATAATCAAAACGGATTTAGAACAATTAAATAGACAATTAAATCCGTGTAGCGTAACCAAATTAGTGCAATCTTCAATTCTGTGAAAGTATTACCACAAGGTATCGAAACCAATCAAACTATTTAGTGGAGTCGTAGACCAACCAAATCTACTACGACTTGAAATGAAAGAATCTTTGCAAAAATATTTGAATATGATGCTCCCAATACACCATATGACGTCTTAAACTGAATATGCGAAAATGGACAAGTTCAAGCAATTGAACTTGGTTCTAGCGTAATCCGACAATAAACGTATGTATCAACAAGGGAATCTCAGCATGGTTACGAAGATGAACTATGAATGTAACTTGAAAGAAAGGAAGTTTCAAGAAAGTGTGCTGTCTTGATAACAAGGGAGTCAACAATTACAATAATGTAGGTCATTCGAATCACACATTAATAATTAGATTTAGCAAAATAATGTTTGAACTTTGATGAAGCACTTATTTGAAACGACACCATATGCGTAACAAAGGGTGCATGCGTAACGTATGAGTTTTTAAGAAAGGATACAATGAGTATTTGTTAACATGAAGAAATGATCAAGTACCGAAGCAATTGGGTGTTTGCTCTCAGCGAAGAAAATTGACGCGATGCAACTACCATTACGGGGAGTAGAGACACAACATCTACTCACTAGAAGCAAGAGTGGATATTTAAACAAAAGAAATTTGAGTACTTTTTGTTGGGTTAACGGAAATAGCATGTATGAAAGGATAATGGAGTTTGCTTGAGTTAACAGGTGTGATTCCTGAGTGACAACCTTTACGAGTTTTGAATTGGGTTCCTAAAGGATTAAGCACATGTTTTCTAGGTTCAAAGTCTCGCATTCCGCGTAAAACTGTTTTGTGCGCTGTGCAGGAATCAAATTTTTCGTGCAGGTTTAAAACAGGTTATTGTCCCACAATTCCCCGGTATACTTTCTTCCTGAATTCACATATAATGACACTCAATTATCGAACCGTCTTAAAATAGTAGTTGGGTTCTCATAGTTAGTTAAATAAATAATTCGTTAACCCTCATCAAAAGTTACCGACTCTTGTTGGTTAGCTCGTTCGGCTCCTGGAAGTTGATGCTCATTTGAAAATCATTGTCCTTCCTCTTGACGAGCGAAACCGGGGTTACTCAAAATGGGAAACTTGGTCTGCTAGCTTCCTTCTCTATCTTCTACTGAAGTTACACTGTCAATCCTTGCCCGTTCCGAAGGTGTAAGTCGCTAAGGTGCATTGACGGCAGGCCCGACGCCTGGAGTTAAACTGATGCGAAATTTGACTCGTCGTTGAGGAGATGATTCTGGCAAGCCTTCGGGGAAAGCTTCAGGATATTCCCTTATCACAGGGACATCTTCGAGTTTTTGGTACTTCAGCTCCCTTATCCATGACAATGAGCCAAGAAGGCAACGCATCCCTTGCGCGAAAACTTCCGTGTCTTCAAGCACTAGTAGTTTGTAGAGGCGTATCCTGCTCCGTGAGTCACGATTGCTTCGTCGCCCATCATCGGGTGTTGATAACAACCATCGTTCGTTTGCTCGACAACTGGTCCACCCCGGTTACCACGTCGAGGCTTCCCATTAATCAGTTCTATCGGGTGCGGGTTAAATAACTTATCCTTTTACTAAACCATGTATATTCTTAAATTGTTTTTCTTAAATTCATGAGATACGAAGCTATGGTCGTTACTGGTATAGAATAACATAGATGCAAAATTTTGGTGGACAGTGAATGTACCAGCAACCACATCTGGATCTTGGCGTGCTTCACGAGCTCCGATGTCGGGTGCTCCTTCACGGTCTTGGTTAATCTCCCTTGGGCAATCTTTCCAAAAGTGCCCCATGTCACCGCAGTTAAAACACCCTTGTCTACGTTCTTGATTTTCGCCATTTCCGCCCTGATAGTTACTATTGTCGTTGTTTACTCCATATTTTCCACTACTAACTTGACCTTGATTTCCACGTTTCTTCCGGCGCCAACACACCTCCTTGCAGTGTCCCACTCTGCCACAGTTATCACACTTTTCATTTTTGCATTGCCCGGTATGATGACGTTGACATTCGTCGCACTTAGGTAGTTTACCCCTGTACTCCTTTCCCTTTTTGGCTTTGTTTCTTCGGGTATCCTCCTGGAAGTCAGTGAGCTTCCTTTTGTTCTTTTCGGGCGACTCTACCTGAGTTTCCTTCTTCACGTCAGGGATTGAAAACTCTCCCAGTCTAATCGCTTCTTTACTGAGCACCGCACTTAACTTGATCGCATCGATGGTTGTTGGCGGGGCTGATACCGTCATTAAGTGCAGGATCTAAGGCACTAGTCCCCAGATGAATGGCTCCATCCTTTTCAACTCTGGTTTCACTAGGTACGGGACAACTCGTGACAAATCGTGAAGTTTTTGCACGTACTCCGCCACATTTGGACCTTCCATCTTTAGCTTCCAGAATTCGAATTCCAACTTCTGGATTGCCATCGGGGAGCAAAACTCCCTACGCATCATTTCCTTCAGCTCATCCCATGTTAAAGCGTTCATAGCGGCTATGCCCATCATTTGAATCTGAGAGTTCCACCATGACCAGGCCCCGTCTTGAAACAATCTTGACACATATAGGACTTGTTGCTCTGGCGTACATCCGCTCATTCGAAAAATGGAATCCATATTTTCAGTCCATTTCACAAAGGCTATGGCACCTCCAGTGCCGTCGAACTTCGGAGGCTCGCAGTTGAGGAAGTGCCAGTAGGTACAGCCATGAGGTGGGTTGTTTTCTGAGGTACCCCTGCTAGGTTCGGAGCGCAGGGCCTCGTGCTGTGCTATTGCTTGTGAAATCAGTTCTTGTAGCTCTGCGTCGGTCATGGACAGCTGAATGATCTTTTGAGACATATTCTATGAAAAGTTTGGGTTGGTCAGGTCTCATTTGGTCAGGGAGTGTAAATAGTTGTTTAGAGATCATATGTATTTACACGAAATAAATCATCATGTCAACACGTCAAGCAACAACATACTCATAGCATAAGCAAGAAAATGGAATTATGTTTAATTGAGAGCATAACAAACGAGTACATACCTTACAATCGTTAGTAGCACGTCTAATGAGAATATTACGATTAGGTTTTTATTAAGCAGGTAAGCGCATAATACCTCCATCATAGCATAAACAAGTAATTCAACAATGTATATAATGAGAATGTTGCGATTGATCTTTCACATAATAATGACCACAAGTATAGTTTTACATGTTTTGCAAACGTATCACATTACATCAAAAGGGACTAAAGGGTCACATCGCCCCTGTCCAAAAACGTCTACCAACTACAATAATCAAAAGTCAAAAGTCAAAGTGTGGTCTCTAAAATGCTGTGCAATCTGGCTCAATAGCTGCATTCTCATCAAAAGTATGTTATCTGCATAAAACCAAAAACCTCCAAGCTGATGGTGGAGGAGGTGGAGGAACGAAAAGCAACCTGCGTAAATGCGCTAAATCCTCCTTAAGTGCATGAATGATACGCAACAGGTAACTAATCTGCTGCTCCATAGTAAGAAAACGAACATCAAAATCTGGGTATGGCAGAAGTGGAGCCGGTGGAGTTGCGAATGGTGACTGACAAGTGCAAGGTGGAGGACGCGGAATCCTTTCTAACTCCATGATTCTGTGACACAACAACTCCTGCTGGAGCTGTAATGATAAAAGCAAATCATCCCTGGTGTAACCCGAGTAATGTGAGGGATAGTATGGGTCAGACTCAGGCATCGTGTGGGGCAGAAACCAAATAAGTGGTTCGCCCGATGGTGTAGTAGCAAAAGGTGCGGTATGTGTAAACTGTGACATGAAAGGATCGGCTGCTGACACAGAAGGTATATGACTGGGCTGCTGACTCGATGGTCCTTCCCTAGGTCAGGGAGGAGGGATATCCTGAAGGAATGTGACTGGTAGATCTGTGCGGTGAATGTCTGACACATGTGGGTGAAACGGAGCGATATCAACAGGTGCATGAACAGGTGCAGGTGGGGGAGTAACAGGTCTTACAAAGGAGGCAGATCATCCTCGATCCACCCATTGTGGGTGAATGCATATCTAGGGTCAACCTGGGCAGCAAAAGGAGCACGATCAACAAGTACAGGGATCGGGTCAGGTAAAGGTGGTGCAACAACTGGTATGTCAACAGGTATAGGGTCATGCTCAGGCAAAGGGTCGTGAGCAGGTATAGGCTCAGGGTCAGCTGGGGCTAACTCAATATCAGCAGGTATCATGTTAGGCTCGACAGGTGCCTCAAATGGCTGGTCATCGGGGACAAACTCAATCTCATGCTCAGGGTCAAAGTCGTGTGGAAAGACAGGATCAAACTCATCGTCAAACTCGAAGTCCTGTGGAGGGACAGGTGCAGCAGACATAGTGGTGTCAAAGTCAGAGTCAGTGGGGTAGCGCTGCAATCCCAGCGCGTGTAAAGTAGAAGATGACACAGACTTAAATGAATCAGGACCAGAATGGTCAGATAAAATCTCCACGACAGGAACCTCGACATGTGGAATAGCAATGACATCGGCGACTGGAATATTAACAAGAGGGATAGCAACATCATTATCAACTAGAATCTCGACAAGTGGAACAACAACGGCGTCATCGACTGGAGCCCCACCATCCTGGGCATCCTCAGGGGAACCCTCAATAAAAAGATCGATGTCGTCGTTAGACAGAGCATCTAGAGGCAGATCCTCAAGAGGAACTGCAGCAAGAGGAAAAGGAGCAGGGATCTGAACAAGAGGTAGATCCTCGCCAGGAAGACCATCAGCTAGTGGTATATCATCTCCAAAATCTGGTAAGGAAAACGGCTGGAAGTTATCATCATCGCTACTCGTAGTGTCTGAAGTGAAAACCTCATCCTCTGGGATTATCTCATCATCCGAAACTATGGCCATGGGGTCTACTGTATCGGATACTCCACTCTCAGAGGAGGACATGGTGTCTAAATCAATCACAAGTATGCACATATATCAACAATCATCAATTAAGCATGTAAACAGTGACAGTGTAAGCATGTGTGCAATCCTAGTCTTCCCAAGACTATCCCACCCAGCCTCTCAGACTAAACTACTTAGTCTCTCAGACTAAACCTCCCAGTTTCTCAGACTGCCCTAACTAGTCTCTCAGACTACCCAGTCTCTCAGATTGAACTACCCAGTTAATCTCTCAGACCAACTCCCCAGTCTCTTAGACTGAATTACCCAGCTAGTCTCTCAGACTAACTCCCCAGTCTCTCAGACTGCACTACCCAGCTAGTCTCTCAGACTAACTCCCCAGTCTTTCAGACTGAATTTATAAACGAATTCTTTGAAATGTATTTTGTGTCTTTTATTTGTAAAAATGTTTGTTTCACGGATCTGGACATTTGTGTATGCAATGAAAACAAGTTTGTGAAAACATTTTCGTGAGAGCCCTAATGATCGTAGTCTAGACTCGAGAAGGAATCCTAGTTCGCTACGAACGAAGCTCTGATACCAAGCTGTCACACCCTGACTTTTGCGGAAGCGTGGTTATTGGTGTGACCTCTTAATACCATAGCATTCAATCATAACAATGCTATATGATAAAACCAAAAGATATTTACCCATTATTTAAGTTTAGAAAATACCATAACAAACTTGTCTTGAATACATCGATACCAAATTGAGTTACAAACCATGACATGTTTAACTGAGTTCATAAAGACTCCACAAAAGACTTTAAATAAAACTGGGTTTAGAGACGTGCATCCCGTCCAGGAATAGAATACACCCCCTAAACTTGACAACCATGGATAACATCTTTTTATTTAAACGCAGCTTGAAAACACATGCATACCCTTTCCAGATCCACTAGTTCCCTGAAATACATGTAATTTGAAAAATCAACAAAATTTGAGCGAGTTCATGTGTGAGTGTATGAATAAACCTTTAAAGTATTTCTTCTAAGTATGTATGTCCCTGGTATGTAGCAATAAGGAAAAAGAGACCACCAATGGGTTGCAAAGCCACTGGTATGTGTGAAATGGTGCAGGAAGACTCAAACCTAGCAAACTTGTCTCCGGGAAGAAGACATAGTCACCACATGGGCCACCCTGGTCCGCATGGGTGTGGGCTCGCTACACCCAAATAGATCTATCACTCATGTCCCTTGGTCCTACGACGAGGATTAATGGCCTTATGTGTTGTACCCACCCTTCACATGATCTAGTAGTAAACCCTCCTTAGGCTAACCATACCATGTATAAAAATGTCTGTAATAATTGTAACATGTATTCCACCCCCGACGTATAAAACTGAAAACAATAAAAGAAAAAGGGGGACATGAACTCACAGTATTGCGTCCTCAGCTCGTAACACAAACTCTGTCAGCAAACACGACTACCTACAGTGTACTAACGTCTATTAGACGGACGGGTCGTGCCTTTGCTTAGTATTAATGTTTTTCAGTTACGTTTCTTATATTATTCCGAGTTATAATTACTTGTCAAAATAGTATTTCAACTTAAATTATATTTGGTTTTGGAATAATTGTTTAAACAATATTTCTGTATTAATACTTCTTAAGTATTTAACTTCGTATTTCCTTCCCAAGGATGGGTTATCTTATACATGTATTTGTATTTTCCAAAAATAATACATTCTCCAGAAAATATATATTTTTCCCAAAAATCATATATCTTCTAAATATACTAGGAAAATATATTTTTATTTCCCAAAAATAATATATTTTCACCTTGTTCAAAAATAATATTTATCAAAAAAATATATGTAACGGTATCGTTTTTGGATAGTAAAATTCACGGTACTTTGTTAAGTCATATTAGTTTACCCTAAAATAATATAACCATTTCACCGAGTTTACAAATAATCACACAAGTGTCTTAATATGTATATATATTCTAAATATATATGTCTACCCCTTTTTATTTATAAAAACCAACCTCAAATATTTATATTTTTGTTACAAAAATTATGGCAAAGATATGGAAGACTTATGATCAAAATATACTTGTAAATACTTGTTAGAAAATATTTTTCTAAGTGTTTATATTTTTAGAAAATTTTGCCATAGTTTCCCCTAAAAATGGAGGTGTCCATGCTATTAAAGAATATCATTTTCTTTTCAAAAATCATCACAACAATCAATAATTAATTCTTAAACAACTTACACTTCTCAAGTGCAAAAACTATACAATTTATATAATAACATGAACTTGATCTTTCACCAAAAACTTGAAGTAACTTGGCATAGTGTTTAGTGGGTTTAGTTACCCTCTAAAGTGTGTTTACTTCTTTAAAAATTCAATTCTTAAAGAAACTAGGTGTTTACAACTTGTAAACATATTCTACAAAAATTATTCTTTTGAACTCTTCTTGTAAATAAAGTGCTCTTACACTTATTTTATCACTAAAAAAAAAATAGTGTACATTTAAGTAAGAATCAAGTTCTATTTAAAATCATATTTTGAACTTGGTTTTCTTGAAAAATCATTCATAAATCTTGAATCTATAAGTTTACTAGCTTACTTTGTTTGTTATTTTTCAAGAAATAATTTTATTTTCAAGTTCATGTTCATAAGTGAGGATGATCTTCTTGGGTTAACACATAACCATCCTCTAACTTGCTAAATCATGTGTTTAATCACAATCTAGCAAGCTCCTTATGATGATCAACATCATAATTTCAAGTAAATAACAATCAAGTGCCATGCATGCTTTAATCAACATTAATCCAACAAGATTTCATTATATGTAAGCTTATGTTTATGATTCCTGTTTAAGTCCTTTAGTGTTCTTGTGATTTATAACAATATACTACAATTTTTAACCAACAAAATGAGAAGTAAAAACTAGTAACAAGAAGCTTACAACTAGCTCAAAGGCTAGGGAAGATCACAAGAGAAAATGATGATGAAAATGGTGGATGAAAGCAATGGATGAAGGTTCTTCAAGTTCTTCAAGCTTCAAGCTCCATGTAACACCTTCTAGTACTTGGAATGATCTTGAAATGGGATGAATGAGGTTGGATGATGGTGAAAAGGTGGTGGTGGTGGCGGCACTAGGTAGAGCCGAGAGGGAGAGAGAGAGTATGAGGGAGATGGAGTGGTGAAGTTTGTGAAGTGAGAAGTGAAATGATCTCTTGTAATCTATGGCCATACTTATAGAGATCTTTCCAATATCTTGTTCAAACAATCAAGCAATATCTAATTAAAATATGAAATAAAATCTTGGTGGTGGGGTCCTCCTCTTGGACCGTAAATTATAAGGGGGGGGGGGTAATTGTAAGTTTTGATGGTAAGTAGGTAAATGGTTGGAGGTTAAGTGTAATATCTAGTGTTTTATGTGTATGGCACATTATATAGTGTGTTGGGGTATTCGGGGACCATAACTAGCCAAGAAATAATAAAACAATGATTCTAGCAAAATTTTGGTGTTCCCGGTAATGTCCAGTTGTTCGGTTAGATACCGGTTCGTTAAAGTGTCAAGATATTCCGTTTAATGATCTTTATGTTACTTTTTGTGACACTTTTAATTCCCAACACTTAGGAAAGCATTCAGGACCATTTAGTCAATTTTCTACATAATACTAGTATGTTAAAAAGCTGAATTTTGCTGAAAAATGCAGAATTCTGCACTATAAGTGGGTTTTAGGCACTTCCCGGCACTTTATCTATCACCTAGTGATGCAGTTATATGGTCCTTACTTCCCTACACACCATACTAGTGTAGTACCTTGTCCCTGGCCCATACTTGGGCTTCAAAACACTGTCTGTCTAGGTACTGAACCCCGTCAGCATATTTCTGCTCTATCCGTTAACTGTGCTAAATGTGCTTTGTGCTTCATGTATGTCAATAAGGTTTGTATGTTATAATGATGTGACATTATGTAATATATGACGCACATGTAAGTATGATGCAGTAATCAGAAAGAAGTTAAGTAATTCAGCATAGTCATTAAGCACTTAATCAATATTAATTAATTGTACGGATGCTTGCAAATTTGACGGTTGTCACATTCTACCCCTGTTAAGAAAATTTCGTCCTCGAAATTTGTACTACCTTAACTTCTTAGGGTTTCATTACGCGTGTATGTATATGAATAGTACTTGGGTAGATAACCATAAAACCAATCAAATCTTATTCACATCAGGTGAATCCTAGGATATATTTCGACAACAAGAACCCAATGGTTAAAAGGTATGTGTCCTAGCATTTGATGTTAAAGGACACGAGACTTATATATGACACACATGTAAGTATGATGCAGTAATCAGAAAGCAGTTAATTAATTCAGCACAGTCATTAAGCACTTAATCAATATTAATTAATTGTACGGATGCATGCAAATTTGACGGTTGTCACATCCAACACATCTTTGACCAAAAAGAACTGAACATGCGACAGAGACGCTGGGTGGAATTGCTCACCGACTACGACTGCGAAATTCGCTATCATCCTGGTAAGGCGAATGTAGTGGCCGATGCTCTTAGTCGTAAAACTCATGTGAATGCTATTCGTATCTCTAGTAATCTTCATGCGTGTATTCATGACGCTCAGTATTCGTCAGCAAATGAAGGAAGTCTAGAAGTGGAAATCCAAGTCGCTAAGATTGAACAGCTTGAAACTAAACCTAATGGACTCCAATATTACCTCAATCGCATCTGGGTACCGGATCGCAACAAACTACGTGAACTCATTATGAATGAGGCTCACAAATCCCGTTACTCTATTCATCCAGGCGCCGATAAGATGTACCATGATTTGCGTATGACTTATTGGTGGCCTGGTATGAAGAAGGACATCACCACATATGTTTCGAAATGCCTTACTTGTACGAAGGTTAAGGCTGAACATCAACGTCCTTCTGGACTCTTAGAGCAACACGAAATCCCTGTTTGGAAGTGGGATAGCATTGCTACGGATTTTATTACCAAGCTACCTCGAACACCTTCTGGTCACGATAGTATCTGGGTGATCGTTGATCGTTTGACTAAATCAGCCCACTTTCTTCCTATTCGCGAAGATTATAAAGTGGAGAAACTTGCTCGAACCTATACTGATGAGATCATATGCCGTCATGCCATACCTCTTGACATAATCTCGGATCGTGATGGTCGTTTTACTTCACGTCTTTGGTAAACCTTTCAATCTTCTATGGGTTCTCATTTGAATCTTAGCATGACTTTTCATCCTCAAACGGATGGACACACCGAGCGTACTATCCAAACCCTAGAGGATATGCTCCGTTCTTGTGTCATCGACTTTGGTGGTAACTTGGATGTACATTTACCATTGATTGACTTCTCGTACAACAACAACTATTATTCCAGTATTCAGATTGTAACACCCCGTGTTTTCGGAAGTCAAAGTCAAAGTCAAGGTCAAAGTCAACGACCGATCGCGCGACTTGACTGATAGTGAATTTCTTTTATGTGTTTACTTTAGTTGTATTATGTGGAGTAAGTGTCAATAATCACAACAATCGACGGGTGTTAATTGCTATTTAATCGATTTACGACTGTGAACTATAGGAAGTAACAATGTGATAAAGTTAACTAAAACGATACTCGAACTATACTAATCGAATCGACATCGAATGGTAATCGCACTCGCAACTCGAAATACGTTTTTTTTTGTTATTGTATACGTGTGTGTGTGCCTTATGTGTTACTTGTGCATGATTAAATTATGTTATGGCAATCAATCGAATCGCAATCGAATTTCAAACACAATCGAACTCAATCGCAATTGAAATGGTATAATAATTGGTGGAGAAGAGATAGTGCGAGATATGAATAGTTGGGATTAAAAGTAATTTGACTAGGAAACCCTATCGCATCGAAACGCTCTCAATCGCAATCGAAACAGCAAAAATTGTCGCACCGAACACTCGAACCAAGTGCCATCCGGCTGGATTGCTATCCGACTGGGTTGCCATCCGAACGAGGTGACATCCGACCGGACAATCATCCAGGCGAGATGCCATCCGACCGGCCAGCCCCTTTCCACTTTGGGTATCCTATAAATACCCCATGTCACTTTCATTCTTTCCACTTTTGGCAAGTGACGTCTGACCAGCTCGTTTTCCTCGCTTTTTTCTGATTTCTCACAATCCCGGTAAGATCTCGTCCTAAATCTTGTACTTCCTTAATCTACACGCACTCCTACACCTTTCTATCTTTTAAATCTTAACTTTTTACCGTGAAATCATCAAGATTCAAGGTGTTCTAGGATGACGTCATCATGTGTTCTTAAAGAACTTCATGTTTTGGCCTCAATCCACCAAGAACAACTTAGATCTAATCGATTTCCACATAAACGAACAAAGATTTTTCATAGATCTAAACATATTCACGGTGAAAAGGATTGAGAGAAGGTTTTCCAACTTTCTTTAAACTCTTTTACACTCAATGCATTCAAAACCGGTAGAATCGGAGCTTGTGCCGACTCACTACTCAATCTTGTGGTTGTAGTGGTTCAAGATCCGTACTCCATCCACGAGATTATCAATTTTAGGTTAACCAAGAACTATCGTCTTAAACCGGTGGACTGACCGAATTTGGGTGGTTCCTGTTCAGTCGGGACACTAGAGCTTAGGATGGGACTCTGTTGGTTAGCACGATGTCAACACATCTCGATAACACAACAAACAATCAAAACAGCCAAGTGTAAGACGAACAGAACAACCAGGATGGAGTGTCATCCGATCGGATTACCGTCCGAACGGACAGCCATCCGATCGACCGGCTGTCCGAACGACTTGCACCTTGGGTCCCACACTTAACTACTTTCCAACGATTGAAGTCTGGTTGTTGAACGAGTTGTTGTCCGACTGGACTACCATCCGAATGGACAGCCACCCGAATCATGAGACATTTGGACTTTAAACAATTTTCAACATGTTCAACAACAGAGTTGCCACCCGCTCGGATGGACATCCGACCGAGTGACCGCCCTGCTGTGAACTTGTTCTCACTAAGGAACCTCGCCATTCGAGTCGCTGTCCAATCGGATGACCATCCAACCGACCGACCTGAATGGTAGAGATACTTCAATGTTTTCAAAATGCTAAAACGAAAACTTCAAAAGACAAGCCATCATACACAAACACATCCTTCTCATAGGAAGAAACAATCCACTCGAATAGTCATCCGACCGGACTACCGTCCGACCAGACTACCATCCGAACGGATTGTTATCCGCACGAACTGGCCGTCCGACCAGACTACCATCCGACTGGACTGCTGTCCGAGCCACTTACACCTTGCATCATTTTACGCGTCACTTATCGTTATGCTATCGTTCTGATCAGGCTAACCCTACTCTCTAGCGCTCCCTTCAATCCATCCATCGCTGTGAGTATACTCGATCCCCTTTTGCTTTATGCACTTTTGGGCGTTACATACGTTACTTATACAAAATCATATCGAACACACTACACAATACTTTAAACGCTAACCGTTACCGCATGTTATACGTGACTTAATGAATGCTTGTTTGTTATGTTTACACATGGAATGTTGTCTACCTGCCTTAGCAACGATAGTACTATAGTTTGGACTCAGCACCCGTTCACTCGGGGGTTGTTAAGGACAATTATTTGCATGGATTACAGTGGTGATCATGTATTACGAACTGCCTTGGGCAGTCAACCCGCAGTCATTGGTATCGATAGATCTATGTCAATAACTAACATGCCTCATTTCAATCTGTATACGTGCTGGTTATGCGTAAACGCTTTCGAACTCTATATGCTATTATCAAACTTGTATGCTCACCTTTACACTATGTGTATTGACTTTATTTTAACGTATATGACAGGTGCTTAGGATGCTTATTTGCTAGGAAATCGAGGCTAGAATAAGGTCTTAGAGGCCAACAAATAGTTGTCTGTACAAATGAAATCAAGGGTCTCTAGAAGCAGATAAACAATTGGGCTATTTGAAATCTGAGTTGTCGGAACAGAACTATTTGCCTAGTTTTTGTCTGTAATAATTTGTTTACCTTTTGAGACATGGTATGGGACATGTTACTTTAAATTAATTGGTAATGATATTTGTTATGGAAACTTCTGGACAATCTGTTTCGCTCAGTGCCATGCCCCGATGTTTCCGCCATCGGTTGGGGTGTGACAGATTGGTATCAGAGCCATAACTATAGGGAATTAGGCAAGACTCGACCTAGTCCGGGTCGATGTCTTAGAGACCTAGTCTATAGTTAGGAACCAGCAGACCGACTCGTGCATGGCCAGTAGGGATTATGCATGAGCTTACTACTATTTCTCGCTATTCTCACCTACGCTACACGATCACTGCACTCGAATTTTCAATTATGAATATGCGATTAAGTTGAGAACAGGTGTGAAAACCGCAAACTCTCGACTAAATTGCTTGATCAACCCACACTTTCATCTATAAACACGAGAATTTGCGTTGAACCAGGAGTGAAATCCATACTTTGACACATAATTCTCTTTTATTTTATCAAAACAGGAACGAAGTTGTTAAGCCAGGGGTGAAACCCTAACCTTGACGGCTTGTTCCGACTTTTACTTGGTTTTAAAAAAAACCCTCACCAAAGTCTCGACGGACTCCAACGACCTGAAGTCACGACATGACTAACGGGATGCGTGCCAAACGCCTAAGAATCGAGGCAAAAGCACAGCCCTGAAGGTCAAAATGTGTACAACAAGTCCTTGAGAATAGTCGAATCACTTTGGTTAGTCTATGTCTAATAGCCACAGACGATCTATTTCTTGATTTTTATGTGTTTCGATTCTGAGCCCGCAACTGCTGACTCTGATGATTCGTCGATTTTATTTGGTTATATGTGTGTTTATCTGTTTACATGTTTAATTTTGGAGATTTATTCGATTTTTGCTTTCACTTCGATCGACACGCACGACTCGCACTGCATTTCTATCTCAAAACGCTCACAAATCACCAAAATATGGACGACCTTATGCTATGTTATACGCTTATGCTATACTACTCGACAAGTTATTCGCGATCGCAATTCTTGAACGCGCATAGACCTTAGATGAAAAAAGTAGTCAGAATACTCCCCGTGTCCCTATATGCATCTTGTGATTTCATGATTAGGTGCTTCTGTGCTCCTGTGTGCTTCTGAGTGAATTATGTGCTTATATGTTTATGTGTTTCTGTGCCTTACGTGCTTCTGTGTTTATGCGAATCTGTGAATATGTGCCTACATGTTTAGGAGATACATGTTACATTGTGTTCCTGAGCTTTAGTAAGTATTAGACATGTGAGGTGAGATTCGATTATGATGTGTTGATACGTGGTCGAAAACCGGTGTTCGTTTATGCCTAAGTTCATGTTTTTACTTAACTTTTTATCCCGAATAGCCTACTTGTAAAAGGATTTGTGTTTTGCAGGTCTTGTGAAGTTTAAGGAGCTAATTGGGAGCTAAACGAGCCATCGGGATGCGAAACGGGTCATCCGGGAGCAAGGGACGCGAAAAACAGAAAGTGAAGCTTTGGGGCACCGTCGCCGACGCCCATAAGGGCCGTCGCCGATGGTCAGTGCATTTGTTCGTCGCCAGAACCACCATAGACAGCAAAGAAAGCCGTCGGAAGAAAGTGAACATGTGCACACCGTCGCCGACGGGGCTTCAGGCCGTCGGCGACGGTCCCTCTATGATGAAGGCGCACCAGTTTGTTGTTTTTAGTGGTTTTGACGAATTAAAACGGTTCGGGACCAACTATTTGGGGGTTACACACTTGTTTTTCAAGTTTGAATATCATCTTGGAGCCTAGACTCATCATCTATCACCTACCATTCCATTCAACATCATCTCTACAACCCGAATCAAGGATTGCATCAACATCATATTCTTGATTCCAAACCCTAGCTCCATCCATCGATTCATCCGTTCATCATCATTACCTACCCAAACCCTAAACCTCATAATTCATCATCCTCAAGACTTCAAGATGTTCAACTTCGAGCTCTCAACATCCGGTGATCAAGCCCTTTCGATCATGCGCGGCTAATTTCTTGGAGGTTTCACCCCGGTGTAGACTTTTGTAAGATTTAGGGTTTATTATGTTTTGATAATTGTTTTGTGACAACTTGAAGTGCATTTGAATCTTAGACAATTGTCCTACGTTGGTATTGAATTTGCAAACTGTCGATTGAATGATTAAATTTCACTTTGTGAAATGAATACACGTATTTATGCCTTGTCTTTTGGTAGGATTTGCTAGTCCGAAGTAACGAAGTGTATCATGGTCCGTTGTTTATGACGTTGATAGCGATTGACACCTAAGCTTTGTGATTGCGACCCGTTAATGAACTATTTCAAGTAAAGCTAATTAAAATACATAGTAACCCTAAGTCTTGCATTAGTTGAAACCGGGTGTGAACCTTGTCTTCTTATCATTGTTCAATCAATCAATTTTAATTCTTGCAATTTGTTAATCACTAGTAGTTAATCCATTCAATCATTTTAGTAATTCTAATTCACATCTTTAAATTAAACAAAAATACAAAAATATATATCATAGCAATCTTCATAAATGTGACATCTTTTCATAATTCAATCGAATCCATTCGCAAACCACATACTCTTCATGGTTCGACCCCTTACTACCACTAGCTATTTGTTAAGGGTAATTTGGGTAAATAAATATTATCTTTGACCGGAGCGCGACTCTCCGATCAAATTTTGGCGCCGTTGCCGGGGAGTGCGTGCGCTTTGTGTTTGGATATTGTTTGAATTTGTGTGATTAACTGTTTAAGTTGCATAATTTCTTCTCTTGTACTTTGTCTTTTTCTTTGTTACACGGGGTGTGTTACTTGTGCAGGTTACAGGTAGTGCATGCATACGCGGAACTCCAGGAGGACTTCAACTTTAGTCTACGAACCGGAAATTGAAAGAGTTGCAAGAAGAAATTTAGCAAGCCGGTTAGAGGCAACACTTGCTTCTAATCAAACCACCAAACACCACCACTCACACCGATTCAATGGCGAACCAAAACTCCAATAACCCAAACCTTAACTAAAATCAATTCCAATCCCGAGGAACCTTCTACCCCGCCCAAAATGTTCAACCTATGCCTCAAGAGCGACCGGGTGGTAATAACAACAATGGACCACCCACACCAACTTTCCAAAACCAAAACCCGAACAATACCCAAAGAACACCCCAACAACAAAACCTTCATCGACACAATTCATTACCCCTCAACCTTGATGACCGGAATGTTAATTCCGACCGTCGAGGTAATCGAGATCGTGGCAATCCCGCGAACGAAGACCCATTCTTCAACATAGACGATTTGAGGAATTCCATCCCCGATGACGAACCATATAGTGTTCTCGGTTATCAATCGCCGGAACATGTGAGCGTGCATACGGAAAATTCGGATGATGGAGGATATTATGATGATCGAGCTAACGATGATGAAGATTGGGGATATGTGAATCGGGGTAATATTTACAATGCATGAAGATTTGAAGATGAGGAGTTTGGCTATCAAGACGCCAACTATGTAGGGGATGATGATTACGGGTATGGGGATAGGAGGAATGATGGTTACGGAAATAACCGCCAACCACAAAATAACAATCAACGGAACCGAAATGATGGGTTTTACAACAACAACAATAACAACAATGGTAACCTTAATCGGATTCCTCGTTTCGTGGGAGGGGGTAATCAAAGGGGTAACCAAGGTAGAAATCAAGGTGGTGATCGAAGAGGTGATAGAAGAGACAACCGAAGGCCGGTTGATCAAGAGGTTAATGGTCCACAACGTCGTCAACAACCTCCATGGGGAGTGAATGACCGTTTTCGACCGGTAGTTACCGACAATGATTCTCCTATAGTGTGGGAAAGGAGAATGTTCGATTGCAAACCCCATTACATCAATATACTTCCCCACTTCAATGGGAGGTCTAATGATGAGCCGTATACGCACTTGGCGGAGTTTTCTTCCATTTGCAACACCATCGGGGGACACAATTTTGCACTAGAGGAGGTCAAACTTCGCTTGTTCCAATTTTCGTTGAAAGACAAGGCAAAACAATGGGTTCTCACACTTCCGGCGAATAGCATCCGGACATGGGGAGAGATGCAACAAGTCTTTTTAGACGAATACTATTCGATGGCGAAGACTGACAACGCTAGGGATGAAATAAGGTCATTTCGGCAATTATCGAGTGAACCGTTACATGAAGCATTCACTCGATTCAAAGAATTGATGCGGAGATGCCCACACCACCAAATAGAAAAGTGGGAATTGGTGAAGTGCTTTGTACGTGGTTTGGATGACGCGACATGGAACCGCCTTGAATCGACGAGAAACGGGACTCTCTTGAGCAATCACGAAGATGATGATTGGGAGTTTTTGGAGCGGATGAGCAAACGGTCAAAAGAGAAGGAATCGGCCGATAGAGCTAAGAAACACCCCATTTCCCGGTCACTTCCCGATCTTGATTCTAAGGATCGAATTTCTACCTTAGAGCGGGAAATGGCTCGTATGAAGAAGAAGGAAGTGAACGCGGTACAATTCACGGTTTGTGAAGAATGTGGAGATATTGGGATACAACCGAGCAATGTCCAACGGGGTCGAGTGATTACACCGAGGAGGTAAACCAAGTGTATGGGGATCGAAAGCAATATGACATGAACTCCAACACTTACCATCCAGGTTTGAGAAATCACCCTAATTTCCGGTATGGTAATTCTTCGAATCAAATGAATCCGAATTTCCAATCGGGTAATCAAGGTGGTCAAGGAGGGTCTTCGTATAACAATCGTCAAGGTGGTAACCAAGGGGGTTACCAAAGGAATTACAACCAAGGTGGTAATCAAGGGTATCAAAACCGTGAAGGCAACTATCAACGAGGTTACAACCAAGGTGGAAATGGGGGTGGTGCATAAAACTCCCAAGGTGATGATTCGATTAATTCGAAACTAGATGCCATCATGAATACTATGAGCACTCTTACCAACTCACATCAAGCTCTCATGAATTCAAATCAAGAAATTAAAACTGAAATGCGGAAAGAGTTCGAAGTGAGGGATAAATCCCAAAAGGCGTTAGAGAAGCAAGTGGGGAAACTTGCTCAAGAGATGGCTCAAATTCGTGGAAGTGGAGGAGGACTTCCAAGTGATACTACGGTGAACCCTAAGCATCAAGGGTCGAACTCGAGGAACACACGTGAGGTACCAATTAATCAAATTTCTTTACGTAGTGGTCGAGTCATAGATAGTGGTGTCGAGCCACCATCACCCAAGTTTGTTGAAGGGGTGGTGGAAGATGCGAGTGATGATGAAGGTAATAACGGTCAAACGGGTCAAAATAAAAATGATTCAAAAGTTAATAAAAATACACCCGTTGTGACCGTTCCCGTCCCAAAGGCTAAGGAAAAGGGTGTGGAGGTTAATACCGCCCCTTATCCCGAAGCTTTGTTGGGTCCATCTAAGAAAGTGGTAAATAAACGAGGCCCACAACAAGAAGAGATGTGGGAAATTTTTAAGCAAGTACCTTCATATGCTAAATACTTGAAGGATTTATGCACCCAAAAACGGACTCACAAGTTTCCTAAGAAACTTGATTTGACTGAAAATGTGAGTTCGATTCTTTCGGGTGCACTTCCACCAAAACTTCAAGATCCGGGGGCGCCCATTATTTCAATACAAGTCGGGGAACTTAAAATGACACGGGCACTTTTGGATCTTGGGGCAAGTGTGAGTATCTTGCCGGGTAGTTTATACGACCAATATGATTTTGGTCCCTTCAAGTGTCGAACACCACCATGGTGTTAGCCGACTTAACCCCTAAACTACCCCGTGGGATAGTCACGGATGTAATAGTCAAGGTCGAGGACTTTTACTATTCGGCGGACTTTTTTGTATTAGATTATGTCTCTTTGGACCGAACCAAGCAACCAACAGTGATCCTCGGTCGACCATTTTTGGCAACATCGAATGCCCAAATTAATTGAAAATCGGGCACGGTCGACATGACTTTTGCTAACCGTCGGTTGCGGTTAAATGTCTTTTCGGGATTGAAGGATCCTCTAGTCAGTGATGAATGCTATATGGCGGACATTGTTGACGAGTGTATACCTCTATGTGACATTAGTGTCGAAGAGGAAAACACAATAGAGGAATGTTTCATGTTTGACAGGTTACAAGGAGAGATGAATCGAAGCATGGATGAAGAGGTGAGAGAGTTGGAGGTTATGGTGGCAAAAGAAGGAAGGCCCACTTGGACACATCAAGTGGAAAGTCTTCCGAAAACCATTGATACAAAGTTGAAGCCGTCGTTGGAAGAGCCTCCGGTGCTAGAGTTGAAAGTGCTACCCAAGCATCTTAAGTATGCTTATGTGGGTGAAGATAGCACGCTCCCGGTTATCATTGCATCTAATTTGACCGGGGAGCAAGAAGAGAAGTTGATGAGAATTTTGGTCACTCATAGAGCCGCTATCGGGTGGACCATTGGGGATTTGAAGGGGATTAGTCCCTCGGTGGTGATGCACAAGATCATCACGGAAGATGGTATGAGTCCTTCTCGCGACACACAAAGGAGACTAAATCCTAACATGCGAGAAGTGGTGAAGAAGGAAGTACTGAAGTGGCTAGATGCGGGTATTATATACCCTATCTCGGATAGCCAATGGGTGAGCCCGACACAAACGGTCCCTAAGAAAGCAGGCATTCAAGTCGTCACAAATGACGCAGGTGAAGAGGTCGCCACACGGCCGGTAACCGGGTGGCGTATTTGTATTGACTATAGGAAGTTAAATGCTACAACTTCCAAAGATCATTTCCCTTTGCCATTTATTGACCAAATTGTTGAGAAATTAGCCGGACAAAAATTTTATTGTTTTCTGGATGGTTATTCCGGATACAATCAAATTGCTATACATCCGGAAGACCAAGCAAAGACCACTTTTACTTGCCCATACAGTACCTTCGCATTTAGGCGAATGCCCTTTGGACTTTGTAATGCCCCCGCCACCTTCCAAAGGTGTATGACGAGTATCTTTTCAGATATGGTGGGGGAGTCTTTGGAAATCTTCATGGATGATTTCTCAATATTTGGGTCATCATTTGATACATGCCTTGACCAACTCGAAAAAGTTTTGAAAAGATGTGTTGAGAAAAATCTGGTTTTGAGTTGGGAAAAGAGCCATTTTATGGGTCAAGAAGGGATTGTGTTGGGGCATGTTGTCTCGAGTCATGGGATTGAGGTGGATAGAGCAAAAGTGCAAGTCATATCCACTTTGCCTTATCCCACAAGTGTTAAGGGTATTCGGTCGTTCTTAGGACACGCGGGGTTTTATAGGAGGTTTATAAAAAGCTTTAGTGATATAACAAAACCCCTATGTAATCTATTGTTAAAAGATAAAACATTTGATTTTGACAAAGATTGCCAAAACGCCTTTAACATTTTGAAGAAAAAGTTAGTTGAGGCCCCAATCTTGCAATCACCGAATTGGTCTTTACCATTTGAAATTATGTGTGATGCAAGCGATTATGCGGTGGGGGCCGTATTGGGTCAAAGGGTAGACAAGAAACCGGTTGCCATTTACTATGCAAGTAAGACTCTCTCGGATGCACAATTAAATTATACAACTACCGAGAAAGAGCTACTTGCGGTGGTATATGCGTTGGACAAATTTCATGCTTATATATGGGGTACTAAGGTCATTGTTTATTCTGACCATTCTGCAGTTAGGTATCTCATGGACAAGAAAGATGCAAAGCCGAGATTAATCCGATGGGTTCTCTTGCTACAAGAGTTTGACTTGGATTAGAGACAAGAAAGGGAGTGAGAATGTGGTTGCGGACCACTTGTCTCGATTGGTTGTGGAGGAGGATTCTTCCTGGGAAGAGATCAATGAGAACTTTCCCGATGAGCAAATTTTAAAAGTTGAAATATTACCATGGTATGCTAATATTGTCAATTATTTGGTTACAGGTGACTTGCCAGCTCATTGGGATAGAAGGAAGAGGTTGCACTTCCTATCTCAAATCAAGTACTACACGTTGGAAGAACCGGACTTATTCAAGTTTTGTCCGAATCAAGTCGTTCGAAGATGCATACCCGACGAGGAGATTCCTAGCGTCTTGATGCACTTGCATTCATTTGCTTGTGGGGGCCATTTCGGTGGTCACAAACTGGGCACAAAGTGCTCAATAGCGGTCTTTATTGGCCGACTATTTTTAAGGATGCTTTTAATTTCGGTAAGAACTGTGTAGAGTGTCAAAAGTTGGGGGGTATTTCTAAAAGGGATTAAATGCCCATGCAACCGATCCTCATTGTAGATATTTTTGATGTGTGGGGGATCGATTTCATGGGCCCATTCCCTAATTCGCATGGCAATTTATACATCTTGGTGGCGGTCGATTATGTATCCAAGTGGGTCGAAGCGATTGCCACCAAAACGAATGACCATACCGTTGTTTGCAATTTTGTACAAACAAATATAATTTCTAGATTTGGGATTCCCCGAGTGATCATTAGTGATGGGGGATCTCATTTTAAGAATTTTAACTTTGGCAAACTCTTGAAATGGTATGGTGTTGACCATCGAATCGCTACTCCTTACCACCCACAAACAAGCGGTCAAGTGGAGGTTTCCAATAGGCAAATCAAAGAAATTTTGCAAAAGACCGTTCGACCCGACCGAAAGGATTGGTCAACGAAGTTGAATGATGCTTTGTGGGCTTATAGAACAGCTCATAAAACACCTATTGGAACTACACCCTATCGCTTAGTTTATGGACGCAATTGTCATTTACCGGTTGAGCTTGTGCATCGTGCTTGGTGGGCTATTAAAGAAGTTAACATGAAATATGACGATGCAGGGAAAGAGCGGAAGTTAAAGCTTTGCGAGTTGGAGGAGCTTAGGGAAGAAGCGTATGAGTGCGCCTCGAAGTACAAGGATGATATGAAGAGGGCACATGACGCGAAGTTGAAGCCAAAGGAATTTGAAGTGGGTCAAAAGGTTTGGCTATATAATTCTAGGCTTAAGTACTTTCCCGGAAAGCTCAAGAGTAAATGGATGGGCCCGTATGTGATTACACGGGTCGGAAAGCTTGGAGATGTTACAATCAAGGACCCGAAGGATGGGTCGAAGCAAACGGTTAATGGGCATCGCCTTAAACCGTTTCTTGATGGTAACAATGAGAAAAAGGATGAGAATGTGGAGTTGGTGAACTTTGTGGTAAGTGTACCAACTTATGAGGTCAACTGAAAGGACCGGTAATGAGTTTTGTAAAGTTATGTATAATCTAGTTAATTCCTTGAGTATTCTTGTGTTTAATTGTTCTCGTTCGTACTAACTTTCTTGATTGTGTGAAGTTCGGGTATCACAAACGGGTTTCGAAGACAAAAGGTATGTTTTTAAACTTATTTGTGTGTATTAGGGACAATACACGACTTTTCGGGGGGTGGTAGGGCCGTTAACGGTTTTAGCATTTAAAAAAAATAAAAAAAAATAACTTTTAACTTATAAAAATTTACAAAAAGATTTTTAATAATTTTTAGGATTTTTAATGTACATAGCCCCTTTAGAAAAAAGTTCATAATTTTCCTTCTATTTTCATTAAAAAAAATTTAAATTAAAAATTAAAAAGTTGAATATAGGGATACCGTCGCCGACGGTGGAACCCTTCGTCGCCTACGGTGCCTAAAGATGTCCGTCGCCCATGATTCCCCGTAGGCAGTGAGTTAGGTCGTCGGCCATATCCAGGTTTCCCGAGACCAACGCCTACGGACCACATGTCCATCGCCGACGGCGCATGGATTCTCAGCCGACGCGGATTTGTGTTGTTGTTGCAAACTCGAACCCAAACACTATTATAAGCATTCAAACTTGACCCAAAGCCATTATTCACCACATATCTGACTCGAAATCTTGTTCATATCACCCATACTCTCCTAAAACATCATTAAATCAGTAACACCATCAAACCTTCCCTCTCCTTCACTTCATCTTCCCCAAAAATCCATTCTAGAACCCTAATTCTTCTCTTCTTCATAACTCCTTCAATTCTCCACCAAATCCAGTGATTCTTGAGCCTAAATTGTGTAGTTTTTCGAGAGGAACAAAACCCCCATAACGGTTTCCATCAATTCTTGCTCGTTTGCAAGATTTCTGGGCGTGAGTTTTTAGGGTTTTGAAGAGTGTTCATCCAAGTCTCTTGGTTTGCACTTTTTTTTAGTTCTTCTTGTTTATCTACACTCAAGGTATGAAATTTCAGTAAATTTATGCATGATTTTCATATGTATTATTGATTTCTTCCGAAATTTTAAGCTCATTGTTTAAGAGTAGGTTGATTATCATAATGTATGATGTTTTAGCATAAACTTAAGAATGTTTACTTGATTTGGGAGGGATGAGCATGCTTTGGTCTTGGTGATGTGATTACACTAGATTTGTGCATGATTGAACATAGTTGTGATGTTGAATATTGTTGAAACCATGAATTTTTTAGAAAATTTTGTGAAGAAACACGCTAAATCAATATGTAGATGTTAAAATGAGCGACTTTGGAAGTTTAAAAAGGCGATTTTACATCTAAATCTTGATTGAAATTCAACATTGCATATTATGTTCAAAATTTAAGATTGTTTGAAGATTTGGGGTGTACTAATTGTTGTCTTGTCTTTTGATTGTAGCTATGTTTGGAAGAAGCAAGAAATCAAAGACCTCCGGGCAAGGTTCATCTTCGGGAGCCGGTTCAGGCTCGGGGCAATATCAAAGACGTTGGGAACATTTAAGTAATGTTCAAGAAGGTGATGGGCAACTTATTCGACAGGATTGGGATTGGGAAGAGGCCAAGAATAGTCAGTCGACCTCGGTTTGGAAAGAAGACAAACTGAAGGCTCTTTCCCGATACCGAAACAAGAAATTAGAGGCAAAGATGTGGAAAATGAAGATGGTCACGGGTGTTTCAAAGCCCGTACCCAAGAGGGCAGTGTGTGAGCGTACGGTGGATGTCGAAGAATTTCGAAAAATCGGCATAGTTCAAAAATTTGAAAAGCTTGGGTGGGAACGGGTTCTTGATTGGTGCGAGGATATAACCACCCGGGTGTATTTGGGCGCGGTTTGTGAATGGCTATCTACGTTACGGTTTGAGCATTCTGATGGGCCGGCTCCTACGTTGCGGTTAGTCGGTAATATTGGCAAAAACCAAATGATCATGTCATTCGAGCACATGAATGCTAGAGCGAGATTTGATTCGCTTGGGATGGAAGCATATGATTACTATGGTTATGATCAGTTTTTGGATAATAAAAGAAACGAAGCTGATCCGCCGCAAATGCTAGCATCCGTATTGACAGGTTCTGGGGGTGCAGGGGAGTCGAGAAGCGATTTGTCTTTGATGGGAAAATATTACAAGGCATTTCGTTAGAAAATGTTATGGTGCGGTATGGGGACCGTGGTAAAGTGAAGGCACCTGATTGCCGGGTTCTACATTCGCTGTTGTATGGGACGCCCAAGCTATCATGGCGTCAAATTGTGATGATCAATACATGGGATACAAGGGAATCATTCAAGCGGAAGATGATCCCTTATGCAAGGTTGATTAGCGCAATGATTCTGCAGCAGAATGCATTGCCTCAGGAATCACTGTGGGTGTCCAAACCCATCGATCAGTTCAACTTCGCTTCCATTAGGCGACATTGGAAGATAACGGTGAAAGCTTTTGGTCATCTTCACACGGTTGAAGATGAACAAGGAGATAGTTACCAATTCAATGAACAGAGAGAGGGTGATGAAGAGGGTGATGAAGAAGAAGGCGATGAGGAGATGCCTGATGTTGAGGAGGAGACGGATCCTTCTGGTCCGCGGGGACCGAGGCGGAGGTATAGGAAGCAGCATAGGGAAATCTCTGCCAATGTGGCAGACTTTGTAAACCAAAGGCAGATACCGTCATACCGGTTGTGGACCCGTGGGCAACAAGCAGTCTACGATAATGTATCGGCATGCATTGGTGAAGGGAGAGAATATCACGCGAGCAGGAAAGAATGGGAAGACGCGTAAGGGGCGTACTCGCAAGAGCAATGGGGTTTTCAAGCATTCTTTCGCGAGAGGGTGGAGAAACAGATGGAAGAACAACAACTGCAACAAGCGTTACAACAGTCTCAAATGGAACGCTTGTTACAGTTGCAAGAGGAAGAAAGGGCCCACAGACGGGCGTGGGATGAAAATGAGGCTAGGCATCAAAATGCACAAATGGAATTGGAACAACGCCGATGGAGAGCTTTGGCTGTCTCTAACCAAATGGCGATTAATAACACCAAGGTACTCCACGATCAGGAGCGCCATCAAAGAGACCTTCAAGCCGGTCTCCCGTACTCCGAACATTCGGGGTGGACCGATTACCCCAACCTTCCTCATCCGCAAGGCCCATCCGACCCAACCCCTCATTGGCCCGAAGCAGTCGGCTCTAGCTTCATCCCGATTCCTTACCAACCGCCACCACAAGGAGAGTCGAGCCCACTAGATAACTACAGGGATATGTTTGAGGCCCTCACTGGTTATCCGTACCAGCCGAACCCGCCAGTGAACCCTAATGAGAGATATCAGCGGTAGAGGCAAGGTATGTTTTTGTTGTTGTTGTTGTTGTATATTATTTTGTTTCCGTTATTTTTATTTCATGTTATTTATTTTCGCCTAGTTAAATGAACGTTGTGGGTGTGTTCCCTATATAACCCTCACGAGACCTCTCGTCCTCCCAAGCTATTGGGGGGTTTAAAAGGGCTTGTTGCATAAGCTAAATGCAACCGTGATTCCTACGAAAGTGAGTTAGGTTTGTTGTTGTTGTAAATTATTTTCCACATAAATCAAAGTGAAATAACATATAGCTTGGTAAAATTTTCATGAAAGTGGTAGAACTAGGTAACTAACAAATTTTGATGGTTGTGAGAAGTATGCTTCTACACAAGGGTTAAGATTTGTAGGTACATTGGGTTCGTGGGACAACCGCTTTCATGAAGAGGAGAGGAGCACACGAAGAATAAGCTCAAAAAAAAAAAAAAAACCAGGTGCATACGTTTCCTTTTGCTTTTGATTTTTAGATTAGCAAATAAGTGGATTGTAAATTGTACATTATTTTCCGGGGTGAAATTTTGGGGGAATTAGCCGTGTCACATCACTTGTGCGTTTGATACTCTAGTTCTTACACATTGAGGACAATATGTACTTCAAGTGTGGGGATGGGGGAGTAGTAAAAATTTTCGTTTTTGACCCGTCCATTTAAATACTACACATTGAGGACAATGTTTACCTCAAGTGTGGGGATGGGGGGAAATTTCAAAAAATTTTCAAAAATATCTTGTTTAAAAGCGATCTTGAAAGCACAAGTAACTAAGTCAACGAGGGATGTCACAACCCATTTGGTCTTTTGTCATGGTCAAGTTCAAATTAATAACATGACGGGTATTTAGCGGGTGGTTATTTGGGAATAATCCGCCTAAGAAACTAGTATTTTATGCATGTCACATACCATACCCTTTTAGATATGTGAGGTTTTTGAGCCACTTTTGTATCATAGATTACATACCTATGTTTCTTTGTTTGAGTGGACCATTAGTCATATATTGTAGAACTTGCAACTTTGGATACGTTTGAGACCATAGACCGAATACAAGTACGAGAATGATTAAGGCATTAGGTAAACCTTTTCTCTTAAAACCATTTATCTATCCTTACCCAAACAAATCCCCTAGTCGCCCATTTTGAGCCTAAACTTTTCGTTTGACCACCCTATAGCCCATAACCCTTAAACCTTTTTCTTTTAAACCCGTGTGATGGAAATTCGATTATAGGAGTCGTATTTGTATAGTTGTTCTTGTTTGTTTGCATATATGTTAAAAAAAATCAGAAAATATTATGAAAAAGAATTGAAAATCGTTGAAGAAAAACACAAAAAGAAGTGTTAGTAGTTGTTGAATAAAAGGCGAATGTTGTTGTCTCATATTTGGTGTTTATAGTTAGTTTTGTTAGAATAGTCATTTGTAATAAAAATCGAATTTTCATCACCTTAGCCACTTTAAAATATCCTAATTCCTACCCTTAGCCTAGCCCCGTTACAACCCCTACAAAGACCTTATGACTTGTGCTTAGTATTCGTGATCAATGGTGGAGAATGATTGGGTTGCAAGCTTATGCGGGTATGTGTTCTAATCGGTTTTGAGTGAATATTCTTTGAAGTGCTAATACATTATAAACATTAGCCAATTTACAAGCCGAGTGGAGAGAACATTGTGAGGGATGTGCATGAATTGATTGGTTTCACGGGCGGGTTAATCTTGGGTAACCATTTTTGTATGTGAAATCATTTTACCGTTAAATATATTGAAAACTGTAAAGAGTTTGAACTTTAGCATGACATTGGACCTTAACCTTCGTCTCGGGAATGGGGAATGTATTCGTTGTTCGACCCACGTGAAAGTGAAAAACAGATTTACTTGAGGGCAAGCAAAAGACAAGTGTGGGGATGTGATACGTGGTCGAAAACCGGTGTTCGTTTATGCCTAAGTTCATGTTTTTACTTAACTTTTTATCCCGAATAGCCTACTTGTAAAAGGATTTGTGTTTTGCAGGTCTTGTGAAGTTTAAGGAGCTAATTGGGAGCTAAACGAGCCACCGGGAGCAAGGGACGCGAAAAACAGAATGTGAAGCTTTGGGGCACCGTCGTCGACGCCCATAAGGGCCGTCGCCGACACCCATAAGGGCCGTCGCCGACGGTCAGTGCATTTGTTCGTCGCCAGAACCACCGTAGACAGCAAAGAAAGCCGTCGGAAGAAAGTGAACATGTGCACACCGTCACCGACGGGGCTTCAGGCCGTCGACGATGGTCCCTCTATGATGAAGGCGCACCAGTTTGTTGTTTTTAGTGGTTTTGACGAATTAAAACGGTTCGGGACCAACTATTTGGGGGTTACACACTTTTTTTTCAAGTTTGAATATCATCTTGGAGCCTAGACTCATCATCTATCACCTACCATTCCATTCAACATCATCTCTACAACCCGAATCAAGGATTGCATCAACATCATATTCTTGATTCCAAACCCTAGCTCCATCCATCGATTCATCCGTTCATCATCATTACCTACCCAAACCCTAAACCTCATAATTCATCATCCTCAAGACTTCAAGATGTTCAACTTCAAGCTCTCAACATCTGGTGATCAAGCCCTTTCGATCATGCGCGGCTAATTTCTTGGAGGTTTCACCCCGGTGTAGACTTTTGTAAGATTTAGGGTTTATTATGTTTTGATAATTGTTTTGTGACAACTTGAAGTGCATTTGAATCTTAGACAATTGTCCTACGTTGGTATTGAATTTGCAAACTGTCGAGTGAATGATTAAATTTGACTTTGTGAAATGAATACACGTATTTATGCCTTGTCTTTTGGTAGGATTTGCTAGTCCGAAGTAACGAAGTGTATCATGGTCCGTTGTTTATGACATTGATAGCGATTGACACCTAAGCTTTGTGATTGCGACCCGTTAATGAACTATTTCAAGTAAAGCTAATTAAAATACATAGTAACCCTAAGTCTTGCATTAGTTGAAACCGGGTGTGAACCTTGTCTTCTTATCATTGTTCAATCAATCAATTTTAATTCTTGCAATTTGTTAATCACTAGTAGTTAATCCATTCAATCATTTTAGTAATTCTAATTCACATCTTTAAATTAAACAAAAATACAAAAATATATATCATAGCAATCTTCATAAATGTGACATCTTTTCATAATTCAATCGAATCCATTCGCAAACCACATACTCGTGGTTCGACCCCTTACTACCACTAGCTATATGTTAAGGGTAATTTGGGTAAATAAATATTATCTTTGACCGGAGCGCGACTCTCCGATCATGTGTCTGACACCTATGACGATGTCTGTTGCAGACAATGTCAACTGGACCATCATCAGGATCCCGTCACCCACCACTTTCTCGTCGAGAACTGAGAGACAAACGTCTGGCTGCTATCATCGCTAAACAAGTAGCAAAATCCGTGAGTGACGTATACGAGAATGTGAGCAAATCATCTGAAGAATCCAGAACTGAAGCTCCTAAAGCTACCCCGAAAGCTGCCATCAGTTTCAAGCAGTTCAAGTCTTGTAGGCCAAAGGAATTCACTGGCGAGGAAGGCCCTACATCGTTATTCCAATGGTTTGATTCCATTGAGGTCACTCTGTGACAGAGCGGTTACCCCGACGCTCTTCGTACTCTAAATGCTACCGGCGTCTTCCAGTCCCGCGCACTAGACTGGTGGACGGCCGAGAGAAACAAACAAGGGAACGATGCAGCTTACGGTCTGTCGTGGGACGAACTCAAGGAGGTCATGCTGGAAGAATTATGCCCTCCTCATGAACGCCAAAAGTTAGAAGATGAATTCTGGCACATAAAGCAAAAGGATGGAGAAAACGCTGCACTCACTGCTCGCTTCAAACAGCTCAACATTATCTGTCCTGATCAAGTCAAGACTCCGAAGATCGCAATCAAGAAGTATATCCGAGCCCTGCCTGACTGTGTTGCAGATTTCGTGCAAGCGGCTAAGACTACAACGATCGAAGAAACCTACCTACTGGCCGCTGAAATCAACGGCAAGCGGGTTAAGGCTGGTGTCTGGGATAAAACTTCAAAGCACCTGCATCAAGTCACTGCCGCACCAACTGCTGAAACCGCCACCGCATCGAACAACAAGAAAAAGAATAAGAGAAAGAACAGCTCCATCAACAAGAACTGTGCGATCACTGCTGCACCGATTCAAGCTGTACCAGCTCAACAGCGACAAGTAGCGGCGCCTGTGGCAAATGCACCGCTTACTAAGCGTGCATACACTGGCCACACCCGCTTTGCCCTACCTACACCTACCACCACCCGACTACCATCGCTTGCCGTTTTTGTGCTCATTGCAATATGTACGGCCACTTCACTACCAACTGCCGTGGTCGACAAACTCAAGCTCCTGTTCATCAAGCTCTTCTCACTGCCCCTCAGGGTCAACAAGCTCCTCCGGCACCTGCGGTCAACGCCAGAGCCTGCTTCGCATGTGGCGATCCTAACCATTTCTCTAACATGTGCCCGAACAGGATTGTGAAACAAGAGCCCCAGCAGCCGCAGCCTCAGCAGCAGCAACATCAGCAACAAGCAGCACGCGCACGAACTTTCAACATCAATGTGCGCCAAGCCCAACGTTCGATAATTGCTTGTGAATGGTATTTATGCTTCATGTTTATTTGATACTGGAGCCGATAATTGCTTTGTGTCGTTCGAATTCGAGAAGCATCTTAGTCGTAAACGCTCTCATCTCCCCTCGACGTTCGATGTTGAAGTCGCTACCGGAAGAACTGTCGCCGTTAATTCTGTTCTTCGTGATTGTACTCTTGAGCTCAACAATCACATTTTCCCAATCGACCTTATTCCAATGCAACTCGGAAGTTTTGACGTCATAATAGCCATGGACTTTCTTCGCGAAAACCATGCTGAAGTTGTGTGCTTCGATAAGATGATTCGATTCTCGCTCGCGAATGGTGACTTACTGTGTGTCTATGGTGAAACTGCTTCGAAAGGTCTCAAGCTCATGTCATATGTCCAAGCTAGTAAGTACCTCCGCAAGGAATACAAAGCTTTCTTGGCCAACATTCTAGTAGCGGAGAAGGAAAAGAAAGGAAAGACAGAAGTGAAAGACATTCCTGTGGTTCGTGAATTTCCTAATGTGTTCCCTGACGATCTCCCAGGTCTACCGCCAAGTCGTGATCTCGACTTTCGTATCGACCTCATTCCTGGAGCCAACCCTATTGCCAAAGCTCCTTACCGACTCACACCGTCCGAAATGCGTGAACTCTGAAACCAACTCCAGGAATTACTTGAGAAAGGCTTTATTCGCCCGAGCACCTCTCCTTGGGGCGCGCCAGTCCTTTTCATCAAAAAGAAGGATGGGTCGTTCAGGATGTGCATCGACTATCGGGAGTTGAATAAGCTAACCATCAAGAACCGCTATCCCCTGCCTCGCATTGATGATTTGTTTGATCAGCTACAAGGCGCAACGTGCTTCTCAAAGATCGACCTACGCTCAGGCTATCACCAACTACGCATTCAAGAGGAGGATATACCCAAAACCGCGTTTCGCACTCGATACGGCCACTATGAATTCGTTGTTATGCCTTTTAGTCTAACCAACGCACCAGCGGTTTTCATGGATCTGATGAATCGCGTGTGTAAACCATATCTCGACCGTTTCTTCATCGTATTCATCGACGATGTCTTGATCTATTCCAAATCGAAAGCCGAACACACGCAACATCTACGTTTGGTTCTCGAGCTACTCCAGGGGAATCGACTCTATGCCAAGTTCTCTAAGTGTGAATTTTGGCTAGAGGAGGTTCAGTTTCTGGGTCACATTGTCAATAGTCAGGGTATTCACGTCGATCCTGCAAAGATTGAAGCCGTTAAGAGTTGGATTACACCTAAGAACCCGTCTGAAGTCCGTTCTTTTCTCGGACTAGCGAGCTATTATCGACGATTTATCGAAGGATTCTCAAAGATCGTTGTGCCGCTTACCGCTCTCACGCACAAAGACAAGCCTTTTGTTTGGGGAACTGAACAAGAGTCTGCTTTCCAAACCCTCAAGCACATGCTTTGCAATGCTCCTGTTCTCACATTGCCCGACGGAAACGACGATTTCATTGTCTATTGTGATGCTTCCAACCTCGTTCTTGGTTGTGTTCTCATGCAACGAGACAAGGTTATAGCTTACGCATCTCGTCAGCTCAAAATCCAGGAGAAGAACTATACAACCCATGATCTCGAGCTAGGCACAGTTGTTTTTGCGTTAAAGATTTGGCGACACTACCTGTATGGTACAAAGTGTACGATCTTCACCGATCATAGCAGCCTAAAACGTATCTTTGATCAGAAAGAACTTAATATGCGTCAACGCCGATGGGTAGAACTACTCAACGATTACGACTGTGAGATTCGTTATCACCCTGGCAAAGCAAATGTCGTTGCCGACAATCTCAGCAGACGGAGCTATCTGCTCAGCATTCGTAATGTCCAAGCCCAATACGATCTCGAAACCCTCATCCGCGAAGCCCAACATGCTTGTTTTAACGAACGCACTCTGAAGAAGGAATGAATCTACCACGATGGAGCTCATCTTGTGAACAAGCCGAATGGGATATTCCATTATCTGGACCTAATTTGGATCCCTAAACGGACCGATTTGCGAAAGATTTTGATGGACGAAGCCCACAAATCCCGATATTCTATTCATCCCGGTGCCGACAAAATGTACCAGGACCTTCGCTACAAGTACTGGTGGCCTGGCATGAAAAGGGATATTGCTCTCTACGTTGGAAAGTGCCTGACTTGTGCAAAGGTCAAGGTTGAACACCAAAGACCCTCTGGCTTACTCGAACAACCGCCGATCCCTATGTGGAAGTGGGAGAGTATAGCTATGGACTTCATAACTAAGCTTCCGCACACGTCATCAGGTCACGACAGCATTTGGGTTGTTGTTGATCGTTTGACCAAATTAGCTCACTTTTTACCTATACGAGAAGACTACAAGGTAGAACGATTAGCCCGAATCTATACCAACGAGATCATTTGTAATCATGGGATGCCTCGCGACATCATCTCTGACAGTGATGCTCGGTTTACCTCGCGACTATGGGAAACGTTTCAAATGGCTCTCGGTACATCGCTTAATCTAAGTACCGCTTTCCACCCTCAAACCGACGGACAGACTGAAAGAACGATCCGTACTCTTGAAGACATGCTCTGTTCGTGTGTCATAGACTTTGGTGGTAATTGGGATACATACCTGCCGTTAGTCGAATTCTCGTATAACAACAGTTATCATTCCAGCATTCAGATGGCACCATTCGAGGCTTTATACGGAAGAAGATGTCGATCGCCTATTGTATGGCACGAGATCGCTCACTCGCAACTAACCGGTCTCGAGCTACTGCAAGAAACGACTGATAAAGTCCTCCAAATTCGAGACAACTTGTTGAAAGCTCGAAGTCGATAGAAAAGTTACGCCGATAGACGACGCAAGCCCCTTGAATTTGACGTTGGCGACTACGTACTCCTAAAGGTATCACCTTGGAAGGGTGTGGTCAGATTCGGCAAGAAAGGGAAACTAGCGCCTCGATATGTTGGACCTTTTAAGATCCTATAAAGGATCAGAAAAGTCACCTACAGACTCGAACTACCGGAGGAACTTAGTAACGTCCACCCGACTTTCCACGTGTCAAACCTCCGAAAGTGCCTGGCTGAGCAGGATTTAATTATACCTCTCGATGACCTTCAAGTAAACGAAACACTACACTTCATGGAAAAGCCTGTCAAAATCATGGATCGCCAAACCAAGCAGCTCAGACGCTCGCACATTCCTATTGTGAAAGTCCGATGGGAAGGCAAACGAGGCGCAGAGTTCACTTGGGAACTTGAAAGCGACATGAAGTCGAAGTACCCGCAGTTGTTTGTTACGGCTTCGGACTAATTTCGGGACGAAATTCCCTCAACTAGGGGAGGCTGTAACACCCCGTGTTTTCGGAAGTCAAAGTCAAAGTCAAGGTCAAAGTCAACGACCGATCCCGCGACTTGACTGATAGTGAATTTCTTTTATGTGTTTACTTTAGTTGTATTATGTGGAGTAAGTGTCAATAATCACAACAATCGACAGGTGTTAATCGCTATTTAATCGACTTACGACTGTGAACTATAGGAAGTAACAATGCGATAAAGTTAACTAAAACAATACTCGAACTATACTAATCGAATCGACATCGAATGGTAATCGCACTCGCAACTCGAAATACGTTTTTTTTTGTTATTGTATACGTGTGTGTGTGCCTTATGTGTTATGTGACACCTGGGTCACTGCGACCAGCAAACAAATTCCAAACCAATGAAATATTGTATTTCATACTTGGGATCTGTATAAATATGTGTATCTTTTGCACATATCAATTCTTGTTCGATTTCAAGCTCTAAATCGCTTTCTGGAAGGTTATACGCGCACTAATGCGTAAATATAACCAGTTTAATGAAACGAACACTCCGGAATAGTGAAATAGGCTTAAAATACCTTAAATAACCTTTACATAACTTAGAAATAAGTTTTGAAGGCTTTGGTATGGCATAATCAAGTTAAATCACTTACAGGGACTAAAGTTGACAAACTGCGAAAGTATGCCAATTTGAACTGTAACAGACTTTCTGGAACATGTCCATAAGTTAAACGCACCTTAAATATCCTTTATATAGCTTAGAAATAGGCTTTGAGGGGTTCGGTGTGCTAAAATAAACTTTTGGGTCATTCAGGGACTAAAAGCGTCAAAAAGTGCACAAGTTTGCACTTTCGCGTATAACTGACGTTCTGAATACATCTGGACATCCAAAAATTTATGTAAGCACTAAAATATTTTATTTTAGTGTTTGGCATGAGAAAAATCCATTCGTCGCGTCATTTGGATCGTTTTTCGCGCTTATGTGCATTCCGTCGTAATTAAGCGAACATCGCGTTCGTACGACCAAACGAACTGACATCCGACATATTTTTGAGCATGTTTCATATCCACAATGTTTAGGCATCATTTTAGGGCCTTAAAGTTGGCTTTATGGGCCTTAGAAGTGTCGGGAATGGCCTTAAACACGTGCAGGGACCAAAACTGTAATTTCTGAAAATTAGTTCTGATCAGACAAGGCCAGGCGGCCCGCCTGAGTTTTGTCTGATCCTGAAGCGGGCCGCGTCAGCCCTTTAGATCAGGAAAGGTCAAGTTCACAGCTGATAACAGCCTTTAAACACTCTCCAAAGGTCAAGTGCCACATGTTAAGCTCTTATGGTGGCCAAAATCAGTTACCACAACATCTTGACAAGTGTACGGGCTAGATCATTCCCCCTTTTCCAAGAAACGATCTTAACGGTTCGGGAAATACTATAAATACCCACATACCCCAACTTCATTTCTCACTAGAATCTGATCAATTGTGCTCTAAGTTGAAACCTTTGTTTCATACCTGAGCTATTTTGATCTAGATTAGCATTCGGGGACCCTTCGTAAGTATTCTTTCGTTCTTTTATTGCTTTTTGAGTTCGAAAGTCAAACTTTGTTTAACTTTCTGCATTGACTAGTTTATGGTCAATGCGAAGTTCGTTTGAACTTCGCGACGTGATTGTAATCACGATGGTTATAGTCCCTTGTGACTATGCCTAATGATTACCACGTTGTCTAGGGTCGTAAGGGTAAGCGATCTAATAAATCGCTTATACCTTCGAACCCGACCCATTTGGTCGATCATTAGGATCTGACCAAATACTTTAGGTGACCATAGTAGGTAGGGAATAGCCTTCCGAGGTTATACCTTATGGTCACGACGTTTAAGTAGTTGTATGGTAGGTAGTTTATATGCCTTAGGTAAATTACCAAAATACCCCTTGGATGCCAAAATTCATTATAAACATATGTAACATAACTTTTGACATCTAAACTGATTTGGCAACAATAATAGGCATGTTAAGTCATATTCTACTTGTCATAGGACTAGTTAGGCGGTCCGAACGCGTTTCACGCGAACGACGCGTTAAAGTAGCATAAGCTACCTAAACGGGTCGTAATGGGTCGTAAGCACTTAGGTTAGGTTTCATTTAGTATGTAGGCTTTGTTAAACCATATGACACGAGTCTCCATACTCGTTTGGTTTACGAACCCTCATTCTATCCGATCTTCCGATTATAGGTCCGGTTTATTAACATAGTTACCTATATTAGGTGCCGTTTGATTTCCGTGATCTCTAGCATTGCTTGGTGGTTATCCTAGGACTTCTGAGCAATCTCAAGTGAGTACATAGACCCCTCTTTTACCGTTTTCCAAACTGTTTTGGGGTGAAACACATGTGCCTACTTGTTACATTCATGATTTCCTGTTTTCACATCATATACTTCCTATGTTCATTAGTACATTTATAGTACATGATTTCATTACATTTTATGCTATGTATGCCCATTGCGTGCGTACTTAGTACATTGTTTTACATTACAGTTCACATGCTATGTATGTCCATTGCGTACGTACTTAGTACATTGTTTTACATTTACATTTTATGCTATGTATGTCCATTTGTTGCATACTTAGTACAGTTGTTTTCATAACATGTTTACATTTTGGTATGACATTTGGGTTGTTTACAATGGGACAATACATTCATTAACATTAGCTACGCCGTTCGTTAGTAGGTAGTGGTACCATAGGAATTGACAACTCCCGTTCCTGAAATCCTGGGTAGGTTTGGATTGGAAGGAATGACCGAATTCGATATACATAACTTAGATAAACCTTTAAATTGTTTAAGGGTTTATCGCCACAGTCTCAAGGCTTGGATGTATGCATTTTCACAACACCGCATAGATGTTCGTATCAGTATAGCATGCATTTCCACAAAACATAGCTTTGATTTAAACCATGTTTTACTTCAATACTTTGTTTTTGTGCATATGGTTTAGTTTATATATTTCACTAGCCATACATATCATTTTGGGTTACACATTACATGATTTACATTTAACACATGAACATATTTGATATTGGTTATACATTACATGACTTACATCTTGATATAAACATTTTGACATATTTTTCAATACGTTTGGCAATTGGTTTAAACATAGACATCTTACATTGTTGGTTTGGTTTGAGTGAGTAATTTAAGTAACGAGGCGTGTGTAATATGATACAAGCATGGTGGATACGCCGCTGGTACTTCCTATATATAAGTGATTGTATGGTATTACATATCATAGCGTTATTTGAATCATTTCAATTTGGACATATAACATGTTATACAAATAACATACTTTTCACAATACACTGTTTTACAAACAACTTAATTTATACAAAATCATTTCACATGGTTATCCACTTAACCATGTATTATTCTTTTATACATATATATCATTTGGTTTATTTATCACTTTTCAAATGATTTACAAGATAAAGCAAATTACAAGGTTCATGACTAAACATTTTCTTAAACAATAAGTCATGAATCCTATTTTCATAAACCTATGTATCTCATAGGCATTTTTATGCTGACGTACCTATTTTCACATGTGTTTCAGGATATGATGCATAGGATTTATCAAGATACACTTAGGCGGACTTGGGCCTTAGCGACAATAAAAGATGCAAGACTAGTTATTTATGTTATGTTTCTTTGATTGTCAAGACATTGTAACTACTTTAATCAATAAAACAATATTTCAATTTCCATGTGTTATGAAACAATGATTCTGTTACAACACTCCCCGATGTTTCCGCCACGTTTTGTTGTTTTACGTGGTCGGGGTGTGACATGTTACTTGTGCATGATTAAATTATGTTATGGCAATCAATCGAATCGCAATCGAATTTCAAACACAATCGAACTCAATCGCAATCGAAATGGTATGATAATTGGTGGAGAAGAGATAGTGCGAGATATGAATAGTTGGGATTAAAAGTAATTTGACTAGGAAACCCTATCGCATCGAAACGCTCTCAATCGCAATCGAAACAGGAAAAATCGTCGCACCGAACACTCGAACAAAGTGCCATCCGGCCGGATTGCTATACGACCGGGTTGCCATCCGAACGAGGTGACATCCGACCGGACTATCATCCGGGCGAGATGCCATCCAACCGGCCAGCCCCTTTCCACTTTGGGTATCCTATAAATACCCCATGTCACTTTCATTCTTTCCACTTTTGGCAAGTGACGTACGACCAGCTCATTTTCCTCGCTTTTTCTCTAATTTCTCGCAATCCCGGTAAGATCTCGTCCTAAATCTTGTACTTCTTAATCTACACGCACTCCTACACCTTTCTATCTTTTAAATCTTAACTTTTAACCGTGAAATCATCAAGATTCTAGGTGTTCTAGGATGACGTCATCATGTGTTCTTAAAGAACTTCATGTTTTGGCCTCAATCCACCAAGAACAACTTAGATCTAATCGATTTCCACATAAAGGAACAAAGATTTTTCATAGATCTAAACATATTCACGGTGAAAAGGATTGAGAGAAGGTTTTCCAACTTTCTTTCAACTCTTTTACACTCAATGCATTCAAAACCGGTAGAATCGGAGCTTGTGCCGACTCACTACTCAATCTTGTGGTTGTAGTGGTTCAAGATCCGTACTCCATCCACGAGATTATCAATTTCGGGTTAACCAAGAACTATCGTCTTAAACCGGTGGACTGACCGAATTTGGGTGGTTCTTGTTCAGTCGGGTCACTAGAGCTTAGGATGGGACTCTGTTGGTTAGCACGATATCAACACATCTCGATAACACGACAAACAATCAAAACAGCCAAGTGTAAGACGAACGGAACAACCAGGACGGAGTGCCATCCAATCGGATTACCATCCGAACGGACAGCCATCCAAGCGATCGGCTGTCCGAATGACTTGCACCTTGGGTCCCACACTTAACTATTTTCCAACGATTGAAGTCTGGTTGTTGAACGAGTTGTTGTCCGACCGGACTACCATCCGAACGGACAGCCACCCGAATCATGAGACATTTGGACTTTAAACAATTTTCAACATGTTCAACAACAGAGTTGCCACCCACTCGGATGGACATCCGACCGAGTGACCGCCCTGCTGTGAACTTGTTCTCACTAAGGAACCTCGCCATTCGAGTCGCTGTCCGATCGGATGTCCGACCGACCGACCTGAAAGGTGAAGATACTTCAATGTTTTCAAAATGCTACAACGAAAACTTCAAAAGACAAGCCATCATACACAAACACATCCTTCTCATAGGAAGAAACAATCCACTCGAATAGTCATCCGACCGGACTACCGTCTGACCGGAGTCATCCGCACGAACTGGCTGTCCGACCGGACTACCATCCGACCGGACTGCTGTCCGAGCCACTTACACCTTGCATCATTTTACGCGTCACTTATCGTTATGCTATCGTTCTGATCAGGCTAACCCTACTCTCTAGCGCTCCCTTCAATCCATCCATCGCTGTGAGTATACTCGATCCCCTTTTGCTTTATGCACTTTTGGGCGTTACATACGTTACTTATACAAAATCACATCGAACACATTACGCAATACTTTAAACGCTAACCGTTACCGCATGTTATACGTGACTTAATGAATGCTTGTTTGTTATGTTTACACATGGAATGCTGTCTACCTGTCTTAGCAACAATAGTACTATAGTTTGGACTCAGCACCCGTTCACTCGGGGGTTGTTAAGGAGAATTATTTGCATGGATTACAGTGGTGATCATGTATTACGAACTGCCTTGGGCACTCAACCCGCAGTCATTGGTATCGATAGATCTATGTCGATAACTAACATGCCTCATTTCAATCTGTGTACGTGTTGGTTATGCGTAAACGCTTTCGAACTCTATATGCTATTATCAAACTTGTATGCTCACCTTTACACTATGTGTATTGACTTTATTTTAACGTATGTGACAGGTGCTTAGGATGCTTATCTGCTAGGAAATCGAGGCTAGAATAAGGTCTTAGAGGCCAACAAATAGTTGTCTGTACAAATGAAATCAAGGGTCTCTAGAAGCAGATAAACAATTGGGCTATTTGAAATCTGAGTTGTCGGAACATAACTATTTTCCTAGTTTTTGTCTGTAATAATTTGTTTACCTTTTGAGACATGGTATGGGACATGTTACTTTAAATTAATTGGTAATGATAATTGTTATGGAAACTTCTGGACAATCTGTTTCGCTCAGTGCCATGCCCCGATGTTTCCGCCATCGGGAAAGCTCAAGGTATATCCCTGGAAGGGAGTAGTTCGTTTTGGTAAGAAGGGAAAGCTCGCTCCTCGCTATGTGGGTCCTTTCAAGATACTCGAAAGGGTTGGCAAGGCGGCGTACAGACTCGACCTGCCACAAGAACTAAACAACGTGCATCCAGTGTTCCACGTATCTAATCTACGTAAATGCCTAGCCGACGAGGAACTGCAGGTTCCCCTTGAAGACTTGCAAATAAACGAAGCTGTACACTTTGTGGAGCGACCGGTCGAAATCATGGATCAGGGCGTCAAGCAACTGAGGCGCATCAAAATTCCCATAGTCAAGGTTCTATGGGAAGGAAAGCGTAGTGCCGAATTCACTTGGGAACTGAAAAGTGAGATGAAGGCCAAGTATCCGCAGCTCTTCGAGCAGTCTTCTACCTAGATTTCGGGGACGAAATCTCCTAAAGGAGGGGAGACTGTAACGCCTGCGTCCCTAGACTTTTATCTAATTGTCACTTTTAGCCCCTATACTATGTAGTACTTGCAACTTTTGATACTTGGTGAAATTATGCTATGATTCTATGATACTATGAGACTATGATTCTATGAGACTATGATTCTATGATACTATGAGACTATGATTATATGATGCTATGAGACTATGATTCTATGATACTATGATTCTATGAGGCTTGATACTTTGGTGCTTGACTCTTGAGGCTTGTGAAACTTGAGACTTGGTTGAACGAGGGACTTGAGTGTCACACCCCGACCACGTAAAACAACAAAACGTGGCGGAAACGTCGGGGAGTGTTGTAACAGAAACATTGTTTCATAACACATGGAAATTGAAATATTGTTTTATTGATTAAAAGAGTTACAATGTCTTGACAATCAAAGAAATATAACATAAATAACTAGTCTTGCATCTTTTATTGTCACTAAGGCCCAAGTCCGCCTAAGTGTATCTTGATAAATCCTATGCATCATATCCTGAAACACATGTGAAAATAGGTACGTCAGCATAAAAATGCCTGTGAGATACATAGGTTTTGTGAAAATAGAATTCATGACTTATGTTTAAGAAAATGTTTAGTCATGAACCTTGTAATTTGCTTTGTCTTGTAAATCATTTGAAAAGCAATAAGATCAGATGATATGTATAAATAAGAGAATAATGTATGGTTAAATGAATAACCAAGTAAAATGAGTTTGTATAAGATAAGTTGTTTTGTAAAATAATGTCTTGTGAAAAGTATGTTATTTGTATAAAATGTTATATGTCTAAATTGAAATGATTCAAATAACGCTACGATATGTAATACCATACAAGCACTTATATATAGGAAGTACCAGCGGCGTATCCACCATGCTTGTATCATATTACACACGCCTCGTTACTTAAATCACTTACTCAAACCAAACCATCAAAGTAGAATGTTTATGTATAATCAAAAATGTCAAAATGTTTGTGTGAAAACCATGTCTAATGTCTATGTCTAATGTAAATCATGAATTGTGTATATCAATGTCAAAATGTTTATGTATGGTAAGTGAAATATATCAACTAAACCATATGTAAAATGCACAAAAACAAGGTATTGAAGTAAACCATGGTTTAAATCAACGTTATGTTTTGTGTAATAAATGCATGCTATACTGATATAAACATCTATGCGGTATTGTAAAAATTCATACATCCAAGCCTTGTGACTGTAGAATAAACCCTAGCACAAAGTCTAAGGTCCACCTAGAAATGTAGTCGGATTCGGTCATTCCTTCCAATCCAAACAAACCCGGGATTTCAGGAATGGGAGTTGTCAAGTCCTATGGTACCACTACCTACTACCGAGCGGCATGATCGGTGTTAATGAATGTACATTGTCCCATTTAAACAAACCAAATGTCATACCAAAATGTAAGCATGTGATGAATAAATGTACTAAGTATGCACACAATGGGCATACATAGCATAAAATGTAACGTAAAACGATGTACTAAGTATGCACACAATGGGCATACATAGTATAAAATGTAATGTAAAATGATGTACTAAGTATGCACACAATGGGCATACATAGCATAAAATGTAATGTAAAATGATGTACTAAGTATGCACACAATGGGCATACATAGCATAAAATGTAATGTAAAATGATGTACTAAGTATGCACACAATGGGCATACATAGCATAAAATGTAATGTAAAACGATGTACTAAGTATGCACACAATGGGCATACATAGCATAAAATGTAATGTAAAATGATGTACTAAGTATGCACACAATGGGCATACATAGCATAAAAACAATGAAATCATGTACTATAAGTGTACTATTGAACATAACAAGCATATGATATGAAAGCATGAAAGGCACGAAAGTAACAAGTAGGCACATGTGTTCCACCCGAAAACAGTAAAAGAGGGGTATATGTACTCACTTGAGATTGCTTAGTAGTCCTTGAGTAACAACCAAACAATGCTAGAGATCACGGATATCAATCGGCACCTAATATAGGTAACTATGTTAATATACCGGACCTAAATCGGAGGACTGGATAGAATGAGGGTTCGTAAACCAAATGAGTATGGGAACTCATGTAATATGGTTTAACAAAGCCTACATACTAAAATGAAACCTAACCTATGTGCTTACGACCCATTACGACCCGTTTAAGTAGCTTATGCTACTTTAACGCATCGTTCGCGTAAAACGCGTTCGGAACGCCTAACTAGTCCTATGACAAGTAAAATATGCCTTAACATGTCTAATATTGTTACCAAATCAGTTTAGATACCAAAGGTTATGTTACATATGCTTAAAATGAATTTTGGCGTAAAAAGGGCATTTTGGTAATTTACCTAAGGCATATAAACTACCTATCATACAACTAACTAAACGACGTGACCATAAGGTATAACCTCGGAGGGTTATTCCCTATACAACTATGGTTACCTAATGTGTTTGGTCGGATCCTAATGATCGACCAAACGGGCCGGGTTCGAAAGTATAAGCGATTGTTTAGATCGCTTACCTTACGACCCTATATAAGCACTAAACTAAAAGTGACGAGCTAAGCATGTTAAAACATGCTTAACTAAGTTTAGAAAATAGGTTTGGTATCAAAACAAACGGTTTTGATACCCACAAGTAGTTTGGTTACAAAATACGCAATAACACGTATTTTGGCCGAAACTACGACTAGTCACTGAGCCTAGATAACGTGGTAATCAATAGGTATAGTCACTAGGGACTATAACCATCGTGATTACGCTCACGTTATGAAGTTCAAACGAACTTCGCATTGACCATAAACTGGTCAACGCAGAAACTCAAACAAAGTTTGACTTTTAACGCTAAACGAATAAAAGAACGAAGGAACACTTACAAAGGGTCCCCGAAAGCTAATCTTGATCCAAATAGCTCAGGTATGAAGCAATGGCTTCAACTTAGAGCTTTTAGATCAGATTTTTGTGGGTTTTGGGTTGAATGGGGTTGGGTATTTATAGGATCTTCCATATAGAATATTCCTAGCATATTCCAAGCATATTCCTATCATATTCCAAGCATATTCCTAGCATATTCCAAGCATATTCTTAGCATATTCCTAGCATATTCCAAGCATATTCCTAGCATATTCCAAGCATATTCCTAGCATATTCCAAGCATATTCTTGGCATATTCCTTAGCATATACCTTAGCATATTCCTGGCATATGGCTAAACCGGGTATTTAACTGGGTACCGGGTATTTTATCTAGCGTTTAAATCCCGGTTTATGGCGTTCTAAATTATTTTTATTACTCTATAAAAATAAACTCGCCAAGATATTACTGAAATAAATTTCAGTTGCCAGGACTGGCTGCGTTGTCTGCGTTTTGCAGTAGGAGCACTGTGTTGCGCAGAAACACACGGTACGCGCTTAAACTTTGAAAAATAACGTTTTTAGGCGTTTTAATTTATTTTTCAACACAGACCTGATTAAAAAAAAGATTTTAATCATAACAGAATATTTGTGGGATTTAAATATTATCCGGTCGGTCACCAACGTTCGTTTGGTCGTACGATCGCGATGTTCGGTTAATTACGACGGAATGCGCATAAGCGCGAAAAACGATCCAAATGGCGTGACGAATGGATTTTTCTTATGCCAAACACTAACATAAAATATTTTAGTGCTTACATAAATTTTTGGATGTCCGGATGTATTCAGAACGTAAGTTATGCGCGAAAGTGCAAACTTGTGCACTTTTTGACACTTTTAGTCCCTGAATGAGCCAAAAGTTTATTTTAGCACACCGAACCCCTCAAAGCCTATTTCTAAGCTATGTAAAGGATATTTATGGTATGTTTAACTTATGGTCATGTTCCGGAATGTCTGTTACAGTTCAAATTGGCATACTTTCGCAGTTTGTTAAATTTAGTCCCTGTAGACGAATTTACTTGTTTTTGACATACCAAAGCCTTCAAAACTTATTTCTAAGTTATGTAAAGGTTATTTAAGGTATGTTAAGCCTTTTTCACTGTTTTGGAGTGTTCGTTGCATTAAACTGGTTATATTTACGCATCAGTGCGCGTATAACCTTCCAGAAAGCGATTTAGAGCTTAAAATCGAACAAGAGTTGATATGTGCAAACGATACACATATTTTTACAAATCCCAAGTATGAAATACAATATTTCATTGGTTTGGAATTTGTTTGATGGTTGAAGTGACACAGGTGTCACAGTCTCCCCTACTTTAGGAAATTTCGTCCCGAAATTTAATTTTAGGAGAAACTTGTGAGGACGACGGTGATGTTTTCGCTTTGAATGAACCCCTTGAACCCTAAGTAGAACTCTGGGCCATGATAGGGTTCTTAGAGAAATTGTCAATCCCTCAAAGTGAAGTCCTTGTAGCAGCAAAACATGGAGTTTCAAACTATGGATAGGAGAACGTTTCCCATGAAGACTTATCATAAGAAACATGAACTCATGATTGGGAAGTGTAAGATAAAATGACATCGGTCAAAGTCCAAGACTTCTCCCGTATCATTACTCTTGTCACTATTGGTCTTAACACATGACAAAACTTCCTGTGGTTTCTGTGCACTGAATTCCATAATTATGTAGGCCTCCATAATTACGTAATTCCTTGTACAGTCCGCATAGTTCATTTCATAATGCGTATGGGGAAAAAATCAAACGAATAATCCTGTGGTGATTTAACTTGACTGCAATAGAGCATTTTTAACTAGGTCACCAAAGGATTAGATCAACGAACAATCTCTTGAACTAGACCACCAGAGGGCCTATTTAACTACATAAACACCTGATATCTTTAACTAGATTGCCGAACCAATCTATTTAACTAGGTCAATGAAGGATCTCTTTAACTAGACCACCAGAGGGCCTCTTTAACTATATCAACGCATGATATATTTAACTAGATTGTCGAATCAATCTCTTTAACTTAGATCGACGAAGGATCTCTTTAACTAGACCACTAGAGGGCCTCTTTAACTATATCAACGCATGATATATTTAACTAGATTGTCGAACCAATCTCTTTAACTTAGATCGACGAAGGATCTCTTTAACTAAACTACCCAAGAGGAACATTTAACTACATCGACGGAGGATGTCTTTAACTAGATTAACGAATCAATCTCTCTAACTAAACTACCCAAGAGGAATATTTAACTACATCGACGGAGGATGTCTTTAAACTTTGGAATAGTACTTTATAATCCAAGGGACTTAACTACAATGTAGAAGTCCATTAAGGATTTAAGATAGTACCTTTGGATATCCTACTACGAATCCCTTATACGAAGATATGGAAGATTCTACGAGGATTTGGATAACAAAAATTTGGATCACATAAAAAAAAGGAACACATAAGCACATAATCACATAATTGTTTAATTTGGCCTTAAATTTGTTATCTTTGGACGTGGATACTTAAAGCACACCAAGAATCCAATCCTTGGATTTCATTTGGCACTTTAATCATTTTTCAAGAATCTATCTATGAAGATAGGATGATCTTCCAAAAATTCGATTTTGTTTTCCAAGAAACATCATATTCGAATTAAGGTACACAACAATTTTAGGATTTACGGAAATACCCCTTAGGTACCCCATTAAGGATTTACAGTGGTACTTTTGGGTATTCGTCCAGAGTTGTAACTTGCGCCTTGTACTTCGTTTCCTTGGAAGAAACGGGTAATTAGGATTTTCGTGGAAAACGCAAGAGATAATAAAATGGAAGAATTTTGGGGGTAGTCTGTTCTTCAAGGAATACGGCTCCTTGATTGTCGGTATTGTAGGGGATACGTTGTTTATACATGCCATCACATTTGTACATTGCAATGTAAAATAAAAAGATTTATTTATAACCAACAACAACAACTGTTCCATGGACCTTGACAACAAAAGGAAATAATACATAAGGCTTGATTATTTCTAAGCAACATTGTCTTTTAGTTGGTCCGATGCTCATCCCTGCGCTGGATTCGCATTAGCAATCTTTGGGCAATTTCTTCGGAAATGGCCCATCTCGCCACAGTTAAAGCAAGGACCTGGTGGAAAACGAGCTTGAGCAGGATTTACTTGAGGTTGGTTTGGACCACCTTGGTTTGGGGTAAATCGACAAGCATTTGCCAGGTGACCGAGTCGCCCACATGATGCACATAAACGACACTGTAGGTGAGCTAAGTGGTGTGCATTACATTTGTTGCATATCGGTGCAGTACCGGCATAAGGTTTCCTTGCAGGAGGTTGAGTTGGTTGGTTGCGGGTGTTTTGGTTGGGTTGAGCAGCAATCGCACAATTCTGCGAAGCCTTACGCTTCTTAGAAGGTTCGGTTTTGCTTTCCTTGGTTTCCTCCTGAACATTAGCTGCTTGTTTCTTGTTGCCTTTCCGAAAAAGTTTGCCTTTTCTGATCTGAGATTCAGTCAAGGTTGCAGCTAGCTCAATGGCCTGCCTAACCGTAGTGGGGTTACTACCAGTAACAATGTCCTGAACTGAGTCAGGGAGACCATCAATGTATTTTTCGATCACCTTATCCAAAGGTGTAACCATGGTAGGACACAACAGGCTCAGCTCCTCATATCGATCAGTGTAGGCTCGATGTTCACTGCTGTCTTGCTTAAGATCATCGAATTCCCTTTCCAAAGCCCTAAGTTCATGACGAGGACAGAACTCCTTCATCATCAGAGCTCGAAGCTCTTCCCATGTTTGAGCCAGTGCCACATCGGCACCCCCTATCTCTCACCACACCGTTCCACCACGTCAAAGCTCGTTTCTCAAATACACTAGATGCGAAATCTACCTTTCGCTCGTTTGGACATTGAACATGTCTGAAGGTGCTCTCTAGACTCTCAAACCATTGCAGAAGTGCAGTCGCTCCTTGAAACCCAGAGAACTTTGATGGCTTAGCCGAGTTGAACGTCTTGAAGTTGCAGGGGGCATTATTGTTGTTGAGGGCTTGGTTACATTGGGCAACGATGTTCGGGATTGCAGCAGTCATTTGCTGTGTAATGACAGCTTCCAGCTCTTCAATAGATACCGGTTTTTCGCGTCGTGGAGGCATTCTAAAAGGGAAACAAGAGAGAAAACAAATGAAATGGCATTGGGTAAGAATAGGATGTTACAATTTCTGACCAAAATCATGGGTGATGGTCATTTTGTTTGAACCACGAAGCAAACAAATGACACACAAAGGCTGAATCAAAGCAATTAGATCCTCATAATGTATCGCGAAGACATGCTCGCCTATAAGTGGACACTCACCCCAAGAGTTCCCAGGTAAGAGTGACTGGTCCGATTATGTGGATTTGTACGAACACTCTAGCCTTAGACAGAAAACTCAGGGTACAGGCATTCACTCTTCCAGTTTGCACGTGTTCACACCATTTAGGACCCAAAACTTTGACGAGATTTTGAAAACTCAAAGGGGTTCAAAACCTTATAACAGAGGGTTCAAAACCTTACAATAGAGGGTTCAAAACCTAGTAATCAATCATCCAAAAACAGATGATTAATTTTCAAAGCGGATTCGAACTTTGTGTTCTCATTGTGGTTATCACCTAAGGATAGGTGAAGATATCGTTTTATGACTAAACGCAAGTAAACTCGCGTTAGGGTCCTAGGAAGGTTATAGACTAAGTCAAAGCATTACTAATAACCTAATTCCCTATAACCATGGGCTCTGATACCAACTTTTCTGTCACACCCCGACCACGTAAAACAACAAAACGTGGCGGAAACGTCGGGGAGTGTTGTAACAGAATCATTGTTTCATAACACATGGAAATTGAAATATTGTTTTATTGATTAAAAGAGTTACAATGTCTTGACAATCAAAGAAATATAACATAAATAACTAGTCTTGCATCTTTTATTGTCACTAAGGCCCAAGTCCGCCTAAGTGTATCTTGATAAATCCTATGCATCATATCCTGAAACACATGTGAAAATAGGTACGTCAGCATAAAAATGCCTGTGAGATACATAGGTTTTGTGAAAATAGAATTCATGACTTATGTTTAAGAAAATGTTTAGTCATGAACCTTGTAATTTGCTTTGTCTTGTAAATCATTTGAAAAGCAATAAGATCAGATGATATGTATAAATAAGAGAATAATGTATGGTTAAATGAATAACCAAGTAAAATGAGTTTGTATAAGATAAGTTGTTTTGTAAAACAATGTCTTGTGAAAAGTATGTTATTTGTATAAAATGTTATATGTCTAAATTGAAATGATTCAAATAACGCTACGATATGTAATACCATACAAGCACTTATATATAGGAAGTACCAGCGGCGTATCCACCATGCTTGTATCATACTACACACGCCTCGTTACTTAAATCACTTACTCAAACCAAACCATCAAAGTAGAATGTTTATGTATAATCAAATGTCAAAATGTTTGTGTGAAAACCATGTCTAATGTAAATCATGAATTGTGTATATCAATGTCAAAATGTTTATGTATGGTAAGTGAAATATATCAACTAAACCATATGTAAAATGCACAAAAACAAGGTATTGAAGTAAACCATGGTTTAAATCAACGTTATGTTTTGTGTAATAAATGCATGCTATACTGATATAAACATCTATGCGGTATTGTAAAAATTCATACATCCAAGCCTTGTGACTGTAGAATAAACCCTAGCACAAAGTCTAAGGTCCACCTAGAAATGTAATCGGATTCGGTCATTCCTTCTAATCCAAACAAACCCGGGATTTCAGGAATGGGAGTTGTCAAGTCCTATGGTACCACTACCTACTACCGAGCGGCATGATCGGTGTTAATGAATGTACATTGTCCCATTTAAACAAACCAAATGTCATACCAAAATGTAAGCATGTGATGAATAAATGTACTAAGTATGCACACAATGGGCATACATAGCATAAAATGTAACGTAAAATGATGTACTAAGTATGCACACAATGGGCATACATAGTATAAAATGTAATGTAAAATGATGTACTAAGTATGCACACAATGGGCATACATAGCATAAAATGTAATGTAAAATGATGTACTAAGTATGCACACAATGGGCATACATAGCATAAAATGTAATGTAAAATGATGTACTAAGTATGCACACAATGGGCATACATAGCATAAAATGTAATGTAAAACGATGTACTAAGTATGCACACAATGGGCATACATAGCATAAAATGTAATGTAAAATGATGTACTAAGTATGCACACAATGGGCATACATAGCATAAAAACAATGAAATCATGTACTATAAGTGTACTATTGAACATAACAAGCATATGATATGAAAGCATGAAAGGCACGAAAGTAACAAGTAGGCACATGTGTTCCACCCCAAAACAGTTTGGAAAACAGTAAAAGAGGGGTCTATGTACTCACTTGAGATTTCTTAGTAGTCCTTGAGTAACAACCAAACAATGCTAGAGATCACGAATATCAATCGGCACCTAATATAGGTAACCATGTTAATATACCGGACCTAAATCGGAGGACTGGATAAAATGAGGGTTCGTAAACCAAATGAGTATGGGAACTCATGTAATTTGGTTTAACAAAGCCTACATACTAAAATGAAACCTAACCTATGTGCTTACGACCCATTACGACCCGTTTAAGTAGCTTATGCTACTTTAACGCATCGTTCGTGTAAAACGCGTTCGGAACGCCTAACTAGTCCTATGACAAGTAAAATATGCCTTAACATGTCTAATATTGTTACCAAATCAGTTTAGATACCAAAGGTTATGTTACATATGCTTAAAATGAATTTTGGCGTAAAAAGGGCATTTTGGTAATTTACCTAAGGCATATAAACTACCTATCATACAACTAACTAAACGACGTGACCATAAGGTATAACCTCGGAGGGTTATTCCCTATATAACTATGGTCACCTAATGTGTTTGGTCGGATCCTAATGATCGACCAAACGGGTCGGGTTCGAAAGTATAAGCGATTGTTTAGATCGCTTACCTTATGACCCTATATAAGCACTAAACTAAAAGTGACGAGCTAAGCATGTTAAAACATGCTTAACTAAGTTTAGAAAATAGGTTTGGTATCAAAACAAACGATTTTGATACCCACAAGTAGTTTGGTTACAAAATACGCAATAACACGTATTTTGGCCGAAACTACGACTCGTCAGTGAGCCTAGATAACGTGGTAATCAATAGGTATAGTCACTAGGGACTATAACCATCGTGATTACGCTCACGTTATGAAGTTCAAATGAACTTCGCATTGACCATAAACTGGTCAACGCAGAAAATCAAACAAAGTTTGACATTTAACGCTAAACGAATAAAAGAACGAAGGAACACTTACAAAGGGTCCCCGAAAGCTAATCTTGATCCAAGTAGCTCAGGTATGAAGCAATGGCTTCAACTTAGAGCTTTTAGATCAGATTTTTGTGGGTTTTGGGTTGAATGGGGTTGGGTATTTATAGGATCTTCCATATAGAATATTCCTAGCATATTCCAAGCATATTTCTAGCATATTCCAAGCATATTCCTAGCATATTCCAAGCATATTCTTAGCATATTCCTAGCATATTCCAAGCATATTCCTAGCATATTCCAAGCATATTCCTAGCATATTCCAAGCATATTCTTGGCATATTCCTTAGCATATACCTTAGAGTATTCTTGGCATATTCCTTAGCATATACCTTAGAATATTCCTGGCATATGGCTAAAACGGGTATTTAACTGGGTACCGGGTATTTTATCTAGCGTTTAAATCCCGGTTTATGGCGTTCTAAATTATTTTTATTACTCTATAAAAATAAACTCGTCAAGATATTACTGAAATAAATTTCAGTTGCCAGGACTGGCTGCGTTGTCTACGTTTTGCAGTAGGAGCACTGTGTTGCGCAGAAACACACGGTACGCGCTTAAACTTTGAAAAATAACGTTTTTAGACGTTTTAATTTATTTTTCAACACGGACCTGTTTAAAAAAAGATTTTAATCATAATAGAATATTTGTGGGATTTAAATATTATCCGGTCGGTCACCAACGTTCGTTTGGTCGTACGATCGCGATGTTCGGTTAATTACGACGGAATGCGCATAAGCGCGAAAAACGATCCAAATGGCGTGACGAATGGATTTTTCTTATGCCAAACACTAAAATAAAATATTTTAGTGCTTACATAAATTTTTGGATGTCCGGATGTATTCAGAACGTAAGTTATGCGCGAAAGTGCAAACTTGTGCACTTTTTGACACTTTTAGTCCCTAAATGAGCCAAAAGTTTATTTTAGCACACCGAACCCCTCAAAGCCTATTTCTAAGCTATGTAAAGGATATTTATGGTATGTTTAACTTATGGTCATGTTCTGGAATGTCTGTTACAGTTCAAATTGGCATACTTTCGCAGTTTGTCAAATTTAGTCCCTGTAGACGAATTTACTTGTTTTTGACATACCAAAGCCTTCAAAACTTATTTCTAAGTTATGTAAAGGTTATTTAAGGTATGTTAAGCCTTTTTCACTATTCCGGAGTGTCCGTTGCATTAAACTGGTTATATTTACGCATCAGTGCGTGTATAGCCTTCCAGAAAGCGATTTAGAGCTTGAAATCGAACAAGAGTTGATATGTGCAAACGATACACATATTTTTACAAATCCAAAGTATGAAATACAATATTTCATTGGTTTGGCATTTGTTTGATGGTTGAAGTGACACAGGTGTCACATTGAGTCTTGTCACTGGCAGAAACTATGGAAACTTTGGTGTTAATGATTACCCAATAGTACGCAACACAACGCTTAATCTAACTCCCAAAATAAATCAAAGACGGAAACACGGAAAGGATGGGATTGGCCGAATGGCAATCCGATCGTATGACCATCCGATCGGATGGCCATTCGACCGAGCTGCCATCCGATCCGTGCACACCGCCTCTCTCTCCGTCTCTCTCACACTATAAATAGGCCTGTCACATCATTTTCACTAATGTAACAACCTCACTCGAACCAGACGCACGCACTCCTCTTTTCTTCCATTTCTTGGCAATTTCGGTACTTTTTATACTAGATTCTTGTACATCTTTGATCTATGCACCATTCTCTACATGATTCTCCTTTGAAATCTCACTGTTCACCATGGAATCTCTAAGATCTGAGCTCTTGAAGGTGACGTCATCATGATGGTTTGTACAAACTATGGTGTGATGTCATTTCTGCCAAGATCTAGCTCAGATCTAAGGAATTTCATGTGTTTTACATCGAATTGTGACACCTGTGTCACTGTGACCATCAAACAATACCAAACCAATGAAATATTGTGTTTCATACTTGGGATTTGTATAATTATGTGTATCCTTTGCACATATCAATTCTTGTTTGATTTCAAGCTTTAAATCGCTTTCTGGAGGGTTATACGCGCACTGATGCGTAAATATAACCAGTTTAATGCAACGAACACTCCAGAATAGTGTAATAGGCTTAACATGCCTTAAATAACCTTCACATAACTTAGAAATAAGTTTTGGATGGTTTGGTGTGTTGAAATCAAGTTTGTTCGATCGCAGGGACTATTTGTGTCAAACTGCGAAACTATACCGATTTGTATAGTAATGAACCTTCCGGAACTTGATCATAAGTTAAACATACCCTAAATAACCTTTACATAGCTTATAAATAGGCTTTGAGGGGTTCGGTATGCTAAAATAAACTTTATTGATCCATAGGGACTAAAAGCGTCAAAAAGTGCATAAGTTTGCATTTTCGCGCATATCTTCTGTTCTGCATATATCCAGACATCCAAAAATTTATGTAATCATTAAAATATTATGTTTTAATAATTGGCATGATAAAAATCCATTCGTCGCTTAATTTGGATCGTTTATGCGTTGGTTACGACTTCCGTCGTAATTTACCAAACAACGCAACCGTACGACCAAACGAACCAACATCCGAGATATTTTTGAGCATGTTTCAAGTTCCCTATACTTTAACTTCATTTTAGAGCTTTGAAATGGGGTTAACGGGGCTTAAACGTGTCAAAAATGCATCATATAGCAAGTTTGGGGCTTCAGGGGCCTGTTCTGCCAAAATTCAATTTTTGCTGACCTGCAAGGTCCTTACGGACCGTATGGGTCTCCTCTTGCGGTCCGTAAGCAGGTCCCAGACATCAGAATGTCTTTTCCATCTTGATTCAGCTGTTCCACACTTGTGCAAATGGTTTTGAGCAATGCTATGGGCTGGTTTGTGTGGAGAACAAGTCCCCCAATCTTTCTTTGACAATTGTATGGCCTAGATCATTCCTTCCTCTCCAAGAAATGATCCTAACGGCTTGCGAAAAACTATATAAGGCCATGTCCCTCATTCATTTTCTGCACATTTGGTCTGAGATTTCTCTAAGTGGTTGTGATTATTCACTACCTACCTGAGAATACTTGGAACCAAATCTATTTGGACCCTTTGTAAGTCCTCTTTCGTTCTTTTATCGCTTTCTAGCTTAAAAGTCAAACTTTTTTTGACTTTCTGCATTGACCAGTCTATGGTCAATGAGAAGTTCGTTTGAACTTCGCAACGTGAGCGTAATCACGATGGTTATAGTCCCTAGTGACTATACCTACTGATTACCACGTTGTTTAGGTGTAGTGACGAGTCGTAGTTTCGGCCAAAATGCGTGTTTATGCGTATTTTGTAACCAAACTACTCTTAGGTATCAAAACCGTTTGTTTTGATATCCAACTTGTTTTCAAACTTTATTAAACATGTTTTCAACATGTTTAGCTCGTCACTTTTAGATTAGTGCTTATGTAGGGTCGTAAGGTAAGCGATCTAAACAATCGCTTATACTTTCTAACCCGACCCGTTTGGTCGATCATTAGGATCTGACCAAACACTTTAGGTGACCATAGTTGTATAGGGAATAACCTTCCGAGGTTATACCTTATGGTCACTTCGTTTAAGTAGTTGTATGATAGGTAGTTTATATGCCTTAGGAAAATGACCAAAATGCCATTTTTATGCATAATTGATATTTAATCATATGTAACCCAAACTTTTGTCATTTAAATGATTATGCAACATAATTAAACATGTTAGGGCATATAATACTTGTCGTAGGACTAGTTAGACGGGCCGAACGCGTTTTACGCGAACGACGCGTTAAAGTAGCGTATGCTACCTAAACAGGTCGTAATGGGTCGTAAGCACTTAGGTTAGGTTTCCTTTTAGTATGTAGGCCTTGTTAAACCATATCATATGAGATCCCATACTCATTTGGTTTACGAGACCTCATCCTATCCGATCCTCCGTTTTAGGTCCGGTTTATTTATGTAGTTACCTTTAATAGGTGCCGTTTGATTTCCGGGACTCCTCTAGCTTGCTTGGTAGTTGTTCAAGACTTCTAAGCACCCTCAAGTGAGTACATAGTCCCCCCTTTTACTGTTTTCAAACTGTTTTGGGGTGAAGCATGTGTACCTATCTGTTATTTTCATGTTTTCAAAAGTATAATTGATTATACATATTTGTACTTATCTTTTTGCAAACTGAATGATTATCCATGATTTAAACTCTAATTTTTCAAAGATTATAAAATAAATGTTTGGAATAGTACTTATTTTGTTCACCAGACCGGTTGGTAGTATGATATAGCGCTATAGGATTTGACACCCCATTCCTGTTGTCATGGAATGTCTGAAACCAATTTATTTTTCTCCATCCAAATAGGGATTGCCTTTGTGGTATTTCTATAGTCTCAAAGGTGTATTTTGATGCACTAGGTCTGAATGAATTCTTAAATCACATTATTTTTGTATATTTAGTTATACTCCCAAAAGTATAATTTGATATGCTCTCATATGTGATATCGTACAAAACCAACATATATTTTGTTAAAAATCTAAAACATAGTTTAATATGTTATTTGTAATCCAAAACATAGTTTAATATGTTATTTGTAATCCAAAACATAGTTTAATATGATATTTGTAAACCAAAGCATAGTTAAATATGTTATTTATAAATTCAAAGTATACTTTTGATATACTACTGAAAATTATTATTTTTCTTATCAACTAAAGTATATTTAATATACTATTTGTTTAACGACTGGGTTTTGGTTAGTGTTTAGATAACGGGACGGGTGTGATGTGATGAAAACATGGTAGATACGCCGCTGGTACTTCTTATATATAAGTGTTTTCATCACATTACATACCGTGTTGTTATTTAGTATACTTGGGTTATCAATATTGGAACTGAAATATATTTTAATATATTACTTATTCGACTTTCTTAAAAACCAAAGTATATTTTTATATATACTATAAACCTTTTTATCAAAATATTGTTTTTCAAACAATATATTCTATACAAACTCATTTTACTTACTTATTAAATTTTCTATGTATTATTATTTTATACCATCTGATTTCTTATAAATGATTTATAAAAGAAAACCTTTTACAAGGATAATGACTACTTTTATTAAAACTTTTTCTTTAAACTCATAAGTCATGAATCCTAATTACAATAAAACCTATGTATCTCACAGGCATTTTTATGCTGACGTACCTATTTTTACACATGTTTCAGGTGCTGCTTTATGACGATTGTTGATACATACTACACTTAGGATGGACCAATGCCTTAGCGACTTTAAAATTTGAAAGACAATATTTGTATTTATCTGATTTGTAATAGAACAAAGATTTCAATGATTCAATAAAACAAAATTATTTGATCCATGGTTGTGAAACAATGATTCTGTTACAACACTCCCCGACGTTTCCGCCACGTCTTGTTGTTTTACGTGGTCGGGGTGTGACAGAAAAGTTGGTATCAGAGCCAATGGTTATAGGGAATTAGGTTATTAGTAATGCTTTGACCTAGACTATAACCTTCCTAGGACCCTAACACAAGTTTTCTTGTGTTTAGTTTTAAAACAATACCGTCACTTATTCTTAGGTGACAACCACAATAAAAACACAAATTTCAATCCTGCTTTGAAAACTAATCATCTTTTCTAGGATGATTGATTGTAAGGTTTTGAACCTTCAAAGTTTTCAAAATCTCGTCAAAGTTTGGTCTAAATAATGTGAACACGTGCAAACTGGAAGGGTGGGTGCCTGTACCCTGGGTCTTCTGTCTAAGGCTAGAGTGTTCGTACAAATCCGCAGCATCAGACCAGTCACTCTTACCTTGGAACTCTTGGGGTGAGTGTCCACTTATAGGCGAGCATGTCTTCGCGATACATTATATTGACCCATTTACTTTGATTAGTCACCGTCTCATTTGTTTGCCTTAGGTAACAAACAAATGATCGCAATTTTATGCATTGTTATTCTGTTTTCATTTCCCTTGTTTCCTCCCATGTCTCCCATTTTCTTCATGGTGCCTTTTCATCGCAACAACAATGTCCGAACTAGGTGCTGCAATTGTCCATCAATTAGGCGTCGTACTACTAGAAGGTCGTTGATTTAGCTATCACCGTGACTCATCTCAGGGATGAAGCCATACAAAGGAACCGCTTCTTAGAGCAATCAATGCCACCGTCATCATCCGAATCAAATACCTTGTTTCAAATGTACCCACGGTGGACGATGGGGACATTTGGTTAACATGTGCCGCTTTGCAATCCAAATCAAAGCTGTCACAAATCCTGCTGCTGCTCAACCTTCAAACTCTGCTTCATATGTCGCCTGGCATATCTAGCGCCTCAACCTCATGAACTTTCTACCTTGTGTATCGACTTAAGCACGCCTAGTGCAAGGTGTCAAAACACCTCTCGTTACAAAAATTCCAAAATCCATATAGGATCTTTTTATCTTCACAATTAGATCTTTATGGATGATTATCGCTCAAATCGGAGCCCTTAATTGAATTATTCGTATGCCTTAATACGTATATTACAATTCAATAAGGATAAATCCGAATTCCTATTAAAGATCTTTCTTTAGTTAGATTCTTATGTTTAAAGTGCCAAATAAAATCCACGAATTGGATTCCTAGTGTGCTTTAAATATCCGTGTCCAAAGATAACATATTAATAATCAAGTTAATCAATTATGTGATTATGTGCTTATGTGTTTTCTTATATGTTTTGTGTTTTTATGTGATCCATCCAAATCCTCATAGAATCTTCCATATCTCATATGAGGGATTCATAGTAGGATATCTAAAAGTACTATCTTAATTCCTTAATGGACTTCAACGTTGTAGTTAAGTCCCATGGGTTATAAAGTAATATTCTATAATTGGACCCCCCTTGAGTGGTCTAGTTAAACAGATTGATTTGAAAATCTGGTTTGGAATATCATGTGATGATATAATTGAAAAGATCCCTTTAAATGGTCTATTTAAGGAGATCGTACGACGGTCTAGTTAAGAAGATCATGTGTTGATCTAGTTAAAAAGATCGTTCGTTGATCTAGTTAAAAAGATCCTTTGGTGGTCTAGTCAAGTCGCTTCATGTTTATTCAATTGATTTTTCCCTACGCATTATGAAATGAACTGTGTGGACTGTGCAAGGAATTACGTAATTATGGAGGCCTACATAATTATGGAATTCAGTGCACAGAAACCACAAGAAGTTTTGTCATGTGTTAAGACCTATAGTGACAAGAGTAATGATACGGGAGAAGTCTTGGACCTTAACCGATGTCATCTTATCTTACACTCCCCAATCCTGATTTTAAGCACACACCAAGTTTCCTATGATGAGTCTTCATAAGAAACGTTCTTCTGTCTGTAGTTCGAAACTCCATGTTTTGTTACTACAAGGACTTCACTTTGAGGGTTGACAATTTCGCTAAGAACCCTATCATGGCCCAGAGTTCTACTTAGGGTTCAAGGGATTCATTCGAAAGCGAAAACATCACAGTTGTCCTCACAAGTTTCTCCTAAAATTAAATTTCGGGACGAAATTTCCTAAAGTAGGGGAGACTGTGACACCTGTGTCACTGTGACCATCAAACAATACCAAACCAATGAAATATTGTGTTTCATACTTGGGATTTGTATAATTATGTGTATCATTTGCACATATCAATTCTTGTTTGATTTCAAGCTTTAAATCGCTTTCTTGAGGGTTATACGCGCACTGATGCGTAAATATAACCAGTTTAATGCAACAAACACTCCAGAATAGTGTAATAGGCTTAAAATGCCTTAAATAACCTTCACATAACTTAGAAATAAGTTTTGGATGGTTTGGTGTGTTGAAATCAAGTTTGTTCGATCGCAGGGACTATTTGTGTCAAACTGCGAAACTATACCGATTTGTATAGTAACGAACCTTTCGGAACTTGATCATAAGTTAAACATACCCTAAATAACCTTTACATAGCTTAGAAATAGGCTTTGAGGGGTTCGGTATGCTAAAATAAACTTTATTGATCCATAGGGACTAAAAGCGTCAAAAAGTGCATAAGTTTGCATTTTCGCGCATATCTTCCGTTCTGAATATATCCGGACATCCAAAAATTTATGTAAACATTAAAATATTATGTTTTAATGATTGGCATGATAAAAATCCATTCGTCGCTTAATTTGGATCGTTTTTGCGTTCGTTACGACTTCTGTCGTAATTTACCAAACAACGCAAACGTACGACCAAACGAACCGACATCCGAGATATTTCTGAGCATGTTTCAAGTTCCCTATACTTTAACTTCGTGTTAGAGCTTTAAAATGGGGTTAACGGGGCTTAAACGTGTCAAAAATGCATCATATAGCAAGTTTGGGGCTTCAGGGGCCTGTTCTGCCAAAATTCAATTTTTGCTGACCTGCAATGTCCTTACGGACCGTATGGGTCTCCTCTTGCGGTCCATAAGCAGGTCCCAGACATCAGAATGTGTTTTCTAGCTTGATTCAGCTGTTCCACACTTGTGCAAATGGTTTTGAGCAATGCTATGGGCTGGTTTGTGTGGAGAACAAGTCCCCCAATCTTTCTTTGACAATTGTATGGCCTAGATCATTCCCTCCTCTCCAAGAAATGATCCTAACGGTTTGCGAAAAACTATATAAGGCCATGTCCCTCATTCATTTTCTGCACATTTGGTCTGAAATTTCTCTAAGTGGTTGTGATTATTCACTACCTACCTGAGAATACTTGGAACCAAATCTATTTGGACCCTTTGTAACTCCTCTTTCGTTCTTTTATCGCTTTCTAGCTTAAAAGTCAAACTTTGTTTGACTTTCTGCATTGACCAGTCTATGGTCAATGAGAAGTTCGTTTGAACTTCGCAACGTGAGCGTAATCACGATGGTTATAGTCCCTAGTGACTATACCTACTGATTACCACGTTGTTTAGGTGTAGTGACGAGTCGTAGTTTTGGCCAAAATGCGTGTTTATGCGTATTTTGTAACCAAACTACTCTTAGGTATCAAAACCGTTTGTTTTGATATCCAACTTGTTTTCAAACTTTGTTAAACGCTCGTCACTTTTAGATTAGTGCTTATGTAGGGTCGTAAGGTAAGCGATCTAAACAATCGCTTATACTTTCGAACCCGACCTGTTTGGTCGATCATTAGGATCCGGCCAAACACTTTAGGCGACCATAGTTGTATAGGGAATAACCTTCCGAGGTTATACCTTATGGTCACTTCGTTTAAGTAGTTGTATGATAGGTAGTTTATATGCCTTAGGAAAATGACCAAAATGCCATTTTTATGCATAATTGATATTTAAGCATATGAAACCCAAAATTTTGTCATTTAAATGATTATGAAACATAATTAAACATGTTAGGGCATATAATACTTGTCGTAGGACTAGTTAGACGGGCCGAACGCGTTTTACGCGAACGACGCGTTAAAGTAGCGTATGCTACCTAAACGGGTCGTAATGGGTCGTAAGCACTTAGGTTAGGTTTCTTTTTAGTATGTAGGCATTGTTAAACAATATCATATGAGATCCCACACTCATTTGGTTTACGAGACCTCATCCTATCCGATCCTCCGTTTTAGGTCCGGTTTATTTATGTAGTTACCTATATTAGGTGCCGTTTGATTTCCGGGACTCCTCTAGCTTGCTTGGTAGTTGTTCAAGACTTCTAAGAACCCTCAAGTGAGTACATAGTCCCCCCTTTTACTGTTTTCAAACTGTTTTGGGGTGAAGCATGTGTACCTATCTGTTATTTTCATGTTTTCAAAAGTATAATTGATTATACATATTTGTACTTATCTTTTTGCAAACTGAATGATTATCTATGATTTAAACTCTAATTTTTCAAGGATTATAAAATAAATGTTTGGAATAGTACTTATTTTGTTCACCAGACCGGTTGGTAATATGATATAGCGCTATAGGATTTGACACCCCATTCCTGTTGTCATGGAATGTCTGAAACCAATTTATTTTTCTCCATCCAAATAGGGATTGCCTTTGTGGTATTTCTATAGTCTCAAAGGTGTATTTTGATGCACTAGGTCTGAATGAATTCTTAAATCACATTATTTTTGAATATTTAGTTATACTCCCAAAAGTATAATTTGATATGCTCTCATATGTGATATCGTACAAAACCAACATATATTTTGTTAAAAATCTAAAACATAGTTTAATATGTTATTTGTAATCCAAAACATAGTTTAATATGTTATTTGTAATCCAAAAGATAGTTTAATATGATATTTGTAAACCAAAGCATAGTTAAATATGTTATTTATAAATCCAAAGTATACTTTTGATATACTACTGAAAATTATTATTTTTCTTATCAACTAGAGTATATTTAATATACTATTTGTTTAACGACTGGGTTTTGGTTAGTGTTTAGATAACGGGACGGGTGTGATGTGATGAAAACATGGTAGATACGCCGCTGGTACTTCTTATATATAAGTGTTTTCATCACATTACATACCGTGTTGTTATTTAGTACACTTGGGTTATCAATATTGGAACTGAAATATATTTTAATATATTACTTATTCGACTTTCTTAAAAACCAAAGTATATTTTTATATATACTATAAACCTTTTTATCAAAATATTGTTTTTCAAACAATATATTCTATACAAACTCATTTTACTTATTAAATTTTCTATGTATTATTATTTTATACCATCTGATTTCTTATAAATGATTTATAAAAGAAAACCTTTTACAAGGATCATGACTACTTTTATTAAAACTTTTTCTTTAAACTCATAAGTCATGAATCCTAATTACAATAAAACCTATGTATCTCACATGCATTTTTATGCTGACGTGCCTATTTTTACACATGTTTCAGGTGCTGCTTTATGACGATTGTTGATACATACTACACTTAGGATGGACCAGTGCCTTAGCGACTTTAAAATTTGAAAGACAATATTTGTATTTATCTGATTTGTAATAGAACAAAGATTTTAATGATTCAATAAAACAAAATTATTTGATCCATGGTTGTGAAACAATGATTCTGTTACAACACTCCCCGACGTTTCCGCCACGTCTTGTTGTTTTACGTGGTCGGGGTGTGACACGAATCTTCACTAAAACTAGACTTTTAGCTAAAAACCCATGTTTATCCTCATCTTTTCTTAAAACTTTTACCAAAAACGGTGAGATCTGGATTTAAACGGACTGTAGACTTAAAGATTAGTCTAGAGTTGGTTTGGAGAAGGATTGTTGCCGGAGAAGATGACCGCAGTATGAATTCTGACATGAACACCGTCATGAACGGGTGACTGAACGGACTAGGGTGATTCCCATCCAATCAGATCGGCTGTACACTGATGGGTTTACCATTGTCTCAATGCGTACCACGTCGTCGTTGCTTAAACAGAAACTTAGGAACTTTACAAGTTTGGGAACGGGACAAGCATAACCCGATAGAGTTGCAATCCGATCGGATAGCCATCCGATCGAACCGCCATCTGATCAAGTGACACTTGCCTCTTAACCCTAACACTTGGATAATTTGAATCTTTTGATCGTCGAATGGCAATCCGATTGGTGGATTGAATGGCCATTCAATCGAATGGCCATCCGACCGAGTGGCAATCCGTCACTCACTCACTTATCATGGTCATCCCAATCGGATAGCCATCCGATCAAGATGACTAATCCGATACTTGGACTGAATCTCGTTATTCTGCCCGACTCTTATCTGTTGTAATCTAATCAGGCTAATTCTAAAGAGCTCCCTTTGATCCAATAATAGTTAGGTTATTAAGCAATCACTGTGAGTATACTCGATCCCTTTTTGCTTTAAACTCTAGGATGCAACATGTATTCTATTAAACTATGATACTTGAAACTTTTCGAAACTAAACTCTATCCTATTTGTATGTGTGAAACTTGTGATTTTTGTATTCTATTTTGTGCTATGTGAACGTTTAATCCAGGGTGTGTAGTTCCGCCTTAACAATATTAGCACTATAGGAGATGCACCTCCCCATTATTCTCGGGGGTATTGTTAGGAGGATTCTAGTTTTCCTTGAGACTTGGGAAAACAACAAAGGCATCGGGATACTTGGGCTATCACTTGTTGGACTGCGAACACTAGCATGGCTGAACTATTTTGTTACATTTACATATGGATATGAGGCTTTTAATCTATTATGATATTATTCAAACTTGTATACTCGCCGGTACATTTTTGTACTGACCCTATTTTAATATATGTTGCAGGCTGACAGGATGCCAGGATTCTTGGAATCAAGCTAGGATGATGCTTAGAAACTCATCTAGATAAATAAGTTTCGAACAATACTTGAGACTTGATGTACTATGATACTTGATGATGGTTGTTTGGTTTAGACAATGTTTGAATCAATCTAATTTATAATGAAACTATTTAGTGTTATGGAATCTCATGAGCAATCTGAACGCTTAGTGCTTGCACCCCGATGTTTCCGCCATCGGTTGGGGTGTGACAGATTGACACCTCTAAGTAGTTCATCACACACTAACTTGCTTTCCTCATTTCATAGTTACATAATTGCTTTTATTACTAGCAAAATTGGGAAAAAATAAAGTTACTTATGGGGCTTTGGAAGAGGTGAAAAAGTGTTTAATTTGTTATTTGATATTCCTTATATGGAAATTAAGATAATATTGTTCTTCTAAAGTACACACTGTTTGGTTAAATATCTTTTTTTGGTATTATACCATAATTTCTGAATTTGTTCACTGCAACCTAAACTGAATATATCAATGTTACAATAGCAGCTAACAATTTAAAATTCAAAATTAAACGTGAAATAATGGCTTTGGGTTGTTGACTATGATTTTCTTATCTCTCCAAGTTGTGCTTACATTTGAGAGAAACATTTTAAATTGAGAAAGGTTTATAAATGGGCTGGATGGTAGAGGTGGTAATTTTGGCGCATCTTCTTACAAATGGGTAAGGTTATATTTATCTCAAATGGGTCGCCAAAACATTTAGGCTAATAACTGGTGGGTAAAATGGGTTGAACGGGATATAACTTATAAGTGTTGCAAATCATGAATGAATATGTTTTTAAAATCATTCAGCATCTAATGTATTTAAGGTTTGTTAGGTCATTTTAAGAAAGCGAGAGTAAGGATGAAACCCGTAAAAGATTTTTAAAAATGTATTATTAGGTTGAAAAGTGATAATCATGTTAGGTAAGTTTGATGCGTACCAAGTATATGATGGAGTGCCTTAATGACACCACTACCTATGGTGCTGGTTCCGCCTCTTGCTGCTGGAACCAGGTTCTATCCCTATCTCGATTTTTATAATGTGCTAATGATAATTCTCTTTTTGAATGATCTTTTTTAGTATGTTGAATTTAAATTGATTTAGGTTTCGATTTGACTATCTCATAAGGATGTGATGCCGGGAAGCACCAGCAAGCGTTCAAGCTCACTGAAGGATTCATGCGTCGAAGTGCTTTGATGACAATAGTCGTGTTAAAAGAACTGGTAAATTTTCATCCTCTATGTTGACTTTTTTAGTCAAAGTTAAATGTCATAGTTGTAAGGAGTTTCTGATTTCTTTTCTGGATTTAGGGACTCTTTGGACTGCAAGTGCACATATCATCACTGCAGTCATCAGTTCGGGCGTGCTGTTACTGGCGTGTGCCACCACGCAGCTGGTTGGATCGCCGAACCGACGGTTTTGTTTCTGTTTTTGTTCTTATCTATAGACGAAACTATACTTATGTGAAAGTTTTTCAAAACAATCTTGGTACTTTCTCTTTAAATTTCCAACTTATTAATTAAAACCATGTGTTCAAGCAATTGGTAGCCGGCTCATTTGGCTCGTGACAAACCAAGCAGAGCTAGGGTGGGCTTAGTGCATAGTATGTTTACAACCCGAGCTGAGCTGGTATATTTTTATTTTAAATTCGATATGCTTTTAAACAAACTGATATATAAAAACAAAAAATAATATTTTTAACAAATATACGATGTAAAATTTATATTTATAATTATATATATATGTGTGTGTGGGTTTTAATTTAGGTTATATTTTATACATATTATAAATTTGGGCTTCAATCTAAATGTGGGAAATGAGCGGGACAAAGAGTGAACTTGACTTGGCTCGTCCTCAACCCAACTCTTTTACAAATTAAGTCCAGCCAATTTTGAGAGAGTCTTGAGATTGGGCCCCAAACTTTAAGTCCAGCCGGTTCTGTGTCACTGCCACTTATATTGATTACTATGGTTGTAGTAGACAAAAAGTCAATTAGGAAAACAACCAAATTGTGTAGCACTCTACTTCATGAGGCCTAACAGGATGACATTCATAGAGTATTAGATGCGAACTTTATAGCCATAGTGTTGAATCGCTGTTATAAGTAGCCCTTATCATGAGCTTTATGGGACTAACTGTTTATTCCTCATAAGACCAACCGCAAGTCGTTAGTTATAGTTGATGCTTTTTAGCGTTGTGATGCATAAAGGGTAGGAGTGAAGCCCACTTAGAGTCTTAGATATTTGTTGCAGAATTGGTCTACAAATTAGAAGTTTTTTTGTCCTCAAGAGATTTTTTTGTCCAAGACATACTTGTACAACCAGTGAAGCTTTTTTTATACATATGTACCCTTCAGGATGACTCAAAGCTGTATATATATTTTATGAGCTTGTAACAAAAGGTTCCCTTCTATGTCTCTATCAAAGATACCATCTTTAGGATTGTCAACTTTCCTCATACACACGCTAGATCCTACATTGTCACACCCCTTTCAAAGGTAGAAGCACGAGGTGTGATCTGAAAGATTCTCATTGCATACGAATAGTAAACATACTGCATGAATGTAAAATAACTCCATATTGCCATTGATAGGTTACCAACCAAAACAAAAGTTAAGTTTAAGTTTAAAACACGACATAAGATAATTGTTTGAAAAAGTCTACAACACCATTTCAAAAACAAATATCAAGGTTTTGTTCATTATATCTCCACAGGAGGCGGGATAAACAAACAAATCCTACAAAAGTGGCAACGGAGCATCGACACCTAAATACTTGAAACATAAACGACCATCTTGAGCAAGGAGACCACGCATACATCCACTTAGTTACCTGAAATACATGTAAGTTTTGGAAAATCGTCAACATAAGTTTGTGTGAATTCATGCAGTTTTTGTATAGAATGTTTGTATACTTGTATGAAAACATGGTATGTAATTTGTAAAACGTATCTGTAAAATGTGCTCTGTAAATGTAAGGTATACGAGATCGCTAATGTTTCGCGAGGACATTAACATATGTCACGACATAGGAAGCCAGCAAACCTAGGCATTTTTGTCGAGATCGACTGAGACACAAAAGCACTCTTTGGTAGAAGTAGGCCAAGAGTGAGGTTGCCTGAAACCCATTAGATCTAACATTTTTGTTCCCCGGTCTAAATGTATACGTTGATTAATGGTGCTTATGGTACCCTATTCGTCACATGATCTATGTGTCATTCCTTAGTTTTGTGTTCCACATACCATTGTACATGTATTTTTCCCAAGTTTAGAAACCATGTAAAAGTTTAAAAGTGGGGACATGAACTCACAGTTTTGCGTATCTTGCGTCACAAACTTCACCGGGTTTGTCTCGTAAGCGTCGTAACCTATTCTGATGTTGCGTGTGTTACGATAACGAAGAACAAAACACGTTGATTCTGTGAATACCCTTGTTGATCTTCCCCAAACCCCCAAAATTCAACCCAAATGGCACATAATTTGAAGTGAAAATTGAGTAAATTCAATATTGATGTCTGACCATCCAACTTACAAGAGAAACATATAAATAATGACATAAATTCAAAATAGGCCACAAAAAGGCCATGAGCCAAACACAAGCCCAAAAACAAAATGCCCAGAACACCGAAAAAACATAAAAAGATAAATAACTGATAGAAATACGCGTTTTAGTGAAGCCCCTTTTGTTACACGATCTTTGGGCCTCCAAATACAAGATGGCCCGCTCCTCCACATTTGGGCCCGCATCATATACGTATTCTATGTACGTTAGTTATTAGACTTGTAACTCACTATGTACAAGTCACCATCTTAGGTTTATGTATTTGTTTTGTGAATGTTCATCATGTGTGAGGGTCGTGCCCTTATTTGTCGGGTCTAGCTCGTTCGTCGTGTTCTTGTATTTTGAATTTGTATTATTCTCTTGTAAATATATATTTTACTTTCAAAAATATATATTTGTAAATGTAATATATGAAGACCAATAAGTGTTAAAAATAATCTATATTTTTAACTTGTCCAAAATATGTTACTTATATTATTTGCCAAAAATAAATATAAGTATTTTTTTAAATAGTATTTTCAATATTATTTTTGTGTAAGTATACTTAGGGAAGTATACTTGTATTTTTATGTAAATACTTGTGTATCTTACATTATTTGTCAAAAATAATACTTTGATTTTTTTAATACTTTCCGGAATTATATTTCTTAAAAATAATATATTTTTAAGACTTGTGTGAAATATATATATTTTGTTATGCTTGTAAAATATATATATTTATTTTGTCATTTTCCGATTTTTGTATAATTCCGATTACTTGGTCATAGTTATATATATTTGTCCAAATATATTTATGTCCAAAATTTTCCATTATTTGTCCAAGTCCAAAATTTGTTAAGGAATATATTTATTTAAATATATTTTCTTGTATTTGTCCACATACCCTTTCATGGGTTATTTTGTATGAGTATTCTTGGGTATTTGTTATGTATTTTTATGTCTATTTTGTTGGTGATACTACTTGGGCGTATTTAGTGTATTTTTATGCTCAAGGAGTATTTAGTGTATTTTTATGCTCCTAATACACTACTACATATAATACACACAATATACACTTAGCATAAAAATTGGTGATCACTAAATATATATATATATATTTTTCCTAAAAATATACATACTTAATATTGATTTAAACTTGAAGAAATCCTTATTTCTTAGCTTGAAATTTTGTACAAAAATTAGGAAACCTTGATAAATATTTTTAGATGAATTTTTGGGGAATAAGTTTTATCAAAACTTATATTTTTCTAAGTGTCAAAATTTTATAAAAGTTTTGACATAGTTTCCCCTAAAAATGGATGTTTCCCATGTTTTTAAAACATGTGTTTATTTTCTTTTCATCACCAAAATAATTTCCAACATTTTTCACACGTAACATACACTAATTTTATCATGTAAAACCTTATGATGAACTTGATTTTTGATAAAAATGTGTAGTCTTTTAGATCTACACTTTACATACAAAGATCTTTCAAAAACAAGTGTTCTTGTAAATTTTAAACAAACTTTTTATGAAACTTTAACACAAAATGGATACTTTACTTTAAGACAAACACTTATACAACAAACAAGCCTGCGACCTGAGTTTGCATTGGTTGTATTTGTAACGCCTGCGCCCTTAGACTTTTGGATATTATCAATTTTAGTCCCTAAACTATGTGACACTTGACACTTTTAATACTTGTGATGCTTAAATCTAGATTCTTGATTCTTAATACTACGATACTTGATTCTTGATTCTTGAAACTTGATTCTTGATGCTTAATGCTATGATTCTTGAGACTTAACGCTATGATTCTTGATACTTGGAATCTAGATTCCTGACTCTTGATACTTTGGTGCTTGACTCTTGAGACTCGTGAAACTTGAGACTTGGTTGAACGAGAGACTGAAATCTTGTCAATGGCGGAAACAATGAGACTTGGAAACTAATGTGTTAATCTAGTTATGTGATACTATTACCCGATAATACGCAACGCAAAACGAATCAAAGACGGTGAAGTGGAAATGATGGGATTGGCCGAATGGCAATCCGATCGGAGGGCCATTCGATCGAAGTGCCATCCGATCCACAGCAACACCGCCTTAACTTCTCCTTGCACTATAAATAGGAGTTGTCATATCATTTCTCACTGATGTGACAGCCCCCTCTGACCAAGATGCACGCACTCCTATTTTCTTCCATTTCTTGATGATTTCGGTACTTTTTACACTAGATTCCTGTACATCTTTGATCTATACACTATTCTCTACAAGATTCTCCTTTGAAATCTCACTTTTCACCGTGAAATCTCTAAGATTTGAGCTCTTGAGTTTGACGTTATCATGGCTGTTTGTACAAACAAGTGGTGTGATGTCATTCCTGTCAAGATCTAGCTCAGATCTAAGGAATTTCATGCAAATCTTTACTAAATCAAGACTTTTTCAGCTAAAACTTATAATTTACCTTCATCTTTTCTTAAAACCTTACTTAAAACGGTGGAATCCGGATCTAAACGGACTGTAGACTTGATGATTAGTCTGGAGTCAGTTTGGAAATGGATTGTTGCCGGAGAAGATGAATGGAGTACGAATTCCGACAAAAGCACTGACATTGACAGACACATGAACGGACTGGGGTGATTCCCATCCGATTAGAATGGATGTACATGTGCTTACCATTGTCTCAATACGTACCAGGACATCACGTTAAACTTGAAACATAGGTTTGGAACGGGACAAGGATAACTCGATCGAATGGCAATCCGATCGGATGACCATCCGATCGAACAGTCATCCGATCAGGTGACACTTGCCTCGTAACCTTAAACACTTTAAAAACTTTGAAACCTTGAATCTTTGATCATTGAATGGCAATCCGATCGAACTGTCGTCTGATCGAACTGCCATCCGATCGAAGTGACCATAGTTGAACACTTGGCTTAACAATTTGGAATCTTGACATTTGGATCGAATGACCATTCGATCGAATGGGCATCCAAACGGATGACCATCCGATCGGATGGCAATTCGTCCCCCACTTACACCTAAGCCACACCGATCGAATGGCAATCCGATCGGACTGCCGTCCGATCGAACTGCCATCCGATCCAGTGACTGATCCGACACTTTGCGTAATCTCGTTGTTTTGTCCAACACTTATCTGTTGTAATCTAATCAGGCTAAACCTAAAGAGCTCCCTTTGATCCAATAACAGTTAATTTGTTCAGCAATCACTTTGAGTATACTCGATCCCTTTTCGTTTTAAACTTTTGGGATACAACATGTATTCTATTAAACTATGAAACTTAATACTTTTTGAATCTAAACTCTATCCTATGTGTATGTGAAAATTGTGACTCTTGATTCTTGAGTCTTTGTGCTATGTGGACGTTTAATCCAGAGTGTGATAGTAGCGCTATAGGAGATGCACCTCCCCATTATTCTCGGGGGTATTGTTAGGAGGATTCTAGTTTTCCTTGATTCTTGGGAAAACAACAAAGCATCGGGACACTTGGGCTATCACTTGCATTGCGAACACTAGCATGGCTGAAACTATTTTGTTATCATTTACATTATGGAAATGAGTCTTTTGAATCTATTATGCTAAATAGTTAAAACTTGTATACTCGCCGGTACATTTTTGTACTGACTCTATTTTAATACATGTTGAAGGCTGATAGGATGCTGAATCATGGAAATCAAGCTAGGGTTGATGCTTAGAAACCCACCTAGTTTAATCTAGACTTTTAAACAATGGTTTATGGTTGTATTTGATACTTTGTTGGTGATGTTGGTTTAGACAAATTTTGCATGAAACTTAATTAATCTATGATGAAACTTTTGATATTATGGAAACTCGTGAGCAATCTAAACGCTTAGTGTCGCACCCTGATGTTTCCGCCATCGGTTGGGGTGTGACAGATTGGTATCAGAGCCATAACTATAGGGAATTAGGATAAGTAGGAATACGTTCCCTAGTCTATAGTTCTAGGAATCTTGATTTTTATATGTTGTTTAAGACTTATGCATTCTACCGTATTTGCTTCCTAGCAACACATTTTCCCGCTAAACTTACATGCCTTTCCTAAGTCTGACACAATATACACTTGATACTTTGAAAACGCTGCTAATCAGTGTTTGTATTTTGCATGAAATTTGTCCTTAAGTCAGGAGTGACATCCGAACCTTGATGGGAAATTTCATTATATTACTCTAGTAGGTCTTATATGCTGATAAGTACCGACGCTATTAGGGTACGATGTTGTCAAGATAGAGGTGAAACTCAGACCTTGATAACTAGTCCCATTCTTTGATTTTATGTCTCACCAAAGTCTCGAACCTTCCAATCAATTGGGTACGTGAAAGGACCAAAAGGATGAATATCGTAGGCCTAACATCGATGACGTATTTATCTCAGTAGGTCAAGACATGTTGCCTCAATTCAAAAGGAGTTCGAATCACTTTGGTTAGTCACCGTTCCTCTACCCGGAACAATCTATGTTTTATGAGCCTGTCATTTATGTTATCTCGACTTTTATGTGTGGTTTTAAACTAGATTCTTCGTATGTTTTGAGGCTTTTCACACGATTCGCACGTATGTCCGCAATCTAAAACACTAATTCTAATCTCAGAATCGAACTAAATTTATGAAGCTTTGTTCATGATGTTAATCTATGTGGGAATCTTGATCAACTATGACACTATGTGGAGCTATTTGATGAATCTATGTGTTATTGTGGTTGTGAAGCACTAAATGGAACATGGCATAGAAATACGAGACAGAAATAACGTGTCTAAAGCATGGTGGATACGCCACTGGTACTTCCTATATATAAGTGTTTCAGGCATGTTACCAACTTTCGTACCACGTGCCATGCGAAACTTAGTGTTTTGCAGACTGATGTTGAGATGGTTGAAATCTAAGCTATGGGAAACTACTTTGTATTCTATGTGGAATCTAAGTGTAATCTACGTGCACTCTATCATAACCTATGAGTAATCTACGTATGTGTGGTTTTGAGAAACAAAATACGAAAAGTAGCCTAGCGCCAAAGACGAGGCGGAAGTGGCATGTCCGAAACATGGTGGATACGCCGCTGGTACTTCCTATATATAAGTGTTTCTGGCATGTTACCGAACCTTTGTACCACGCGCTAAGTGAAGTTCATAGTTTTGTGGACTCGGGTTGAAGTTGTTGAATCTAACGGGATTAATCTATGTTATTGAATCTACTTGGTTAATCTATGTGAGGTGTGATGGAATCTAATGTTATGGTTAACGAAGCATGACACCGATGACGAGACGGACATGACATGATTGAAGCATGGTGGATACGCCGCTGGTACTTCCTATATATAAGTGCTTCTGTCATGTTGCCGAACTTTCATAGCACATGCCATGCGGGTTTTCGTTGTTTTGTGATAAGGTTGTTAACTCTAATCTATGTAAATCTATTTAAATCTATTGAAATCTATGTGAATCTATTAGAATCTATTGGAATCTATTGGAATCTACGTGTATCTATTGGAATCTACGTGAATCTATTGAGCTGAATCTATGTGAATATATAGGGTTAATCTACGTGTGTATGATGATGATGATGAGTGTGTTGTCATGTTTGGCAATTGCGACACGTAATATGACACCGAGTACGAGGCGAAAGCGATGTTCCCGAAGCGTGGTGGATATGCCACTTGTACTTCCTATATATAAGCGTTTCTGACATGTTGCCAAACTTCGTACAATGTGCCATGTGAAGGTCATGGGTTTGCGGTGTTGAATCTATTGAAATCTATGTGAAACTTGTTGGAATTCTAAATCTGTAATCTATATAAATCTTGTTGAATCTTAAGTCTTAATCTATTGCATGTGAATCTATATACTGTGAGGCTTTGTGAATCTAGACTTATACGATCCTCTTGTTGGATCTTTAGATGTCTTCTCGTAAGCTATCCGACACTCTCAAGAGATCCAGGGAAAAGTCTCAGAAAAAGATGATGTCCTTCATGGCCGACCAGATCGCTCGAGTCATGCCAAAGATCGTCTCTGAGATCCTAGGATCGAACACTCCGCCCTCTTCTGTTGACTCTAAGACGAAGAAAGAAAAGTCTACAAAGTTCAGCTACAAACACTTTGTCTCTTGCAACCCTAAGTCTTTCATGGGCAGTGGTGGGGTGACTGCTATGCTCGAGTGGTTTGACAGCATTGAGGTTACCTTCATTAACAGCGAGTGCCCAGAGCATCTAAAGGCTAGGAGTGCAACAGGAATGTTTCAAGGCAGAGCTCTAGAATGGTGGTCGAATGAGAGAAACATCCGTTCTAATGAAGAAGCCTATGCTCTTCCATGGGCTGAGGTGCGAGAATTGATAATGCTTGAATTCTGCCCTCCTCATGAACAACTGAAGCTTGAAGAAGAGTTCTGGCATTTGAAGCAGATCGGTGATGATAATCTGGCTTATACTACCCGTTTCAAGTAGCTTAGCTTAATCGTGCCTCACTTGGTTTCTACCCCTAAACGCATGATAACCAAGTACATCAATGGTCTACCTCCTGCTATGCGTGATTCTATTGAAGCAGCCCAGCTCGGAACTATTGAGGAAGTCTACCATCTTGCAGCTAGTCTCAACAACAACCGTGTTCGTGATAAGCAGTTTGCTAACCCTGCTCCTTCTAAGTCCGCACACCAAGTTACCCAGCAGTCCAGTGGTAACAAGAAAAAGAGCCGAAAGTCTCAGGGTTCAGGATGCAATGCTATTGTTCCTGCTACAAACCTTGCTGCTAAACCTGCTCTTGCTGCTGCTGTTCAAAACCCTACTCCTCCAGAAGTCAAGAGGCAGTACACTGGACCTCATCCCAAGTGCGCAACTTGCAACTTTCATCATCCTACTAATTCTGCATGTCGTTTGTGCACCAACTGCAATCGCTATGGTCACACGACTCCCTATTGCCGTCAAGCTAACCCGACCCAACCAGTTTAGCAGGCCCCAACTCAGGAAGCTTTACCAACTCTCCCAGCTCCTCCGCAGAATCCTAAACCAGTCAATACAGTTCGTGCATGCTACAAGTGTGGAGATACTACTCACCTCCGTAATCAGTGTCCTCAGCTCAACCAGGATCAACAGCCTGCCGCTCGTGGACGAGCGTTCAATCTTAACGCTAATCAGGCACGTAACGAAAATGACGTCGTTAATGGTACGTTTCTCATTAATAACCTTTTTGCTTCGATTCTATTTGATATTGGTGCCGACATAAGCTTTGTGTCCGTAGAATTTGAATCTTTGTTAAACTGTGCACGCTCTAAGTTACCTAAGTCGTTTTCGGTGGAGATTGCCGATGGAAAGTCGATTCTAGTTGATTCTATTCTAAGTGGTTGTTCCTTGACTCTTAACGACCATGTGTTTACTATTGATCTAATACCCATGCAATTGGGTAGTTTTGATGTCATAATCGGCATGGATTGGTTGAGCAAGAACCATGCCGAAATTGTCTGTCACGAGAAGTTTGTTCGCTTACCTCTTCCGTCCGGTGATATCTTACATGTCTATGGAGACCGACCTTCTAGAGGACTGAAGTTGATGTCATGCACTCAGGCGAGCAGATACTCGATCCCTTTTCGTTTTAAACTTTTGGGGTGCAACATGTATTCTATTAAACTATGAAACTTGATACTTTTTGAATCTAAACTCTATCCTATGTGTGTGTGAAACTTGTGATTCTTGATTCTTGATTCTTTGTGCTATGTGGACGTTTAATCCAGAGTGTGTAGTTCCGCCTTAACAATAGTAGCGCTATAGGAGATGCACCTCCCCATTATTCTCGGGGGTATTGTTAGGAGGATTCTAGTTTTCCTTGATTCTTGGGAAAACAACAAAGCATCGGGACACTTGGGCTATCACTTGGACTGAGAACACTAGCATGGCTGAAACTATTTTGTTATCATTTACATTATGGAAATGAGTCTTTTGAATCTATTATGATAAATAGTTAAAACTTGTATACTCGCCGGTACATTTTTGTATTGACTCTATTTTAATACATGTTGCAGGCTTATAGGATGCTGAATCATGGAAATCAAGCTAGGGTTGATGCTTAGAAACCCACCTAGTTTAATCTAGACTTTTGAACAATGATTTATGGTTGTATTTGATACTTTGTTGGTGATGTTGGTTTAGACAAATTTTGCATGAAACTTAATTAATCTATGATGAAACTTTTGATATTATGGAAACTCGTGAGCAATCTGAACGCTTAGTGCCGCACCCCAATGTTTCCGCCATCGGTTGGGGTGTGACAGTATTGGCCTAAGAGGTCTGAATACACCACAAGAAAATAACACGTTCCATTATGTCTGTCACACCCCCAAAATACCACATGCGGGAACACCGCGGGATGTGTGACGTACCAGGATTCAAGCCACCAATCACATTGAACCACGTATAGTATTTAAATAAAACATTTCATTAATTACCAAATACAAATCCAAATCATAAGTTTAAACCAAACGAGATGTTCAGCGGAAGCATATAGTAAATTGTTAAACATCTGTTTCATAATAAGTGTTCAAAACCAAAGTATCAAATATATCCAAGAGCCTCGATCCATGACCACTCCAGCACTCCCAGATAGCAAGTCCATGTCAAGAAATCTAACGACCTGCAAGCATGCAGACAAGTATGTCAGACGACGTTGGTGAGTTCAAAGTTTTGTTAACGCGTTTAGTTACCAGATGTGTGTTTAAAACAGTTCAACGTTATGTTTTGATGTTGTTATTAACTCGATTACCATATGTGGCTACTAGATGTGTTTGCCCAAACCCCAATGCCTCTATCAAAGCATTGGTCAAGTGGTCAAGGTAAATAGTTCACGCCCGTCCATTCCGGCCCAGTGTGAGGGAGCCAAACCTAATAGCGCTATCAACTAAATACCTCGTTGCCTTCCCGGCAACAATCGGTAGATGTAAGGGGTCTTATATGATAGAAACTGAGTAATAACAAACATCCCATTAACCTGACATTCTTCCCTGAAAACGTTACCCGATGTCCCTTCCCGGGATGCATGCTTGGAAAAGAGCAGTGAACTCACCTCGGTTTGCTCGGTTTATTAATGTGCTTCTAGCGTTAATTAATGGTTAGGTCCGTTACACGCGACCTAAGGTACATTGCACATAAACTCAATGTAAGTGTTTACGTTCAAATAGGGTTTAAATAGGGTTTGCAATCCCTTAGTGTCCAAACATCAAGGTCCTTTGTGATTATCGTTCACAGATTTCATCATACAAGCCTGAACATACATACAGTAGCACACAGTGGCATGTTAGGTGTTTTTCATGCAACATTTAGCAACTCGAACCAAACCCCCACCTATTAAACTCGGACCAGGCATCCCCTTACAAACTCGGACCCAACAAAATCCATAAAACTTGGACTCATGTGTGGAGGATAAAACTTGGACTCATGTGTGAAGGATAAAACTTGGACTCATGTGTGAAGGATAAAACTTGGACTCATGTGTGAAGGATAAAACTTGGACTCATGATTTCATAGCAAACCCGGACACCCTCTCCCAACTAAAGTCGGACCATATACAAAACAATAAACTCTGATCTTATTCAAATCGTTAAACTCGGACATTATACAAAACAATAAACTCGGACTAGTTGTAAACCACTAAACTCGGACTCATCAAACACCAATAAACTCAGAGGCAAGTGTCATGTTACAAACTCGGACTTATGACTTCACAAAACCCTGACACTTAACTTCGGATTAAGAACATGCGTGATTTCCAAAACCAATTTACAGTTTTCAATGGAACAGTTACAGGTTACGATCAAAACCCTATTTTTATTCATTGGCAATGTTGTAATCTAATCAACGATCAAACAATTCTAACATATCAGGCATCTTAATGTCAGGCAAGTGATTACACAACTATTCACAAACCATTTCACAATAATCAGGATGATCAATAACACAGAACCATTGTTTGGAGAACTAGGGTTTGTATGAATCAAATAATCAAGGATTAACAACATACAATCATTAAACATTTACCTTAGATTGATTCTAGATGGATTGGAAGATCAAGATTGATGAAAGAGAACTTGTGCAGCCAAGAATGATGAGAGAAATGGTTGTAGAAGAGGACTAGAGAGAATGATTTGAACTGCCGTAAAATGATTTGTGAGGGAGATTTTAGGGTTAGGAGTTATTAAGGTTTCACTAACTACTCTACTCACCCCTAAGTATCATCTCTTACATAAAACACACACACCACATATAATTTACAGTTAAGGCACAAAGTTCTCGTGTTAGTCAAACAGTGCATAAAGTAATGCATAGTTCCATGCAATGCTAAAGATTGTGTGACCAAATTAATTGTGTTAGGTTAAAGCATTAACCTGAAGTTGCGGGTTGTCACATCATCCCCAACTTGAAAGAAATTTCGTCCCGAAATTTGATAAGCAACCCAAAACAGCAAGACGGTAACTCAGGATGACTGGGGATTTTTCGTGGGTACCACAATATGTACCATTTTGAAGGAGATTTGGAAGATAATGATCAGGACATTAAACAAGAGTAGCGAGGATGAAAACGATATTGAAATTTAGGGGTTCAATATAATACTTGGGGAAGAATGAAGCAGGTGTAGGTTTTATTAAAGGAGGTTCATTTAAAGGTTGGAGAAAAAAGAAAAAGAAGCGAGTAAGGGTAATTTGGACATTTCGGCATCATTCTAATGGTAGAATGACTGACGTTTGAGCAAGGGACTCAGATGACAACAACGGGTGATGGTGAGGCACTTAAGAAGCAAATTTTAAACTTTAGGGATCTAGAGAACATGTTAACGCATACAACAGGGACAAAAAAATACAGTTTACTCTTTTATCTGAAAAAGGTGTTTCGGGATCATGTTTACAAGTCACCTTTATGATTTTCAAATAGGGTTGTAAACGAATCAAACGTTCAACGAATAATTCGTAAATCATTAAGTGGGAAGTTCGTTTATGTTCGTTCGTTTAATAAATGAATGAAGACGAACAAGAATTTCATTCGTTAAGTTAAATGAACAAACATGAACAGATGTTGTGTTCTTTCTATTATGTTCGTGAAAGTTCGGTAATATGTTCATTTATGTTCATTTGTGTTCGTTCATATAAAGGATTTTATATGTTGTATTTTTGTTTGATTGTTTTTAGTTTTTAAAAATTTGAAACCCTTACTATTTGCCTCCCCCAACATCCCTCATTTGACCATTTCTATTTTAGTTCGTGTTAAAACTTAACAAACTTTTTATTTTTGTTTTAATCATGTTTCTGATAATTATGTCAATTGTGTTCGGATAATTATGTTAAGTGCGTATTTATTTTTTGGTGAACTTTTTCGTAATCATTGTGATAAAAAGTGCAGATTTATTATAAAATGAATATATGTCCGCGTGTATTTATTTGTGTTCATAAACGTTGTTTTTGTTCATTTATGATCATGAACATTTGTTTGAGTCCATTTGCGTTTGGTAATTGTTCGTAAAAAGTCAATGAACACGTTCATTTCCTTAATGAACAAACACGAAGAATAAATCTCGTTCAGTAAGCGTTCGTGAACAGTTTATTCCTTAATGAACGAACACGAGCAAGACCTTTTGTTGGGTTGTTCTATTTGCAAAACAACGTTAATGGAAGAGTAAAATTTCATTTTAGTCCATGGGGTTTGACCAAAATTACCAATTTAGTCCAAATAGTTTTTTTTGCCATTTTAGTCCAAATAGTTTTTTTTTCTTCCACTTTAGTCCATGACTTTTGTTATTGTTTTGCCATTTTCATCCACCACCACCACCACCTCCCACCACCCATCCCATCACAACCTTCTATCATCGCCACCACTTGCCTGCACCGTCACCACCCACCCCAACCCCATCAGCACCCACCATTTCCACCACCATTGGCCACTTTTTCGCCACCCACATCATCAACCAACACCACGACCATCATCGTAAACCAACAACCACCGCCATCATCTTCACTGTAAATCGGCACAACACCATTCCCATATCATAACACCTTAAAAAATGTGGTTTGACCAAAATGCCCCTAAGTTAACTGACTTTTTTGAATGGAGTTAGTGGATTGGATGAAAATGACAAAAAATGACGAAAGCCAAAGACTAAAATGGCAGAAAACTATTTGGATTAAAATGACAGAGAAAAACTATTTGGACTAAAATGAAATTTTGGTCAAACTTTAAGGACTAAAATGGCAATTTAGGAAGCAATAATAAAAACCCTTGTTTGTGGTAAGAAGCGCAAATGATGCAAAAAAAATCTTGATGCGGGGTTTGAGTTTCCTCTGCTCCTTGAACAAAACCCCTTCATTTTGCATTCATAAGTTTTATTATACATCTAAATCCGACTCCTCTTCTGAAAACCCTAATCCTCATCATTCTGAAAACGAAATCCACGACGTTGACGATGTCAGCAGTGCAGGTAATTTGATTCTCTTCTCTCTAAGAATAAATGCATCTGCAGATGCAGAAAACAGTGAGAACCCACCCTTTTTTCTTTGAGTTTCAAAGGACCATAGCATTTGTGCAGTTTATGATTTTTAAAATCTTGAAGATTTGTTAACAGCCCTAGTACTTTTGATGTATGTCCGGTTCTTCCTATCATAACTTGTTGTTCAGGTTTTGTGATATACTAAAGGGCAATAAATAACCAGAGTATATTTATAAAAATATCTCAACACCATTTTGCAAGTTAGATGCCATTTCTTAGATGTTGTGTAGATTTGAACGCATTTATAAACGAAAGGGTAAATTACTTTTTGAGTCCCTGTGTTTTATGGGTTTTAACTAGTTGAATCCAAAAGCAAAAAGTTTAACGACCTGAGTCCCTATAAGCAATTTCTTTAACCATTTGAGTCCAAATTTCTAACTCCATCCACCAAGTCTATTAACTATGAGGGTAATTTGGTCATTTACACACAAAGTACAAGTCTTATATGCACATAAGTACAAGGAACAAGTCTTTAATGCATAAACGTTTAATATATGATAAACACATTGAACAGCCACCACTGCCCCACCACCATCCTCGCTACTGCCCCACCACCATCCCCGCCACTGCTACCACCATCCCCACCACCGCCATCGCCACCTCCGAACACCCACCACCACCATCATGTCCCTAACAATCAAATCACAAAAGCTCAATAATCTGTTTTTTCACACATCCAAACAACCTAATTAACATCTCATTTCACATATATTCCTAAACATTTCACAATCAAATCAGAATAAAGAAACATAATTGTTTATACTACTAACCAATATCACATTCACTTCCAATAGCAAGGACAGTAGCCAAAGTACTTAGTATCAGATCCATCTTCAGCATAAAATCTCATATCAATCAATTCATCAAACCAAATCAAGCATCCAGTTCCTGTACTAATATTCAAACTAGCATAAGCGGTACAATTACACTTCCTCAAACATTCACTCTCACACTCCTCAAGATTGATACTCGCGTTAAACCAACTTCTCCTCGTATCCGGAACATTCACACCCGACTGCTTCACAAACCCGTCTCCACCCGCCGCACAATCCAACTCCACTTTCCTCACACACCCGTTATCCCAATCCGCCTGTCTCCACTCATGCTTCTTTCGATCCATGTATACCGCTCTAAAATACCATCAACACTTAGAATAAATTTGAGTTATGAATTGATTTACGATAAAGTTGAGCCGATTGTGATGAATTTGAATGATGATAGGATTTGGGGATCTGGGGATATACAAGAGAGAGAGAGATTTGGACTGATGACTTAGGTAGATCTGGGGATATATAAAAGTAATTTAGTTATAAGGGTATTTTGGTCATTTAATAAATATTTAACCAAAAAATTATAACAGTGTTAGAAATTTAGACTCAAATGGTTAAAGAAATTGCTTATAGGGACTCAGGTCGTTAAACTTTTTGCTTTTGGACTCAACTAGTTAAAACCCATAAAACACAGGGACTCAAAAAGTAATTTACCCTAAACGAAATAAGGTCCACTGGGTAAAGTAAAATTTTAGCTATAAAAGAAACCAGCCAGATGTCGACTAAATATATGCTTACGGATTCCTAAGTTGTTTGATTAATTTTTTTTTTTTATTATAGTTATAGTTACAATGTTGTATACATTTTCAGTAAACAAAATTACAATATCCAAACTTGCACATATAAGGCTTGACGGTATGGGGAACGTCCCCCTTCAGTCTTGGTCCGGCGCCCCCGGCTTCGTCCTCTCCGTCTCTTTTGAGACGTTGGTGCCGGTCCACAAAAAGACAAAAAAAACCCCTTTTCCATGATGACCGTTGCAAAAAAAAAAAAAAAAAAAAAAAATTTAATTTCCTTAATTATCTAGTAATCACATACAAGAGGAAGAAGGGTGTTTAGGGGTTGTGTGACGGCCGGAGTATAAGCAGGAGCTGACCGGAACCCTCGTTGGATTCCGGCAATTGGATCTGAGGGAGAGAGAGGCGCAGGTGTGAGTGTGGTGTGTGCAGAGAAGTGAACAAGAATGGGGATATTAGGGTTTTGATCTTGCTTTATATACTAGATTGTTTTAAATGGGCTTGGGCCCAGGGCCCACAAGCCTGTTATGAGTGTTTCGAGCGGCCCGATCACACCTTCGAAGCCCGTTTTCGAACCCAATTATCGTAAAACATCATAAAATATAATGCATAATGGGACATAGTCCTCGGTTATTGTTGATAATTATCCCGAACCAAAACGCTCTACTTTAATGAAAATGCAAGAGGGCATCATGAAGAAGTATCAAAGTTAGGATTTTTTTTTTAAGTTTATGTAATGTTTTTTACTATTAATGAATTTATTCTTCTATCTTATTTGATAAATGTTAAAAAAAGTAGATGAATTAAAAAAAAAAAAGTAAACTTGTGGGGTAGGATCATCCTCCCATTTCCATTGTTTTATGTGTTGGACCATCCTCAAAGGAACTATGACGTGGCGTATAGGTGGCGGATCATCCTCCAAGGGAGGATGGTCACCATACCGCATAGCCTAACTGACCTGTTGTGTTCTACTCAATATTGAGTCTCTGACTTCCATTTAAAACTAGCCTGTTTTGACTAGGTGATCTACAACTGGCATGTGTTTGGAGATGCCTTCTTTTTAACGCGACTAATGCGAATACATAGATAGAGATGCAAAGTTTTTGGTAAAATCATTGCCTGTCTAATATGTGAAGTCTTTTATGACAGAGCTTAAAACACAAATAGACAAGTTTTACAAGGGTGATTTTGAAGCAATACCAACCATTTTTGAATCTATATTAAAAAGGAAGTTAGCAGGAAATCATGAAGATTCAGATGATGAATTGATGAATGAGTTTCGAGAGGGCCAACCAAATGTAGTTATTGATGAAGAGTTTGATTCGAGTTCCGGTTCAGATTCTGATGAATAGGTAAAGACATGCCTCAAATCAAATTCTAGTGATGCTATGCTTGTTAATGTGTAGCTCACCGGTTATTGTTTAGTTGCACACATTTTTGTGTTGGAAAACATTATGGGTTATTTCAAGACTCATCAGGTCAGACAGATAATACATTCTTACATCAGTATGCAGACATCAAAATTGCTAAATCAACTTGTGGGTTTATTTCATTGGTTTTTCTTACACTTTATTCTGAAATTATCTTTTATTTAAAGTAGCTGTCATTCATTTTTGGTTAACATTATCGATAGTGTAGTAGCTAAGATGTGCTAGGCCGAGATCGTAGATGCAGTGACTAACTGTCACAAATAATTTTATAACAAAATGATGCATTTATGCAAACGAAAAAAAACTTATAAATACGTGTGCTCGTATCCACTTTATATTAGTGGATTAATGTATTTTAAAAAGCTTTAGGAACAATAGGGAGGAGTTTGATTATCAAGGTTGTTATTAGATTCTAGTGTGGTTATTTATTAGTTTTGTAAAAACATAGAATTTAATAGACTGTTTATTGATATAGTAGGAGATCATTTCAAACTTATCTTTTGTCTATAAATTTGTAACGGTTAGTCTTCTTATAGGAGCATTTAGGTATGACTTGTGAGAATTGGGAAGAAAAATGGTTACGATTATGCTTGTTATGCATCAGGATTATGTCATTTCGTAAGGTTATGTTTTTTCATCGACTCAATAATGAGGACATCTTGGACATATGTGTACGGTAAATTAACGATTTCACTTTATCATTGTGATTGTGAATTTACAGTTACATACAAAATGTTATTGGAATCCTATTACATAGGATGTATGTGTAAGCCCGTAAGGTAAATTTTCTATTGCATTACATATGATTGTTTCTAGAACCCTTTTGTATAGAATAATGTTCCTATCTTTGATTATATGAACGTTTTGGGGTGAATTTGTCTACATTTCGATAGATGCAACACCTACTAGGAGTGACAAAACCAAAAGCTAAGATTCTGTATACAAAAATTCCAATAATTACCTTTGATCAGTAACCTGAATATTTTATGCATTGTTGTACATTTGCAAAGACTGTGTTATCACTTATGGGGAGATATAATCCGTGTAACATCTCGAAAGTGTTTATCAAACGGTGGGAGTATCTACACATCCCAAAAAAAGTATCTACACATCCCCCAAACCCTATACACCTCTCATTGCCCAATACGCCTGAAAATGACTCATCCATACGCCCCTCATAGCCCTATACGTTTGAAAATGGATCCACCCATCTAATTAATGCCAATCATTGGGTGTCAGCCAATAATTGCCCAATGATTGCGATGTACATATGGAACTTTATTTAAATTGATGGATGTTTTAGCACGGGGAAGTTGTGAAATATTTATATAAAAAAACTTAATAGATTTTTTTATAAAATGTTGTTATAAAAATGTGTTAATATTATAAAATGTCATGTTTTTATTAGAAGAAAATATCATCGTTTTTTAATAAAAAATGTGCATATGTTTTTTTATTATGTATTATTATTAAAAACTTCATATTTTTATGAAATGAATTGTATATAATATAAAATGTCAAATTTTTATAAGTATTATTAAATGTCAAATTTTTTAATAAAACGAATTGTATATATTATAATAATTTTTTTTGTTTATTAATTATTATTATGTCTTTAATTGTGAAATTTTTTAAATGTCAAATTTTTATTAAATGAGTATTATTATAAAAGTTTATTAAATGAGTATTATTATGTCTTTAATTGTCAAATTTTTAAATGTCAAGTTTTATTAAATGAGTATATTATAACATTTTATTAAATGTCAAATTTTTTATTTATTAAGTATTATGATGTCTTTAATTATTTTTCACTTGTCATTTATTAACCATAACGCAACAAGAAACGTAATTCAAAATGTAATTAAACATCGGTTTATATTAATAAACAAAACATGTCACTTTCATACAAAATGTAATGACTAAATTGTAAACCCTAAACTCTAAATCGCTAATTGTTACATATTCTTAAATTCTTGCACAGGAAAATGATGGGTGTAACACCCAAACACCAAGACATGCCGACTGTCTTGAAATTGTGTACCAAACCCTACATTCCAACGGGGTTTCTGCTTCCCATCTACCACATTTCAATGGCACAAGGGAGGAGGAGGTTGGAGCAGTGGAGTCGGGATTTCCTTTATTAACCACCGTCCAGTCTTTCGCGCCCCCTCGGGATGGTAAGCGCAGTAGCATTCCCGTTGGTGGAAGGCTCATGAGAACACTAATGAATGCCTCTCTTGGAGGGACATGCAACAGGGCAGACCGCGTTGGCTAGCGTCACTAGGAGTTAAGGACGCCACAGGCTACTCCTGTCACACCCCCAAAATCCACACGCGGAGTATCACCGCAGGAGGCGTGACATGACCAGGATCAAGCCACCAATCATATTGAACAATATAAATAAGTAAATAAAAATCCTACCCAAACAATATAATTGGTGTCACACAAATTAACAAAGTCTAAGTTATCAGCGGAAGCATAAAGTTTAAAACCCAAGCATAAGTTTAAAAGTTCAAATATTTAACATGGAACTCAACAGTCCATGTCCCACAACGACCTCGACCTCCCGTGCAAGCTCCATCAACGCATCTAACAACCTGCAAGGCATGCAACAACGAGTAAACAACAAAGTTGAGCGAGTTCACAGTTGGTTGTCCATTTTAAAGTTGTTTCAAAAACCACGAGTTCATTCAAAAACCATGAGTTATCAAATTCATTGTTTCCCAAGCCATAACCAGTGGGGGCTACCCCATGTAACCACTAGACCCGTTACCATATCGACAACTGACTGGAGTCATGTTTATGTGCCCTACGTCAATGTCTATCATCATTGACTAAGTGCCCAGATCCATTAGTCCACTCCCGTCCTCTGCGGCACGGTGTGAGGCTTGTCAAACCTAATAGCGCTATTTAACTAATGACCCGCTCGCCATTGGCCCGGCAATTAAGTCGATATAAAAATTAGGGACTTCATGATAGAGTTTTGTCTAGTAAGTTATATGTTGTCATCCTTCATATGGAGGATGGAGGTACGTAATCTACCCAAGGAGAATACGCAGGTTTAATGTTGTCATCCTTCCCATGGAGGATGGTGGTACATATTCTACCCAAGGAGAATATGCAGGTTCTGTTTTAGTTTCTTAACCCATTCCCAAACCACCGGGAATCCCATGCCTTGTAGAAAGTGTGAACTCACCTTGGTTTGCTCGGTTTGTTAAGTTACTTGTTCTCAGTTAATCAATCAAAGCCTATGATATTCATGCATACGTAATCAGTTTCACATTCGCAAGGTTCATGTATAAATACAAATCACAATGGGTATTCAATCAGTGATCACCAAATAGCACATAGCAGTTACACAACTTGTTCAAATTCACAGTTCATATGTCTGTTTAGTAACGGTGCTTAACAGTTAAGTATGCTAATCAAAACCGAATCATGTTTCCTCATGCATATCTTCAACAGACAAAGGTCAGTATATAATCATACATCATTATACTCGTACCAACTACATCCTGTTTGCAGCTTAAGTCCTAATGGCGAAACCCCAAGGTGACGAAACCCCACATGTTTCGTCGACATGAAAGTGACGAAACTCCCTATGTTTCGTCGGCATTGAAGTGACGAAACTCCTCATGTTTCGTCGGCATGCAAGGTGACGAAACCCCACATGTTTCGTCGCATTCACAGATAACCGTATACACACAGAAACCCTAACAGTTTAGCGATTAACATCTATCATTCAATCGGATCAATTCATACAATCGGTCTATTGATTACCAATCCTTAAATGTCAACTACTCGTTGTTTCATTCGTCAGATCTAACATTACATAATCTAAGTCATCTAATAATATGCAACAACAGTTTACATCATGCACATAATTCCATCATTTGTAATTTCTAACCCTAATCCGGTCACTGAAAACCATAATCAATCAGATCATGCATAGACAATATTGTTTTTATTCACACTAATCATCAACAATTTCAATTCTGTAGTTGTTAACCAAGTACCCCAACAACCCCAACCTTTGTATTCGATGAAACCTATCAGATCCGTAACCGATTCTAACCGTATTCATAACAAACTATGATTCATGTCAATACGATCAATCATACTATACACAATCTTATGTAGATGATTATACCAATCTAGTAACAAACAGGTTATGTCTAGCGATCATGCACTAACCGGATTCGAGATAAAACAAAAGAACTTCGAGAGGATGATAATCGCCGTCGGGTGCAAGGGAGAGAAGGAGAGTCTAGGGTTTGCAAATCGATCAATTATGTGCCCTCGTGGAAACCTACCTCGTTATATATGTGCGTAAAAGTGTTGGGCCCTTACTGGGCTCCGAAGTATCCTGGGCCGTGTTTCGTCGTGATAGGCATGACGAAACCCCTAGGTTTCGTCGAGTGAAGTGTGGTGAAACTCCGAATGTTTCGTCGAGATGGTTTGTGGCGAAACACCTAAGTTTCGTCGAGTATGGTTTTTAACTTTTAAACAGTTCACAAGTTTATATTAACTTAAACACATAAACACATTAATCGTATTCTAAATAATAACACAATATCTCAAACATATAACAAACGTGCACAATTACAAGGCAAACAAGTTATGCCAACACAATTGTGAAACAAATAACGTGTCGAGGAAAGACCTTGAAAACTCGGGTTGTCACATCATCCCCAACTTGAAAGAAATTTCGTCCCGAAATTTAGCACGCAGTTACTGAGGAAGCTAGTTAGGTTGCGTGGTTTCCTGGTTTTCCTGGGGTGTCACATCCTTCCCCCGTTGGTTTGGAATTTCGTCCCGAAATTCCGCAGTAGCTTCAGACTCAGTAGTGGTTTCACCTTTCTCGAACAACTGGGGATATTTGTGTTTCATTTGGTCTTCTCGTTCTCAGGTAAACTCTGGGCCACGACGGGAGTTTCAACGAACTCGAATAATAGGTATTCTGGTCCGCTTGAGAACCTTAACGTCTCGGTCAGTAATCTCTACAGGTTCTTCGACGAATCGCAACTGATCGTCGATAGTGAGCTCCTTGAGAGGAACTATGAGGGTCTCATCTGACAGACACATTGTAACATCCCGAAAATACAAATTCTTAAATTTGTAATTTAGTTGCAAATAAATTGTAAGATAATCTAGTTAGTAAAGACACTAACCTAGTTAGTTTATCACTTATTAGTAGCTAGAGACATAGAAATAAAATAAAACAAACAAGAGGGGCCAAAAGTGTTAAAATTGAAAATAGTTTTAATAAAAACTATTTTATTAAAACACAAACTAAAAATCTGGAAGGGGGGGATCGACCAGAACAAGGAGGGGCGACCTGGGCTCTTTCAAAACCCTAGTTCATGTTAAATCCCACAAATTGAAGATCCAATTGGCTCCCAAATCGAAATCTGAGTTAAGAATAGTAATCCCCATCACAAGGGGGTTGTAAGGTATGTAAAATTCTATGAAAATTCTATGTTTGAAATTCCTATGAATTTGGGAGATTCAAAAATTTGATGATGCATGTTTGTGATTTGGTTAGATTAGGGATGATATAGTGTCTAGGAGTAAAACCTAGACAACTACATGTGAAATCATGTCCAAAATCAGGAAATTTCATGAACACATTGAAGGTGGGTTATGGGTTTTACAAGACAATGATGAACACTAGGGTTTAGAATGATTATTCTAGTGTAATTTGATCATATAAAGTGATTTCAGAAAAGTATGATGTTTAAATGTTATATGAAAGTTTTATTGATGTTAAGTTTAGCTAAATAGCAAGCTATGAACTTGAATATGAATGACATAAAATTCTGCCCTTATAGTGTTTGTGTAAATGCCTCAAAGAAGGCTTAAAACTGAAATTCAAGGTCGAAACGCATAACTTTGATGATTTGACAAATTATGCGATATTTGATTGAAATAGAGTTCTAAATACAATGTGATTGAACTCTATAGGAAAGGAAGCCGGAGCTACGAGCGGACAAGCCGGTGTAGACGCACGACTAAAGGGTGTGCTTTGAAGGTATGTAACTTGACCCGTTACATTAAGTAAATTTTAATGATTATCATCTGTGTAGTTAAATTTTTGAATAATGGTTGTTTTGAATTAAAGCGGAGATGTCGCTATATTGAATAATAGGTCAAAGATTGATTAGAACTCGTTGGTAGTCATCATAAGGGAGGATTCCTTAGACGAGCCAACGGGTCGAATAATCAATTAAGACATGGATAATGTTCCGTAATATGTTGGATTGATCCTTGTTATTGGTTAAATAGTTGATATATCATAAGTACGAGAATCTAACACGTTGGCTGTTAGAATGAGAAATCCGAGTATTTAATTTTTGGCAAAGCAAACAAAATCAGTCAAATAATAGACATCCAGAGTCTACCGTAAGTTACGGTAGTACCGTAACTTACGGTAGAGGCAAATGGGTTACGGTGGTTTTCTCCTGACTTACGGTGGACCAGAACTATCAAATGTCTACCGTAACTTACGGTAGACACCGTAAGTTACGGTAGAGCCTGGAAAGCCTTGTAAATTTTTGTATTTTACAACTAATCAAATCCGTTTCGATCGTAGTTTCGATTGTGTATATTTTTAAGTACTCCATTACTAATGTTTAGTGTAAACATTTCAGTTTTTTTTAGCTATTCAAGGATTACGGGTGACGGTCAAGCAAGCTTTTGAAGAACCGAACACAACTTTTGAAGCTTCCACAATGTTTTAATCTTTAATAGACTATGTTTATAGGTTGTAAACAAATTGTTAAACAACTTTTGGATATTTTAACTTAGTCATTAGTTGACTAAGGTCTTTGCTACGTTTGAACTTTACTTATAATATCTATGTTAATTAAGCATCCTTTATCTAAAATGGTATGTACTATTATTAAATTCAAGTAAATGAAGACGGGTGTTACAAGTTGGTAATCAGAGCTTAAGGTTGTCAACAAGTGTTCGGTTCAAGCTTGATCGATCGTCCGGTAAGAAGTAACTTACTATTTTAATAGATTGTACCTTATGTAAGAAATGAGAAATGAATTGTCATGCATGGGAAGAATGTGTTAACACACTCAAACCCGGAAAGTGCAATAAAGGCGAATGGTTAAAGCAAGTTACGGACTTGGCTAAACCAAAGCAAATAAAGCCATGTTATAAGTGAAATGTTTAACGTTTAATGTAAACATTTCAGTTTCATGATGGCGGATAAAGGTAACAATGATACGGTGCCGAGAGTCACCGAGCAAACAAGAGAAGTGATTGCTGAAGAGGTTGGAAAGGCAATCGAAAACAGTTTGTCTGGTTTCATCGATAAGATCCAGAACACAGTACTATCAGTGGTTGAGGAAAGAATCAAGAAATTGGAGGATAATGCCAATTTAGCAAAGGAAAAGTCCTGAGGACGAAAACCTTGTACATACAAGGAGTTCATGGCATGCAAACCGCCAGTCTATAATGGGGAAGTTGACCCAATTATATGCCAGCGATGGCTAAGCGATATCGAAGGGGTATTTGAGAGGGCCCATTGTGATGAAGATGACTACGTAGCTTTTGGCACGGGTCAATTAAGGGGTCAAGCGAAAGACTGGTGGGATAACAAAAAGAAAGAGATTGGAAGCGAAGCGGCTAAGGCCATGACATGGGAGGAGTTTAAGACGCCATTTCTTAAACATCATAGTCCCAAGGAGGTCATTAATAAAATCAAGGAGGAGTTCATGCAACTTAGGCACAAAGGCGAGTCCATAGACAAGATCACGGGAATGTTTATGGATAAGATGAAGTTTTGTGACGAATTGGTGACAAACAAAGAACAGAAGATATACTACTACTACTACAACATGTTGAGCGCTGAATATAGGGAGTTTATGACTCCTTCAAAATACGAGACCCTTACCGAAATCATAAACATTGCTCGGGAACGAGAAATCGAGTTGAAGAAGCAAGTTGAAAGGGGTGAGTGAAGGGCGCAAGATGTAAATCCAAGCCCTACAAAGAAAGCTCGAACTGGAGAATCGGGAAAGAAAGTGGATGCTAAAGGTGGATCGCCAAGCTGTAAGGTGTGCGGGAAAGGACACAAGGGAGAATGTCGGTTCAAAGACAAACCATGCCCTATATGTAGTAAGACAGGGCACACGACGTCGCTATGCCCGGGTAAAGTCTCAGTTTGCTACAAATGTTATCAACCCGGTCACAAAAAGTCTGAATGTCCGGACTTAGTTGGAAAACGAGACGTTAGAGAATCTCCAGCAGAAGCTCCTAAGGCGAAGGCTAGATCTTTCCAGCTTACCGCGGTTGAAGCAAAAACAGAACCCGATGTGGTCTCAGGTATATTCACAATTAACTCAATTCCTGCACGTGTATTGTTTGATACGGGTGCGAATAAATCCTTCATTTCGCATGGATTTATTCGACATCCTTCATTTGTATTGACGATATTATCTGTGCCCTTAGAAGTTGAAATAGGGGACAACAAAAGTTTTATAGTTTGTGATGGTTGTCGAGGCTGTAAATTAAGCATCGACGATGAAGAATACATGATAGACCTAATCCCGATGTCAATGGGGGAATTTCAAGTAGTCGTTGGGATGGATTGGCTATCTCAACACCATGCAAAGGTCGTGTGTTTTCGTAAGGAGATAAAGCTAATATCTCCGAGCGGAAAACACGTCACTATCTATGGCGAAAAAGGAGGCAACCCTATAATATGCTCAATGTTGAAAGCTCGCAAGCTTATGAAGCGAGGATGCAAGGCATTCATGATATACGCAAATGAGCCCGAGAAAGGATCACGGAAGATTGAGGACGTACCGGTAGTACGAGACTATGAAGATGTGTTTCCGGAGGATTTACCGGGGATACCGCTTGAACGGGAAGTAGAGTTCGGGATCGAATTGATTCCGGGCGCAAAACCCGTGGCTAGAGCACCTTACCGACTCGCACCGTCAGAATTACAAGAGTTGATGTCCCAGATTCAAGACCTGCTTGACAAAGGATTCATAAGGCCGAGTGTGTCTCCTTGGGGCGCACCGGTATTGTTCGTGAAAAAGAAAGACGGAAGCATGCGTATGTGTATCGATTACCGGGAGTTAAACAAACTCACGGTAAAGAACCGATACCCGCTTCCGAGGATAGATGATTTATTCGACCAATTACAAGGTGCGAACTGGTTTTCAAAGATTGACCTTAGATCGGGGTATCACCAACTAAAGGTCAAGGAGGAAGATGTGCCGAAGACGGCTTTCCGTACGAGATACGGACATTACGAATTCCTCGTGATGTCATTTGGGCTAACAAATGCACCCGCGGCTTTCATGGACCTCATGAACCGGGTTTGCAAGCCAATGTTGGATAAGTCGGTTATCGTGTTTATCGATGATATTTTGGTGTATTCAAAAAGCGAAGCCGAACACGCACACCACTTACAAGAGGTGTTAGAGACACTTAGACGAGAAAGGTTGTATGCGAAATTCTCTAAGTGTGCCTTTTGGTTACGTGAGGTACAATTTCTTGGCCACATCATAAGTGCCAACGGAGTATTGGTGAATCTCCCAAATTCATAGGAATTTCAAACATAGAATTTTCATAGAATTTTACATACCTTACAACCCCCTTGTGATGGGGATTACTATTCTTAACTCAGATTTCGATTTGGGAGCCAATTGGATCTTCAATTTGTGGGATTTAACATGAACTAGGGTTTTGAAAGAGCCCAGGTCGCCCCTCCTTGTTCTGGTCGATCCCCCCCTTCCAGATTTTTAGTTTGTGTTTTAATAAAATAGTTTTTATTAAAACTATTTTCAATTTTAACACTTTTGGCCCCTCTTGTTTGTTTTATTTTATTTCTATGTCTCTAGCTACTAATAAGTGATAAACTAACTAGGTTAGTGTCTTTACTAACTAGATTATCTTACAATTTATTTGCAACTAAATTACAAATTTAAGAATTTGTATTTTCGGGATGTTACAATGTGTCTGTCAGATGAGACCCTCATAGTTCCTCTCAAGGAGCTCACTATCGACGATCAGTTGCGATTCGTCGAAGAACCTGTAGAGATTACTGACCGAGACGTTAAGGTTCTCAAGCGGACCAGAATACCTATTGTTCGAGTTCGTTGAAACTCCCGTCGTGGCCCAGAGTTTACCTGAGAACGAGAAGACCAAATGAAACACAAATATCCCCAGTTGTTCGAGAAAGGTGAAACCACTACTGAGTCTGAAGCTACTGCGGAATTTCGGGACGAAATTCCAAACCAACGGGGGAAGGATGTGACACCCCAGGAAAACCAGGAAACCACGCAACCTAACTAGCTTCCTCAGTAACTGCGTGCTAAATTTCGGGACGAAATTTCTTTCAAGTTGGGGATGATGTGACAACCCGAGTTTTCAAGGTCTTTCCTCGACACGTTATTTGTTTCACAATTGTGTTGGCATAACTTGTTTGCCTTGTAATTGTGCACGTTTGTTATATGTTTGAGATATTGTGTTATTATTTAGAATACGATTAATGTGTTTATGTGTTTAAGTTAATATAAACTTGTGAACTGTTTAAAAGTTAAAAACCATACTCGACGAAACTTAGGTGTTTCGCCACAAACCATCTCGACGAAACATTCGGAGTTTCACCACACTTCACTCGACGAAACCTAGGGGTTTCGTCATGCCTATCACGACGAAACACGGCCCAGGATACTTCGGAGCCCAGTAAGGGCCCAACACTTTTACGCACATATATAACGAGGTAGGTTTCCACGAGGGCACATAATTGATCGATTTGCAAACCCTAGACTCTCCTTCTCTCCCTTGCACCCGACGGCGATTATCATCCTCTCGAAGTTCTTTTGTTTTATCTCGAATCCGGTTAGTGCATGATCGCTAGACATAACCTGTTTGTTACTAGATTGGTATAATCATCTACATAAGATTGTGTATAGTATGATTGATCGTATTGACATGAATCATAGTTTGTTATGAATACGGTTAGAATCGGTTACGGATCTGATAGGTTTCATCGAATACAAAGGTTGGGGTTGTTGGGGTACTTGGTTAACAACTACAGAATTGAAATTGTTGATGATTAGTGTGAATAAAAACAATATTGTCTATGCATGATCTGATTGATTATGGTTTTCAGTGACCGGATTAGGGTTAGAAATTACAAATGATGGAATTATGTGCATGATGTAAACTGTTGTTGCATATTATTAGATGACTTAGATTATGTAATGTTAGATCTGACGAATGAAACAACGAGTAGTTGACATTTAAGGATTGGTAATCAATAGACCGATTGTATGAATTGATCCGATTGAATGATAGATGTTAATCGCTAAACTGTTAGGGTTTCTGTGTGTATACGGTTATCTGTGAATGCGACGAAACATGTGGGGTTTCGTCACCTTGCATGCCGACGAAACATGAGGAGTTTCGTCACTTCAATGCCGACGAAACATAGGGAGTTTCGTCACTTTCATGTCGACGAAACATGTGGGGTTTCGTCACCTTGGGGTTTCGCCATTAGGACTTAAGCTGCAAACAGGATGTAGTTGGTACGAGTATAATGATGTATGATTATATACTGACCTTTGTCTGTTGAAGATATGCATGAGGAAACATGATTCGGTTTTGATTAGCATACTTAACTGTTAAGCACCGTTACTAAACAGACATATGAACTGTGAATTTGAACAAGTTGTGTAACTGCTATGTGCTATTTGGTGATCACTGATTGAATACCCATTGTGATTTGTATTTATACATGAACCTTGCGAATGTGAAACTGATTACGTATGCATGAATATCATAGGCTTTGATTGATTAACTGAGAACAAGTAACTTAACAAACCGAGCAAACCAAGGTGAGTTCACACTTTCTACAAGGCATGGGATTCCCGGTGGTTTGGGAATGGGTTAAGAAACTAAAACAGAACCTGCATATTCTCCTTGGGTAGAATATGTACCACCATCCTCCATGGGAAGGATGACAACATTAAACCTGCGTATTCTCCTTGGGTAGATTACGTACCTCCATCCTCCATATGAAGGATGACAACATATAACTTACTAGACAAAACTCTATCTTTTCATTAGTGGCCCGTACTATATCTTGGTGGGCGAGTTCACGTGGACCCACTTCGCCCCAACATACCGGGGTTCGGCATTTCCTACCATAGAGCATTTCGTACGGTGCCATCTTAATACTAGCATGGTAGTTGTTGTTGTACGAAAACTCAACCAATGGCAGGTAAACATCCCAACTTCCTCCAAAGTCGATTATACACGCCCGTAGCATGTCCTCCAATGTTTGTATTGTTCTTTCACTCTGTCCATCTATTTGAGGATGGTACGCAGTGCTAATGAACAATTTGGTTCCCATCTGCTCTTGGAAATCTCTCCAGAAATTTGAAGTGAACCGAGTATCCCTATCAGACACGATGGATACCGGTACTCCATGACATGCTATTATCTCATTAGTGTAAACTTCTGACATCTTTTCTGACGTATAAGTCTCACGAATCGGAATGAAATGAGCACTTTTCGTCAATCTATCCACTACTACCCATATGGCATCGAAACCGCGGTTTGTCTTTGGTAGTTTGGTCAATAGGTCCATCGTAATATGTTCCCATTTCCAAACCGGAATTTCCAACGGTTGCAATTTCCCATAAGGTTTCTGATGTTCCGCCTTGACTTGTAAGCAAGTCAAGCACTTTTCCACATATTTTACCACATCCCTCTTCATTCCGGGCCACCAATAGTTTTGATTTAAGTCGTTATACATTTTGGTCGCTCCCGGATGGATGGAATAACGGGACTTGTGAGCTTCATCAAGTAGAAGCTTTTTAACTCCACATGTGTTAGGAACCCAAATTCTATTGAAACGTGTCTTCAAACCGTGATTGCCTACTTCGAGATCTTTAACTTGGCCAACAATCCTTTCCTTTTTCCAGTTCTCCTCTTTCACTGCTTCTACTTGCGCCTCTCGGATACGTTCAAGTAAACCCGAGATCACCACAAGTTGCATTGATCTTACTCGTATCGGTACATAGTCCGCTTTTCTGCTCAAAGCATCCGCCACCACATTCGCCTTTCCGGGGTGGTAGTGTATTTCGCAATCAAAATCCTTTACCGTTTCTAACCATCGTCTCTGACGCATATTTAACTCCTTCTGATCGAAGAAGTATTTTAAGCTTTTGTGATTAGTGAATATGGTGCACTTTACCCCATATAAATAGTGCCTCCATATTTTTAATGCAAACACCACCGCAGCCAACTCGAGATCATGCGTGGGATATTTCTTCTCGTGTATCTTTAATTTCCTCGAGGCATAAGCTATAACTTTGCCCCGTTGCATCAAAACGCATCCGAGTCCCGATAATGAAGCATCCGAATAAACCACCATGTCTTCGACTCCGTCCGGCAATGTCAGTACCGGAGCTTGAGTTAACTTCTCTTTTAGCGTTTGAAACGCTCTTTCTTGATCTACACTCCAAATGAACTTTTCTTCCTTCCGGGTTAGTTTTGTTAGCGGTGACGCAATCTTGGAGAAATCTTGAATGAATCTCCTATAGTATCCCGCAAGCCCCAAAAAGCTTCTAATTTCCGAAGGGTTCTTCGGGGGATTCCATTGTGATTTGGTTAGATTAGGGATGATATAGTGTCTAGGAGTAAAACCTAGACAACTACATGTGAAATCATGTCCAAAATCAGGAAATTCCATGAACACATTGAAGGTGGGTTATGGGTTTTACAAGACAATGATGAACACTAGGGTTTAGAATGATTATTCTAGTGTAATTTGATCATATAAAGTGATTTCAGAAAAGTATGATGTTTAAATGCTATATGAAAGTTTTATTGATGTTAAGTTTAGCTAAATAGCAAGCTATGAACTTGAATATGAATGACATAAAATTCTGCCCTTATAGTGTTTGTGTAAATGCCTCAAAGAAGGCTTAAAACTGAAATTCAAGGTCGAAACGCATAACTTTGATGATTTGACAAATTATGCGATATTTGATTGAAATAGAGTTCTAAATACAATGTGATTGAACTCTATAGGAAAGGAAGCCGGAGCTACGAGCGGACAAGCCGGTGTAGACGCACGACTAAAGGGTGTGCTTTGAAGGTATGTAACTTGACCCGTTACATTAAGTAAATTTTAATGATTATCATCTGTGTAGTTAAATTTTTGAATAATGGTTGTTTTGAATTAAAGCGGAGATGTCGCTATATTGAATAATAGGTCAAAGATTGATTAGAACTCGTTGGTAGTCATCATAAGGGAGGATTCCTTAGACGAGCCAACGGGTCGAATAATCAATTAAGACATGGATAATGTTCCGTAATATGTTGGATTGATCCTTGTTATTGGTTAAATAGTTGATATATCATAAGTACGAGAATCTAACACGTTGGCTGTTAGAATGAGAAATCCGAGTATTTAATTTTTGGCAAAGCAAACAAAATCAGTCAAATAATAGACATCCAGAGTCTACCGTAAGTTACGGTAGTACCGTAACTTACGGTAGAGGCAAATGGGTTACGGTGGTTTTCTCCTGACTTACGGTGGACCAGAACTATCAAATGTCTACCGTAACTTACGGTAGACACCGTAAGTTACGGTAGAGCCTGGAAAGCCTTGTAAATTTTTGTATTTTACAACTAATCAAATCCTTTTCGATCGTAGTTTCGATTGTGTATATTTTTAAGAACTCTATTACTAATGTTTAGTGTAAACATTTCAGTTTTTTTTTAGGTATTCAAGGATTACGGGTGACGGTCAAGCAAGCTTTTGAAGAACCGAACACAACTTTTGAAGCTTCCGCAATGTTTTAATCTTTAATAGACTATGTTTATAGGTTGTAAACAAATTGTTAAACAACTTTTGGATGTTTTAACTTAGTCATTAGTTGACTAAGGTCTTTGCTACGTATGAACTTTACTTATAATATCTATGTTAATTAAGCATCCTTTATCTAAAATGGTATGTACTATTATTAAATTCAAGTAAATGAAGACGGGTGTTACACACATCTTCAGATTCGACACATGGAATACGTTATGAACTCCACTGAGTTCTTCAGGTAGATTCAGTCTATAGGTCACCCTGCCAATTCTCTCGGTGATTTCGAAAGGTCCAACGTATCGCGGGTTGAGTTTGCCTCGTTTACCAAAACGAACTACACCTTTCCAAGGTGAGACTTTAAGTAGCACTCGATCCCCAACCTGGAACTCGAGTGGTTTCCTGCGCTTATCAGCATAGCTTTTCTGACGGTCACGAGCTGCCGCCATTCGTTGTCGTATCTGAGTAATCTTCTCTGTTGTGTCTACGACGAGTTCTGGGCCAGTGATTTGTCTATCGCCAACCTCTGCCCAACAAAGAGGTGATCGGCACTTCCGTCAGTACAATGCCTCGAACGGAGCAGCCTGAATACCGGTGTGGTAACTGTTGTTATACGAAAACTTCACCAAAGGTAGGTGCCTTTCCCAGCCGTTACCAAAGTCGATTACACATGCCCGAAGCATGTCTTCAAGAGTTTGGATGGTGCGTTCAGACTGCCCATCCGTCTGTGGATGATACGCCGTGCTCATGTCTAATCTAGAGCCAAAGTATTTGTGCATTGCTTGCCACAATTCGGATGTAAAACGTGAGTCACGATCAGAAATGATGGAGGTTGGCACCCCGTGCCTCGAGACCACTTCCTTAAGATAGACGTCTGCTAGAGTAGAGAACTTATCCGTTTCCTTGATAGCCAAGAAATGTGCAGACTTTGTCAGTCGATCCACTATCACCCAAATGGTATCATTTACTCGTTGAGATCTAGGTAACCCAGTAACGAAGTCCATGGAAATTTGCTCCCATTTCCATATCGGTATCTCTGGTTGTTGAAGTAGGCCTGATGGTTTCTGGTACTCAACTTTGACTCTCGCACAAGTCAAGCATTTACTAACGTAGGTTGCTATGTTGGCTTTCATACTAGGCCACCAATACGTAGCTTTTAGATCATGGTACATCTTATCAGAACCAGGATGTACTAAGTAACGAGACTTGTGTGCTTCATCCATCACAAGTTCGCGCAGATTACCATAAAATGGAACCTAGATGCGCCCTGCCACGTAGTAAGCGCCGTCTTCCTTTTGTTCTAACCGTTTCTTCGATCCTCGCAGTGGGTGCCAAAATCCACACGCGGAGTATCACCGCAGGAGGCGTGACATGACCAGGATCAAGCCACCAATCATATTGAAATATATAAATAAGTAAATAAAAATCCAACCCAAACAATATAATTGGTGTCAGACAAATTAACAAAGTCTAAGTTATCAGCGGAAGCATAAAGTTTAAAACCCAAGCATAAGTTTAAAAGTTCAAATGTTTAACACGGAACTCAACAGTCCATGTCCCACAACGACCTCGACCTCCCGTGCAAGCTCCATCAACGCATCTAACAACCTGCAAGGAATGTAACAACGAGTCAACAACAAAGTTGAGCGAGTTCACAGTTGGTTGTCCATTTTAAAGTTGTTCCAAAAACCACGAGTTCATTCAAAAACCATGAGTTATCCAATTCAATGTTTCCCAAACCATAACCAGTGGGGGCTACACCATGTAACCACTAGACCTGTTACCATATCGACAACTGACTAGAGTCATGTTTATGTGCCCTACGTCAATGTCTATCATCATTGACTAAGTGCCCAGATCCATTAGTCCACTCCAGTCCTCTGCTGCACGGTGTGAGGCTTGTCAAACCTAATAGCGCTATTTAACTAATGACCCCCTCGCCATTGGCCCGACGATTAAGTCGATATAAAAATTAGGGACTTCATGATAGATTTTTGTCTAGTAAGTTATATGTTGTCATCCTTCCTATGGAGGATGGAGGTACGTACGTAATCTACCCAAGGAGAATACGCAGGTTTAATGTTGTCATCCTTCCCATGGAGGATGGTGGTACATATTCTACCCAAGGAGAATATGCAGGTTCCGTTTTAGTTTCTTAACCCATTCCCAAACCACTGGGAATCCCATGCCTTGTAGAAAGGGTGAACTCACCTTGGTTTTCTCGGTTTGTTAAGTTACTTGTTCTCAGTTAATCAATCAAAGCCTATGATATTCATGCATACGTAATCAGTTTCACATTCGCAAGGTTCATGTATAAATACAAATCACAGTGGGTATTCAATGAATGATCACCAAATAGCACATAGCAGTTACACAACTTGTTCAAATTCACAGTTCATATGTCTGTTTAGTAACGGTGCTTAACAGTTAAGTATGCTAATCAAAACCGAATCATGTTTCCTCATGCATATCTTCAACAGACAAAGGTCAGCATATAATCATACATTACTATACTCGTACCAACTACATCCTGTTTGCAGCTTAAGTCCTAATGGCGAAACCCCAAGGTGGCGAAACCCCACATGTTTCGTCTACATGAAAGTGACGAAACTCCCTGTGTTTCGTCGGTATTGAAGTGACGAAACTCCTCATGTTTCGTCAGCATGCAAGGTGACAAAACCCCACATGTTTCGTCGCATTCACAGATAACCGTATACACACAGAAACCCTAATAGTTTAGCGATTAACATCTATCATTCAATCGGATCAATTCATACAATCGGTCTATTGATTACCAATCCTTAAATGTCAACTACTCGTTGTTTCATTCGTTAGATCTAACATTACATAATCTAAGTCATCTAACAATATGCAACAACAGTTTACATCATGCACATAATTCCATCATTTGTAATTTCTAACCCTAATCCGGTCACTGAAAACCATAATCAATCAGATCATGCATAGACAATATTGTTTTTATTCACACTAATCATCAACAGTTTCAATTCTGTAGTTGTTAACCAAGTACCCCAACAACCCCAACCTTTGTATTCGATGAAACCTATCAGATTCGTAACCGATTCTAACCGTATTCATAACAAACTATGATTCATGTCAATACGATCAATCATACTATACACAATCTTATGCAGATGGTTAAACCAATCTAGTAACAAACAGGTTATGTCTAGCGATCATGTACTAACCGGATTCGAGATAAAACAAAAGAACTTCGATAGGATGATAATCGCCGTCGGGTGCAAGGGAGAGAAGGATAGTCTAGGGTTTGCAAATCGATCAATTATGTGCCCTCGTGCAAACCTACCTCGTTATATATGTGCGTAAAAGTGTTGGGCCCTTACTGGGCTCCGAAGTAACCTGGGCCGACGAAACATCCATGTTTCGTCGTGATAGGCATGACGAAACCCCTAGGTTTCGTCGAGTGAAGTGTGGTGAAACTCCAAATGTTTCGTCGAGATGGTTTGTGGCGAAACACCTAAGTTTCGTCGAGTATGGTTTTTAACTTTTAAACAGTTCACAAGTTTATATTAACTTAAACACATAAACACATTAATCGTATACTAAATAATAACACAATGTCTCAAACATATAACAAACGTGCACAATTACAAGGCAAACAAGTCATGCAAACACAATTGTGAAACAAATAACGTGTCGAGGAAAGACCTTGAAAACTCGGGTTGTCACAACTCCGATCACACATAATCCTAGATCGGTGTTCTAGTGCATGAATCTGAAATACGAACGCATTTTAGCGTTTGAATCTGAAATATGAACGCAGTATACCTCTACATAAGGATTACGCTACCACCACCGTTAAAACACCGACTTTCAATATCATGTTAATAAAAAAATACAATTATAGCATTAGACTCGGCATTCGAAAATATATTGTAAAAAATAAAAAATAAAAACAAATCCAAGCACCACCACAAGCACCACCCACCACGGCACTACCATAGCTCACCACCACCCTTAACCACCTCATCCACCTCCATAGCCGACCCACCACCACCACCACCACCACCCCAGCCGACCCGCCACCACCACCACCCACCGTCAAACCCTAACCACCGTCAAACCCCAACCACCGTCAATCCCCACCACCGTCAAACCCCACCACCAAAAACAACAACCACAACCCCAACACCACCACAAACGGCCAAAATAAAACCAAAAAAATAAAATAAAAATAAACTAACCTTGAATATTCCGACCGTATAGAGAGATACGAGAGCGAAAACTATACGAGAGACAAAGAATCCATGTGTGTGTGTACACTTCCGGATCGTCATCATGTGGTCGAGAGTTGCTCTCGAGTGGTCCAAAAATTCCCTTCCATATGTACTTCCGTTTGGGATCTTCGTTTTAGCTATAAAAGGAAACAAAACTTCAATACGCCGCTCATAGGTCAATGAGAGGCGTATAGAAGTACACTTTCTGCCAACTTTTTAGAAAAAGTAAGTATATACGGTACTCATCAGGCTATACGCAGCGTATAAACTGAAAAGTTGTCAGAATCCGTACAGTAATACGCGGCATATTGTCCTATGAGCGGCTTATTGACCTTTTAAAAAAAACTTGTGATACATATAAGAAGTTGCAATAATCCATAACCATATTCACAATCACAATGGTTGTTTGCAAATGTGGTAGGACAGCTGCACTAAGAACATCTTGGACTGAAGCTAATCCCGGATGTCAATTTTACACTTGCTACAGTATGGTATGTTTTTTAAGCCATGTTTTTAACACTTTGAAACACTAATTCGTCTTCTGTTTCAGCGTTCTAGGTGAAACTTCTTTGCGTGGCACGATCCTCACTTGTGTCATCGGGCATGTGTGGTCATCAAAGGGCTGATGGATTCGTAGGCTGTGCTTGAAGATGAAGTCAAGTATTTTAAAGAGGATGTTCGAATGTATAAATTGCAAGTCACGGATTGGAAGATAATCATTCAAGGGTTGTTCGTAAGAGGGAAACTTGTTTGATAATCAGTTGGATTTTTTTTATGTTGTTTGTCTTGGTATTTTTCATTGTTAGTATTTAAGTTTATGCAAGATATGTAATTGAATATTAATTATAAATGTTTTTTTTAATATTATTATAAATAATTAAGTTTAAAAAAAATGTTGTTTTTTAATAAGTCGACTAAGCATTAATAACATAACATAAATAACAAAAGGAACAAACACTCATCAAGTTACAAATGTTTAAACATACCAAAATGAAATAAATATTTGTCCATAGATGCCCAACACATAACCAAAATAAACAAAAAGAAATAAATATTTGTTCATATATGCCCACAAATGTTTAACAAATAAAGTTCACCAAACAAATAGAAATACTACAACGTCATGTCGTCATCTGTGTTGCCAGAATCATCATCACCACCTGTCATATGGATCTGCGTAGCGGACGGGCCTGCTTGTGTCCCGAACGGGCCTGCCTCCATGTCGGTACCCGGATACACTCGTGGACGTGGCGGGGGTCGAACCGCCAACCCCGCCTGGGTACGTCTCTCGGCCTAACTAGCCATCACCCACTCCATCAAATCCTCCATCCGGTCCATCCGCCTTTCCATCTGCTGAAACTGTTGTGTCCAGCTCGCCATCATATCGGCCTGACCCGCCACTAGCCTCTCAAGGAGACGCTGGGTGGACTGAGGCAAGCTCACTGCATGATAAACGCGTCGAGGAATCTGTGGCGGCTCCTGCGGACCCCTGGTCAACCTCAGGCTCCATGTTTCCATCCATAATAGGCACGTCAGCAACATGCGGCATCTCCACCTCCCCAGCCTAGAGCAATGCCTGGTGGAGAAACGGCTCGGGTATAAAAATCTATTAGTCCAAACCAACAAACCGATGCCCAATATCCGGAAAGTTCACCGCTATCTTCATCCCTTTCATCGTCCTAATACCCAAGTGCTCGAAAGGTGCAGGTGTAACACCCCGTGTTTCTGAAGTCAAAGTCAAAGTCAAGATTGAAGTCAAAGGAAGAAAAGATTGCTAATTGCGATCTGTCTCTCCTTGCTCAATTCCTGTTTTGACTTCTTTGACTTGTAATTAGTCTATTTTATTTTCGCCTTAGTTGGATTATGTGGAGTATCTATTAATAATCGCATGGTAATCGCTATTTATCGCATGTTTAATCGCTTTATCGCTATCGCAACTCGAATTACGCATTTTGGGCTATTGTTATACGTGTGTGTGTGCCTTATGTGTTACTTGTGCATGTTTATTTATGTTATGTGTGGTAATCAATCGAAACGCAATCGAACTCAATCGCAATCGAATCGCAAACGCTACACGAATACGAAATAAGGATGCTTGTATATAGATATAGTAGTTGGGATTAAAACTAATTTGACTAGGAAACTCTATCGCATCGTAACGCTCTCAATCGCAATCGAAACATCAAAACTCGTCGCACCGAACACTCGAACGAGGTGACGGATCGACCAGGCAACCAGCCGACTGATCAGACTGCCGTCCGATCGGACAGCTGTCCGACCGGACTGCCTAACCGATCGACCAGCCCCTCTCCACTCCTTTCCACTTTGGGTAACCCTATAAATACCCCTTGTCACTTTCATACTTTCTACTTTTGGCAACTGACGTCCGACCCGTGCTCTTGCTCGCTTTTTCCTTCGATTTCTCGTAATCCCGGTAAGATCTCGTCCTAAATCTTGTACTTCCTTAATCTACACGCACTCCTACACCTTTCTATCTTTTGAATCTTAACTTTTAACCATGAAATCATCAAGATTCAAGGTGTTCTAGGATGACGTCATCATGTGTTCTTGAAGAACTTCATGTTTTGGCCTCAATCCACCGAGAACAACTTAGATCTAACCGATTTCCACATAAACTAACAAAGATCTTCCATAGATCTAAACATATTCACAATGAAAAGGAGTGAAAGATGGTTTTCCAACTTTCTTTCAACTCTTTTACACTCAATGCACTCAAAACCGATAGAATCGGAGCTTGTGCCGACTTACTACTCATTATTGTGGTTGTGTTGGTTCAAGATCCGTATTCTGTCCACGAGATTATTGATTCCGGGTTAACCAAGAACAATCGTCTTGAATCGGTGGACTGACCGAACTTGGGTGATTCCTATTCGATCAGGTCACTAGAAATTAGGATGGAGTTCTGATTGGTTAGCACGATATCAACACATCTTGATAAAACGACAAACTACCAAAACAACCAAGTGTAAGACGAACATACCAACCAGGACGGAGTGCCGTTCGAACGGACTGCTGTCTGAACAGACAGCCAAACCGAATGACTGGCCACCCGTACGACTTGCACCTTGGTCCCACACTTAACCATTTTTTTGCCAACACTTGAAGTCTGAATGTTGAACGAATTGATGTCCGATCGGACTACCATCCGATCGAACTACCAATCGAATCATGAGACATTTAAACTTCAACACTTAAACAATTTTCAACATGTTCAATGCATAAAGGATGCCACCCGATCGAACGACCGTCCGATCGAGTGACAACCTGCTGTGAACTTGTTCTCACTGAAGTACCCAACCGAACGGGTTGCCGTCCGATCGAACGACCATCCGATCGACCGACCTGAAAGGTAGAGGTACTTCAATGTTTTCAAAATGCTACAACGAAAACTTCAAAAGCCAAGCCATCATACACAAACACATCCTTCCCAAAGGAAGAAACAATCCACTCGAACAGTCATCCGACCGGACGACCGTCCGAACGGACAACCACTCGCACGACTGGCTGTCCGATCGGACTACCATCCAAACGGACTGCTGTCCGAACCACTTGTACTTTGCATCGTTTTGCGCGTCACTTATCATTATGCTATCGATCTATTCAGGCTAACCCTACTCTCTAGCGCTCCCTTCAATCCATCAACCGCTGTGAGTATACTCGATCCCTTTTTGCTTTACGCACTTTTGGGTGTTACATACGTTACTTACACTAAATCACATCGAACACACTATGCAATACTTTAAACGCTAACCGTTACCGCATGTTATACGTGACTTAATGAATGCTTGTTTGTTATGTTTACACATGGAATGCTGTCTACCTGCCTTAGCAACGATAGTACTATTAGTTTGGACTCAGCACCCGTTCACTCGGGGGTTGTTAAGGACAATTACCTACATGGCTAACAGTGGTGAGAATGTATCGCGAACTACCTTGGGCAGTCAACCCGCAGTCATTGGTATCGATAGGTTCATGTCGATAACTAACATGCCTCATTTTACACTGTGTACATGCTGGTTATGCGTAACGCTTTCGAACTCTATATGCTATTTTCAAACTTGTATGCTCACCTTTACATTATGTGTATTGACTTTTACTTTAACGTATGTGACAGGTGCTTAGGACGCTTAATTGCTTTCTGTGGTGTGAAATCGAGGCTAGGAAAGACCTAGGTCAACAATAAACAATTGTCTGTAATAAGAATCTGAGTTGTCGGAACAGAACAATTTGACTAGATCTTTTCTGTAATAATTGTATTATCTTATATGACGTGGTATGGGACATGTTGCTTTAAATATTTAGTAAATATAGTTGTTATGGAAACTTCTGGACAATCTGTTTCGCTCAGTGCCATGCCCCGATGTTTCCGCCATCGGTTGGGGTGTGACAGCAGGCAGCGGCAAATCCCCGATGAATGGAAAATATTGGCCGCAATGCTGGGCAATACGCGTGATAAACGCCCCTCCATACAAATGGCTACGCCTCTGCCGTTTGCTGTAAGAGGCGAAATACTCCGCCAGACAGCGATGGAGGCCACATGGTGTACCAGTGAATAAATAGTAAAGAAAGAACAGGTCGACCTCCGTGACCCACTCGTTGCTTTTGCCACGCGCAGAGATCGACGTGGCAATGCAGTAGTGTAGGTAACGAACGAGTGGGCCAGGAACCAACGATACCTGGGTCTTCTTACCGAAGGGTTTAGGACATCTGGTGGGCCACCAAGCAAACAACTGATCATCAGGCATAGCCGTGATCGCGGTAGTATAAATGTCCTGAACCAACTCTTCGCCGATATAGAACCCGGTGGCAATAGCAAACTGACGCAGCGACATATTTTGTCGCTGCCCGAATAAACAGAAAGATACCTCAGGAGGTGGTAGTTCTACGTGCGGATCATCCATATCCGAATTCGGCCGGTCAGCCGCCGTGTACGAAACACGAACGTGGACAGAAACTCCACCATCATAGTCCTATAAGACGGCACAACCACCTCCATAAACATGCGATCCCATGGGGAATTCTCCCTGATTAAACCCCGGGCCCTCACCTCCTCCCCGCATTCCCGTAACGCATCCCATGACAACGTCCTCTGCTGCCCCACCCGTGACACCCGACTATTTTGAGACCATACCGTACCAGTGTGACACGTGTTATGAATAAGTAAAGTCAATATTTTATTAAATGTGGTGTTATATGTGGTATTTGTTGTGTTGGAAAATCTAAACTCTGTTAAAAATTACATTGGCAATAATAAGATAAACTCTTATCGCGTAGCGAACAAAATGCGAAACGAACGTCGGTGACCGTCCGGTTAATGTTAAAATCCTAAAAATATTCCGTTATGATTAAAATTCTATTTTTAATCATATTCATGAAGAAAAATTAATTAAAACGCTTAAAAACGCTATTTTGCCAGTTTAAGCGCATACTGTTCAATACCGCGCGTATACTGCAAAATATAGACAACGCAGCCAGTCTAGGCAAATAAAATATTATTCAACAATATTATGGCGAGTTTATTTTTATAGAACGATAAAATAATTTTAAACTCCTTAAAACGCAATTTAAAATGCGAGATAAAATACCCGGTTGTCAGTTAAATACCTGTTTTTAGCTACATATATATATATATATGTGTGTGTGTGTGTGTGTGTGTATAAGGAAAGTGTGAGAGTGTGCATGTATGTGGCAGCCTTTAGGGTGCCCACCAAACCTATTTGTGTGCCATGTGTTAGATATGTGAAGGATACAAACTTTGGAAATGAGAAAAATGCATGCATGATGGACAAATGTCCAAAGATTTCTACAAAACTCACCAACAATTTTCCCTTCTCACATTTGAACCGTCCAAACACTTCATTTCACTTCCATTTCCACTATTGAATTTGTTTAAAGAATCAAGTGTTCATCCATCAAAAACCAACTAAGTTCTAGTGATTATGGAGCCATTCAAGGGACTTTTCTTGGTGTTCTTGATGATTCTACACAAGAAATATCATCATTTCTCAACTTTTTTATCTAAAGGTATAAAATTATTTTCAAGTTCATGTTCTTATTCTTGAAGAAAATAGAAGGTTTCTCTAACACAAGGATTTTTCATAACATTTGAAATGCAAAACAAGAAAATGGTTTTAATCAAATAAAAAAGTGGTGATATGTGTGGATACATATACAAGGCCGAAAATGTTTATATGTGTAGGCTATAAATTGTGTTTTGATTGTTTGATAATTCTTGAATGATGTGAGTTTTGAAAAGTGAATGCATGCATGATCAAAAATGATTTTTATAAAAGTCTTATGATTAAAGATGAATGTATGAAAAGTTGATTTAAAAAATATGTATATATATATATGTGTGTGTGAGCCGTACATATATATGTGTATATGTATGCATGTGCTTAAAAGTTGTTGAATGTTTATGAGCATGAGAATGTTATATGCATTGATGGTTTGATGATTTGATGAATAATTAGATGAAGATAATTACTTGGATTTACTTAAAATTTATAAAAGTATGGTAGATGCATTTAAAAATCTTGGATGATGATGATATGAAAATCATACATTAGGTACTTGTACATCATTAGGTGATGATTTAATGATCATAAGAAATGGAAATGTTTTGGTATGGTAAAGATTCATACAAATCAGATTATAAAAATGTAAAATAATTTCATATGATGTGTTTTGATGTTATAAAAATTAAGTCATAAACTTGGTAGCTTTGCATGTTGTACATGTAGTTTAAAAAGTAGTAAATTAGGTGAAATTTGCATGATTTGTGTGTTATACATGAGACCTACACTATCATGGGTATAATTAATTTTTAATCAGTAAATGACATGTGTTGTGTTAAAATATCAAGTCGTGATTATTTGGGATGCTTACGGTAAAGTTCGGCACGAATCTATGCGTTAAAAACGGTAAAAATCGGCTTTTAAAGTGATTTTGCGAAACAGTTTTAAATCTGATTATAAACTGATATTTTTATTATAAATATAAGTATTTTAACTTATATTAAGTATCGTTGGTGTTTAGTTGGTCATACGTGACTTCCGACGCCCGAAAACGCTACCGAAACGGTAAGATACGCATATTTCAACGTACGCGAAAACGGGATGTTCAAAGGTGAACTTTGTGTGTTATAAGTTGATATATGAATATGAATATGTGTAATTTATTTTGTTAAGTGATTACATGATAGTATTGATTGATGCTATGTTTAGGCGTTTGTGCGGTAAAAAAGGTAAAGTAGATCAAAAGTCACGTTATGTGTGTAAATTGTGATAAACATGAAAAATAATGCTTAAATTAGCTTGATGAGTTATTTGGCATGTTAAGTGTTTAAGTGTAATATATGTGTAAAATGATGTAATATGTGAATTACGATATATGTCGAATATGTCCATACTTATGCATATATATTATGAAGTGCAAATGGTAGATATATTGCGTATAAGTAAGCATAATAACAAATAAATGGTCACCTATAAAATCGTTTAAAACGCAAAAATCTTAATATGTATATGTGTATATATATATATATATATAGTGTGTATGAGGTTCATTGGGAACACTAAAAAAGTGGGGAATCGACTCAAACGAACTCCGATTGAACTCATTCTAGCGGCGTTGGAACCGGCTCGTCGAACCCTAACTAGGATCTCTTAACCCTAAACCCTAAATCATAACCCCTAAACCCTAAATATATTAGGGTGTGGCTTTTAGGGTTTAGCTTTAGGGTTTGGGGTTTAGCTTTTAGCTTTAGGTTTAGCTTTGAGGGTTTATAGTTTAGATTTTTACGGTTTAGCTTAGGTTTTTTAGCCTTATATTTTAGCTTTAGGGTTTAGAGTTTAGGAGTTAGGATTTAGGGTTTAGAGTTAAGATATCCTAGTTAGGGTTCGACGAGCCAGTCCCAACGCCGCTAGAATGAGTCCAAACGGAGTTCGTTTGAGTCGGTTCCCCGCTGTTCCCCACTTTTTTAGTGTTCTATTATATATATATATATATGCCAACATAATCAAAACAAAGACTTTTCGAGCAAATCTCAAAGTTATGTGAAAATTCTAAGTATTGGAGAAACTTAGTTGTTTGTAGAATAATTGGTTATTAAATCGTTCTTACTTAATTTAGGACGTATAAACCAATTTGAGGGATTGCGATAATAAAAAACGCACCCAAAGGTGAGTGTCACGAATACCCCTCTTTTTACTATTTTATATACTGTTTTGGGGGAATAACACGTCGTTAAAAGAAAAGTTTATGTTTTCGTATAAAAATATGCTTTTGAATTTTATAAAAATGTATTTTCATGGAAAATATGATTTTTGGAGTATTATTATGTGTTTTGTGGAAAAACATGGATTTGGAAAGGTGTATGACTTAAACTGTTTTCTAGAAAAATGAGTTTTATTGATAAAAATATATTTCGGGGAGAAACGGGATTTGATTTGTGTAAATATGCTTCGGGGAGAAATGGAGACTGTTTTAAATATGTTTCGGGGAGAAACAGGAATTGTTTTAAATATGTTTCGGGGAGAAAAGGGAAAGGATTACGGTGTTTTGGGCAAAACGATCCTAATATAAATTAATTTGGGCTAGTACGAGTTCAACTCAGCTTCCAGGAGGCGACCGAAACTTGTACAACCTACAATATTAAATTGTTATTCAGTAGGTTATATATATTGGTGAATTGTGGAAAGCAAGTGGTATCCCAAATGCGGGAACCGGGCGCAATCATAGCATTTACTCATTAAGTATCAAACACATGGAATTGTTGATAGATCTATTGGGTTAACTACCCTGTCATGACCGGTCGCTCCGGTCCACATAGGGCGAATTGAATTCTTTAATTGTCTAGTATTGATTAAAACCTCGATCATAGTATATAGCTCGTAACGTCTAGCTAACTTACGAAACTGAAGTTATAACGAGAATTTAATATCAAAATAAAATCATGGGTTTAATTTTTCACCAGAAATACGCTCACGGGGCCATTTCGGATGATTTCTACCATGACATTTTACAAGGGGAATAAAATGGTCTTTCTTAAACATATGTGAATGTTTTAAATCATTAAAATGTTTTTATCAAGAAAGAATTTCCATTACACAAGTTGTTATAAATTTGATATGTGAACTCACCCTCCATTGTGTTGACACTTGATTTTTACGTGTTCATCAGGTACATGAATTCGGCTTCGAGGATTTTGGCTTATGTCGTCATGTGGTTGTTGACGCTCTTTGTAATTAAATAATTATGTTTGGACACTTTTAAAAATTGTTATGGGTCCGTGTGTACTAAGACCTCTAAGGGTCAAACAACTTTGCTACGGTTGTGTACTATGTTTACAACTTTAAAACATTATGTTTTTAAATAATAAATCTGTCCAAAATAAACAATGCATCGACCACTAAGACATTTTATGGGTACCAACCTCCGTCACCGCCACGTTTGTATTTCCGCTGCGACGTTTTTGGGGTGTGACAAAAGTTGGTATCAGAGCCAAATCAGTTAGCGAACTAGGTGTTTTCGTAGAAAACACTAGACTTTAACCAAAGAGTTTTGAGATATAATCCCACAATTCACGAAGCCAATAATTTATAATAATTACGGATTTTAATCACGTATGAAAATTATAAAGAATTTATGTGCATACGTGTTAATCTGTTTATCTAGGCCTTATGTGCTATTTTTATTTCGAACACCCACTTACTTAGTACGGTTACATTTTGTCATAAATGTCGCACTCATACGAGATTATCGAAATTCACGACTCCGAGAGCGAGCATGAATTCGAGACCTCTTCGACCTTAGTCTTACCAGAGTTATTACGCATTACCTCACAATTTATTGACATGGCCAGTCTTACCTTGTCATTTTATGTCTGCCCCACTGCTCTTGCCAGTCAGGTTGACCCATGTTACGCCCATACAAGTAACGGTCGGATGGACGATGGTGATTCGATTGTTCCTCCCACAGCCTTTGAGATTGGACAATCATCCGGTACTGTGCCCGTAGTCGAAGAGCTAGATAGAGGTACAACTATGATTGGAGAGTCTTTCGGAGTAGCACCGATGGTGGACGCCACTTTTATCACGACTCGGCCGTTAGAGCTATTAGTAGTCCTACCCACCGCCACAGTTAAACCTACATTTGAGATCCCTCCGCTGGTCATATCAGAGTTGTCCACTCCACAGTAGGAGATACGAGCCTCTATTACGCTTATACTAGTTTATATTCATCGTATGAAGAAAACTCGACACACTGGAGATATAGCATTGAATCTTAGAGTTGTTACTGAGTCTGCTTTGAAGAAGCAGAAAAGAGTTTGGATAAACTGATACTCACGCTGTGATCGCCAGGTTTCAACTATACGTGGAGATCTGGAGACGACCAAGAGTAAAGTGAAGGAAACTTATACATTCAAACCTGTGTGACTCGTCTATACAACCCATGGGGTATCTTTAATAGACCTCGAAAGGTCTCTTTAACTAGACTAACAAATCAACAAATGATTTGTTAATCAGAAACAATTTCTTTCGTTACCCAAACTTCCACCAAATCTAGTGGACAGTCCGATAATGTCACACCCTCAAATTTCCACGTCCGGAGTGCCACCTCGAGGCGTGTGACTGTCCAGGATCAAGCCACCAATCACATTGAACATTTAATACCAGCATAATAAAACCATCACCAATGTGATCAGTGATATAACGTAAAAGTCTAAAACATAATAAGTTTGAAAACAAAGTTCAAAACATAATTAGTTTAAAGAAGTGTCTCAAAGGTTTAGCGGAAGCATGAAGTTCAGAAATAGTTTAGACGACCCCCATAATGCTCCAAGTAAACTCTAGCACAACATCTATGGACTTGCAAGCATGCAATAACGTGTCAACATAAAGTTGACGAGTTCACGGTTTTTGAAACGTTTTTCTTGTTTTATCCCAAAAACATTTGTTTTACGAGTTACCATGTTATCAGACCATGTTGTGGGAAATCCATCCCATAATGAGCTACTAAACTATGAAGTTACCGAAACCTTGACGTAATTGTTGTTTGCCCCAGATCAATGTTCTACCATCATTGACCAGATTCCAGATAATAGTTCACTCTCGGTTCCCAAGACGGTGTGAGGTTTTTCAAACCTAATAGCGCTATCAACTAATATCCCATTCGCTCCCAGCGATTAATCGGTATATATGTAAAGGGACTTTCATGGTAGAGTTTTTATTTAGTATGGAGGTTGACGATCCCGGAATACATGTTTTGAACTTATGCGTTTCGTTTAATTACTATTCTGTTCCCTCGGAATATTAGGTTCCCAAACCACCGGGAATACATGCTTAGAGTGTTAGTTGTGAACTCACCTTTTGCTTTGCTCGGTAGATAAAGCATTTGTCCTAAGTTGGTCCACCACACCCTATTATGGTTACCACTCATTAGGACGGTAAACAAGTAATTCACGTATAAGCTACACGTATCTAACACGTATTTGTCAAGTAGCGTACACGTATTAATCAAGTAACAGTTTATACCAAGCATATATGTATTCACAATCATCAAGGTATCATATCAGTCATAAGTTATGGTAAACAGTGCAAGTGTGCGGCCTACTAGATCAAGGCCCATTAAGTTGAAGCCCAAAAATGGAAGTGTACGGTCTACACCGTAGTGTGCGAACAAGATACACTTAAGAATATGATATGACAGTGTGCGATTTACACGATTAACATTAGGACCATTCAGTGTGCGACTAAAAGGACTCAATCATAAGTGTGCGACTAAGGCAGTTTGTGCGATCAAGAAACAGGTGTGCCATGTAATATTGTTTGTGCGGCTAATCCAAATATTTAAGGTATGGGCCTACTGTGCGGCCCAATAATAACATGCATATTATGGTGTGCGGTTGAAATACAATTGTGCGATCAATATTAAAAGCATATAAAACAAGTGGTGGCCCAGCTAGAATTCTCAGCCCAATCAGAATGTATGTTGCCCAAAACATTAGACACCAACAGTGGTTTGTATAATTCTTAAGGAATTGGTGTGCGATAGGATGTATGTGTGCGATCGACCAAAAGTGTGCGATTAGGACAAGTGGGGCTGACCTCTTAGTTTGTGCAGTCACGTGATGTACGGAAACAAACACATATTCAATCGACCCTTAATAATCAATCCGAATGAGACAAAACATTCATCACATAAGGTTTCAAATAATCATGCAATTCTCTATGTGTTGTACCTTACGCATACCCATATGTACAATTCATGAAAATCTATCATCAAGCTTTCATAAACAGTCACCCTCATTCATCATTCAATCATGAAATCTAGAAAAATAAGCAGATCCATTTATCTATTACTAATCATTTGATCAATCATCATCCTGACAATTTATATGATTTCAACAGATGTCTAAATCCCTATTCTTTTATCATTATGTTATCAACCACAATATCATACATTCACACAATACAATCTACACAGTGACTCATAGTTTCCGAATATCATTTGAACAATAACCGATCTTTCATGATTTCTAGAACAATTTGGTGATTATACATTCTTTCTAAAAATCCACATAAGGTCACATTCCTAACTCACAACAGCCCTTATTTTACTTGTTTCAAATCACGAAGCTATTAGCAGAAATCATCACCTATTTTCATCATTTAAACAGTGAACAGGGATCATCATTATCCTCATCTTTATACAATCAACTCCCACAATCACCCAACAAGTACTAAAAATTTTACCCCATATTATCATCATTATTTTATCATCCTAATCATATAAGATCATACAAAAACCCTAGTCATTCTTACATGTTGTGAACACAAAAGCATTTATTCCAAATAACACAATTAACAATTACATACACTCAAAGCTTCAAAGAATTTACAAAGAATTTACAACAAACACAGGGGAACACAACTGACCGAGTGCTCTTGAGATAAACGGGGGTTTGCTGTCACACCCCTACCACGTAAAACAACAAAACGTGGCGGAAACGTCGGGGAATGTTGTAACAGAATCATTGTTTCACAACCATGGATTAAATAATTTCGCTTTATTGAATTATTGAACTCATTGTTTTATTACAAATTAAATGAATACAAATATTGTCTTTCAAATTTTAAAGTCGCTATGGCACGAGTCCATCCTATGTATAGCATGTATCAACAATCATCACATAGCAGCACCTGAAACATGTGTAAAAATAGGTACGTCAGCATAAAAATGCCTGTGAGTTACATAGGTTTTATTGAAAATAGGATTCATGACTTGTAACTTTAAAAGAATGTTTTAACAAAAATAGCCATGAATCTTTAAAAATGTTTTCTTTTATAAATCATATAACAAGTGATGAGAAAACAGATGATATAAAAGAAAGAAGCATAAATAAATAATTAAGTAAAATGAGTTTGTATAACAATATTTTACAAAAAAAGCTTTGTAGTATACATGAAAATATACTTTGGTTTTAAGAAAGTCGAATAAGTATATCAAAATATATATCGGTTCCAAAATGGTTAAACAGATAGTATATTAAATATACTTTAGTCGTCAAAATAATCGTTTTCGGTAGTATATCAAAAGTATACTTTGGTTTTATAAATAACATATTAAACTATGCTTTGGTTTTATAAATAACATATCAAACTATGTTTTAGTAATTAACAAAATATATGTTGTTTTGTACAATAACACACATGAGAGTATATCAAACTATACTTTTGGGAGTATAACAAAATATACAATAAAAATGTGATTTAAGAATTCAACCAAGCCTTAGTGCATCAAAATACACCTAGGAGACTATAGAAATACCACGAAGGCAATCCCTATTTGGATAAAATATCGGTTTCTGACATTCCATAAACAACAGGAATGGGGTGTCTAATCCTATAGCGCTATATCATACTACCAATCGGTCTGGTGAACATAAAATAAGTACAATTCAACAATTAATTTTATAATCTTTGAAAAATCAGTGTTTAAACCATAAATAATCATTCAGTTTGTCAAAAAATAAGTACTAATATGTATAATCGATTATACTTTGAAATCATGAACATAACAAATAGGTACACATGCTTCACCCCAAAACATTGAAAACAATAAAAGAGGGGACTATGTACTCACTTGAGGATTCTTAGAGGTCTTGAATAACAACCAAGAAAAGCTAGAGGGATCACGGAATCAAACGACACCTAATATAGGTAACTAAGTAAACAAACCGGACCTAAATCGGAAGATCGGATAGAATGAGGTTTCATAAACCAAATGAGTATAGGAACTCATGTAATATGGTTTAACAAAGCCTACATCCTAAAATGAAACCGATCCTAAGTTCTTACGACCCATTACGACCCGTTTAGGTAGCTTACGCTACTTTAACACGTCGTTCACGTAGAACGCGTTCGGACCGCCTAACTAGTCCTATGACAGGTAATATATGCCTTAACATGTCTAATAATGTTGCCTAATCAGTTTAGATGTCAAAATTATGGTTACATATACTTAAAATGAATTTATGCGTAAAAAGGGCATTTTGGTCATTTACCTAAGGCATATAAACTACCTATCATACAACTACTTAAATGAAGTGACCATAAGGTATAACCTCGGAAGGTTATTCCCTATACAACTATGGTCACAAAACATGTTTTGTCGGATCCTAATGAATGACCAAACGGGTCTAGTTCGAAAGTCTAAGCGGTTGTTTAGACCGCTTGACTTACGACTCTATATAAGCACTAAATTAAAAGTGACGAGCTAAACATGTTAAAACATGTTTAACGAGGTTAGAAAACAGGTTTGATATCAAGACAAAAGGTCTTGATACCCAAAAATAGTTTGGTTGCAAAATACGCAAGAATGCGCATTTTGACCGAAACTATGACTCGTCACTACACCTAATCAACGTGGTAATCAGTAGGCATAGTCACTAGGGACTATAACCATCTATGCTCATGTTGCAAAGTTCAAACGAACTTCGTGTTAACCAAGGACTGGTCAAAGCAGAAAGTCAAACACTGTTTGACTTTCACGCTTAAAAACGCGTAAAAGAACGAAAGAAGCTTACAAAGGGTACAAGCTAGGAAGTTTGATCCAAGTTTGCTCAGGTATGAAGTGTTTAAACCTCAACTTAGAGCAAAATGAATCAAGGTGTGAGGAAAATGGAATGAGAGCTTGGGTATATATAGATTTCGGAGAACCGTTAGGATCGTTTCTCGCATTTCGTGCTTCGATCTTGGCCCTCCACTTGGGCACATGGTTTTCAAAACCATGGAAATACTTAAAACCATCAAATTCCAGCCCATAGAGTGCAAAACCTTGGGTTAAAACCATTAAAACCTCAAAAATGGACCAAGTTCAATGTATCTGCCAGAAATTTCAAAAATGGTCCCCGCACTTGTAAAACTTGATTTTTTGGCACTTTTAAGCCCCGTTAACCCCATTTCAAGGCTCTAAAATGAAGTTAAAGTATTGGGAACTTGAAATGTGCTAAAAAATATCTCGGATGTCGGTTCGTTTGGTCGTACGGTTGCGTTGTTCGGTTAATTACGACGGAAATCGTAACGAACGCAAAAACGATCCAAATTACGCGACGAATGGAATTTTATCATGCCAATAACTAAAATAAAATATTTTAATGATTAAATAAATTTTTGGATGTCCGGATATATTCAGAACGTAAGATATGAGCGAAAATGCAAACTTATGCACTTTTTGACGCTTTTTAGTCCCTATTGATCAATAAAGTTTATTTTAGCATACCGCACCCCTCAAAGCCTATTTCTAAGCTATGCAAAGGATATTTAGGGTATGTTTAACTTATGATCAAGTTCCAGAATGTTCGCTACTATGCAAATCGGCATACTTTCGCAGTTTGACACAAATAGTCCCTGCGATCGAATAAACTTGATTTCAACACACCAAACCATCCAAAACTTATTTCTAAGTTATGTAAAGGTTATTTAAGGTATGTTAAGCCTATTTCACTATTCTGGAGTGTTTGTTTCATTAAACTAGTTATATTTACGCATCAGTTCGCGTATAACCTTCCAGAAAGCGATTTAAAGCTCGAAATCGAACAAGAAATGATATGTGCAAACGATGCACATATTTATACAAATACCAAGTATGAAATATAATATTTCATTGGTTTGGTATCTATTTGATGGTTGAAGTGACACAGGGGTCACATTTGCCGTCGCCTTTGCTCCATCGCCGACGTCGTCAAAGTCACCTTCCTTTCTACAACCGTTGTAAAAAATTTAAACTTTAAACATCCATCAATCGTTGTCATTAGCTTGTTGGATCAACAATAGGACCATCTCCGTGAGTGGCGTTTGTCGCCGGTGCCTTCGGTTGTCACACCCCGACCACGTGTAACATACAAAACGTGGCGGAAACGTCGGGGAGTGTTGTAACAGAATTAATGTTTCGTAACCATGGATACCAAAAAGTGTTTCGTTTTATTAAACATTGAATAATTACATCATCTGGAAATCTAAATACACAATTTAAACATAGTCTATCATTGTTATTGAGTCACTAAGGCCTTGTCCAGTCCTATGTGAGCATGCATCCTATCAAACGATATCATCCAACAATACCTGAAACATATGTGAAAACGAGGTCAGCAAAGAAATGCTGGCGAATACATTGGTTTTGTTGAAAATAAGATTCATGACTTCTGTTTGAGAAAATGTTTAGTCATGAACCTTGTAATTTACTTTGTCTTTGTAAATCATTTGAAAAATAACAAGTTTAGATGATATGTATCAATAAGAGAATAATGCATGATTAAATGAATAACCATGTAAAATGAGTTTGTATAAGATAAGTTGTTTGTAAATCAATGTCTTGTGGAAAGTATGTTACTTGTATAAAATGTTCTATGTCTCAAACTGAAATGATTCAAATAACGCTACAATATGTAATACCATACAAACACTTATATATAGGAAGTACCAGCGGCGTATCCACCATGTTTATATCATATTACATACGCATCGTTACTTAATCACTTAATCAAACCAAACCACCAAAGTAATGTTCATGTCCAATGTAAATCATGTAATATGTATAACCAAAATGATATGTATGGCTAGTGAAATGCATCAACCAAACCATAGGTGAAACGCACAAAACAAAGTATTGAAGTAAAACTTGGTTTAAACCAATACTATGTTTCGTGTAAATGCATGATCAAATGTAAATCATGTCCCAATGTTTACCCAATCGTTAAAACATTTTGTAAAATCGTTCACGTCGTTCTTGTTCTAATTGTTCAAATCGTTCTTGTTCTAATTGTTCAAATCGTTCTTGTTTTAATTGTGAAACTACTTTATGGTCGATTCTCTAATAACATTCAAACCTTCTTGACTCGATCCTCGTTCCAACTCGCTCTCGTTCTCGTTCTTAACAAACCCTTACCAAAGGGTAAATTAATAATTACAGATTCAGTCGTTACCCAAAATACCCACACATAACCATGGGTATAGAGAATAACAGGATTTGTCAGATCCTATGGTACCATAACCTAATACTGGTCGGCTTGATCATTGCTAATGAATGTCATTGGTTATGTAACTACAACCAACAAGTTTGTTCACTTTATTGAAATCGTTCTTAAAACCATTGTAATTGTTTTTGAAACTATTGTAATTGTTTTTGAAACCATTGTAATCGTTCTTGAATCCATTGTTATCGTTCTTGAAACCACATTGTAATTGTTATTGTAATCGTTCTTGAAATCAGTGTTAAGACATTTAGCACATATGAGTCACCCCAAAACAGTTGAAAACAGTAAAAGAGGGGAATAATGTACTCGCCTGAGAATGCTTAGAGGTCTTGAACAACAACTAAACAAAGCTTGAGGGAGCACGGAATCAGTCGGCAATCTAAAACTATATAAATAAACCGGACTTAAATCGGGAGATCGGATAGGATGAGGCTTGGTAAACCAAATGAGTATTGGAACTCATATGATATGGTTTAACAAGGCCTACATACTACAATGAGACTAACCAAAGTGCTTTCAACCCATCGCGACCCATTAAGGTAACATACGCTACTTTAACGTGTCGTGCGCGCAAAGCGCGTTCGGACCGTCTAACTAGTCCTATGACAAGTGTTATATGCCTAAACATGTTACATAATTAGTTATGTGACAAAAGTTTAGGTTACATATGCTTAATTACTAATTATACATAAAAAAGGTATTCTGGTAATTTACCTAAGGCACATAAACTACCTATCATACAACTACTTAAACGATGTGACCATAAGGTATAACCTCGGAAGGTTATTCCCTATATACTATGGTCACCTAATGTATTTGGTCGGATCCTAATGATCGACCAAACTGGGTCGGGTTCGAAGGTATAAGCGATTTATTAGATCGCTTACCCTACGACCCTAGACAACGTGGTAATCAGTAGGCATAGTCCCAAGGGACTATAACCATCGTGATTACAATCACGTTGCGAAGTTCAACCGAACTTCGCATTGACCATAAGCTGGTCAACGCTGAAAGTCAAACAAAGTTTGAATTTCGGACTCGAAAAGCAATAAAATAAGGAAAAGAACGAAAGAATACTTACGAAGGGTCCCCGAATGCTAATCTCGATTCAAAAATCTCAGGTATGAAACAAAGGTTTCAACTTAGAGTTTCTCAAATCAAAATTCTTGTGATTTAAGCAATGGGGGGCATGGGGTATATATAGTTTTCGGTCCACCGTTAAGATCGTTTCATGGAAAACGTGCCTTAATCCCACCCGTACAAGTGTCGGACCCTTATGGTAGCTAAAAGTGATCCTTATCATCTGACTAAGCATGTGTGGGTATGTGGTTGAGGATCAAACAGCTGGAATCTGCTGTTAGAAACACTGAATCTGGTCTGCAGACTGCTTTACGGACCTCAAAGCTGACAATGTTGAGGTCCGTAAGGTAACAACTTTGACAGATTTACAGTTTTGGTCCCTGCAGCCTCAAAACTTGGTTTTCAAAGCATTTTTGACACGTTTAAGGCCCGTTAACCCCATTTCAAAGCTCTAAAATGAAGTTAAAGTATAGGGAACTTAAAATGTGCTCAAAAATATCTCGGATGTCGGTTCGTTTAGCCGTACGGTCGCGATGTTCGGTTAATTACGACGGAATGCGCATAAGTGCGAAAAACGATCCAAATGACGCGACGAATGGATTTTTCTTATGCCGAACACTAAAATAAAATGTTTTAGTGCTTACATAAATTTTTGGATGTTCGGATGTATTCAGAACGTAAGTTATGCGCGAAAATGCAAACTTGTGCACTTTTTGACACTTTTAGTCCCTGAATGAGCCAAAAGTTTATTTTAGCACACCGAACCCCTCAAAGCCTATTTCTAAGCTATATAAAGGATATTTAAGGTGTGTTTAACTTATGGTCATGTTCCGGAATGTCTGTTACAGTTAAAATTGGCATACTTTCGCAGTTTGTCAAGTTTAGTCCCTGTAAGCGAATTAACTTGTTTTTGCCATACCAAAGCCTTCGAAACTTATTTCTAAGTTATGTAAAGGTTATTTAAGGTATGTTAAGCCTATTTCACTATTCCGGAGTGTTCGTTGCATTAAACTGGTTATATTTACGCATCGGTGCGCGTATAACCTTCCAGAAAGCGATTTAGAGTTTGAATTTGAACAAAAATTGATATGTGCAAATGATACACATATTTATACAAATCCAAAGTATGAAATACAATATTTCATTGGTTTGGTATTTGTTTGATGGCCGTGGAGGCACAGGTGTTACAGTCTCCCCTACTTTAGGAAATTTCGTCCCGAAATTTATTTAGAGGAAACTTGTGAGAGCTTGAAAACATGAAGTTGAAAAGATCGAACAACATTGGTTAGGGTTTTGAACTTTTAGTAACTTTAATAACATCATGCTTCCAATGTAATAGGGATACTTATATACAAGTATATGAAGCGTCATTGGTGCGTCCACCGTACCTCCATTACATCGTTGTCATTTTGTTATTGTTGTCGCTATCGGTTCTTACACATAATAAATCTTACTGGGTTTCTGTGCACTAAATTTCATAATTATGTACGTGTCCATAACCAGACAATTCCTTGCACAGTTCACACAGTCTATTTTATAATGTGTAGGGTAAAAACAAATGAACAATCCTGTGATGAGTGTGACTAGACCGCCATAGAGTCCTTTTAATTAAATCAATAAATGATCTAAATAGACTATCAAGGAGTCTGTTCAGCTACATCACTTGATGTCGTTCTTTAACCAAATTGTGAATCAATCTTTTTGATTAGACCACTAAAAGGTCTCTTATGAATCATGGAGTAGTACTATAAAATCCCAAGGGTCTTAACTACCACGTAGCAGCCCATAAGGATTTAAGGTAGTACCTTTTGAATATCCTACTATGAATCCCTCATATGAAAACATGAAAGATTCTATGAGGATTTGAAAATCGGATCACACAAAATCATAGAGGAGAACACATAAACACATAATCACATAATCACATAATCGTTTAATTTGTTATCTCTGGACACGGTTATTTAAAGCATACTGGGAACCAAATTCTTAATTGCAGCAATTTGGATGGATCCACAAGAATACCCTGCTTGTTGACTACATGACCCAAAAACTGAACTTCTTTAAGCCAAAATTTCCTCTTGGAGGATTTAGCGAAAAGTTTGTTCCTTCTTTAGGGGTTCCAATGTCAACGAAGGTGTTGATCGTGATTGGCTCGGGATATGGATAGATCAAGATGTCATTAATAACAATGACGAACTGATCCAAATAAGGCTTGCAGACTCTATTTATTGAGTCCTTGAAGATGGCTGGAGCATTTGTCAACCCAAAAGGCATGACTGTAAACTCGTAATGGCCATACTTCGTGCATAAAACCGTTTTGGGAATATCTTCTTCGAGAATACAAAGTTAATGATACCCAAAACGCAAATCGATCTTGGAAAAGCATGAAACGCTAAGCAGTTGATCGGAGAAATCGTTGATTTAAGGCAGGGGATATCGATTCTTGATGGTAAGCTTAATAGGCTTACGTTAATCGATATGAATTCGAGAAGATCCATCTTTCTTTTTCACAAAGAGGGCAAGAGTTTCTCCAAGGTGAAAAGTTCGGACAGATGAATCCTTTATCAGACAACTCTTGAAGCTGTTTTGATAATTCTTGCATCTCGAACGGTGCAAGACGATAAGATACTTTAGATTTAAAAGAAACAAGTGTTTGAGGTTCTTAGGGAGATCACAAGTGATCATAAAAATGACAGAACCACACGAGTAGTTTTTGTCTTTGTGTTGATACCATAAGGTTGGATCAAACATTCATACAATTGCATTAGTTACAAAATAAAACCATAAATTTTTATTTATATAACAACCGCATTGTCTTTAATGTTACAAGATAACAACCATAGGAAATACAAAATGCTAATTGTTCACTCCTTCATCATTGAGTGCCTCATTGATGTTAAACACTCGACCACGTGCTGGATTCACATTGACGTTTGCATTCGGGTTTGCGTTAGCATTTGCATTCACCAGTCTTGGGCAGTTGTGGCGGAAGTGACCAATCTCTCCGCAGTTGAAACATGAACCCAGTGGGAATCTCGCAGCATTCCCTTGAACCGGAGCTTGAACCTGAGCAGCCTGATTTTGTCCCAAACGACAAACCTTGGCCAAATGCCCAAGTTTACCACACGTCGTGCATTGCCAGCAAGCTTGTTGTACTGCGTGATGACCGTTGCAGGGTGCACAATAAGGTGCGGTACCGGCATATGCTTTCTTTGCAGGTGGCTGAGCTGGTTGGTTTCGCGGGTTCTGAGCAGTCTGTGCTGTAACAGCAAAGTTCTGAACACCCTTTCGCTTTCTTGATTTCTTTGACGTCTCACCTTCCTTACCCTTCTTGTTTTGACCTTTCTTGCTATCCTCCTTGTCAGACCCCTGCTTCTTACCCTTGTCACCCTTTCTGTGTAACTTATTCTTCCGAATCTGCGACTCAGTCAATGTCGCAGCTAACTCGATCGCCTGACGGAGTGTGGTAGGGCTACTACCAGTAAGGATGTCTTGTACCGAGTCAGGTAGGCCGTCGATGTACCTTTCGATAGCCTTGTCGAGTGGGGTAACCATTGTCGGGCAAAGCAGACTCAACTCCTCAAACCTATCAGTATACGCCCTGTGCTCACCACTATCTTGCTTCAACTCATCAAATTCCTTCTCCAAAGCTCGCTGCTCATGACGAGGACAGAATTCCCTCATCATAAGGGCCCTAAGTTCAGCCCATGTCTGTGCTAGAGCAACTTCTGCACCACGATCCCTCATAACCCCGTTCCACCATGTGAGAGCCCTCTTCTGAAACACACTCGAAGAATACTCGACCTTGCGATTGTCAGGACACTGCACGTGGCGGAAAGTATTCTCAATGCTCTCGAACCATTGAAGAAGCCCAATCGCCCCTTCAGAACCACTAAACTTGAGTGGTTTAGCCTGGTTAAAATCCTTGTATTTGCATGGAATATTATTGTTGTTGTTGGCTTGGTTCCATTGAGCAAAGAGGTTTTGGGAATTGAGCAGCCATTTGCTGCGCAATGATTTCTGCCAACTCGGCAGTCTCTATCTGGCTTTCGCGTCGAGGAGGCATTGTCTAAAAGAGGAAACATGAAAGGAAACGAGTGAGAGAATTAGACGAAAAGAATGAGATGAAACAAATCTGATGAAAGCAAGGATAGTGGTCATTTGTTTGTTACTACAAAGCAACAACCGACACACAGTGACTAACCAAAGTAAATGGATCAAAAATAATGTATCGCGAAGACATGCTCGCCTATAAGTGAACACTCATCCCAGGAATTCCCAGGTAAGCACAACTGGTCTCGCGTCTGATGAGATATATACGAAGTTCTTGCCTAGACAGAAAACCCAGAATACAGGCATTCACCCTTCCAGTTTGCACATGTTCACATTATTTAAGACTCAAAACTTTGGCAAGAGTTTGAAAATTCAAAAGGGGTTCAAAACCTTATAACTGAGGGTTCAAAACCTAGTAATCAATCATCCTAGAACAGATGATTAGTTTTCAAAGCGGTTTTGAAATTTATGTTCTTGTTGTGGTCGTCGCCTAAGGATAGGTGACGGTATTGTTTTATGACTAAACGCAAGTAAACTCGCGTTAGGGTCCTAGAAAGGTTATAGACTAGGTCAAAGCATTACTAATAACCTAATTCCCTATAACCATTGGCTCTGATACCATCTTTTCTGTCACACCCCGACCACGTGTAACATACAAAACGTGGCGGAAACGTCGGGGAGTGTTGTAACAGAATTAATGTTTCGTAACCATGGATACCAAAAAGTGTTTCGTTTTATTAAACATTGAATAATTACATCATCTGGAAATCTAAATACACAATTTAAACATAGTCTATCATTGTTATTGAGTCACTAAGGCCTTGTCCAGTCCTATGTAAGCATGCATCCTATCAAACGATATCATCCAACAATACCTGAAACATATGTGAAAACGAGGTCAGCAAAGAAATGCTGGCGAATACATTGGTTTTGTTGAAAATAAGATTCATGACTTCTGTTTGAGAAAATGTTTAGTCATGAACCTTGTAATTTACTTTGTCTTTGTAAATCATTTGAAAAATAATAAGTTTAGATGATATGTATCAATAAGAGAATAATGCATGATTAAATGAATAACCATGTAAAATGAGTTTGTATAAGATAAGTTGTTTGTAAATCAATGTCTTGTGGAAAGTATGTTACTTGTATAAAATGTTCTATGTCTCAAACTGAAATGATTCAAATAACGCTACAATATGTAATACCATACAAACACTTATATATAGGAAGTACCAGCGGCGTATCCACCATGTTTATATCATATTACATACGCATCGTTACTTAATCACTTAATCAAACCAAACCACCAAAGTAATGTTCATGTCCAATGTAAATCATGTAATATGTATAACCAAAATGATATGTATGGCTAGTGAAATGCATCAACCAAACCATAGGTGAAACGCACAAAACAAAGTATTGAAGTAAAACTTGGTTTAAACCAATACTATGTTTCGTGTAAATGCATGATCAAATGTAAATCATGTCCCAATGTTTACCCAATCGTTAAAACATTTTGTAAAATCGTTCACGTCGTTCTTGTTCTAATTGTTCAAATCGTTCTTGTTCTAATTGTTCAAATCGTTCTTGTTTTAATTGTGAAACTACTTTATGGTCGATTCTCTAATAACATTCAAACCTTCTTGACTCGATCCTCGTTCCAACTCGCTCTCGTTCTCGTTCTTAACAAACCCTTACCAAAGGGTAAATTAATAATTACAGATTCAGTCGTTACCCAAAATACCCACACATAACCATGGGTATAGAGAATAACGGGATTTTTCAGATCCTATGGTACCATAACCTAATACTGGTCGGCTTGATCATTGCTAATGAATGTCATTGGTTATGTAACTACAACCAACAAGTTTGTTCACTTTATTGAAATCGTTCTTAAAACCATTGTAATTGTTTTTGAAACTATTGTAATTGTTTTTGAAACCATTGTAATCGTTCTTGAATCCATTGTTATCGTTCTTGAAACCACATTGTAATTGTTATTGTAATCGTTCTTGAAATCAGTGTTAAGACATTTAGCACATATGAGTCACCCCAAAACAGTTGAAAACAGTAAAAGAGGGGAATAATGTACTCGCCTGAGAATGCTTAGAGGTCTTGAACAACAACCAAACAAAGCTTGAGGGAGCACGGAATCAGTCGGCAATCTAAAACTATATAAATAAACCGGACTTAAATCGGGAGATCGGATAGGATGAGGCTTGGTAAACCAAATGAGTATTGGAACTCATATGATATGGTTTAACAAGGCCTACATACTACAATGAGACTAACCAAAGTGCTTTCGACCCATCGCGACCCATTAAGGTAACATACGCTACTTTAACGTGTCGTGCGCGCAAAGCGCGTTCGGACCGTCTAACTAGTCCTATGACAAGTGTTATATGCCTAAACGTGTTACATAATTAGTTATGTGACAAAAGTTTAGGTTACATATGCTTAATTACTAATTATACATAAAAAAGGTATTCTGGTAATTTACCTAAGGCACATAAACTACCTATCATACAACTACTTAAACGATGTGACCATAAGGTATAACCTCGGAAGGTTATTCCCTATATACTATGGTCACCTAATGTATTTGGTCGGATCCTAATGATCGACCAAACTGGGTCAGGTTCGAAGGTATAAGCGATTTATTAGATCGCTTACCCTACGACCCTAGACAACGTGGTAATCAGTAGGCATAGTCCCAAGGGACTATAACCATCGTGATTACAATCACGTTGCGAAGTTCAACCGAACTTCGCATTGACCATAAGATGGTCAACGCTGAAAGTCAAACAAAGTTTGACTTTCGGACTCGAAAAGCAATAAAATAAGGAAAAGAACGAAAGAATACTTACGAAGGGTCCCCGAATGCTAATCTCGATTCAAAAATCTCAGGTATGAAACAAAGGTTTCAACTTAGAGTTTCTCAAATCAAAATTTCTTGTGATTTAAGCAATGGGGGGCATGGGGTATATATAGTTTTCGGTCCACCGTTAAGATCGTTTCATGGAAAACGTGCCTTAATCCCACCCGTACAAGTGTCGGACCCTTATGGTAGCTAAAAGTGATCCTTATCATCTGACTAAGCATGTGTAGGTATGTGGTTGAGGATCAAACAGCTGGAATCTGCTGTTAGAAACACTGAATTTAGTCTGCAGACTGCTTTACGGACCTCAAAGCTGACAATGTTGAGGTCCGTAAGGTAACAACTTTGACAGATTTACAGTTTTGGTCCCTGCAGCCTCAAAACTTGGTTTTCAAAGCATTTTTGACACGTTTAAGGCCCGTTAACCCCATTTCAAAGCTCTAAAATGAAGTTAAAGTATAGGGAACTTAAAATGTGCTCAAAAATATCTCGGATGTCGGTTCGTTTAGCCGTACGGTCGCGATGTTCGGTTAATTACGACGGAATGCGCATAAGTGCGAAAAACGATCCAAATGACGCGACGAATGGATTTTTCTTATGCCGAACACTAAAATAAAATGTTTTAGTGCTTACATAAATTTTTGGATGTTCGGATGTATTCAGAACGTAAGTTATGCGCGAAAATGCAAACTTGTGCACTTTTTGACACTTTTAGTCCCTGAATGAGCCAAAAGTTTATTTTAGCACACCGAACCCCTCAAAGCCTATTTCTAAGCTATATAAAGGATATTTAAGGTGTTTTTAACTTATGGTCATGTTCCGGAATGTCTGTTACAGTTAAAATTGGCATACTTTCGCAGTTTGTCAAGTTTAGTCCCTGTAAGCGAATTAACTTGTTTTTGCCATACCAAAGCCTTCGAAACTTATTTCTAAGTTATGTAAAGGTTATTTAAGGTATGTTAAGCCTATTTCACTATTCCGGAGTGTTCGTTGCATTAAACTGGTTATATTTACGCATCGGTGCGCGTATAACCTTCCAGAAAGCGATTTAGAGTTTGAATTTGAACAAAAATTGATATGTGCAAATGATACACATATTTATACAAATCCAAAGTATGAAATACAATATTTCATTGGTTTGGTATTTGTTTGATGGCCGTGGAGGCACAGGTGTTACAGTCTCCCCTACTTTAGGAAATTTCGTCCCGAAATTTATTTAGAGGAAACTTGTGAGAGCTTGAAAACATGAAGTTGAAAAGATCGAACAACATTGGTTAGGGTTCTGAACTTTTAGTAACTTTAATAACATCATGCTTCCAATGTAAGAGGGATACTTATATACAAGTATATGAAGCGTCATTGGTGCGTCCACCGTACCTCCATTACATCGTTGTCATTTTGTTATTGTTGTCGCTATCGGTTCTTACACATAATAAATCTTACTGGGTTTCTGTGCACTAAATTTCATAATTATGTACGTGTCCATAATCAGACAATTCCTTGCACAGTTCACACAATCTATTTTATAATGTGTAGGGTAAAAACAAATGAACAATCCTGTGATGAGTGTGACTAGACCGCCATAGAGTCCTTTTAATTAAATCAATAAATGATCTAAATAGACTATCAAGGAGTCTGTTCAGCTACATCACTAGATGTCGTTCTTTAACCAAATTGTGAATCAATCTTTTTGATTAGACCACTAAAAGGTCTCTTATGAATCATGGAGTAGTACTATAAAATCCCAAGGGTCTTAACTACCACGTAGCAGCCCATAAGGATTTAAGGTAGTACCTTTTGAATATCCTACTATGAATCCCTCATATGAAAACATGAAAGATTCTATGAGGATTTGAAAATCGGATCACACAAAATCATAGAGGAGAACACATAATCACATAATCACATAATCACATAATCGTTTAATTTGTTATATCTGGACACGGTTATTTAAAGCATACTGGGAACCAAATTCTTAATTGCAGCAATTTGGATGGATCCACAAGAATACCCTGCTTGTTGACTACATGACCCAAAAACTGAACTTCTTTAAGCCAAAATTTCCTCTTGGAGGATTTAGCGAAAAGTTTGTTCCTTCTTTAGGGGTTCCAATGTCAACGAAGGTGTTGATCGTGATTGGCTCGGGATATGGATAGATCAAGATGTCATTAATAACAATGACGAACTGATCCAAATAAGGCTTGCAGACTCTATTTATTGAGTCCTTGAAGATGGCTGGAGCATTTGTCAACCCAAAAGGCATGACTGTAAACTCGTAATGGCCATACTTCGTGCATAAAACCGTTTTGGGAATATCTTCTTCGAGAATACAAAGTTAATGATACCCAAAACGCAAATCGATCTTGGAAAAGCATGAAACGCTAAGCAGTTGATCGGAGAAATCGTTGATTTAAGGCAGGGGATATCGATTCTTGATGGTAAGCTTAATAGGCTTACGTTAATCGATATGAATTCGAGAAGATCCATCTTTCTTTTTCACAAAGAGGGCAAGAGTTTCTCCAAGGTGAAAAGTTCGGACAGATGAATCCTTTATCAGACAACTCTTGAAGCTGTTTTGATAATTCTTGCATCTCGAACGGTGCAAGACGATAAGATACTTTAGATTTAAAAGAAACAAGTGTTTGAGGTTCTTAGGGAGATCACAAGTGATCATAAAAATGACAGAACCACACGAGTAGTTTTTGTCTTTGTGTTGATACCATAAGGTTGGATCAAACATTCATACAATTGCATTAGTTACAAAATAAAACCATAAATTTTTATTTATATAACAACCGCATTGTCTTTAATGTTACAAGATAACAACCATAGGAAATACAAAATGCTAATTGTTCACTCCTTCATCATTGAGTGCCTCATTGATGTTAAACACTCGACCACGTGCTGGATTCACATTGACGTTTGCATTCGGGTTTGCGTTAGCATTTGCATTCACCAGTCTTGGGCAGTTGTGGCGGAAGTGACCAATCTCTCCGCAGTTGAAACATGAACCCAGTGGGAATCTCGCAGCATTCCCTTGAACCGGAGCTTGAACCTGAGCAGCCTGATTTTGTCCCAAACGACAAACCTTGGCCAAATGCCCAAGTTTACCACACGTCGTGCATTGCCAGCAAGCTTGTTGTACTGCGTGATGACCGTTGCAGGGTGCACAATAAGGTGCGGTACCGGCATATGCTTTCTTTGCAGGTGGCTGAGCTGGTTGGTTTCGCGGGTTCTGAGCAGTCTGTGCTGTAACAGCAAAGTTCTGAACACCCTTTCGCTTTCTTGATTTCTTTGACGTCTCACCTTCCTTACCCTTCTTGTTTTGACCTTTCTTGCTATCCTCCTTGTCAGACCCCTGCTTCTTACCCTTGTCACCCTTTCTGTGTAACTTATTCTTCCGAATCTGCGACTCAGTCAATGTCGCAGCTAACTCGATCGCCTGACGGAGTGTGGTAGGGCTACTACCAGTAAGGATGTCTTGTACCGAGTCAGGTAGGCCGTCGATGTACCTTTCGATAGCCTTGTCGAGTGGGGTAACCATTGTCGGGCAAAGCAGACTCAACTCCTCAAACCTATCAGTATACGCCCTGTGCTCACCACTATCTTGCTTCAACTCATCAAATTCCTTCTCCAAAGCTCGCTGCTCATGACGAGGACAGAATTCCCTCATCATAAGGGCCCTAAGTTCAGCCCATGTCTGTGCTAGAGCAACTTCTGCACCACGATCCCTCATAACCCCGTTCCACCATGTGAGAGCCCTCTTCTGAAACACACTCGAAGAATACTCGACCTTGCGATTGTCAGGACACTGCACGTGGCGGAAAGTATTCTCAATGCTCTCGAACCATTGAAGAAGCCCAATCGCCCCTTCAGAACCACTAAACTTGAGTGGTTTAGCCTGGTTAAAATCCTTGTATTTGCATGGAATATTATTGTTGTTGTTGGCTTGGTTCCATTGAGCAAAGAGGTTTTGGGAATTGAGCAGCCATTTGCTGCGCAATGATTTCTGCCAACTCGGCAGTCTCTATCTGGCTTTCGCGTCGAGGAGGCATTGTCTAAAAGAGGAAACATGAAAGGAAACGAGTGAGAGAATTAGACGAAAAGAATGAGATGAAACAAATCTGATGAAAGCAAGGATAGTGGTCATTTGTTTGTTACTACAAAGCAACAACCGACACACAGTGACTAACCAAAGTAAATGGATCAAAAATAATGTATCGCGAAGACATGCTCGCCTATAAGTGAACACTCATCCCAGGAATTCCCAGGTAAGCACAACTGGTCTCGCGTCTGATGAGATATATACGAAGTGCTTGCCTAGACAGAAAACCCAGAATACAGGCATTCACCCTTCCAGTTTGCACATGTTCACATTATTTAAGACTCAAAACTTTGGCAAGAGTTTGAAAATTCAAAAGGGGTTCAAAACCTTATAACTGAGGGTTCAAAACCTAGTAATCAATCATCCTAGAACAGATGATTAGTTTTCAAAGCGGTTTTGAAATTTATGTTCTTGTTGTGGTCGTCGCCTAAGGATAGGTGACGGTATTGTTTTATGACTAAACGCAAGTAAACTCGCGTTAGGGTCCTAGAAAGGTTATAGACTAGGTCAAAGCATTACTAATAACCTAATTCCCTATAACCATTGGCTCTGATACCATCTTTTCTGTCACACCCCGACCACGTGTAACATACAAAACGTGGCGGAAACGTCGGGGAGTGTTGTAACAGAATTAATGTTTCGTAACCATGGATACCAAAAAGTGTTTCGTTTTATTAAACATTGAATAATTACATCATCTGGAAATCTAAATACACAATTTAAACATAGTCTATCATTGTTATTGAGTCACTAAGGCCTTGTCCAGTCCTATGTAAGCATGCATCCTATCAAACGATATCATCCAACAATACCTGAAACATATGTGAAAACGAGGTCAGCAAAGAAATGCTGGCGAATACATTGGTTTTGTTGAAAATAAGATTCATGACTTCTGTTTGAGAAAATGTTTAGTCATGAACCTTGTAATTTACTTTGTCTTTGTAAATCATTTGAAAAATAATAAGTTTAGATGATATGTATCAATAAGAGAATAATGCATGATTAAATGAATAACCATGTAAAATGAGTTTGTATAAGATAAGTTGTTTGTAAATCAATGTCTTGTGGAAAGTATGTTACTTGTATAAAATGTTCTATGTCTCAAACTGAAATGATTCAAATAACGCTACAATATGTAATACCATACAAACACTTATATATAGGAAGTACCAGCGGCGTATCCACCATGTTTATATCATATTACATACGCATCGTTACTTAATCACTTAATCAAACCAAACCACCAAAGTAATGTTCATGTCCAATGTAAATCATGTAATATGTATAACCAAAATGATATGTATGGCTAGTGAAATGCATCAACCAAACCATAGGTGAAACGCACAAAACAAAGTATTGAAGTAAAACTTGGTTTAAACCAATACTATGTTTCGTGTAAATGCATGATCAAATGTAAATCATGTCCCAATGTTTACCCAATCGTTAAAACATTTTGTAAAATCGTTCACGTCGTTCTTGTTCTAATTGTTCAAATCGTTCTTGTTCTAATTGTTCAAATCGTTCTTGTTTTAATTGTGAAACTACTTTATGGTCGATTCTCTAATAACATTCAAACCTTCTTGACTCGATCCTCGTTCCAACTTGCTCTCGTTCTCGTTCTTAACAAACCCTTACCAAAGGGTAAATTAATAATTACAGATTCAGTCGTTACCCAAAATACCCACACATAACCATGGGTATAGAGAATAACGGGATTTTTCAGATCCTATGGTACCATAACCTAATACTGGTCGGCTTGATCATTGCTAATGAATGTCATTGGTTATGTAACTACAACCAACAAGTTTGTTCACTTTATTGAAATCGTTCTTAAAACCATTGTAATTGTTTTTGAAACTATTGTAATTGTTTTTGAAACCATTGTAATCGTTCTTGAATCCATTGTTATCGTTCTTGAAACCACATTGTAATTGTTATTGTAATCGTTCTTGAAATCAGTGTTAAGACATTTAGCACATATGAGTCACCCCAAAACAGTTGAAAACAATAAAAGAGGGGAATAATGTACTCGCCTGAGAATGCTTAGAGGTCTTGAACAACAACCAAACAAAGCTTGAGGGAGCACGGAATCAGTCGGCAATCTAAAACTATATAAATAAACCGGACTTAAATCGGGAGATCGGATAGGATGAGGCTTGGTAAACCAAATGAGTATTGGAACTCATATGATATGGTTTAACAAGGCCTACATACTACAATGAGACTAACCAAAGTGCTTTCGACCCATCGCGACCCATTAAGGTAACATACGCTACTTTAACGTGTCGTGCGCGCAAAGCGCGTTCGGACCGTCTAACTAGTCCTATGACAAGTGTTATATGCCTAAACATGTTACATAATTAGTTATGTGACAAAAGTTTAGGTTACATATGCTTAATTACTAATTATACATAAAAAAGGTATTCTGGTAATTTACCTAAGGCACATAAACTACCTATCATACAACTACTTAAACGATGTGACCATAAGGTATAACCTCGGAAGGTTATTCCCTATATACTATGGTCACCTAATGTATTTAGTCGGATCCTAATGATCGACCAAACTGGGTCGGGTTCGAAGGTATAAGCGATTTATTAGATCGCTTACCCTACGACCCTAGACAACGTGGTAATCAGTAGGCATAGTCCCAAGGGACTATAACCATCGTGATTACAATCACGTTGCGAAGTTCAACCGAACTTCGCATTGACCATAAGCTGGTCAACGCTGAAAGTCAAACAAAGTTTGAATTTCGGACTCGAAAAGCAATAAAATAAGGAAAAGAACGAAAGAATACTTACGAAGGGTCCCCGAATGCTAATCTCGATTCAAAAATCTCAGGTATGAAACAAAGGTTTCAACTTAGAGTTTCTCAAATCAAAATTCTTGTGATTTAAGCAATGGGGGGCATGGGGTATATATAGTTTTCGGTCCACCGTTAAGATCGTTTCATGGAAAACGTGCCTTAATCCCACCCGTACAAGTGTCGGACCCTTATGGTAGCTAAAAGTGATCCTTATCATCTGACTAAGCATGTGTGGGTATGTGGTTGAGGATCAAACAGCTGGAATCTGCTGTTAGAAACACTGAATCTGGTCTGTAGACTGCTTTACGGACCTCAAAGCTGACAATGTTGAGGTCCGTAAGGTAACAACTTTGACAGATTTACAGTTTTGGTCCCTGCAGCCTCAAAACTTGGTTTTCAATGCATTTTTGACACGTTTAAGGCCCGTTAACCCCATTTCAAAGCTCTAAAATGAAGTTAAAGTATAGGGAACTTAAAATGTGCTCAAAAATATCTCGGATGTCGGTTCGTTTAGCCGTACGGTCGCGATGTTCGGTTAATTACGACGGAATGCGCATAAGTGCGAAAAACGATCCAAATGACGCGACGAATGGATTTTTCTTATGCCGAACACTAAAATAAAATGTTTTAGTGCTTACATAAATTTTTGGATGTTTGGATGTATTCAGAACGTAAGTTATGCGCGAAAATGCAAACTTGTGCACTTTTTGACACTTTTAGTCCCTGAATGAGCCAAAAGTTTATTTTAGCACACCGAACCCCTCAAAGCCTATTTCTAAGCTATATAAAGGATATTTAAGGTGTGTTTAACTTATGGTCATGTTCCGGAATGTCTGTTACAGTTAAAATTGGCATACTTTCGCAGTTTGTCAAGTTTAGTCCCTGTAAGCGAATTAACTTGTTTTTGCCATACCAAAGCCTTCGAAACTTATTTCTAAGTTATGTAAAGGTTATTTAAGGTATGTTAAGCCTATTTCACTATTCCGGAGTGTTCTTTGCATTAAACTGGTTATATTTACGCATCGGTGCGCGTATAACCTTCCAGAAAGCGATTTAGAGTTTGAATTTGAACAAAAATTGATATGTGCAAATGATACACATATTTATACAAATCCAAAGTATGAAATACAATATTTCATTGGTTTGGTATTTGTTTGATGGCCGTGGAGGCACAGGTGTTACATCGGTGTCCCTGACTGCAAGTCAGACGAGCGAGAAGGAGTAACAGGTAGGGTGTCGGGTGGAGAAGAAGATGTTGTAGGTGGGTGCACAGGAGGCGGAGCCGCCGGAAAACAAGGTGTCGGCTGGCTCGTTGCTGGTTCATAGGAGAGGGAGACTGAGGTGACGAGGGCGAACGGGTAGGAGCAGAAAGGTGGTCGTGGTGCGGTGGGTTTTCGGAGAGAATCCTGTCGCCGGAATTGCGGCTTCGGTCGCTGGAGCTAGAGTGGAATAGGAGGTATGCGGCTGCGATTTAAGGTTAGGGTTTTGGTTTAGATAAAAGGGGTGAGGGGTATAAAGGTGTTTAAAAATAGGTAGGATTTAGGTTTAGGGAGTGGGCTTGGGCCTAGCCCAAGTGTATGGATTTCTAGTAAAAACGAACAGGCCTAATTCTAATAAATGTAAAGGTAATTAAATAATAAATGAATAAACTTCTTGTTGCGGATTATTATTATTTCGTAAATAATAATATTAATAATAGTACCGATATTAATAAATACACGCGTTACTAAAATACCCTTTTCTCGTCAACGAGAGTACGGGTTGTTACAAATAACGGGATTGTCAGTCCTATGGTACCATAACATACTACTGGTCGGCTCAGCCAAAGCTAGTGAATGTCATTCGTGTTATGGATAACGCACCAACAAGTTCGTCACTTTATTGAAATCATAGTGTTTTATATAAACCATCGACTTTGTTTTTGAAAACTAGAAAAGTAGTTTGGCACATATGAGTCACCCCAAAACATTTGAAAGCATAAAAGAGGGGAGCTATGTACTCACTTGGGATTGCGTGAGCGTCCTTGAATCATTGGAAATAACACAGCTCAAATGTGTCCTAATGTGACGGATAACTTATGTTAGTGTGTTGAGACTTAAATCGGAGGATTCGGATAGAATGAAGTTTTATAAACTAAATGAGTGTTGAAACTGATATGATATGGTTTAACAAGCTTAACATTCTGATTTGGAAAAGATCCTAAGTGCTTTTGACCCGTTATGACTCGTTAAGGTAGTTATGCTACTTTAACGGGTCATTTGCGTAACTATGCATTCGGATGGTTAAATATCTCTTATGATAAGTATTATATGCCAAAACATTTTTGATAATGTTGCAACATCAGTTTATCTGCCAAAAAAATTGGTTACATATGCTTAAAATGGATTTATGAGCAAAAAGGGTATTTTGGTCATTTTTAAGAACATAGAAACGACTTATCATAACACTAACTAAACGTGACCATAAGGTATAACCTCAGTAGGTTATTCCCTATACAACTATGGTCACATACATGTGTTTGGTCGGATCCTAAGATCGACCAAACGGGTCAGATGCGAAAGTCAAAGCGGTGGTCAAGACCACTCGACTTACGACCCTAAATAAGCACTAAACTAGAAGTGACTAGTTAGACATGTCAAAACATGTCTAAGTAAGTTATAAAAACTGATTTGGTATCAAAACTTGGTGTTTTGATACCCGAAAATGGTTTCGTCATAAAATGCATATTATGTGCATCTTTGATCGAAACTTTGACTCGTCACTTTGACTAGTAAACGTGGTAATCAGAAGGTGCAATCGCAAGGGATTATAACCTTCGTGATTACGATCACGTTGCAAAGTTCAATTGAACTTTGCTTTGACCAATTAAGGTCAGAACCAAAAGTCAAACATAAAGTCAAACTATTTGACTTTTAGCTCAAAACAAGCTAAATAAAGAACAAGACTAAGGAAGAACACTTACTTGTGTCCTAGGAAGTCTTGAAACTCAGTAGGAGGCTTCCATAAGCTGGAAACAAACTCCAATAGAGTGGGAGATAAAGAATGAAGTGAATGAGCAAAGAAATAGATGAATGGAGGTTGTTATTTATAGCAATCTTGGTGTCATAGGATCATTACATATGTCCAAGGAGGTGGCACACATCAAGGGTGATCAAAACAAGTGTCAATTGCAGGTACAAGCTTGGAGAATACAAAATCTTGGGCTCCAAGTATGTAAAAATAGCTGGCTGCCAAGAATTCTGTTGCTGGGCATGGTATACGAACCATAGGGAGTCCTGCCATACGGTCCGTATGGAGCTGGTCAGGGCAGAAGTTTCCAAAAATGGAAAGTATGGCTCCTGGACTTGTTTCATCGCGATTTGACATTTTTAACACCTGTCAACCCAATTTCTAGGCTCTATAAGGTTTTTATGGCATATGTAACATGAATTTTGCCCATAAATGTCGTGGATGTCGGTTCGTTCGGTTGTACAGTTGCGTTTTTCGCTTAATTACGACGAACGCTATAACGAACACGAAGACGACCGAAATTTCGTAACGATCGATATTTTTCATTCTTATCAATAAAATACAACATATTAATGATTACAAAATTTTTTGGATGTTTGTACATCATCCGTATTCAAAAATACGAGAATCGGCAGACTTTCACAGTTTGTCGAAAATAGTCCCTTAGCTCGAATAAGCATGTTTTTGCCATACCGAACCCTTCAAAACTTATATCTAAGTTATGTAAAGGGTATTTAGGGTGTGTGTAGCTTATGTCCTTGTTCCAGAGTGTACGTCGCATTAAACTGATTACGTTTGTTTAACAGTTTAGGATTTTACTTCCAGAAAAGGTTTGAGAGTTTGAAAATGTACAAGGACTAAAACGTGCAGATGTCACATGTAATTATAAGATCCAAGAAATGAAATAAAAGATTTCATTGGATTTGAAATTGTTTGGGATTGTACAATGGTTGAAAAGGCACAAATGTCACAGTGTTAGGGGGTTGAGTTGTGGCCGAGAATGGAGGGGACAAAGATGAGGGGTTTTGGTGTTTGAAAGATGTTATCAAAGTGATAAGAGTGATGTCTTGAATGAATGGTAAAATGATGGTGCAAGTAAGGGATTTCAACAACAACTCCTACATTCCATACTCCATATATTCACCATACATGTAATCTTCGATTTTCCAACAAGAAATCTAGTGGGTGGGACCCACTTTGAACATTAAATTTCCTTCTAAACTTGATGATTATGTGGTTGATGGGAAATTTATATATGGTCTACAAAAAGTCTTAAACTATGCTAATTTGTCTCCTAAAAGTTTTTGTTTTGCTTCTATGTTATATAAGAGTTGTGAACCTAAGAATTATTTTGAAGCTAAGAATGATGTTAATTGGGTTGATGCTATGAATTTGGAACTTGAAGCTTTACATAGAAATAAAACTTGGGAGATTGTAGACTTACCCCCTAATAGGAAAGCTATTGGGTGTAAGTGGGTTTATAAAATTATATACAAGTCAAATGGTGAAATAGAGAGATATATGGTTAGGCATGTTGCTAAGGGGTTTAGTCAAAAGGAAGGCATTGATTTCTTTGATACTTTTTCTCCTGTTGTTCAAATGGTTACAGTTAGATGTTTGTTGTATATGGTTGTTCACTTTAACTAGGAAATTTATCAACTTGACATTAACAATGCTTTTCTTTATGGTGATCTTAATGAAGAAGTTTATATGTGTTTGCCTGATGGTTATAATTCTTCTCATAGGTCTAAAGTTTGTAAGTTAAAATATCTTTGTATGGCTTGAAACAAGCACCTAGGATGTGGAATGAGAAACTTGTTTCAGTCCTTGTTAGTCTTGGTTTTGAAAAGAGTAAGTGTGATCATTTCATGTTTGTTATGACAAAAGATTATGTGTTTATTGTTCTTTTTGTCTATGTGGATGATATTATTATAACTGGTAGTTGTTCAAAACAAGTTGATGAAATTAAACTTTTACTCAAGTCAAAGTTTTTAATAAAAGACTTAGGAAAGTTGTAATATTTTTTGTGTCTTGAAGTTGTTAGAGATGCAACTGGTTTATGTTTAACTCAAAGAGAATATTGTTTAGATTTAGTTGCTGGATTTGGTATGACTGGTTGTAAACTAGTCGGTTGTCCTATATAGGCAAATCATGTTTTGTCTCATTTTTGTGCAAAGGATAATCAACCGTTAACCAATATAACTCTTTATCAAAAACTTGTTGGTAAGTTGATTTACCTTTTGCACACTCGACAAGATATTGCATATTCTATGCGTTATCTTAGTCAGTTTATGCATTCAGCTACTCAATCTCATTTCAAAATTGCATTAAGGCTTTTAAGATATTTCAAAGGTGCTCCTAGAAAGGTGATTTTGTTTAAAAAAGAGGAAACTGTGGATATAAAAGTTTTTTCTGATTCTGACTAGGCTAAATGCTAAGGTTCTTGGAAATGTATTACTGGTTTTTGTGTGTTTTTAGGTAATAGTCTTATGTCATGGAAAAGTAAAAAGCAGTCTACTGTTTCAAGGTTTTCTACTGAGGCAGAATACCGGTCAATGTATGCTGCGACATGCGAGGTTATTTTAGATTTCAAATTTATGAAGAGAGTTGAAGATTGATGTTAGTCTTCTCGTTCAGCTTTTTTGTGACAACACAGCTGCTATTTCTATAGTAGCCAATCCAGTGTTTCACGAACGTACAAAACATTTTGAGATAGACCTTTTTTTCTTAAGAGAGAAGATTTCTAAGGGCGTAATATAACTATGGGTGTTAAGTCCAAAGACCAGGCTGCTGACATTTTTACAAAAGGTCTGCCTATTGGTTCTCCTGAAAAGGTTTATCGTCTCCTTCATATGTTTGACTGTTTCAAATATTGAATTGAGGGGGGGGGGGTGTTGAAAAATATAAATATATATTATATTCTTTATCAAATCAATATGGTTCTAATGGGTTGTTCCTTTTTTCATATCTTTTGAGCACTGGGCTTGGGTTTTTGCTTGTTTTTGGGCTGCGGTCTTTTGCATGGGGCTGAAGTATTTTTTGGAGATATTAAAAGATAAAAGGAGATGCTCATTGGGATTTATGTGACATTTGTGCCTTTACAACCGTCATACAAATACGAATCCAATGAAATCTTGTGTTTCATTCTCGGGATTTGTACAATTGCATATGACAATACACATATCAAATCTCGTATGATTTCGAACTCTCAAGAAGCTTTTCTGGAAGTTTTACGTAAACTATTACGCAAACGTAATCAGTTTAATGCAACGTACACTCCGGAATAGTGACATAAGCTTAACATACCTTAAATAACCTTTACATAACTTAGAAATAAGTCTTGAAGGGTTTGGTATGGCAAAAACAAGTTTATTCAATCACAGGGACTATTTGCGACAAACTGCAAAAGTCTGCCGATTCGTATAGCAACGTACACTCTGGAACAAGATCATAAGCTAAACATAACTTAAATACCCTTAACATAGCTTAGAAATAAGTTTTGAGGGTTTCGGTATGCGAAAATACGCTTATTTGATCATAAGGACTAAAAGCGTCAAAACTGCGAAAGTATGCATATGCGTGCATATCTTGCGTTCTGACCATATCCGAACATCCAAAAAAAAATTTAATCACTAAAATATTGTATTTTAGTGATAGGAATGCAAAAATACCATTCGTTGCTCAATTTGGATCCTTCTCGCGTCCGTTCGAGTTTCATCGTAATTAAACGAAAAATGCGATCATACGACCAAACGAACCGACATCCATGACATTTTTTAGCATAGTTCAAGTTAAATATACTTTAGCTTCATCATGGAGCTTGAAAATGGGGTTAACGAGTGTTAAAAGTGCCGAAACGCGATGAATCAAGTTCAGGGGCCAAAGCTGTCAAAAAACAAACTTTAGTCCCTGCACATGGCTTACGGACCGTATGCAGAGGACCCTTACGGTCCGTAAAGGGTCTCCAGCACAGCAGAAACTTCCTGTTTAATTCCCAGCTATTGCACCTTGGTTTCCTTTGATTGTTTTCAATCTTGTGGGCCATTTTACGTAACTTCCAAGGCTTCTAACCTGGTCCTAACACTTGTAGGGCTAGGATCTTTCCTTGAAGGCCACACAAACACTTGGCAAGATCCTACAATTCCATGAACACTATAAATAGCAAGCTCCTTTCATTCATTCTGTTGGGATTGAACCCTACCAGAGGAACAGATAATGAAAGCCAAAACCAGGTCACATCAGTGGATTCAAAATAAGCAGCAGTTTACATTAGGCTTTCCCCTTGAAAGTGATTTATAACAACTGATGGTCTCTATCCACTGTCCATATACAACTGCTGATGCCCCTTCAACTGCTGATAAAACCCTAAAGAAGTCAACACTGCTGGAAATTAAGCACTGCTGGTAGAAACTGCTGATGTCAAAGCATTGCCCAATCAAGGACTGATCAACCTTGAGGAAAGCACTGATGATTAGAGAGAGCAGTAGTTTAGTACATTATTTGTTTTATGAATAGTCAGTGGTTAGGTTTAGCAGTGTTTGTATAAGGTCAGTAGATACAGGTTGTTAGGCTGTTAGACGTCGCTTTCATGGTGACGTCAGCTGAGATGCCTCAGCGGTTTGGATTGTCTATAAATGGAGCAGTACTCTGTACTGTTACATTTGATTCGTTTTTGAGAGAGTTCTTCTCCTCAATTCAATCCTTTAATCTTGTGCAATCCAACCTTGGGGCATCAGGCTGAGGGGGAGCTTAGTTTGTAAGCATGTTTGTAATCATTTGATTCGTATTGTAAATCTTTTGACTAAATGAATTGCGTATGCTTTTTCAGAACTTTTTTCTCCTTTGATTGTGTTCACAAAGTTTGTTATTCATTTCCGCTGCAATTTACATTGTTTCATATTCATTCATTGTTCAAATTACACAAACAAACACAATCATGAGAGCCTCCGATCCTAACAATTGGTATCAGAGCATGGACAGTCAAATTCGATCTAACAATCAATTTGACATAACAGTTCGGCTCAAAATTCATTGATACTAAGGTTGGTTGTATTCAGTTGAAAAACAGAGTAACGAGTAAACCATGATCAAAATGGTTATTCAAAAACTCTGTAAATCAATCAAGATGTCATATGACACACAAATCTCACACAACAAGTGATATCATGCACATGTCACTCATAGTTTTCAGATCTGTAAACATATCTGATAAATTATGGGATTGTTTTATATTTTCAAAATTGATTTCAACTGTTGTTATGAAAATTGTGATATCACTTTATTAAATGCTAAAGTATGAACCTCATATTAACAAAAGCCTATGTTCATAAAACATTAGTGTTTTTGCTAACGTAAAAAGAGGGAAATTAAAACTTTAGTCATTCAGATCTTATGTGTTGAAAACAGGTTGAGATCCTCAAAAAGGACAAAATCAACTATGTTAAAATACATTAAGAAAATCAGGAGTCAAAATGTCCAGATCATAGGTAATGAGGAGGTTGGCATAAGCATGTGCAGAAATGACTAAATCTCTCAAAACATTACTGCAAAATGATTTTGGAACAAGTATTCCTTCAATAAATCCCTCTCAGTAAGTATTTCATTACTTATGATTGGGAAGGGTAAAAAGGGAAGAAGAAAATTCACAAAAACTCAGAAGTGTGTTTATCTCAAAACTTTTGAAGTCAGAAGAAAAGAGTATAAACATAAAACACTTATGAGTCAAAGCTTGGGGTAATAATGGTCATTAAAACAACTGTTTGTGATCATTGGTTCAGGAAAGTTCAGGTAACAATAGTATTCCCGATGAATGAACTTCAAGAGGAATAGACAAATCATCAAAATCATCACATGGTTCTCAAAAACTCATGTGCTCATGTGTCCTCAATTATATTGTCAATCAATCAACAAGAAAATGGTACTAAACAGTGGTCAAAATTTCAGTCGACTGTTGTCAAAACCACTGACCATTTTTATAAACTTGAGAATGATGTGGTTATGTATTTTAAAAATATACCAGATCCTTTCTGATGCTTTTTCAGAAAATCCTTTATCCATTTTTATACAAAGGATTTTCTCTAATAACCAGGATATATTATTTGTTTTTTTAATAATATATTTTGAACTTTTGCCTGTTTTTATTGGCAATAGTTTGTGTTTTCTGTCAGGATATAGTACCTTATTTTTGTTGGTATTATTGTCCTCATAAATGGGTCAAAAGGAAATGGTACATATGTCAAGGTCATGTCATACTCAGGTTTGTGTTTAACTCTAATCAAAAGATTGATTGTCAACAGATCTTAAAATACTTGGGCACTCATGTTTTAATTCAAATATTATAACAAAAATGAGTTGCTTTGGTAAAAAGTCTACATCATCTGGGGTACTAAACCACTGTCAGAAGTTTATATAAGCTTCAAAATGTATAATTGACTTGTGGCAAAAACCTTGAATGAAAATTCTCAAAACAGTTGCTGACATAATTGTCTTTCAAATCATTATCATCATTTTACCCCTAACCACTACTTTGTTCAAACGTCTGCTCTCTAAATACTGCCCACTGCTGAAAGTTAGCCACTGATCCTTCATTTTCTTGACAAGCACTGATGTTCAAAATCAGTGTCTTAACCACTGATATGCTATCCACTGATAGTAAAAATCATCCACTGTCATCACATTATTTCCGTTGTAACCACTGATGCTTGCTTCATCAGTGGCTCTTAAAACAACTGTCCTCCACTCTTCATCCATTTCATCAGTGTTTAACACGTGGTCAGTTTTTAGCCTTCAGATCATAATAACCGCCGCCACATCAGCGATCAATTTTTCCCTTAATAAAACCCTGATCAAAACCCTAAACAGGGTTTTACACTGTCGAATTGAATTCCAAAATTCTCTTCTCAAAGCAGTTTCCAACCCTTCTTCCCAAAATCAGTCTTCGTTCTTCTCCGCAAAAATGACAAAATCAAAATCTAAATCTAAACCAAAATCAACATCATCTTCCAAAGAGGTCGCTCAAACGGCCGAAGAATCCATCGAGATACCATACAAATCTCCTCATAATTATCTGGGTTTGCTCACAAAACCTACCGATAACCACACCTTCGACTCCATCATCGACACATTATCTGCATCAAAGTACAAAACTTTGTTGACAGCAGACGCTCCCATTTATCTACAAACCCAGAGGGAGTTTTGGAAAAAGGCGACGCTTGAAAAACAAGATGACAAAGCCATAGCCATTAACTCCTCGATACAGGGTAAAGTGATTCAAATCACTCCGCAATCAATCTCAGAAGTCTTCAAACTCGATGATCAGAAAGGTAAAACTTCCTTTGACAAAAACGAGTTAAAAGCTGATTTTCTGAAAAGGGGATATGCAGAACAATCAAAGGTCGATACCTTACAAAAAGGTTATTTTCCATCTGCACCTAGGTTTTTATTTCACACACTTTTAAGTTGTGTTTCAAATAAAACAACAGCGTTTAACGAAATACCATTGAAGATTCAATGCCTGGGCTATGCTATTTTAAACAATAAAGATTACAACTACTCCCAGGAGATCTTCAATGACATGGTAAAGAATGTTGATAGCAAATCATTTCTTCTTTTTCCAAGATTTCTGAGCTATTACTTTAAACAAAAATTTGAAAAAGAGAATGAAAATTTGCCCATACAAGGTGTCCATTTTCAAATAAAAGGCTTAACAAAAGAAACATTTTCCAGAATGATGGCACCTATAAAAATAAAAGCAGAGGCGCCTGAGCAGAATTTAGCAGCTACCACTGCTCCTCAGGCATCTACTGTTGAGCCCACTGCTCCAGGTGATCAGAGCAGCACAACCACTGCTTTGAAACCCACACCTGACATCACCAAAAAGACCAAAAGAAAATCTTACAAAAAGCCCACCAAACCCAAGAAAAAGGAAACTCTGGAAGATGAGATCCCAGAGCAACTGCCTGTGACAACACAAACGTCACCACAAACCACTGCTGCTACTTCCTCACAGCAGTTGGTAGAAAGATCTCCACCATTGCCTAAAACTCCTCCTGCATCCTCACAAAAGGATCAGGTTGTAATCACAGGGACTCCACAATATGAAGTTCTGGACCCAATCGGATCCATCTTCCTCAGTCCTGATCCCAAGGACATGTCTCTTTCAACTCCCATACCCTCACCAATCATACTACCACAATCCATGCTACCTTTGTTGCATGCAGTTGTTATAGCTCAGACACAAACCAGTTCCTCTCAATCACCCATCAAAGAGAGTACACTCCAACAAGTGACTGGGTCTGATGCTTATACCTCTGCTATCCCAGCAACAATTGAGGAGGTTACACCCCCTGAGTTACATGTAACTCTCGGTGGTAATTCAAGTGGAGCAGCAACTACAACTGGTGGATCAACAGGTCTTCAGTTGGACAGTTGTTTCATTAATAAGACTCCCTTGAAGGCAATTTCTTCTATAGCACCATCGGTAACCACCAGTGAGTTGGTTCTAACCACTGGTACCATCAAAGGTTTATCAAGTGCTGAAGAAAGAAGTCCCCAGTACCAAGAACAAGGGGCATCAATGGGTGATTTTTGGGACTCAGTTCCTAAGTTAAACATTGATATAACCACTGCTGGTGGGGATTCAGATGATCCTACTAAAGTAGGTGATGATTCAAAATATCTGGAATTGACGGATAGAGTTGAAAAACTGCAAACCTCAGTTGCTGAAATAAAGGATATGGTGCAAGAGATTTTGAAAGCTCAAAAAAGCACAATCCACTGCTGTTCCACCTCAAGCACCTGCTCCACCACAAGCATTTGCTGCAAATGAGCTCTGGAATCTCTTCCAACCCATGCTTGAAAAACAGAAACAAATGGCTAATCAGCAGCATGCTATACATGTACAAATGCTGACAAACATGGTGGAATCAAGGTTCAAGGATACCCAAGCAGATATCAAGGCTATAAAGGCCAGCATACAAAAGACTGCCCATGGTGGAAAAGTTCCCTCTACTATCCTCTTCATGGATAAACCCCTTGCAGATAATGCCAAAAAGGGGGAGAAAATCAAGCTGAGGAAGAAAGGAATAGAAGATGGGCTGTATTTTGAACCAGAACAAGAAAAACAGCCATCCAAACCACCTCAAACCACAAAATCCCAAACTTCCATCCAAACAGCTGATACATCAGTAGTTACAAAAACTACTAGCAGTAGCCAAACAGCTGTCATCTCATCAACACACACAACTTCACCACACACCACCAAAACCACTGCCCTACCACCATTACCTCCTGCTATAAAACAGAAGACAACAGATGTTAAAACATCTGTTGTAATGGCAACAGAGGTTGGAACACCAGATGTTTCAACTGCTGTTAGTCAATCACAAACACAAACCACTGCCATTTCATCTCAAACCACTGAGTCACCCAAAACATCATCAGCCTCTCCTACAATAAAAAGGAGAAGGACTTTCATATCTGATGATTCACCACCTTCAATCCCTGCCCAAAAGCAGAAGACAACTACTGACACATCAGTAGTTGTAGTGACAACAGATGTTGAGACACCAGTTGTTTCAACAGCTGTTAGTCAGTTATCCACCACTGCTCTCATCATTCCTACATCACAACCTCCAAAGCTTCACAAAAGAAAAAGAGAAACAACTCAGGCTACTGATGAAAAGTATGATCCTGCTGCTGCTAAATATCCACTGGAATTAGAAGCTGTGAAAAATGAGATGAAACAATTTTACACTGAGGATGATCCTTCAAAAAGGAAATTTCCTTCTCTCATAGGCTTCATAATTCCAGAAAACATGGATGAATATCTCGAAATGAAAACAAGACAAGCAAGGATAAGAGCCAAAGTTGAATGCAAGGACCATGGTGATATTTTGGAAAGAAGAGAATTCCTGCTCAACAAAGTCAAGCAAATAGAAGAATATGCAAGTGATCTGAACAAAGAAATGTCAAGCTTATCTCCTGAAGCAGATCAACGAAAAGAATTGAGAAAAGAATACCTTGCATACATAATGAAAGAAAAGTTCTATCCTGCTGAAGAAACAGAATTCAAAGAATGGCCAATAGTTGCATTAAAGCATGAGGCTAACAGAATTGAAAAGATTAGAAATGATCCAAGAAAGAAGAAGACAGCTCCAAATTGGAACAAATACAGGAAGCTCATAGCTAATCTTACTTCTGAATATAAAAGAAAGAAGCAGGAGCTGGTGAATGCAAGGGTGGATACTGCAAATGCCATAGCAAAATGGACTAAGCAGCAAACAGATGAAGCTTATGAAAGACTTGAGAAAAGGAGAATGACAGTCTTTGACACTCCTAAAAAGTCTAACTACAAAAAGCTAAAGGAGCAGATCAAGATTCTTGAAACACAGATCAATGCAGCAGAAACCTCTGTCACAATGTTGAGAAAAGAAAAGAGGGAACAACTGACTGTTGGAGAAGAAAAAGAAAAAGAAACTGATCACTTTGAAGAAGCCATCAAGAAAATGGCATTAGAAAAAGAAAAATTAGCAAAGCTACAAGATCTTGCCAAAAAGGTTTTGAGCCAACCATCATCAGCAGATATCACAGACAGTGAGCTTGATCAACAACAGAAACAAGAGCTGCTTGACAAAGAAGTTGCAGAAGATATAGCTGCAGCAAATGAAGTCATAGAAGAAGCTTTTAAAAGAATGTCTGAAGTTCAAGATACTGCTTTACATTTTTTCTCAAGGCCAAAAACCTCAAGCTCATCAGTGAATAAATCTCTCCCAAGAAACCCATTTGGTTTAAAAATACTAAAGTGGCTCTCTGATCAAAGACCCATGTATTGACTCTGGTCAGAACCAATGGAAAAGTGAGGCATATATCAAGGAATCAAGCACTAGGCCTGGGTGTTGAAGATCAACTAGATCTCCTTGAGCTTACACTGTGCAGGGATGAGGATGATCTAAGTTCCAAGGAATTTGAAGAAGAATTTAAAAGACAAGCAAGGGAACTTCTGATGAGGAACAAAGATCCAGAATAATGAAAGGTTTTGGCATTATCTGTTCCAGGGGAAGATTGTTGGGATTGAACCCTACCAGAGGAACAGATAATGAAAGCCAAAACCAGGTCACATCAGTGGATTCAAAATAAGCAGCAGTTTACATTAGGCTTTCCCCTTGAAAGTGATTTATAACAACTGATGGTCTCTATCCACTGTCCATATACAACTGCTGCTGCCCCTTCAACTGCTGACAAAGCCCTAAAGAAGTCAACATGGAAACTAAGCACTGCTGGTACAAACTGCTGATGTCAAAGCATTGCCCAATCAAGGACTGATCAACCTTGAGGAAAGCACTGATGATTAGAGAGAGCAGTAGTTTAGTACATTATTTGTTTTATGAATAGTCAGTGGTTAGGTTTAGCAGTGTTTGTATAAGGTCAGTAGATACAGGTTGTTAGGCTGTTAGACGTCGCTTTCATGGTGACGTCAGCTGAGATGCCTCAGCGGTTTGGATTGTCTATAAATGGAGCAGTACTCTGTACTGTTACATTTGATTCGTTTTTGAGAGAGTTCTTCTCCTCAATTCAATCCTTTAATCTTGTGCAATCCAACCTTGGGGCATCAGGCTGAGGGGGAGCTTAGTTTGTAAGCATGTTTGTAATCATTTGATTCGTATTGTAAATCTTTTGACTAAATGAATTGCATATGCTTTTTCATAACTTTTTTCTCCTTTGATTGTGTTCACAAAGTTTGTTATTCATTTCCGTTGCAATTTACATTGTTTCATATTCATTCATTGTTCAAATTACACAAACAAACACAATCATGAGAGCCTCCGATCCTAACAAATTCATTGCTCAATTCTTTTCTTACTTCACACCAACTCTAAGTAGAGGCTACCACACTTGTTGGAGGCCTCTTACCTGGGTTTTCTAAGTTATCTTCCAGCCTACAACACTTGTAAGTGTTCTTTCATGTCTTGTTTATTTATTTCAAGCAAGAAAGTCAAACAGTATTTGACTTTTAGCTTTGACCATGATTTTGTCAAGACAAAGTTCGTTTGAATTTACAACGTGAGCGTAATCACGATGGTTATAGTCCCTTACGACTATACCTACTGATTACCACGTTGACTAGTCGAAGACGAGTCAAAGTTTTGGTCAAAATGCACGATTATGTGCATTTTGTGATGAAACTATTTTCGGGTATCAAAACACTTTGTTTTGATACCAAATCAGTTTTCTAACTTAGTTAAACATGTTTTAACATGTTTAACTTGTCACTTCTAGTTTAGTGCTTATTTAGGGTCGCAAGTCAAGCGGTCTCGACAACCGCTTAGACTTTCAAACCCGACCCGTTTGGTCGACCATTAGGATCCGACCAAACATATTTGTAACCATAGTTGTATAGGGAATAACCTTCCGAGGTTATACCTTATGGTCACTTCGTTTAATTAGTTGTATGATATGTAGTTTATATGCCTTAGGAAAATGACCAAAATGCCCCTTTTGCGCATAATTTCAATTTAAGCATAGGTAACCAAATTTTTGACACTTAAACTGATTATGCAACATTATTAAACATGTTTAGGCATATAAGACTTATCATAGGGCTAGTTAGACCATCAGAGCGCGTATTTGCGCAAATGACGCGTTAAAGTAGCATAAACTACCTTAACGGGTCATAACGGGTCAAAAGCACTTAGGATAGGTTTCGAATCAGAATGTAGGCTTTGTTAAACCATATTACATGAGTTCCAACACTCATTTGGTTTACAAGACCTCATTCTACCCGATCTTCCGATTTAGGTCCCGATTATTAACATAGTGATTCCATACTAGGTGCCACTTGATTCCTTGATTTCCCGAGCTTTGTTAGATCACTTAATCAATGATACTTGCAATCTCAAGTGAGTACATAGTCCCCTCTTTTACATTTTGCAAATGTTTTGGGGTGATTCATATGTGCCTATTCACTATTTTCATGATTTCAAGCTATATGTTTTCACATGCATAGTACTTATCCTTTGACGAATTGAAACTGTTATCTATGGCTTAAATACTGATTTTAAAAGTTTGTAAGACTATTTGTTGGTGCGTATTTTACTTATACAATCATTAACAATGATCAAGCCGATTGGTAGTACGATATAGTGCTATAGGTTGACACCCCGTTCCTGTTGTATGGAATGTCAGAAACCAAAATTTAAACCAAATAGATTTTGGCTTCATGGTAAATCTATAGTCACCAAAGTGTAGTTTGATACACTAAGGTTTGAATGTATTCCCAAATCACGATCTATGGTATATTTCAGTGTACTACTAAGGCATATTTCGATATGATGCCAACGTGATATTATATTAACCAATGTATAGATTGCAAATGTTTTCCAATTAAGCCATAAAAACTTATGTTATTTCCAAAACCAAAGCATAGTTTGATATGCTATTGCTTACTAAAGTATAGTTTGATATACTGCCAAATCACGATTAAGGTATATTTCGATATACTACCAAAGCATATTTTGATATGCTACCAACGTGATACTGTTTTACTAAAGTATAGTTTGATATACTACCAAATCACAATTTAAGTATATTTTGATAGACTTCCAAAGCATAGTTTGATATGCTCCAAATGTGATATAGTTTGCCAAAGCATAGTTTGATATGCTATTTTCAACACCAAAGTATAGCTTGATATACTACAGACTTGTTGTTTCCTAAACCAAAGTACATTTTGATGTACTACTAAAGCATAGTTTGATATGCTATTTTCAAACCAAAGCATAGTTTGATATGCTATTTTCAAATCCAAAGTATAGTTTGATATACTATCGATTATGTTATTTCCAAAACCAAAGCATAGTTTGATATACTACCGATGTTTACAATCCTAAACCAATGTATACTTTTGATATACTACTATATCTATTATTTCGAAACTAAAGTATATTTTGATATACTGCTTATCCGATAATCTCAAACCAAAGTATATTTTTGTACATACTACAAACCTTATATCAAAACAATGCGTTTTAGAAACCAAACTTTTTACAAGGATTCATGGCTATTTTTGTTAACATGAAATCTTTCTCTTATTTTAGCTAAAGCCATGAATCTAATTCATAAAACCTATGTTACTCAGAGGCATTTTTATGCTGACGTTTTATTTTCACATATGTTTCAGGTTCTACTATGTGATGATTGTTGACGCATGCTACACATAGGATGGACTCGTGCCTTAGCGACTTTAAAACTTGAAAGACAATTATTTGTATTTATGTGGTTTGTATTAAAAGAATGAGTCCATTAATGAAATAAAACGAAACTTCAACCACCATGTGTTGTGAAACAATGATTCTGTGACATGACTCCCCGACGTTTCCGCCGCGGTTTGTTGTATTACGCTGTCGGGGTGTTACAATTTATTCACGCACATATTTTCTACCTTCATCTCTGCGTTGTATCTCTCTCTAGAACTTTTAGTTAGGGTTTGTGTTCCCCTTGATTGTTCGAGACGTTTCTTCTGATCTTGTTTGATCATGGTTAATCGCAGATCATCATGTTGATGATCTGCTGAGTTTGAAGGCTGTTAGTACTGACAGTAACTTGTGCCGTTTTTTGTTCTTGTTATAAGAATTTTGTTTCTCTTAGTGATTTTATAAAAGTTTTATCCTAGATATCGTGTTCTTGACATGGTATCAGAGCCCCATGGAAAATTTTCCATCACGCTTTGATTAGCGTCAAACACCGACGCCGCCCTTTATTTCCACGCGTGGATATGGTAATGCGTGCTCATCGTCACGCGTTAAATTCCAATTTTTTGAACGTTGAACTGATGACCGTAGAGGATTCAGACTGTAAGATTGGTATCCTGGTGTTGTCTGGTGCCACCATTGATGCTTTGAGCTTCATGAAAAATGAAGAAGAAGTATGGGATGATTTGAATTATGGGATGATTTGAATTTATAGGTTTTTTTCTTTGAGTTTTGTGTTGGGCGAAGAAGATGACGTATGAGATGATTTGAGTTTATAGGTAGTAAAGAAACCCTAGTTTGATTGGGCCATGTAATGGGCTGGGCAGTTTCTTTCCTTTTTTTAATCAACCCAGTACAATTCGATTTTATGAAATACATACATGTTAAGATTTTGGGAGAGATTTAAAATTTGTAAAAAAATAACATTATTTAAAAATTTTGTTACATACAAGTCAATAACCCTAGTAGAATTTAAAAAAAAAAACCATCACTAGTGAGGGGCATCCCTAGTAAATCGATCACTAGTGATGGAAGCAAGTTCAATGACGTGGCGCACAATGATTGGGTGTTGTAAGTGATGGAAAACTATCACTAGTGGAGCGCCCCTACCCCTAGCGATTTTATAAAAGTTTTATCCTAGATATCGTGTTCTTGACAATAATATTCAATTAAATTATAACACGGCTCGATCTTAATAACTCTAAATGATACAACTCATAATTAGAGAAGAAATAACATTCACGATGGTAAACAGGGATTTGGAGCTTGGAGACGTAGAAATGATTCAATATTGTGTCAAAAGTCTTCTTAAAATGTACACATATCAACTCGCCGGACGCTTCAGAAACTCGTCGGACGCATCCAGTGCATCATACGTCGCTCCAAGGACGCTTTCCGTGGCCACGTGTCCATTTATTATTGGGTTTTGCTCCACACGCATCTTGTGCTTGAAAGACGCATCTCACGCTTGATGCGCCTCTCCACCGATGTAGGAGGTTAGCATTTTTGAAAAAAGTTTTGGTGAACTGATATTTTGGTAATTTTTCCTTTTGATATTAAGCTGCAAAAACTTTGACTTATTTCCCTTCATCTATTCAAAATTAATCAACCATATGCAGAAATAAATCACAAATCATAAAACATAATTTTTTTTTGGCCAGCTCATAAAACATAATTGATAACTTGAAATCACAAAACCCGAACCTGATGAGAGAGAATCGGACGAATTGTTGTGTAAACTATCTTCAATTTTGTGTGTAAGATCCGATATGAAAGGTGATTTTAAATTATAGTAATGAGATCGAATGGTACATAAAGCACATGTTTGATGAATTGTGATACGTACATGTTTCCATGATGCAGTCAATCCAAGATTCTACTACCATGATTAGAAACGGCGGCTGTTTGCATGTGTTTATTTAATTGCTTCTAAATGTATACTTAGTGGGTTAGTTATTTTTATTGTAATGCTGTTTAGGGGATGAAAATGAATCCAGAAAATTGCAGCGATGTTTTGTTGTGTCCCTTCTCATCTATTCTTTCATGGAGTTTGATTTTTTTTTGGTAACGGGTTACCCCGGTGATTTTATATATATTCACAACCAAATAAGAACATGTAGCGTGGAAGTGTTCCACACTAGATCATAATTAGGACATGCCCCAATTATGTAAACCAAAACCAACAAAAAGGAACACACTAAACAAACCAACCACTAGCCTACCAAAACTAGGAAACCAACGAAACACAACTATCTAAACATAGAATCAGTCTGATCAATACTAGCAAAAACCACATCCCCGCTAATGTTCCATTTATCCAACATCCTTTGCACTGGAGCCGATGTCTTGAACTTCATACCCATGAGCCTGTAACGAACAGTAGTTATTATTTGTTGTGCTAATACATCAGGGGGCCTAGCATGGTTGTGAAATAATCTTTTATTCCGCTCCCTCCATATATAATAAGCCACAGCAGCAACACATAACTTAGCAACCACATTAGCGATCAACTTTGAAGACTTTCTACGAAGCATGTCACTTACAATGTTGTTCCAGATCGGCGGGATATTCTCTAAATCAGCATGACTTTGAACTATGTACCAGAGTTGAGCCGAGTACTCACACTCGAAGAATAGATGGTCATGTGAGTCAATGTTTTTGTAACAAAGAAGGCAGCACATCATGTTCATACTTTGACTCCTAGCTTGGTTCCAAACGAGGATTTTATCTTGGGTCATCAGCTTCTTTCTCATAATCAGCCAAACAAGAAACGCATGTTTTGGAACACATTGAGCAAACCAAACAAGATCCTTCCAGCTAACCTCAATATCACGAGCTTTGATCGTCTGCCAGGCCGTACACGTTGAGAAATCCATCAGCTTATTATCAGTTTTCCAATAGCACTTATCTTGAGTGTTTTCTTCCAGATTATAATCACCAACATTGTTAAGATTCGGGAAGCAAGTCAACCATTGCATCGGCCACAGCCATCTACCATCATTCCAAATATCCGAAACTTTAGACGACAAGCTGAATCCTCCATTTGCTATCAATCTAGGAGAGAGGAAAGTGTTCAACGGATCCAAGTTACACCAGGTATCAAACCATGCAGACGTAGACCGGCCATCACCAATTTTGGACCAAACAAAAGGCTGATTCATCGACCTCACCTGAAGAATTTTCCTCCAACTCCAGCAACAATTATTAGGAACACGACAATCCTAGAAATTCCTCTCCTTCAAACGGTACGAGTGCACCCACGCAACCCACAGTGACTCTCGTTTAGTAAGAACACTCCAAGCATAAGCTGCCATTAACGCATTATTCATATCACTTATTCGCTTAATCCCCAGACCCCCTTCATACTTTAGCAAGCAAACAGCTTTCCAAGCAACTTTAGCCTTACCACTTTGCATCGGGCCTTGGCACCAAAGAAAACCTCTCATCTTAGCCTCCAACTCCTTGATTATTCTGGCTGGTAAAATGAAAACAAAACACCAAAAAATATGCATAGCCGAGAGAACAGAAATCACCAGCTGTAGCCGACCTGCGAATGAAAGGAACCGGTTCCTCCAAGATGTTATTCTTTTGTCTAACCTCTCCACTAACACATTGCAATTAGAATATCTGAGTCTTGAAGAAATTAATGGAACCCCTAGATAGAGAACAGGTAAGGATCCCTCCATGAAAGGCATCAGATTGAGAATAGCTTGTTTTATATGCTCTGGCACGTTACAGAAATAAACTATACTCTTCGGAATACTGGGAACTAGACCAGTCATGCTGGTGAAATTGGTAAGAGAACTCATGATACACTTTACCGAGTCAATATCGCCTCTAGCAAACAGAAAAAGATCATCTGCAAAGCAAAGATTGATGATTCGCTGTTTTTCACATTTGTTGTGGAAACGAAAAGAGGATTCCACATTCACAGTTTTGTGCAACGTGAGAGTTAAAATTTCCATAACAAGGGTGAACAAAGATGGAGAAAGAGGATCACCCTGACGGAGGCCCCTCTTCCCTTTAAAATAACCATGCAAGTTGCCATTTATCGAAATCGAGTAAGAGGACTTGGTAACACAGGTCATACCCATTCCACCATTCTCACATGAAATCCAAACCCCATTAAAACCTTTCTTAAGAAGTGCCAGTTAACAGTATCGTACGCTTTCTGAATATCCACTTTGAATGCACATCTCGGCGGCCCACTATGTCTATGGTAATTATGCATAAGCTCCTGCGTTAGTAAAATATTGTCAGAAATCTTCCTCCCTGGGATGAACGCAGATTGGTTTATGCTAACAATACTGCTCAACGAGTCCTTCATTCGATCCACCAGTATTTTGCTTATACATTTATATTGGACGTTGCAACAAGCTATCGGTCTATAATCTGTCACAAACGCTGGCGTTAGAGTTTTTGGAACTAAAGCAATCACCGTATGATTCAACTCTTGCAAAAGTTTTCCTTTCTCAAAGAAATCTTTAATCGCTTTTATAATATCTTCTCCAATAACACTCCAAGCGTTTTTTAAAATTGCTGAGGTATAGCCATCTGGCCCTGGAGCTTTGTTTTCAGCAATAGAGAGCATGGCATTTTTTATCTCTTCCCTTCGGATAGGACGCACCATGTGGTCCGCAATTATAGAGTCAAGTTTATGCGTGAGCAAGTCTGGAGCCGGGTCCATCGAAGAATTATCCGCAGTCCCCAAAAAATTTTCAAAATGATTAACAAAAGCCATTGGAACGGCACCCCCTTCATGCATCTGGCCTCCAGCATCTTAAACGACATTTATCCAATTGTAATGATTTTCACATTTGAGGGTCATATGGAAAAAAGTTGTGTTCGAATCACCCGCCGCTAACCATTTCACTTTGGAGTTTTGCTTTAGAAAAAGCTCCTCATCCAAACATGCCTCCTGAAAATCTTAAAGGCATTTAGCTTCCTTATTCCTCAAGTCTGAATCTGACGGATTCAAATCAATTTGCTTTTGAATCTCATCCATTAAATTCCTAAACCTTATAACTTTATCATGCAGGTTACCTTGTTCAAATAGCATGGCTCTAAGAGGTGATTTTAAGAGTCTTAGTTTTTTCATGTAACACCTCGTAAAATCACGTCCAATGATACGTTGACACGTGTATAAAACCCTAATTAGGTCAATCGTTGACTATGAAGGACTAATTTTGTGAAAAATCAAAAACTTTGATTATGGAAGGACTGGAAGTGTTAACATACTTAACATAAGCCTCTAAATAACGTTACTCAGTAATCATATTCACAAATGAGCCACTTGTTGATCGAGTGTAGCCGTTTGAGTAATTAATTGAAAGTTTGCGCGATGAAGGGTTAAAAGCGTCAACATGTTAATTCTTACCTCTGAGTGACCTTTTAACAAACCGGGAGCTTCATGACATTTGATTATACTCTCGGGAATACCAATTATTGGCCATCTAAGGCTTTTATGCCTTTAAGTGATGTTACATGCAACTTTGCAAGTTTAAGGGGTTAAAAGCGTCAATATGTTTAATCATACCTCTGAATGACCTTTTTACGAACCCGAAGCATCGTGATGTTTAATAATACTCCCAAGAATGCCTAATATGGATTAGATAAGGCTTCGATGCTATTAAACGATGATATGCACAAGTTTGCGCATTAGAGGGACTATTTGCGTCAAACTGCAAAAGTCTATCGATTCGAACCTTCCGGAATATGATCATAAGTTAAACATGCCCTAAATATTCTTTACATAGATTAGAAATAGGCTTAGAGGTGTTTGGTGCGCAAAAATAAACTTATTTGATCAACTGGGACTAAAAGCGTCAAAAAGTGCATAAGTTTGCATTTTCGCGAATATCTTACGTTCCGAATATATCCGAACATCCAAAAATTTATGTAATCATTAAAATATTTTATTTTAGTGATTGGCATGATAAAATTCCATTCGTCGCGTAATTTGGATCGTTTTTCGTGTCCGTTCGTGTTTCGTCGTAATTAGCCGAACAACGCAACCGTACGACCAAACGAACCGACATCCGACATATGTTTGAGCATTTTTTATGTTCCCTTTGTTTAGGAATCATTATAGAGCCTTGAAAATGGCTTAACGGGCCTTAAATGTGTCAGAAATAGCATTTAACCAGTGCAGGGACTGATTCTGTAATTTATGAAAGTTTTTGTGTGTGTTTGATCTGTGCAGGCCGTAGCTGTGACAACCTGTACTTCCTAGGTTAACACCGTTATACTTGTCTCATTTATATAAATGCATGAATTGGTGTGACGAATTAATTACGCTTACCTTGTGTATTTTATATAAAACTAATACTTGAAGCCAAATCCTAATCGTGCTGAACCGACCCGAACCGTTGAACCATAACTTGTTTAATATATATACATATATATATATATATTATGTTTGTGTATATGTATATATATTAGTGGATGATATATTATTTCTTAACATTAGTTGCTTTGTGTAAAAAAACATATTATATAATTGTTACAAACTACAATGCCACCCAATGAAACCCCTTCAAATTGTTAAGTCTTCTTGTGTTTGGTTTTGTCATAACCCTCAAAATAATTCCCTAATCTACGGCCTAAACTAACCGACCCTATTTTCCTTTTGAATTAATGGAGGGTGTCAGTCCACATGTGCAACCCAAACCATCTAGTTGGTTACGTATGCATGAACATTATAACTCACCACAATTCACATAAACCCTAACTAACTCAAAACCTGCGGCCGAACTCTAGTGCTTCTTCTCTCCCCCTCTTTCACGCTATTGGGGATCAAGGAAAGAAGATTCAAGCTTCAAGCAGTTCTCGGCTCTACCTAGCAAATCCTCATCTCATCTAACTCGGTAACACGTTTAATCATTGTTATAATCATGCAAATCGTTTGTGTTCATGGCTGTGTTTATATTTATCTTTGATGGCCTGGATGTTTAAGATGATGCTCATAGTCTAGGGTTGTTAGGATTCATGTATGATTGATGTTATGATGGCATATGAGTTCGTATTTTTGCTAGAGTTTGATGTTTGTACGACGTTGGGTTAAATCTGGTTAGTTCTATTGCTTTAGTGATAAATAATATGAGTTTTGAAGATAACCTGCTGTTTGTAATGCATAGGCGTCGTTGTTGTTCACTAAATATGTTAACGGAACCAATAGAAACTCGTTTCATGTCACTAAGAGTTGAAACAGAAAATTTTTTGGCGTTTACAGCCAAGTTCAGTTGGAACGGAACCAATAGAAACTCGTTTCATGTCACTAAGAGTTGAAACAGAAAATTGTTTGGCGTTTACAGCCAAGTTCAGTTGGCTATAACCAGGTCATAATATAACATAAATTGGGTTTTCTTGAGTCTATAACGTGTTATTTTGAAATACGAATCATATGGCACTGGAATCATAATTTTTCGACACCGTTTGATATGTTTAACGAATTATTTACGAACAAACACTGAATCTGCAAAAATCTGCAGTAAATGGGTCATATGTTTTGGGTAATAACTTGCTGCGTAATTGGAGTTTTGCTATGAAATTTGTACTGCAAATGGCCACTGATGTCTTTGTAATTCTCCAACTGGAATTTCGTCAATCGGACTTACGATGAATTTTTCCGTGGACTGCAGTCAGAAAGTGACGAATCTGATTGCAGCCCAGTAAATGAATTTTATAAAATAATTGGTGATGAATTGGATCCCGAGATTTTGAAACAATAATATTTGGATCGATTGAAACGTTCTGTAAATTTTTGGGAACTATCCAGTGCCCGAACGGTCCCGATTAACGCACCGCAAATTGTCCGAAAATGCACTAAAAAGCTGAAATTTTGTGACAAGATTTATTGTGTAATTTGTGACAAAAATGTGGCCACTATTTCGAATAGCGACACTTTGCATGCATATGTACATATATAGATATTATAATATTTTACGTGCTACGTGTTAGATACGTGTAGGAGTTTTGTGCATTACTTGAACATGAACCTGACTTATATGGTAACCATGTTAGGACGTGGTTGACCACATTAGCTCAAGTGACCATTTATCTGCCGAGCTAATCCAAGGTGAGTTCACACTTTTATAAGGCATGGGATTCCCGGTGGGTTGGGAATGGGTTAAGAAGCTAAAACGAAACCTACATATTCACCTCTAACAGAATATGTACCTCCGTCCTCGGTTGGGAAGGACGACTACATTTAACCTGCGTATTCTCGGTTGGGTAGAGTAAGTACCTCCGTCCTCGGTTGGGAAGGACGACAACCTATAACTTACTAGACAAAACTCTATCATGAAGTCCCTCATTTTTATATCGACTTAATCGCCGGGCCAATGGCGAGCGGGTCATTAGTTAATAGCTATATTAGGGTTGACAAGCCTCACACCGTGCCGGTAGGACGGGCGTGTACTAATGGATCTGAGCACTTAGTCAATGATGATAGACATTAACGTAGGGCACAACTTCCTCAGTCAGTTGTCGATATGGTAACGGTCTAGTGGTTAACATGGGGTAGCCCCCACTGGTTATGGTTTGGGAAACAACTATAAATTGGATAACCAACTGTGAACTCGCTCAACTTTGTTGTTGATTCGTTGTTACATGCCTTGCAGGTCTTTAGGTGCATATTGTTGGAACTTGCTGTCTGGGAGGCTGGAGTGGTCATGGGTCGAGTTACATGGAATCGCAACACAAGACTAATGGTTTTCACATGTGTTTATAAATAATTAACGAACGAATTATGCTTCCGCTGTGTACTGTGAATTATTTGTAACGTTGTAACACTTAATGTTAACAAATGGAATTTTTATTTAAATATACCTATGGGTTCAATGTGATTGGTGGCTTGGATCCTGGTACGTCACACGCCCCGCGGTGATTCCGCGTGTGGTATTTTGGCGGTGTGACAGTAGCCTACGCTCCCTGCAGCGTAGCCTACGCCCAGGTTTGGGCAGCTTCGTTTTTTTGGCTTGTAAACCACTCCAAGCCATTCTAAACCACTAAAATCAATTCTAGGGGCTCTTTAATGGTATTAAAACATGGTAAAACACCTGTAATCATCTCATGGCCCCTTCCAACACTTGTCATGATCCTATGCAATCCCAAAAACTATATAAAGGGGCTTGAATTCATTTGAAATTCACACCTTCTTCTTGGGTTCTTGCTCTCTATCTCAAATATGAGGATCCTGATAATTTGGAGCCTCCTTTTGAGTTCTTTTCAGTCCTAAGGACCACTTGTAAGTGTTCCTTTCGTGCTTAGTTAAGTTGTTTGGCTCTTAAAGCCAAAAAGTCAAGCGTTCGCAATAAACTCTTTGACTTTTAAACGGTCTAGCCATTGTCCGCAACGAACATGGCTACGTGATCGTAATTAGGTAGGTATTAAAACCTCAAAAGGGCACCTCCTAATTACCACGTTTGCTTAGTTAATTGTCGGGTCAAAGTAATTAAAATAAAAGTCAAATGAGTCGGTTTTTAAATAAAATTCATAACTAATGATGTAAAGGAAATAAAATCAGTTTTGTCACTTTAATAACTTGGTAAATATTAATTGAACATGTCTAGGCATGTTCAACCCGACAATTCTAAGTTTAGGCTCGGTTCACAACCGAAAGTCGCAAGAGTTGACTTTTGCTTTGACTTTCAGTTCTGACCCGATTTAGCTTAGTTTAGATATGTCTTAGGATTCCTTTAGGACCATATTATATGTTAGTATAACCCTCCAAGGTTATACGACATGGTTCCTTTGAAATCCGAATCATTTGCATGTTTCCGTTAATTGCTTAAAAGTTGACCATTATGCCCTTTTGATATAAAAACGAGATTTTTGAGAATGTGAGAGGACAAAAACCTTTATTACTGATTTATAAACATGTCCTAAAAATTTGACAACAGTTTGAGGTCTAAATTAAGAGTTATGCTCGATATCGTAAATTGAAAGCTTTTATTAATTAAACGGCATTTTCGGCATAAAGCCTATTTAAACCCAAATTTTGACACCAAACTTTCTACCCATTGATGTAATATAATATTTAGGGATTTTTGGAAATTTTTATTAAATTTTAGACTGATCATAACATAGAGTTCTCTCATAGACTCGGTAATTGACGATAATGCCCTTTTCGCTAATAAAATGAGTTTTACACATCCTTTACATACCAAACCTTTTTCTACTGATTTTATATATTAAATAAGTTATTTTAAACAGTAAAGGCTGATCAAAATCTCAGATATCCTTAATCAACCCGAATATCGTCAAATACCGACTTTTATGCGATTTAGGCGCATAGTATGGTTTAAAACCATATTTAGCACCTAAGACTTGTTTCCTACTGATGTTATGAATAAGTTTTTATACTTAAACAGTAATTAAAAGTTTTAAACTCAGATTTCCAAAATTGGCTTTTTTTTAACATATGTGAAATGACCAAAATGCCCCTACGGTGTATAGTTTGGCCATAAATGATAAATTTCACGTATATATGATATCTTACTGATATAACTTATTAAAATAAATATTTCTACTGATTATTGTAGACCAGAACCTCAGGTTGCTATTTAACCTCTTTTATAAACTTTAAAATGACCAAAATACCCCTACGGGGCTTAAATTGATTTTAAATCCGTTTTGGGCATAATGGAAGGTATCCTACTGATATCACAACATATTTAAGGCATATTAACTTGTGAAACATGTTCATGACTCATTTGGTTACCCGTTATGCATTTTACGTGTTCGGTACGTTTACATGAATTAACCGAAACGGGTCAAACCTTATCATTTTCACTTCAAAATTCAGAATGTGTTTAGATTACCCATATTATACAAGTCTCCATACTTGTCGGGTCTAAATCACATTCTAATCCGGTCTTCGCTTAATCTTGCGTTTTGAACCGTAAACCTTTCCTAAAAACTAACCGGTCTAAGTTACAACTTAAATAAGACCCGTTAGGAATCTAATAGGTTAATAAAACCTTTGTTCCAGATTGAGAGCCCCAGTAGAGGTACTTGTGCTTGCTGATTTGAATATACGGCTGAGAATAAAATTACATTTTAGCTCAGGTAAATACTTTTAACTTATTTTCCCTATACGGGCTTGGGATACGGTATTATAATAATACCGCTTGGTCGGGTATTGAATATTTAATCGATTAGTGGTTAAATTATTGAGGTAACCCGTTTTAATCTGTCTTGTTTGAAACAAAGCATTTGGGGTTTAATGACCATGTCCCGGATATCCTTGTCATCATTTATTAAGAAATGACCACGTCTTAAGCATGGGGTGTAGGCATACACCTGACGGTTGCGTAGGAAAATCGGTAACTCACTCTCTTGTGGGCCTATACTTGTGGTGTGTCTATTAATCTTGACTCAGTTTCTATATCGGGCCCTGAATGTATAACAAACATATAAATCTATATACAAGATTATTTTTATATAATTGTCCCAAGTTATAAAAGGATATTTGTGCCTTGTGCATTTAAATCAATTTTTCATAAATGTTTTCAAAATAGTCATTTAATTGTATTTACCAGTGTAAACTGACGTATTTTCCAAAAAGATTAAGTGACAGGTACTGTACGTAATTGACTGGGAGCTCAGGGCGTTAATACGGAATCTTGCAAGTTCTAAACGTCTAAAGTCTGTTGAACAGTGTTTATTTTTCTGTTTTAAGATCCGCCTGTGGATCCATATACAACCGTTGTGTAATACCTTATTATACTTTCGAATCGGTTTGTATTATTATTACTTAGAGCATGCGTGATAGACTTTGGTGGTAATTGGGATTCTCATCTGCCGCTGATCGAGTTCTCTTACAACAATAGTTATCATACTAGCATTAATATGGCACCATTCGAAGCTCTCTACGGTCGAAAATGTCGTTCACCTGTCTGTTGGAACGAGACCGGTGAAGCTCAGCTTACTGGACCTGAGCTCGTTCTAGAAACAACTGACAAAATCAAGAAAATTCGCGATAATCTTGTGACAGCTCGAAACCGTCAAAAGAGATATGCGGATTTAGGACGCAAGCCCTTAGAATTTCAAGTCGGAGATCGTGTCCTACTCAAGGTTTCACCTTGGAAGGGAGTCGTGAGATTTGGAAAGAAAGGAAAACTTGCACCTCGATATGTGGGACCATTTAAGATTGTGGAAAGAATTGGAAAGGTTGCCTATCGTCTAGAGCTACCTCCAGAGCTTGGAAATATTCACCCGAATTTTCACGTGTCCAATCTGCGAAAATGTTTAGCTGGCGCTGATCTACACATTCCTCTCGACGAGATTCGAATCGATGAAACAATGCACTTTGTCGAGAAACCTGCGGAGATAGTGGAACGTACTTTCAAACAGTTGAAGAACAAACGAATTCATTTGGTCAAGATTCGCTGGGAATCCAAACGTGGCCCAGAGTTTACTTGGGAGCATGAGGACCAGATGAAGACGAAATATCCGCATTTGTTCTCACAAGCTTCCTCTAGTTAAAATTTCAGGACGAAATTTCCTGAAGTAGGGGAGACTGTGACAACTGTGTTCTGTAATCGATGTACGATGAAAAACAATGATGATTATTAATAAAACAATGTTCTTTGGTGTTATTATATGTGTTTTGGTGTTTCTATGTGTGTATTTGTGTTTGGTGTTTTTTCAATTCGATTCGATTCCGATTGCAAGCTTTAAATCGCGTTCTGGAAGGTTATACGCAAACTGGTGCGTAAACGCAGTGAAAAACACTCCGGAATAGTGACATAGGCTTAACATACCTTAAATAACCTCCACATAACTTAGAAATAAGTTTTGAATGGTTTGGTGTGTCGAAATCCACTTTGTTCGATCGCAGGGACTATATGTGTCAAACTGCGAAACTATGCCGATTTGTATAGTAACGAACATTCCGGAACATGACCATAAGTTAAACATACCCTAAATATCGTTTACATAGCTTAGAAATAGGCTTTGAGGGGTTCGGTGTGCTAAAATAAACTTTATGCTCATTCAGGGACTAAAAGCGTCAAAAAGTGACTTACGTTCTGAATACATCCGGACATCCAAAAATTTATGTAAGCATTAAAATATTTTATTTTAGTGTTTGGCATGATAAAATTCCATTCGTCGCTTAATTTGGATCGTTTTTGCGTTCGTTACGACTTCCGTCGTAATTAAGCGAATAACACAACCGTACGACCAAACGAACCGACATCCGAGATGTTTTTGAGCATATTTTAAGTTCCCTATACTTTAAATTTATTTTAGAGCCTTGAAATGGGGTTAACGGGGCTTAAAAGTGCCAAAAATCAAGTTTTACAAGTGCAGGGACCATTTTTTGAAATTTCTGGCAGATTCAATGAACCTAGTCCATTTTGAAGTATTGGTGGTTTTAACCCATGGTTTTGCAAAACCATGGACTGGTATTCAATGAACATAGTCCATATTAGGGGCTCCCATGGTTTTAGAAAACCATGGGCACACATGTAAGGTCCAGATCACGATCCTAACGGTTCAAGGAAATCTATAAATACCCCATGATCTCAACCCCAAAAACCCACACCTTTGAAATATGAATTTGTTCTCTAAGTTGATGTGTTCAACACTTCATACCTGAGAATATTCGGATTCAAAACTTCCATTCTTGGACCTGTTGTAAGTGTTCTTTCGTTCTTTTCATTCGTTTTAGCGTTAAAGTCAAACTGCGTTTGACTTTCTGCATTGACCAGTTTATGGTCAATGTGAAGTTCGTTTGAACTTCATAACATGAGCGTAATCACGATGGTTATAGTCCCTTGTGACTATACCTACTGATTACCACATTATCTAGGCTCAGTGACGAGTCGTAGTTTCGGCCAAAATACGTATTCTTGCGTATTTTGTAACCAAACTACTTGTGGGTATCAAAACCGTTTGTTTTGATACCAAACATGTTTTCAAACCTTGTTAAACATGTTCTAACATGTTTAGCTCGTCACTTTTAGTTTTGTGCTTGTCTAGGGTCGTAAAGGTAAGCGATCTAAACAATCGCTTATATTTTCGAACCCGACCCGTTTGGGCGATCATTAGGATCCGACCAAACACGTTAGGTGACCATAGTGTAGGGAATAACCATCCAAGGTTATACCTTATGGTCGCTTCGTTTAAGTAGTTTTATGATAGGTAGTTTATATGCCTTAGGTAAATTACCAAAAATGCCCTTTTACGCCAAAAATTTTTTAAGCATATGTAACATAACCTTTGGTATCTAAATTTATTAGACAACAATATTAAACATGTTGAGGCATATTTCACTTATCATAGGACTAGTTAGGCGTTCCGAACGCGTTTCACGCGAACGACGCGTTAAAGTAGCATAAGCTACCTTAATGGGTCGCGACGGGTCGAAAGCACTTAGGTTAGGGTCCGATTTTGTAACACCCCAAAACCGAATATTTAATTTGCTAGTTTGTTATCATGTTTAACAAAATGAGGTATAATAACGGGGTTACTAAACCTAGTTAAATGTCTAGCAAATTAAGTAAAGGAATGAAATTAAAGCCAAATATGATGGTGTCATGAACTTAAGGGACTAATGGTGACATATTAAGAAAGTTGGAATGATTAAATGAAAGCAAGAATAAAACACACACACATCAGGCGTGTGTGTGTGTGTGTTCGACGCCAGAGCCAAGGAAGGAAAGGAAAACCCTTCTAATCACTCAAAATCAGCCAATTGAAGCCCTAATCATGACTAAATCTCATGCATGTCAATGATTTGTTGATCATCTAGGCCTATTAAAGCTTAAGGTAATAAGAAATTGATAGTTTGATGATTTTGAATATGTAGGGTTTCAAGAAATTCCATGTGTTTATATGAAATTAGTGTGATATTGAGCTAAGATCATCATCTAGAACATCATGAATGCTTGAAATCGATTAATTCAATGTTGGGAGTGAAAACCCACTTAGAGTAGAATGAATAAGTGTAGTAAAGTGTGAAATTGGATGAGGGAATGTATGATGATTGTTTATAATGATAAATTGTTAGTTAGGGCTGAATTAGAAGAGAAGTTATGTGAAATTCTATGGAATATTGATGTTCTTGATGATATTGACATGGATTGGTCATGTTATGCAAATGATACTTGTACACTATGCTTAATTAACGGTATGCCCACCAAGTGTATGATGAAATGCCTAAGTGATGATTTTAGATGAATTGTGTATAATGATGGATGGAAAAGTAAAGAATGTAATAATGAAGTGATAAACGATAGGTTAGCATGAAATATGCATTTTGATTGAAATACATATGGGGCGTAGTTAGATCAATGTATGAAGGTGTAATGACATGATAAATTATATAAGCTTGAAAAGATATGACTTTGAGTATATGCCTTATGTTTGTTAGAAATTGACTAATGAAGGTCAAATGTGGAGCATAAGATTAATGTGATTGATGTTATGTGTGGTCTTGTATGCTAACAAGGATATTAATGTATTGACATGTAAGGATAAATAACATATCTACTGACTCAAGCGCGGAGGCTAACGGGTCAAAAGTAAGCATGGAACCTATGCTTGAACTTGGTCGCTCAAGGTAAGTGATTTCCGTAATCACTTCTTAGTTTGTTTAAGTAATATAATGTTTTAATTATTAAGTTCATATGAAGTTGAGGTCAAATCAATAGATTATTTTGATAAATGCACTAACGGGTCGAATAGTTCGTAGATGAATAACAAGCCGAACACATAATAGTTAAGAAATTCCTTAACTCGGATGTTGGATTTCAAGTTCACATGATAGAATATTAATTTACACTCATGTAGGAAGAAACGTGACGCAAAACGGATGAAAAATGAGAGAGTTATGTCCGTTTCGGTAAGAATTAATAGCTAGGAAAAGTGCAGAGTTGACACGGCCGGGTGGTGAGCTGACACGGCCGGGTGAAGGTTCTGTCAAAAATATTATTTATGTGATTTATGCATCGTAGGCTTTGGTATATTATCCGTGGACTACGATGGGCCTCCCAAACATGATTTCGAGTGTTTCCTTGACAATTATAAGTTGTAAACCCAAGTCTAAGCCTCATGTAATTTATATAAGAGTATGATAGATGTATGTAATGAAGTTGGACTTGTATTGCATGTAAATGGTATACAAGAATGCGTACGGAACACGTAGGTATGAATACATGATTGTAGGTATGATTGAAGGTATATTAGGTATGTAGATGTGTATGATTGTAAGTATGTATGTATGCAAGTATGTGCGAATGCATGATTTGGAGGCATTTGAGAATTAGCGTTACTAATAATGCCCTTGGGTTTGGAATGTAAGTTAATTAGATGCATTTAAATGGTTGACCTCCTTTTACGAAGATGTAGTACTTGAATATGTTGAGATTACGGGTTTGCTAACCAAGTTATTATTGAGTATGTTTGAAAGTGCAGGTTTATGAATGTCGGACTTTCGAAGTATTGATATAATAATGAAACGGTTGAATGTTGAAAGGATAATCGGGTTGAAGTAACTTATGCGGTTAGAATATGCTATGGACGTTTTAGTTTATACAACATTTTATGTTTGGTCGTCATCATCTACTAACGGGTTAGTTGTATGAAAGTATATGTCATACCCATTTAATTGGGTAATCGATTGCGTGAGAGAAATGAAAGTACATACACGAATGGAACTAAAGTGACGGTTTTATAAGCAAATAAGTATAATGACTAACTTTTTAAAGCTTTGTTGTTGAATGTAGGTAAATCCTCAATTTAGGCGACTTGGAGAATTGGAGCGAGCACATGTTCATGATATGTCATATCAAGCGCTTCCGCTAGTTGCACTAATGTTTTTGGGTCAAAATTCTATTTTGTACAACTTGTTAGTAGACATACATTTTAACTTGTGATGTCTAAGTTTTTAGTAGTGTCGTGTCGAGCGAATTGTAGAATGGTATTTGTCTTACTTATGTTTATAACAGGGGTATATCCGTTTTACGGACGGGTCATGCCCAATTTTGTCAAAAGCATGTTTTAATGTTGTTATTTTGAAGTCTTTTAATTACCCTTGTAAGTAATGTAAAAAGAAGAAATGCGGGTCTTACAAATTGGTGTCAGAGCCTAGGTTTTAGGGATTCGAGCTTTTAACGCGATGCTTGAACTCAAACTGACGGCTCATTCGAAAGTGTGCTCGCTCCAAGATCGCCAATGAGGTAACAATTTAAGTTCCCGATGAATGCAAGTATATGTAATGTGCTTGAGATATAAAGTTAAGTTAAGTATGTGAAGGAATAATTATGGGTGGCGAAACAATGAATTCCAGGGACCGTACGGCTGGAAACGGACCCGAGAAAGAGCTGAAACACTAAATAACGAAGCAGCAACGGATTAACAAATAGCTGCCCGTCGCCGATGGCTAGGCACCCGTCGGCGACGCCCCCTCCTTGTTGGGCCGACGCCTTAACCACCTGTCTACGGACGAATGTGGCCGACGCCACTTTTCTGAACCCGTCGCCGACGGGCACCCTACCCGTCGCTGACGCCAAGCAGAAACCACAAAACGCTGTTTTGTTTGTTTTTCTAAATTTGAGTCTCCGATCTATCAAATGACCTATAAAATGATGACGTAAAGTCTTATCAAGCATAACTAAGTACCTATGATCGCCACTTGTGATCGCAATGAAAAGAATTTTAATGCGCGATTACGTAAATAGTAATCGAGAGTAGAAGTGTATGATAGATTGAAAGCTTTTGATTTATATTAAACAAAAATATGACATTGTGTAGATGGCTGATGCAAGAAATGTTAATGATGTTGATGATACGGCTCGTCAAGAAGCACTTATCAATAAAGTCACAGAAGTGGCGGAAGGGATGATCCGTGAACGCGGTCTAGGACCGGCATCAAGGCAAGTAATAAGACGAATTGACCCCAGGTACGTAAACCTAACGTGTGGGTGTATGAAATGGTATAATTAAGCGAGTGAAAGAAAATTTTTTAAACGGAATATAAAAACGACATGGTAGATAAGTTTTGAAAATGTTGCACGTGCCGAAACTTAATTCTTCGGACATAAGGTGGCGATTCCGCGAAGACACGAAACTAGTATGTGGAATGTGTACCTAGCCAGTACACAAGAAACGTATGACGTTCGTGAGACCGTGATAATTGTTACAGGTATGTCCGATAGAATTAGGTAGCAGGTAGGCGTGTGGGTGAAATGGGTAGTAAGACTCTCGGGGGATTGAGAGTACTGTCACACCCCCAAAATCCACCCGCGGAGTATCACCGCTTGGAGGCGTGACTGACCAGGATCAAGCCATCAATCATATCAAACATAGTATTTAAGTGTAAAAGTAGGAAAAGGTAATTCATCTTGACATGACTGATGTTCATAACCAAACATTGTTTAAGTAGCGGAAGCATAATAATGAAAACCCAAAATAAGTTATAAGTTCAAATATTGTCTACGATCCGTATCCCACAACGACCTGCTCCTTCCTGTGCAAGCTCCATATGTACCTAAGGTCCTGCAAGGCATGCAAGAGAGAGTCAACAACTAGTTGAGCGAGTTCATAGTTAATAGTTCAGTAATAGTATAGCGTGAGTAGTAGTATGTTCGTTCGTTACAATATATCGTATTAGTTTCCATCGCGGCCAATGTCCTTGGCAGGTGTGCGAAGATGTTGGGGAAGGTCTTTCCCCAAGTTTTTCTAGACTAGGTTTGTTCGTATCGCGGCCTCTCTAGGCAGGTGTGCGATGATACGTAAATTCAGTTCGCGGCCAATGTCCTTGGCAGGTGTGCGAAGATGTTGTAAGTTTAGTTCGCGGCCAATGTCCTTGGCAGGTGTGCGAAGACAGTCATAATATCGCGGCCAATGTCCTTGGCATGTGTGCGAAGATCGTTCAATAAGTGTTACTAGTCTAGCAGTAGGTTCTGTCATCTTTGTATGTACAGTAAATCATCAAATCCCCATTCCCCCTGGGAACCCCATGCCTTGGCTTGTGTGAACTCACCTTGGTTTGCTCGGTATGCTAAGTGAATGCTCGCAAGTAATCAATCACGTCCTAAAGTATGCACGTATGTGAAATCAGTTTGTGTTCAAGTATAGACACACAGTTGGTAAGCAAGTAGCACGTAGCACGTATTTCAGATCATACACAAGATGGTTACACTTAACTGCAGTTAACTAACCAGGTTAACACTTAAACAGAATATAAACAGGTTACTGTTGCTGATTACCCACTTGGCGAAACACCCCTGTTTCGCCATAAGTCCCTTCGACGAAACACCCCATTTCGTCTACCCTTTTGATTCGTCATTGAGGTCTCGACGAAACAGATTCCTGTTTCGTCGTTACCTGCGTTTCGTCAAAAACAGTTTGATTCGTCGTAAGTCAGTTACGTCCTTATCACAGAAACCCTAATCACCGATTAGCAGACAGAATCACACAACCATCATCATACACAAGTCATACGATATTCATCCAGCAAAACATCAATATCCGTGATTTCCAATCATAACTAAAGCCATGAATTAACCCTAGGCCATCCAACAACATTCCCGGATTTAACATTATCAACCTACTATTCTGATGATCAATATCAACAATCTGATCTTGTTTATAAGAAACCCTAAATCAATACCACGTTTCAGATATAGCTGTGAAATCGATTAAGCATGCATAACGAAACAACATCATCATATTCATAACCATTCTATAAATCAAACATATACCTAAGCATGAATTCAGAAATCAAGAGTCATGAAATCGATTAAACAAACATATGACTAACCGAGGTCGATAGTACGAAGGTTTAATCTCTTAACGAGGCTTCGAGAACTCTAGTCTGCCGTCACACAGGAGTGGGAGCTCTAGGGTTTTTCTGTTTTGCTAAAGTGACGAATTGAGCGGTTCCGTATAACTTATACGCGTCTAAGTGTTTTGGGCCCTTACTGGGCTTGGCGAAACTGACGGGCCGGCGAATCACATTTGATTCGTCGAGATGTTGATGGCGAAACACCTGTTTCGTCGGGTGGTATATGACGAATGGCACATGTGTTTCGTCGAGTTTATACAGGGCTTAATAGTCTGAGTGTTTACAACAGGTTCCCATTAAATCATTGAACACATATGCATGCAACCATCACAATAAGTATTATCATATCAGCATGTAGCATATCCAACAATCATCTCAAATTACAATCAGTGTACAGTTATAAGTCAAACAAGTCAAACAAGTCAAAGTCAACGTGCATTAAATGCAAATAAAGGATGTCGGAATTTCGAGTTGTCACATTATCCCCAACTTGAAAGAAATTTCGTCCCGAAATTTAGCATGCAGTTACTGAGGAAGCTAGTAGTGTGGCGTTATTTACCTGTGTCGTATCGCGGCTCCTCGAGCAGGTTTGCGAAGATTACTGGTTTTCTTGGGGTGTCACATTATCCCCCCGTTGATTTGGAATTTCGTCCCGAAATTCTGTATTGGTAGCTTCAGCCTCAGTAATAGTTGCTTGGTTTCCGAATAACTGGGGATATTTGAGTTTCATTTGATCTTCACGCTCCCAAGTGAACTCTGGGCCGCGGCGGGAGTTCCAACGAACTCGTACAAGAGGGATTCTCGTGTTCTTGAGGACCTTAACATCCCGGTCCGTGATTTCAACTGGTTCCTCGACGAAATGCAATTGTTCGTCGATAGTGAGCTCCTTCAGAGGAACTACGTGGGTCTCATCTGACAGAAACTTCTTCAGATTCGACACGTGAAAGACGTTGTGAACTGCACTGAGTTCAGCTGGTAAGTTCAGTCTGTAGGCCACTTTGCCTATCTTCTCAATAACCTCGAAAGGTCCAACATATCGTGGATTTAGTTTGCCGCGTTTGCCAAAACGAACCACACCCTTCCAGGGTGAAACTTTGAGTAGCACTCGATCCCCAACTTGGAACTCGAGTGGTTTCCTGTCTAAATCAGCGTATGCTTTCTGACGGTCGCGTGCTGCCGCCATGCGTTGTTGTATTTGTGCAATCTTTTCTGTAGTTTCGACTACCATTTCTGGACCTGTGATTTGACTATCTCCCACCTCTGCCCAACAGAGAGGTGACCGGCATTTACGCCCGTACAATGCCTCGAATGGTGCAGCCTTAATGCTGGTGTGGTAGCTGTTATTGTATGAAAATTCCACGAGTGGCAGATGTTTCTCCCAACCATTGCCAAAGTCAATTACGCACGCCCGAAGCATGTCTTCTAGAGTTTGAATAGTGCGCTCAGACTGCCCATCTGTCTGAGGGTGATAAGCTGTGCTCATGTCTAAACGAGAGCCAAAAGATTTACGCATTGCTTGCCACAGTTCTGAAGTAAAACGTGCGTCACGATCAGAGATGATGGAGGTGGGCACTCCGTGCCTCGAGACCACTTCTTTTAAGTAGATGTCTGCTAAGGTAGAGAACTTGTCTGTTTCTTTGATAGCCAAGAAGTGAGCAGACTTTGTGAGTCGATCTACGATCACCCAAATAGTATCATTTCCGCGCTGAGATCTAGGTAAGCCAGTAACAAAATCCATGGAAATTTGCTCCCATTTCCATTGTGGTATCTCAGGTTGTTGGAGTGGTCCTGACGGTTTCTGATATTCTGCCTTGACTTTCGCACAAGTCAAGCATTTGCTAACGTATGTGGCTATGTGGGCCTTCATGCTAGGCCACCAATATGTAGTTTTAATATCGTGGTACATTTTATCCGAACCAGGGTGTACCGAGTAGCGAGACTTGTGAGCTTCATCCATTACCAGCTCGCGTAAGTTGCCGTACAGTGGGACCCAAAAGCGTCCTGTGACGTAGTAAGCACCATCTTCCTTCTGTTCTAAACGTTGTCTTGAGCCGCGCAGGGCCTCAGCCCTGACATTTTCTGATTTCAATGCTTCTACCTGAGCATTTCGTATCTGAGAAGGTAGACTAGACTGTATGGTGAGTTGTAAAGCTCGCACGCACTTAGGCGCGGTGTCCTTTCGACTGAGGGCGTCAGCCACAACATTGGCTTTGCCTGGGTGGTACCTGATCGAGCATTCGTAGTCATTTAACAGTTCGACCCATCGTCGCTGCCGCATATTCAGCTCTTTTTGTTTGAAGATATGTTCGAGGCTTCTGTGGTCAGTGTAGATAGCACATTTGGTACCATACAAATAGTGTCGCCATATCTTAAGTGCAAAGACAACCACTCCCAGCTCTAGGTCGTGTGTCGTGTAATTCCGTTCGTGAATCTTAAGTTGGCGCGAAGCATAAGCAATGACTTTATCCCTTTGCATTAATACACATCCAAGACCTTGGATAGATGCGTCGCAGTAGACTACGAAATCGTCCGTGCCTTCCGGCAGTGAGAGGATAGGTGCGCTACAGAGTCTATCCTTTAAGTGTTGGAACGCTGTTTCCTGTGCATTACCCCAACGGTAAACAACACCTTTATGTGTCAGTAGTGTAAGCGGCTGAGCAATTTTTGAGAAGTCTTTGATGAAACGTCTGTAATAACCCGCCAAACCTAAGAATTGGCGTATTTCTGTTGGTGTACGAGGCGCAGGCCAATTCTTGATTGAATCTACCTTGGATGGATCGACATGGATCCCATCTCTGTTTACCACGTGGCCTAAGAAGTGGACTTCACGAAGCCAAAAGTCACATTTAGAAAACTTAGCGTATAGCTGTTCCGTTCGTAGAAGTTCCAAAATAAGCCGTAAGTGCTGCCCGTGTTCCTCCTGACTTTTTGAATAAATCAGGATGTCGTCGATGAAAACAATGACGAACTTGTCGAGATAGGGTTTGCACACCCTGTTCATAAGATCCATGAATACGGCAGGCTCGTTCGTTAGCCCGAATGGCATGACCATAAACTCGTAGTGGCCGTAGCGAGCTCTAAATGCTGTTTTAGAGACGTCCTCATCCCGGACTCTCAGCTGGTGATATCCTGACCTTAAGTCTATCTTTGAGTAATAGCTCGACCCTTGCAACTGGTCGAATAAATCATCTATGCGCGGAAGAGGATAACGATTCTTCACCGTCACCTTGTTCAGTTCGCGATAATCTATGCACATGCGAAAGGTACCGTCTTTCTTCTTCACAAATAATACTGGAGCTCCCCAGGGCGAAGAGCTAGGACGTATGAAACCCTTTTCCAAAAGTTCTTGCAATTGCTTAGACAGTTCTTCCAGTTCAGTTGGAGCTAAACGATAAGGTGCTCGAGCTATGGGTGCTGCTCCTGGAGCGAGCTCGATCTGGAATTCGACTTGACGATGAGGCGGTAACCCAGGTAATTCCTCGGGAAACACTTGAGGAAAATCGCGTACTACAGGAATATCTTCAATCTTTTTTTCTCTTTCTTCGATGTATCTGTAACGAGTGCTAAAACAGCTGTGTGACCCTTGCGCAGACACTTCTGAGCCTTCAAGAAAGAAATGATGCCACTCACGACACCACTCTTGTCGCCTTGAACTTCGAGAGGTTCTTTACCAGAACGTGGAATACGAAAGATCTTCTCCTTGCATAGGATCTCGGCTTGTTGTTGGGATAACCAGTCCATACTAATGACGATATCGAAACCATCATAACTTTGGGGTCATTCCTAGTATCACCCTGACCAATCACGAACACTCGACCCCTGGCACCATTGCCGTCGTTATTATCCCCATGGTTGCCTCCATTATTGTTCCTGTTTCTTTGGTTGTGGTTCTAATTCTGGTTCTGGTTCAACTGTGGGCAGTGTACTTGAAGTGACCTTCAGCATCATCTGATAACATCCCTCGCTACCCTGCTGTTGCTGCTGATTCTATAGATCTTGTGGCTGTTTTTGTTGGTTCTGGTTTGCAGGACGTGAGTTTCTACCATCTTTGGCTCCACGACCAAACTTGTTGCATCATTGACAATGATTTCGGTTGCCCTGCCCGCTGTGGTGCTAGTTACATCGTTTGCACTTAGGGTGGTTTCCCTTGTATTCACCCTGCCCTTGATTACTAATGGTTGCTGTCCAGGACTTTGGTTGTCATTGATCTTTCGCTGCTGTGCCTGGGACGGAATCGTAGTCGAACCCTTGCTAGAGGTTCCATCCCACTTTCATCCGTTGTTACTAAGGGTAGCAGAAGTAGTTGAAGTAGCAGCGCTGATACGTTGAGGCAGTTTGTTCTGTTCCACTGCCTGGTCTATGAGACGATGAACATGATGAGTAACATCTTGAATAGTAGCAAGTTTAGCCGTCTTCACATGGTTTTGAATTCCTGGTACTAAGCCTTTGAGGTACAGCTCAAAGCTCTTTATGGGAGGATCCACCATAGTTGGACACAAAATTGTCAGTTTGTTGGATCGTTATCGTGCACGCTTCTATCTCTGACCCCGTCATCTTCATGTTAAAGGACTCCACTTCCAACTTGTGGATGGCATCATAACTATTGTATTCACGTTTGATAGGTTCCTTAAAATCATTCCATGGGGTGGCATTAGCAGCCGCCAGCCCCAGTGTCGTAACTTGCGCGTTCCACCAAGTTTGCGCAGTGCCTTCGAGAATATCAGTGGCATATTTCACCTTACGAGCCTCGGGTCATTCACACACTCGAAGACCGATTCGAGTTCCTCGAACTAATGGAGGAGTACAACAGCTCCTTCAGTGTCGCTGAAAGTAGTAGGACGACAGTCCATAAAAGTCTTGTATGTGCATACAGGTGGCTGAGCGTGTTGACTTGTCGTGTGCGTAAGAGTAATCAAAATTGAGCACAAGTGTTGAGTTACAAGAGTAGGATCTAAAAATCCTAGAGTAAGTGGTGATGGCAGGTTACACCTCCTGTCTGGGTAGTTGCGAGTGCTGCAGTAACTTGTTCAGTGATCGAAGCCGCCAACTGGGCTTGTGTTAGGTTAACGCGTACACCCATGATCTTGACATCAAGGAGAACATGTGGGTGAGAGGTTCGCGAATAGTGCGAAGAGAGTGAGCACACAAGTATTCTCAAGCAATAACATATAGTAGGTTCTGTAATCTGAGCATACCACGAGCAAAGTTCTATGTAGTTCTAGCAAGTAGGTAATGTAACATGAATAGTAATACCTATGATGTTGAGCCTTGCACGTGGAGCGAAGCGTCGTTGTGGATCGTTGAGAGCACTGTTCTGGTTATAGTCTGGTTTTAACAAAATCGTTTTCCCTTTATTAAAACCAAGTTCTCTATAACCAATGGCTCTGATACCAATCTGTCACACCCCCAAAATCCACCCGCGGAGTATCACCGCTTGGAGGCGTGACTGACCAGGATCAAGCCATCAATCATATCAAACATAGTATTTAAGTGTAAAAGTAGGAAAAGGTAATTCATCTTGACATGACTGATGTTCATAACCAAACATTGTTTAAGTAGCGGAAGCATAATAATGAAAACCCAAAATAAGTTATAAGTTCAAATATTGTCTACGATCCGTATCCCACAACGACCTGCTCCTTCCTGTGCAAGCTCCATATGTACCTAAGGTCCTGCAAGGCATGCAAGAGAGAGTCAACAACTAGTTGAGCGAGTTCACAGTTAATAGTTCAGTAATAGTATAGCGTGAGTAGTAGTATGTTCGTTCGTTACAATATATCGTATTAGTTTCCATCGCGGCCAATGTCCTTGGCAGGTGTGCGAAGATGTTGGGGAACGTCTTTCCCCAAGTTTTTCTAGACTAGGTTTGTTCGTATCGCGGCCTCTCTAGGCAGGTGTGCGATGATACGTAAATTCAGTTCGCGGCCAATGTCCTTGGCAGGTGTGCGAAGATGTTGTAAGTTTAGTTCGCGGCCAATGTCCTTGGCAGGTGTGCGAAGACAGTCATAATATCGCGGCCAATGTCCTTGGCAGGTGTGCGAAGATCATTCAATAAGTGTTACTAGTCTAGCAGTAGGTTATGTCATCTTTGTATGTACAGTAAATCATCAAATCCCCATTCCCCCCTGGGAACCCCATGCCTTGGCTTGTGTGAACTCACCTTGGTTTGCTCGGTATGCTAAGTGAATGCTCGCAAGTAATCAATCACGTCCTAAAGTATGCACGTATGTGAAATCAGTTTGTGTTCAAGTATAGACACACAGTTGGTAAGCAAGTAGCACGTAGCACGTATTTCAGATCATACACAAGATGGTTACACTTAACTGCAGTTAACTAACCAGGTTAACACTTAAACAGAATATAAACAGGTTACTGTTGCTGATTACCCACTTGGCGAAACACCCCTGTTTCGCCATAAGTCCCTTCGACGAAACACCCCATTTCGTCTACCCTTTTGATTCGTCATTGAGGTCTCGACGAAACAGATTCCTGTTTCGTCGTTACCTGCGTTTCGTCAAAAACAGTTTGATTCGTCGTAAGTCAGTTACGTCCTTATCACAGAAACCCTAATCACCGATTAGCAGACAGAATCACACAACCATCATCATACACAAGTCATACGATATTCATCCAGCAAAACATCAATATCCGTGATTTCCAATCATAACTAAAGCCATGAATTAACCCTAGGCCATCCAACAACATTCCCGGATTTAACATTATCAACCTACTATTCTGATGATCAATATCAACAATCTGATCTTGTTTATAAGAAACCCTAAATCAATACCACGTTTCAGATATAGCTGTGAAATCGATTAAGCATGCATAACGAAACAACATCATCATATTCATAACCATTCTATAAATCAAACATATACCTAAGCATGAATTCAGAAATCAAGAGTCATGAAATCGATTAAACAAACATATGACTAACCGAGGTCGATAGTACGAAGGTTTAATCTCTTAACGAGGCTTCGAGAACTCTAGTCTGCCGTCACACAGGAGTGGGAGCTCTAGGGTTTTTCTGTTTTGCTAAAGTGACGAATTGAGCGGTTCCGTATAACTTATACGCGTCTAAGTGTTTTGGGCCCTTACTGGGCTTGGCGAAACTGACGGGCCGGCGAATCACATTTGATTCGTCGAGATGTTGATGGCGAAACACCTGTTTCGTCGGGTGGTATATGACGAATGGCACATGTGTTTCGTCGAGTTTATACAGGGCTTAATAGTCTGAGTGTTTACAACAGGTTCCCATTAAATCATTGAACACATATGCATGCAACCATCACAATAAGTATTATCATATCAGCATGTAGCATATCCAACAATCATCTCAAATTACAATCAGTGTACAGTTATAAGTCAAACAAGTCAAACAAGTCAAAGTCAACGTGCATTAAATGCAAATAAAGGATGTCGGAATTTCGAGTTGTCACATTATCCCCAACTTGAAAGAAATTTCGTCCCGAAATTTAGCATGCAGTTACTGAGGAAGCTAGTAGTGTGGCGTTATTTACCTGTGTCGTATCGCGGCTCCTCGAGCAGGTTTGCGAAGATTACTGGTTTTCTTGGGGTGTCACAATGTAAAAGTGAAAAGTGTGGGTGATAAGAATGAGGAATGTTGAATCCGTAAGAAAGTACGGATCAACAATGTATGAACGCAATGTTTGAATCCGCAAGACGGATTCAAAGAATTAAAGATGTGAATGCAATGCTTGAATCCGCAAGAAGGATTCAAAGAATGAAAGATGTGAATGCAATGCTTGAATCCGCGAGTCGGATTCAGAGAATGAAAGATGTGAATGCAATGTTTGAATCCGCGAGACGGATTCAAAACATAGAAGGTACGAAAGGTATGAATAATATGTTCGAATCCGCGAAACAGATTTAAGATATAAAAGACAGGACTAGTCTACATAAGAAGAAGTCGACAGCTTGACCATGGATGCGTCAAACAAGTCATATAAGTAAATGTAAAGCAAATGGACAAAAGAATGATAGGAATGAAAATAACCGAATGTATAAGTAATTACGCACCAAACAAACAAATATTCCTTAAGTGATATGATTCAGTTTATGTTTAAACTTCTATATATATATATATATTAATATATGAATATATTTATGCAAATGCGTTTCATACAAGAATGGTCGAAAGGATAAATGGGTAATACGGGTCGGATGGCGCTCGCTATTTGAACTCGGTAGCTAATGTTTGGATTTGTTAAGCCTTATACTCATAGGTAAGCTTGATGAATGGACACGCAATGTCACTAACCGGAAAGGAATGATCATCGCAAGATATGGGTAACGAATCAATAGAAATTACTTCCTTCAGGTACGTATAAAGAGGGTTGTAACTTTAGTAGGAGGTTATGACTCGACTAGAGAGGGATGAGTCGGAGTAGAATATGTATATACAAAACCGTAAAGAAAATGTGAAGTGAACTTCAAAATGTTCGTAATGATCGTCGGGTGGTATTGAACCTGAATGCTCATAACTGTGGAAATTCTGATAGAATGTAAAAGACGACAAGTATCGTTAAGGAATGCTAACTTTGATGCTCGGCTTGTTGGCCATGTTCATTTGACAAGACATTGTAGAAAAGATACGCATGGCATAAATAACAATAGTAACCATGGAAATAATGCTTGGTCTTCGTGATTTAAGTACGGTTAATTAAGTTTAAGAAGGGAGATTTTAGTTGTAATAGTAAGTCCTTGAATGATTATAGTATGCGTATGGTAATATATCGACCCCTCCTATGAGCTTAAAGGTAATCAGAAGTAATGATAGTAATGAGATGTTTAGGATGACTCATAGTGAACAAAATGAAAGATAGCATATGATGTATGAGTAGTATGAAATAAATCAATTTATTTCGATTAGCAAATATATGAATGTAATATGCTTAAGTAGGAAGTTAGAAACAAACCGCAGATTTAGGTTTGTACGATTAATGATTGTATACAAATGGAATAAATTCGATGAGAGAAACGTTAGTGATGATATGTGTTAAGAGCTAGTATTATAAAGTAAAAGACACTAATAAGAGCTCTGGAGCAGAATCTGACATAAGTATAATTATGAAAGTAATTTACTTAATATAAGGCATAGGCACGACGTGTACAATTACGTTCATGCATGAATAAAACCTTTGCCAAGATCCTGAATGCGTTTAGGTTGTAGTAAGTATTATGTATGAACAACCTGATAAGGGTAAGAGTAGAATTGGTCTAGTTGAATGAGAAAGGTTTCGGGGACGAAACCTCATTTAAGGGGGGTAGACTTGTAACACCCCAAAACCGAATATTTAATTTGCTAGTTTGTTATCATGTTTAACAAAATGAGGTATAATAACGGGGTTAGTAAACCTAGTTAAATGTCTAGCAAATTAAGTAAAGGAATGAAATTAAAGCCAAATATGATGGTGTCATGAACTTAAGGGACTAATGGTGACATATTAAGAAAGTTGGAATGATTAAATGAAAGCAAGAATAAAACACACACACATCAGGCGTGTGTGTGTGTGTGTGTTCGATGCCAGAGCCAAGGAAGGAAAGGAAAACCCTTCTAATCACTCAAAATCAGCCAATTGAAGCCCTAATCGTGACTAAATCTCATGCGTGTCAATGATTTGTTGATCATCTAGGCCTATTAAAGCTTAAGGTAAGAAGAAATTGATAGTTTGATGATTTTGAATATGTAGGGTTTCAAGAAATTCCATGTGTTTATATGAAATTAGTGTGATATTGAGCTAAGATCATCATCTAGAACATCATGAATGGTTGAAATTGATTAATTCAATGTTGGGAGTGAAAACCCACTTAGAGTAGAATGAATATGTGTAGTAAAGTGTGAAATTGGATGAGGGAATGTATGATGATTGTTTATAATGATAAATTGTTAGTTAGGGCTGAATTAGAAGAGAAGTTATGTGAAATTCTATGGAATATTGATGTTCTTGATGATATTGACATGGATTGGTCATGTTATGCAAATGATACTTGTACACTATGCTTAATTAACGGTACGCCCACCAAGTGTATGATGAAATGCCTTGTGACACCTGTGTCACTTCAACCATCAAAAAAATGCCAAACCAATGAAATATTTTATTTCATACTTGGGATTTGTAAAAATATGTGTATCATTTACACATATCAATTCTTGTTCGATTTCAAGCTCTAAATCGCTTTCTGGAAGGTTATACGCGCACTGATGCGTAGATATAACCAGTTTAATGCAACGAACACTCCGGAATAGTGAAATAGGCTTAACATACCTTAAATATCCTTTACATAGCTTAGAAATAGGCTTTGAGGTGTTCGGTATGCTAAAATAAACTTTTGTGTCATTCAGGGACTAAAAGCGTCAAAAAGTGCACAAGTTTGCATTTTCGCTCATAACTCACGTTCTGAATACATCCGGACATCCAAAAATTTATGTAAGCACTAAAATATTTTATTTTAGTGTTCGGCATAAGAAAAATCCATTCGTCGCGTCATTTGGATCGTTTTTTGCGCTTATGCGCATTCCGTCGTAATTAAGCGAACATCGCGTTCGTACGACCAAACGAACCAACATCCGACATATTTTGAGCATGTTTCATGTCCACAATGTTTAGGCATCATTTTAGGGCCTTAAAGTTGGCTTTACGGGCCTTAGAAGTGTCGGAAATGGGCTTAAAACACAACAGGGACTGAAACTGTCACTTTTGAAACTTAATTTTTGATCAGAAGCTCCAGGCGGCCCGCCTGAGCTTTGTCTGATCCTAAAGCGGGCCGCGTCAGCCTTCCAGAACAGATAAGATCGATTAGTCAGCTGATTCCAGCTGTTTAATCCACAACCACACACTCACAACTGCACATTCAGCTCATTAGGACCATTTTTAAGTTACCACAACTTTGTGACAAGTGTACGCACAAGATTCGAGCACGGTTTCCATGAAACGATCTTAACAGTTACCCGAAAACTATAAATACCCATCCGCCCCCATTGCTAAACCCACTAGAATTTTGATCTTAGAAACTCTAAGTTGAAACCATAGTTTCATACCTGAGATTCTTGGATCGAGATTAGCATTCGGGGACCCTTCGTAAGTATTCTTTCGTTCTTTTCTTTCTTTTATTGCTTTTCGAGTCCGAAAGTCAAACTTTTTTTGACTTTCTGCGTTGACCAGTTTATGGTCAATGCGAAGTTCGTTTGAACTTCGCAACGTGATTGTAATCACGATGGTTATAGTCCTTTGGGACTATGCCTACTAATTACCACGTTGTCTAGGGTCGTAAGGGTAAGCGATCTAATAAATCGCTTATACCTTCGAACCCGACCCAGTTTGGTCGATCATTAGGATCCGACCAAATACATTAGGTGACCATAGTATATAGGGAATAACCTTCCGAGGTTATACCTTATGGCCGCTTCGTTAAGTAGTTGTATGATAAGTAGTTTATATGCCTTAGGTAAATTACCAGAATACCCTTTTCATGTATAATTGGTAATTAAGCATATGTAACCTAAACTTTTGTCACATAACTGATTATGTAACATGTTTAGGCATATAACACTTGTCATAGGACTAGTTAAGCGGTCCGAACGCGTTTCACGCGAACGACGCGTTAAAGTAGCATAAGCTACCTAAACGGGTCGTAATGGGTCGTAAGCTATTAGGTTAGGTTTCATTTAGCATGTAGGCTTTGTTAAACCATATGACACGAGTCTCTATACTCGTTTGGTTTACAAACCCTCATTCTATCTAAATCCTCCGATTTAGGTCCGGTTTATTAACATAGTTACCTATATTAGGTGCCGTTTGATATCCGTGATCTCTAGCATTGTTTGGTTGTTACTCAAGGACTACTAAGCAATCTCAAGTGAGTACATAGACCCCTCTTTTACTGTTTTCCAAACTGTTTTGGGGTGGAACACATGTGCCTACTTGTTACTTTCATGCTTTCCTGTTTTCACATCATATACTTGCTATGTTCATTAGTACATTTATAGTACATGTTTTACATTACATTTCATGCTACGTATGTCTATTGTTGCATACTTAGTACAGGTCACATGCTACGTATGTCTATTGTTGCATACTTAGTACAGGTCACATGCTACTTATGTCTATTTATTGCATACTTAGTACATTTGTTATTCATCACATGCTTACATTTTGGATGCATATTACATGATTTACATTGATCATGCATTTCCACAGGACATAACTTTGATTTAAACCAAGTTTTACTTCAATACTATGTTCTTGTGCATATGGTTTAGTTGATGCATTTCACTAGCCATACATATCATTTTGGTTACACATTACATGGTTTACATTTGACACATAAACACTTTTGACATTGGTTATACATTATATGAGTTACATCTTGACATAAACATTTTAACATATTATTTCAATACATTTGGAAGTTGGTTTAAACATAGACATCTTACATTGTTTGGTTTGGTTTGAGTAAGTGATTAAGTAACGAGGCGTGTGTAATATGATACAAGCATGGTGGATACGCCGCTGGTACTTCCTATATATAAGTGTTTGTATGGTATTACATATCGTAGCGTTATTTGAATCATTTCAGTTTGAGACATATAACATTTTATACAAATAACATACTTTTCACAAGACAGTGATTTACAAACAACTTATCTTATACAAATTCATCTTACATGGTTATTCATTTAACCATACATTATTCACTTATTTATACATATCATCTGATCTTATCGTTTTTCAAATGATTTACAAGACAAAGCAAATTACAAGGTTCATGACTAAACATTTTCTCAAACATAAGTCATGAATCCTTTTTTTTACAAAACCTATGTATCTCACAGCCATTTTTATGCTGACGTACCTATTTTCACATGTGTTTTCAGGAGATGATGCATAGGACTTATCAAGACATACTTAGGCGAACCTGTGCCTTAGTGACTTAAAACGAGACAAGAACTAGTTAATTTATGTTATGTACTCTTTGGTTCTTGTTTAAAACAATGTAAACTTTCATATTTGATTAATAAAACGAAACTTCAATTGCCATGGATTTGAAACAATTAATTCTGTTACAACACTCCCCGATGTTTCCGCCACGTTTAGTATGTTCTACGTGGTCGGGGTGTGATAGAAAAGATGGTATCAGAGCCAATGGTTATAGGGAATTAGGTTATTAGTAATACTTTGACCTAGTCTATAACCTTCTTAGGACCCTAACGCGAGTTTACTTGCGTTTAGTCATAAAACAATACCGTCACCTATCCTTAGGCGACGACCACAACAAGAACATAGATTTCAAAACCACTTTGAAAACTAATCATCTGTTCTAGGATGATTGATTACTAGGTTTTGAACCCTCTATTGAAAGGTTTTGAACCCTCTCTTATATGGTTTTGAACCCCTTTGAGTTTTCAAAACTTTCGTCAGGGTTTTGGGTTTTAAATAATGTGAACACGTGCAAACTGGAAGGGTGAATGCCTGTATTCTGGGTTTTCTGTCTAGGCAAGCACTTCGTATATATCTCATCAGACGCGAGACCAGTTGTGCTTACCTGGGAATTCTTGAGATGAGTGTTCACTTATAGGCGAGCATGTCTTCGCGATACATTATGAGGACCTATTTGCTTTGATTCAGCCTTTGTGTGTCGTTTGTTTGTTTCATGGTTCAAACAAATGACCATCACCCGTGATTTTGGTCGGTAATTGTAACATCCTATTCTTACCCACTGCCATTTCATTTGTTTTCTCTCTTGTTTCCCTTTTAGAATGCCTCCACGACGCGAAAATTCGGTATCTATTGACGATCTGGCAGCTGTCATTACACAGCAAATGACTGCTGCAATCCCGAACATCGTTGCTCAATGTTACCAAGCTCTCAACAACAATAATGCCCTCTGCAACTTCAAGACATTCAACTCGGCTAAGCCATCAAAGTTTTCTGGGTCTCAAGGAGCGACTGCACTTCTGCAATGGTTCGAGAGTCTAGAGAGCACCTTCAGGCATGTTCAATGTCCAAACGAACGAAAGGTAGATTTCGCATCTAGTGTCTTTGAGAAACGAGCTTTGACGTGGTGGAACGGTGTGGTGAGAGATAGGGGTGCCGAAGTGGCACTGGCTCAAACTTGGGAAGAACTTAGAGCACTGATGATGAAGGAATTCTGTGCTCGTCACGAGATCAGGGCCTTGGAAAGGGAATTCGATGATCTTAAGCAAGACAGCGGTGAACATCGAGCATACACCGCTCGATATGAGGAGCTGAGCCTGTTGTGCCCTACCATGGTTATGCCTTTGGATAAGGCGATCGAAAAATACATTGATGGTCTCCCTGACTCAGTTCAGGACATTGTTACTGGTAGTAACCCCACTACGGTTAGGCAGGCCATTGAGCTATCTGCAACCTTGACTGAATCTCAGATCAGGAAACGTAAGCTTTTCCGAAAGGGTGACAAGAAACCGGTCGAGGAATCGAAGCCAATCGAGGAATCAAAGACCATGGATGAACAGACTGGATTCCCTGAGAAGTTTAAGAAGCGTAAGGCTTCACAGAATTGTGCGATTGCTGCTCAACCCAACCAAAACACCCGCAACCAACCAACTCAACCTCCTGCAAGGAAACCTTATGCCGGTACTGCTCCGATATGCGACAAATGTAATTCACACCACTTAGCTCACCTACAGTGTCGTTTATGTGCATCATGTGGGCGACTCGGTCACCTGGCAAATGCTTGTCGATTTACCCCAAACCAAGGTGGTCCAAACCAACCTCAAGTAAATCCTGCTCAAGCTCGTTGTCCACCAGGTCCTTGCTTCAACTGTGGCGAGATGAGCCATTTCCGAAGAAATTGCCCAAAGATTGCTAATGCGAATCCAGCGCAGGGATGAGCATCGGACCAACTAGAAGACAATGTTGTTTAGAAATAATCAAGCCTTATATATTATTTTATTTTGTTGTCGAGGTCCATGAAACAGTTGTTGTTGTTTATAAATAATTTTTTTATTTTGCATTGCAATGTACAAATATGATGGCATGTATAAACAACGTATCCCCTACAATACCGACAATCAAGGAACCGTATTCCTTGAAGAACAGACTACCCCGTAATTTCTTCCATTTTATTATCTCTTGCGTTTTCCACGGAAATCCTTAGTACCCGTCTCTTACAAAGAAACGAAGTACAAGGTGCAAGTTATAATTCTGTACGAATACCCCAAGTACCACTATAAATTCTTAATAGGGTACCTAAGGGTATTTCCGTATCTTCAAATTATTGTACTTTAATTTGAATATCGCGTTTTCTTGAAAACGAAATCGAATTTTTGGAAAATCTTTCTAGTTGGATTCTTGCTAATGTTTAAAGTACCGAATGAAATCCATGAAATGGATTCCTAGTGTGCTTTAAATGCATGTACGTAATTAACAAAACAAAACTTACAAATCTAGATAAACAATTTTGTGGTTATGTGACTATGTGTTTATGCATCTTGTCTTTCCTTTTTATGCATTTTGTGTTTTTGTATACTCTGGATATTCGCTATCCAAATCCTCGTAGAATCTTTTATACCTTGATATGAGGGATTCGTAGTAGGATATTCAAAAGGTACTATCTTAATTCCTTAATGGACTTCTACATTGTAGTTAAGTCCCTTGGATTATAAAGTACTATTCCATAGTTAAAGACATCCTCCGTCGATGTAGTTAAATATTCCTCTTGGGTAGTTAAGTTAAAGAGATCCTACGTCGATCTAAGTTAAAAAGATTGGTTCGACAATCAAGTTAAATATATCATGCGTTGATATAGTTAAAGAGATCCTACGTCGATCTAAGTTAAATAGATTGGTTCGACAATCAAGTTAAATATATCATGCGTTGATATAGTTAAAGAGATCCTACGTCGATCTAAGTTAAATAGATTGGTTCGACAATCCAGTTAAATATATCATGCGTTGATATAGTTAAAGAGATCCTACGTCGATCTAAGTTAAATAGATTGGTTCGACAATCTAGTTAAATATATCATGTGTTTATGTAGTTAAATAGGCCCTCGGGTGGTCTAGTTCAAGAGATTGTTCGTTGATCTAATCCTTTGGTGACCTAGTTAAAGAGACTCTATTGCAGTCAAGTTAAATAACCACAGGATTATTCGTTTGATTTTTCCCCATACGCATTATGAAATGAACTGTGCGGATTGTGCAAGGAACTACGTAATTATGGAGGCCTACATAATTATGGAATTCAGTGCACAGAAACCACAGGAAGTTTTGTCATGTGTTAAGACCAACAGTGGCGAGAATAACGATACGGGAGAAGTCTTGGACCTCTACCAATGTCATTTATTCTCACACTCCCCAATTTTGATCTCAATCACACACACAGTTTCCTATGATAAGTCTTCATAAGAAACGTTCTTCTGTCCGTAGTTCAAAACTTCATGTTTTGTTACTACAAGGACTTCACTTTGAGGGTTGAAATTTTCGCTAAGAATCCTAACATGGCCCAGAGTTTTACTTAAGGGTTCAATGGATTTGTCTGAAAGTGAAACCGTCACAGCTGTTTTCACAAGTTTCCTCTAAAACTAAATTTCGGGACGAAATTTCCTAAAGTAGGGGAGACTGTGACACCTGTGTCACTTCAACCATCAAACAAATGCCAAACCAATGAAATATTGTATTTCATACTTGGGATTTGTAAAAATATGTGTATCATTTACACATATCAATTCTTGTTCGATTTCAAGCTCTAAATCGCTTTCTGGAAGGTTATACGCGCACTGATGCGTAGATATAACCAGTTTAATGCAACGAACACTCCGGAATAGTGAAATAGGATTAACATACCTTAAATATCCTTTACATAGCTTAGAAATAGGCTTTGAGGTGTTCGGTATGCTAAAATAAACTTTTGTGTCATTCAGGGACTAAAAGCATCAAAAAGTGCACAAGTTTGCATTTTCGCTCATAACTCACGTTCTGAATACATCCGGACATCCAAAAATTTATGTAAGCACTAAAATATTTTATTTTAGTGTTCGGCATAAGAAAAATCCATTCGTCGCGTCATTTGGATCGTTTTTCGCGCTTATGCGCATTCCGTCGTAATTAAGCGAACATCGCGTTCGTACGACCAAACGAACCAACATCCGACATATTTTTGAGCATGTTTCATCTCCAAAATGTTTAGGCATCATTTTAGGGCCTTAAAGTTGGCTTTACGGGCCTTAGAAGTGTCGGAAATACAACAGGGACTGAAACTGTCACTTTTGAAACTTAATTTCTGATCAGAAGCTCCAGGCGGCCCGCCTGAGCTTTGTCTGATCCTGAAGCGGGCCGCGTCAGCCTTCCAGAACAGATAAGATCGATTAGTCAGCTGATTCCAGCTGTTTAATCCACAACCACACACTCACAACTGCACATTCAGCTCATTAGGACCATTTTTAAGTTACCACAACTTTGTGACAAGTGTACGCAAAAGATTCGAGCACGGTTTCCATGAAACGATCTTAACGGTTACCCGAAAACTATAAATACCCATCCACCCCCATTGCTAAACCCACTAGAATTTTGATCTTAGAAACTCTAAGTTGAAACCATTGTTTCATACCTGAGATTCTTGGATCGAGATTAGCATTCGGGGACCCTTCGTAAGTATTCTTTCGTTCTTTTCTTTCTTTTATTGCTTTTCGAGTCCGAAAGTCAAACTTTGTTTGACTTTCTGCGTTGACCAGTTTATGGTCAATGCGAAGTTCGTTTGAACTTCGCAACGTGATTGTAATCACGATGGTTATAGTCCTTTGGGACTATGCCTACTGATTACCACGTTGTCTAGGGTCGTAAAGGTAAGCGATCTAATAAATCGCTTATACCTTCGAACCCGACCCAGTTTGGTCGATCATTAGGATCCGACCAAATACATTAGGTGACCATAGTATATAGGGAATAACCTTCCGAGGTTATACCTTATGGTCGCTTCGTTAAGTAGTTGTATGATAAGTAGTTTATATGCCTTAGGTAAATTACCAGAATACCCTTTTCATGTATAATTGGTAATTAAGCATATGTAACCTAAACTTTTGTCACATAACTGATTATGTAACATGTTTAGGCATATAACACTTGTCATAGGACTAGTTAAGCGGTCCGAACGCGTTTTACGCGAACGACGAGTTAAAGTAGCATAAGCTACCTAAACGGGTCGTAATGGGTCGTAAGCTATTAGGTTAGGTTTCATTTAGCATGTAGGCTTTGTTAAACCATATGACACGAGTCTCTATACTCGTTTGGTTTACAAACCCTCATTCTATCTAAATCCTCCGATTTAGGTCCGGTTTATTAACATAGTTACCTATATTAGGTGCCGTTTGATATCCGTGATCTCTAGCATTGTTTGGTTGTTACTCAAGGACTACTAAGCAATCTCAAGTGAGTACATAGACCCCTCTTTTACTGTTTTCCAAACTGTTTTGGGGTGGAACACATGTGCCTACTTGTTACTTTCATGCTTTCCTGTTTTCACATCATATACTTGCTATGTTCATTAGTACATTTATAGTACATGTTTTACATTACATTTCATCCTACGTATGTCTATTGTTGCATACTTAGTACAGGTCACATGCTACGTATGTCTATTGTTGCATACTTAGTACAGGTCACATGCTACGTATGTCTATTGTTGCATACTTAGTACAGGTCACATGCTACTTATGTCTATTTATTGCATACTTAGTACATTTGTTATTCATCACATGCTTACATTTTGGATGCATATTACATGATTTACATTGATCATGCATTTCCACAGGACATAACTTTGATTTAAACCAAGTTTTACTTCAATACTATGTTCTTGTGCATATGGTTTAGTTGATGCATTTCACTAGCCATACATATCATTTTGGTTACACATTACATGGTTTACATTTGACACATAAACACTTTTGACATTGGTTATACATTATATGAGTTACATCTTGACATAAACATTTTAACATATTATTTCAATACATTTGGAAGTTGGTTTAAACATAGACATCTTACATTGTTTGGTTTGGTTTGAGTAAGTGATTAAGTAACGAGGCGTGTGTAATATGATACAAGCATGGTGGATACGCCGCTGGTACTTCCTATATATAAGTGTTTGTATGGTATTACATATCGTAGCGTTATTTGAATCATTTCAGTTTGAGACATATAACATTTTATACAAATAACATACTTTTCACAAGACAGTGATTTACAAACAACTTATCTTATACAAATTCATCTTACATGGTTATTCATTTAACCATACATTATTCACTTATTTATACATATCATCTGATCTTATCGTTTTTCAAATGATTTACAAGACAAAGCAAATTACAAGGTTCATGACTAAACATTTTCTCAAACATAAGTCATGAATCCTTTTTTTTACAAAACCTATGTATCTCACAGGCATTTTTATGCTGACGTACCTATTTTCACAGGTGTTTTCAGGAGATGATGCATAGGACTTATCAAGACATACTTAGGCGAACCTGTGCCTTAGTGACTTAAAACGAGACAAGAACTAGTTAATTTATGTTATGTACTCTTTGGTTCTGGTTTAAAACAATGTAAACTTTCATATTTGATTAATAAAACGAAAGTTCAATTGCCATGGATTTGAAACAATTAATTCTGTTACAACACTCCCCGATGTTTCCGCCACGTTTAGTATGTTCTACGTGGTCGGGGTGTGACATGCCTAAGTGATGATTTTAGATGAATTGTGTATAATGATGGATGGAAAAGTAAAGAATGTAATAATGAAGTGATAAACGATAGGTTAGCATGAAATATGCATTTTGATTGAAATACATATGGGGCGTAGTTAGATCAATGTATGAAGAATGACATGATAAATTATATAAGCTTGAAAAGATATGACTTTGAGTATATGCCTTATGTTTGTTAGAAATTGACTAATGAAGGTCAAATGTGGAGCATAAGATTAATGTGATTGATGTTATGTGTGGTCTTGTATGCTAACAAGGATATTAATGTATTGACATGTAAGGATAAATAACATATCTACGGACTCAAGCGCGGAGGCTAACGGGTCAAAAGTAAGCATGGAACCTATGCTTGAACTTGGTCGCTCAAGGTAAGTGATTTCCGTAATCACTTCTTAGTTTGTTTAAGTAATATAATGTTTTAATTATTAAGTTCATATGAAGTTGAGGTCAAATCAATAGATTATTTTGATAAATGCACTAACGGGTCGAATAGTTCGTAGATGAATAACAAGCCGAACACATAATAGTTAAGAAATTCCTTAACTCGGATGTTGGATTTCAAGTTCACATGATAGAATATTAATTTACACTCATGTAGGAAGAAACGTGACGCAAAACGGATGAAAAATGAGAGAGTTATGTCCGTTTCGGTAAGAATTAATCGCTAGGAAAAGTGCAGAGTTGACACGGCCGGGTGGTGAGCTGACACGGCCGGGTGAAGGTTCTGTCAAAAATATTATTTATGTGATTTATGCATCGTAGGCTTTGGTATATTATCCGTGGACTACAATGGGCCTCCCAAACATGATTTCGAGTGTTTCCTTGACAATTATAAGTTGTAAACCCAAGTCTAAGCCTCATGTAATTTATATAAGAGTATGATAGATGTATGTAATGAAGTTGGACTTGTATTGCATGTAAATGGTATACAAGAACGCGTACGGAACACTTAGGTATGAATACATGATTGTAGGTATGATTGAAGGTATATTAGGTATGTAGATGTGTATGATTGTAAGTATGTATGTGTGCAAGTATGTGCGAATGCATGATTTGGAGGCATTTGAGAATTAGCGTTACTAATAATGCCCTTGGGTTTGGAATGTAAGTTAATTAGATGCATTTAAATGGTTGACCTCCTTTTACGAAGATGTAGTACTTGAATATGTTGAGATTACGGGTTTGCTAACCAAGTTATTATTGAGTATGTATGAAAGTGCAGGTTTATGAATGTCGGACTTTCGAAGTATTGATATAATAATGAAACGGTTGAATGTTGAAAGGATAATCAGGTTGAAGTAACTTATGCAGTTAGAATATGCTATGGACGTTTTAGTTTATACAACATTTTATGTTTGGTCGTCATCATCTACTAACGGGTTAGTTGTATGAAAGTATATGTCATACCCATTTAATTGGGTAATCGATTGCGTGAGAGAAATGAAAGTACATACACGAATGGAACTAAAGTGACGGTTTTATAAGCAAATAAGTATAATGACTAACTTTTTAAAGCTTTGTTGTTGAATGTAGGTAAATCCTCAATTTAGGCGACTTGGAGAATTGGAGCGAGCACATGTTCATGATATGTCATATCAAGCGCTTCCGCTAGTTGCACTAATGTTTTTGGGTCAAAATTCTATTTTGTACAACTTGTTAGTAGACATACATTTTAACTTGTGATGTCTAAGTTTTTAGTAGTGTCGTGTCGAGCGAATTGTAGAACGGTATTTGTCTTACTTATGTTTATAATAGGGGTATATCCGTTTTACGGACGGGTCATGCCCAATTTTGTCAAAAGCATGTTTTAATGTTGTTATTTTGAAGTCTTTTAATTACCCTTGTAAGTAATGTAAAAAGAAGAAATGCGGGTCTTAAAGATTTAGGATGTAGGCTTTGTTAAACCATATCACATGAGTTCCAACACTCATTTGGTTTACAAGACCTCATTCTGTCCGGTCTTCCGATTTAGTCGTCTATTGTTTGACTAGTGGTTCGATTACTAGGTGCTACTTGATTTCTCTGGTTTACTCGAGTTTGTTGAAGTACTATTGATTGAAGATACCTTGCACTACACGTGAGTACATAGTTCCCCTATTTTACTGTTTTCAATTGTTTTGGGGTGATTCATATGTACAAAATGTTTTCAAGGTTTAAACGATGATTTCAAAAATGAATAGAACGATTTATACTAAACTATTAACGATTTCGATAATGTGAACGAACTTATTGGTTGTAGTTACATAACAAACGACATTCATTAGCATTGATCAAGCCGACCAGTATTAGGTTATGGTACCATAGGATATCACAAATCCCGTTATTGCACTATACCCATGGTTATGTGTGGGTGTTGTGGGTAACGACTGAATCTGATGATTGTTAACTTACCCTTTGGAGGTTTGTTAATGCAAGAACGAGTTGAACGATGAACGAGTCACAAAGGTTTGAATGTTATTAACGAGACGACCATATATAAGTTTTCACAATTAAAACGAGGACGATTTAAATGATTTAAACGAGTAAACTATTTGGGAACGATTTGGGAACGATTTGGAAACGAAGTTAAACGATTTGGGTAAACGATTGGTTTATGGCTAGTGTTTAGATAACGGGACGGGTGTAATGTGGTGAAAACATGGTAGATACGCCATTGGTACTTCTTATATATAAGTGTTTTCAACATATTACATACCGTGGCGTTATTTAGTTCACTTGGGTAAACGATACTGAAACGATGTCACTCAACGATGTTTTCGAAATAATGTACGAGTTTTATTAACGAGTTTATACGAGATGTTTTACAAGATGGTTTTCTAAAAACAAAAAGCTTTTGGGTTAAGAATCATGGCTACGAAATTTTATAAATTTTAATCATCTCGATTTGAGTTGGTTAATCATGTTGCAATATTATACACATTTTAAAAAACAAGGTTATCGAGGTATTGCAATATAAGAATACAAGCCATGATTCCGATACTCTTATAAAACCTATGTACTCGCCAGCATTTCTTTGCTGACTTTGTTTTTACATATGTTTCAGGTGTTGTTGCTTGATTGATGTTCTAGGATGCATGCGTCACATAGGATCTGGACGAGGCCTTAGTGACATAATATCTATGATAGACGATATAAAACTTATTGTTCTATGTTAAAACAATGTTAACGTTTAATATTATCAATAAAACGAAACACTTTTTTGTATCCATGGTTATGAAACGATAATTCTATTACAACACCCCCCGACGTTTCCACCACGCTTTGTTGTTTTACGTGGTCGGGGTGTGACAGAAGAGTTGGTATCAGAGCCAATGGTTATAGGGAATTAGGTTATTAGTAATGCTTTGACCTAGACTATAACTTCTAGGACCCCAACGCGAGTTTATTTGCGTTTAGATTTTTAAAACAAAATCGTCACCTATTCTTAGGTGATAACCACTACGAGAACACAATTTTCGAATCCGCTTTGAAAACTAATCATCTGTTCTAGGATGATTGATTACTTGGTTTTGAACCCTCTATTATAAGGTTTTGAACCCTCTAAGTTTTCAAAATCTCGTCAAAGTTTGGGTCTAAATAATGTGAACACGTACAAACTGGAAGAGTGAGTGCCTGTACTCTGAGTTTTCAGTCTAAGGCTAGAGTGTTCGTACAAATCCACATAATCGGACCAGTCACTCTTACCTGGGAACTCTTGGGGTGAGTATTCACTTATAGGCGAGCATGTCTTCGCGATACATTATTTTTGACCTATTTACTTTGATTAGTCACTGCGTATGTGAAGGTCCAGCTTCATTATCATTGGGGGCGGTGATTGGCCCCTTGCCTCTTCCCCTTCTCCTGAAGAATCTTGGCGGCATTTTCAAATCCTGTCATTATAATATGAGATAACCACAAAATATATATAAAAATAAAGGACAACACAAAACCAATCAAAGTGGAATTTGTCCTATGTTATATGTCTAGACTCGAAAGTTTAGAAATGTGCAATTGTGTCATTGAGATTAAACACAAAAGGCTAGTGTTTAATTCACTCAATGTTGGCTCTGATACCAACCTGTCACACCCCGATTTCCACGTGTCACCGGTGGGCCCGGTGGAGGAGTATCGTGACGTGGTTGGCAACATAATAGTCAAACAACACAATATTTAATATGCACAGCGGAAGCAATTTAAAAATATAATACAACCGAATTTAATATTGTAATATCAAATGTCACAATATTCAGAAGTTTATCCACAGAAGGATCGACAATAAAATATGAAACAATAGTTCAACAGACTTCAGGCATCTTAAGCTTGCGAGACTTCTAATGATGCTAAGGAGAAATCCCGGCCAATTAAGCATAGTACCTGCATTTAATCTTTTTGGGAAAATACGTCAGTTTACACTGGTAAATACAATCAACTGACTCATTTTGGAAAAATGATTGAAAATTGGTTTGGATGCACGTGGCATAAACATTTTATTTAACTTGGGAGAATTATTTAATATTATAATCTTGTGAACGAATTACATGTTCCTTGTGCGTTCAGTAGCCCGGATCTTGTCCGGGTTAAAGATCAATAGACACACCACAATATTCTTTTGTGCACTGACGGGTGTACGCCTACACCCCGCGCTTAAGTCGTGGCCATTTCGTAAAATGATGCCAGGGATATCCGGGACATGGTCATTAACCCCCCAAAGGCTTTAAGTAACAAGACTGTTTAAACGAGCCAATCAAATTATTCAATTACCCACCCAACGGTGGAGGATTTGATGCCCGATCAAGCGGTATGCTATATACCGTAACCCAAGCCCGTATAGGGAAAATAAGTTAAAAGTATTTACCTGAGCAATGTATAAATCACAATAAGCAAAATGCGCGTAGCTTTTACTGGTCCTCCTAATCTGGAACGAAGGTTTTATAATAACCTATTAGAAACCTAACGGGTCTTGAATTAAGCTTAAGCTTAGACCGGTTAATTTCAAAGATACGGTTCGTACGCACGATTAAGCGATGACCGGATAGAATGTGATTTAGACCCGACAAGTTTGAAGACTTGTTTAATATGGGTTTATTATTCACATTCTGGATTTTGAGATAAAACCATTAAGGTTTGACCCGTTTCGGCTAATTTATGTAAACTAGTTACATAAACCGAACCGTACGCGTAATAAGCGTGACGGGTATTCATGAGAGCTATATACAGGTTTCCTAAGTTAATTATGCCTCAAATATGTTGTGACATCAGTAAGATGTCTTTCATTATGCCCGAAACGTGTTCAAACACAAACTAGGCCCCGTAGGGGTAGTTTGGTCATTTAAAAGTTTATAAAAGAATTTAAGTGACAACCTGAGTTACAGGTCTGATGTTATCAGCAAATATACTTAATTTTCTAAGCTATATCAGTAGGATAAAGTGTATATGTGAAATTTATCAATTATAACCAAACTATGCACCTAAGGGGCATTTTGGTAATTTCACATAAGCCGAAAAGCTCAAAACTGAAGTCTGAGATAATCAACTTTTGCTTACTGTTAACATGTTATAATTTAACTAACACATCAGTAGGTATCACCCTTGTATGTTTAAAAATAGTCTTAGTACATACTATGCGCTTAAAACGCTAAATAAGGCGATTAGGAGCCGTTTACGGGTTCGATACTTAAGGCTGATATTTTTATTATTCTAGAAGGCCTAAAATAATTTATTTATCATATCTAATCAGTAGCAAAAGGTTTGGAGTCATTTAGATATGTAAAACTCATTTTATGGCCCGTAAGGGCAAAACCGACATTTACCGGATTAAGCCTACGACTATAAGTTATGCTCAGCCTAAAATTAATTAAAAATCTTCAAAAATCCCAAAATAATATATTACATCAGTGGGTAAAGATTTTGATACCAAAAAGTAGGCTTAACTAGGCTATACACTAATTACGCCATTTTATTAACATAAAGCTATCATTTTACGCTAACGAGCATAACTCTTAATCTACACTTCAAACTGATGTCAAACTTTGCATACAAGTTTATATATCAGTAATTTAAGTTTCTACTCTTTTACATTTCCAAAAATCACGTTTTAAGGTAATAAGGGCATAATGGTCAACATATGAGCAATTAACGGAATCATGCATATTAATTGGATAACTAATGATCCGAGGTGTATAATCACAGAAGGTTATACTAGCATGTAACCTGGTCCAAATAAAGCTCTAATGCATTTCTAAAACATACCACAACGGGTCAGAACTGAAAGTCAAAGTATAAGTCAAACTATGCGACTTTCGGTTCCGAACCGGGTCTAAACAGGAAATTGTCGGGTTGAACATGTTTAGACATGTTCTTATACTAATTACCAAGTTATATTAATGATCAAACAGGTTATAAGTGTTCTACATTGCTAATCATGCATAAATTGCAATTTAAACTTTCTGTTGACTTTTTAATTACACGTTTGACCCGACATTAGACCTAGTTAGAGTGGGAATCAGGGGGAACCCTTTTGAGGTCTTATTACCCACATAATTACCTACTTAGAGGTACTTTTAATTCGAGATTTGACTGAGCCATTATTAATTAATCTCGAAGTCAAACCGTAATTACGACGGTTTGACTTTTAGCTAAATAACTAAGCTAAACTCAATAAAAGAAAGGATTAGTAACTTACTGAAGTCCTAAGCTTGATTAGTGATCACTTGGAAGCAGACTTGAGCTCCAGGAATGATCAGAAAGCTTGAAGAAGATGTGAAGAACAATGGTTGCATATCATGCCTTTATATAGTGTTTAATCCACCACAAATCCTTGACACATGTGTCTACAACCCACCACAACTGATCAACACATGTTCCTAGTGCTTAGGGGGTGTCTAGGGGTCAAGAGAAATGTGGAAAATCGATTGGAATCGAGCAGATTGCACTCAGCAGGCAAAAACCCAAGAATTTCGGAACTGGGCAGTCCCCCGCGTGTCGCGAAGGTTTCCCCCATGGGCTTCGCGTGTCGCGACGCTCCCCGCGTGTCGCGAAGGTTTCCCCCCCGGGCTTCGCGTGTCGCGACGCCATGTCTGTACAATCTGAATCTTTTGATTTTTGCGATTTGATCCTTGGCTCTTCAAACTTTGATTAGGCACTTGTTTCTTGCATCTTGAACCCTCATAATCGATTTGTAAGGGCTTTAAAACATATGCCCACTTCGTTAAGTCCCCGGTTAACTTTATTGTTACCCGAAAAGTCCTAACTTTCAACGTTTACGCGTTAACCCTTCGCACACGAATTTGATCATAACTTTCTCATACGATAACGAAACTTTACGAAATTTATATCGTGCATTCTAGTGATCATAATTAACAGTTACAAAGCTTTGGGTTTGTCAAAAGGTCACTCAGAGGTAGAACTTAAACATGTTGACACATTTAACCCCTGTAGTTTGTAATTTCTCACTTTTAGCTTCGTATGATCCATGATTTATTCGTTTGATGTTATAAACATCGTGTAGGGTTATTATGAAGTATATTTATTCACTGTTGACATTTAGAACCCGTATATTCACATACTTTCCATGTTTGTCAACTTTAGTCCTTTTATAACATCCTTTCACACGTTCAAGCATATGACACGTGTCAACACACTATAGGACGTGAATTTTCGAGGTGTTACATCCTCACCCCCTTAAAATAAATCTCGACCCGAGATTTACTGAAATAAATAAGGGTACTTTTCTTTCATCATGGATTCAACCTCCCACGTGTATTCGGGACCTCTACGGGCATCCCATTTAACCTTTACAATAGGTACATGCTTCCTTCGAAGCTTCTTGACCTGTCGATCTTCAATCGACAAAGGTTTTTCCACAAATTTTAAGCTCTCATCTATATGCACATCTGTATGCGGTATAATCAGTGATTCGTCAGCGAAACACTTCTTCAGATTGCAGATGTGGAACACATTGTGAATTCCACTGAGCTCTTCTGGTAAGTTTAACTTATAGGCAACTGACCCGACACGTTCGATAACCTCGAAAGGTCCTATGTATCTCGGGCTTAGCTTGCCTTTCTTACCAAATCGCATCACCCCCTTCCAGGGTGATACTTTAAGCAATACTTTGTCACCTACTTCAAAGTGAAAAGCTTTACGCTTTGGATCTGCGTAACTCTTCTGCCTATCTCGGGCAGCTATGAGACGGTCACGAATCTGGACAACCTTGTCCGTCATTTCAAAGACTATCTCTGGCCCTGATAATTGGACGTCTCCAACTTCTGTCCAACAAATGGGCGATCTACACTTTCTACCATATAGTGCCTCAAAAGGCGCAGCCTTAATGCTGGTGTGGTAGCTATTGTTGTAGGAGAATTCGACTAAGGGTAGGTGCTTATCCCAACTACCACCCAAGTCAATCGCACATGCACGTAGTATGTCTTCCAATGTTTGAATAGTACGCTCACTCTGACCGTCTGTCTGAGGATGGTAAGCCGTACTAAAATTCAAACGTGTGCCCAAAGATTGTTGGAAGCTTTTCCAAAAATGGGACGTGTATCTAGTATCTCTGTCAGAGATAATAGACGCAGGTATACCATGTAAAGCTACAATCTTATCCACGTATAACTGGGCTAACATTTCGGAGCTATAAGTCTCCTTGATGGGTAAGAAATGTGCTGACTTAGTCAGTCTATCAACTATAACCCATATTGTATCATTGCCTTTTCTTGTCTTAGGTAACTTGGTGATAAAATCCATGGTTACCATTTCCCACTTCCACGTAGGAAGTTCAGGCTGTTGTAGCAAACCTGACGGTTTCTGATGCTCGGCTTTGACTTGCGCACATGTCAAGCATTTTGCTACATGGGCGGCTACCGACTTTTTCAAGCCTATCCACCAATAATTTGCCCTTAGATCCTGGTACATCTTATCAGCTCCAGGATGAACGGGGTATTTGGAACTATGGGCTTCCTGGAGGATGACATCTCGAAGTCCTCCATAACTTGGAACCCATATTCGTCCATTCAATCTCAGAATTCCGTCCTTTCTAAGAGTTAACTGCTCCTCAGTTACCCCTAGCTTTTCGTTAGGATAGTTAGCTTCCAACACAGCTTCCTTCTGTGCAGCTAACAACTTTTCCATCAAATTATTCTTTATCTCCATGCGCTTGGCATTGATTCGGATGGGTTTCACCCTCTCCTTTCTGCTCAAGGCGTCAGCGACTACATTCGCTTTGCCGGGATGATACTTGATTTCACAATCATAATCATTCAAGGTCTCCATCCAACGACGTTGCCTCATGTTTAATTCCTTCTGATTAAACAGATGCTGGAGGCTCTTGTGATCAGAATAGATCACACACTTGATTCCATAAAGATAATGCCTCCACAGTTTTAGTGCGAATACAACGGCACCCAACTCCAAGTCATGAGTGGTGTAATTCTTTTCATGCACTTTTAACTGTCGTGATGCATAGGCAATAACCTTGCCTTTCTGCATAAGCACACACCCCATCCCGGTGTGTGATGCATCACAATAGACAACAAATTCTTCAATTCCATCAGGAAATGTCAACACAGGAGCATTGCTCAACTTCTGCTTGAGAATATCGAAAGCTTCTTGCTGCTTAGGCCCCCAGTCAAACTTAATCTTCTTCTTAGTTAGAGAAGTTAGGGGCGCAGCAATCCTTGAAAAATTTTCAATGAAGCGCATGTAGTATCCTGCTAAGCCTAGGAAGCTACGAATCTCCGTAGGCGTCTTCGGCTCTTGCCAGTTCATAACAGCTTCAACTTTAGCGGGATCCACTTGGATACCACGCTCACTGACCACATGTCCAAGGAATTGGACTTCTCGAAGCCAGAACTCACACTTAGAGAATTTGGCATAGAGCTTCTCTTGGTGAAGTAGCTTCAGAATGCAACGGAGATGCTTCTCGTGATCAGCTTGGCTCTTTGAGTAAATGAGGATGTCGTCAATAAAGACGATGACGAATTTATCCAGGTACGGCTTGCAAACGCGATTCATGAGATCCATGAATGCGGCCGGTGCATTAGTGAGCCCAAAAGGCATCACTAGGAACTCGTAATGACCATAACGAGTCCTAAATGCAGTTTTGTGCACGTCTTCATCTCTAACCTTCAGTTGATGGTAGCCTGACCTCAAATCAATCTTCGAGAAGTAACTTGCCCCTTGTAATTGATCAAACAAATCGTCGATTCTGGGCAAAGGATACCTATTCTTTATTGTGACCTTGTTAAGCTCGCGATAGTCGATGCACAGACGCATCGATCCATCCTTCTTCTTGACAAACAGGACTGGCGCTCCCCAAGGAGACGAACTAGGCTTAATGAAACCCTTGGCTAGTAATTCGTCTAGCTGTGTCCTCAATTCTTTCATCTCTGTGGGCGCCAACCTATAAGGTGCTCTAGCAACTGGTGCTGCTCCGATATCAATCCTGAATTCCACTTGCCTATCTGGTGGCAAACCAGGTAGTTCTTCCAGAAAAACTTCTAGGAATTCAGAGATGACAGGGATGTCTTCTATCTTCGGTTTGGGCTCATCAATAATCACTTGTGCCATGTAGATGACACAACCCCTCTTTAAACATTTTGAAGCCTTGAGCATAGTCACTTGCTCAGGCAGTCCATACTGGGTATCTCCCCGAATGGTAAGTGGTTCACCAGACGGAGTCTTTATTACCACTTGCTTCATGTTACAGACAATTTGGGCCTGGTTATGAGATAACCAGTCCATACCCAGAACTATGTCAAAACCGGCCAACTTAAATGGAAGTAGAGACAGAGGAAAAGAATGGTTCTTAATGGATATAACACATCCATCTAACACAGTTGAGACGGTTTCTATGGTACCATCTGCTAACTCTACCTCATAGTTTACGCTTAAGGTTTTGACAGGTAAATTCAATAATTTACAAAACTTGTTATCTACGAAAGACTTATCTGCGCCTGAATCAAAAAGTACTCTTGCAAAGACATCATTTACAAGGAAAGTACCTGTTATGACATTATCATCTTGCACAGCCTCTTTCGCGTCCATTCTGAAGACTCTCGCATTGGTCTTCTTGGTCTCTTCGGGCTTCTTGTTGTATTTAGGGCAGTTGGTCTTAATGTGCCCCTTTTCATTGCAACGGTAGTGTAACACCTGTGCCTCCACGGCCATCAAACAAATACCGAACCAATGAAATATTATATTTCATACTAGGGATTTGTAAAAATATGTGTATCATTTGCACATATCAATTCTTGTTCGATTCCAAACTCTAAATCGCTTTCTGGAAGGTTATACGCGCACTGATGCGTAAATATAACCAGTTTAATGCAACAAACACTCCGGAATAGTGAAATAGGCTTAACATACCTTAAATAACCTTTACACAACTTAGAAATAAGTTTCGAAGGCTTTTGTTATGGCAAAAATAAGTTAAATCGCTTACAGGGACTAAACTTGACAAACTGCGAAAGTATGCCAATTTGAACTGTAACGAACATTCTGGAACATGACCATAAGTTAAACACACCTTAAATATCCTTTATATAGCTTAGAAATAGGCTTTGAGGGGTTCGGTGTGCTAAAATAAACTTTTGGCTCATTCAGGGACTAAAAGTGACAAAAAGTGCACAAGTTTGCATTTTCGCGCATAATTTACGTTCTGAATACATCCGGACATCCAAAAATTTATGTGAGCACTATAATATTATATTTTAGTGTTCGCCATAAAAAAAATCCATTCGTCGCGTCATTTGGATCGTTTTTCGCGCCTATGCGCATTCCGTCGTAATTAACCGAACATCGCAACCGTACGGCTAAACGAACCGACATCCGACATATTTTTGAACACATTTTATGTTCCCTATACTTTAACTTCATTTTAGAGCTTTGAAATGGGGTTAACGGGCCATAAACGTGTCGAAAATGGGCTGAATGCATGACAGGGACTAAAATGGTAATTCTGCCAAACTTTTGCCCTACGATGCGCATGCACTTTTGCCATACGATGCGTATGGGTTCTATCAGACCAGATTCAGTGTTTTTAACAGCAGGTTGCAGCTGTTTGATCCACCACCACACATTCTAAAATGCTTAGTCAGCTGATAAGGATCAATTTGAGCTACCATAAGGTCCCGACACTTGTACGGGTGGGATTAAGGCACGTTTTCCATGAAACGATCTTAACGGTGGACCAAAAACTATAAATACCCCAACACCCCCATTGCTTAAATCACAAGAATTTTGATTTGAGAAACTCTAAGTTGAAACCTTTGTTTCATACCTGAGATTTTTGAATCGAGATTAGCATTCGGGGACCCTTCGTAAGTATTCTTTCGTTCTTTTCCTTATTTTATTGCTTTTCGAGTCAGAAAGTCAAACTTTGTTTGACTTTCAGCGTTGACCAGCTTATGGTCAATGCGAAGTTCGTTTGAACTTCGCAACGTGAGTGTAATCACGTTGGTTATAGTCCCTTGGGACTATGCCTACTGATTACCACGTTGTCTAGGGTCGTAGGGTAAGCGATCTGATAAATTGCTTATACCTTCGAACCTGACCCAGTTTGGTCGATCATTAGGATCCGACCAAATACATTAGGTGACCCTAGTATAGGGCATAACCTTCCGAGGTTATACCTTATGGTCACATCGTTTAAGTAGTTGTATGATAGGTAGTTTATATGCCTTAGGTAAATTACCAGAATACCATTTTCATGTATAATTGGTAATTAAGCATATGTAACCCAAAATTTTGTCACATAACTGATTATGTAACATGTTTAGGCATATAACACTTGTCATAGGACTAGTTAGGCGGTCCGAACGCGTTTCACGCGAACGACGCGTTAAAGTAGCATAAGCTACCTAAACGGGTCGTAATGGGTCGTAAACACTTAGATTAAGGTTTCAATTAGTATGTAGGCTTTGTTAAACCATATGACACGAGTCTTTATACTCGTTTGGTTTACGAACCCTCATTCTAGCATATCTTCCGATTTAGGTCTGGTTTATTAACATAGTTACCTATATTAGGTGCCGTTTGATATCCGCGATCTCTAGCATTGTTTGGTTGTTACTCAAGGACTACTGAGCAATCTCAAGTGAGTACATAGACCCCTCTTTTACTGTTTTCCAAACTGTTTTGGGGTGGAACACATGTGCCTACTTGTTACTTTCATGCTTTCCTGTTTTCACATCATATACCTGCTATGTTCGTTAGTACATTATAGTACATGATTTCATTACATTTTATGCTATGTATGTCCATTGCGTGCATACTTAGTACATCGTTTTCATCACATGCTTACATTTTGTTATGACATTTGGGTTGTTTACAATGGAACAATACATTCATTAACATTAGCTACGCCGTTCGTTAGTAGGTAGTGGTACCATAGGAATTGACAACTCCCGTTCCGGACATCCCAGGGAAAGGGGATGAAAGGAATGACCGAATTCGATATACATAATTTAGATAAACCTTTAAGTGGTTTAAGGGTTTATCGCCGCAGTCTCAAGGCTTGGATGTATGCATTTTCACAACACCGCATTGATGTTCGTATCAGTATAGCATGCATTTACACAAAACATAGCTTTGATTTAAACCAAGTTTTACTTCAATACTATGTTCTTGTGCATATGGTTTAGTTGATGCATTTCACTAGCCATACAGATCATTTTGGTTATATATTACATGATTTACATTGATCATGCATTTCCACAAAACATAACTTTGATTTAAACCAAGTTTTACTTCAATACTATGTTCTTGTGCATATGGTTTAGTTGATACATTTTCACTAGCCATACATATCATTTTGGTTACATATTACATGATTTACATTGATCATGCATTTCCACAAAACATAACTTTGATTTAAACCAAGTTTTACTTCAATGCTTTGTTTTGTGCATTTCATCTATGGTTTAGTTGATGCATTTTCACTAGCCATACATATCATTTTGGTTACATATTACATGGTTTACATTTGACACATAAACTCTTTTGACATTGGTTATACATTACATGATTTACATTAGACATGAACATTTTACATTGTTGGTTTGGTTTGAGTAAGTGATTAAGTAACGATGCGTGTGTAATATGATACAAGCATGGTGGATACGCCGCTGGTACTTCCTATATATAAGTGTTTGTATGGTATTACATATTGTAGCGTTATTTGAATCATTTCAGTTTATGACATATAACATTTTATACAAATAACATACTTTTCACAATATATTGTTTTACAAACAACTTAACTTATACAAACTCATTTTACATGGTTATTCATTTAACCATGCATTATTCTCTTATTTATACGTATCATCTGAACTTATTGTTTTTCCAATGATTTACAAAGACAAAGCAAATTACAAGGTTCATGACTAAACATTTTCTTAAACATAAGTCATGAATCTTAATTTTCACAAAACCTATGTACTCGCCGGCATTTTTATGCTGACGTACCTATTTTCACATGTGTTTCAGGAAATGAAGCATAGGATTGATCAAGATACACTTAGTCGGACATGGGCCTTAGTGACAATAAAAGATGCAAGACTAGTTATTTATGTTATATTTCTTTGATTGTCAAGACATTGTAACTACTGTAAGCAATAAAACAATATTTAAATTTCCATGTGTTATGAAACAATGATTCTGTTACAACACTCCCCGATGTTTCCGCCACGTTTTGTATGTTCTACGTGGTCGGGGTGTGACAGAAAAGTTGGTATCAGAGCTCATGGTTATAGGGAATTAGGTTATTAGTAATGCTTTGACCTAGTCTATAACCTTCTTAGGACCCTAACGCGAGTTTACTTGCGTTTAGTCATAAAACAATACCGTCACCTATCCTTGGGCGACGACCACAACAAGAACATAAATTTCAAAACCGCTTTGAAAACTAATCATCTGTTCTAGGATGATTGATTACAAGGTTTTGAACCCTCTATTGTAAGGTTTTGAACCCTCTGTTATATGGTTTTGAACCCCTTTGAGTTTTCAAAATTTCATCAAGGTTATGGGTTTTAAATAATGTGAACACGTGCAAACTGGAAGGGTGAATGCCTGTATTCTGGGTTTTCTGTCTAGGCAAGCACTTCGTATACATCTCATCAGACGCAAGACCAGTTGTGCTTACCTGGGAATTCTTGGGATGAGTGTTCACTTATAGGCGAGCATGTCTTCGCGATACATTATTTTTGACCCATTTACTTTGATTTGTCACCATCTCATTTGTTTGCCTTAGGTAACAAACAAATGATCACAATTTTCATTCGTTAACATTCTGCATTGATTTTCCAATAACCTTTCACTTGCTTCTTCCTCTGTCTTTCATTTTCTTTTAGAATGTCTATTCCTCTCAGCACTGGTCAAATGCCCGAGCGAACAGCCAAATTTGTCCAGCAAATTGGCGAAGTGATTCAGAGGACTGTGGATTTAGGTATTGCCATGGCTCGTCTCAACAATGAAGTCTCTCGTCTCGACAATGAAGCCACTCAAGAGCCACCAAAGGAAGCAGAAGTCAAGCCAGCACCAAAATCAAGGAAGCGTAAGGCTTCAAGGAAACCCGCAGCGGTTACACCTAATCAAGCGGGACCTAGCCAAGTGGCAAGGCCACCAGCTAGGAAGCTGTACTTTGGAACTTCACCTTTGTGCAACCAATGTAGCCTTCATCATCAGGCTAGTGTGAAGTGCCGCAAATGCCAAACTTGTGGACTTATAGGTCATACGGCAAGGGTTTGTCCAACTGCAGCTGTACCAAATCAAGCTGGCGACACTCCTGCTCAAGCTCGTTTCTCACGAGGGTCTTGCTACAACTGTGGCGAGATGGGCCATTTCCAAAGAGATTGCCCAAAGCTTGCTAATGCAAATTTGACCCACGGATGAGCAGTTGGCTGAGTAGAAGATGTTGCTGTCTTATGCTTTTGTTTCTTCTATTTCTTGTAATGTGAAACAATCTGTTTTATTTATAAATAAAAGTTGTTGTTCACAATTCTAATATACAAGTATAGTTACATGTGTGTATGGTATTCCCCTATGATACCTACATCAAGGAACTATGTTCCTTACAAACTACTCTTGTGATTCTCTCTTTCAAATGATCGCTCATGATTCCCCAAAAAAAATTTAAGTACTCGTTTCATTCTAAGAAACGAAGTACATGAAATAAAGTGAAATTATGAGTAATCGTGGTTTTTACACATCTGTGCCTTTGAATCCTTGGTTAAATAACTAAGGGTATTTCCAAATCTCATACCCATTACGTTTTGATTTTTTTCAACATACACAGTACAAGTATTTCAAAAACAATCTTCATAATCTCAAAACATTTCATATAGTTTGAAAACAATTTTTCTAATTGCATTATCTATGTTATTTCAAAAACATTGGCCATGTTATCAAAACCAACCTTCCTAATTTCAAAATATTTCATATAGTCTGAAAACAATACTAACACAGTACATTTTCTTATCAAGTGCATGATTTCGAAAAGCATCATTCAATTTTTTTTAAAAAACCTTATACATAATTTTAAAATTCATCTCGCATGATTTTAAAACATTTTTATAAATATACTTACCTAGTACACCTACTTTATAATTTCAAATGTATTATATATAAGGTTTCAAAAACGTTAAACACAATTTTTCTTAAAAGAACCCCATGCATAGTTTTCAAAAATATTTTCCTCATACATTGACTTAACCTTCAAAATTCTGCTTCATTTGTCGCCTTGACATATCAAGCATCTCAACTTCATAAACATTTTACTTCATGTTTTGACTTAAGCACGTCCAGTGCAAGGTTTCAAAACATCTGCAACTTCTAAAAATCCATATGGGATCTTCTTGTCTTCACATTTAGACCCTTGTGGATGATTATCATTCAAATTAGAGTCCTTAATTGGATTCCTGATGTACCTAAATTCGAACATTTTGATTCCTTACAATCGAAATCGATTTTTTTTTTTTTTGAATCTTTCTATCTTTATAGTTAGATTCTTGATAATGTTTAAAGTACCAAATGAAATCCAAGGAATGGATTCCTAGTGTGCTTTAAATACATGTACTCTGTTAGCAGAACAAACTTCTAGTTAAACAATTTTGTGGTTATGTGACTATGTGTTTATTCATCTTATGTTTTCTTTTATGCATTTTTGTGTTTTTGTTATACTCTGGATATTCGTTATCCAAATCCTCGCAGGATCTTTCATATCTCCATATGAGGGATTCGTAGCAGGATATTCAAAAGGTACTACCTTCAATCCTTAATGGGCTTCTATGTAATAGTTAAGACCCTTGGATTATATAAGTACCACTCCATGATTCATAAGAGACCCTCTTAGTGGTCTAGTCAAAAGGATTGATTCACAATCTGGTTAAAGAATGACATCTAGTGATATAGCTGAACAGACTCCTTGTTAGTCTATTTAGATCATTTATTGATTTAATTGAAAGGACTCCATGGCGGTCTGGTCACACTCATCACAGGTTTGTTCATTTGGTTTTACACTACACATTATAAAATAGACTGTGTGAACTATGCAAGGAATTATCTAATTATGGACGCGTACATAATTATGAAATTTAGTGCACAGAAACCCAGTAAGATTTATTATGTGCAAGAACCGATAGTGACAACAATAACAAAATGAGAACGATGTAATGGAGGTACGGTGGACGCACCAATGACGCTTCATATACTTGTATATAAGTATCCCTCTTACATTGCAATCATGATGTTATTAAAGGTTACTAGAAGTTCAGAACCCTAACCAATGTTGTTCGATCTTTTCAACTTCATGTTTTCAAGCTCTCACAAGTTTCCTCTAAATAAATTTCGGGACGAAATTTCCTAAAGTAGGGGAGACTGTAACACCTGTGCCTCCACGGCCATCAAACAAATACCGAACCAATGAAATATTATATTTCATACTTGGTATTTGTAAAAATATGTGTATCATTTGCACATATCAATTCTTGTTCGATTCCAAACTCTAAATCGCTTTCTGGAAGGTTATACGCGCACTGATGCGTAAATATAACCAGTTTAATGCAACAAACACTCCGGAATAGTGAAATAGGCTTAACATACCTTAAATAACCTTTACACAACTTAGAAATAAGTTTCGAAGGCTTTTGGTATGGCAAAAATAAGTTAAATCGCTTACAGGGACTAAACTTGACAAACTGCGAAAGTATGCCAATTTGAACTGTAACGAACATTCTGGAACATGACCATAAGTTAAACACACCTTAAATATCCTTTATATAGCTTAGAAATAGGCTTTGAGGGGTTCGGTGTGCTAAAATAAACTTTTGGCTCATTCAGGGACTAAAAGTGTCAAAAAGTGCACAAGTTTGCATTTTCGCGCATAATTTACGTTCTGAATACATCCGGACATCCAAAAATTTATGTAAGCACTATAATATTATATTTTAGTGTTCGCCATAAAAAAAATCCATTCGTCGCGTCATTTGGATCGTTTTTCGCGCCTATGCGCATTCCGTCGTAATTAACCGAACATCGCAACCGTACGGCTAAACGAACCGACATCCGACATATTTTTGAACACATTTTATGTTCCCTATACTTTAACTTCATTTTAGAGCTTTGAAATGGGGTTAACGGGCCATAAACGTGTCGAAAATGGGCTGAATGCATGACAGGGACTAAAATGGTAATTCTGCCAAACTTTTGCCCTACGATGCGCATGCACTTTTGCCATACGATGCGTATGGGTTCTATCAGACCAGATTCAGTGTTTTTAACAGCAGGTTGCAGCTGTTTGATCCACCACCACACATTCTAAAATGCTTAGTCAGCTGATAAGGATCAATTTGAGCTACCATAAGGTCCCGACACTTGTACGGGTGGGATTAAGGCATGTTTTCCATGAAACGATCTTAACGGTGGACCAAAAACTATAAATACCCCAACACCCCCATTGCTTAAATCACAAGAATTTTGATTTGAGAAACTCTAAGTTGAAACCTTTGTTTCATACCTGAGATTTTTGAATCGAGATTAGCATTCGGGGACCCTTCGTAAGTATTCTTTCGTTCTTTTCCTTATTTTATTGCTTTTCGAGTCAGAAAGTCAAACTTTGTTTGACTTTCAGCGTTGACCAGCTTATGGTCAATGCGAAGTTCGTTTGAACTTCGCAACGTGAGTGTAATCACGTTGGTTATAGTCCCTTGGGACTATGCCTACTGATTACCACGTTGTCTAGGGTCGTAGGGTAAGCGATCTGATAAATCGCTTATACCTTCGAACCCGACCCAGTTTGGTCGATCATTAGGATCCGACCAAATACATTAGGTGACCCTAGTATAGGGCATAACCTTCCGAGGTTATACCTTATGGTCACATCGTTTAAGTAGTTGTATGATAGGTAGTTTATATGCCTTAGGTAAATTACCAGAATACCATTTTCATGTATAATTGGTAATTAAGCATATGTAACCCAAAATTTTGTCACATAACTGATTATGTAACATGTTTAGGCATATAACACTTGTCATAGGACTAGTTAGGCGGTCCGAACGCGTTTCACGCGAACGACGCGTTAAAGTAGCATAAGCTACCTAAACGGGTCGTAATGGGTCGTAAACACTTAGATTAAGGTTTCAATTAGTATGTAGGCTTTGTTAAACCATATGACACGAGTCTCTATACTCGTTTGGTTTACGAACCCTCATTCTATCAGATCTTCCGATTTAGGTCCGGTTTATTAACATAGTTACCTATATTAGGTGTCGTTTGATATCCGCGATCTCTAGCATTGTTTGGTTGTTACTCAAGGACTACTGAGCAATCTCAAGTGAGTACATAGACCCCTCTTTTACTGTTTTCCAAACTGTTTTGGGGTGGAACACATGTGCCTACTTGTTACTTTCATGCTTTCCTGTTTTCACATCATATACCTGCTATGTTCGTTAGTACATTATAGTACATGATTTCATTACATTTTATGCTATGTATGTCCATTGCGTGCATACTTAGTACATTGTTTTACATTTACATTTTATGCTATGTATGTCCATTGCGTGCATACTTAGTACATCGTTTTCATCACAGGCTTACATTTTGTTATGACATTTGGGTTGTTTACAATGGAACAATACATTCATTAACATTAGCTACGCCGTTCGTTAGTAGGTAGTGGTACCATAGGAATTGACAACTCCCGTTCCGGACATCCCAGGGAAAGGGGATGAAAGGAATGACCGAATTCGATATACATAATTTAGATAAACCTTTAAGTGGTTTAAGGGTTTATCGCCGCAGTCTCAAGGCTTGGATGTATGCATTTTCACAACACCGCGTTGATGTTCGTATCAGTATAGCATGCATTTACACAAAACATAGCTTTGATTTAAACCAAGTTTTACTTCAATACTATGTTCTTGTGCATATGGTTTAGTTGATGCATTTCACTAGCCATACAGATCATTTTGGTTATATATTACATGATTTACATTGATCATGCATTTCCACAAAACATAACTTTGATTTAAACCAAGTTTTACTTCAATACTATGTTCTTGTGCATATGGTTTAGTTGATACATTTTCACTAGCCATACATATCATTTTGGTTACATATTACATGATTTACATTGATCATGCATTTCCACAAAACATAACTTTGATTTAAACCAAGTTTTACTTCAATGCTTTGTTTTGTGCATTTCATCTATGGTTTAGTTGATGCATTTTCACTAGCCATACATATCATTTTGGTTACATATTACATGGTTTACATTTGACACATAAACACTTTTGACATTGGTTATACATTACATGATTTACATTAGACATGAACATTTTACATTGTTGGTTTGGTTTGAGTAAGTGATTAAGTAACGATGCGTGTGTAATATGATACAAGCATGGTGGATACGCCGCTGGTACTTCCTATATATAAGTGTTTGTATGGTATTACATATTGTAGCGTTATTTGAATCATTTCAGTTTATGACATATAACATTTTATACAAATAACATACTTTTCACAATATATTGTTTTACAAACAACTTAACTTATACAAACTCATTTTACATGGTTATTCATTTAACCATGCATTATTCTCTTATTTATACGTATCATCTGAACTTATTGTTTTTCCAATGATTTACAAAGACAAATCAAATTACAAGGTTCATGACTAAACATTTTCTTAAACATAAGTCATGAATCTTAATTTTCACAAAACCTATGTACTCGCCGGCATTTTTATGCTGACGTACCTATTTTCACATGTGTTTCAGGAAATGAAGCATAGGATTGATCAAGATACACTTAGTCGGACATGGGCCTTAGTGACAATAAAAGATGCAAGACTAGTTATTTATGTTATGTTTCTTTGATTGTCAAGACATTGTAACTACTGTAAGCAATAAAACAATATTTAAATTTCCATGTGTTATGAAACAATGATTCTGTTACAACACTCCCCGATGTTTCCGCCACGTTTTGTATGTTCTACGTGGTCGGGGTGTGACAGGTAGCACGTTGCATCTTTCATCTTCTTGCAATCCAAGGTTTTGTGATCCGTGGACTTGCATATACCACAAGCATAGGTTTTTGACTGAGTCTGCGAGTTAGACTCAAGTCTGCACTTTCCATAGTGCTGTTTCTTGCAAATTTTGCATTTGGGCTTCTCCCCAGACTGATGCCCATCTTTCCTCGACTCAGATCCTTTCTTGTTGTCACCGCTCCCACGGTGCTTCTTGTTCGACCTTCGTGAACCATCATCTTCACGCTTTCTCTTCTCAGCCTCCTTATTCCTCAGCGATCTCTGCCTGACCGCATCCAGAGTGAGGGATAAGGAAATGTCAGCTACTGATCTAAAAGTAGCTGGCCGAGAAGCTTTTACGCTTGCCTTGATCTCGGGGGCTTAACCACCGATAAAACGAGCTTTTCGTTTTGGTTCCGGGGTTACCAGATATGGAACCAACCGGGACATAGTGTTGAAGCTCGTTAGGTAAGCTTGACAGTCGAGGTTTGTCATCACCAAGGATAGAAAGTCAGACTCTATCTTCTCCACCTCATGTTGAGGGCAGTAATTTTCCCTGATAAGGGCAACAAATTGATCACACGACATATTATACAATGGGATTTTCCCGGTGGCTTGAATCAGAGATCTCCACCATGCTAAAGCTTCACCCTTAAAAGACTGCGACACAAACTTGACCACGTCTTTCTCAGCGCATCCGCTGATGTCCACAACCGTATCCATCTCATCCAGCCAGGTCATACAGTCAATGGCCCCCTTCTCCCCAGTGAAATCCCGGGGTTTGCAAGATACAAAATACTTATAGGAGCAACCCTTATTATGGGTTTGTTTCGGCACGACTATCAGAGAGGGTACACTGTGGTGGTTTGTGGACTGACGATCGTCATCCACTTTCTTGGGTTCCTCCTTCTTGGAGGGAGGCTTGCTGTGAGCTTCTGATTGAGCTTTAGGCTTTGAGCGCGGTATAGATAGGGTCCTACTCCGAGTCCCACTATACTCTTCGTACTGTCGCTCCAAGGCCTGTGTGACAGCGCCGTCTACTATAGCTTTTAATTCTGCACCCGTTAAAGTAATCTGGGCGTTATCATTTTGCTCCACTGGATGGCTATTTATTTCATCTGAGTCAGCCATTTGAATTGAACTGTTGCAGAAAACAAGGACAATATTTTATTTGGGAGTTTATTATGGAATTACCCCTTAGGGTAACTCATTAACCATGGTAAACAGAGACCATTTTTTGGTTAATTTATTAATCGTATTCAATTAGGATTTCAATTAAAATTTTATCCTAATTATAAACAATAACAATATATATTAGCACATAAGGCTTAGTCACATGGACAATTTAAATTATAAGCTATGATTTCAGAGAATCGAGGCTTTTAAGGTTTGAATCTAGTTCATTACCTTTATCAGACAGGGAGTCATAGCTACCACTGTCTTTTGGCTCATATGGAAACGAGCAGGGCCCGTAGGCACGTATTATCACGTATGGTAAAAATATGATCATCTTAATCTATGATTTAACCCATGATTCAGAGATCATTAAGTTGGGTTTGGAAATCTTTAGAAAGATCCTTACATAATAATAATGCGTGTGATTTTAAATGAATCACATCTGCCAGGAGTGTTAACATGTTTTCAGCTGTTAACAGGGATTTGAATCTTTTGAACAGGTCTTACCATCTTGGCCCGGTCTTATAATGACCCAAAGGCTAGGTTTCACTCTTTAAGATCCTTATTAAAAATTAAATAGGCAGATTATTTCAAAAGGAATGATTTTAATTTATTTATTTCATATATAAATTATTTATGCACATAAGGCAAACTCGAAATTTATAAAACCAACATTCCATTAATTATACATAGGTTACACGCTGCCCTAAACGGGTCTTTTCAACAAACATTTACCCACGCAGGGGTCAAGCAACAAACATAATAGTCCACGCAGGGACTTACACATACAACATAATAGTCCATGCAGGGACTTTAAACAATAACATACCCACGTAGGGGTTTATAAAAGATAGGCCCGCGCAGGAGCTCAAAACAATCAAACATACATACATACCCACGTAGGGGCTTAACAACAAAATATGCCCACGCAGGGGCTATACACCAAGACTGGCCCACGCAGGGGCTCAACAACAATTGGAAGGATTCAATGATCCTTCTTGTTCTTCCCTTTGATCAAGCTTGCCAATCCTTGGAAGAAGCTCTGTCTCTCCCTACGGTCACGGTGGAAGCCTCGCTCTACTTCATCCAACCTTTGTAGGATTTCCTCCCTTTCTGGGGGAGAAAACCGTGGCGGCTGCGATTGCGTCCGCATAATAGGTCTAGGAGGTATCTGGTACCCCTGAGTCGGGTAACCTACTCCCCATGGAGCTCCGTATGGTCCCTCCGGGTGAAGAGCGTTGTAATTTGCCGCTACCATGTAAGGATCGGCCTCCGCGTAACCATAGTTGTGGTGAGTCGGTGGTTCAAACGGGTTGTATGCCATGGAACCCGAGTATGCTGGAATTGGGTTGTCAAAACCCATCGGCGGTGGCTGTGGTACAGCTGGATTAGAAGGTCCACCCATTTGTGGGTCCTCTTGAAGTGGCGGGTAGTGGCTGCCACTTGATTGGCGTGGAGAGCTAAAATGAAAGTCTCCCGCTCGTGAAGACATGCGCGCACCGGTTCTCCTTCGCCTCGGCGGTTGCGGAGGTGCCGGCTGTTCTGGCGGCGGTGGAGGCGGTGGCGTGACTGCCACAAATCTTGAATCCACAGAGGGATCCTGTTGCTGTTGCGGCTGCTGCTGCTGGTGAGGCGACGAATGGTGGGAAGGTGTATAGTACCACTCATGCTGATTAAACATCGCTTGGAAACTGTCTGGACCACCGTAGGGTGATCCGTGAAACGAAGATCCGTCAGAGATCTCTATCGGGTGGTTTGGAGTACCACTGGCAGGTTCGACGGGGTCCGTATCCTCGTCCATATCGTCCGCGTGATCGCCAGAGAAATGATCCTCTGGCCCCAGTGGGTTACAACCCACGGGTTCTTGGATGTAGCCTACCAGATTAAACCGGCCCCGAAAGATGGGTGTGGGGTCACCAAACGAATGATGCGATAGAGATCGCTGTAGTGGTATGTACGAGGGCTGAGGGTTGTTGGGCTCGTACTCCGGTTGTGGCCCATAAGGATTTTGGACCGGAGGTGTAGAGCTGTGGGATACTGATCGTCTGGCTGGTTCAAACAAGTTCCTCCTATTCTGCCGAGGGTCGTCACTCTCGGTAGTAGACGGAGCTCGCATATGTGAAGGTCCAGCTTCATTATCATTGGGGGCGGTGATTGGCCCCTTGCCTCTTCCCCTTCTCCTGAAGAATCTTGGCGGCATTTTCAAATCCTGTCATTATAATATGAGATAACCACAAAATATATATAAAAATAAAGGACAACACAAAACCAATCAAAGTGGAATTTGTCCTATGTTATATGTCTAGACTCGAAAGTTTAGAAATGTGCAATTGTGTCATTGAGATTAAACACAAAAGGCTAGTGTTTAATTCACTCAATGTTGGCTCTGATACCAACCTGTCACACCCCGATTTCCACGTGTCACCGGTGGGCCCGGTGGGGGAGTATCGTGACGTGGTTGGCAACATAATAGTCAAACAACACAATATTTAATATGCACAGCGGAAGCAATTTAAAAATATAATACAACCGAATTTAATATTGTAATATCAAATGTCACAATATTCAGAAGTTTATCCACAGAAGGATCGACAATAAAATATGAAACAATAGTTCAACAGACTTCAGGCATCTTAAGCTTGCGAGACTTCTAATGATGCTAAGGAGAAATCCCGGCCAATTAAGCATAGTACCTGCATTTAATCTTTTTGGGAAAATACGTCAGTTTACACTGGTAAATACAATCAACTGACTCATTTTGGAAAAATGATTGAAAATTGGTTTGGATGCACGTGGCATAAACATTTTATTTAACTTGGGAGAATTATTTAATATTATAATCTTGTGAACGAATTACATGTTCCTTGTGCGTTCAGTAGCCCGGATCTTGTCCGGGTTAAAGATCAATAGACACACCACAATATTCTTTTGTGCACTGACGGGTGTACGCCTACACCCCGCGCTTAAGTCGTGGCCATTTCGTAAAATGATGCCAAGGATATCCGGGACATGGTCATTAACCCCCCAAAGGCTTTAAGTAACAAGACTGTTTAAACGAGCCAATCAAATTATTCAATTACCCACCCAACGGTGGAGGATTTGATGCCCGATCAAGCGGTATGCTATATACCGTAACCCAAGCCCGTATAGGGAAAATTTATTTATCATATCTAATCAGTAGCAAAAGGTTTGGAGTCATTTAGATATGTAAAACTCATTTTATGGCCCGTAAGGGCAAAACCGACATTTACCGGATTAAGCCTACGACTATAAGTTATGCTCAGCCTAAAATTAATTAAAAATCTTCAAAAATCCCAAAATAATATATTACATCAGTGGGTAAAGATTTTGATACCAAAAAGTAGGCTTAACTAGGCTATACACTAATTACGCCATTTTATTAACATAAAGCTATCATTTTACGCTAACGAGCATAACTCTTAATCTACACTTCAAACTGATGTCAAACTTTGCATACAAGTTTATATATCAGTAATTTAAGTTTCTACTCTTTTACATTTCCAAAAATCACGTTTTAAGGTAATAAGGGCATAATGGTCAACATATGAGCAATTAACGGAATCATGCATATTAATTGGATAACTAATGATCCGAGGTGTATAATCACAGAAGGTTATACTAGCATGTAACCTGGTCCAAATAAAGCTCTAATGCATTTCTAAAACATACCACAACGGGTCAGAACTGAAAGTCAAAGTATAAGTCAAACTATGCGACTTTCGGTTCCGAACCGGGTCTAAACAGGAAATTGTCGGGTTGAACATGTTTAGACATGTTCTTATACTAATTACCAAGTTATATTAATGATCAAACAGGTTATAAGTGTTCTACATTGCTAATCATGCATAAATTGCAATTTAAACTTTCTGTTGACTTTTTAATTACACGTTTGACCCGACATTAGACCTAGTTAGAGTGGGAATCAGGGGGAACCCTTTTGAGGTCTTATTACCCACATAATTACCTACTTAGAGGTACTTTTAATTCGAGATTTGACTGAGCCATTATTAATTAATCTCGAAGTCAAACCGTAATTACGACGGTTTGACTTTTAGCTAAATAACTAAGCTAAACTCAATAAAAGAAAGGATTAGTAACTTACTGAAGTCCTAAGCTTGATTAGTGATCACTTGGAAGCAGACTTGAGCTCCAGGAATGATCAGAAAGCTTGAAGAAGATGTGAAGAACAATGGTTGCATATCATGCCTTTATATAGTGTTTAATCCACCACAAATCCTTGACACATGTGTCTACAACCCACCACAACTGATCAACACATGTTCCTAGTGCTTAGGGGGTGTCTAGGGGTCAAGAGAAATGTGGAAAATCGATTGGAATCGAGCAGATTGCACTCAGCAGGCAAAAACCCAAGAATTTCGGAACTGGGCAGTCCCCCGCGTGTCGCGAAGGTTTCCCCCATGGGCTTCGCGTGTCGCGACGCTCCCCGCGTGTCGCGAAGGTTTCCCCCCCGGGCTTCGCGTGTCGCGACGCCATGTCTGTACAATCTGAATCTTTTGATTTTTGCGATTTGATCCTTGGCTCTTCAAACTTTGATTAGGCACTTGTTTCTTGCATCTTGAACCCTCATAATCGATTTGTAAGGGCTTTAAAACATATGCCCACTTCGTTAAGTCCCCGGTTAACTTTATTGTTACCCGAAAAGTCCTAACTTTCAACGTTTACGCGTTAACCCTTCGCACACGAATTTGATCATAACTTTCTCATACGATAACGAAACTTTACGAAATTTATATCGTGCATTCTAGTGATCATAATTAACAGTTACAAAGCTTCGGGTTTGTCAAAAGGTCACTCAGAGGTAGAACTTAAACATGTTGACACATTTAACCCCTGTAGTTTGTAATTTCTCACTTTTAGCTTCGTATGATCCATGATTTATTCGTTTGATGTTATAAACATCGTGTAGGGTTATTATGAAGTATATTTATTCACTGTTGACATTTAGAACCCGTATATTCACATACTTTCCATGTTTGTCAACTTTAGTCCTTTTATAACATCCTTTCACACGTTCAAGCATATGACACGTGTCAACACACTATAGGACGTGAATTTTCGAGGTGTTACAATTATCCAGAGGTGTTTCCTGATGAACTGCCTGGTTTGCCTCCAGTTCGTCAAGTCGAGTTTCATATTGACCTCATACCCAATGCCAACCCGATTGCAAAAGCACCTTATCGTCTTGCACCGTTGGAGATGCAAGAGTTATCGAAGCAGCTTCAAGAGTTATCTGATAAAGGATTCATCTGACCGAGCTTTTCACCTTGGGGAGCTCCTGTCCTCTTCGTGAAAAAGAAAGATGGACCTTTTCGAATGTGTATCGATTATCGTGAGCTTAATAAGCTCACCATCAAGAATCGATATCCCCTACCTCGAATTGATGATCTCTTCGACCAGCTGCAGGGTGCTTCATGTTTTTCCAAGATTGATCTTCGTTCTGGGTATCATCAACTTCGTGTTCTCGAAGAAGATATTCCCAAAACTGCTTTCCGCACAAGATATGGGCATTATGAGTTCACTGTCATGCCTTTTGGTTTGACGAATGCTCTAGCTATCTTTATGGACTTAATGAATAGGGTATGCAAACCTTATTTGGACAAGTTCATTATTGTGTTCATCGACGATATTCTCATTTATTCAAAATCTCGAGCCGAGCACGAGCAACACCTTCGCTTCACATTGGAACTCCTGAAGAAGGAACAACTTTTTGCTAAATTCTCCAAGAGTGAATTCTGGCTTAAAGAAGTTCAATTCTTGGGTCATATAGTCAATGAGCAGGGTATTCATGTGGATCCATCCAAGATTGCTGCTATCAAGGACTGGAATACACCAACGACGCCTACAGAGATTCGATCTTTTCTTGGTCTTGCTGGTTATTATCGTCGATTCATTTCAAATTTCTCGAAGATTGCGGTTCCACTCACTGCTTTGACTCAGAAGAATAAGCCTTTTGAGTGGGGACCCAAGCAAGAAGAAGCGTTCCAAACGCTGAAGCAGAAGTTATGTGATGCTCCTGTTCTATCTCTGCCCGAGGGAAGCGATGATTTCGTTGTCTATTGCGATGCGTCCAACTTAGGCCTTGGTTGCGTCCTAATGCAACGAGGTAAAGTTATAGCATATGCATCTAGACAATTGAAAGTTCACGAGAAGAACTATACGACTCATGATCTTGAGTTAGGAGTTGTGGTTTTCGCGCTTAAAATCTGAAGACACTACCTCTATGGAACGAAGTGTGTGGTTTTCACAGACCACAAAAGTCTCTAGCATATTCTTAATCAGAAAGAGCTGAATATGAGGCAACGACGTTGGGTTGAACTCTTGAACGACTATGATTGCGAGATTCGCTACCACCCTGGTAAGGCGAATGTTGTAGCCGATGCGCTTAGTCGAAAAGAACGAGTCAAGCTTCATTCTGTTCGAACTCTAGCTAATCTTCAATCTCGTGTCCTTCAAGCTCAACAATTTTTTGTTTCACAAAATTTGATGGGTACGGAATTACCACGTCAACTTGAGCTTATGCTCGAAGCGAAAGATGATGGTTTGCTCTATTTTAAGGATCGATTGTGGATTCCGAAACAAGACGATCTTCGCACCTTGGTAATGGACGAATCTCATAAGTCTCGATATTCTATCCATCCTGGTGCTGATAAAATGTACAAGAATCTTCGTACTCGGTGCTGGTGGCCTAGTATGAAGAAGGATGTTGCCTTGTATGTATCGAAATGCCTAACTTGTCTCAAAGTCAAGGCCGAACATCAACGACCTTCTGGCTTGCTTGTACAACCAGAGATACCGGTTTGGAAGTGGGAGAACATTGCGATGGATCTCATCACTAAGTTACCGCGTACGTCTAAAGGTCATGATGCTATCTGGGTTATTATCGATCGATTAACGAAATCAGCTCATTTCATTCCGATTCGCGAGGATTTATCTGCTGATAAACTTGCAAAGATTTATGTAGACGAGATTGTATCACGACATGGTGTTCCTTTAGATATCATTTCCGATCGTGATGCTCGATTTTCATCTCATTTCTGGAAGGCCATGCAATCTGCTTTGGGAACCCAACTGAATCTAAGCACTGCTTATCATCCCCAAACAGATGTCCAATCTGAGAGAACGATTCAAACTTTGGAGGATATGCTTAGAGCATGCGTGATAGATTTTGGTGGTAATTGGGATTCTCATCTGCCGCTGATCGAGTTCTCTTACAACAATAGTTATCATACTAGCATTAATATGGCACCATTCAAAGCTCTCTACGGTCGAAAATGCCGTTCACCTGTCTGTTGGAACGAGACCGGTGAAGCTCAGCTTACTGGACCTGAGCTCGTTCTAGAAACAACTGACAAAATCAAGAAAATCCGCGATAATCTTGTGACAGCTCGAAACCGTCAAAAGAGATATGCGGATTTGGGACGCAAGCCCTTAGAATTTCAAGTCGGAGATCGTGTCCTACTCATGGTTTCTCCTTGGAAGGGAGTCGTGAGATTTGGAAAGAAAGGAAAACTTGCACCTCGATATGTGGGACCATTTAAGATTTTGGAAAGAATTGGAAAGGTTGCCTATCGTCTAGAGCTACCTCCAGAGCTTGGAAATATTCACCCGACTTTTCATGTGTCCAATCTGCAAAAATGTTTAGCTGACGTTGATCTACACATTCCTCTCGACGAGATTCGAATCGATGAAACAATGCACTTTGTCGAGAAACCTGTGGAGATAGTGGAACGTACTTTCAAACAGTTGAAGAACAAACGAATTCATTTGGTCAAGATTCGCTAGGAATCCAAATGTGGCCCAGAGTTTACTTGGGAGCATGAGGACCAGATGAAGACGAAATATCCGCATTTGTTCTCACAAGCTTCCTCTAGTTAAAATTTCGGGACGAAATTTCCTGAAGTAGGGGAGACTGTGACAACTGTGTTCTGTAATCGATGTACGATGTAAAACAATGATGATTATTAATAAAACAATGTTATTTGGTTTTATTATATGTGTTTTGGTATTTCTATGTGTTTATTTGTGTTTGGTGATTTTTCAATTCGATTCGATTCCGATTGCAAGCTTTAAATCGTGTTCTGGAAGGTTATACGCAAACTGGTGCGTAAACGCAGTCAGTATAACGCGAAAAACACTCCAGAATAGTGACATAGGCTTAACATACCTTAAATAACCTCCACATAACTTAGAAATAAGTTTTGAATGGTTTGGTGTGTCGAAATCCACTTTGTTCGATCGCAGGGACTATATGTGTCAAACTGTGAAACTATGCCAATTTGTATAGTAACGAACATTCCGGAACATGACCATAAGTTAAACATACCCTAAATATCCTTTACATAGCTTAGAAATAGGCTTTGAGGGGTTCGGTGTGCTAAAATAAACTTTATGCTCATTCAGGGACAAAAAGCGTCAAAAAGTGCATAAGTTTGCATTTTCGCGCATAACTTACGTTCTGAATACATCCGGACATCCAAAAATTTATGTAAGCATTAAAATATTTTATTTTAGTGTTTGGCATGATAAAATTCCATTCGTCGCTTAATTTGGATCGTTTTTGCGTTCGTTACGACTTCCGTCGTAATTAAGCGAATAACGCAACCGTACGACCAAACGAACCGACATCTGAGATGTTTTTGAGCATATTTTAAGTTCCCTATACTTTAAATTTATTTTAGAGCCTTGAAATGGGGTTAACGGGGCTTAAAAGTGCCAAAAATCAAGTTTTACAAGTGCAGGGACCATTTTTTGAAATTTCTGGCAGATTCAATGAACCTAGTCCATTTTGAAGTATTGGTGGTTTTAACCCATGGTTTTGCAAAACCATGGACTGGTATTCAATGAACATAGTCCATATTAGGGGCTCCCATGGTTTTAGAAAACCATGGGCACACATGTAAGGTCCAGATCACGATCCTAACGGTTCAAGGAAATCTATAAATACCCCATGATCTCAACCCCAAAAACCCACACCTTTGAAATCTGAATTTGTTCTCTAAGTTGATGTGTTCAACACTTCATACCTGAGAATATTCGGATTCAAAACTTCCATTCTTGGACCTGTTGTAAGTGTTCTTTCGTTCTTTTCATTCGTTTTAGCGTTAAAGTCAAACTGCGTTTGACTTTCTGCATTGACCAGTTTATGGTCAATGTGAAGTTCGTTTGAACTTCATAACATGAGCGTAATCACGATGGTTATAGTCCCTTGTGACTATACCTACTGATTACCACGTTATCAAGGCTCAGTGACGAGTCGTAGTTTCGGCCAAAATACGTATTCTTGCGTATTTTGTAACCAAACTACTTGTGGGTATCAAAACCGTTTGTTTTGATACCAAACCTGTTTTCAAACCTTGTTAAACATGTTCTAACATGTTTAGCTCGTCACTTTTAGTTTTGTGCTTGTCTAGGGTCGTAAAGGTAAGCGATCTAAACAATTGCTTATACTTTCGAACCCGACCCGTTTGGGCGATCGTTAGGATCCGACCAAACACGTTAGGTGACCATAGTGTAGGGAATAACCTTCCAAGGTTATACCTTATGGTCGCTTCGTTTAAGTAGTTTTATGATAGGTAGTTTATATGCCTTAGGTAAATTACCAAAAATGCCCTTTTACGCCAAAATTTATTTTAAGCATATGTAACATAACCTTTGGTATCTAAATTTATTAGACAACAATATTAAACATGTTGAGGCATATTTCACTTATCATAGGACTAGTTAGGCGTTCCGAACGCGTTTCACGCGAACGACGCGTTAAAGTAGCATAAGCTACCTTAATGGGTCGCGACGGGTCGAAAGCACTTAGGTTAGGGTCCGATTTAGGATGTAGGCTTTGTTAAACCATATCACATGAGTTCCAACACTCATTTGGTTTACAAGACCTCATTCTGTCCGATCTTCCGATTTAGTCGTCTATTGTTTGACTAGTGGTTCGATTACTAGGTGCTACTTGATTTCTCTGGTTTACTCGAGTTTGTTGAAGTACTATTGATTGAAGATACCTTGCACTACACGTGAGTACATAGTTCCCCTATTTTACTGTTTTCAATTGTTTTGGGGTGATTCATATGTACAAAATGTTTTCAAGGTTTAAACGATGATTTCAAAAACGAATAGAACGATTTATACTAAACTATTAACGATTTCGATAATGTGAACGAACTTATTGGTTGTAGTTACATAACGAACGACATTCATTAGCATTGATCAAGCCGACCAGTATTAGGTTATGGTACCATAGGATATGACAAATCCCGTTATTGCACTATACCCATGGTTATGTGTGGGTGTTGTGGGTAACGACTGAATCTGATGATTGTTAACTTACCCTTTGGAGGTTTGTTAATGCGAGAACGAGTTGAACGATGAACGAGTCACAAAGGTTTGAATGTTATTAACGAGACGACTATATATAAGTTTTCACAATTAAAACGAGGACAATTTAAACGATTAAACGAGTAAACGATTTGGGAACGATTTGGAAACGATGTTAAACGATTTGGGTAAACGATTGGTTTATGGCTAGTGTTTAGATAACGGGACGGGTGTAATGTGGTGAAAACATGGTAGATACGCCGCTGGTACTTCTTATATATAAGTGTTTTCAACATATTACATACCGTGGCGTTATTTAGTTCACTTGGGTAAACGATACTGAAACGATGTCACTCAACGATGTTTTCGAAATAATGTACGAGTTTTATTAACGAGTTTATACGAGATGTTTTACAAGATGGTTTTCTAAAAACAAAAAGCTTTTGGGTTAACAATCATGGCTACGAAATTTTATAAATTTTAATCATCTCGATTTGAGTTGGTTAATCATGTTGCAATATTATACACATTTTAAAAACAAGGTTATCGAGGTATTGCAATATAAGAATACAAGCCATGATTCTGATACTCTTATAAAACCTATGTACTCGCCAACATTTCTTTGCTGACTTTGTTTTTACATATGTTTCAGGTGTTGTTGCTTGATTGATGTTCTAGGATGCATGCGTCACATAGGATCTGGACGAGGCCTTAGTGACATAATATCTATGATAGACGATATAAAACTTATTGATCTATGTTAAAACAATGTTAACGTTTAATATTATCAATAAAACGAAACACTTTTTGTATCCATGGTTATGAAACGATAATTCTGTTACAACACCCCCCGACATTTCCGCCACGCTTTGTTGTTTTACGTGGTCGGGGTGTGACAGCGTGGGACATGATCAGGGTCAGATGGGTTTTTTTTGTCTTTTCAATATTCTTCTCCTTTCCCGATTTTCGCGTTTGACATGCTGCTTCATTTTTGGCGTGTAAGATAATTTTGGCGTTATCTAGAATCATTAATTACTTTGACGTTTTACTGTTTTTCCCATATTTCTTCTCGTTTTTTGTGTCACATAGTTAATTTTTTTGGCGTTATGGCGTTTTCCATGTCATTTTTTTTGGCGTTCTGGGTCTTTTTGTTAATAATTGATTAACATAGATTAATATTTTATAAAATTACAATAATACGAAATCAAAATAAACTAATAGTCTTCCGTGGATGTGATTACATCAGAGATGTACCCATCGCTTTGTTCATCACTTTCATCAGATTCACCATCATCAAATTTTAGATTGGCGTATAACGCCATTAGCTCGTCTCTTCTTTGCTGCAGCCTATTCTTGAATATCACTGCATCCTTGGATTTTGGATCGTTCGAAGGTGCTAAATCACAGAGTTGTTCAATGATAGATAGCCTCTCTGTCTTCAACATTTCCTCCATTGGCAATGAATATTGCACCCCGTGTTTATAAGTCACTTCAACCGTTCATTCTTCTTCATGCATCACCCAACTGCTAAGTGTTGGTAGAGGAGTATCGTCAATATCATCATCATCATCTTCTTCTTCTGTCGGAAATTTTCTCTTCAGTCTTTTTATTACAGTTCGGGTTCTTTCACAATTGTTGGCCATTGGAACCCCAAGGGCCAGGATATCCCTCTGAACCCCTTCATTCATACCAAGCATGGCTTTGAATGTCCTTACCTTCACCTTTCTCTTATCAGAGAACTTTATGATGAATCGTTTCTCTTTCCTTTCAAACCTCCATGCAATAACCTTAGCCATTTTTGAAGTTTTTGGTGTTTTGGACAATATGTGGCATTTTTAGTCAATGTTTTTGGCGTGTTTGAGCTTGTGTTCTGATGGTATTCTTTTATATTGACTTTTTTCCCCGCGCATGACAGGTAATTATGGCGTTTTGAAAAAGATAAATAAATTCAATTCCCCAAGTATTTGGCTTTCAATATAATAAATGTTAGTAATTATGTTTCCGTCATTTCATTTTATTGTTTTTTGCAGTTACCGTGTTTTGTTTTCAGACTCGTCTGTTTTTATGGTGTAGCACGTCTAATCTTGACGGCTGTAATTATGGCGTTTTATTTTCCAATGATGTTTAGATAACGATGGGACTTTTTTGTTTTATTTTCTTTGCACATTGTTTTAAGCTTTTTTTTTAGATTTATTATAATAGTACTTGTTGAAAGTAATTTTATTATAGTTTTGTAGTTTTTGTGAGCGTTTTTATGGCATGATGGCGTTTTATATGCATTTGCTCGTTTTGGCGTTTTATTATATTTTTCATTATAGGATTAATGTACTTTGTTGTTTCTTAGCTGAAATTACAAAACAAACAACAAATAAAGAAAATTAAAAAAAAACAAATAGAAGCAATTTATGATCTAAATCTTCAGTGTCATCAGTCTCTTTCTTCTTTTGAAACTACAAGAATTGTCTCAAATAAATGGCGTTTTGGGTTTGGCGTGATTTATTTTTTTTGTTCATGTGTTGAAGTGTCTTTGTGGATGTTTGGAGACATACAACGACCACGTGTGGGTGGATGCTATCTGCTCATCGTCTTCATTATAATCATCGAGGCCAAAGTAGCATTGACACTGGGATATGCCTCTTCTAATCATCCAAACTTTCTTCAAGAACAAAGATGACAGAATGACATATGGGTGTCATCAGTCCCTCTTTCTAGAATTTTGTCAATCTCATGCAGCAAAACTTACTATACTCACCTAACAAATCATTCAGCGAAACTTCATGCAGAACATTACTGAGTATCAAAGAAAAGATGTTTGCAATCGTTGTATTTTTTGGTGTTTTACATTGAGTTGTATTTTTTTAGGAACCACTGTGTTTTTTTGTGTGTGTTTTTTGGTGTGATAAACGGAAGGTGGTGAGACGTTTCTATTTATAGGATTTTTTTTGGCGCGCAGTTTAGGCGGGATATTATTTTTATAACAAAAAATGTAATTAACATTTATCCGGATGTAAGGTTTGGCGTTATATGTTATGGCGTTTCACATTTTGTGACGTTTTTGTAGCCTGAGAGCTTAAATAAAAACACAGAAAAAAGAACGCAGTGATAAAATTGGCCTTTTTTATTTATTTGACGTTTTATTTTTCAACGGCGTTTTATGTGAGAAATGATGTTTTACCTTTTTTACCCTTAATGAAGCTTGTCCACGTAATAAAATTGATGTTATTTACGAAAACGCCACCGCGCCAATTTAGTCCATAGATTGTTTTGATCGGACGATCTATAGCCGTTCTCACACTTTCCACCGTTTTCTCTAAATCCTGACCCTCATTTTACCTATAATATATATCAATTTAGGAAAATGATCATCTCAAGTCAAACAAATTTTTTTTTTTACTCTTAAATGTAGTTTCTCCATTATTAATCTCTCATATATAACAGGCTAATGACAATTGACATCTGTGGTGGCAGACTTATAACATGTAGATTTATATATGTAAATGATTGCTGATCGATATGTGCTTATACAGAGATGAATGAAACCACTCATATAACTCAAAGATAGTTTAAGCTCTCGCACTTGACAAATGATCAAAATTAAGCCATTTATATGAGTCTTATCCGAGAACAAGAAAGAAAGAAAGAAAAAAGGTTCTACTCATGCTACTATTAGCCAAGATTACTAGACTTCCCTCTAGCCACCACAAGCCGCGCCGCACCCTGCTACACACACGCTACCACCACATGCTGAGGTGTTAGCAGCATCCTCGGATTTGTCTCTTGGTTCCGCTCCTTGTGCACAAGAAAAGATTATGATCCCAAATACCACGAGTGCAAACATCATTACACTTGCCCAAAAACCAAGTATTGCACCAATCTCGTGGTCTCCATCCATGGCATTCCTAGACATCAATTAGTCTCCCGTGAGTTTGGTTTGCGGGTATGGCGTACAACCTCAGGTACGCTTCTTATAGTTCCAAAAGCCAATTTGTTTACTTCCCTTTTGGATTCCAAGGGCCAAATTGAGTTCAAAAGCCAAATAATCGGTTGGTTTATAAAAGGGTAGTTTGGAAACAATCAGATAACGTTGCTTTTTGAATGTGACATATTTCAAAGGCTACTTGCAACGAAGCAATGGTAGACTTTATTTCGGTAGCACAAAGACTATTGCAAGTAGAAGTTGCATCATTGTGCAACAAAACAGATGGTGGTTTATGAATCATGCCCACTAGTTTACTTTTGTATATATGGCTTCTCTCCACGAAAAGGTGACTCGTGTCACACTAAGACAACCAATTTGCAGACATGTTTGGTTCACCGATCGTTTTGAGATCAATCATGATAATAATCTCGTTTTAGTATCACGCAATCCAGTTTATTTTCTATCGGGTTTGGTTCGTATTAGTTATTTTAGGTTAATTTCGTGTCATATTTCAAGCAACCTACCTTTTTTTTGTCATCACAAACACATATACAAACACACGCACCCACATATATATATATATATATGGAAAGGTTCAAATGAAAACCACTATTTATTGCGAAAACTCGAAAACTAATTAAAAATGCCAAAAAAACATACCAAAAAAAATTTTTTTTTTTTACTTAATAATTTTCGCTACTTTTAGTATATAAAAAAAAATTTCAAAAAAAAAAAAAAAAAATTTTTGTAGTGCACATGTGTAATACAAAAAAATTTTTTTTTTTTTTGAAAAAAAGTTTTTTTTTATATACAAAAACCTGCGATTTTTTATAAAAAAATTGAAAAAAAAAAATTTTGGTGTGTTTTTTAGGTTTTTTTTTAGTTAGTTTTCGAGTTTTCACAATAAAAGTGGTTTTCATTTGAACCATCCCCTATATATATATAGGGGAAGGATCCATTAAAAAGTGGATTTTGCCTAAGTAGCCTAAGAAGGATTGTGATAATTACATGTGGCACTCCTAATAAGTAGGAATGAAGGGCATTTTGGTCCTTATAAATAGGAGTGAAAATGACATGTGCCACCCCTTTTGTTTTTAAAAAATATAAACAAAAAAAATATAGTACAAAAAAATATAGCACAAAAAATCTAGCACAAAAATGTAGTACAAAAAAATATAGCACAAAAAAATCTAGTACAAAGAAATATAGCACGAAAAAATTTAGCAAAAAATGTAGTACAAAAAATTCTAGCACAAAAAAATTGAGGAAAAAAAAATTTAAGACATAAAAATTCACCACAAAAAATTTTGCACAAAAATATAGTACAAAAATTCAGCACAAAAAATGTTATATAACATAGAAATACAACACATTTAAGTGGGTTTTTTTAGTCTTCATATTTTATATAGCAATATGGTACTCAAATTAAAGATAAAAAGACGCTCGATTTTACGGTGAAATTTTTATCAAAAAATAATGTCGTATAAAAAAGTTATGAACGTTTAAAAAATGAGGGTGGAATATGCATGTGACTTGCATGTGGAGAGAGAAAGTCCATAAATAGGATTTTCCCAAGATACCATTGCACTCCTCCTTTCTCCTACCCTTTTATCTTAACCATTGATTTGAAAAATGAATGGTTAAGATTCCTTCTTAGGCTACTTAGGCAAAATCCACTTTTTAGTATAAGCACATAAAATCGTTTTATATGTTAAGCTTATAATTTAATTTTTATTTACATTTATATACCTTTTAATCTAAAATAGATAAGGATGCGGCATGCGTAAACGATTTTGTTTTAGAGCATTAACATCCATTCCATTAAACTCTGTGTGTGGAGTTTTTATAATATAACTAGGTTATTACCCGGGATTGCTTCCCGGGCTCGGGAAACTTAGTTATATTAATTATTATTTGTTATTAATACGACCTCATTACATCAAGCATCTCATTGGATTCAACAACAATGTCTACACTTCACCGGATTAGATCATGAACCCATATTAGACGTCAAACAAAAGCGCAACAGGACCACATGAATAACATCATTTTCACTTTTACTTCAATGCACTTACATGATCGGGTGATTTGGGATTTTGTAAAAATATTTGTTCTTGTACTTCTTTATAAAATTACATAGAATTCAAGAAAACGAAACAACGACTTAAACAGATGTTGAGTTATTCAAATTTCTGTTGAATACTAAATGAAATGTTGACCAAAATTCAAACAGATGTTGACCAAAACATTTGTTTAAGGCCAAACATCTGTTTATGGCCAAACATCTGTTTAAGTCTAAACATCTGATATAGAAGGCCAAACATCTGCTAAATACAGTCATATATATCCATCCATTATTCTGAATTCATAAACTGTTAGGATCTGAGTTTGCTAGATTGTGTTTGTTTAATAAGAATGAAGATGAAACAGAGATGAATTGCAACGGAATAAATGAAATAAACTTTTAACACACAATCAATGGAAGATAAGTTTCAGCAAACATGTTTATCATTTAATCGAATGATTGTATTTGATTACAACAAACAAACTAAATGCATGCATGCACAGATCTCCCCCTCAGCCTGAGCTCACTTGATTGTTCGTATAGAATGACTTGGTGAAAGAGAGCTAATAGAACAGTACAGAATACTGTTCTATTTATAGTACAGAACAACCACTGAGCATCTTCGGCTGACGTCACCATGAAAGTGACGTCTAACCTCCTAACAACCTACAACCACTGACTATTACAACCACTGATACAAACTACTGATAACAAATATAATGTACAACTAAACTACTGATTCTTCATTCCACTTATATAGCTCCAGCAGCGCTTTGGTCTTCAGCAGTTTTGAGACATATCAGTAGATTGAGCATCAGTGCTTTATCTTCAACAGTCTTTAGATCAGCAGCAGTTGTAATGAGCAGTGCTTTCGGTCATCAGATGTTAGGGCCACTGTCAAGGGGAAAGATCTGTTACAAACAACTGCTTATTATGGATCCACTGCTCTGAACCAGTTTTGGCTTTATCAACTGTTCCTTTGTAGGGTTCAATCCCAACAATCTCCCCATGGAACAGATTATGCCAAAACACTTCATTATTCTGGATCTTTATTGCCTCATCAAGAATTCCCTAACTTTCCCTTTGAATTGTAATTCAAAGTTCATGGAATCCTCATCATCTTCATCCCTGCACAGTGGAAGCTCAAGGAGATCTTGTAAATCTTCTACACTCAGGCCAAGTGCATTTTCCCTTGATATATGCTTCACTTCACCATTGGACTTGAGCAGAGTCAATACGTGGGTCTCTTGATCAGACTTTCACTTTAGTATTTTTAAGTCCAGTGGGTTTCTTGGGAGAGTTTTTACTTTTGATGAGTTTGGTGATGGAGGCCTGGTTATGACAATTTTGGCAGGGTCTTGAGATTTAGCTAATTCTGGATTTTCTGCGATCATTGTCTGAAGAACCATCTTCATAATATATTCTTCTTGAGCCTTGTCTTCTTTTGCTTCTTCATCCATCTGCTTTTGCTTCCTTCTTTGATAAAGGATAGCAGCAGGTGGAGCAGTGGATCTTTTGATTAGCAAGGCCTGTTTGACTGGAACCACTACTTCTGGATAATCTGGCTTTTTGGGAGCTGTGGGATCTTTCTTTCTTAATTCTTCCAACCTTTTGTAGGTGTCTAATACTTTCACCTCTGACCACCTTGTAACCTGATTCCTTGAGCCATAGTTTGCAGCTATAAGCTCTTCTTTCATTCTTTTCAGCTTCAAGGCCCTTTCAGGTACATTCTTTTTATAATTGGACCAAACTGGAGGACTTTGCTTTATTTTGTCATCAAGCATCTTTTGGATTCTTGCTATCTCATCTTTGAGCTCACTTATGGTCCATTCCTTGTACTGATACTTTTTTGCCTTATATTTCTTGTATGCCATGATGTGCTCAATGTAGTCTTGTTTTAAGCTTTCATCATCCTTTTCTGACAGTTTTTGACAAAGGTCTTTTGAGAACTGCTCTAAAGTTCTGACTTTCGTGAGTAGATATTGCAAATTCCTCTAAATGTCTTTATCAGACTTTCCCTTTGTGTCTCTTTGTGATATATCCTCTGCTTGTTTGGCCTTCAGTTGAAGATACTCTTCTATGTTTCTTGGCAGAGGATAACCTTGAAGAGATGGGAGATTCCTCTTTTCATGATCATCTTCAGAGTAGAATGATTTGATCTCCTCCCTAACTGCTGGAAGATCCAAAGGATATTGTACTCCCAAAGGGACTAAGGCAGTGTTTGGATCAAGGGCTTGAACTGAAGAGATTGGAATAGGGTTTGGAATAGTGGCTAGGATCAGAGGTTGTGAAGATGTTGGAAGTGGAGAAGTGTCATCTTCAAGTACAATATTTGTTACCCTTCTTTTGTGCTTTGGAGTGGTTGGTGGTGTATTTGTGGGTTGAGTGGTGGTGTTTGAAGTGATGGGTGACTGACTAACTGCTGTTGAAACAACTGGTGTTTCAACCACTATTGTCACTACAACTGTTGATGTATCAACTGTTGTCTTCTGCTTTTTGGCAGGTGGTTTTTGTGATGGTGATGTTGTTTTTGGTATGGCAGTGGATTGAGTGATGGTTGATGAAATGATGGGGGCAGTGATTGAAACAAAATCTGTTGAAACCACTGAAGTATCAACAACTGTTGATACAGTAGGTGTCTCAACATCTGTTGGCTTGGAGGTTTGATGTGAGGAACTTTTGGGAATTTGAGGAGTATGTTTAGTGGTTTTGGAAGGTGTGGTTTTGGGTTGGCTAACCTTTCTGGTAGTCTTTCTTCTTTTAGTTGTAGAAGTACCATGTTCTTCCTTTTCCATCATAACTTTCTTCTCTTTCTCAAATCTTTTTAACCCTTTTATTTCTATTGTCTCTTTCTTGTTTGCTTTTTGATCAGCAAATGCATTTTGAGTCACATCAACCTTTTTAGAACCATCTGGCCTTGGAATTTCTACCACAGGTTTAGACAGTGGATCTGGTGGTAGATATAAACCTTCTTTTCCCTTCTTTTCTTTCTCCCCCTTTTTGGCATCATCAGGGTATTCGACATAAACAACTGTAGGAGGAGAAGTGCCAGTGGTTTGGAGCAGATGAGCTTTTATGGCCTTTATATCAGCTTGAGTATCTCTATACCTAGCTTCCATCATATTTCTGACCATTTGAAGCTGAATCTCATGTTGGTGATCAGCATACTGTCGTTGTTGATGAAGCATAGGTTGAAACAGTTGCCATAGCTCAGTGGGGAATGGAGCAGATGTTGCAGCAGTGGGTGGAGCTCTTTGAGATTGTAACAACTGTTGCAGCATGTTTTTGATATCTGCAACAGATGTTTCAATTTTGTCTACTCTCTCCGTCAATTCTTTGTATTTCAAACCATCACCCAAATGAATGGGATCATCTGATTTCCCACTAGCAGTGGTTGTATCAGTAGTTGACTTAGGAAAAGTTTCCCAAAGGTCATCTACTGATGCCCCTTGTTCTTGGTACTGGGGACTTCCCTTTTCATTAACTAACTTGGTTAACACACCAGTGGGTAATTTAAACACATCAGTGGTAACTTTGATAGCATCAGAAATGGTTGCCTTCAAGGGAGACTTACTGATGAAACTACTGTCCAGGCGTAAATCAGTGGATTCAACACCTGTAGTAGCTGCTCCACTTGAACTACTGACAGGAATTACTTGTAACTCATGCAGTGTAACCTCCTCAGCTGTTGATGGGTTAGCAATGATAGAGGAATCAGACTCAGTCACTTGTTGAGGTATTTTCTCAGTGATAGGTTGTTGAGAAGAACTGATTTTTGTCTGATCCGTATCCAGAGCATTCAACAGGGGTAGAAAAGATGGTGGAATTTGTGAAGTGAGGATAGGGGTAGAAAGAGAATTTGCCCTGGGAGCAGGGCTGTGGAAGATGGATTCAAGTGGATCCAGAGCTTCATAATGTGGTGTCCCCGTGTGTACAACCTGATCCTTTTGAGAGGATGCAGGAGGAGTTTGAGGCTTAGGTTGAGATCTTTCTTCCATCTGCTGTGAGGAAGTAGCAGCAGTGGTTATAGGTGACTTTTGTGTTGTCACAGGATTTACTTCTGGGATCTCATCTTTCAGAAGATCCTTTTTGGATGGGATGGTGGGATTTTTGGTAATTTTCTTTTTGGACTTTTTGGTGGATTTTGGTGGGAGTTTCACAGCACTGGTTATGCTGCTGTGATCACCAGGAGCAGTGGGCTCAACAGCAGGAACCTGAGGAGCAGAGGTTGTCTCAGCTAAATTCTGCTCAGGTTCCTCTGTTTGTGTTTTGGAAGGTTTTGACAGCCTTATAAAGGTTTCAGAAGATAGGTTGTTTATTTGAATAGGATTTCCTTGGATAAGCACATGTGCACTATCATTTGGAATTTTCTTTTGTAAATAAAAACTTAAAAATCTTGGAAAGAATAGAAATGGTTTTTTCTTATCTTTGATATTATTAACATTTTTTACCATATCGTTGAAAATGGTCTGGGAGTAGTTAAAATCAACTTCAGCCATTATAGCATATCCCAAGTATTGGATTTTCAATGGTATTTCATTGAAAGCTGTGGTTTTATTTGAAACACACATGAGGAGGGTATGGAATAAAAATCTCATAGGAGGTGGAAAACTCCCTTTTTGCAAAGTATCTTTTTTCATTTGTTCCTCATACCCCCTCTCAATCAAATCAGTTTGATATTCTTCCTTTGGGAAAGAACTTTTACCTGTATGATCATTCATTTGAAAAACCTCAGAAATGGTTTGAGGTGTGACAGCAACCTGAATTCCCCTTACTGTTGAAATAATAGCCCAGGGCTTTTTGTCCTGAACTTCAAGTTTTGCATTTTTCCAGAAATCACGTAGGGTATCCAGGTAGATAGGTGCGTTACAGGTCAACAAACTTTTGTACTTTGAAGACGAGAGAGCATCAATAATGGAGTGAAAGGTTGTGTTTTGACTTGTTTTGTCAAGTATACACAGGTAGTTATGAGGAGTTTTTTAGTGCGAGAGCCATGGTGATTTGAAAGTAGGTGCGAGAGGAGGAAGAAGATGAGTGATTCGAAGGATTTTGATGGAAATCGCTTTTTGAAAGGAATTTTGAATTCGATGCGACAGTGAAAACCCTGTTTGGGGTTTTGATCAGGGTTTTATAAGGGTAAAAAGTGAATGCTGACGTGGCAGCGGTTACAAAGATCTGACGGCTAAGTACTGACCACGTGACAACCTCTGATGAATAATGGAGGATAGTTGTTTAGGAAACCAATGATGATCAATATCAGTGGTTTACAGTGGTGAAAATGAAAACAGTGGTTGATTTTTAACTATCAGTGGATAGCCAACAATGATTGAAACACTAATTTTGGTCAGTCAGTGGTCAACATGAAGAATGTAAAAACAGAGGTTGTCTTTCAGCAGTGGATAACTTTTAACAATCAGATGTTTGAACCAACACAATGGTTGTAACAGACTTTTAAGGACTAATGAAAACTATCATTTTTAACTATTTTCAAAAGTGTTAAAATATGAGAAGACTAAAACAGATATTGGAGGTTAAACAGATGTTTCGCCTTCTATATCAGTTGTTTGGACTTAAACAGATGTTTGACCTTAAACAGATGTTTGGCCATAAACAAATGTTTGGCCATAAACAGATGTTTGGCCTTAAACAAATGTTTAACCTTAAATAGATGTTTGCCCATAAACAGATGTTTGGCCTTAAACCAAACATCTGTTTAAGGTCAACATCTGTTTGACTATTGGGGAACATCTGTTTGACTTTTGATCAACATCTGTTTAAGTTTTGGTCAACATCTTATTTAGTATTCAATAGAAATTTGAATAACTCAATCAGTGGTTTGAACATCTGTTTGACTTTTGGTCAACAGTTGGATGGAAACCCATGTTAGATTGAACAGTGTGAATGAATAAACACTGAAGTATCATAAAAATGTGAATGAATATACCCAATCCGAAATTGTTACACATTTTCATAAATCTAACAACCATCATCGAACCTGTAACAAACTCTAAAACACTGATACTGATGTGTGCAAAATGCAACATATAAATTACATCAAATGTAGCATAAAACTAACCCTTTTTTAGTACTAATGTTGGAAAAAGTGTGCTTTTGTCTTCCTTTTCTATTTTCAGGTTTAAAAGAGCTTAAATGAACAAAAGAAGCAAAATTGCAGCCAAATCTAACAATAATACAAGAAAAGGAATAAATGTGGCATGCCCGACCCCTCGACGGCATCTCCCCAAGCAAAGCAAGATAACAGAAGGCTGAACACGCCCCGTGCTCACTGAGCACGGGGGCGTGCCCAAGTGTCTGCAGAAAAGACAAAGCTGTAGAAGCTTCTATCACCCACCACGGGGGCGTGCCCAGCGTACACGGGGCCGTGGTCAACGCTAAGATTCGCAGAATCTAGGCAAATCTTGATAGTACAGATATGCTTCTGCACATGGGGTTGTGCCCAGTGGACACGGGGGCGTGGTCAACTAATGCAGACAAACTGCATTTAATGAAGAAAGAGAAGATGGGTGGACACGGGGTCGTGCCCAACGGGCACGGGGCCGTGTCCGGGCTTCTGTGCAGGCTATAAATAGGGGTGCTTGGCTCACTTGCAAACCATCCCTTGGTAAACCACCTCTCTCACACTTCACCCACCCACCACCACCATCACAACCCACATCCACCACCATCATCCATCATCCATCATAGAGTGTGTGAGTAGTCTCGGGATCCAAGATTGATCGTAAGAGTTCTTGACAATCAAAGGCCATGTTTGCCTAAGTCTCTTACATCACTTGGTGAAAACAAGTGTTTAGTGTAATACTTTTTATTTTTAATCTTTTCGCACTTTTTATTTGGTTATGTATTAATGACTTTAATAACTAGTTTCTTATGTTGAAGGTGAATCTTCCTTATCATTTGTCTATGGTGTCTTGGCATTATTTTACTGTCTATATAAAATAAAATATTTTCACCATTCATATCTCCACGGTCTATATGGAGATATGTTGGCTACCTGGTCGGGGGTTAAGGGAATGGTTTGGTAAGCGTCTTGCCTTGTTCAGTGTATAGATCCTGCCAGTACCTGGGTCAAGTTTAGTAGGACCTCCTTCAATACCCACTGGTATTGGATGGCAGGGGTCCGAACTCCTTGACCCCCCTCATATGTAAATTACTATTAAAACTTTAACCCGGCTATTTAGGATTGTATCCCTGCTGACTCAAACTACTTAGCCGAGGGTAACGTCACCTTCAAAAGAGGGGCCTACCACAATATGCATTAATAACTTAATTAATTATCTTTCAGTAATCCAATCATTTAGGATTGTATCCTTGCTGACTCAAACTACTGGGTTGAGGGTAACGTCGCCTTCAAAAGAGGGGCCTACTACTATAACTAAGATAATCTCTTAAAAAGTGCGGAAATAATCAAAGGTTACACTAAATGCGAGTCGGATCCAAGTGATTCATCTTGTCTATCTGTTTTATTTTTATTTTCAGCATTTTTAGTTAGTTTCATTTTCTTGTTTAAAAACTTTTTTCTAAAATCTTGATTTGATTAGACGTTGAGGATAAACCGGTACTAAAAGCTCTTGTGTCCTTGGACGACCTCGGTATCTTACCAACACTATACTACGCTCACGATGGGTGCACTTTCCCATATGTGTGTTTAGTGTTAGTAAATATCGTGTTTTATAAATTTAAAACTTGACTAAAGTGTTAAAAAGGGCTTAAAATATACTTAAATACATATACACGACCGCACACATCAAGTTTTTGGCGCCGTTGCCGGGGACACAAGGATTTTAAGAAAGTTAGGAATCAATGGCCTAATCGTTTTTTTTTTTTTTCTTATTTTTCTTTTTTTTAGGATTTTTCTTAGCTTTTCAGCTTCTGCAGAACTCAGCACGGGCCGTGCCCGCTGAACATGCCCTGTGCCCAATCTTTGGTACTGGCAATCCTGTTTTAAGTCAGACAGTAGCTGAACACGGGGCCGTGCCCACTCAACACGCCCCGTGCCCAAGTATCAGTTACTGAAAACAGAACCGTAAGATCCCGACGGTTGGTAATTTCTGACACAACCATGAGTGATACTGATTTTTTTTACTATCGGCCCTCTTATGGTACGTGGTGTCAAATATGTGGTGGCAATCATAAAGATTTAGAATGTTATTTTCTAAATTATAAGCCCCACTATATAGACCCATTGTTTTCTTGTAGCCTTAAGAGGGGCGAAAGTAAAAATAATCCCTATCTCTCCCTCGAATGCTCTCAATCGACTCTTCTAAGAGAAATGCTTCTTGATGAATTATTTCAAATGGAAGATCTAATTCTTAATTGGGTAAAAGAACTTGAATTGGATTTCATTAATTCACCTCAAGACGATACCCAAGAAGAATTATTGGGATCGCATTCGAATAAAAACAACTTCGTTGTTCCCGATACCACTTCTAACTCTCGTGAAGACTTGAGCGATAGTCGTCCCTGTGTCGATTTTGCCGTGAAGGACTCCCCATCGACTTCGTTCGATGCATACATAGACCTGAGCGATTCGGCATACACCTTCTTTAACGAGAGCCCGGGAAAGGGTTGTACTTGTCCACCTACATTTAGCATAGGAATCACCCTCACCGACAACCTCTTGCGTTCTCGTCTAAATCTAGAGCAATTAGGGTATCTCAGGCACTTCAGGGTTGTTCCATCCTGTAAGGAACCCGATTCGGATAAATTCCTTAGAAATAGACGAAACTTCATAAACAGCCTCTAGACACGGGGCCGTGTCCAGGTCAGCACGCCCCCGTGTCCACCAAAAGATTCCCGTCTGACTTTTTGTCAGAATACGGACAAAATGTGTCAGGATCTTGCCTGCACACGGGGCTGTGTCCAGCCGACACAGGGCCGTGTGCAGCATGCTGTCGTTTTCTATAAATGCAGCCAAGATTCCTGCACATTTGGACCACTCCAAAAGACAGAGATTTTGTGGATCCTCACACATACCATCCTAGGTATATTCTAAAGAAGGTTCCCAACAACCATCTTGTCTTTTCTACTTTTGTCTATTACCTTCTTCATTTTCACCTCAAAGCACCTCCATTAAAGCTTGAAATCAACATGATTCCAAGCTTTATTGTGATGTTTGTTAGGTTTTTATTCAAGGAATCTTGTTAAAAATAAGTTCTACAACATTGTTTTAAGTTATTTTTGCTTAAAAATGCTTTAACAAATAGAAAAATAATTTAAAACTCCAAGATTCCTTGTTTCAAAAATCTGCAGACAGGTGAACACGGGGCCGTGCTCATTGAGCACGGGGCCGTGTCCGAGGTTACTGTTTCATTAAAATGAACTCTCTTCAGTTTATTTTCGTAGAATGTCGAGCCAAAACAGTGGAACTTCGTCAGCACATTCAAGAAACAGTCGGAGAGAACGGAGGTCCTCAATCGAAGCAACTCTCGTACGCTACGTGATGGCATTACGTGAAGCTCTTGATGAGATGACATTGGTAGAGGAGGTCCTAATAGACCGTATAAATTATCTTACGGTGGGGTTGGAAAACAGTTTTCAAGAAATCAACCTCTTGCACCAGAGGTTGAACATTCTTGTGACACCTCCCATGGAACAAATCCTCCCTCAAGAGGATTGGAACCTAGCACTTGGAGTCAATATCCCACCAGGTGGGATGACATCCCCACGGAACCTTCTCTTGACAATTTGCAAGAAGTCCCGGTGGAGGTTACACCCCCTCAAAGTGATGCCAATGAGCCCGCCTTTCTTCTCCCTAGGGAGATAGAAGAATGGCTCGCCGACGTGTGAGGGACACATATCCGGAGGAAGAAGTTCTTCGAGCCGCATCCAACCGAGAGAATTATCTTTTCGGAAATTTTGCTAATAGAATAAACTTTAGGCTAGAACTTCTCGGTTTAGACTTCTTGTGTTTTCTGACCTATTTATCTAGAATTTTAATTTAGTAGGAATATTATGTAACTTTCTCTATCGAATGAATGATGGTTTTACAAATTAAATTGGTGTTTGGATGATGATGTAATGGGAAAAACACACTCGGGATGGTGAAGGATACTGAGCGAAACTTGAACCAATACCCCATGCACAAAAACAGAGCCTCCCGTAAATTTTTCTTCGTTACAGCAAGTTCAGCACGGGCCGTGTCCAGCCAACACGGCCCCGTGCTAAACCGTCTGCAGAAAATCGCCCAGTTCAGGTAACTGGACACGGGGCGTGTTCGCTAAACACGCCCCCGTGCCCAGGCTTCTGTTTCTTTTTTCTAATTTTTGTTACTGGCAACCTGAACATGGGGCCATGCCCGGATACCACGGGCCCGTGTCCAGATGCCCAGTAACATAAAAATTTGTTTTTAACACACCTTTTACACATTCAATCAACCTAAAAACTTATTTTTGGGACACATTGAGGACAATGTGTAATTTAAGTGTGGGGGGATGCTAAAACCTTGAATTTTGCAAGTCCTAATTATAAGCCTTACACAAAACTCTATTGGAACCGCTAAACACCCCAATTTTTTTTTCAAAAATTTTTCATTTTTTTACTTGTCTTGGTTTAATTTGGGAATAACAAGTTCTAAAAAGGTTATACTTATACAAATTTACCATCTTAGCTAGGTCTTCCATAACATTCAAGCTAGGTCAAACCTTTTAAGATTCTCTTTTAATATTTATACTGGCAGGAAAAGAATGATATTTATTTTATTCAGGATTTCTATCATAAATCCTGATTTACAAGTTAATAATAGCACAAATGGCCTAGTCGCGTAGACAAGTTTAATTTATGAGCCATGATTTCAGAGAATCGTGGCATTTAGGTGTGAATCAAAGTTCATTACTTTTTCTTGACAGGGAGTTGTAGGCTACCACTGTCTTTAGTCTCAGAGGACATTAATTATAGCCCGTGGGCACTTCCCTCTTAAGGGATGATTATTTTAATAAGGAAAAGTGGAGTAATCCAATTTAAGGATGACTCATGCGGTTTTATCGAACCACGTCTGCCAGGAATGTTAACATGTTGCAGGTGTTAACAGGGATTTGAATCTCTTGAATAGGTTCTACCATATTGGCCTTGCAATATAGGCTAGGTTTACCTTTAAGATTCTTTTTAATAACTAACGCAGAACAATTTCTAAATCGAACTATTAATAAGGATCTGAATCTAATTGAGGAACTGCCATCTTGGCCGGGTCTTAATAATGACACGAAGCTAGGTCTTGTCCCTTTTTAGATTTTGCTATTTTATTATAATGGTAGATCTTATAATATAGGAATGATATTTTAAACATAATCGTTCCTTTAAAACTTAAACAAGTATAGGGTTGCCCTAAACGGGACTTCAAAGGAATAATGTTGTCCTCGAAGGGACTAAAAGATAAATATCGTTATAAGGACTTTTAAGGAAACGATCTTTAGCAAAAGGAGTTTCTTCTTCATTTTATTTCCGAATGCTTTCTCCTTGGTTGCACGTTTCATCCTAGCCACTGTACGAAGGTCAGCAATTTAAGGCTCCGGGTGTGGAGAATTCCTATTACGGTTTCTTCGCTTGGCGACGTATCCGATATATAAAAAAAAATTGGAAGCAAAATTTCCAGATGAGGATTGAGAATATTCCTATGTTAAGTCTAGACTCAGGTCAAGGAATGTGCTAATGTGTCATTGAGATTAAACACAAAAAGATAGTGTTTAATTCACTCAATGTTGGCTCTGATACCAACCTGTCACACCCAGATTTTTCCTACTTTACCGGTGGGCCCGGTAGGGGAGTAACGTGACGTGGTTGGCAACATCATAGTCAAACAACACAATATATAAATGCACAGCGGAGGCAAAAGGATAAATATATTACAATCCGAAATAATGTAACATCCAAGTATTACAACGGAAGTAAAGGATCCACAGGCGGATCGAAAATAAAAATAACACTGTTCAACAGACTTTAGGCATCTAAGCTTGCGAGACTCTTTATTGATGCTAGGAGTAGCCAGCCAATTCCGATTAGTACCTGCACTTAGCCTTTTTGGGAAAATACGTCAGTTTACACTGGTAAATACAATCAACTGACTCATTTTGAAAAGGGTTTAATATGATTGATTTGAATGCACATGGCACAAATAATATTTTATAACTTGGGATACTTATTTAAATATATAAACTTGTAAAGGATTTACATGTTACTTATGCGTTCAGTAGCCCGGATCGAGCCGGGTTAAAGATTAATAGACACACCACATTATGTATATGAGACACTGACAGGTGGACGCCTACACCTGTGTGCTAAGGTCGTGGCCATTTCGTAAAATGATGCCAGGGATATCCGAGACACGGTCATTAACCCCCCAAAGGCTTTAAGCAAACAAAACAAATTAAACGAGACATCTCAATACTTTAACCATCATACAATTAAAGATTCAATGCCCGACCAAGCGGTATTTTATTTACCGTACCCCAAGCCCGTATAGGGAAAATAAGTTAAAAGTATTTACCTGAGCTAAATATAAATTCAATCCCAGCCGTATCAAATCAGCAAGTACAGATAGCTTTTACTGGGCTCCTAAACCTGGAATGAAGGTTTTTTAATACCCTATTAGAATCCTAACGGGTCTTAAAATTAAGCCTTGACTTAGACCGATTAGTTTTCGAGAGAAAGATACGGTTCAAACGCATGATAAAACGAAGACCGGAATAGAATGTGATTTAGACCCGACAAGTTTGAAGACTTGTATAATATGGGTAATCTAAACACATTCTGGATTTTGAGATAATAACGATAAGGTTTGACCCGTTTCGGCTAATTTATGTAAACTAGTTACATAAACCGAACCGAACGCGTATGAAGCGTAACGGGTAACCATAAGAGTCCTAAATAGGTTTCCTAAGTTAACATGCCTTAAATATGGTGTGATATCAGTAGGATACCTTCCATTATGCCCAAAACGAGTTTAATCTCATATTAAGCCCCGTAGGGGTATTTTGGTCATTTTAAAGATTATAAAAGGGATCAATTAAGCTTCTGTGATCCGGGTCTGAATAAATCAGTAAAATAGTTTATTTTAACTTGGTATATCAGTTGGTGTTAAGTCCTATGTGGCAAAATGGTTTTAAACCCTTACTATGCGCTTAATACGCGTATAACGTCGTTTTAAGCGATTTACGGGTTAAAATAGTATTCTGAGTTTCCAGGTTAGTTCATAAGGTTCAAAACACTTCATTTATTATTTAAAATCAGTAGCAATTGGATTGGTATCAAAAGGATTTGTAAAACTCATTTTATGGCCGAAAAGGGTATATTCGGTATTACCGAATCAATGCACTAATCCTAGCTTATGATCAGTTTAAAAATAATTAAAAATCTTCAAAAATCCCAAAATATTATATTACATCAGTGGGTAAAAGGTTTGGTGTCAAAAATTGGGTTTAGATAGACTTTATGCTAATGACGTCGTTTAATCACTAAGAAGCGTTCTAATTACGTCATTGAGCATAACTCCTAATCTATACGTCCAACTGATGTGAAAATTTACAGACATGTTTAATAATCAGTAACAAAGATTATTGTACTTTCATATTTCCAAAATTCTCGTTGTATGGTCATAAGGGCATTATGGTCAATATTTAAGCACTTAACGGAAACGTCGGACAATTAAGGATTTAAGTGGTATAAACGCAGAAGGTTATACACACATGTAACTAGGTCCTAATGGAACTTTAAGGCATGTCTAAACCTATCAAAACCGGGTCAGAACTGAAGTCAAAGCAAAAGTCAAACTTTTGCGTCTTTCGGTTCCGAATCGGTTCAAAACAGAAAGTTGTTGAATCAAACAAGCTTAGACAAGTTCTTATACTTATTATTAGGTTATATGAATGATAAAACAGGTTACACGCCTTCTATATCGCTAATTACGCGTTTAATGATTCTGTTGACTTTTTCGGATAACGTTTGACTCGACAAACGACCTAGCTAGGATGGGAATCAGTGAGTACCCTTTTAAGGGTTAATTGCCCATATAATTACCAACTTATAACAACTTTCATTTCGTCAAAACACTGGACCGTTTGTGTTTTATCGTTAAGTCAAACCGTAATTACGACGGTTTGACTTTTAAGCTAAATACTAAGCTAAACTCAATTAGAGAAGGTTAAGCATACTTACACGTGACTAATGGATGTTTTAGGATGCTTGGGATCTGCCTTTATGCTCCAGAAATGATCAGTTGAAGAAAGTAATGAATGAACACAAAAGTTGCAAAACATGGCCCTTATATATGAACTTTGATCTTCATGGATTGTTGCCATGCAAGGCTAGGATGAACCAAGATGTGTACATGAGCCCTCTATAGCCTAAATACCGGTATAGGAAGGCCCATGGTATGCCAAAATGGCATTGGAGTCGGTTAAGGGACAGAACAGGCAGCTGCCTGTTTGTTTTGTCACTGGTAGCTGTCACGCGACCCGCGTAAGATATGGTTAAGTCTTACGCGGCCCGCCTGGACCTCCGGATCAGGTTACAATGTTTCCTTTTATTGCATTTTTGGTCCTTGGTCCCCCGAAAGGTCATTATCACAAGGTTTCTTGCTTTAAGAGGCTTTTAAAATGACTCATGAGGACTTTGAGACTTATACCATCTTTGTCAAGTCCTCGGGTAACTTTGTGATCACCCGAAAAACCCTAAATTTCAATGTTGACGATTCTAACCCTCACACACGAATTTTATCATAACTTTCTCATACGTTAACGAAACTTTGTGAAATTTCTATCACATATTTTTATGAGCATAATTAACCGTTACAAAGCTTCGGGTTTGCTAAAAGGTCACTCAGAGGTATATCTTAAACATGTCGACACATTTAACCCCTGTAGTTTGTAATTTCTCACAATTGGCTGCATATGATCCATGATTTATTCGTTTAAGGTTATAAACATCATGTAGGACTATTGTAAAGTATTTTTCTTCATTGTTGACATTTTGAACCCTTATATTTACATAGTTTCATTGATTGTCAACTTTAGTCCCTCGAAAGTATTCTTTCACACGTTCAAAGGTTATGACACGTGTCAATACATTATTGGACGTAAATTTTCGAGGTGTTACATCCTCACCCCCTTAAAAGAAATCTCGACCACGATATTTGCTAAAATAAGGGAAATACCTTCTGTCTTATATTAGGCTTAATCTCTATATAGTATATATGGAGCTTTTCCAAGCTCCCCAAGTTAACCTTTATAATGGGTACATGTATCCTTTTGGAGCTTCTAATCCTATCGATCCTTAATCGACATAGGTTGCTCATCATATCATAAATCTGCATATCATTATGTGATAGTGCTTTTCGACTTATTGGTGACACGTCCTTAAATCATTAGTGTGGGTCACATTGCACGTTCCACCCAGCTTCTTAATTAGGTCTTAGCTCGTAAGCTATTTAATCTTGATACATTCGATTTTCATCGAATGATTTTATATATTCAGAGCTTAACTAACCTGATAATTTAACCAATTGGCACACCCTTCCAGGGTGATATCTTTTGTTGAACCTTATTCTTTAACAAGAGTTGAGGAAAGTTGCGACTTTTATTAATTCTTGATTTTCTGTCGAAAACTGGCAACTTACAAATGATTAGGGATTTGTATGATCTTATTCGTTGTTTCCAATGCAACTTTCAGATCCTGATAAGTGGACTTCCCGAAGTCTCGTCCATCCAACGGATGTTTTGATATTTCATCTATACAAGGTCTTCAAAGGAGCCACCTTGATACTTATATAACAACTATTCTACAAAAGCTTATTTTAAGGTGAGATGGTTATTCCAACCACTGCTCAAAACTGATATTAAGGAATAGCTAATCCTTGCCGCTAGTCGAATAATTCGACGATCCTGGGCAGCTGATGGCGATCCTTAATTGTTGCCTAAGTAGGGTTGCGGTAAGCAATGCATAAGCAGAATGAACCGTCTTTCATAATTACTATACCGAATTCTCAGGATATTAAGTTAGGCTATATGAACCCTCTATTTTTTTTTAAAAAAAACTTAGTTAACCAGGGTTTCGATTTTTCCAATAATGGCACTAGCCGTCTTGGAGATTTCATAATAATACAACCTTAAATGGAATATAAACCTTAACTCTACCTGCCTCTCAGGGGTAAACAGGGTAATCTTTAAAGAAGATGATCAAGATATAAGGAGGTTACAGAGATTTTATAAATCTCAAGCTCCAATTCATCCATCTTTGCTTGTGTCAATTAAGTGACACATTTACGTTACGAGTCCACGAATTTCTTGATCTGGAACATTTACTTGGATAATTCCATCCTGGATATCTCCTTTGAATACCATTAGCTGACTTTAGTACTCTATGACCATCGGAATATCTTTGTGGTCCCATGTATTAAACCTCCATACTGATCAGGCATGGAAGCAATCTATGGAACTTATTAAGATACACCAATCTTCATATGGCGCTTTTATCATACCATCTGGTATTCGGAATCGATATAGATTAAAGAGATATCAACTATATATATGCTTTCGCACTTCCTCTTAGAGAGAGGATACTTCTAAAATTTTATGCCTAAAGGTTTCTGACAAGAACAGAAGAAATGGTTCTTATGATTTGCCTGAAGGTTCTACCTTACACTTAACATCTGGGGTTCTTACAGGGAAAAATTTCTAAAAGTTTGCTAAGCTTAAGATCTTATGAGAGACTTAGTAGCATCCGAACCCAAACGTATCTCTTAGCAGTCAAACCACAATAAGGGTTTTATCTGGTGTCATTATTAACGTGACCTACTCCTAATTATTCATCAGGAGGGTTAAACGCCTCCATTCTTAATCCCTTTTTAAACTTAGCTGTAAAATTTTTGACAAATTTCAGGGTAGTCTCAGCTTTGACTGATTACTTCTTAATCATTAAAACATGGGTAGCTGAGGTAGATCCATAATGGATTTTTAATGAGTAGGTTTTTAAACCTTAGTGTGCCCTCTTATTGCCAATGCTAACCACTAATAATTATGTGCTTTAAACTTAGATTTTTGGGTATACTGAATAGGGTACTATCTCAGCCAATGAATTAAAATTTGCGACATACTGTCGACTGTCTAGAACTTTTATGGCGAGAGTCAGAAAATTCTTATTCCGTCTTTTCCCTTTTCGCGAAACGGATACTAGGTTTTTCTAATAAGGTCCTTAAAACTTGGACCTTTCCACAATGTATAAGAGGATCCTTCTTGAGGATTTCATTAATGTCCTTACTAATTAAGAGTATTGCCATCGAATGACTGTGATGTATACCTTACCATGTCCTTTCTAACATAACCACTGATATACTTAATGGTTTCTACTTCATCCTTTCTAGTGTTTAGTCAACATAAGCAAGCCAAGAGTAATTAAAACATAGAGGTAAAATCTTGGATTCTAATACTTAGTCAACATAAGGAGAATAAGTAGGTGACTTATAGTAAGAAGTAAGGAAGTTATTGTACATGTGCTTATATTTAATCAAAATGGAAATTTCACAAACTAGGCACCTAGCTCGGTTGGCTAGGCGCGCGAAAGGGTGTGGCCTAGACCCAGGTTCGATTCCGGGGACGGCCGATTCCACCATTTTTTTATGTTTAATATTAATTAATCGTACGGATACATGTAATTATGAGGGTTGTCTCATAAAGAGTCTTGATAATTAATTGCTTCTTATCACCCACAATATAGGCTTGATTTTCAAGGCAACCAATCGATTTTTATCACTATATTGCGTCCTTATATTTTATCGGAAAATAGGACATTGGAAAAATGATTCCTAATGGCTATAAAACATCCATCTAATATTGCTGAAGCAGTTTCTGAGGTACTATCGGCCAATTTTACTTCATACTTAACGCTTAGAGTTTTAACGGGTAGATTTAATGATTTACAATATCTATTGTCTACGAGAGACTTATCTGAACCTGAATTAATTAATACTCTAGCGTGAGCGTTATTGGTAAAGAAAGTACCTGTTGTGACATTGTTATCCTGAACAGTCTCTTGAGCATCCATTTGAGAGCTTCCAGCTTTGATCTTTTTAACTTCCTCAAGCTTTTTAGCCTATTTAGGGCAGTTGGTCTTAATGTGCCCTCTTTCATTGCAACCATAGCAGGTTGCGTCTCCCAATCTCTTACAATCCAATGTCTTATGCTCCTTGGACTTGCAGATTCCACAGGGTAGAGGCTGAGATTCATATCTGCATTTCCCGAGGTGATATTTCCTACAGGTTTTGCATTTGATCTTTTCACCGGTCTGCTGTCTGTCTTTCAAATCCTTCCCAGACTTAGTTGCTTTTCCTTTGGCAGTCTTAGGGCAATTAGTACTGATGTGGCCCTTTTTGCCGCAGCCATGACAGGTCGCATCTTCTAATTTCTTGCAATCCAAGGTCTTGTGACCCTTGGTTTTGCAAATTCCACATAATTTAGCACGTGGGTCGATTGTGCATTTTCCAACATGTTGCTTCCTGCAGACCTTACATCTGGGTTTTTCACCCGACTGTTGGTTGTTCTTCAAGTCCTTGCATTCATGGGTCTTGTGATCCATCTTTTTACAGATGACACATCCCCTGGTATGATCATAGAAGCATTTTCCGAAGTGCTTCTTCTTGCAGGTTTTACATTCAGGTTTTACCTCCTTTGGCTTGGACTGGTTATAGTTTGAACCGGTCTTACCCTTTTTACAACCTTGATTTGGGGTATTATTGCACTTTCGCTTGTGATCCCTTAACGCTTGGTTCACGGCCTTGTTTATCGCTGTATCTAACATAGCCTGTAACTCGGCGCCCGTTAAATTCAGTCTTGTATCATCATTCTGATTAACTGGATGATTGTTAGCATCAGAGGAGTCAACCATGGTGAAGCTTTGAAGGCTACAAACCAAGTTGTAATAATTGATTTAATTACATGGTGAATTGTCAAATTTGCTGATTAAATAGTTATGGTGTAAATAAACCATATAGGCCAAAAGATAGTATTTAAGTTAATTGATTATATTCTGCCTAGGTTTTTAAATAAACCATCCTTGGCGTGTAACAGAATATAATCCTTCATATTTATTTGACAGGGGACATAAATTACGACTGCCAATGTCGTACTGACATTTTATATAGCACAAGAGCTTGTTCCTAAGGACTCTTGATGGCACAGGGCCTTGTCACTAGGGAAAAAAAATCTAAAACATAATCGATGATTCCTTTGGATCGGAAAATTCCATAATTCATTGTCTTGACAAGATTTATGAAATAAAACTATCTTTTCATGGATACACCTTTTCCCGTAGGTATACATCCCAAATGGATGTGTTGATGCATACATCATGCTCGACGTTTATCAGCCATGATTCCTATTGATTATTTAGGCTAAATAAGGGATGTGGAAAATTCCTAATATAAGGATGACAAGTATGATTTTATCGCATCACTGTTGTCGGAAGTGTTAACACATTTTCAAATGTTAACAATGATCTGAATCTCTTTTTAAACAGGTTTTACCATCTTAGCTAGGTCTTCCATGACATTCAAGCTAGGTCAAACCTTTTAAGATTCTCTTTTAATATTTATACTGGCAGGAAAAGAATGATATTTATTTTATTCAGGATTTCTATCATAAATCCTGATTTACAAGTTAATAATAGCACAAATGGCCTAGTCGCGTAGACAAGTTTAATTTATGAGCCATGATTTCAGAGAATCGTGGCATTTAGGTGTGAATCAAAGTTCATTACTTTTTCTTGACAGGGAGTTGTAGGCTACCACTGTCTTTAGTCTCAGAGGACATTAATTATAGCCCGTGGGCACTTCCCTCTTAAGGGATGATTATTTTAATAAGGAAAAGTGGAGTAATCCAATTTAAGGATGACTCATGCGGTTTTATCGAACCACGTCTGCCAGGAATGTTAACATGTTGCAGGTGTTAACAGGGATTTGAATCTCTTGAATAGGTTCTACCATATTGGCCTTGCAATATAGGCTAGGTTTACCTTTAAGATTCTTTTTAATAACTAACGCAGAACAATTTCTAAATCGAACTATTAATAAGGATCTGAATCTAATTGAGGAACTGCCATCTTGGCCGGGTCTTAATAATGACACGAAGCTAGGTCTTGTCCCTTTTTAGATTTTGCTATTTTATTATAATGGTAGATCTTATAATATAGGAATGATATTTTAAACATAATCGTTCCTTTAAAACTTAAACAAGTATAGGGTTGCCCTAAACGGGACTTCAAAGGAATAATGTTGTCCTCGAAGGGACTAAAAGATAAATATCGTTATAAGGACTTTTAAGGAAACGATCTTTAGCAAAAGGAGTTTCTTCTTCATTTTATTTCCGAATGCTTTCTCCTTGGTTGCACGTTTCATCCTAGCCGCTGTACGAAGGTCAGCAATTTAAGGCTCCGGGTGTGGAGAATTCCTATTACGGTTTCTTCGCTTGGCGACGTATCCGATATATAAAAAAAAATTGGAAGCAAACTTTATAGATGAGGATTGAGAATATTCCTATGTTAAGTCTAGACTCAGGTCAAGGAATGTGCTAATGTGTCATTGAGATTAAACACAAAAAGATAGTGTTTAATTCACTCAATGTTGGCTCTGATACCAACCTGTCACACCCCGATTTTTCCTACTTTACCGGTGGGCCCGGTAGGGGAGTAACGTGACGTGGTTGGCAACATCATAGTCAAACAACACAATATATAAATGCATAGCGGAAGCAAAAGGATAAATATATTACAATCCGAAATAATGTAACATCCAAGTATTACAACGGAAGTAAAGGATCCACAGGCGGATCGAAAATAAAAATAACACTGTTCAACAGACTTTAGGAATCTAAGCTTGCGAGACTCTTTATTGATGCTAGGAGTAGCCAGCCAATTCCGATTAGTACCTGCACTTAGCCTTTTTGGGAAAATACGTCAGTTTACACTGGTAAATACAATCAACTGACTCATTTTGAAAAGGGTTTAATATGATTGATTTGAATGCACATGGCACAAATAATATTTTATAACTTGGGATACTTATTTAAATATATAAACTTGTAAAGGATTTACATGTTACTTATGCGTTCAGTAGCCCGGATCGAGCCGGGTTAAAGATTAATAGACACACCATATTATGTATATGAGACACTGACAGGTGTACGCCTACACTTGTGTGCTAAGGTCGTGGCCATTTTGTAAAATGATGCCAGGGATATCCGAGACACGGTCATTAACCCCCCAAAGGCTTTAAGCAAACAAAACAAATTAAACGAGACATCTCAATACTTTAACCATCATACAATTAAAGATTCAATGCCCGACCAAGCGGTATTTTATTTACCGTACCCCAAGCCCGTATAGGGAAAATAAGTTAAAAGTATTTACCTGAGCTAAATATAAATTCAATCCCAGCCGTATCAAATCAGCAAGTACAGATAGCTTTTACTGGGCTCCTAAACCTGGAACGAAGGTTTTTTAATACCCTATTAGAATCCTAACGGGTCTTAAAATTAAGCCTTGACTTAAACCGATTAGTTTTCGAGAGAAAGATACGGTTCAAACGCATGATAAAATGAAGACCGGAATAGAATGTGATTTAGACCCGACAATTTTGAAGACTTGTATAATATGGGTAATCTAAACACATTCTGGATTTTGAGATAATAACGATAAGGTTTGACCCGTTTCGGCTAATTTATGTAAACTAGTTACATAAACCGAACCGAACGCGTATGAAGCGTAACGGGTAACCATAAGAGTCCTAAATAGGTTTCCTAAGTTAACATGCCTTAAATATGGTGTGATATCAGTAGGATACCTTCCATTATGCCCAAAACGAGTTTAATCTCATATTAAGCCCCGTAGGGGTATTTTGGTCATTTTAAAGATTATAAAAGGGATCAATTAAGCTTCTGTGATCCGGGTCTGAATAAATCAGTAAAATAGTTTATTTTAACTTGGTATATCAGTTGGTGTTAAGTCCTATGTGGCAAAATGGTTTTAAACCCTTACTATGCGCTTAATACGCGTATAACGTCGTTTTAAGCGATTTACGGGTTAAAATAGTATTCTGAGTTTCCAGGTTAGTTCATAAGGTTCAAAACACTTCATTTATTATTTAAAATCAGTAGCAATTGGATTGGTATCAAAAGGATTTGTAAAACTCATTTTATGGCCGAAAAGGGTATATTCGGTATTACCGAATCAAGGCACTAATCCTAGCTTATGATCAGTTTAAAAATAATTAAAAATCTTCAAAAATCCCAAAATATTATATTACATCAGTGGGTAAAAGGTTTGGTGTCAAAAATTGGGTTTAGATAGACTTTATGCTAATGACGCCGTTTAATCACTAAGAAGCGTTCTAATTACGTCATTGAGCATAACTCCTAATCTATACGTCCAACTGATGTGAAAATTTACAGACATGTTTAATAATCAGTAACAAAGATTATTGTACTTTCATATTTCCAAAATTCTCGTTGTATGGTCATAAGGGCATTATGGTCAATATTTAAGCACTTAACGGAAACGTCGGACAATTAAGGATTTAAGTGGTATAAACGCAGAGGGTTATACACACATGTAACTAGGTCCTAATGGAACTTTAAGGCATGTCTAAACCTATCAAAACCGGGTCAGAACTGAAGTCAAAGCAAAAGTCAAACTTTTGCGTCTTTCGGTTCCGAATCGGTTCAAAACAGAAAGTTGTTGAATCAAACAAGCTTAGACAAGTTCTTATACTTATTATTAGGTTATATGAATGATAAAACAGGTTACACGCCTTCTATATCGCTAATTACGTGTTTAATGATTCTGTTGACTTTTTCGGACAACGTTTGACTCGACAAACGACCTAGCTAGGATGGGAATCAGTGAGTACCCTTTTAAGGGTTAATTGCCCACATAATTACCAACTTATAACAACTTTCATTTCGGCAAAACACTGGACCGTTTGTGTTTTATCGTTAAGTCAAACCGTAATTACGACAGTTTGACTTTTAAGCTAAATACTAAGCTAAACTCAATTAGAGAAGGTTAAGCATACTTACACGTGACTAATGGATGTTTTAGGATGCTTGGGATCTGCCTTTCTGCTCCAGAAATGATCAGTTGAAGAAAGTAATGAATGAACACAAAAGTTGCAAAACATGGCCCTTATATATGAACTTTGATCTTCATGGATTGTTGCCATGCAAGGCTAGGATGAACCAAGATGTGTACATGTGCCCTCTATAGCCTAAATACCGGTATAGGAAGGCCCATGGTATGCCAAAATGGCATTGGAGTCGGTTAAGGGACAGAACAGGTAGCTGCCTGTTTGTTTTGTCGCTGGTAGCTGTCACGTGGCCCGCGTAAGATATGGTTAAGTCTTACGCGGCCCGCCTGGACCTCCGGATCAGGTTACAATGTTTCCTTTTATTGCATTTTTGGTCCTTGGTCCCCCGAAAGGTCATTATCACAAGGTTTCTTGCTTTAAGAGGCTTTTAAAATGACTCTTGAGGACTTTGAGACTTATACCATCTTTGTCAAGTCCTCGGGTAACTTTGTGATCACCCGAAAAACCCTAAATTTCAATGTTGACGATTCTAACCCTCACACACGAATTTTATCATAACTTTCTCATACGTTAACGAAACTTTATGAAATTTCTATCACATATTTTTATGAGCATAATTAACCGTTACAAAGCTTCGGGTTTGCTAAAAGGTCACTCAGAGGTATATCTTAAACATGTCGACACATTTAACCCCTGTAGTTTGTAATTTCTCACAATTGGCTGCGTATGATCCATGATTTATTCGTTTAAGGTTATAAACATCATGTAGGACTATTGTAAAGTATTTTTCTTCATTGTTGACAATTTGAACCCTTATATTTACATAGTTTCATTGATTGTCAACTTTAGTCCCTCGAAAGTATTCTTTCACACGTTCAAAGGTTATGACACGTGTCAATACATTATTGGACGTAAATTTTCGAGGTGTTATAGCTTGGCTCACTTGTAAACCATCCCTTGGCAAACCACCTCTCTCACACTTCACCCACCCACCACCACCATCACAACCCACATCCACCACCATCATCCATCATCCATCATAGAGTGTGTAAGTAGTCTCGGGATCCAAGATTGATCGTAAGAGTTCTTGACAATCAAATGCCATGTTTGCCTAAGTCTCTTACATCACTTGGTGAAGACAAGTGTTTAGTGTAATACTTTTTATTTTTAATCTTTTCGCACTTTTTATTTGGTTATGTGTTAATGACTTTAATAACTAGTTTCTTATGTTGAAGGTGAATCTTCCTTATCATTTGTCCGTGGTGTCTTGGCATTATTTTACTGTCTATATAAAATAAAATATTTTCACCATTCATATCTCCACGGTCTATATGGAGATATGTTGGCTACCTGGTCGGGGGTTAAGGGAATGGTTTGGTAAGCGTCTTGCCTTGTTCAGTGTATAGATCCTGCAAGGACCTGAGTCAAGTTTAGTAGGACCTCCTTCAATACCCACTGGTATTGGATGGCGGGGGTCCAAATCCTAGACCCCCTCATATGTAAACTACTATTAAAACTTTAACCCAGCTATTTAGGATTGTATCCCTGCTGACTCAAACTACTTAGTCGAGGGTAACGTCACCTTCAAAAGAGGGGCCTACCACAATATGCATTAATAACTTAATTAATTATCTTTCAATGATCCAACCCTCTAGGATTGTATCCTTGCTAGCTCAAACTACTGGGTTGAGGGTAGCGTCGCCTTCAAAAGAGGGGCCTACTACTATAACTAAGATAATCTCTTAAAAAGTGCAAAAGTGCGGAAATAATCAAAGGTTATACTAAATGCGAGTCGGATCCAAGTGATTCATCTTGTCTATCTGTTTTATTTTTATTTTTATTTTCAACTTTTTTAGTTAGTTTCATTTTCTTGTTTAAAAACATTTTTCTAAAATCTTGATTTGATTAGACGTTGAGGATAAACTGGTACTAAAAGCTCTTGTGTCCTTGGACGACCTCGGTATCTTACCAACACCATACTGCGCTCACGATGGGTGCACTTGCCCATATGTGTGTTTAGTGTTAGTAAATATCGTGTTTTATAAATTTAAAACTTGACTAAAGTGTTAAAAAGGGCTTAAAATATACTTAAATACATATACACGACTGCACACATCAATACACTAAACACTGTTACATAAGAAACACTGATACATAAATACTGATGTTGAATCCGCTGTAGATGTTGAACCACTACTGTTACTGACAAGTGGTTTTCCTTTGGTTGATCAGGCCTTAGGTACATCAGATCTTGTCTTTAACAGGGCTTTGTCTTCAACAGTGGATAGGCCTCATCAGTCTTTAAGTCCATCAGTCTTTATAAGGAGCAGTGGTTAGTTATAGTAGTCCTTAGCATGATCAGCTGTTATAACCACTTCATAACCCTTAGAGAGGAGACAAGTGTCGGTCTACATGGTAAATGAAGAGGTTAATTGTAATTATGATAATCTGCTTTTGTTCTTTGAACTTCGAAAATTTGTCCCTTGGGTTTCTTGTTATTTAATTTTACACTTTTCCCATAAAAGTTGTGGTTTGAAAAGGTTTTTGAATTTAAAGACTGCTATTTTAAAATATACATTAATATGTTTATATTAAATCTACACATTTTGATTGATTAAGTATATAAACTCATAGCCACTTCACCTGTTTTTCATCACGTTTTCCTACGAAGATATAATACTTTCAGGAAAGTCGAGTAATATAGTTTATTGAAATGGCGTCATTAACTTCTGTAAAATCAGATGATTTATAGTAGCATTTTGTCAGGCAAATCGAGGAACAGGTTTCCAGATAGGGCTACTCTTCAAGAGCTGAAGAGATGTTTTGATGGATTGCAAGTTGGCCTCTTCTCGAGACATCAGGTTTCCAGAGATCTTATGCGGATGCCTTCAACTTCCGTTCGTGAGCTTTGTGTTGTCAGTAATATAGAGTGCGGTGATAGAGATGTGGAGTTCATGGCGATACTGAAGGACATACATCGAGAGGTTCAGTAATCGATGGAGTTGAAGCTAAAGTTTCTTAATTCTTACGGTTATTGTTACATTTAAAAGTTTAGTTGTTAAGTATGTTATGTAATTATTGGACTTTTAATGTCATGAATAAATGAATAAATTTTAATCTTATGAATCTATGTTGCGTTTGTAGGAAAAAAAGAAAGAGAACGTCAATTTTAAATTACCAATTGCATATTTTGAATTTCAAAAGTTATTGATATTATCAGTAATTACTGATTTGATTTGAAAGCAATTGTCATCATGACTTTTCTAATTTTTATTTTAACTTTAATTAAGAGAAAATAACCGTCAATTTGAAATTCCCATTTTGCATATTTTCAATATCCAAAGATCAAGAAATTAGCATTAATTACTGATTTGATATGCAACAAATTGTCATCAACAATTTTTTTTATTTTTTATTTTTTATTTTAACTTTTATTTTTATCACCAAAACAATGTTGGGGGAACTCTTATCTCATTGGAATGTAACGATTAGGTAAAATGGTAATTTCATTGTAATTCTAGTTTTCATTTGATAATTTCATTCTATCATTAATTAACCACATCAATAATAAAAATGTGAGCAGTGGCTGTTTTTTAGGGAAACCACTTATGGTCAATATCAGTGGATGTCAACAATAAAAATGTGAGCAGTTGTTGTTTTTAACTATCAGTGGATAGCCAACAGTGATTGAAACACTGACGTTTGGTCAGTCAGTGGTCAACATGAAGAATGAAGAAACAGCGGTTGTCTTTCAACAGTGGATAACTTTTAAACATTGATGTGATAAATACTGTTACATATAAACACTGAAGTGATATGACATCTAACAACCTAACAGAGTATAAAACACTGATGTGATAAATATTGTTACATATAAACACTGTTAACATAAACAAAGGTAGAATATCTGCTGTTGATGCTGAACCACTGTTGTTGGGCAGTGGTTCACCTTTGGTTTTGTCTAGGGTTTGTCTCGAGAGATAAACTCTAGGGTTTGTCTCGAGAGATTGTATATACATAACATACCATTAAACGAATCAAAATGGGGAGCAGTCAATCATGGAACCAACATAATTTTCATCATAAACACTGAAGTATCATAAAACTGTGAATGAATATACCCAATCCGAAATTGTTAGACATTTTCATAAATCTAACAACCATCATCGAAGCTGTAACAAATTCTAAACACTGATACACTAAACACTGTTACATAAGAAAAACTGATACATAAATACTGATGTTGAATCCGCTGTAGATGTTGAACCACTGTTGTTACTGACCAGTGGTTTTCCTTTGGTTGATCAGGCCTTAGGTACATAAGTGCTTGTCTTTAACAGGGCTTTGTCTTCAACAGTGGATAGGTCTCATCAGTCTTTAAGTCCATCAGTCTTTATAAGGAGCAGTGGTTAGTTATAACAGTCCTTAGCATGATCAGCTGTTATAACCACTCCATAACCCTTTGAGAGGAAGCAAGTGTCCGTCTATTCAATTGAGAGGAATCATTGCATTACATCCTTGTTGAAAAACAGAATCGATAAATTTAGGGAAAATGGGTTTGAAAGATGATAACCCAACAGTGGAGGATCTCATCCTACAGCTCCGATAAATTCAGGGGTATTCTCAAATAATGGTTCCTAGATGTTTGAAGACCGACAAAGACCGACAAATGTCCACAGTGCTACTTCTTTGGACATTTGTCGGTCTTCAAACATCTAGGAAGCATTATTTGAAAATACCCCTGAATTTATCAAAGTTGTAGAATGAGATCCTCAATGGTTGGGTTATCATCTTTCAACCCCATTTTTCCTAAATTTATCAATTCTGTTTTTCAGACCTCCCAAAGCCACCTATCCGCCTCCAAAGATATCGAGACAACTTGAAGCATAACCTGGACTTGCTGTAATTCCACCAGTTCAGTATTTAATCCCAATATACCAACTCAATACAAATAACAAATATTTGGTGTGCTACAACTGTAAATAACTCAGGAAACAGATTTGAAACCATAAATATGGATTATAGAGATCTATGAATGAAACATGGGTGAATAAACCAACAAAACAGATTGTGAAAAACAAAAACTACAAACATATCAAAATCAATCTACTCGTAATCACATGGTACACCAATGCAAGAATCTGAATAAACAATAACAAATCAAAGACAAAATCAAAAGCTAAAAACATATCAAACAAATTTCATAGAATCATGAAAGAAATTAGGTCACGGATTGTTACCAGATTTAGCGAGAGAAGAATCGATGGAAGCATTGGAGAAGATGACGATTTGAAGAAACTTCAATCTGGAAAAGATGTAACAAAGCTCAAGAAATAACGAAGAAGAAGAAGAACTGATTACAAAGTGTATCCACAATTAGCAAAAGAATAACAATTACCTGATTTATGTGCGGCTCTTAACAAAAGAATCAACAATTTACCGATACTTGCCGAAACCATATCTGGTCAGATTTATGTGCGGCTCTTAACTACATTCTGTAGAATCTGTACATTTAACAAATAATCAAAGAACAAAGAAACAAACCAAAAAACATTCTGTAGAATCTGTACATCTAACAAATAATTAGAATGGCCATTTTTACCTTATTTCACAAATTTCATAATATGATAATAAGTAAAACATAGAAAAAATGAAACCAAACACCTGATATTTGTCGTTCGAATCTTTGAGTTGGTCGTCATAGTCCTACAACCTTTCGATGTCGTTGGAATCGGTCGGTGATGTCAGCAGCCTAATTAACAAACAACAGCAAACAACAATAGCTAGTCACCAATCAATCGACCTCAAAATCATATAGAAGCCCAAAAATAAAACAAACCCTAACCTAAAACTCAAGATAGAAAAATGAAGAAATATATTTATAACTAACCCTAAACCTCAAATCCATTACAGCATAACCATTCAATCGACCTCAAAATCATATAGAAGTCTAAAAATAAAATCAAAATTAGATAAGTGAACATCAAAATTGAACAGCAAACCTGACCAAAAATTAACCAAGAGAACTGCAGGCCACGGAGCCGACAACCTTCGATCATCTCCGTCAACAAGTTCCCAGCGGAACCCTAGCCGAAGCACAACCCTAGGTAAAGACGCATGAAGATCGAATGATTGAACAATGAAAACAAAGATTGACACTTATTGATAATCTAACCTTGATTCGGAGCATTGATATGAACATCTGTTAAGATCGGAATAGAGCAGAGCGAGAGAGAAAGTGGGGAAGCCCTAAATGAGAGATGAGATAGATAAAAGAGGGGAGTGGTACTGTTAGGTGGGAAAAGGGAAAAAAGGTAGCCCTCATCTACTGACACGTGGCCCAAATAACTTTCATTTATTATATATAATAGAAGAGTATAAAAAGTGGTTGTGAGTTGAGGAGAGAGAAAATATTATTGTTCATCTGTATATTTGGGGGGTCACTGTTCACCCCCTATAATTTTTAATATATTTTGAAAGTGATTGTGAGTAGAGAAGAGAGAAAAGGTAATGATAAAGGTATAAAAAATACTATTTAATTGAAAAGGAGAGATAAAATGTAGTGTTTTTAGTGTAATTTAGGGTAAAAATATGGTGGAATGGATGTGAATGCTCTTAGAGGCTTAACAATTGCATCCATTTATATACATAAGCTTTTGTTTTATAGAATTGACGTTTGCGTCCATTTAAATACAAAGACAAAATATCAAATACAAATAACTTTAACGTACAAAACGTACAAACTGAATGTTTTGTTGAAAAAACACTGTGGTATTTTCGTAATTATTTACTCGTAGAGTAATTATCAAAATTACTCTACAAATGATCTTGTATGGTAATTTTAATCATGTAGAGTAATTTTGTAAAATGTTCTTGTAGCGTAATTTTCTTGTAGAGTAATTTTGTAAAGTATCATAATTACTCTACAAATGATCTTATATGATAATTTTGATCTTGTAAGGTAATTTTGTAGAGTATCACAATTACTCTACAAATGATTTTGTAAAGTAATTTTGAATTATATGTTCGATAAACTTGCAAAGTAATTTAATACACTTATAGACTAATTTTGATGAAGAGTAATTTTGATACACTTGTAGTGTAATTTTGATAATTACTCTAAAAGGTCATTTATATAGTAATTTTGATAAGGGAATATACCACAGAATAGTAATGAAGTTTTAGGAGTGTTCCAATTAGGTCACTGATAAAATTTATTGTTCCAATTAGATCATTTTACTTTATTTTGGTGTTCTAATACTAGATATTTTACCTGAATAGCAGGTCATAGTCCTACATGGCATTTGTTTAACTTTTTTTTTTAAACATGATCACATGGACGTAAATAAAAGAAAATATAATAAATCAACACAAAATCTAAATCCAAAACAATCTATATCACACAAATATAATATGAGATAAACACCCAAAAATTATGAGATAAATAATTTACAATGTGGATTTACTCATGTACTGTTTTTCAAATATGATTTACATAAATGATTCGTGAGGCTAAATAGAATATTTTTTTAAGGATATGTGAGTAAAAAGACATGCACTCAAATCGGATTTGAGCATTATTTATCATGATAGTGAGAAAACATTATTTACAAAAGCACTATTTTTTCCAAACTATTTTTCATGATTTTATTAAAATTTTGATAACTTTTTAGAGATTTTGAAAAAAAAACACTTTTTTTTTATTTTTTCGCATTTTTTTAAGCTTTTCTACAATTTTTTAAATTTTTTTTAAACCTATTTGGCATTTATGTGACATGTCAACAGATTTTTTAAATAAAAAACCTAAATAAATGCCATGTAGGATGTCACCTTCTATTTAGGTAAAATATCTAGGATTGAAACATCAAATGAAACTTGAATGACCTAATTGGAACAAAAAAAAATTATGAGTGACCTAATTAGAACACTCTTGAAACTTGGTTACTATTGTACAAAGTTAACCCGATAAGATAATTACCCTACGAGCAAATAATTACGAAAATGCCAACGCGTTTTTTTGGCTTTTTCATGCTCTTCGTGCGTTTTGTACGATAAGACACTTTGTACGTAAACTTAACCCTAAATACAAATAGTGATGACAACAATAATTATATTAAGTTGGACATCCCATTTTAATGGAGTGTCCTTGAGTAATCAAAACTCATTATGACATTATATAGTTTTTTTCTTATCTTATTTATTATTATCTTTAACTAATTAATTAGTTATAAAGATTATCATTCTCCAAACTAAAATTTTTGATACATTTATCAAAATTTATCCTACATATATTGAAATTTATCCTACACAGCTCGTAATTCATACTACACTTTAAATTAACTTTTTTCTTCTTTGAAAAATATATATATTTTTTGAAAATAGTTTATAAATTTAATTTAGTTAGCTATTAAAAAGGAAGACTGCCAATTAATGATCTATCTAAGTTTACCGAAATACCCTTACACTAATATTAAATACAAAAATAAATAAAGTAAAATTAAGCATTCTTATTGGTTGAAATTTATTTTTTTATTCTTACAAAAATTTTCTTCTCCTTTGAACCCTCCACTATATATATATATATAAAGAGGAGGAGTTGGGTAGAAAGTGGATTTTTCCTAGAAAGTCTAGGAAGCAATAAGAATTAGACATGTGGCACTGAAGGATTTTAACTAGAAGGGCAATTATTGATAGTCCCGTAATGATCCAATTTCAGTCTCGATTCGGTAAAAATAATGAGACGGGTGATTCGAGCCAAGAACAATCGATAATAAACAAGAAAGATAGAAACTTTAATGATTGGAACACAGATATTTTGATTGAATGTGATAAGACAATACAAAAGATAATCATCCACCCCGGGTGAGCTCCCCCGGGGTGGTGGCTCACAAATGCACACCCTCTAAGTGAGGTGTAGTAATCTACATATAGCCCCTATGTAACAACCCGCACTTCCGTGCGTTGTTACTACTCGATATACTCGTTACGCCTAGCACCAGAGATTCGGATCATAATGTAACTATATCGCATATATCACTATTCGAAGGATAATCGCATATTTTCGAAATACAATATCACTATACTACACCAATCACAAGCACTAACACTCACGATGACATTGGGTGAGGACCTATTCTACCCTCCTCAGTGGCCGTGATGTGTCGAAACGCAGACAATTAACGCTAACAAAGACTCTCGGGTGAGTGCTATAACTCCAGTCGTCGTGACGATGATGACAATACGAGTGAATGGTACCCCGTCAGTCATTGTGGCACAACTCGCAATAACGTTCACGAGGACGTCGAGAAAGGACCTATACTACCCTCCTTGATGGCCGTGAAACGTCGCTAATAATCGCATACTCGAATCGGAAACCGATTGTTATATCGAATCTTTGGAATATGGATACGTAAGTACGACCCTTAGTGATATATACACATATATAATAATAATATAACTCAACTATAGAAAGCGCGTACCTCAAAAACTATCAAAACGATCAAAAAACGGAGAAACTCACCGCGCCGGAGTGGCCATCCGGACGGACAGCCTCATCCGAACGGATGGGCCATCCGCACGGATTGCCATCCGACCCAGTAACTCCCTTCACCTCATTTTTCCTATAAATAGCCTGCCACACCACTGTTCAAGTGATGTGACAGCTCCCACTCGACCAAACACGCTCAGGACCCTTTTCTCTCGATTCCTCGCGATTTCGGTAAGATTTCAACTTAAAACCTTGTACTTCTATGATCTACACTCGATTCTACATCATTCTATCTTTTAAAACTCAAATTCTAACCGTGAAATCTACTGATTTGAGGTGTTTTAAGGTGATGTCACCAAGAGTTCATGTGAACTTCAAGTTGTGACCTCATCCCACCATAAACAACTCAGATCTGGGTGATTTCCACATGTTTTGATAACAAATCTCACCTAAATCTATGTATTTAACCAAGGCACTGTGCGATCTCGAGCTAAACATGAGAAACCGTCAAGAACGACCAGATCTAATGGAACGGGGTGATTCCCGGCCGTTAGAGCGGGTCGGAACTGATGGAATTTCAAGTGTTAGTGCAAAATTACACTGTCCCGGTAACCCCGCACGTATTCCTTCCGTTAAACACTCAGAAACAGTGTTCAAAATGCAAAACAGACGTGTCATCCGCACGGATCACATGTCATCCGGACGGATAACATGTCATCCGCACGGATAACATGTCATCCGCACGGATGAGCACCATTCGACTGGACCAACTCAACATCCCAACGAATGACCATCCGACTGGATTGCCATCCGATCGGATAGTCATTAAGCAAACCTCACCTTCAAACGAGTGACCATCCGACCGGATTGCCATCCGATCGGATAGTCACAAAGCACGCATCATCCAAGCGAACGGCCATCCGGCCGGATTGCCATCCGACCGGATAGCCACTGAACCTTATCGCTTCAAACGAATGGCCATCCGGCCGGATTGCCATCCGACCGGATAGCAACTGTCCAAAGCCCTCTCCTAAGAAGTGACCATCCGATCGGATTGCCATCCGACCGGATGGCCAATAGTCACCTGTTTCACCCGTCGCCGTTTAACGCACTCTCAATCGATCAGGCTAACTCAGACGCGCTCTCAATCGATCAATCAAGTGGTGCTTAATTGCCGAACAAGCACTGTGAGTATACTTGAACCCTTTTTAATCGCATTTTGGGTGTAACATACGTTTCTAACAAATCAAACTTAACAACCGACTTATTCAATCAACCGAATTATCACTTGCGAATAACTGACATGCATAGATATACGTGATGCTAGTCGCATATGTGCTAGGGCTTATACTCGCGACGTCCCACCATGACTAGTATAGTACTATTGCGCCCGACGGGGCCTAGTTTGCCATCGCATATTCGAGCATCGAGGACTTAGTTGGTAGTATCAGCTTTGTGAGTATATATGTCATGTGTTACGTTCTTGCATGTGGAAATTCGCTACACTTTTTATCTATTACGCTATACATATCTAACATGTATACTCGCCAATACTTTTGTATTGACAAATATTTTTAACGTATGTTGCAGGTTAGATCGCAGTATATATCAAATCAAGCTAGGAGGTCTAGAAACTCAACTAAAATCTAGGTTGTCGGATTTGTATTGTTCGAGAGGACAAGAAATCTGTGATAACTAATGTGATTGTATTATTTATTAGTATGGGATATCGAATGTATTAAATATCATCGCAATATAGTTGTTATGGATTCTCTTGAACAATCTGATTCGCCTAGTGCCGCGCCCCGATGATTCCGCCATCGGTTGGGGTGTGACAGATTGGTATCAGAGCCATAACTATTGGGAATTAGGCCAGACTCGACCTAGTCCGGGTCGACGTCTTAGAGATTGACCTAGTCTATAGTCTAAGTACCAACAGGCCGACTCGTACGAACCCAGTAGGGTTGTATCGGGCCTACTCGATACTCTCGATCGAAATTGCTAAAAGCTACAACTTTGTGTGAACACCGCATACTACAACTTCACACGAAGGAGCCTTTCCTAAGGCCGGAATACTACTTAGCCTTTCCTAAGGCCGACACATTACACATGTTTTCAAAAATACTCGCATAACGAAACCGAGCGATCTAGTCGAGATCAGGTGTGAAAACCAAGAACTCTCGATAGGATTGCTCACTCAGCGCATTTTTCTAGCACGAGAACCTTTCATCGAGTTAGGAGTGACATCCACATCTCGACGAAAGTCTCCATCTCGAAATCTAGTGGAACTCACGGATTTATTCGAAGAGCATAACCACAATTAGGAATGAAACTGTTAAGTCAGGGGTGAAACCCGTACCTTAAAAAGACGTTCCACTCTCTAAATTAGTCATCAAAAGCTCTCACCAAGGACTCGACTATCATGATAACTCGAGCCACGTGATGACTAGGAAGACGAGTGCCATGAGCTGCATCCCAGTGGAAGCATGAAGTCTTCTAAGTCAACGCGCGTGCACGAACTTGTTGAGAATAGTTGGGTTACCTTGGGTAGTCGACGCCTAAACACCCAAGGCACTCTATTATACGAACCGTCGATTCTACAAATGGTTGGAATTTATTTACGTTTGAAACTTTACGCTTTATCGATTTCTCGATTTAACGATTTTCACTCCCTGCTTTATAAACGCACAAATCGCACAGCCATCGCAATCTAAAACGAAACTCGAATGTTCGCAACAAAACTAATGCATAATCTATCGCCTTCGCTATCGTTTTCTCACCTCAACGCGTCACCCTTATTCTAAATCGACCTGTATGTGTATGATTACAAACTACAATTCTATAGGTATATAAATACATATAAACAGACAAGTCAATGTGTGAGAACTTAGGGATTTCGTGTCTCCTATGTGGCTCCTATGTGATTCGCATTACTAATATACTATCGCATCAAGTTTTGAACGCGCTCAATCGAATCGCGAAACTCAAAAAATCATTATGATCGAATCTCATTCCAAGTCTCTTCCTGTCTAGATGCCTTCCAACAACTCTACCTCGAGACGAGTAGCCAGGAGAAGAGCCAAACGAAGCGCCGATAAGAGGATTGCATCACTTGTGACTAAGGAAGTGGTTAAGCTTATTCCTCAAATTGCCGCTCGAGTGCACTCTCTCAGCCACTCTCGAGCCTCGGAGGACTCCAAGACGGAAGCGCCGCAATCTACTTTTCTCTACAAACACTTCAAAGCCTGTGACCCGATGGAGTTCACGGGTGAAGGAGGTGTATCTCAACTACTACAGTGGTTCGATTCTATCGAAGTTACCCTTCATCAAAGTGGGTGTCCCGATAGTTTCCGTACTACTTGTGCTACCGGGGTATTTCAATCACGAGCACTCGACTGGTGGACCGCCGAACGTAACAAACGTGGAATCTCCGCAGCTTACGCTCTCTCTTGGGAAGAGCTGAAGGAGCTCATGAAGAAGGAGTACTGTCCTCCTTACAAAATTCAGAAGCTGGAAGACGGATTCTGGAAAATCAAGCAACTCGAAAGTGACAACACTGGCTACACCGCTAGGTTCAAACAGCTTAGCATAATCTGCCCAAGTCAAGTCAACACACCAGAAAAAGCCATTTCGAAGTACATTCGCGGCTTGCCTGAGTGTGTGGGTGATTTTGTCGAAGCTGCAAGACCTGCTACCATCGAAGAAACCTACCGCTTAGCCGCAGAAATCAACAACAAACGACTCATGGAAGGGTTCTTCTCAAGGAATCCTGTCAAGCAAGCTTATCAAGCGATCGCCACTAATTCTTCAGGAGATCCTATCAACGATTCTCTTGACGAATCTGCTGACGATTCTTTGGACGAATCTGCTGACGATTCTTCTGACGAATCTGCTAACGATTCTTCTGACGAATCTGCTAACGATTCTTCTGACGAATCTGCTGCCGATTCTTCTGACAAATCTGCCGACGGATCTTCCAAAAACTCGGTCAGGGATTCTGCAAGCGAATCCTCAGACGAATCCCCCAACGACGACACCTCTTCGCAAGACACCTACAAACCTAACCGCAAACGAAAGACTTTAAGCCCGAACTCGTCAACCACCGAACTGCCGCAGCCGAAGCCTCTTCAAGCAGTTCCGGCATTTCCAAAGCGAGCGTACACTGGAGCTCATCCCCAGTATTACTCATGTACCTATCATCACCCAGTTGGGGCTGACTGTCGCTATTGCAATAACTGCAACTGTTACGGTCACTTCACCCGCAACTGCCGCATCGAACCGCGAACCTAAGTACAACAACAACAGCTCCAGCAAAAGTCTTCAGCATCAAGTATCTACCAAGCGTAGGATAAAGTTGTAACGATACGATTTTCGACGTTAATTTCTAAGTTTTGAACCTACTCCATTACTCGACGTTGCCACTATGCGTAACATTAACTCTCGTTTTCGTTTTCTCTGTCACACTCTAGTCATCACACTTAGAATAGATTCACACACATGCTATGTACTATATACTATATCACGAAATAATGTGTTTTACCCTCACTACACTCTTAGAACGAGGCACGAAAAACGTGCAAGGAACGACTAATCACGGGTGCAAACGGGATTAGTTGGGTCAGTGCACGGAGATCGTAGTGAATTCTAAGGTGCCATAAGCGTTACGACGAAGTATGACACCAAACCACGGGATCTAAGTAGTAGGGGTCAAGCAAGGTGTGCTTTATCATACTACCGAAGTTCTGTGAAGAAAGTGCCACGTGGAGTTAAACGTTATTAGACCTATTATACTATTGTGAATATTTTCAACACACTACACTCAATCGCAAGGCGTAACAAATCGTACCATCACCAGACTTGTCATAAGTCTGCAAACGCAATGCAATCGCCTCATCGATGGACTCTGGAGAGTCTGCCCCGCAGGGCAATTGCATCGACGCAAGACTGGACGTAAGTCTATAGCAACCAATCTCGTCAAGTACATAAACGCCCACGGTATTGTTGAGTGAGGACCTATTCTACCCTCCTCAATAGCCGTGACGCGACGCAACATAACGTTAAGCTTATTCGAAACGAAACTCGACTAATCGCAATCGCTTGTCATGTGTACCTCGCAATCTCTATCGCTTATTATGTGAACCTATATCGCTCGCTGTGTATCAATCTATCGCTGTCGCCTACCGTTATCTGTGATGTTTGTGTTAAGTTAGCACACATGACCTCGCTTCACGAAATGAAGCTCATATGATTAAAGCAAGGTGTTTTAGTCATATCGGCGGGCTTTCGTGGAAAAAGGCCATGTGGGGTCTGATGTCGGTTAACCTCTATGATGTAAATCAATCGAATCGAACCGCATAAATCACGTATACCTCCATCGCTTGCAACGCAACAACTGCCGCTTATCGTAATTCATTTACCATCGCCGTCATTGTTGGTGCTGTGATTATTCGTTTAATAACCTAATCGCTTATCGCTTATCGTGTATAGTCTATCGCTTATTCGCTCATGGTGTTCGTTACAGTCTGTGTGGTACTAGTACGCATGACATCGCTTCACGAGGCAAAACTAACCTGGTTAAACGTGGTGTTTCACCATGTTAGCAAACTCTCGTGGAAACGTGCCATGCGGGTTCAATGTGGAATCTAATCGACATCGCGCTAATCGCTTATCGTCTATCGCTCGACGCCTATCCAGACACGACACGTAAGCGTTTCGTGCCATCAAGCTACTCGCACACGCTGTTGTAGCTACGTTCATAATTCAACCCGCCGGCTTACCTTATTCGATCCCATCTTATACTCGGTCTGACTCTCTATCGATTGGGCCGAGTAAGCGCAATTCTATCCCTGTCATATCGGCACACATGACACCGCCTCACGAAACGGAAGTAATATGGGCAAAACATGGTGGATACGCCGCTGGTACTTCCTATATATAAGTGTTTTAATCATATTAACGAACTTCCGTGGGAAGGTGCCAAGTGGGGCTTGATGCTAAATTATCTTTTTCAAATGGTTAAAACTGATTTTTATAAAACTTTTATTAAAACCATGGAACAAGTGAAATTCCTCACAATGTGGAGGTAACATCGAATCAGCTTAACTCCATGTTCAAGGGGAGCTTTCATGAGTCCAATTTTTCCTTAAAACCTTTTGCAATATCAAGGACAAGACTTTCTTGAGACATTGGTTCAACATCGAGTTCAGCTTGAACCCATGCCATAGAAGAGTTTTCGTAACCTCAGTTTTCATCTTGAATTCCTTAAAAAGTTTAAAGCTTAAACTTTCTTGTAACATTGGTTAACGATCGAATCAGTTAACCCGACGTCATGAGAAACCTTCCAAGTTCTTTAAGTTACAATCGCACCGAACTAACGGATTCTTCAAAACACGAGGTACTTTGGAACGCCAACTCGTGGGATATTACTTTTGTCGTTTACATCGCCTTCTTGCTATCATAATCGATCTCTCTTATTCGAAACGCCCACGTTTGCCAACTCTCGGTCAAGTCACTCGCTGTATCGCTACTATTCCAGGATCAAACCTCAAAAGTCTACCGTTGGATTAATTTCGGGACGAAATTTCCTAAAGTAGGGGAGACTGTAACAACCCGCACTTCCGTGCGTTGTTACTACTCGATATACTCGTTACGCCTAGCACCAGAGATTCGGATCATAATGTAACTATATCGCATATATCGCTATTCGAAGGATAATCGCATATTTTCGAAATACAATATCACTATACTACACCAATCACAAGCACTAACACTCACGATGACATTGGGTGAGGACCTATTCTACCCTCCTCAGTGGCCGTGATGTGTCGAAACGCAGACAATTAACGCTAACAAAGACTCTCGGGTGAGTGCTATAACTCCAGTCGTCGTGACGATGATGACAATACGAGTGAATGGTACCCCGTCAGTCATTGTGGCACAACTCGCAATAACGTTCACGAGGACGTCGAGAAAGGACCTATACTACCCTCCTTGATGGCCGTGAAACGTCGCTAATAATCGCATACTCGAATCGGAAACCGATTGTTATATCGAATCTTTGGAATATGGATACGTAAGTACGACCCTTAGTGATATATATACATATATAATAATAATATAACTCAACTATAGAAAGCGCGTACCTCAAAAACTATCAAAACGATCAAAAAACGGAGAAACTCACCGCGCCGGAGTGGCCATCCGGACGGACAGCCTCATCCCAACGGATGGGCCATCCGAACGGATTGCCATCCGAACGGATGGGCCATCCGTACGGATTGCCATCCGACCCAGTAACTCCCTTCACCTCATTTTGCCTATAAATAGCCTGCCACACCACTGTTCAAGTGATGTGACAGCTCCCACTTGACCAAACACGCTCAGGACCCTTTTCTCTCGATTCCTCGCGATTTCGGTAAGATTTCAACTTAAAACCTTGTACTTCTATGATCTACACTCGATTCTACATCATTCTATCTTTTAAAACTCAAATTCTAACCGTGAAATCTACTGATTTGAGGTGTTTTAAGGTGATGTCACCAAGAGTTCATGTGAACTTCAAGTTGTGACCTCATCCCACCATAAACAACTCAGATCTGGGTGATTTCCACATGTTTTGATAACAAATCTCACCTAAATCTATGTATTTAACCAAGGCACTGCGCGATCTCGAGCTTAACATGAGAAACCGTCAAGAACGACCAGATTTGATGGAACGGGGTGATTCCCGGCCGTTAGAGCGGGTCGGAACTGATGGAATTTCAAGTGTTAGTGCGAAATTACACTGTCCCGGTAACCCCGCACGTATTCCTTCCGTTAAACACTCAGAAACAGTGTTCAGAATGCAAAACAGACGTGTCATCCGCACGGATAACACGTCATCCGGACGGATAACACGTCATCCGGACGGATAACACGTCATCCGGACGGATAACACGTCATCCGGACGGATAACACGTCATCCGGACGGATAACACGTCATCCGGACGGATAACACGTCATCCGGACGGATAACACGTCATCCGGACGGATAACACGTCATCCGCACGGATAACACGTCATCCGCACGGATAACATGTCATCCGCACGGATGAGCACCATTCGACTGGACCAACTCAACATCCCAACGAATGGCCATCCGACTGGATTGCCATCCGATCGGATAGTCATTAAGCAAACCTCACCTTCAAACGAGTGACCATCCGACCGGATTGCCATCCGATCGGATAGTCACAAAGCACGCATCATCCAAGCGAATGGCCATCCGGCCGGATTGCCATCCGACCGGATAGCCACTGAACCTTATCGCTTCAAACGAATGGCCATCCAGCCGGATTGCCATCTGATCGGATAGCCACTGTCCAAAGCCCTCTCCTAAGAAGTGACCATCCGATCGGATTGCCATCCGACCGGATGGCCAATAGTCACCTGTTTCACCCGTCGCCGTTTAACGCACTCTCAATCGATCAGGCTAACTCAGACGCGCTCTCAATCGATCAATCAAGTGGTGCTTAATTGCCGAACAAGCACTGTGAGTATACTTGAACCCTTTTTAATCGCATTTTGGGTGTAACATACGTTTCTAACAAATCAAACTTAACAACCGACTTATTCAATCAACCGAATTATCACTTGCGAATAACTGACATGCATAGATATACGTGATGCTAGTCGCATATGTGCTAGGGCTTATACTCGCGACGTCCCACCATGACTAGTATAGTACTATTGCGCCCGACGGGGCCTAGTTTGCCATCGCATATTCGAGCATCGAGGACTTAGTTGGTAGTATCAGCTTTGTGAGTATATATGTCATGTGTTACGTTCTTGCATGTGAAAATTCGCTACACTTTTTATCTATTACGCTATACATATCTAACATGTATACTCGCCAATACTTTTGTATTGACAAATATTTTTAACGTATGTTGCAGGTTAGATCGCAGTATATATCAAATTAAGCTAGGAGGTCTAGAAACTCAACTAAAATCTAGGTTGTCGGATTTGTATTGTTCGAGAGGACAAGAAATCTGTGATAACTAATGTGATTGTATTATTTATTAGTATGGGATATCGAATGTATTAAATATCATCGCAATATAGTTGTTATGGATTCTCTTGAGCAATCTGATTCGCCTAGTGCCGCGCCCCGATGATTCCGCCATTGGTTGGGGTGTGACACCCTAAGCCATGTCCTCCAAGCAAGCCGCCTCTTGCTTGGAAAAACCACCCGACTAAAATAATTAAAAACACCATCCTATACAAAATAATAAAAACGCTAAATAACGCCGGCGTAATTGATAACATCTTTCTCCATTTTGACCCAACAATATTCCCCCGAGAATGATGCTATCAATTCTTCAAATGTTCTTCAAAAATAAATCTGACGTCATCTTTGAATCTTCACAAATCAGCTAAATACCCAAAATCTTCATTGTCGTTTTCCCCCGCAAATGTAGACCCTCCTATATCTTGTCAATCAAAGCTCCGTGTCTTATTAAAGATAAACTTGTAATAGGCATGTGATAGGGTTCAAACTTCAATGATAAAAATTAAATAATTAGCTTCATTGTGAGGATCTTCATCTTTGTCAGATTGCATTGAGCTCTTGATCCACTGCTAAAGTCACTCAATACCATAAAATTTAACGCCCCAAAATATATCATAAAATCCCTGGCCTAGTCTTGTTCACGGCCCAAAAAAATGTATAATAAATCCCGGCCAAAATGATAGTTGCGCATTCCAGCTACAAAGGTATAACGATCTTGACTTAAATTTGCCAACAATAAAATCGCTGCCTAACAACCTCGTTCCAACCCTGACCCAATAATGTGTGACTCCATCACACCGTCATCCTAAAATTGCTGATCGAAAATATCTCAAATGATTTGCCAAACAAACATAATGATAGTGGGCCACATAATGATGAGTTAATCATTTGGGCCTATCCCTAGCCCATGTAAAAACAAAATACATAAACAAAATTCCAGCAGATGGTATGCGTGGTCCAATCCAATAGAAAGAAATCCACTTACCAGACTTGGTCCCCTCTAGCTGAAATGAGACATACAATCACCAAGCCCAAGAGAATTTCAGTCCAATCATTAGTAGGGCCCAAAACAGCAACTTAGGTCATGCAATGACACATAGGAAACCCTAGCCGCAAAAAAAATGTTTCAGCCGATATCTCCATGCACCACCGTGAACCATCATCCCACCAATCCCTACCAAAGACCACTAAACATCCAACCATAGCCCCACCTTCTGCCATCACCCACACCGTCTTCCTCCTTCTGCCTCCGTCCAGAACCACCGTCAACCACCCTACTCCGCCACCGTACACCTAGCGTCACAACCCAAAACCACCTTCTACCACCATATCCATAGCTGAGCTCGATTGTCAACACTTAACCTCAGATAATGAGCTTCACTTTCATATGAAGATGACGAACAACATCAGAAATGAAGGTGATGAATAACATCAGACACGAAGGTGAAGAATAACTCAGAAGTAACTGAAAGTGATTTGAGAACCAATTTCATTATTTGTTCATAGACCTATGATGGATTCAGATATCCACCACCACCATCTCCGACCTGTTTCACCATCACGAACCATCTTTACCACCTTCGGCTTATTCTCAACCCGACCGTAACCCATACATGGTGGTGTCAATCGAAAATAAATAACATAACCGAGAACCATTCCACAGATGGTGGTGACAATCAGCGGTGACAACCTATTCACCACCACTGACGAGTTGAACAACGACCGAAAACCACCACAAACAAGTAATAACATCAGCTGCCATCGCTAGAAAACAATTTCAAACCCGTCGCCGTCATGTAGTTGCCACCATCTCTTCTTCGTCTTCACTTTTTCTACCTGAAACCGACAACACCATTGTCTGGCTTCGTTGATGAAAAACGGCGAACTCCCTCACCTTCACGTCTCTTTCTTGTTCTCTGTTTCTTTTTCAACCATATACACACACAATAGGTGTGTTTCTTAACCATATCTAGATTAACAAAGTCTCAGGATTCAATAAGTCGCTGATGAACAAGGTTTTCAGATCTGAAACAGATCAGAACACATACATCTACACATAATTTACGTTTCCGACGGGGTTTCTGGTGTAGATCCGACCAAACAGAAACTGAAACGAGTCAACGAGGCTCTGATACCAAATGATAGTCCCGTAACGATCCGATTTCAGTCTCGATTATGTAAAAATAATGAGACGGGTGATTCGAGCCAAGAACAATCGATAATAAACAAGAAAGATAGAAACTTTAATGATTGGAACATAGATATTTTGATTGAATGTGATAAGACAATACAAAAGATAATCATCCACCCCGGGTGAGCTCCCCCGGGGTGGTGGCTCACAAATGCACACCCTCTAAGTGAGGTGTAGTAATCTACATATAGCCCCTGAGCCATGTCCTCCAAGCAAGCCGCCTCTTGCTTGGAAAACCTACTAAACTCGCTAAACCACCCGACTAAAATAATTAAAAACACCATCCTATACAAAATAATAAAAACGCTAAATAACGCCGGCGTAATTGATAACATCATTCTCCATTTTGACCCAACAATTATGTACTTTCACATTCTAATTTTATATTTGGAATTTATCTTCATTAACTAACATTGCACGTATTTGAATGTAACTGATTGTGTCCATGATTTTCGGAATTTTGGTTATTTTTCTATTACAAATCATATGTAAATATAAATCGTTCGATCGTTTACTTGTTCACAAGCTTCATCCGTATTCAATATTTTTTTTCGGAGGGAAAAATCATGGCTTCAAACACACTTGTTGATTGTGGAGATGGTAATTACAGTTATTTTTTTCTGTACTATTGTAGTTTTGTGTGTAGATTATTAACATTTATCTGGAAAACCATCAACATGTTCTTGGTGATGTGCTTTAACAGTCAGAGAGGTTGAAGTCAATGTGTTTAGTGATCCATAATGTGACTGATGGTTTGTAATATGCAGATCACTATTTTTTTAGATATTGGATAGTGTGTTTTAACTTCCACATTGTAGTTTTGTGTGTTGTTTATTAACCTTTATCTGGAAAAACATCAGCATGTTTTTTGGTAATGTGTTTTAACAGTTAGAGAGGTTGAAGTCAATGTTTTTATAGATCTCATAATGTGAATGATGGTTTGTAATATACAGATCACTCTTTTTTTTATATTGGATGGTGTGTTTTATCTTCCATTATGATGTTTTTTATTCAAGGTTGACTAGTTATCAGTTTTTTAGCACGTAGTTTAGAATTTTGTGTTATGATGTGTTTTATAAGTTCATTAGTAGATAGCATGACCAGTATGTTTTTTACTATGGCTTGTTTTATTTTTTACATGTGAGAAATTTTTTTTGTTGGTTTTTGTTTTGTTTTCATTACATTGTGTTTTATAATATGTTTATGCTCTTTAAATCAGTTGTGTTTTAAGTGTTTAAAAATCTACTAGGCTTTTTATGGTAGTTTGTGTTATGTTGTTATTTATATAAAACCCCATTTATGGAAGGTCAGTGTGTTTTAGTGTTTCGAAATCAGTTTTGTCTTTGTGTTTTATTCATGTGTTTAAAACAGTTTTGGGTTTTCTATCTTTGTTACCTCAAATATGTTTTAAGATTGAAATCTGTGTAGGTTTCTTTTTTGTGTGTGGTAAACCCTTTTAGTGTATGTTAATGATGTGTATGCATTTTTTGTCATGTTTTGTAGATGCTCCCAATTACCAATTACGTTGTGTGGAACAAGTTTCTCCTAACTCAGTGTGACAACCCGAGTTTTCAAGGTCCTTACTTGTCACGTTACTCGTTTCACAACGTTGTCTTCATAATTCGTTGCATTGTAATATGTGTACCTTATTATTTGATTTATGAATTGTTATAGTGTTTAATTGTTGGAAATTATAAATTATTTAAAGTCATCAAACACAACACCTACATCCTCATGCCCACTCGACGAAACATCTAATATTTCGTCATATCCATACTCGACGAAACCCAAAGTGTTTCACCAAGATCATAGTTTCGCCGCATGGGCTTGTGGCCCAGTTAAGGCCCATGACTAATCATTTATGATTACCCCGTTAATGTTATGAAACCCTAAACTTCTCTCACTCCTCCTCCTTTGAAGTCGACGGCAGCCTCTTTCAGTCGAAGCCTTCCTTCTTTTGCGAAGCATCTTATTCCTAGTTCTAACACATCTCCACAACCCCTCGGTGAGTACAAACACACTTGTTTTAATTCTTGATTAAATGATCTCGACTATGTGTGGGATTGTTAATCGGATTGCATGAATAAGCATGGTTTTAATTATAGCCTAGGGTTTTTGCTAGATAAATCTGTTGCCACTAAAAAGCATGATGATTGTAAATAATGATTGTGATCTGAGGTTGCACATGATATCATAAATTGCTAAAGGGTTTAATTGATTGTAGGGTAGACATGTGATTTAACGTGGATAGTAATGATTAGCTGTTGATATAATCATGTGGGTCGGTTTGCTGTGAACGAGGATCTTGATTTTAAAATTTATAAAAGAACAATGAATCACTGAGTTATGTTGTAGGAATAGGGTTTGCAGGACACGTACCACATCCTCTTTATTGAAGGGTGATAACACTGATACTAGACCAAAATCTCTATCATGAAGTCCCTCATTTTTATATCGACTTAATCGCCGGACCAATGGCGAGCGGGTCATTAGTTAGATAGCGCTATTTAGGTTTGACAAGCCTCACACCGTGTCGCAGAGGACGGGCGTGAACTAATGGATCTGGGCACGTCAATGATGATAGACATTGACGCTAGGGCACCAACTTACCTCAGTCATTGGTCGATATGGTAACGGGTCTAGTGGATAACATGGGGTAGCCCCCACAGCATATGGTTTGGGAAACAAGGAACTGATTAACTACTGATTTTCAAATGAACTTATGGTTTTTGGAACATCTTTAAAATAGACAACCAACTGTGAACTCGCTCAACTTTGTTGTTGACTCGTTGTTACATGCCTTGCAGGCCTTTAGGTGCACATTGTTGGAACTTGTTGTCTGGGAGGCTGGAGTGGTCATGGGTCGAGATACATGGAATCTCAATACAAACTTACTGGTTATGTACACAAGGTTTACGAAACACTTAACAAGTGAGTTATGCTTCCGCTGTATTCAATGAATGATATGTAATATTTGTAACACTTTACGTTAATGAAAGTTTTCTTTAATTAAACTTATGAGTTCAACGTGATTGGTGGCTTAGATCCTGGTACATCACATGCCTCGCGGAAGTTTCCGCATGTGGTATTTTGGGGGTGTGACACTCAGGAACAAAGAGATATATTCCAGATTCACCATCTTCGTTGACTCCAGCAGAGGGCATGTTATTTGACACACTTGATGTTGCGTATAACTTTTACAAAGCTTATGCAGAAGCTGGAGGTTGGACAGTTAGGAAGGGCATACAACATGAAAATCATGGTATTGTAATAAATAAGTATTTTTTTGTTCAAAAGAGGGTTACAAAGAGTTTTGACCAGTCGATACTTTAGCCGAACAGCCTTCTGATAGGTGGGTACATAGGGTACCATCCAAAAGGACTGGATGCCAAGCGATGATCAGAATAAAGCTGAACGATGCCAAGAAGTATGAGCTATATCATTTCGCAGAGGCGCACAACCATGATTTTGTGCACGAAGAAGATTTACATCTTCTTAAGGAAAACAGGGGTGTTAATCATGCGCACGAAGAGATGATAAATAAGATGTCAAATCTTAACATTGGTCTTGTTCGAGCATTTAATATTATGAAGGAAGTGTATGGCGGGTTCGACAAAGTCGGTGCGACCAAAGTTGATTTCAAAAATTTCAAAAAAGAATTAAATCTGTTCATCAGAGAGTTTGATGCTGAAATGTTTGTCAAGAGACTAATGAGGAAAACGAGTTTTTACCGAACTTTTCTTGCGAATATCAAACGACGGACGAAGGTGTGTTAAAGTGCATTTTTTGGGCTGACGAGGATATGAAGAGGAATTTTTATATGTTTGGAGACGTTATATCATTTGATGCTACCTACAAGCGGAACAAGTAACGACAAGATTAAGTTTTCTCTATATTCATTGTGTTTTAGCCCTGCTGTGTATAAATACATTACGATATTTTGTCATTCCCTAATTTTTTGTTTGTAGGTATAACATGATGTTTGTCCCTTTCACTGGGATTGATAATCACAATAGGAACATCACACTTGGTGCTGCAATTCTTGGTTCTAAAACGGTAGAGACGTATAGCTGGTTACTTAAGGTGATCAAGGACGCATATGGGTACGCGCCACCCGTAATCGTTACTGACCAAGACCCTGCGATGAAAAGGGCTATAGCGGATGTTTGGCCCGAGTCGAGGCATCGGTTATGTATGTAGCACATCATGGATAAACTCACTACAAATGTCTGTTTTTTTATGACAGTGTTTTTTTTAGATATGTGTTTTTACTGTGTTTTAATTTTTCTTTTTTAACATACACGCTAAAATGTTACTTAGGTCGAGGCTGCCCTATGTTCAAATACCGATTTCAGGAAAAGATTATCTGCAGTTGTTTGGACTGATTCTTTATTGCCTGAAGCGTTTGAGACTGAATGGGCAGCTATCTTAAATGATTTCGGTTTAACTGACCATGAATGGCTGACGTATATATACGGGCTCCGTGAATCATGGATTCCTACTTACTCTCGGGAAGAAGAAATGTCTGGACTTATGCGGACGTCATCTAGATCCGAAAGAGAGAATCACTTTTTTTGGCAAGATTAGCAATCCAAAGTTCACTTTGGTTAAATTTCTTAGCCACTTCGACACAGCTATCGAAGCGCAAAGACACGAGCATCGAAAAAACGATCATGACACTCGATACACCAACCCTGCGACGTGGAGTGATTTTGTTATCAAGAAGCAAGCAGTTCAGATATATACCAGAACTATATTTTTTGACGTTCAACTTGAGATTCAACATGCTATTCATCGTTCTACTAGTGTCAGAATAGATCATGTCGGTGATTTCATTAAGTTTTTTTTATTAAGGATCTCGATCAGCCATGTTCTGCGTTCTTTGAGGTGATATTATGTTTTATGTTATTTATACATTATTTTGCCTTTTTTAAGTAACCATCTGATTTTATGCATTGTGTTCTATGGATATTCAATGTTACAGGTTATGATACGTGAGGAGGATGTTACTGTTAAATGTAACTGCAACAGGTTTGAGCAGTTTGGATTGTTGTGCAGTCACATTTTTTGTGTGTTAAGGATTCTTGATATAAGGGAGTTTTCGAAACAATATATATTGAGGTGATGGACGCGTGAAGCTGTTCCAAATAGTTCCCCTGGGTCCATTCTTATGGATGGCGGTGATCCAGATCGTAGCGAGGAGTTAACCGTTGTGTAAGTGAGATTAGTCACGCAACTGAGTATGTCGTGAACAAGTTGATTTCAAAATTTGATCAGTTGTGTAATTTTCGTGATTATATCAAGCAGTTTATATCAGTCGCTGACGAGGCTCAGATAAATGCACCTCCCCAGACATGACGTAATCGATTTGTTGAACTGCTGGGAGTTGCTCCAGTGAGCACGGCCACTATCCGTGTTCCAGTTGGTACCAGGTTCAAGGGTTGTTGTCACACCCCAAAAATACCACAAGCGGGAACCCTCACGAGGCGTGTGACGTACCAGGATCTAGCCACCAATCACATTGAACTCATGATAAGATTTCAAATAAAAACTTTCATTCATTAAAATAAAGTGTTACAAAACATTAATTATAACTCAACGTGTTCAGCGGAAGCATAAATTATTAGTTAAGTATTTCATGATCCAAGTGTATGAAAACCATTAGACTTGTCTCGTGATTCCATGTATCTCGACCCATGACCACTCCAGTGATGTGCGTTAGGTGTGATATAATTTTATTGATATTTTAAGTCCCTTTTAACACATTAGTCAAGTTTTAAATTTATAATACACGATATTCTACTAACACTAAACACACATATGGGCAAGTGCACCCATCGTGAGCATAGTATAGCGTTGGTAAGATACCGAGGTCGTCCATGGACACAAGAGCTTTTAGTACCGGTTTATCCTCAACGTCTAATCAAATCAATTTTTTTAGAAAAGGTTTTAAACATGAAAATAAAAATAAAAATACTGAAAAATAAAAATAAAACAAATAGAGAAGATGAATCACTTGGATCCGACTCGCCTTTAATGTAACCTTTGATGATTTCCGCACTTTTGCACTTTTTAAGAGATTATCTTAGTTAAAGTAGTAGGCCCCTCTTTTGAAGGTAGCGTTACCCTCAACCCAGTGGTTTGAGTCAGCAATGTTACAATCCCAAAGGGTCAGAATATTGGAAGATAATTAATTAAGTTATTAATGCGTTATGTGGTAGGCCCCTCTTTTGAAGGTGACGTTACCCTCGGCTAAGTGGTTTGAGTCAGCAGGGATACAATCCCAAGTAGCCGGGTTAATGTATTAATATTAGTTTACATATGAGGGGATCAAGCCATTCGCACCCCCGCCATCTAATACAAGTAGGTATTGAAGGAGGTCCTAGTAAGCTTGACCCAGGTCCTTGCAGGATCTATACACTGAACAAGACAAGAACCTTACCAAACCATTCCCTAAACCCCCGACCAGGTAGCCAACATATCTCTATATAGACCATAGAGATATGAATGGCGAAAATCTTTTATTCTATATAGACTGTAAAATAATGCCAAGACACCACAAACAAATGATAAGGAAGTTTCACCTTCAACATAAGAAACTAGTTATTAAAGTCATTAATACAAAACCAAATAAAAAGTGCGAAAGGATTAAAAAGCATAAGTATTACACTAAATGCTAGTCTTCACCAAGTGATGTAAGAGACTTAGGCAAACATGGTCTTTGATTGTCAAGAACTCTTACAATCAATCTTGGATCCCGAGACTACTACACACACTCTAGGTGGATGATGGTGGTGGATGTGGGTGTTGTGATGGTGGTGGAGTGTGGGTGAAGTGGGAGAGAGGGGGTTTGCCAAGGGGTGCCTTTGAAGTGAACTAAGCACCCCTGTTTATAGCCTGCATAGAAGCCCGGACACGGCCCCGTGTCCGCTAGACACGGCCCCGTGGCCATCCTTTTTCTCTTTCTTCATTAATTGCAATTTGTCTGCATTAGCTCCACACGCCCCCGTGTTGGCTGGGCACGGCCCCGTGTGCAGAAGCGTATCCGTACTATCAAGATTTACAAGATTTTGTGAATCTTAGCATTGACCATGACCTGTGTTGAGCTGGGCACGCCCCCGTGCTGGGAATAGAAGCTTCTATAGCTTTGTCTTTTCTGCAGGCTTCTGGCTACGCCCCCGTGTCCGCTGGGCACGGGGCCGTGGTCAGCCTTCTGTTCTCTTGTTTTTGCTTGGGGAAGATGCTGTCAAGGGGTCGGGCATGCCACGTTTATTCCTTTTCTTGTATTTATGTTAGTTTTTGCTGCATATTTGTTCCTTTTGTTCATTTAAGCTCATTTGGTCCTGAAAATATAAAAGGAAGACAAAAGCACACTTTTTCCAACATTAGTACTAAAAAGGGGTTAGTTTTATGCCTCATTTGATGTAATTTATATGTTGCATTTTACACACATCAAATACCCCACACTTGAATTTTTGCTTGTCCTCAAGCAGAACTCTTTATTATGTGGCTTATACACCCAAATGGAATGGGTAGTGTCACGGCCCATGACCCGGTTTGACCCGTTTCAGGTGCCGCGGCAGAAAATACTGCGGTATTGTTTTAATTGAGTTTAACAGCGGAAACAGGATCGTTTAAAGCTAAAATTTTTCCCCGATTATTTTATTTCACAATTCGGGATAAAACCCCGATAATTTACAATAGTATGATTTTTCTAGGAAATCGTTATGTTACAAAACTTATTGCTTTATTTTATAATGAGCCACTATCTTAAGCTTGAAATGCTCCCCAGCACTTTTCCTGGTTTATAACAGATCACCTGAAACATGTTTGAAAAAGGTTTTGTCAGCGGGAAATACTGAGTGAATCATTCTATTTTGCATAATGATGCATAGTTATCAATTACAGCATAAGAACGATTACAATGGCCTCTATCTTATTTTTATCTGGCCTTCTGTCACAATGGTGACAAGTCACAATGGTGACGATGGTCATACCACTATTTAGATCAATGAACCTAAATAATGACGTTTATCCCTTTAGGTCAATGAACCTAACAGTGATTATCCCGAGTAGGTCAATGAACCTAACTGGAAGACAATTAGTAATGTGCACAATACCCCACTAACCAGTAATTCAAGATATCCACGACTTAGTCCCTGTAATTATAACCTTGAAAATAATTTGAGGTATTGTAAAATAATTTGATATAAAGAAAATGACTCACAAACTGTGAGAAAAGGAGAATGACTCACATTGCAGATTTATACGGGCAGAGCCTAGCCTACTGATTAGCCTTTTATCCTAATTTCAATAACAAGCACACAATTTGGGGTTAGTAATCAATCCAGCATTTACGATAACTCACGAGATCAAATTCTCACAATGAATGACAAAGTGCGGTACTTCAACTCATCCATCGAATTAACGACGAACGACAAAGTACAATACTTCAACTCATCCATCGAAGTAACGACGAACGACAAAGTATAACCCTAATGTGGGCGGCACTTAAACATTCATTGGATATATTGATCGTCGGAAAATGAATCGTAGCAGCGATTGTGCTAATACCCTGATTGCAACTTCAATTAGAGGCCTGTGTGTGTTAATTGAAGTGTACAGCAGTAAACTCGGTGTATAATTGTGAATTCTTTCGACGTAAAATGTCCAGATTTTGAATGCCAATATCTGCTATTTATAGCTGAAATTTGAGAAGCCCTGCGCATCGTAGGCCTACAATCCCATACGCATCGTATGGTGTTTTAACCTGGTTGCGCATCGTAGGCCATAATCTGATACGATGCGTAAGGGGTTGAAAGTCGGTTATAGAGTAGCCACGTGTGGGACTAGCTTAGCTGACTCACATACTCGAATTCTCATATGTTGACAGCAATTTAAGTGGATAATCGTCCACTAGGGTTTACCCCCCCTGAGTTTTAGGGGCCCTAATCCTGATTCTGATTTTTCTGAAAATCTTATGGTTTGCGCAGAATCACTTGGGTGTCTCAATTAGGGTTTCCTATTGGTCAAATTAATTTAATAATTATGACTTTTGATGAGAGTCGTTACATTCTCCCCAACTTAATAAAAATCTCGTCCTCGAGATTTACTGGAATAATTGAGAATACTTTCTCTTCCTTTTGATTCCAGTTCCCAAGTATATTAGGATCCTGTCTTTGAATCCTACTTTACTTAACACTATTTGTTTATCTTTATATCTTAGAAAGGTACTACCAAAGATTCGTCTGATAGACATTTCTGGAGATTGGATATATAAAATAAATCATGTATTCCAACTAACCTTCCTGGTAGTTGTAAACTATAAGTAACTGATCCAATACGTTAAATTTACTGGAAATGATCCTACATACTTTTGGACTTAGTTTTCCTTTCTTACTCTTTTCCAAGGAAATACTTCCAATTATATTTTGTCTCCAACTCGAACTCCAACGGCTTTTATCTATTATCTGCATAATCCTTATGACTATCTCTTGCCGTTTTCAGCTTTTCCCTCGTGATACTGAAATATCACAGTCATAGTTACTTAGGATTTTCATCCATCCCTTTCGTCTCAAATTCTTTTTGCCTAAAAATATATATATCTTAACTTCTTATAATCTGTATAGATAGTATCCTTACTTCCATACAGATAATATTTTCAAATCTTAAGGCAAAAATTATGGTTTTAAATTTCTAAATTATGCGTGATAAAATTTTCTTCATACTTTTCCAATTGCCATGAGGCATACGCAATTACCTTTTTTTGCGTTGTATTAACATATATCCAAATCAGAATTTTGAAACTTCACCATATACTTTTAAAATCTTCTGTTCCTTCTGGTAAGGCTAGAATTTATATTATTGGTTAACTTAGTTAATGATATAGCTATTTTGAAAATTCCTTAATAAACTGTCTATAATACTTAAACCTACAAAATTCCTAATTTCCATTGCTGATTGCAGAATCTTCCATTTGGTAATTACTGCTATTTTAGCAAGATTTATGTGAATACCTTCATGATTCACCATATGACCTAGAATTGCACTTCTAGCAGCCAAAATTCATTCTTCGAAAAGTTGGCGTAAAGCTTTTCTTTTTCTTTTTCTTAACAACCAATATTGTGCCAACCGATAAGGTTCCCTGGTTTATCGGTAAAATTCCTGGAATTAATAAATCCTAAATTCTATCTTCATATCTGGTGGTAATCCAGGTAAATCTTCTGGAAATATATCTGGGTATTCTAAATTTACAGAAATTTCCTTAATTTCTGTATCTTTAGTATTAATGATTACTGAAATCATATATACTATTCCTTGCTTTCGTTCATAATTAGCAATTTCCATTACTGATATGAACTTCATAGGCTTACATGGTTTATCTCCTGTAATTATAATTACTTCTCCGATGGTTGATTGAATTTCTAAGAAATTCTGATCACAGATAATGATCACAACATTGAATTCAACTAATTTCATAGATAATAGGATTGCAGAAAACTTATAACTTATTTCTATGTTCTGCATAACCTTATTTATTTTAATTGAATTCCCATCTGCCGTTTCTAATATAGAAATTTATCTAATGCTGGTTAACGGTAAGTTAAGAGTTTGGCAGAATAAAGTATTTATAAAACTTTGGTTTGCACCAGAGTCAAATAATACTTTTGTGTAAATGTTGTAAACTAAGAACATACCGGCTATCACATCTGGAATCATCTCGGCTTCATGAGTAGTCAGCTGAAAGGCTCTCGCATCCTTTTTGCTCCTTCTGCTGGTTTGGCTTGATTGTCAAATGGTTTATTCAGTTTTGGACAATCTGGCCTAAGATGTCCAGTTTCTCTACAGTTGTAGCAAACTGAAAATTTCTTCCTCCTACAGTCTTCTTCTTGATGCCCTGGAATCTTGCAAAAATTGCAATATCCTTTGCATCTTCCAAAATGCTTCCTTTTGCAAAAATTGCAAAATGGACTAGTAGAAGATTGCCCATTCCCTCCTTTCTTGAAATGGTTATGGTTACCCGAATTGAATTCTTGGGTAATCTTTTGGGCTACTTCCTTCCTTCTATTTTCTTCTCTTGTCCTTACTAACTCGTCAGTCATAGTATTGGCTAATTCTACTGCATCATCAATCGTGCGAGGTTTCGTAGCTTTGACAATATTACGGATCTCGGAAATTAATCCCCAAATATAACGAGAAATAAGTACCGGTTCTGGCGAAGCCAGGGTTGGTACCACTCTAGCATACTCGAAGAATGTCGTAGTATACCCTCGACAATCTACATCTACCATCCGATGAGTTAAAAACTTATTTGCCATTTGATCTTTTTCATATTCGGGACATAATTTTCTTTCTACAAGACTCTTAAATTCTTCCCAGTTCATAGCATACGCCATCCTTCTTCCTTTTGCCTGTAACATCGTATTCCACCATTCTAGCGCCACTTCTTTGAAAAGATTTGATGCATACATGACCTGATCATCCTGAGCACATTTACTTATGGCAATTACTGCCTCGGTTTTCTCTAACCAACGCAGTGCCGCAGTCGCTCCTTCATTGCCTGCAAACTCAGTGGGTTTACAAGCAAGGAATTCTTTATAAGTGCAACCAGGCGTTGCAACTTTCCTTTTCTTAGGGAGCGAAGCTTGCCGTGGTTCATTATCATGATTAACATGATTACCGCCTCCATTTACGCTATTACTGAAATTATCTTCAGAAATGCGTTTACTAGGAACAACTTGTTGCGGTTCATTTGGATTTTTAACAGCAGCAATGATTGCTGGAATAGCATTGGCTATCCCTTGAGCAACTATTCCTGGAATAGTGTTGGCTATCTCTTGAGCAATGATATTTTCTATATCTTGCCTAGTCACATATTGATCCCCTAGTTGGTGTTCAGATTGATTACCCTCATTAACCGGTTCATTATTAGCGTTTTCCATCTGATATCTAATTTATAGATAAATAATTAGTATAAAGGAAATAATCAAATGTCACAATTTAGTTGCACATAATCATGTAAACGAATATACAAACAAAAGTTGTAACTTTCTAAAATTTCCTTATATCATGTTTCTATACACACCCGTTTTATTATTTAATTTACACATACCGATTTTACTATTATAATTACACAACCATAGTTTCATAATCCTCTATCCTTTGTCAGATGATGTTCTAGTAACGGCGTTTCTTCTCATCGTATTTCCAGGAGATCTGTCCAAAAATCTCTTGGATTCTAATCCCAGCATCCATTTTGTCAAAATGATGAAGTTCAATCCTATTCTTGTTACTTATTGATGAATTTGGTAAAGGTTCTGGATTGTATTTAGGAAAAAGCCTATAGGGATGGTTTTGTAACAGTATTTCATTATCCAACCATTCGTCTATATTCCAGTGGTTTGAAGGGTTTGGAATAGCTGGTTCTAAGTTCATAAAATTATTTTCATTAACAGGCTCAATAGTATCATCAGTTGCCATTATAAAATCTAGTTCTTCTTGAGATGGTAACTCTTCAATTTGCCTAGAGCTTTCCCCACTTTCCATTTTCTTAGGCTTAGGTTTCTCGAGAGGTAAAGCGTTAAATTCTATAGGTTCTTCTATGTCTGGAATATACCTATTAAAATCTCTGGAAACTTCGATTCTGACTGGATAAAGATTTAAATTCTGAAGGGCTTCCGACAGATCACTCATGCTGTTTATGCAAGATACACATAATTATTAAATCATACTAAAATTTTATAGCACAACTTGTTAAATAGTATTTCATACTACCAAAACAACTAAAAATTAAAACATACTAGGTTTTATTTGTAATTTATTTATAAATTTTCTAGACTGTAGATAATAAAAATACTAAACTTTAAATCAGAATATTTAAAGATTTATATTTACTATTACAGTAGTTAACATATAAAAATCTATATACGAAATAAGTAGGATGACTTAATTTATATATATTAACTAGTCATTATCATGGTGGATATTGGTTAGTGCTGCCTTGTTTAAGCATAGGTGATCAGTCCATGCCTAACTAAGGCTAGGTTATCCAATATCTGCCTTTGATAATAACCCTAGTATTTAAAAATAATCTTAATACTACTACTATTAATATATTATTATTAATAATAAAATTATTAATAATAAATAATTTAAACAAAATTTTAAATAAGAGTATATTTCAAACATAAAATATAATTTTCTTTACTGTAATATAGTAATATTATATTTATAAATTAGGTAATTCCATATATAATCAAGAAATTTTATAATGTTTTTTCGATTAACGATGATAGAGCAATAAATATATATAAAAATATGAGCATATTAAAATTAACAAATAGCCAGTTAATAAAACACATAATCACATAATAGTAATCAGGAAAAATTAAGTATTTCTAAATACTTAATTAGCTTAACCCAGTGGCTCTGATACCACCTTTTTCTGTCACGGCCCATGACCCGGTTTGACCCGTTTCAGGTGCCGCGGCAGAAAATACTGCGGTATTGTTTTAATTGAGTTTAACAGCGGAAACAGGATCGTTTAAAGCTAAAATTTTTCCCCGGTTATTTTATTTCACAATTCGGGATAAAACCCCGATAATTTACAATAGTATGATTTTTCTAGGAAATCGTTATGTTACAAAACTTATTGCTTTATTTTATAATGAGCCACTATCTTAAGCTTGAAATGCTCCCCAGCACTTTTCCTGATTTATAACAGATCACCTGAAACATGTTTGAAAAAGGTTTTGTCAGCGGGAAATACTGAGTGAATCATTCTATTTTGCATAATGATGCATAGTTATCAATTACAGCATAAGAACGATTACAATGGCCTCTATCTTATTTTTATCTGGCCTTCTGTCACAATGGTGACAAGTCACAATGGTGACGATGGTCATACCACTATTTAGATCAATGAACCTAAATAATGACGATTATCCCTTTAGGTCAATGAACCTAACAATGATTATCCCGAGTAGGTCAATGAACCTAACTGGAAGACAATTAGTAATGTGCACAATACCCCACTAACCAGTAATTCAAGATATCCACGACTTAGTCCCTGTAATTATAACCTTGAAAATAATTTGAGGTATTGTAAAATAATTTGATATAAAGAAAATGACTCACAAACTGTGAGAAAAGGAGAATGACTCACATTGCAGATTTATACGGGCAGAGCCTAGCCTACTGATTAGCCTTTTATCCTAATTTCAATAACAAGCACACAATTTGGGGTTAGTAATCAATCCAGCATTTACGATAACTCACGAGATCAAATTCTCACAATGAATGACAAAGTGCGGTACTTCAACTCATCCATCGAATTAACGACGAACGACAAAGTACAATACTTCAACTCATCCATCGAAGTAACGACGAACGACAAAGTATAACCCTAATGTGGGCGGCACTTAAACATTCATTGGATATATTGATCGTCGGAAAATGAATCGTAGCAGCGATTGTGCTAATACCCTGATTGCAACTTCAATTAGAGGCCTGTGTGTGTTAATTGAAGTGTACAGCAGTAAACTCGTTGTATAAATGTGAATTCTTTCGACGTAAAATGTCCAGATTTTGAATGCCAATATCTGCTATTTATAGCTGAAATTTGAGAAGCCCTGCGCATCGTAGGCCTACAATCCCATACGCATCGTATGGTGTTTTAACCTGGTTGCGCATCGTAGGCCATAATCTGATACGATGCGTAAGGGGTTGAAAGTCGGTTATAGAGTAGCCACGTGTGGGACTAGCTTAGCTGGCTCACATACTCGAATTCTCATATGTTGACAGCAATTTAAGTGGATAATCGTCCACTAGGGTTTACCCCCCCCCCCTGAGTTTTAGGGGCCCTAATCCTGATTCTGATTTTTCTGAAAATCTTATGGTTTGCGCAGAATCACTTGGGTGTCTCAATTAGGGTTTCCTATTGGTCAAATTAATTTAATAATTATGACTTTTGATGAGAGTCGTTACAGGTAGAAGAGAAGTTTTGGGCTTGTCTTGAGTGTCGGGAATCCAAGATCTTTATTGGGTTTTATTTTTATGCTATTTACAATCCTGTTCGTTATGATTTATTTAGAACATTTCATAAGAGAAATTACTTATTTGGGCATAACATGCCTTTTTAAAATTCCATTTATATACAAGTTCACATACCTCACGGGAGATCACTCAACACTCCGCCGAATATGTATTTTTGTGAAACACTCGAGACCGGCATGAAACTTACTTCTACCATATGCTTGCCAAGCAATCAATCCTCCTCCTTTTTAACCATAAACCTTTGTAAATATCAAAAGGACTTGGGGAAAGGGTTAGGCTTGGGTTAAAGGTAGGTGGTTTTGGGTTAGTGGTTAGTAAAAAGGGCTCAAAGTGTAAAAAAGCGTCGGTCGTCGTAAACCTTATTGTTTTTGTGACTTTTATTCAAACTAAGCATTTTCAAACAATGTTTCTTTGAGGAACTTATTTGTTTATTGCTATACTTCATTTTTAATTTTTTGTTTTGTTTGATAAGGAATGTCACAAGAAAACAGAGCTTTTTACTAAAATAAGGGGTTTAAAAGAAAAAAAGGGTTTTGGTGGGTAAAGGGTGTTTGTTTAGCGGGTTTAGAAATGAAAAAGGTTTAGGCTCAAAGGGGTTAACTAGGGGGATTTTGGGTAGGTTAAAAGAAAAATAAAAATAATGATGTTGAAAAGAAAAATGGTTAGTCCTAATGCCTCCATCATTTACTTACTTGGGTTTAAGTTGGTAAGGGCCGGGAATGTATTGTCGTGGCAAGTTCTAGAGTCGTGAGAAACCAAGCAGCTATTCACACAAGAAACGAAAAATGAGCATTTAGTTTAAAGATGTATTCTTGTATGCTCAATAAAGGCTCAAAACTCAATTTTTGTGGAAATGGGTTTATAATGTGATCAAGTATATATAATCAAATTTTAATTAGATTTGTCATGCTGTTTCATAATTTTCTTATGTTGGTTATTTTTATCACGACACTATCGGTTGTAAATTTGTAAAAATATAACCTTTTTTAGAACTTGTTATTCCCAAATTAAACCAAGACAAGTAAAAAAACGAAATGATTTTTGAAATTTTTTTTGGGGTGATTAGCGGTTCCAATAGAGTTTTATGTAAGGCTTGTTATTAGGACTTGCAAAATTCAAGGTTTTAGCATCCCCCCACACTTAAATTACACATTGTCCTCAATGTGTCCTAAAAATAAGTTTTTAGGTTGATTGAATGTGTAAAAAAGTGTTTAAAAACAAATTTTTATGTTACTGGGCGACTGGACACGGGCCCGTGTTGGTCCGGGCACGGCCCCGTGTTCAGATCTCCAGTATCATAATTAACAGATGGCTGGGCACGGGGGCATGTTCAGTGAACAAGGCCCCGTGTCCAGTTACCTGAACTGGGCGTTTTCTGCAGATCTTTGGGCACGGGGCGTGTTGGGCTGAGTACGGCCCCGTGCTGAGCTTGCTGTAATGAAGAAAAATTGTCGGGAGGCTCTGTTTTTGTGTATGGGGTGTGGGTTCAAGTTTCCCTTAGTAATCTCCACCATTTCGAGTGTATTCAACCATTACAACATCATCCAAACACCATTAAAAACCATCATTCATTGAAAGTGGATTATGTAATGTCCTAAAATAAGAAAGCATAAACTAAAATAGGTCATGGAATACAAGAAATCTCAAACCACAAAGAAGTCCTAGCCTAGTTACTTATTTTAAGAACAAAACTTCCGAAAAGATAATTTTTTCGGTTGAAAAAGGCTTGTAGAACTTCTTCTCCGGCAAGGGCCCCTCACACATCGTTAAGCCATTCTTCTATCTCTAGAGGGAGAAGGAAGGCGGATTCATTGGCGTCCTCGTTTTGAGGGGGTGTGACTTCCACCGGAACCTTTTGTAAGTTGTCAAGAGGAGGTTCCGCGAGGATGTCATCCCACCTGGTAGGGTTAATGACTTCTTGCGCCAAGTTCTAATCTTCTTGGGGAAGGATTGGTTCCATAGGAGGCATTGCAAGAATATTCAACCTTTGGTGCAAAAGGTTGATTTCTTGCAAGTTATTTTCTAGCCCCACCGTTAGATAGTTGATACGGTCGATAAGGACTTCTTCTACGGATGTCATTTCGTCAAGAGCTTCTCTTAGTGCCATCACATAACGCACGAGAGTTGCTTCGATTGAAGGCCTTCGTTCCCTACGACTGTTCCTTTAATGTGCTGAAAAGGTTCCGCTATTCTGGCTTGACATTCTAAGAAAACAAGTCGAAAAAGTTCAATTTAATGAAACAGTACTCCGGCCACGGCCCCGTGTTCGCTGAGCACTGCCCCGTGGCCACCTCTCTGCAGATTTTTGAAATAAGGAATCTTATAGTTTTAAATTATTTTTCTGACTTTTGAAGCATTTTTAAGCAGAAATAATTTAAAACAGTGTTGTAAAACTTATTTTTGATAAGATTCCTTGAATAAAAACCTAACAATTATAACAATAAAGCTTGAAATTATGGAGATTTCAAGTTTTAATGGAAGTTTTGAGGAGAGCATGAAGAAGAAGGCAATAGACAAAAGTAGAAAAGACAAGATGGTTGTTGAGAACCTTCTTTAGAATATACCTTGTAGGGTATATGTGAAGATCTCACCAGATCTTTGTCTTTGGAATGAGTCTAAGTGTGCAGGAATCTTGCTGCATTTATAGAAAACGACAGCACGCTAGACACCGCCCCGTGTCGGCTGGACACGGCCCCGTGTGCAGACAAATTTCTGACACTTTTTGTCCGTATTCTGACTTAAAGTCAGACAAGAATCTTCAGGTGGACACGGGGGCGTGTTGACCTGGACATGGCCCCGTGGCCAGAGGTTTTTATGAAGTTTCGTCTATTTTCAAGGAATGTATCCGGATCGGGTGGTTCCTTACTGGACGGAACAACACCGAAGTGACTGAGGTACCTTAATTGCCCTAGTTTTAGACAAGAACGCAAGAGGTTATCGGAAATGGTGAATCCTAAGCTAAATACCGGTGGGCGAAACCAACCTTTATTTTCCTTATCCGGGATCTCGTTAAAGAATGTATATGTCGAATCGCTCAGGTCTATGTATGCATCGGCGGTGTCGAATCGCTCAGGTCTATTAAAAACGAAAAATAAATCATTATTAAATTTAAATAAAGATACACTACAAAATAAAATAACTTCTAGGTGTCAGTTTAAGGCGGCTCTCCTAGTTTGCCGTTGTGACGACGTTTCAGGCTCTTCGTCCTCCTCCATGATTATCTGCGCTTCGTACATAATGACCCGAAGATGATGAATACCACGTTGAAGAAGAAGAGGAAGACATGCATATTTTTTTTATAAAAGTATGATGGTTTATAAGAAAATGAGAGAGAATGAAAGAATTTTGGGTTGAAAGTGGGAGAATAAGGGTGTATATTTATAAAGTGTGATTTGAAAAATAATTTTTTTTAAGCAAACGGCTAGTTTCAAACGGTCAAAATTTTGTCCTTTATGGCCGTCTTCAACGTCGAGAGGGCGACGGATACGACGATGCCAGGGGGTGAAAATGGTGTTTGGTTCGGCGACGCGCCTCGACGAGCCCAGGCCGAGCCCAGTACCGTCCAGCCTACGATGGATGAGTTGATGATCTGGCAGACCCTTCACTTCATGACTAGTGAGTAAACGGTTAAAAACCAAACCATATACATAACATAATTTCTTAACGTTGAATGTAGACTTGGCATAAGACAATTCATGCGGTTTCCCATGCATATCTTTAATAACTTATTATTATAAAAAAGAAATATATTCTTATGGATGAGGATCAAATAGCAAGTTTATTTTGGCTAGTAAGGATAGGAAGCAATATGATTATGACATGTGGCAAAATTTAAAATAAAGAGCAAAGATATTTTAGTCAATCATATCTTTTTTTCTTCCTTCTTCTCCCCAGTAACTTCAAAACCCACCATCTTCAACCATTTCTTCATTTTCTATCTTAATAATCACTACATTATAGTGCGATTTTCATCACCAATCAATGATTCAAACACCCGATCAATGTGTTCTTCATCTTTTTTGAAAAAACCCAGTTTAATTTCATACAAAATCTCGTTTTTCCGTGATTTTGAAGATAATCACTCGATCCGTTCGATTCGATCGCTGATAAGTGTTTCTATCATTCAAAGTCCGTCAATCGTTGAAGAAATCGGCTTCAATTCATGTAAAAAATTCTTTAATTTCATTTTTACGATTTGGGTTTTTGATTTAGTTATTGCGTTTTACGATCTTGGCGGGGGTCCGGGGGCAGCGCCCCTGGTAGCAGGGTCCAAGGGGCGGCAGCCCCTAGCGGGGTCCAAGGGGCAGAGCCCCTGGCTGGGGTCGAGCTTAATGTGCTTTCTGGGCATTACGTTTTAGAAAAAACACATTTTTGAAGTGTTTTTAGTTCATTGCGTTTTAGGTAAACACATTTTTATGTGTTTTAAGTCCATTGCGTTTTATAAAACACACTTTCTTTTGTGTTTTTAGGCCATTCCGTTTTATAAATAAGATATCTTTATGTGTTTTTTGGCTATTGCATTTTAGATAAACACATTTTTGAAGTGTTTTTAGTAATTGCGTTTAGGTAGAACACATTTTTATGCTTTTTCAGTCCATTGTGTTTTAGAAAAAAGACATTTTTAAGTGTTTTCTGGCCATTGCGTTTTAGAAATAAGACATTTCTTTGTGTTTTTGGTGCATTGCGTTTTAGGTAAAACACATTTTATGTGTTTTCAGTCCATTGTGTTTTAGAAAGTACATTTTCTTTTGTGTTTTCAGTCCATTGCGTTTTAGAAATAAGACAATTCTTTGTGTTTTCAGGCCATTGCGTTTTAGAAATAAGACAATTCTTTGTACACTTTAGAAATAAGATAACTCTTTGTGTTTTCAGGCCATTGCATTTTACAATGAAGACATTTCTTTGTGTTTTTTGTGTATTGCGTTTTAGAAAAATGTCATTTTTTAGGGTTTTTTTTCTATTGCGTTTTACGCAACTGGGTAATCTTCCATTGCGTTTTACGCAACTGGGTTTTCGAATTTTTTTTTTGAAAATATAGCAATAATATACACGTTTTAAAGATAAAAAACGCTCGTTTTTTTGGTGCGATTTTTATAAAAAAAATAATGTCGTATGAAAAAATTATTAACGTTTAAAAAATGGGAGAAATTGGAGGAGAGAGAAACTATTGTCCTGAATTGACTACAATGCCCTTGCACAAACCCACGCGCCAATTTCTTCTCTTCAATTTCACTCATTTAATCTTAGCCCTTGATTAAATCAATTGATGATCAAAATTACTTGCTAGCCTTCCTAATTAAATAAACTTCCTGTTATATCGTAACCAATATTCTTATACGGGTATATTTGTATTGTTTCTTAGTTCAAGACTCAAAAAGAAGGAAGGAAGGAAGGAAGGAGTCAACAAAAACAATTCACATGCGACAAAGGATTCCACTTGGTAAACAAACAAATACACGAGTCTAGTTTTTTCCGGAATAAATAATCCTTCCTTCCTCCCTCCACCATCTTCTTTCTCCAAACAAATCCCAATATTATTTTTGTTTAATGGGTTCAATTGGGTTTTCTTCTCTGTTTTCCTCCCCAAAAGTTTACAAAAGCCCTTCAGCAAAATCAAATTTGGGTTTGATGGAGAGTTTGAGTGTGGACATTCATCGAGCAGAGGGCAGGAAATTGAACGTGCCACTGTTGGCGCCTTTTACGATCGCCACATCGAAAGTGGAGGGAGTGGAGAACGTGGGTATTCGGGTGGAACTGAAGAATGGGTGTTGCGGCTGGGGGGAGGCTCCGATCCTCCCCTTCGTTACGGCCGAGGATCAGACCACGGCGCTCAGGAAGGCCGCCGAGGCCTGTCACTTTTTGAACAACACTCAGGCCCCCATGCCTTTGGGTCACCTCTTGAGGGAGATTGCTCAACTCCTTCCTGGACATGATTTTGCTTCAGTAAGTTAACTTCCCAAATCCCAACCCAACTATATATTATTATGTTATTATTTCATGATCCATCCATCCATCCATCATGTTTGTTTTGTTTTGTGTTTGTGTTTGTGTTTGTTTCTTCTCCAAGGTTAGAGCTGGGGTCGAGATGGCTCTCATTGATGCCGTTGCAACCAGCATTGGCACCCCATTATGGAGATTCTTTGGTGGGGTTTCAAATACGATTACCACAGATATAACAGTTGAGTTTCTACTTTCTTTCTTTCTTTCTTTCTTGTTGCTAGTAGCTAGCTACCTGCTTTATGTATGTATGTATAAATAAATAACAAAGATGAACGAACCCTTGTGTTGATGATGTAGATACCTATTGTTTCTCCAACCGAAGCCGCCCAGTTGGCTTCAAAGTATTATAAACAAGGGTTCACGACTTTGAAGCTTAAGGTCGGAAAAGATTTGAATGCAGATATTCAAGTGCTAAAAGCTATACGTGTGGCCCACCCTCATTGTCTGTTTATTTTAGACGCTAATGAAGGCTACACTTCCTCCGAAGCTATTCAGGTTCTTGAAAAGTTACATGGTGAGCTTATCTTAATGCCTTAGGCACCAAGCTGCTCCATTTTTTGAGTGACTCTTGGCAATCTTAATATATTTGCAGAAATGGAGGTGACCCCTATACTTTTTGAACAACCAGTTCACAGAGACGATTGGGAAGGCCTTGGCCACGTCACTCGAATTGCCAAAACTAAATACGGTGTTTCAGTTGCTGCTGATGAAAGTTGTAGAAGTTTAGCAGATGTTAGAGAAATAGTGAAACGACAACTTGCTGATGTGGTTAATATTAAGCTTGCCAAACTAGGTGTTCTAGGGGCTCTTGAAATTATTGATTTTGCAAAAGCTTCAGGTCTTGATTTGATGATTGGTGGTATGGTTGAAACTAGACTTGCCATGGGCTTTGCCGGCCATCTTGCTGCTGGTTTAGGAGGCTTTAAGTAAGTCAAAATATCAAGTAATATATTTAATGTTTAAAAATATGAACAAACTGCCTAAATGTCCACAAATTTTAATCTGTATAAATTAGTTAGATGTCAAAGTTCCTACTCAAAGTGAACATTTTCTCATCTTTTCTGTATATATATTATATACAGCTAGAAATATGAGCCTCTTTATAATATTTGTACATTTATGAGTGTGGAGTTTATATAGTTTTTCACAAACGTGCTAGATTAAACTTTTGCATATGTGCTTATAGTGAAATAAAAAAGTTTTCTCTATATGAATATGGAGTTTATATATTTGTACATATATGAGTGTGGAGTTTACGTACTATCTGCGTTTCATTTGTTGTAATTTCCTGAACATGTTTATTAAATTCTTTAATAGATATATCGACTTAGATACACCGCTTCTGTTAGCAGAAGATCCAGTATATGAAGGTTATGAAGGTAATTTCGGCTATTTTTTTATGTTTTGGCAAAAAGAAAAGAATTATTTAATTATATCAACTTATTGTTGTCTTTTTGTGTAGTCTCGGGTCCAACTTACAAGTTTACAAATGCTAGAGGCCATGGCGGTTTCCTTCACTGGGACAATATCGCATGGTGAGTTTACCTTTTTCATTTTTCTTGATTGTTACTTCATGCATTATTATATGCATTCTTTCTTGACATGAATTATCTTAAAAAAGGCAATTTTGACCCATTTGCATATAAATCTATCTGATATTTTGTTATGTTTTATCTTTAACGGGTCAAACGGGTTATGACATACAAACTTAACCAAATATGAAATGGGTTACACTGGTCAAACAGATTGAAAGTCATCCCATATGTATTCAAATGTATAAGGGTGGAAGGGGGTGGTCATCACAATCCATCACACACCAGACCCAATCACCAATTGACACCTCACTCCATCACAATCTATCACAATTCACTCTATCACACAAGGGGTGGTCATCACTCACTCTTTTTTTAATTAGATTAAAACTAAGACAAATAATTAAAAATTGCATTAAAGTTAAAAAATTACAACTAAAATAAAAGAATAAACTGCCGAAAACGTTGCAAAAAAAAAAAAAAAAGAAGTTAAACTACCGAACTTAAAAAAAACATCCTACAAGTTACATGGCCAATTCCACCTCGCACAAATTTCTCGTTTGTGTTCTATGAGAACCGAGCGATACGGTTCTTCGGCATTTTCGTGCGGTTGGGTGGGTCTCGGTTCGTCTTGTCTCTTGTGAACGAAACCTACCCGGTTCGCCTAGATTAGCACGAACATGTGGCTTATATTTTTTCTTCGTAGCGGGCACTTTTTTACATGAGCCTTCCATAATTTTTGTAGGTTGAAAATTGGGTGTTTTAAGTGTGTATTTTGAAGATGTAAAGAGTGTATAAAATGGGTAAATTGTAGAGGTATTTATAGTGTAGGAGATTTCTTTTTTATAAAAAAGCATGCCCCAACGGTTATATTATGGTTCCCAACGGCTACATTCCACCATCACACCCTCCATCCACACGCGATGTACATCACGAGTTCCTCCCATCCACGAGTGATAACACACTTGCGGCGGTGTGCTATCACTCATCACGAGTGGCTATCACAAGACCACCCCGACCACCCTAGAAAAAACCTCTTGAATTGCTTAATCAGAAAGGTTAGTTTACTTTTGTAGTAATACGTTCCTCTAATTATTTTTGTACAGTGATATTTATAATATTTAGCAAAATGAAACAAAAAAGTTTTCGGGGCCAGCCAAACCTTACCCGACCTGCGCTAAAGGTCAATGTTGAAAGTCTGTTCAGTTGTGAGTTAGCGAAATTCTCTTATAGATAATTCATGCATATTATGCAACATGCTCTAATTTGGGCTGATAAAAATTGCAACATTGGTTTTCTAGCAGTTAGTGGAGTAGTGAGCCAAAATAAAGGGATTTTTCATATGATCTAAAGGGGCCGGGTTGGGACCAGGGGCGGAGGATAATGGTGGCCCGGGGTGCCCCGGCCCCACCATAGTTGTCAATAGCGAGCGTAGCGATCGCTATAGCACGCTACGTAGCGTATAGGTCTAGGCTTGCTATTAGGGTTGTAGCGATAATAGCAACATTTTATTTTATTTTTTGTTTTTTTATTATAAATAGCAATTAAATATAGCTATAAAATAGCTGGATTTTAGGTTGTTAAATATACATGTAAAATAGCCAAAATGGTCCCTGTGGTTTGGGCAGTTTTGCCAGTATAGTCTAAAGGTTTCATTTATCGCCTGTGGGTCCAAAAAGCTTTCACCATTGCCATTTTGGTCCAACTGACTTAACCCCATCCATGCTCCTCAGTTAGTCAAGGGGTATTTTTGTCATTACCTGTTTTCATAAAATAAAGTTTTCCATCTTCATAAACCAAGGACCAAAGTGCACCTTCTATTTTTGAAATCCTGAAACAGGCTCCCCATTTCCGCTTCTCCGGCAAATCAGTTTTCCGGCGTGAACTTCCGGTGAGCCGTTTGTCTGTTTCTTGACCAATTTAATATGATTTAAAGGCACATTAAAATCTTGTTCTGTTCGCAACACAATCAGGAAAGATGCGGGTTAGGCCACGGTGTTTTAGGTCTCCGGTCACTAAAGATGGCCGTTAGTCTGTTTTTACCTCATCTCACTTTATAATTACTTTCCTGCAAACTGTTTTTATTCATATAGCTTATTAATTTCTGTTGAACAATTTGGTTTTACATAAGTATGATTATGTGTTGCTGGATCTCTGTTTTTGTGTCTAAATGAACAGAACCCTAAATTCAAATAGAAACATTTAGAAGAAGATGGATATATAGTATGGACTTTGATATGTAAGATGATTTACTTCTGATACACTTATTTTCTAGATGACTAATTTCATTCTTCTTTGATATATATAAGATAAAATTTTGTTTCTAGACATGATTGACCTCACCAACTCCTACTTTAAAAAACCACATAAGTTGATTCTGAAATTAACTAATTTACTTTTGTAGTGATGGAAAATTTCAAGAATGTTCCCCAATATCTATACGGTCTTAGTCCTTCACAACTGGACATGTTCATGAATGAAGATAATCCAGTTAGGCGCCAAGCAGAATCTGTCACATAGGTCTGTCTAATAACTTCGTTGGTCTTCTGTTTTGGGTGTAGATGATGAACTGAATTAAAGAAAAAATTAGTTAAAGACCCGTTTCTATCACAAAGGCCCGGGTTTGATCCTTCTCCACAGCAGTTTCAGTTTTCCTTTTTTTAATCTTTAATATAATTCAGAAAACAGGAAATGACAAAAATACCCTTTGACTAACTTAGGAGCATGGATGGGGCTAGGTCAGTTAGACCAAAATGGCAATGGTGAAACCTTATTGGACCCACAGGCGATAAATGAAACCTTTGGACTATACTGGCAAAACTGCCCAAACCACAGGGACCATTTTGACAATTTACTCAATAGCATATATACAAGGGTATTTTGATATAATATACATATAAAATTTTTAAATTTTCTTTTTTTCTAGTGTATCTTTATTTATAAAATAGCCGTCCGCTATTTATCGCTATGTAGCATATAGGTACCTTATCACTATTTGTCGCTATTTGCTGTTAACAACTATGGGCCCCACCCAATATTCGTTCGTAGTGTTAATTTTATCGAAAATATCCGAAAAATATATTTTTTTTGTAGTGTAAAATATTGGATTTTTAAGAGTCCGGCCCGCACCAATTTGGATTTTGAGGTCCTGCCCCCACCGAGTTTTCGTTCAAGCTCCGCCACTGGTTGGGACCCATATACTTTTTTATTTCATTTTATTAATATTCATAGATAATTAGAGTTTTAAATATGATTACAAAACTATGTTATAACAATAATGATATAAATTCTTCTTTGATGAAGTGCTTTTTGGAGGTTTTTTGCGTATGAGTACATCTTGGCTGGTGTTCTACCTGTTCGACCACGTCCTATTTGACCAGTTTTCTGTCTAGTTAAATGTATTAGCTCAACCCTTTAGAAACAAACAGGACCCAAATTTTATGTAAATGGGTCGAAACAGCAACCTTCATTCTTTCCAATATGCCGTGTGTTACCTATTTGTTCATTAGCAATGAGCTCAAGAAACCGGTTATCTTGATTTTGGTCCACAAGTTCCCTTAAATTTTGCACATTTCAAATTTTATGGTTTTGAGAAACACTATAGCATGCAGATTAGTCATTAAATTGAAACTGTTAATGAACAAGGAATGCCGCATGTTGGGATCATTGTTTTATTTTTTAATAAGCAAAAGGTGGCAAAATAGACGGGTGATTCACGTTGAGCAAGTGCTCAAAATAGGTTTTGGAAAACTGGTTAGCTCTAACTTTTAAGTATGAGTGCAAACACATTTTTATCTGTATATATTTATATTTTACTACAATAAGAATACACTTTCGGTGATTTTTAACCAGTTCCCATTTAAGCTAAATAGATGTGTGGCTTTAACCCATTTGACATGACATGGCAGAGATAAAAACGTAATCTGAATATTTGGAAATTGCCGCCATGATCAATAAATGATATGGGAATGGCATGCTACATACATGTTTACTTAAAAACCTGAAGTAAATTATAGCATTGATTACCTGTGGAGCAGATGACTGGTAGTGGAAGAAAGATGATGGATGCTTTGTACTTGGCCTTTGTTTGTTTGCTGCTGCCTATGATCTCAGCAGTTGTTAGTACTTGGTAGTACCTTATGGAACATCTTGTTTTTAATGTTTTGTCTTGTCTTGAAGGGTTATTAAGAAAATTGCCATTAGTAAATTTTTTTAATGGCTAACGTTACTCTCCCAAACTACTATATTTACAAATAACTCACCCTTGCTTGGGATTGAACCCAAGACCTCCCACTAAGAGGCAAGAGCCTCTACCAAGTGAGCTAGTCCCACTTGGATTGCCATTAGTAAATACGTTAGCATTAATTAGGCTAAAGGGTGTGGGGGGCATGGGTTGGGTCATTAATGCCACATAGGATCATTATTGGATTGCTACATCACCCCCTTGCCTCTTCCACCATGGTTGGTATGGATTAAACTATGGCAACCATGAGCCTACTTTCCTTTTTAAATATTTCCTTTTTCCTTTTCACAAAAATAAATTAAAATAAGAAAATAGTGGTTTGGGTCATGACCATAAGGGTCATGGAGACCATAAGGGTGGTGGTTTTTGATGATGGATTAGAAGCGGGTGACATGACGCTGATGTGGAGGGTCCTGGAGACCATAAGGGTCATGGCCACACCCAATAGCCTTATGTCAATTACATAGAGATGGCAAATTCGGCCACGGTACTAGGTTGAAACATTGTAATTAGTTATATCGAATACTAGGTTAATAATCCGTCTATGATGTCAAATAAAAAAAGATGTTTTTAATATGATATAATAGTAAACGATGATTATAGGTTCGTTATTTTAGGTGGTTAAAAACCTAAAAGTCATATCTGTAACGGTTGAGTTAACATTCTATTTCATATTTAATTGTTATTTGCTATCTTATTTATTTATTACGATCTGAATTTTAATAATATTGTAAGAATTCAAATTAGCTACAAAATCATCTTCAAAATAATATGAAATTGACTTTTCTAGTCTGAGTATAACAATAATTTTCAAATATTGTTTAGAGTTAGTTACGTTTTTCGTCCTTGTGGTTTGTCAAAAATCACTATTTCAGTCCATTAGTTTAAAAATTGCTAAAACAGTCCTTGTGGTTTCATTTCGTAACTATTACGGTCCACCTCCGTTAACCTCATCCATTTATTCGGTTAAATACATGTGAAAAGACCATAATACCCTTATTAATAAAAAAACTAAATTTATGTAAATTAAAACAAAACCACAAATAATCTTTACACTTCTCTTTCTTCTTCAATCATTTTAAACCTGCAACTTTCAAAAATCTCCTTTCTTCACAATTAAAACAAAACGTCAACTTTCAATTAATCTCATTTCAAAAACTCACTGGCAGAATTGTCAGATTCAATTTCTTTTCATTGTGTCATATGAATCAGTTTATTTGAAGTTTAGCAAAGGGGTTTTCTATCTACACACCCTCCTGTCTATCTACACACTTTTTGAATTCAATACGCATCGTATAGGCCTATACGATGCGTATTGAATTAAAGTAAAAAACATGGCAGACTGACAGGTGCAGGTTGTGTCTGGCGGCGGGTTTGATACGCATCGTATAGGCCTATACGATGCGTATCAACCCCCTGTTTTTTTGAATTTATTTTTTGTTGTGTTGTGTCGAATGCGAACCCGAGAAACGAAAGTGATTTCGAGCAGTTGGTCGATGATATGATTGATAAAGATCTTGACACGATTATTTCCATTTTCAAGTATTATTAAAACCATTCAAGCTAACCAGTCTACAATGTGGTTCCCAATTTGCGGAACTTAATCCCAGATTGTCTAAATAAACACCTTTTCAAGTTTGCACAGTGGGAGAAAAGACCAGCACCTCTGTCAGTATTGTCCTTTAAATTTGCATAAACATATATTCGTTTCATAACCTCCTCCTATAAATCAACCACAACTCACCCGATACGTCTTCTCTGGATCACACATGATAAAAGCGCTTCTTTAGACAATCTGGGTCACATATCCGACAATAGGGCCCACGGATCTTATGCCCACCCGAGACTGACCTCTGGATCACACATGATAAAAGCGCTTCTTTAGACAATCTGGGATTATGTTCTGTTTCTTCAAGATTTACGTCTGATGTCCAAGTTTGATCACATGATAAAAGGGGAAATCTAATGGAACACCTGATTGAGAGAAACTTCTTCGAGCTAACCGCCGATATCTCATCCTTCTGTTGTTTAGTACTTCCGAGATAATTCAAGTTATTTCAGTTATTTCTGTTGATTCAATACTTCAACGTATTTTAGTTGGTTTCGAATATACCCAAAGAGATCTGACCCAACTGAAATCCACTTCCGAGACGATTCAAGTGAGTCCTATGAAGCAAGTGTCGGTCTATTCAATTGAGAGGAAACATTGCATGACTTGAACGAGTCAAAGTTAACATTCAGATTCAGATTCTGTTCTGTTTCTTCAAGATTTACGTCTGATGTCCAAGTTTGATCACATTTGACTTCATCGGCGTCAGTCCAATGACTTTCTTGAGTCACATATCCGACAATAGGGCCCACGGATCTTATGCCCACCCGAGACCGACCTCTGAATCATCATAGCAGACGTGTCGGGTTCTTCTGCTAGTGGTGGGGCTTCCAATGCTCATACAGGGTGATAAACAATGCTGATATTATCATAGAAGCGTTGGGATTCAAGGGTTTATGAGTCAATGTTAACATTCAGATTCAGATTCAGAAAGCAGATGAAAGCAGATGATTTTGTACTTGGTTTATTCTCTTTAATCTATTAGAATGTCACGTACATGCGTTTAATTCTCAACAAACGATAACTTTATAGTGTGTGATTTGACCAGGAAATGATTGGAGGTGATTGCTACTTTTAATAAGATGTCATAGTTGTCAAATTCGATTTCAACAAATCTTTTCCTTTTCCTTCAATTTCTAGAACATTCTCCGTAACATGAAGACGTGTCGGGTTCTTCTACGGAAACGGTGGCTATGCGAAATACAAATCGCAACCGCAACGGGTTTCTAACTTTATGCTTGCATCCACCATAGTGAATATTATCTATCTATGTGTGTCACATCCATCCTGTTATAGACACCCCATTTGTCTATCTACACACCTTGCATATTTTTTCCTAATTAGCGTTGTTAACTACCAAAAGAATGCATACACAAATAGTTCTAGTGGACGAAGCAAAGAGACCGCCTTCTTAACAAAAGTATGTTGTTCCAAGATCAATTCCAAGATATCAGCGTTCTTTAATATATTAGAACGATCCTTGTTTTGAGAACCTGATACTGTTATAACAGCCGAGACGATTCAAGTGAGTTCTGTGAAGCAAGTGTCGGTCTATTCAATTTAGAGGAATCATTGCATTACATCTCTGTTGAAAACAAGTGGTTGTAATGATGGAACCCTTGATTTGAAAAAACGTTTTTGAGATATTTGTATTTCAATACGCATCGTATAGGCCTATACGATGCGTATTAATCGATGATTTTACTGAAATACCCCTGGTTTTCTGATAAATTCAGGGGTATTTTTGAGAAAATTCAAAGTTTAATACGAATCGTATAGGCCTATACGATTCGTATTAAGCTGATATACGATACAACATAGGCCTATACGATCGTATATGGCATTATTTCAAATTTTATGTTATCGTGTTTCCCTCGGTTCGACGCGTATACGTCTCGTTTTTTGCCGAACTTTCGCATATTTTGTTGTTTTATTACGTATACCTTCAACATAAGTCGTTTCGGTGCCGTTCGGTTGTGTCCGAATATCTTATTCTATGATTACGTACAGTTTTGTTTGAAATCAGCCTGAACTCCATAGTGCCGTATTATATGTACACGTGTGTGGAAATATCGTTAGTCGCGTACTTTGACGTATTTTTGCGTATTTTGACGTATTCTAACATATTGTTGCGTATTTAATAGTATTTTTGACGTATTTTAGCGTATTTTAGCGTATTTTAACGTATTTTAGGGTATTTTAGCATATTTTAACGTATTGTAACGTATTTTAGCGTATTGTAACGTATTTTAGTGTTAAAGCACCGGATCGATGACGAACATCAAACATTGCACTTGATTCAAGACATGAAGAACAAGAACAGGGTAGATGAAGAAGAAGATGCAAGACAAACTCATTCATTTCAATACAATCATCACAGATTACATACCAAACGAGTATACATCATATACAAGCTGGTTTAGATCACAAAGATCTAAACCCTAGCTTTCTCTCACTAACACATAGTCTCTCTCTCTAGGATGTGCACACCAGGAGGAACAAGAAGTTAGGAGAGGTGCACAAAGCTTCTTGATCGATCGATCATTGCCCTAATCCTATACAACATATATATATAGACTAGGGACTAAAATTCGGACAAAATACTCTACACAAAAACCCTGACTTTTGTCCCTAACATAAACCCCTGACAAAAGTCCTAGGCATAAACTTGGACAAAATGTCCAAGGATAAACCTTGGACTAAGTTTCAAGACTTGTACAATAAAGACCCTAACAATTGGAAAGCATGCACTTATCACCCAAAGTGCACTAACAAACTCCCCCTTGATCAGTGCATGGTCTTCATGTGGTCTTGAATTCTTCATTATCGTTGACTTTAACTTGGACTTCTGTTTTGGTTGACCAGAACTGATAAGCGACAGTTACCCGGCAGGAACTGCACTTACAGTCTCCCCCTTAACTGTTGCATCAGTTCTATCTGACATTGATATCTTCAGTCACCGGATACTGCACTTACAGACTCCCCCTTGACTGATGATATCATGCATGCTTTCAACTTTAGCTGAGACTTGATCTTTTAGGTAGAGCACAGCGATCTTCAACCCTTCTAATTAAAGACTTGTTGATGATCACTTAAAGCTGCTTTGAGAAACCTAAAGAATCCAACATCAAACACTGTAGATCCTCCCCCTCAAACTACTCCCGAATCAAGTTAACGCGAACCGACCTACAACCACATGTAGGAATATCGCTCGATACATTAATCTTCAAACTTAACCAGTAGAAGAACGAAACGTCGGATTTCCAATGCCTAACATCAAACACTTCAAATTTCGCAAAGACATGAAGCTCAGTTCGATAAGTTAATAACAAACTGAACTTTGTAAAAGTACATCCACCATCTTGATCAGAGTCTTCAACCGAGTGTCTGAAATCATTTCATCTCGAATCTTCAAGATCCAATCTCGTATCTTCACGAATCCACCAATTACCCGATGACTTTCGTCTCCAATCTCCCCCTCAATGTAAGAACCCCTATTTCGAGAATCCGATCAGTCACCAACTTGGAAGAGAGATCAAGAAGACTAATCATCTCTACTCTAACCGGCATACGATAAAGGCATGACCTTCAACTACTTGCCAAACGAGCAATTTGCTTCATCACGTCAACACTTGATTGAACCTCGAACAAACTTGACAAAACTCAATCATACACTAGCTCTAACTTGCTTCATGTTATAAACACTTCGCCACCGGTAAGATTAACACTAAGTTAATCTCAAGGATAGTAAACATGAACGTGTTTCGATGTAGCACCACGAGCTTTTGGTTTACAAAGAAAACAGGAATTTCAAAATTTTTACTCCCCCTTTTTCTTTGTAAACTATAAAAAAAAATCCAACACATTTAATAAATTCCTCCTGCTAACAAAATTCTGTGTAATCGCGATAGAATCTTCGAGGTTTATAACCAAATGCCACCATCCATTAGGCACAAAAATCACTTCACCCGCTTTGCAGACACACTCAACAGGTTTCTTTTTCCATGTTTTAGTCGACTCATAGAAGTTCATGAACCACTCGGTTATCGACACAGGGCACGCCACCTCAGCACCATCTGAGCTCGGGTACACCCCAGGTGGCACCACATCCGGCGGAAACAAAACCCATTTCTTTGAACCCTTCACAACCGCGTTCCAAGCTGACATCGAATTAGGATCAATGTGAAATGACGAACCTGACCATGCTGGTCCGATGATAATCCACCTATAATCCGGTCTCTCATCGCCCAAAACACTAAACAAATCCTCATTGAAATAAACCGGAACTTCGTAATCTTGACCCAATTGAGGAACTTTATTCGCAAATTTCGGGTCAAAAAGATACAACGGTCGTTCATCTTGCGCTTGATCAGAATACACAAAGTAATCCGTTAACGTCATTTGCGCCGGTCCAACTGCAAACCGATTATCACCACAAACTTCCACTAAATAATCCCTATCCCATTTCTTCAATGCAGGCCATTTATCCAAACACCCTTCTGACAAAATCGGCTTATTCGGCGTCTCGAAACCCGACACAAACTCATCAACAGAAATCCCTTTTCTTCTAACAATATTATCTCTTTCCAACCACTCATGTTTCATTTCAAGATTAGCACAAAGCCAACAGCAACAAAAGTGGATTTCCAAGACACTAAGCCTGTGTTTCTTGAGTTGTGTGGAGATGAGCTGAAGTAGAAGTTTCCCAGTGGTTGAACTCCATAGTTGTGAGATGGGTATGGATTTTTTTTTTTTTTTTTTTTTTTAAGCTGAAACCATCTTCTGTAGGTAAATCTTGTCTGAAGTTTGCAAAACTCAGACTAAGAGATTCTCTTATCCGACCTTTACACTTGAAAGATTCAAAAACTCGGAGTAACAGATAAACGTCGGACCAAAACGTCGGAACAACAGATTTGACCTTTCAGAGATTCCGAGTTTTGATCTGTTTAAACAAAACTCGGACATTATCCAACCAGACGTACAGACTGTCTTTAAACTCGAAAAATGCACAAGGGGAACTGTAAAAACTCGGACTCAAGTTTTTTCTGACTATTGGATCCGTAGTAAATGGAAACTCGGACCAAAGAAAGTTTTAAAACTTGGACACAAAGGAAGTTTTAAAACTCGGACACAAGGAAGTTTTAAAACTCAGACACAAGGAAGTTTTAAAACTCAGACTCCCTAATAAAGAGAACTCGTAACAGAAGCGTTTGAACAAAAATCGGACTAATAAGAACTCACAGTTAAGAAACGCGGACTAATAAGAACTCAGACATAAAATTTTTAACAAAACTCGGAATCTTTTGAACAAGAAAACTCGGAATCACGAAAAACAGTTGTGCCAATTTGCAAAAATCGGAACAATTAACACAGATATCAAAACTCTGACTCTTGATGAACACAAAAGTTCGGAACAAGACCAAAGCTCAGACTAAACACCATATGATGATCCAGACTCGGAATATCTTCAGAACAGAATAGCTTCAGAACAGTTCAGACTTTCGGATATCTAAAACTCGGAGTTTCCAAAACTCTGACCATTTGAAGTTTCTAAAACTCTGACCTTTTGAAGGAGTTTTAAAACTCGGACAGAGACTTAGAAACAATTTTCCGGACTATCTCCCTAGTGTGACTTCACACTAGTTCACCAAAACCCCGGAAACACAGACACAGAGTTTTAAACTCAGACGGGTTTAACACTAAGAAAAACTCGGACAGAGCAATTTTTGGATCAAACCTCATATCTGCAACAACTTGGAGAACAAAACAACCACGAACAGCTTCATTTTCTTCAACTTTTCTGCAAAATCTTCAAGTCTTCAAGATGTTTGGCGGAAACAAACATCAAATCAAGAGCAATGGTGATTCAGAAGGCGGTTAGACCATTCTGAATCGGTAACCATGCTCTGATACCACTGTTAAAGCACCGGATCGATGACGAACATCAAACATTGCACTTGATTCAAGACATGAAGAACAAGAACAGGGTAGATGAAGAAGAAGATGCAAGACAAACTCATTCATTTCAATACAATCATCACAGATTACATACCAAACGAGTATACATCATCTACAAGCTGGTTTAGATCACAAAGATCTAAACCCTAGCTTTCTCTCACTAACACATAGTCTCTCTCTCTAGGATGTGCACACCAGGAGGAACAAGAAGTTAGGAGAGGTGCACAAAGCTTCTTGATCGATCGATCATTGCCCTAATCCTATACAACATATATATATAGACTAGGGACTAAAACTCGGACAAAATACTCTACACAAAAACCCTGACTTTTGTCCCTAACATAAACCCCTGACAAAAGTCCTAGGCATAAACTTGGACAAAATGTCCAAGGATAAACCTTGGACTAAGTTTCAAGACTTGTACAATAAAGACCCTAACAATTGGAAAGCATGCACTTATCACCCAAAGTGCACTAACATTTAGACAACAACAGATAATGAACGGATTGTTAGACTTCTTGTTCCTAATGTACGCCTCAATTCATCTTTTTTACTCTTTTCTTCGATTTCAACAAATAGTACCGAAACCGTTTTTTACTACGGAAACGGTGGCTATGCGAAATACAAACCGCAATCGTTTGTGACTATGGGAAACACAAGTTTTCTTTTTGAGCTTGATGGATGTCCGTTATCTCAATTGAGGCGTGCATTGTTTAAATCTGAATATAACTAGATGTTACGTCTAACTTCATTAAACCAAGAACAAAGCCTATTTTCAAAACACATGTGTTCGTATCAGCGTTGTTTATCAGTTGTTAGGGTTTCGTTTCTTCATGCTCCAACTAAACAATGGACTCAGACTCATTGTTGCGAATTTGGTTTCTTCGGGCTTATGTTGATGGATAACGCAAACAAGTTCTCCACAGTTTGTTATTCAAATCTCTATCCGGTCATCTTTCCAAACTGCAACACACGATAAGTTCTCCAAAAGAATGCATACACAAATAGTACCGGGACCACTGTAATAGACACATGTCACATAGTTTGAACGAGTCTAGAACACTCGTAATCCTCAACCGGCTTTGAAACCGGACGGAATCTACGAAGAAACTGTTCGATTTCACGGTGAGTGGAGAAATTAGCGTAGTATATAATACGGTTATACAATGGGGAATTCTATTTCGACACTTTTCTATCTATCTACACACCTTACTTTTTCAATACGCATTTGTAACGTATTTTAGGGTATTTTTACGTATTTTAGTGTATTTTAGCGTATTGTATCGTATTTTAGCGTATTTTATCGTGTGTTGCAGTTTGGAAAGATGACCGAACAGAGATCTGAATAACTAACTGTGGAGAACTTGTTTGCGTTATCCATATTAAATCAAACGTTCATGTATCACAAGGAATGACCGATCTAAGGCAGAGAACCTGATTCAGATACACAAATTCGATTTCAACAAATCTTTTCAAGGTCTTAAGTGATGGACAATTGGTTAAAAGATGTAGAAGAGTTTGTGTAGAGATCTTTACAGTATGGTTTCTCGACAAATAAAGTATGTTAGTTTCTTGACAGTATGGTTTCTCGACAAATGAAGTATTATCTGACAAAACTCAAAACAATTGTACTTGCTACGTCAGATGTTAGCTCGGAAGTTCTATAACACAAAGTAATCTATTAGAACGATCCTTGTTTTGTCTACAGAAACGGTGGCTATGGGAAACAAAAGTATAGACCTATACGGGTTCTGTGGATCAACAGAAATAACTGAAACAAGCAGGCATTGATTTTGCCAAGATTGAAGGGAAGAATCTGGCCATAAGCATTGTGGATTCTCAGCGTTGTTCGACAACTTGTGATTGTCGGGTACTGCTAGTTATTCGGAATGTTTCGAATCATCACAGAAGACGTGTCGGGTCCTGCTAGTTATTCGGAATGTTTCGAATCATCACATAAGAAGTGTCGGGTTCTGCTAGTTATTCGGTTTGGAAAGTGGACGAAGCAAAGAGAAACTGATTCTGTTGTTCAGTACTTTCGTGTGCTAAATACAAAGCCGATTTCAACTTCCATTGATCAAATAATAAAAACCCTAAGAATGCATACACAAATAGTTCTAGTGGACGAAGCAAAGAGACCGCCTTCAAATAATGTTTCCTAGATGTTTGAAGACCAACAAATGTCCAAAGTGCTGCTTATTCGTTCGCATGACGGAAAGCTGCTACCGCGTGACAAGAAGCTACCTTGCAAAAATTAAAAAATTAAATCGACACCCTCAATACGCATCGTATAGGCCTATACGATGCGTATTACTTTTTGGCGGGGGACAATGGCAGCCTTTGGCAGGCATAGAAGTTTGAACCCACCTCAATACGCATCGTATAGGCCTATACGATGCGTATTGAGGGTGTCGATTTAAGCCCCAAGGTGTGCCAATAATACGACCCTTAGCAAATCACCTCGTTTGCACCAACAATTTGTTCAAATCGAGTATTATAATTATTTCCTAATTCATGATGATGAGTAATTTCGTTTTAGATCTAAAAAATAATGACAACAAAACCTCACAATTACCAAGATTAACAAACCTACCAATGTAGTCGGCGGTGAGATTTGAACCGACAAGGATTTCTCCAGTTTCAGAACCTTTACTTCTCCTTCGGCAGTGAGATTTGAACTGGCGGAGGCCAAATAGAGGTTTCGTTTTTCAAATCCGTTGACACAGTCAGTCGACTCGGACAATCCAGCCGCCTCTTCACCCCCTGCGCCGATATTCTGTCAAACGATTCGAAAAAAAACCGTTGGTGTCGTTCAGGTATGAGGCTCCGGCGATGTGTAGTTTATGCTTGCACATAAAAAGAAACCCCAAAATGATGCCGATGATGATTATGTTGCTATTGTTGATCCATTAAATTCCATTAAAAATGGTTTCGTAAAGGTGTTTTTGTTGGTGGGGGTGTTAATCAAAGGTGTTAATGGTCAAAGAAATGGCCATATGAAGGATCTAGTGTCCTCTGATCATGAGGGATACAGTCTTCATACATATATACCTTTTTAAGTTTTTCAAAATAAATAAATGAGGGGTTTTGAGGAGATGCTAGTTCTGACTAAAAAACCAAGTGAAACCGAAAGAAAAAATTGAAAATTGTTGCCGGAAATGAAGAGCTCGCCGGAGAAGATGATCGGAGACGAAGAAGATGATCAGAAAAGCTTAGGGTCTGAGAAAGATGAAGTTAAGATGAAGTCTTGTAACTTTTTGAAGTGGGACCCACCAATTGTTTATTATTTTTAGAATTTTATATATTGTCTTTTTTTTATTGACAAGGGCATTATGGTCTTTTCATATGTATTTAACAGAATAAATAGATGAGGTTAACGAATGTGGACCGTAATAGTTACGAAAATGAAACCACAGGGACTGTTTTAGCAATTTTTAAACTAATGGACTGAAATAGTGATTTTTGACAAACCACAGGGACGAAAAACGTAATTAACTCTATTGTTTATATGAAGTTTTAACTTAAAAATATACATGACTTTAATAATATTTTTAAATCAAATTCTAATTCCGGTAGCTACTACAAAAAAAAATTTTAAAAATGAAAGTCAACTTTATTGTTGCAATAATATTAAAAAATTAAATTTAAGCTTTAGTTAAATTATTTATATATTAGAATTTGAATTTTAAAAAGTGTTAGAATTGAGTTTATAACCATTTTGAATTTAATGAAAAAACTTCGCTTACAAATTATAACATATCAATCCTGAAAAACATATTTTTCATATAAAATCATGCGGTTAAAATGCTGGTAACTTCCACCAAAGTTTTAATTAGCATAATAAAATCATTTTGAAACGTTAATAAAAAGTATGACAACTGCCACTTTCCGGTAACTTTCGTACATTTAAATTACTCATTTTTAGCCATACAATTATGTGTTTTGAACATCCGAACTGCATATTTTATAGCATACACTTAGAATACTCATGGAATACTTATTTATGATACAAATGATTCATTTTTATTGAATACAAATGAAACAGTTTAAAAAATGCATCGAAACAACTAGTATAGTACCTAGTGAACTAGTGTGCTGACAGAAACGCATGATCCGCAGAAACCATCTTAATGACATCCTTAGGACTCAGACGAAAGTCCAACATCAAATATACATTAAACCCTAACTAGGAATGCAAGGGTTTGGTTTAATACCTTCCCGAAGTCCGATAACACTAAAAACTACCCGAAAAGCACTAGAAGTCACAATTTCAACACTTTTCCGTAGAAATTATGCAGAAATCAGCATTGTAAGTTATATGAAATGTACAAAAGTGTCGCTTAACCTAGAATTCATATTAGAATACCTTGGGGTATCATCTAAACCAATAATCACATCAATTCCTACATCTTACACAAGCTTAGCGTTCAATTAACGACTAACGGAACCAACACCAAACGAATATCTGAACGATATCAAATCTTTTTTTAGTGACCATCTAACATTATTTGGATCATTTTGGTATAGTAATGGTCACTTAACACATTGAAACACTTAAACACTTAAACACCTAAAGCTTTTTCTAACACTTCTCAACAAATTCTAAAACATTTAAACAAGTGAAAAAGTTCAGCAACATGAGACCCCCCCCCCCCCCCCTTGCCGACTTGGTAAAAGATCTTAGATATTTTTACAACCCTTGCAAGTGGTGAATGTGATGATTGTTATAACAACTTACCTTCTTGATTTACTAAGCACATTACTACAACTTTTCACCTTACATTACACACACTTAAAAATTCTCTCAACCTTCATCATTTTAGCCAAGAACACCCACCAAAAACCTTCACTTTTAAACCTTTTTCTTGATGACCAAGATGGAGTTTCATGGTACTTAGGAGGATCTAAAGCAACCACAAGTTGAAGCAAGCATCTCCTTCCATTCAAGAGCTTTCAAGCATCAAGATCGTCATTTTTCTTTGCTTTTATCATCACCTAGATTATCCCTAGCCACAAGAGCTAGAAGTGAGCCTTCTAAATCCCTTTTTCATACTTATTTATGTATTTATTGTTTAAAGAACAAGTATTAACTAAAACAATCATACAAAATAAGATGAAAATACTAAGAAGCAAAATAAAAATCATGATATATAAGATTGTTTATGTTGTGATTTAAAGATTATTACTTGCATATTTGATCTAGTTATGATGAATATCATATGAATAACTTGTAAGATAATGTTTAAAAACAAGATCTAACAAGTATACATGAAAATGTTAAAAGGGTTTTTGTTAAACATAATGTTTAAATGGATGATCATAATCTTTGATATTGTTAAAGTGTATAAAGATTTTAACTAAAAATAATGCTTTTACAAGATTTATAAAAAGAAACATACAAGATGGGTTTTGTATAAAAGTTTGATAAAACTAGAGGTAAAGCATTGTTTTTGAACTAGTAAACATATGTAATGATCATACCAAAACCCTACATGTTTATGATTTCATCTTATTAAGTTTATGTTATAAATCTCATATATTTTGTTAAAAATGTTATAAGTAAATTGTTGGTGATTTTTAAAAGAAAAATATATTTTTTATTAAACATGGCAAAGTATATATTTCAAAAGACATATGGACAAATCAGACTTACGGACAAATAAACGGTCTGTATGAATATATCGGACTATAATATGTAATATATTAAAGACTTGGTAAACTACTTTTCTAAACTGAATAAGTAACCATATATTTTTCTACAAGTATACAAAATATATTACTTATGGTTTATCATTAAAAAGGTATTGTTTTTGAAAAATATAAAGATATATATATATTTCCTAACATCTAAAATATATTGTTTTAGTAAATGACTAAAATTATATTTTTAGAACTAATCTTAAAAACATATTATTTTTAAGATATTTTCTATAACTTTTATGTAACACCCCGAAAATATAAAACTATATATTAAAATTATAAAGCACTAAATAAACAAGAACAAACTAACTAGGACTAAATAACCCAGTTAGTTACAATTCTTGTAGTAATTCATAAGTGGGATTGAAACACTTAAAATATAAACTAAGGAGAAATTGAGGGGCTAAAGTGTTAAACTTGAAACTTGATTTAATAAAAACATTTTTAATTAACACAAACACACATTTTGAGTGTGCTGGAGATCGATCAAACGCAGGGGGGGGGGGGGCGACCAGAACTCTCCAAAACCCTAGTTCATGCTTTTGATCAAAATTGAAGACCAATTTCAGTCCAAATCAAAATCCGAACATAGATTAGTGATCACCTCAGTGAAAGGGATCATAAGGTATGTAAAATTTGTAGAAAATTCTCTTCTAAAATTTCTGAATGAACATAGGAATTCGAATTTGATGTTCCATGATAGTTGTTTTGAATGAAATAGTGTCTAGGGATAAACCCTAGTCAATTACTTGTTGGAATTTTGCCTATTTCTTGTGAAATTCATAATCACCATTGAATGTGATAAGTGAGTTTTGTAGAAACATGTTGAACACTAGGATTATAATGTTATCTTAGTGTAATTCGAGTTCTATGAAACAAGTTCAGATTCGATTAATATGAAAAGTGATGTGAATTTGCCTAAATTGATGTTTATCTTGGCTAAAGGACAAATATTGAACTTAATTATAAGTTGTGAGAAATTGTGCCTTTAAGGTGTTTGTGAAAATGCCTAAAAGAAGATTAAAAACTGGAAATTTGAGCTAAAACGCGTGTTTGTAGAGTTATGGCAAATTATGCGTTACATGTAAACGAAAGATTTCTAAAAGGGTTGTGATTGAACTCTATAGGAAAGGAAACCGGAGCGTCAAGTGGACAAGCCGGTGGCGACGCGCGACTGAAAGGGTGCTTTGAAAGGTACGTGACTTTAGTCCCGTTACATTATGCATATGTTTGGTTTTAGTGTACAAATGGTGTCATAGTGTAATATACGCGTTTGGTGTGTCTTTGAAGTGGCGAAGCTCACTCGACAATCAAACGGGTCAAAATAATGGTTGGAAATGGTTTGGCTTGTCATCAAAGTGATGGTTTTCACTCGACAACCAAACGGGTCAAAATGATGCTTTTAAAAGGGTCATGTGTGTAGGGACTTGAAAGTCCCATATTGCGATAGTGTTGGATAGTAATACGTCAATGAATTGGTTATGCTAAATTTAAGTTTACGAATCCTAGATATCGGGTCAAACAATAGAAATCAATTGTAAGTGTTGTTTGAAGTGGTATGCTTGAATTTTGAGAAACAAGCATGAAATTCTAATGTAAGCGTAAAGCCATGAAATGGCGCGGATACGCCAAGATTTACAAGCCCGGGGATTTGGGTAATTATGTCTAGTAAGTTTTAGAACGGAAAAATGGTATTATGCACATATAGCTAATGGGTTGAATAATTGAAACAAGGATTTTACGAACCGTTTGTTCATAAAGCGGGTTTCGTAGTGTGAAATTTACATGGTTGGATCCATAATTTTATTACGGACTCATAGGAAAAAGAATCGACTAAAACGGACAAACGAGTAAAAAGTTATGTTAGTTTAAAGTTGGACCTTTTACAATTTTCGGAGCTGGGCAAATATGCAGGTCCAGTTTCTGGACCTGCTGGAAAATGCACTCCCCTGCGCCACACGACGGGGCAACTCAATTCTGGCGCGACACGCGGGGCCGCCCGCGGCACGCGAAGGACAATCTCGGGTCTGGCGCGTGGCGCGACAGACCAAGATCCAAGATTTTTATTTTTCTGTTATGTGTATGCTGTTAGGGCTCGTTTATGCTTATTAATAAGTTTTCAAAACTAACATCTGATGTGGTTTTGACCTCAGGTGATGCTCGTTAGTTATGGATGTCGATCAATGTAGGTGCATTACGTCTGTCGACTTCGTCTTGTATCGAGTCTTGTAATAGAATTGTTAGATCAGGGCATGTAGTACGAGAAACTAGGGTTTATGTATAAAAGGCTAATTTCGCATGAATGGTATTTAGCTAATTTCGTACGAAATAGCGTTTTGCTATTTCGCACGAAATAGCAACTGGCATTTCCGTGCGAAATTACCTCCACTATATATAGGCTTGAGGTGATCTCATTTGTAAGGTTCGTGATTCCGGTACCGAAGTGCTGCCGACGTGTCTACTGATCTGTAAACGTGTTAAATCAATAATACAAGACAATTAAGTGTGTTTTGAGCTGTTACAAAGTCTAATCAATGAATTCCGCCTCTGATTAGACCAAGAACTCTTCTGATCGACTCGTTTGGGTCACAGAACGATCCTACAAGTGGTATCAGAGCTCAGGAAGAAGAGTTCTTACCAAAACAACCATAATTTCTGACTTCTACACCTTCTTTTCAAAATTGAACAAGTTTTTACGGTCAAAATGACTTGAATTTCACATACATAATGCGAAACTGTGTTTTAATGAATCCTTGAAAGAATTGGACATTAATTCGATCTAAAAACTGATAAAATTGTTAATTTCGCTTGAAACACAGATCGGTCATGATGATGTCAGCAGTATTTCGCACAAAATTAGCAATTGATTTCGCTTGAAATTGCTATTTCGCTTGAAAGTACACTTAATTTCGCACAAAATCAGATTTCGTTTGAGTGTTCCACACGAAATTAGATAATTTCGCACCAAATTGGCATTCTGTTTGATAATTTCGCACGAAATCACATATTTCGTTTGAAAGTGTGCCATTTCACACGAAAACAGTTATTTCGCACCAAAGGGGTTATTTCGTTTGAAAAGCTATTTTCGTTTGAAAATCATATTTCGTACCAATCCTGATTTCGTGTGAACAGTTATTTCGCATCAAGTGTTTTCGTTTGAACCCATATCTTGTGAGAACTTTCATTGTTGTTTGAACTTTGTTGATTTTGTGATACAGATTACTGAATCATGGAAGAGGAATTCTACAATGCATTTGCTACACCAGTTGCACCAGTTACAGCTGCCGAAACATTGTACAATGAGAATGAGACAGGAACTTATCAGAAACCTCCAAATCTTATGTATATTGAAGATTTTAAGGGTTGGCAGAATCGATTTGAGAACTGGGTGCAAGCTTATAAGTTTGACGCATGGTGTTCATTAGAGAAAGACTACGAAAAACCGAAAAATGAACGTGGGCTTGATAAAGCGTTTTGTGATTTTTCAGAGAATGATAAATTGAAATATACAAGTGAAAAAATGATGATCAGTATTCTTCAACAAGCGATTAAAGAAGATATCTTTGTTTTGCTCCAACATGAGGGTACTGCTAGGTCAATTTGGACAGCATTGATTCAAAAGTTCAAAGGAAGTGCAGATATGATTAAAAACAAAAAGGCTTTACTCAAGAAATCATTTGACATGTTTGTAGCTTTTGAACATGAAACAACAAAAATGAGCATTGATAGATATTGTCATCTTGTATTGGAAATGGGAAGATTGGACATAAAGAAAGACGACGATGAATGGGTTGATAAACTAGCTGATGCATTACCACAGCAGAAATGGGGAACTTATTTGTTGATCCTTAAACACATGAGAAAATCTGAAAACATGAATCTGGCACAGTTTATTCAGAAAATTGAAGAGCACGAGTTGGATATCCAGAAAACGGAAATCATGAAGAATCCAAATGCTCAACAAGATGTCAGTTTATATTACAGAGGAAACAAATTTGAAGTTACTCCCAGTCCAAAAATCCAAACTGGTTTCAGTGCTGATAGTTCTTCTGGAACAAAAAGTAGTAATGTGACTCAGAGTGGTGGACATTCGTCTTCATATTCAAGCTTTGATCCAAATCATACAACACCAAATCCTCAACAACAGAATTCTACAAATTTGCAGTGTAATGTTACTTTGAACATTCAAAATGGTCAAAATCTTTCTCCAGAAATAGCTAAGCAACATATGACATCACTCGTTGCTATGCTGGAATCATATGAAAGTTTGATTGCTGGCAAAATTGGAAATCCGATGCTTACCAAAGAGGATTATGATCAAATTGATGCTGAAGAACTTGAGTTGATGGACGTCAAGTGGTGTTTAGCTAGTGTTGTTCGTAGAGCTGAAAAATTTCAACAAATCACCAGAAGAGATGACCTTGGTGAATTGTCTAAATCTCCAATAGGGTTTGATAAATCAAAGGTTACATGTTTTCGTTGCCGAGAAAAAGGTCATTTTAAGCGTGAGTGCAAAAACAAAGAAGCAAACGGAAAACAAGATCAGTCTGGAAAGAACAATTATTATCAAAAATCAATTTTTCATCAGATTGTTCAACAACCACAAACTGCACATGCACGTGCTATTGAAGAAAAAGATAAAAGAGCTTGTTATGGTATAATTGATCAAGACGATGAAAAGGTTGTGACAACCCGCACTAAACCAGGTATCCGTACAACTTAATTAATGATTAATTACTGCTTAATTACTGTGCTTGTTTGAACTAGCTGATGAACTGCTACTTGAATACTGATACATGAACTTACTTGCATCATACTTGCTTGCTGTCACTACAATATTTATATGCTGAACCTTAGTGACAAACATGATGCACAAAAAGCACAGTAGCACAATACACGGATAACCTATTGAACATGCTGATAAAGCCAGCATCAGGCAAACACTGCCTCCAAGGCCTATAAGAGCCTGAGATATCTGACTACACTGGTAGTGAGTGTAGGGTTATAAAGATTGTGAAGCTGCGTCTCTAGGAATAAGATACACTGATTGGATGTGCCTAAAACGTACTTTAAGTACAAAACACAGCACTTTGATAAATAATCCAGCTTCTAGCTGACTAGTAAAGTGCCAAAACATGGGGAAAATACTACTAGACACTTTCTAAAGTGTGGAAACAAAATGTGTCACTAAAAATAACAATAACGACACTTTAAAGCTTTTGTAACGCTTTAACGGATTACTATCCAACCGAACAACCGGACTTTACCCGGAACATGAAAATATTACTATTTTCACTAATTATATTTTTCTGAGCCAGTTAGGGTCCCTGATTACCCTAACACCCGTCATAACACGCTATATATTACTAACGGAGTTTAATACTTAACTAACCTATTTAACCTAAACTCCATCCTAATTACCTAGTTACAATCGAACTAGAGACCCCCCCCCCCATTGCAATCGGCCTAACCATGGGGAGACACAAAGTACTAAGATGGATTATTTAATTGTATTATGCTTAATATCCTAAAGACACATCTTCCATTGGATAATAGCACATGAGTTTGCCTATAAAATCTAGTGATTACATAACATAACACACACTAATCAACACCAACTTACTCACCTCTCTCTTGCTCTCTAAACTCTCGGCCGAACCCCCCTAGAACCACCCACCCATTTTCGACTTCCATCTTCATCATTCCAAGGTGATACAAGTGTTAGAGGTCACGTATTAGGAGCTTTGGTGCACTCGGAGCGCGAAGGACCACTTCCGTTAGCTTTTATCCACCCATTTTCCATCAAGATTCTTCCCTAGCCCCGAGCTAGAGGTATAACACTTAAAACTCTTATTTGATCATATCTAAGGTGGTTAAAAGGAATTTTGTCGGTGAAATATCGATAACATACATTTTGAAGTATTAAAGTCTAGTAAAAACTCTAAAGATGGTGGTTAATAGCTTACAACTTGTGTAAAAGTTGTAGTACTTGAAAGATGTGTTTATCTAGACCCGATCTATGATTGTGGTAGCTCGGATCATCGTTTAACCCGACTTTGTAAGATCTTGGATCTTCACATAAGCTCGTTTTTAGTTAACACAAGGGTTAAAAAGGTGACACTCTACCACACATGAAACATGAACTTGTGTAAAAATGTTTTATTTGTGTAAAAGTGATTTAACTTGTACAATGGTGTTTAAAACTAGCGGATCTACGTATCTGCAAGTGGTATTTTCAAAGAACCACACTTTAAAGAGATCATGTTTTCTAAAGGGTGGATCTTACACTAACAAACATGATTTTATAAACCACAAGTGTGTAAACACTTGTGAAATGAAAAAGATCCGACAAAGAACTAGATTTGTCACTTGTTACTAGAAGTTGTAAAGACGGATTTCTCTAAACACGAGGTTTTTACAAGATTGAAGTTACTTTATATAAAGATCTACAAAATATAATGGGAGTTACATTATAGATGCGGAAAAACTACAAGTTCATGCGATTATGCGATTTACATACTTATCGACTAGTTTGATGTGTCGGAAAATTGTTTGTTTGGATAAAGAAGTTGTTGAATTGATTTGTTAAAAGAAAATGATACGCTTGAAAGCGTGGCCACCTCCAGTTACAGAGGAAACTCTGGCGAAATTTTCTAAAAACCTAACACTTAGAATTATTTACACAACAAGTGTTAGAACTATTTTCGACATATTTTCGAAATATAAATTTCGCCAGAACTTTATTTACTAAATATTCGGAGGTGGGATTTCCACTAAGTTAACGTGATAAATATGTTTTGTCACATCACTGTTTATGATTATTTTGTGAAATTACATAAATATTATTTTAGAGTAAAAATAATATTTACAAGCGTTAATGATCCCAAAACTTTGCGAACGCTCTCACCATGAATATATAAGTTACACCGGTAATTACATTACCACACGATTGATAAAACGTAACTTACGCACATGTATTGTATCCCCCATCCTTGGGAAGAAGATTAACTACCAAGTATATACAGAACAAACACACGAAATAGTTGTCTAACTATTTCCCAAAAACTTAAACTATAAAGCTAAGGCACGGCCGTCCGTCTAATAGAATTAGCACTTGTAGGTCGTCGCACAGCTTTCAGATTTGGAGACACTTGGTAGAGATGCACCGACTGTGAGTTCATGTCCCCCTTTTCTCTAACTGTTTTCAGTTTTCTTAACTGCGGGGGTGAAATACATGTTACTTTGTTTACAAGTACTATTATACACGGTATGATAACGTAAGGAGGTTTACTACTTAGATCATGTGAATGGGTAGTTAGAACACCGAGGGACTTAAGCGGTAGATCTATCTGGGTGTAGCGAGCCCAGCTCTAGGCCCAACAGAACGGACCTCTCTGAGGACCAACAGAACGGACCTGGAGTGACTTGGTTGCCCAACGCAAAAATCGGCTAGGGTTGTGTCTTCCTACTTGCATTTCACAACATGCTAATGGCCTTGCAAACCATTGGTGATCACAAGTCCTCTTACACTGCTACATACCACGACAACTTTTATACTACAAGTGTTTTACTTACTCACTTGCACATGAACTCGCTCAACATTATTGTTGATTTTTCAACTTACATGTATTTCAGGGAATTAACGAGATCTGGCACGGTATGGCATGTTTTCCGCTGCACTAGTTTCCAAGGTCATCCGGGGTTTAGGGGATGTGTCTCTTTCCTGGACAAGACACAGTCCTTAAACCATGTTTATGTTATGTTTCGAGTTTGTAATGTTTGTTGAACAAGGTTATGGTTGTTGGTTAAAACAATGGTACTGTATTTGGTTTTCAAAACTTAATGGATGATCTTGCATGTTTTTAACTCATATAGCTTTGGTATGATTAAGCTATGGTATTAAGAAGTCACACCAAAATTAACCACGCTTCCGCAAAGCCAGGGTGTGACAGCTTGGTATCAGAGCTCTGATCATAGCGAACTAGGATTCTTTCTCGAGTCTAGACTATGATCACTAGGGCTCTCACGAAAACATTTTTCTGCATACCACTTAAGTCCAGATCCAAAACTTTTTACAAACAAATGTTGAGCACATTTTATTAATTATAGGCTCAGCTTGGAGGACTGAGGATCGGTCTGGAGGATCGAGGTGATCGAAGTAGTTGAGCACGTTGGTTTGTTATAGGATCGATCTGGAGGATCGAGGCTCGGTCTAGGTGACCGAGGTAGTGGGCTAGCAAGGCTAGGAAGAGTAGGCTCAGTCATGACGACTGAGGTTCGGTCAAGGAGACCGAGGAGCGATCTAAGTGGTCAAGGTGGAGGATAGAGCAGTCTTGTAGACTGGATGAAATTGGCTAGTAAGACTAGGAGAATTACGTGATACCTTACTTGGTGACTTATGTGATTACTTGATTTATGGTTGACTATTTGTGCATGTTTGTGTATATGTTACAGACACATGGATTCTGCAGACACTGGTGGTTCAGGCACCACAGGCCCGAGGCCTATCGTTTCAGACGACATTGAGTCATCGGAGCACGAGGTTTATACGTCCGACTTCACCAGCACAGATGAGGACGATTTCCAGCCCTTTGCACTACCTGACGGTGCTGGCGAGCTCGCAGATGGTCCTATCGCCGGGGATCTACCACTGGCATTGATCCCTGCTCCTATACCGCTGGCTGCGTACCCAGCTTACGATTTACCCATCGACGAGGAGGAGGATGATGTCGATATGTTTGATGAGGAGCCTTTCGAGGAGGATGCTCAGGGCGAGGCCCTTCCTGCCGCCGATCCCTTGTTGATCGCAGACGCTCCCGCCGCGGAGTCACCGGCTCACTCCCCAGTCGCAGACTCCTTTGAGTCTCTGGCCTCTGTACCCTCACACACCCAGAGTGCGCAGCACTTCTCTCATGGATCAGATTCTGATCAGGCATCTTCTGTCGCCCCTATCCCCAGTTTCACTTTCGACCACGATGATGTGGAGGATTCCGATCCTATGTTTCCCCCAGGGTTCGACCCAGATCGTGACTTAGAGTTTGTTCCCATGGATCAGTTTATGGAGGATCCAGTAGACCCTGTTGACCCAGTGGATCCTATTGATCCAGATTTTGAGTTTGAGATGGCTTTTGATGACTTCGAGCCTGCCGTTGCTCCTGAGCAGGCAGCCGCTCTAGACCCTATACCCGAGCATGACCCAGTACATGCTGATATCCCTTTTGAGCCTGTTGTTGCTGATCTCCCTGTAGATGTTCCTGTGATTGAGGGCGATCATGTTGCTGTTGATCCCGTTGTTCCTTTACCCGTTGGTGATATACCTGCTGACCATCCTATAGAGCACCTTGCACCCGTTCACCCTGTTGTTGCTCCCTTACTTGATCCCGTTCCACTAGAGCCCGGACATGCACTGTTCGCGGCACATATGGATCCACCTGATGAGTCTGCACAGCACGGTTGGATACCGGCTGATGAGGATGTTCCACCTTTTCCTCCACAGATTCCTGTTGCACCACATATTGACTTTTCATTTCAGGTTCCTATGTTTGTACCTCCAGCAGGGCCTGGAGAGGGTTCTTCAGCTCACCCTGATGGGCACGTACCGATGCCTATCCCTTTCATGCCTCAGGCGTCATCCGTTCCACCCGCTGTTGCTCCATTTCGCGTGGTACCTTTCGACCCCACTAGCGAGCCATTTCTTTGGGCACCTGACTCTGGCATGCCACCTACTGACCCCTACCATGCTTTTCACAGGGGATACACTATCGAGGACGTCTTGATGTCCTTTGTCGCACAGCACGAGTCCCACACACAGCGTATCCAGGAGCTCGAGAGAGCTCGGTTGTTACCATGTCAGTGCCATGGTCAGGCACCCTCCCCTCTACAGCCGTTTCGACCATTACCTCCAGATATTGCTGCCCGTCTCTTTACATTAGAGCGGCAGATTGCTTCCATTATTCGTACTCAGCGAGCCCAGGAGGAGGACTGGCTCCAGTTACGCCGCTTGTTTTACACCCACTTTCCCCCTCCTCCACCACCATCTGCATAGAGCTCACCAGTTACTGATTAGGTAGACGAGGATGAGAAGACGGCGATTGTTGGATTGCACAGCATTTTGGAGACCACTTTATGACTTTGACTTTTGTTGACATGTACTTGATGTTGTATTTGACACTGGTTTGTTATGATTTTTGGACGGGGGTGATGTAGCCCCTAGTTGATGGATGATTGTATGACACTATGACGTACTGATACACTTACTCTGTGGTCTTGATGTATGACAATCGCAGTATTCTCATCATATCTGTTTCGCTTGATTACTTATTTGCATTGTTATGTTATGAGATGTGGATGATTGATATATGTGATGTATTGATGACATGAGATGTTATGTGTTATTACTATTACTATTATAGTAAAACGTACGTACTATAACATGGGATTTTTACTATGGCCTGACCAATGTGAACACATCTTTTAGAAGATGCCGCCAAAACGCCCAACGCCAATGCCTACTAATGAGGCAGAGCTACAGCAAGTCATTGCAGCTGCCATAGCACAGTACGCAGCATCTCAGCCAGGAGCGAGCGGAAGTGTTAACCAGGGCAACAACAATCCACCTCACGGTAATACCAAGCCATTTGGACCTACCATGAACTAGTTGGGGATTTTAGCGATGATGCTAATGCCAATCACATGTTTTAACATACGTGCAGGATGCACCTACAAGCAGTTTTTAGACTGCAAACCGGTCAACTTCGATGGCACAGGAGGTGCAGTTGCCTTTACCCGCTGGGCTGAGAAAACCGATTCTGTTTTACGCATGAGCAAATGCGCAGAGGATCAGCAAGTCACATACATTTCAGGGCTATTCTTGGATGGAGCCCTCTCTTGGTGGAATCTGCAAGTACAGACTCTGGGCGAAGCTGCCGCCTACGCGCTGACTTGGGCCGAATTGAAAGAACTTATGCGCAGAAAGTACTGTTCTCGCGCGGAAATTCAGAAGTTGGAGACTGAATTTTGGCATTTAAAGATGGATGGACCAAAGGTTGCAGAATACGTCCAAAGATTCCACGACTTATCTCAAGTGGTTCCTTACATGGTTACACCTGAATACAAGCGAATCGAGCGCTTCATTTGGGGTTTGGCTCCCCAAATCATAAGTATGGTGACCTCTTCAAAGCCTGCGACAATTACCGAGGCGATTGATTTGAGCGTGGCTCTCACAGAAGAGGCCATTCGTCTGAACAAGTTTGGTGATGTCAAGACAAAGGAGAAAGAGACTCATGTTGAGTCATCAGGAAGTAACAAAAGAAAGTTCTCGAACTTCAAGCAAGGCATTAGCGGTGATGGTAAGAGAGGAGCACCCAACGCGCCAGCTCAGATTACAGCTGGCAGTGGCAGGAAAGGAAGGGGATATATGGGCACCCAGCCCAAGTGTAATGCCTGCCAGCGTCACCATTCTGGTCAATGTGGGCAAAAAGTATGTGAAGTATGTGGGAAACATGGTCACTCGAAGGACACTTGTTGGGCCCCTGCCGGTCGAGGAGGCCAGGGAGGATATGGAAATAGGAATGATGACCGTGGTGGAAATGGGAATCGCCCACAAGGAAATTTTGGAGGAAACAGAAATCGAGGCAACAATGTGAATCAGGCTGGCAATGCCAACCAGAACAACACCCCAGCTGGAAATGGGGGTGGAAACGGGCAGAGACTCGGATGCTATAACTGCGGGGAAATCGGGCATTTTAAGAAGAACTGCCCAACGTTGAACCAAGCCCGTGGTAGAGTGTTCCAACTCGAAGCTAGGGAAGCGCGCCAGGATCCCAATGTTGTTACCGGTACGTTCCCTATCAATCAACGCTATGCATCCGTTTTATTTGATACTGGTGCCGATTATAGCTTCGTATCGTTAGAATTTAAGAATATGCTTGGGTTAGCCGCCAATAAGTTAGATATTCCCTACTCGATCGAATTAGCTAATGGAAAGTTAGTTGAAGCCAACGAAGTAATCAGAGGCTGTGTGATAGAATTGGGAGAACGTGAGTTTACTTTGGATCTACTACCAGTCCAATTGGGAAGCTTTGACGTGGTGGTAGGAATGGATTGGTTATCAGGCAACAAGGCTGAGATAGTATGCCACGAGAAAGTTGTTCGTATCCCAACCGATGATGGTGAGACAATTGTGGTTCACGGAGAGAAGCGTGACACACCGCTAAGATTTATCAGCTGCTTGAAAGCAAGGAAGTGTTTACAGAAAGGATGTGTTGCTTTTCTGGCACACATTGTGGATAAGAAGGCTGCTGAGCCGAGAATCGAAGACATCCCTGTCGTGAGGGAATATCCAGAAGTCTTCCCAGAAGACTTACCTGGACTGCCACCTCAGAGGCAAGTAGAGTTCCACATTGACTTAGTTCCAGGCGCCGCGCCTGTAGCTAAGGCACCTTACAGACTTGCTCCGTCTGAGATGCAGGAATTGTCGACACAACTTCAAGAGTTGTTAGACAAGGGTTTTATCCGACCAAGCTTCTCGCCTTGGGGAGCTCCGGTCCTGTTTGTCAAGAAAAAGGACGGTAGCTTCCGCATGTGTATCGACTACCGAGAATTGAACAAGCTAACGATCAAGAATAGGTACCCTCTGCCAAGAATCGACGATCTGTTGGATCAACTGCAAGGCTCTAGCTTTTACTCTAAGATCGATCTTCGATCTGGATACCATCAGTTAAGGATACAGGAGGAAAGTATCCCGAAGACAGCCTTCAGAACTCGTTATGGACACTACGAGTTCCTTGTTATGCCGTTTGGTTTGGCAAACGCACCTGCAGTATTCATGGATCTAATGAATAGAGTTTGCAAGCCGTATTTGGATAAGTTCGTGATTGTATTCATCGATGACATTTTGATTTATTCAAAGACGAAGGCTGAACACGAGCAGCATCTTAGAACCATTTTGGAGCTGCTGAAGAAGGAACAACTGTACGCCAAATTCTCCAAGTGCGAGTTTTGGCTACGAGAAGTCCAATTCCTTGGGCACGTGGTGAATGGAGATGGAATCCACGTGGATCCAACAAAGATCGAGGCGATCAAGAATTGGGAAACGCCTACGACGCCAACCGAGATTCGGCAATTCTTGGGTTTGGCTGGCTACTATCGAAGATTCATTGAGGATTTTTCGAAGATCGCTCAACCATTGACGCTCCTCACCCAGAAGGATAAGACGTTTGATTGGGGAATCAAACAGGATGAAGCATTCCAGATACTAAAGGATAAGCTTTGTAACGCGCCAATCTTAGCTCTACCAGAAGGTACCGACGATTTTGTGGTTTACTGCGACGCATCGCGTCAAGGTTTGGGTTGTGTGTTGATGCAACGCCAAAAGGTTATTGCTTACGCATCACGTCAACTGAAAGTGCACGAAAAGAACTATACCACACACGATTTGGAGCTCGGCGCAGTGGTTTTTGCTTTGAAGATCTGGAGACTTTACCTTTATGGTACGAAGTGCACAATCTTCACAGATCATAAGAGCCTACAGCATATATTTAACCAGAAAGAGTTAAATATGAGGCAAAGACGATGGGTTGAGTTGCTAAATGACTACGACTGCGAGATAAAGTATCACCCAGGGAAGGCGAATGTAGTCGCCGATGCCCTAAGTCGTAAAGAGAGAATCAAGCCCATAAGGGTTAGGGCTCTAGAAATGATTATCCGAACCGATCTTTCCTTGCGCATTCGCGCCGCACAAAAGGAAGCTCTCAAGGAGGGAAACCTTGAGGAAGAATATCTCCGTGGAATGGAGAAGCTTTTGGTACCAAACGAGGAAGGAACGTTATGTTTCAAGAAAAGGGTTTGGGTTCCCCTGTTTGGTGGATTAAGGAAAGTTATTTTCGACGAAGCGCACAAGTCACGGTACTCTATCCACCCTGGATCGGATAAGATGTACCAGGATCTCAAAAATTATTATTGGTGGCCTAGGATGAAAGGCGATGTTGCTATTTATGTGAGCAAATGTTTGACGTGCGCTAAGGTTAAGGCGGAATACCAGAAGCCTTCAGGGCTGCTGCAACAACCTGAGATTCCCAAGTGGAAATGGGAACAAATCTCAATGGATTTTGTTACGAAATTGCCAAGAACGCCAAGAGGCCATGACATGATTTGGGTGATAGTTGACCGCCTAACAAAGTCCGCACACTTTCTGCCAATCAAAGAGAAAGATGGCACGAGCAAATTGGCTGAAATTTACATGAGAGAGATCGTCGCACGTCATGGAGTGCCTCTCTCAATCATCTCTGATAGAGACGGAAGGTTTGTGTCAAGGATATGGCAATCCTTCCAAGAAGCCTTTGGCTCACAGTTGAATCTGAGCACTGCGTTCCATCCGCAAACTGACGGCCAGAGTGAGCGAACGATACAAACTTTGGAAGACATGCTGAGGGCATGTGTTATGGATTTGGGCGGTAGCTGGGATAAACATTTACCTTTGGTAGAATTTTCATACAACAACAGCTACCACACCAGTATTGGTGTCGCGCCATTTGAAGCCCTCTACGGACGCAAGTGCCGATCACCACTATGTTGGGCTGACGCAGGTGATAGGCAACTTGCTGGCCCCGAGATCGTCCAAGAGACGACAGACAAGATTGCGCAAATACTTAAACGCATCGAAGCAGCTCGCCACAGACAAAAGGCCTATGCGGATCCAAACCGGAAGCATGTGGATTTCCAAGTTGGAGAAATGGTGTTATTGAAAGTTTCACCCTGGAAGGGGGTGGCACGCTTTGGAAAGCGTGGGAAGTTAAATCCGCGCTACATTGGTCCTTTCAGAATTCTGGAAAGAATTGGAACAGTAGCATACAAGTTGGACCTACCTGCTGAACTGAATGGTGTTCACGATACATTTCATGTATCCAATTTAAAGAAAAGTCCAACTCAAGTTGACGTTGCCATTCCCACCGACGAGATTCATGTTGACGACACGCTCCACTTTGTTGAAGAACCTGTCGAGGTCACGGATTGGAAAGTTAACAAGACCCGCCGGAGCAGTGTCAAGCTCGTCAAAGTTCGTTGGACTGCCAGACATGGTCCTGAATTCACCTGGGAACGTGAGGACCGGATGAAAGAGAAATACCCCCACTTATTTCCTAAGAACTCTGCATCTACAAGCAGAACTTAAATTTCGGGACGGAATTTATTTAACGGGGGGAGAATGTGACAACCCGCACTAAACCAGGTATCCGTACAACTTAATTAATGATTAATTACTGCTTAATTACTGTGCTTGTTTGAACTAGCTGATGAACTGCTACTTGAATACTGATACATGAACTTACTTGCATCATACTTGCTTGCTGTCACTACAATATTTATATGCTGAACCTTAGTGACAAACATGATGCACAAAAAGCACAGTAGCACAATACACGGATAACCTATTGAACATGCTGATAAAGCCAGCATCAGGCAAACACTGCCTCCAAGGCCTATAAGAGCCTGAGATATCTGACTACACTGGTAGTGAGTGTAGGGTTATAAAGATTGTGAAGCTGCGTCTCTAGGAATAAGATACACTGATTGGATGTGCCTAAAACGTACTTTAAGTGCAAAACACAGCACTTTGATAAAAAATCCAGCTTCTAGCTGACTAGTAAAGTGCCAAAACATGGGGAAAATACTACTAGACACTTTCTAAAGTGTGGAAACAAAATGTGTCACTAAAAATAACAATAACGACACTTTAAAGCTTTTGTAACGCTTTAACGGATTACTATCCAACCGAACAACCGGACTTTACCCGGAACATGAAAATATTACTATTTTCACTAATTATATTTTTCTGAGCCAGTTAGGGTCCCTGATTACCCTAACACCCGTCATAACACGCTATATATTACTAACGGAGTTTAATACTTAACTAACCTATTTAACCTAAACTCCATCCTAATTACCTAGTTACAATCGAACTAGAGACCCCCCCCCCCATTGCAATCGGCCTAACCATGGGGAGACACAAAGTACTAAGATGGATTATTTAATTGTATTATGCTTAATATCCTAAAGACACATCTTCCATTGGATAATAGCACATGAGTTTGCCTATAAAATCTAGTGATTGCATAACATAACACACACTAATCAACACCAACTTACTCACCTCTCTCTTGCTCTCTAAACTCTCGGCCGAACCCCCCTAGAACCACCCACCCATTTTCGACTTCCATCTTCATCATTCCAAGGTGATACAAGTGTTAGAGGTCACGTATTAGGAGCTTTGGTGCACTCGGAGCGCGAAGGACCACTTCCGTTAGCTTTTATCCACCCATTTTCCATCAAGATTATTCCCTAGCCCCGAGCTAGAGGTATAACACTTAAAACTCTTATTTGATCATATCTAAGGTGGTTAAAAGGAATTTTGTCGGTGAAATATCGATAACATACATTTTGAAGTATTAAAGTCTAGTAAAAACTCTAAAGATGGTGGTTAATAGCTTACAACTTGTGTAAACGTTGTAGTACTTGAAAGATGTGTTTATCTAGACCCGATCTATGATTGTGGTAGCTCGGATCATCGTTTAACCCGACTTTGTAAGATCATGGATCTTCACATAAGCTCGTTTTTAGTTAACACAAGGGTTAAAAGGTGAAACTCTACCACACATGAAACATGAACTTGTGTAAAAATGTTTTATTTGTGTAAAAGTGATTTAACTTGTACAATGGTGTTTAAAACTAGCGGATCTACGTATCTGCAAGTGGTATTTTCAAAGAACCACACTTTAAAGAGATCATGTTTTCTAAAGGGTGGATCTTACACTAACAAACATGATTTTATAAACCACAAGTGTGTAAACACTTGTGAAATGAAAAAGATCCAACAAAGAACTAGATTTGTCACTTGTTACTAGAAGTTGTAAAGACGGATTTCTCTAAACGCGAGGTTTTTACAAGATTGAAGTTACTTTATATAAAGATCTACAAAATATAATGGGAGTTACATTATAGATGCGGAAAAACTACAAGTTCATGCGATTATGCGATTTACATACTTATCGACTAGTTTGATGTGTCGGAAAATTGTTTGTTTGGATAAAGAAGTTGTTGAATTGATTTGTTAAAAGAAAATGATACGCTTGAAAGCGTGGCCACCTCCAGTTACAGAGGAAACTCTGGCGAAATTTTCTAAAAACCTAACACTTAGAATTATTTACACAACAAGTGTTAGAACTATTTTCGACATATTTTCGAAATATAAATTTCGCCAGAACTTTATTTACTAAATATTCGGAGGTGGGATTTCCACTAAGTTAACGTGATAAATATGTTTTGTCACAACACTGTTTATGATTATTTTGTGAAATTACATAAATATTATTTTAGAGTAAAAATAATATTTACAAGCGTTAATGATCCCAAAACTTTGCGAACGCTCTCACCATGAATATATAAGTTACACCGGTAATTACATTACCACACGATTGATAAAACGTAACTTACGCACATGTATTGTATCCCCCATCCTTGGGAAGAAGATTAACTACCAAGTATATACAGAACAAACACACGAAATAGTTGTCTAACTATTTCCCAAAAACTTAAACTATAAAGCTAAGGCACGGCCGTCCGTCTAATAGAATTAGCACTTGTAGGTCGTCGCACAGCTTTCAGATTTGGAGACACTTGGTAGAGACGCACCGACTGTGAGTTCATGTCCCCCTTTTCTCTAACTGTTTTCAGTTTTCTTAACTGCGGGGGTGAAATACATGTTACTTTGTTTACAAGTACTATTATACACGGTATGATAACGTAAGGAGGTTTACTACTTAGATCATGTGAATGGGTAGTTAGAACACCGAGGGACTTAAGCGGTAGATCTATCTGGGTGTAGCGAGCCCAGCTCTAGGCCCAACAGAACGGACCTCTCTGAGGACCAACAGAACGGACCTGGAGTGACTTGGTTGCCCAACGCAAAAATCGGCTAGGGTTGTGTCTTCCTACTTGCATTTCACAACATGCTAATGGCCTTGCAAACCATTGGTGATCACAAGTCCTCTTACACTGCTACATACCACGACAACTTTTATACTACAAGTGTTTTACTTACTCACTTGCACATGAACTCGCTCAACATTATTGTTGATTTTTCAACTTACATGTATTTCAGGGAATTAACGAGATCTGGCACGGTATGGCATGTTTTCCGCTGCACTAGTTTCCAAGGTCATCCGGGGTTTAGGGGATGTGTCTCTTTCCTGGACAAGACACAGTCCTTAAACCATGTTTATGTTATGTTTCGAGTTTGTAATGTTTGTTGAACAAGGTTATGGTTGTTGGTTAAAACAATGGTACTGTATTTGGTTTTCAAAACTTAATGGATGATCTTGCATGTTTTTAACTCATATAGCTTTGGTATGATTAAGCTATGGTATTAAGAAGTCACACCAAAATTAACCACGCTTCCGCAAAGCCAGGGTGTGACAAAGGTTGCAGAGGGATTTAGCTGGGATAAATACATTCCACCTGGTTCAGGTCTTGTTGCTAGAATTCTGGAAGAAGATGGAGGCAAAATTAGTCAGAAAAGAATACCGATTTTTCCATATTTAGGAAGTGATATTGATACTGATGATGAAGAAGAATATCTTAATAAAGCTAGAAAAGGTATAGATCCTGATAGTTTTAATTTGTTTTTTGCAGATAAAGTTGAGATGCTGAATGAGAAGAAGATTGCCAGATTGAAGAGAGAACTGGAAGCAAGAATAATAGCTGATAAGAAATCAAAGATGGAAGGAGAAGCAAATGTTGAAACAGTGATTGAGAAAGTGGTAGAAAAAATTGTTGAAGTCGAAAAAATAGTTGAAGTTGAAAAACTTGTTGAAGTTGAAAAAATTGTCGAGGTAGAAAAAATTGTTGAAGTTGAGAAGATTGTCGAGGTTGAAAAGATAGTTGAGGTCATTAAACCTTGTCAGAAATGTTTAGAATCTTGCAAAGATTGTGATGAGAAGGATAAGAAGATCGTTGAATTAGAAAAGATAAAAGAAAATTTATTGTCTGATGTGAAGTACGTGAAGGAATCTTATGATGTGCTGAACAGAACAGTTGATGGTTTGAAAAAGACAAATACAGAAGTTGATGCTGCTATGACAATGATGAGTTCAACTTTAATGACAAAGCAGAAAGTCATCAATGAGTATATTGAAGACTGTGCAAAATTGAAGCAAGATTTGGAACTTGAAAAGATTGAGAGTGAAAGAATCAAAAGATTGTTGTTGAGTTACACAACTTGTGATTACTTGATTGATCGAGTTTATCCTACTGTTGCAGGTCTTGAAGCATTTCAAGATAAAAAGACAGAAGATATGGATACTGGTAAGAAACAAAGTGTCAAGTATAACAAGTGTCCGTCTCCGATTTGGAATAGTTATTCTCCCAGAAAACCAAATGAGGAACGTTTAAATAAGGCTCTCAATATCAAGTTAAAGTCTGAAATCATTGATGAGTTACCAGATAATATTGATGTCACATTCACAGCGTCTGACACTGATCATGAGTCTGAGTTGTAAAAGAAAGTGGTCGATCAGGTGTTGGATATGGATGAAGAGTCAAAGTCGGAGTCTAAATCCGAAAGTTCAAGTTCGTCAGAAAAGAGTCCGAGTTCACCGGTTAAACGAGTTTACAATAAAGAATTTCTGTTATTAAAATCTAATTTGAATGACGGATTAATCAAAGTGGCATATACTTTGAATGATTCAGACAAATTATATTCTGATGAGGAATTTCCAATAAGAAGTGTCAAATCTGAAATGATCAAACAGGTTTTCAAATTGACAGAAATTAATATTTCTGAAATAAAAGATGTAAATTTTTCTGAAAAACCTAAAAAGTACACTTCAAGAGTTCAACAGAGATTGAACAAAAAGAAAGGTTACAGTTCTGGTTCAGGTTTTCAAAAGAAACGAAACCATTACAGTAATTTCAAAAAGAAAGGTTTAGGATTTATTGTTTTAGAAAATTATAAAAATGAGAAAAATTATAAACCAAAAACAAAATTTGTTGCAGGTGGAAGTTCAGAAGAAGAACAGAAGAAACCATTCTAGAAACAATCAAATCAGGAGTTTCTTGCTGAAAGGAATAAGAAGTTGGTTCAAAGAGTTGAGAGAAGAACACGTTTCAAATGTCACAAAATTGGACACATTGTTTGGAATTGCCAACAGTCCAACAACATAAAACAGGGAGTTTCTTTTAACTCAAAATTGAAAGAAAACTGTGTTGATGAAAAGAAACAACCAACTGAGAAATCTAAAGTGTTTGAAAATGTAACTTTCGAAACTGGTGATGTTACAAAACATTTTTACAAAAGAAAAGTCGATTTGAACAAACAGAGATGGGTTGTAAAATCTGAGAGTGGTTCTGACAATGAATCTGATTCCATAAAATCAGAGGAGTCATTTGTTGAGAAAAAGAATGAGAATTCCGTTCCTGAGATGAACGATGAGAATTTTCCACAATTGTCAAGAGAAAATTTGAAATCAAAAGGTAGGTTTGAGATTTCAGGTCAATTCTTCTCTGGTAAAGGAGAATTTGATGCTGAAAAGGCTTTCAATGGGAAAGTTAAACATATTTTCGGGAAGATGGTTGATGGGAAAGTGAAAAGTGCAAAAGATTTTTACAAATCCAAAAGAGGTTGGGATAGAGTTGAATCAAAATCACCCAAGGCTGGTCAGGCTTGGGTGACTGCATTCTCAAACTAAAATTCTGACTTGCCGGAGCTTCCAAGTTGGTAATCGTGGAGCAGGAATCGGCATCATTCTTGAAAAAGTCTGTTTGGTAAACCTACAAGTGGTTGATCAAGGTCATTAATTTGAACTTGATTTAACTTTTATTCAAAATGTTTGAAAAATAAAGTGATGATATTCCCTAACCTACAAGTGGTTTTATGAAATCAACAAAACTAATTTTCCGGAAAAACCATTTGATTAAAACAAACTTAAGTGTTTTGAAATCATAATGGGAAAATAGTTTGTTGTGAGGGGGAGTTTTGATTGTTTATGCCAAGTGGATGGCGAATTGAAGCTTGGAAATCAGTTGTCACTTTACTTGTACAGTTTGTTTTCAAATTTCGTCTAAATGATTTTGAATTTTAGGGGGAGTAAGAAATTTCAGAAAATCCAAAAACATTAGTATATTTGAAAAATTCAAAAACATGATAAAATTCAAAATGAGTTTTGTAGTGAAAAAGAGGAAATGATAGTACATCAGTGGACGATCGCAGCATGCTAAAGAATTGGAAAGTCAAAATGTGATAAACGGTCTCACTGATGATGTGCCAGTAGGTTTTTACACATTTAGTAGATTGTGACGAGATATAAACCTAAATTTCAAACTTGCTTATATCGTGGGGAACATCTCTCGGATATATGGGTAACCCCCGAAATCTTGTTTGAAAGGTCCCTCTTTCTGAGATACTAGGTCTTTATACTCAGTGATATCTGGGGTATTATCCCGGGACTTCTGATTTTGCGGAAGCAATGGCCTAGTCCCCGTATAATACTTTACGCTTGCTTGAAACATAGCACCACCCTCAGTACAAAAAATGATGAAACATTGCAAAATGCTAATCATGTGCTGTTGAAGAAAATGTGACAACCCTCAAAATTCCATGTATTCCGTACAATTTATTAATGAAAATTAAAGTGCTTGATAACTGTGCTGAATCACTTAACTGCTTCTGATATCTGTGTTATACTTACATGTGCATGGTAACATACTAAGTATTGTACAGAAAAGTCATTAAATAGTCCGTTATGATTTCCTAAGTGTTAGAAATTAAAAACGTTACAAAAATATATACATAGGACACTTTACGGATTAATTAAGCAGTTTAACGGAACAGTATCGAACCGAACAACCGGACTTTACCCGGAACATAAAAATATTGTCAATAACATTGTTTTTATTTTTCTAAGCTAATTAGGGTCCCCGAATAACCTAACACACTATATATTACATGACACACCTAAAGCACTAACTTAACATTTGATTTCAACCTAGACCAACTAACTAGTTGAAACCTAACTAGAACCCCCCCCCCCCTTTCTACGGTTTTGGTGAAGTGGGGACACACCCCACAATTCTTTGATTAGTTTATTAACCTTGCTTGATATCTAGTAGACATAATATCTAATGGGTAATGGTGGAGTTAGTTTATAAGAAAACTCTAAGGGTAATCATCTTCATTTCACAAATCACCAACAAGCTCTCATCTCTCTCCCTCCTCCCTCACTTACGGCCTCCACTACCCTCCACCATCTCGCCACCATCCAACCTCCATACAACCATTTCTTACATACTCAAAGGTGCAAGGGATCATACAAGAAGGCTCGGTGCTCTCGGAAGTTCAAGAACCTCTCTAGATTTCTTTTATCCACCTCATTTATACTTTGATTCTTCCCTAGCCTTGAGCTAGTAGTAAGTGCCTTTAAACATCATCTTGACCTTGTTTATGGTGGTTAATAAGTGATTTAATGGTTGAAAATTTGAAACACTAAAGAACCTAACATAAAGTCTTGGACAAAAGATGAATAAGTTGGATAAAGAGAAGTTATGTGTGTAAATCATGTAGATCTTGTGTTGTTATGATCCTTGGTTGATTATCTGATGTTTTACTGGTTAATATTGATGTTTGATGTTGTTGTGATCACTAAACATGCTAACGGAATCAATCGAACACGAACTAGAAAGCTAAAGGCTGAAAACAGAATCTGTCCAAGCTCTTACAGCCAACTTCAGTTGGCTGTAAACAGGTCATAACTCAACGAAAAACTGATATTTTGAGCCTATAATGTGTTATTATGAAATACGGTTCTAATGGCACCGAAATCATAATTTTTGGATTTCGTTTACTATTTTTAAATTGTCATTTCGTAACAGCAGCTAGAGCTGCATTTTTCTGCTGAAAATACGCGTTTTGTTTTCTATCATAACTTGAGTTCTGTGTAGAGTTAGATCATGAAACTTGCACTGTAGATGACCACCGATGTATTTGTATTTCTCTCACTGGAATTTCGTAAATCGGACTCCCGATGAATTTTAAATAAATTATTCCGTGGACTATGGTCAGAAAAAGATAAATCTGAGTTCAGTCCGGAAAATGAATTTTTATAAATTATTAGTAATGAACTGGACCCCGATATTTTTACACAATAAAATTTGGAACGTTTAAGACATTCTGTAAAAATTTGGGAATTTTTGGAATAAGTTAACTATTTTATTAGAATGTCCGAAAACAGCCCGGTTTTGAATATTTAAGCTGAAATGACAAAAGTTGTAATTTGCATGTCTAAATGTCGGGTATGCTATATGTGAATGATCTAACATGTTATATGTGTTATGTGCATTATCGTATGTTTGTTTATGAGTGGGGAATGGATGGGAAGTTTATATGGGCATAAACCGCCAAAGTAATGAATGTTATGTGATAGATACGTGTAGGAACTTTGTGCTCTAATTGAAAATCACTAAATGACTAACTGGTAATCATATTAGGACGTGCTTGACCGACCTTGACTGTTAGCTATATTTGCGAGTCTAACCGAGCAAACCGAGGTGAGTTCACACCCTTACTAAGGCATGGGATTCCCGGTGGTTGGGAATGGGATTGAATAACTATTTATATTATCAACACTACTAGACTACCTACTACTGTCCTCGGATTGAGAAGGGCACGTACGTAAAACCTACGTACATTCATACTTACTACTGTCCTCGGATTGAGAAGGACGCGTATGTAAAACCTACGTACACTCATACTTAACACCGTCCTCGGATTGGGAAGGACACTTATGGATACGCCTAGTCTAGTAACATACATAATGGGAAGCCCCCACTAAATATCGTAAAGGTTTAGGAATCAAGGATAATGGGTAATACATGGTTATGAAACGAACTTACGATTTCTGATACGAACTCATAAACTGAACAACCAACTGTGAACTCGCTCAACTTTGTTGTTGATTTTTTGTTACATGCCTTGCAGGTCGTTAGGTACTTATGGAGCTTGCGCGAGGAGGAGGTCGTTGTGGAATAGGGACTGTTATGTCCCGTGCCTAATAAATAAACTATATGAACTTATGAACTTATGATTTGGATTTATGTTTTATGCTTCCGCTGTTAACCTAAAGTCGGTTACTTATCTTTTGGTCACCAATTGTATTGCGATTGGCTTTATTAACTTAAATTACGTTGTTCAATATGATTGGTGGCTCGATCCTGGTCACGTCACACCTCCAAGCGGTGACGCTCCGCATGGTGGAATTTGGGGGTGTGACAGATTGGTATCAGAGCCATTGGTTATAGTGAACTTGGTTTTAAAAAGGGAAAAGCTTTTTGATAAAACCAGACTATAACCTGTACAGTGCTCAACGATCCACAACGACGCTTCACTCCACGCGCAAGGCTCAACACTATAGGTGATATGGTTTATGTTTATATTATTACCTACTTGCTAGTTACATAGAACTTTGCTTATGGTATGCTTAGATGAACGTAGCAACTATTGATTGAAAACACATGTGTGCTTACTCTCTTCTGTCATCGCACTTTCGCGAACCTCTCTCACTCATGTTTTCCTCTGACATGAAGATCATGAGTGGACGCGTTAACCTAACTCAAGCCCAGTTGGCGGCTTTGATCACGGAATAAGTCACTGCAGCGTTCGCAGCTGCCCAGGCAGGAGGTCAGAACGCTCAGCCACCAGTATGCACGTTCAAGACTTTTATGGACTGTCGTCCTAGTACTTTCAGTGGCACTGAAGGGGCCGTTGGACTCCTCCACTGGTTTGAGAAGCTCGAGTCGGTCTTCGAAATGTGTGAATGCCCTGAGGATCGTAGGGTAAAGTATGCTACTGGTACTCTTGAAGGGGTAGCGCTCACGTGGTGGAACGCTCAGGTTCAGCTGCTGGGGTTGGTTGCTGCTAATGCCACCCCATGGAATGACTTCAAGGAACTGATCAAGGAAGAGTACTGCAGTCGTGATGACATCCACAAACTAGAGGTGGAATTTTTCAATCTGAAGATGACGGGGTCTGAGATTGAGGCGTATACTAAAAGGTCGAATGAACTGGCCATCCTGTGCCCTACTATGGTGGACCCTCCCATCAAACGTATTGAGCTTTACCTCAAGGGCCTTGTACCCGAGATTCAGAGTCACGTGACTTCGGCTAACCTGGGTACCATTCAACAAATCATCAAGTTGGCTCACCGTCTCACCGACCAGGCAGTGGAACAAAACAGATTACCCAAGCGTATTGGTACTGCTACTACTGATACCCCCAATGATCACAAGCGAAAATGGGATGGAAATTCGTGCAAAGGCTCTACCTCTGTTCAGTCTCAGTCTCAGCAACGAAGGACTGAGGACCATAGGAGCCCTGGTCAGCACTCTTCTGGTAGTCAAGGGCAGTGTGGATATCGAGGAAACCACCCAAAGTGAAACAAATGCAACAGACACCACAGTGGTCAGTGCAACAAGGGACGCTGTCAGAGGTGTCTCAAGATGGGTCATGAAGCCAAGGATTGCAGGAGCCCACGGCCTACGAATCAGAATCGTCAGCAGCAACAGCAAGCACCGCAGAATCAGCAACAGCAACAGCAACAGGGCAACAAGGGATGCTTTCAGTGTGGTGCTGAAGATCACTTCAAGAGACACTGCCCGCAGTTAAATCAGAATCAGAATCACAACCAAGGAAACGGGAACAATAATGGGGGCAACAATGGAGGAAACAATGATGGCAACGGTGCCAGGGGTCGAGTGTTCGTGATTGGTCAGGGTGACGCAAGGAATGATCCTAACGTAGTGATGGGTAAGTTCCTTCTCGATGACTTTTATGTTACTGTTTTATTTGATTCGGGTGCCGATACCAGTTATGTGTCTCTAAAAGTTAGTCAAATGCTTAAGCGCACTCCAACATTTTTGATCCCCAAACACACAGTAGAGCTAGCAAACGGTAAAAGTCTCGAGGCCACGCACGTAATCAAAGGTTGTAACCTCGTCTTAGCTGGTCAGACCTTCTCTATCGATCTTATTCCTATCCCACTGGGTAGTTTCGACGTCGTTATTGGGATGGATTGGCTATCTCACCATCAAGCGGAGATTGTTTGCAAGGAGAAAATCGTCCGCATTCATCGCTCTGGTGAAGAACCCCTCGTGATTCATAGCGACAAGAGTGGTGCTGTTGTAGGCATTATCTCTTTCCTTAAGGCCCAGAAGTGTTTGCGAAAGGGCCACACTGCCATTTTGGCACTCGTTACTGACACATCAACGGAAGAGAAGAGAATTGAAGACATTCCTATTGTGCGCGACTTTCCTGAGGTATTTCCTGAGGAATTACCTGGTCTTCCGCCTCATCGCCAAGTTGAGTTTCAAATCGAGCTAGCTCCTGGAGCAGCACCAATAGCTCGAGCACCATATCGTCTAGCTCCATCAGAACTCGAAAAATTGTCTACGCAACTACAAGAACTCTTGGAAAAGGGTTTTATACGTCCTAGCTCTTCGCCCTGGGGAGCTCCAGTCTTGTTTGTGAAAAAGAAAGACGGTACTTTCAGAATGTGTATTGACTATCGCGAACTCAACAAGGTGACCGTGAATAATCGATATCCTCTTCCACGTATTGACGATTTGTTCGACCAGTTGCAAGGGTCGAGCTATTACTCTAAGATTGATTTGAGATCGGGATACCATCAGCTGAGAGTCCGAGATGAGGACGTCTCCAAAACAACATTCAGAACTCGCTACGGCCAGTACGAGTTTCTGGTTATGCCTTTCGGATTGACGAATGCACCAGCGGTCTTCATGGATCTCATGAACCGAGTGTGCAAGCCTTACCTGGATAAGTTTGTCATTGTATTCATCGACGATATCCTGATCTATTCGAAGAGTCAGGAGGAACACGAGCAGCATCTACGACTCATGCTGGAACTTCTTCGAAAAGAGCAGTTGTATGCCAAGTTTTCGAAATGTGACTTCTGGCTTCGCGAAGTCCACTTTCTAGGCCATGTGGTAAACAAGGATGGAATCCATGTGGATCCATCTAAGGTTGACTCGATCAAGAACTGGCCTGCACCCCGTACACCAACAGAAATCCGCCAATTCTTGGGTTTGGCGGGATATTACAGAAGATTTATCAAAGATTTCTCCAAGATTGCACAACCTCTCACTTCACTGACTCAGAAAGGTGTCACCTATCGTTGGGGTGATGCACAGGAGTCCACATTTCAGCACTTGAAGGATAGACTTTGTAGCGCGCCTATCCTCTTATTGCCTGAAGGCACAGATGATTTTGTGGTTTACTGCGACGCTTCCATCCAAGGACTTGGTTGCGTGTTGATGCAATGTGACAAGGTCATTGCCTACACATCATGCCAGCTTAAAGTTCACGAAAGGAACTACACTACGCATGACTTGGAACTGGGAGCAGTTGTTTTCACGCTTAAGATATGGAGACATTACCTGTACGGTACCAAGTGCACCATTTACACCGATCACAGGAGTCTTGAGCATATCTTCAAGCAAAAGGAGTTAAACATGCGACAACGCCGATGGGTCGAACTCTTGAATGATTACGAATGCGCTATCAAGTATCATCCGGGTAAAGCCAATGTGGTGGCCGACGCCCTCAGTCGAAAGGATACTATACCTAAGCGTGTACGTGCGTTACAACTTACCATCCAATCTAACCTTCCCGCTCAGATTCGCGATGCTCAGGTTGAAGCATTGAAAGCGGAGAACATCAGAGCTGAATCCTTACGAGGATCGAGGCAGCGGCTAGAACAAAAGGAAGACGATGCCTACTATGTTAACAGACGCATCTGGGTTCCGCTTTATGGAAACTTACGCGAGCTTGTGATGGACGAAGCACACAAGTCTCGTTACTCGGTACACCCTGGTTCGGACAAAATGTACCACGACCTCAAGACTACGTATTGGTGGCCTGGCATGAAAGCCCACATAGCAACCTACGTTAGTAAGTGCTTGACTTGTGCGAGAGTCAAGACTGAATATCAGAAACCATCAGGCCTACTTCAACAACCGGAGATCCCGAAATGGAAATGGGAGCAAATTTCCATGGATTTCGTTACTGGTCTGCCTAGATCTCAACGCGGAAACGATACCATTTGGGTGATCGTGGATCGACTGACCAAGTCTGCACATTTTCTGGCTATCAAAGAAACGGATAAGTTTTCTACTCTTGCAGACATTTACCTAAAGGAAGTGGTATCAAGGCACGGAGTGCCAACCTCCATCATTTCTGATCGTGACGCGCGTTTTACTTCGGAATTGTGGCAAGCTATGCACAAGTCCTTTGGCTCACGTTTAGACATGAGCACCGCTTATCACCCATAGACGGATGGGCAATCTGAACGCACCATCCAGACCCTTGAAGACATGCTTAGGGCATGCGTAATCGATTTTGGTAATGGCTGGGAAAAACACCTCCCGCTAGTGGAGTTTTCGTACAACAACAGCTACCACACCAGCATCCAAGCCGTTCCATTCGAGGCATTGTACGGACGCAAATGCCGATCACCTCTCTGTTGGCAGAAGTTGGTGACAGCCAAATCACTGGCCCAGAACTTGTGTTAGATACCACCGAGAGAATTGCTCAGATACGACAGCGAATGGCGGCAGCTCGTGACCGTCAGAAAAGCTATGCTGATAAGGGAAGAAAACCACTCGAGTTCCAGGTTGGGGATCGAGTGCTACTCAAAGTCTCGCCTTGGAAAGGCGTAGTTCGTTTTGGCAAATGAGGAAAGCTCAATCCGCGTTATGTCGGACCGTTCGAAATCATTGAGAAAATTGGCAAGGTCGCCTACAAGTTGAATCTACCTGAAGAACTCAGTGGAGTTCACAATGTTTTCCATGTGTCGAATCTGAAGAAGTGTCTGTCAGACGAGACCCTCATAGTTCCTCTCAAGGAACTCACAATCGACGACCAGCTGCGATTCGTCGAGGAACCAGTAGAGATTACGGATCGAGATGTTAAGATCCTCAAGCGTACCAGGATACCTCTGGTCCGAGTTCGTTGGAATGCTCGTCGTGGCCCAGAGTATACCTGGGAACGAGAAGACCAAATGAAACTCAAGTATCCCCAACTGTTTAAGAAAAACGCAACCACTACTGAGGCTGAAGCTACTGCAGAATTTCGGGACGAAATTCCAAATCAACGGGGGGATGATGTGACACCCCAGGAAAATCAGGAAAACAACGCAATTTAACTAGCTTCCTCAGTAACCAGGTGCTAAATTTCAGGATGAAATTCTCTTAACAGGGGGAGAATGTGACAACCCTCAAAATTCCATGTATTCCGTACAATTTATTAATGAAAATTAAAGTGCTTGATGACTGTGCTGAATCATTTAACTGCTTCTGATATCTGTGTTATACTTACATGTGCATGGTAACATACTAAGTATTGTACAGAAAAGTCATTAAATAGTCCGTTATGATTTCCTAAGTGTTAGAAATTAAAAACGTTACAAAAATATATACATAGGACACTTTACGGATTAATTAAGCAGTTTAACAGAACAGTATCGAACCGAACAACCGGACTTTACCCAGAACATAAAAATATTGTCAATAACATTGTTTTTATTTTTCTAAGCTAATTAGGGTCCCCGAATACCCTAACACACTATATATTACATGACACACCTAAAGCACTAACTTAACATTTGATTTCAACCTAGACCACCAACTAACTAGTTGAAACCTAACTAGAACACCCCCCCTTTCTACGGTTTTGGTGAAGTGGGGACACACCCCACAATTCTTTGATTAGTTTATTAACCTTGCTTGATATCTAGTAGACATAATATCTAATGGGTAATGGTGGAGTTAGTTTATAAGAAAACTCTAAGGGTAATCATCTTCATTTCACAAATCACCAACAAGCTCTCATCTCTCTCCCTCCTCCCTCACTTACGGCCTCCACTACCCTCCACCATCTCGCCACCATCCAACCTCCATACAACCATTTCTTACATACTCAAAGGTGTAAGGGATCATACAAGAAGGCTCGATGCTCTCGGAAGTTCAAGAACCTATCTAGATTTCTTTTATCCACCTCATTTATACTTTGATTCTTCCCTAGCCTCGAGCTAGTAGTAAGTGCCTTTAAACATCATCTTGATCTTGTTTATGGTGGTTAATAAGTGATTTAATGGTTGAAAATTTGAAACACTAAAGAACCTAACATAAAGTCTTGGACAAAAGATGAATAAGTTGGATAAAGAGAAGTTATGTGTGTAAATCATGTAGATCTTGTGTTGTTATGATCCTTGGTTGATTATCTGATGTTTTACTGGTTAATATTGATGTTTGATGTTGTTGTGATCACTAAACATGCTAACGGAATCAATCGAACACGAACTAGAAAGCTAAAGGCTGAAAACATAATCTGTCCAAGCTTTTACAGCCAACTTCAGTTGGCTGTAAACAGGTCATAACTCAACGAAAAACTAATATTTTGAGCCTATAATGTGTTATTATGAAATACGGTTCTAATGGCACCGGAATCATAATTTTTGGATTTCGTTTACTATTTTTAAAGTGTCATTTCGTAACAGCAGCTAGAGCTGCTTTTTCTGCTGAAAATACGCGTTTTGTTTTCTATCATAACTTGAGTTCTGTGTAGAGTTAGATCATGAAACTTGCACTGTAGATGACCAGCGATGTATTTGTAATTCTCTCACTGGAATTTCATAAATCGGACTCCCGATGAATTTTAAATAAATTATTCCGTGGACTATGGTCAGAAAAAGATAAATCTGAGTTCAGTCCGGAAAATGAATTTTTATAAATTATTAGTAATGAAATGGACCCCGATATTTTTACACAATAAAATTTGGAACGTTTAAGACATTCTGTAAAAATTTGGGAATTTTTGGAATAAGTTAACTATTTTATTAGAATGTCCGAAAACAGCCCGGTTTTGAATATTTAAGACGACAAAAGTTGTAATTTGCATGTCTAAATGTCGGGTATGCTATCTGTGAATGATCTAACATGTTATATGTGTTATGTGCATTATTGTATGTTTGTTTATGAGTGGGGAATGGATGAGAAGTTTATATGGGCATAAACCGCCAAAGTAATGAATGTTATGTGATAGATACGTGTAGGAACTTTGTGCTCTAATTGAAAATCACTAAATGACTAACTGGTAATCATATTAGGACGTGCTTGACCGACCTTGACTGTTAGCTATATTTGCGAGTCTAACCGAGCAAACCGAGGTGAGTTCACACCCTTACTAAGGCATGGGATTCCCGGTGGTTGGGAATGGGATTGAATAACTATTTATATTATCAACACTACTAGACTACCTACTACTGTCCTCGGATTGAGAAGGGCACGTACGTAAAACCTACGTACATTCATACTTACTACTGTCCTCGGATTGAGAAGGGCACGTACGTAAAACCTACGTACACTCATACTTAACACCGTCCTCGGATTGGGAAGGACACTTATGGATACGCCTAGTCTAGTAACATACATAATGGGAAGCCCCCACTAAATATCGTAAAGGTTTGGGAATCAAGGATAATGGGTAATACATGGTTATGAAACGAACTTACGATTTCTGATACGAACTCATTAACTGAACAACCAACTGTGAACTCGCTCAACTTTGTTGTTGATTTTTTGTTACATGCCTTGCAGGTCGTTAGGTACTTATGGAGCTTGCGCGAGGAGGAGGTCGTTGTGGAATAGGGACTGTTATGTCCCGTGCCTAATAAATAAACTTTATGAACTTATGAACTGATGATTTGGATTTATGTTTTATGCTTCCGCTGTTAACCTAAAGTCGGTTACTTATCTTTTGGTCACCAATTGTATTGCGATTGGCTTTATTAACTTAAATTACGTTGTTCAATATGATTGGTGGCTCGATCCTGGTCACGTCACGCCTCCAAGCGGTGACGCTCCGCATGGTGGAATTTGGGGGTGTGAATATTTTTATGTTCCGGGTAAAGTCCGGTTGTTCGGTTCGATACTGTTCCGTTAAACTGCTTAATTAATCCGTAAAGTGTCCTATGTATATATTTTTGTAACGTTTTTAATTTCTAACACTTAGGAAATCATAACGGACTATTTAATGACTTTTCTGTACAATACTTAGTATGTTACCATGCACATGTAAGTATAACACAGATATCAGAAGCAATTAAATGATTCAGCACAGTCATCAAGCACTTTAATTTTCATTAATAAATTGTACGGAATACATGGAATTTTGAGGGTTGTCACATTCTCCCCTTGTTAAGAGAATTTCGTCCTGAAATTTAGCACCTGGTTACTGAGGAAGCTAGTTAAATTGCGTTGTTTTCCTGATTTTCCTGGGGTGTCACAGAAAAGATTCTCTAAAGGGAACATACCAAAAGTCGAAGCCATCATCTCTTTGATTTTGCGGAAGCAATAGCCTGGGCTCTCATGGCCCTCGCATTTAACCCTTTACAGATATCATCTAGGTATACTCACCTATAAGACTGAATATTGGGATCTGGATACGGGAGTATATTCTGAGGTGGGACACGCAAATAAGTTTAAGTGCTTAAAACATTAATCTCGTATCTCGAAACAGTTGAACTTTGTGTGAAAATTTAAGTGGATCAGTATACTGACAATCTAAGTGAATTGTTTAGAACTGAAAATGATTAAAGCTTAACGGTGTTGGTGATTTGTCTCAAAAACTGATATGATCCTCTTATACAAACTCACAAAAATATTGTTTGTAAATATTTCTTTACTGCATTTCATTATATAAAAAAATTCAAAAAGAGTTTAAGTGTGTTTTAGCATAAATTTTTGAAAATTCAAAAAGATTTTCGACAACTGATATTGAAAAGCTGATTTTCAAAATTCCAAGTGCTGAACATGACGAACAGGTTTGGGAAAGTGTGGTTAGAAAAATGTTATATTTACAAGTGGTCATCAGAAATTAAATTGTTATATCATTATTTGATGTTATGAATTTGTTTCTACAGGTGGTTAGCAGAAAAGTTTAAATTTGTCAAATTGTTAAATTTGTGAAATTTACTTTGAGGTAGAGTTTTGTGCAGGACTCCGTGTATAAACCTGAGCAGGATGTGAGCCAGGTCACGATCTTGAACATGTGAAAGCCAGACTATGATCCCGGAACAATTTAAGGGGGAGTCTGCTAGTAGATCAACATCCGAGGAAGAGAAGAGTTGAAGATGCTAGAGTCAGTGTTTGATCCCGAATCTGATCAAGAGAAATAGAATGAGATAAGAGCCAGATGGAGATTCTTGGAGATGAAAAGAAGAAGAGGACTGAGGATGCTTACTCTGTCAGATACTTTGAAAGAGCCCGAAGACTGATAAAGACTGAAGGTTGTGAAGACTCGACACTGAAGACTTCGTCAACATCCGAGGGGGAGTCTGTAGGTGCATTACGTCTGTCGACTTCGTCTTGTATCAAGTCTTGTAATAGAATTGTTAGATCAGGGCATGTAGTACGAGAAACTAGGGTTTATGTGTAAAAGGCTAATTTCGCATGAATGGTATTTAGCTAATTTCGTACGAAATAACGTTTTGCTATTTCGCACGAAATAGCAACTGGCATTTCCGTGCGAAATTACCTCCACTATATATAGGCTTGAGGTAATCTCATTTGTAAGGTTCGTGATTCCAGTACTGAAGTGCTGCCGACGTGTCTACTGATCTGTAAACGTGTTAAATCAATAATACAAGACAATTAAGTGTGTTTTGAGCTGTTACAAAGTCTAATCAATGAATTCCGCCTCTGATTAGACCAAGAACTCTTCTGATCGACTCGTTTGGGTCACAGAACGATCCTACAATCAAGCGTGAAATCAAGAACCGAACACCATTTTTGAAGCTTTCGCACTAATCTAAACATGTCTAGACAATGTTGTTTTGTAAACTCTGTAGTTGTGAATGGTTTAATCTAGATGGTTGGTTATGTTAGGTTGTTAAACAATGTACATCTTAACCTATTAACTAAGTTTTGTTAATTATGCATTTTGTTTTTTTTTTTTTTAAAGTGCGTATTTTAATAGTAAAATATTAGAAATTTAAGACGAGTGTTACATTTTACCAAGCATAAAATATATATTCAGATTAATTATATCTTAGAATATATAAGTATATATATTCTAAGGATACAATATCACATATAATGAACACGTGGATATACGTATTCCTATACGTACAACGATATACACACCCACATCACCTAACACTTGGTGAACACACATTTATACAACTACGATACAACTCACGAGATACAAGAATATATATATTTGGTGAAATATATACACTAAACAGTTATCAGTTAATACATCTAAGACACAATTCAATGAATAAAAAAGACATACAAGTCTTAACACTCAAGGGGGGGGGGGGTATTCCCTAATTTGTATTATCTAAACAGTTCGCTGTAGAAATCGAATTTTATCAAACCGTCAACTCAGCCAAGCTAGTAAGACACGAGGCTACCCTATGCTAGAGGGGGGGTGCCCTCGCGCCACGCGCCAGGCCCTAGCGCCACGCGCCAGGCCCTCGCGCCACGCGCCAGGTCCTCGCGCCACGCGCCAGGTCCTCGCGCCCCGCGAGGGAGCCGGTTTTTCAGTATAAATAGTAGGGTTTGGCACTTGAATTTTGGAGTTGGTTCGACGTAAAAGCTCGTTTCGTACATTGAGATATCGTCTGTTTACTTCAAAACACACACACAACACGAAATTCTGCCGCGATAACATGGTAATAACTCGATCACTGCTACGATTTAATGTCCGATCGATTGAGACCGCTCCGATGGATGTTTAAGTGCTACCCGTAATTGGGCTATACTTTGTCATTCGTCGTGAGGGTTTCGATCTCGTGAGTTGTCGTAAAAGTTGTATTAAGTTACTGACCTAGTTTCGTGTGCATTGTTATTTGAATTAGGTTAACCAGGCTAAAATCAGTAGGATAAGCGCTGCCCGTCTAAACCTGCAATGTGAGTCATTCTCTTTTTACCAAATTGCTTTCAAAACCCTATTTATTTTCAAAGTTATAATTACAGGGATTAAGTCTTTGTAATCTTCAATTACTGCCGGTATGTGGGGTTTTGTATACATTACTTGATACCAATCACCATTGGACAATGGGTTAGCCAATGGGTGATCTGACCATAGTCATAGATACTGTCGAGTGACAAATACCGATTTGGGGTAATTGGTTGATAGAAACAATGTAATCACCCTTAATACTGTATATTATAACAATGTGTCGTTTTGTGCAACTTGAATGACTCGCCAGTATTTCCCTACTGATAAAACCTTTTTAAAACATGTTTCAGGTGATCTGCTGTGATCAAGGAAAAAGTGCCGCGTAGCACTACAAACTTGAAGAAGTGGCTCAATAAAATAAAGAAACATGTTTTTGTAAAAACAGGGATTTCCCAGTGAAATTACCTTTATTGTAAATTATGGGTGTTATCCCCAATTTATGAAATAAAATAAATTGGGTATTTTCAAGTTTTAAAAGATCCTGTTAAAATTCCGCTGCCAACATAATAATTACCACGGGTTTCTGTCCCGCGGCTCCTGAAACGGGTAAAACCGGGCCGGGGGCCGTGACAGAAAAATGTGGTATCAGAGCCACTGATTTAAGCCAATTAAGTATTTAGAAATACTTAATTTTTCTGATTGCCATTCTGTGATTATGTGAAAATGGGTTTACAAAATTTTAACTTAGAAATTTTGTGTGTTTCTTCATATATGCTAACAGCATGAATGAGTTGTCTGAAGCTCTTCACAATATCACTATCCATTCTGTTGACATGGAAGTTTCCAAGGGCTTTTCCGGTTATTGGGCCGACACTGATGAACCTATGGAATTCCAAGCCCAACCCCAGGAGAAACCCAAACCGAAAAAGAGAAGAAGATTCGTGGGTTGGAGGCGTGTGCGTAGGAAGAAACCAGCAACACGGAAAGCTGTAAAGACTGAGGATCCAAATGATAAAGGCAAAGGAAAGGAGATCGGGGAGAGTTCCGGGCAAGCTCAGGAAATGCCATCGTGGGAGTAGCTGGATCATAGATTGGGACTTAGTGACCTCATCGGACCTGCCGATGAAAACCTCTTCAATTACCCAGTTGAAGCACAACTTCCAGTTAATCTGGAACCTGCTATTCCAGATCCTATTATCCACCCCCGACCTCTACCAGAAGAGCTAGAAGAATGTTGGACAACTGACTGGCAATTTCAGAATCTTTTAAATAACCCTAATACCTTTTTCCCCCAATTTGACCCTGAGCCTCCACTACACCCACCAATGAGTACCGAGAACTTGGCTGAACTTCGCCACTATGGCGAGGAACTGGTGGACGCAGGAAATATAATCCGAGATGTGGGGGAGAGGATATCCTGGAAGTACGATGAGAGGGAACGTCGTTTCTGAAGTGCCAGCTGATAAGGATCGTATGTGGTTGTAGGATTGTGTGTTTAATAATAATAAAAATATAATCATGTAAAATAACTAAAAATAAAACTTTGTAACATATCTAGTAATGTACGGATGCATATTAAAATATATAAAATATGGAAGTCGAAAAATCGACAATTTTGGCTATATGTGTTGACGTGATTATGTGCGATTGATTATTATGTTTGGTTGTTATGTATTTTGTGCTATTAAGTAATATATATTAATTACCAGATGGAACACGCTGGTAATGAACCAGTTAACGAGGGTAATCAATCCGAGCAAAACAATGAGGACCATTTTCTTAATAGGCAAGATATAGAAAACATCGTTGCCCAGGGAATAGCAAAATGCTATTCCAGCAATTATTGCTGCTGCCCGAAATCCAGTTGAGCCTCAACCAATTATTCCCAGCAAATGCACTCACGGCGATAATTTCAGTAATAGTATAAATGGAGGTGGCAACATTAATAATGATGATAATGATGGGATGCATGCCCCATTTCTTAAAAGAATGAAAGATGCAACGCCTGGTTGCACTTACAAAGAATTTCTTGCCTGTAAACCTGTTGAATTTGCAGGCAATGAAGGGGCGACTGCTGCACTGCGTTGGTTGGAGAAAACCGAGGCAGTAATTAAAATAAGTAAATGTGCCGAGGAGGATAAAGTCATGTATGCTTCTCACCTTTTCAAGGAAGAAGCATTAGAATGGTGGAAAGAAAATTCTGCCCCGAGTATGAAAAAGAACAAATGGCCAATAAATTCTTGAGCCACCGAATGGTGGATGTTGATTGTCGAGGGTATACTTCAAAGTTCTTCGAATATGCTCGAATTGTGCCTACTCTGGCTTCGCCAGAACCGGTACTAATTTCTCGCTACATATGGGGTTTAATTAGTGAGATCCGGGATATTGTCAAAGCTGCGAGACCCCGCACGATCGATGATGCGGTGGAATTAGCCAACACTTTGACTGACGGACTGGTGCGTACGTGAGAAGAAAACAGGAAGAAGGAATTGGCTCAGAAAATTACCCAAGGATTTCGTGTGGGTAATAATAGCAATTTCAAGAGAAAGGGAACTTGATCATCTTCCACTCCGCCGTTCTGCAGGAACTGTAAAAAGAAACATTTTGGAAAATGTAATGAAACCTGCAACTTCTGCAAAGCTATAGGACATCGTGAAGAAGATTGCAGAAGGAAAACAAAGATCTGCTACAACTGTGGAGAAGCTGGGCATTTTAGACCAGAATGCCCTAAATTGGTCAAACCAGCTGACAACAAGGCCAAACCTGCTGAAGGGACTAACAAGAAGAATGCAAGAGCCTTCCAATTGACCATGCAGGAAGCCGAACTGATTCCTGACGTAATAGCTGGTACGTTCCTAGTTCACAACGTTTATGCGAAAGTATTATTTGACTCTGGTGCAAACCAAAGTTTTATAAATACTTCATTCTGCCAAGCTCTTAAGCTACCCTTAACAAACTTAGGCAAGTTTTTACGGTAGAGACGGCAGACGGGAATTCTGTTAACATAGATACGGTTTTGCAAAAAGAAAATATAGAACTTTCAGGTCATAAATTTTCTGCAAACCTATTACCCATGAATTTAGCTGGATTCGATGTTGTATTAGGAATGGATTGGTTAGTAGCCAACCATGCTCGAATCCTTTGTGATAAGAATTCCATAGAAATCCGTGCACCTACCGGAGAAGTAATTATGATTACAGGGGATAAGCCGCGTAAACCAATGAAGTTCATTTCAGTAATGAAAATTGCTAGTTATGAACGAAAGCAAGGAATAGTGTATATGATTTCGGTAATCATTAGCACTAAGGGTAAGGAACTTAAGGAAATTCCTGTAGTATCAGAATACTCGGATGTATTCCCAGAAGAACTACCAGGATTACCACCAGATAGGGAGGTAGAATTTAGAATTCTTTTGATTCCTGGAACTACACCAGTATCAAAGGCACCCTACCGATTAGCACCCAATGAAATGTTAGAACTGATAAAGCAATTAGATGAATTGCTCAGTAAAGGATTTATACAACCTACTTCATCCCCTTGGGGAGCACCATTGTTGTTCGTAAAGAAGAAAGATGGTTCGATGCGAATGTGTATCGATTATAGGGAATTGAATAAAGTTACAATTAAGAATCGATACCCATTACCTAGGATTGATGATGTTTTTGATCAACTACAAGGAGCTAGATATTTTTCTAAAATAGATTTACGCTCCGGATATCATCAGTTGAAAGTACAAGAAGAAGACATACCTAAAACTGCTTTCAGAACTAGGTATGGTCACTACGAGTTTACAGTTATGCCCTTTGGGTTAACAAATGCTCCGGCAGCATTCATGGACATGATGAACAGGATCTGTAAACCATATTTGGATAAATTCATAATTGTCTTCATCGACGATATACTTATTTATTCCAAGAGTCAGGATGAGCATTGTGAACACCTGCATGCACTCTTAACTTTGTTAAGAAAGGAAAAGCTTTACGCCAAATTCTCGAAGTGTGAATTTTGGCTACAGGAGGTGCAATTTTTAGGACACATGGTTAATCACGAAGGTATTCACGTAGATCCCTCCAAAATAGAAGCGATTACCAAATGGAAGGTCCTGCAATCAGCTACGGAAGTTAGAAGTTTTCTAGGATTAGCTGGGTACTATAGACGCTTTATTAAAGATTTTTCTAAGATAGCTGTGCCATTAACTAAGCTAACCTGTAAAACAGTTAAGTTTGAGTGGGGACCTAAGCAAGAAGAGGCTTTTAGGATTTTAAAACAAAGATTAACCAACACCCCAATTCTTGCCTTACCAGAAGGGACAGAAGATTTTGAAGTATATTGTGATGCTTCAAAGCTAGGATTAGGATGTGTATTAATGCAACGCAAAAAGGTAATTGCGTATGCCTCAAGGCAATTGAAAAGGCACGAGGAAAACTATACGACACATGACTTAGAATTAGGGTCGATAATTTTTGCACTTAAGATTTGGAGACACTATCTGTATGGAAGTAAGTTTATTGTCTATACAGATCATAAGAGCTTAAGATATATATTTGGGCAAAAAGAATTAAACATGAGACAACGAAGATGGATGGAAATTCTAAGTGACTACGATTGTGATATTCAATATCATGAAAGAAAGGCAAATGTAGTTGCAGATGCCTTAAGTCGTAAGTATCACGAAAAGCAAAAGCGAGTTCGTGCTCTTAGATTAAGTTTACAATTAGACTTAATGGAACAATTGAAAAATATTCAGGAAGCAGCAATCAAGGATGATACTGAAGGAATGAAAGGAAGAATAAAGGAATTAGAGCAAGGAGCTGATGGAATTTGGAGATTCCACAAGAAAAGGATTTGGGTACCTAAGCAAGGAGAATTAAGAAATAAGATTTTAGAGGAAGCCCATAAATCTAGGTATACCATGCACCTGGGAAATAATAAGATGTACCAAGATTTAAGAAATAATTTCTGGTGGATAGGAATGAAAAAGGACATAGCTAGATATGTATCTAAATGTCTAACTTGTTCGCAAGTTAAAGCAGAACACCAGAAACCTTCAGGGTTACTTCAACAATTAGAAATTCCTGTATGGAAATGGGAACTAATAACCATGGACTTCGTTACTAAGTTGCCCAAAACCAGAAAAGGTAATGATGCGATTTGGGTAATTGTGGATCGATTAACCAAATCAGCTCATTTTCTACCTATGAAAGAAACCTTTAGCATGGAAAGGTTAGCAAAATTATACGTAGACGAAGTAGTATCCTTACATGGAGTTCCCCTCTCTATTATATCAGATAGAGATAGTCGTTTCACTTCGCATTTCTGGACAAGTTTCCAAGAAGCCATGGGGACTAAACTGAACTTGAGCACTGCATATCATCCCCAAACAGACGGACAAAGTGAAAGGACAATTCAAACCCTGGAAGACATGCTCAGGGCATGTGTAATAGACTTTGGTGGAAACTGGGATGACCACCTACCCTTAATTGAATTCTCCTATAACAATAGTTATCATGCAAGCATTGAAGCTGCCCCATTCGAAGCACTGTATGGACGAAAGTGCAGAACTCCGGTCTGTTGGGCAGAAATAGGAGAAAGCCAATTATCAGGTCCCGAAATCGTACAAGAAACCACTGACAAGATCACTCAAATCAAGGAAAGACTGAAAACGGCTCGAGATCGCCAGAAGAGTTATGCAGACAATAGACGCAAGCTGTTAGAATTTCAAGTGGGAGACAAAGTACTCTTGAAAGTTTCTCCTTGGAAAGGAGTAGTTCGGTTCGGAAAGAAGGGAAAGCTAAGTCCAAGATACGTAGGACCATTCCCAATAATCCAGCGAGTAGGACCAGTTGCCTATTGTTTACAACTACCAGAAGAGCTAGCGGGGGTACATGACGTCTTTCATGTATCCAACCTCAAGAAATGTCTATCTGATGAATCCCTGGTAGTACCTCTTCAAGATATAGAGGTAAATGAAAAGTTCAAATTTGTTGAGAAGCCACTACAGATAGAAGACAGAAAGGTAAAATTTCTCAAGCACAAAAGACTAGTACTGGTCAAAGTCAAGTGGGATTCAAAGAGAGGACCAGAGTACACTTGGGAACTGGAATTAGAGATGAAGCAAAAGTATCCCTACTTATTCCAGTAAAGCTCGAGGACGAGATTTTTATTAAGGTGGGGAGGATGTAACAACTCTCATTAAAATTGTCACTTCTTATTTTATTTTGTCAAATAGGAAACCCTAATTGAGACCCCCAAGTAATCTTGCATGACCCCTAAAATTTTCAGAACAATCGGAACTAGGATCAGGGCCCCTAAAACTCAAGGGGGGGGGGGGGTATTCCCTAATTGGTATTATCTAAACATGTCGCTGTAGAAATCGAATTTTATCAAACCGTCGACTCAGCCAAGCTAGTAAGACACGAGGCTACCCTATGCTAGAGGGGGTGCCCTCGCGCCACGCGCCAGGCCCTCGCGCCACGCGCCAGGTCCTCGCACCACGCGAGGGAGCCGGTTTTTCAGTATAAATAGTAGGGTTTGGCACTTGAATTTTGGAGTTGGTTCGACGTAAAAACTTGTTTCGTACATTGAGATATCGTCTGTTTACTTCAAAACACACACACAGCACGAAATTCTACCGCGATAACAGGGTAATAACTCGATCACTGCTACGATTTAATGTCCGATCGATTGAGACCGGTCTGATGGATGTTTAAGTGCTACCCGTTATTGGGCTATACTTTGTCATTCGTCGTGAGGGTTTCGATCTCGTGAGTTGTCGTAAAAGTTGTATTAAGTTACTGACCTAGTTTCGTGTGCATTGTTATTTGAATTAGGTTAACCAGGCTAAAATTAGTAGGCTAAGCGCTGCCCGTCTAAACTTGCAATGTGAGTCATTCTCTTTTTACCAAATTGCTTTCAAAATCCTATTTATTTTAAAGTTATAATTACAGGGATTAAGTCTTTGTAATCTTCAATTACTGCCGGTATGTGGGGTTTTGTATACATTACTTGATACCCGTCACCATTGGACAACGGGTTAGCCAATGGGTGATCTGACCATAGTCACAGATACTGTCGAGTGACAAATACCGATTTGGGGTAATTGGTTGATAGAAACAATGTAATCACCCTTAATACTGTATATTATAACAATGTGTCGTTTTGTGCAACTTGAATGACTCGCCAGTATTTCCCTGCTGATAAAACCTTTTTAAAACATGTTTCAGGTGATCTGCTTTGATCAAGGAAAAAGTGCCGCGTAGCACTACAAGCTTGAAGAAGTGGCTCAATAAAATAAAGAAACATGTTTTTGTAAAAACAGGGATTTCCCACTGAAATCACCTTTATTGTAAATTATGGGTGTTATCCCCAATTTATGAAATAAAATAAATTGGGTATTTTCAAGTTTTAAAAGATCCTGTTAAAATTCCGCTGCCAACATAATAATTACCACGGGTTTCTGTCCCGCGGCTCCTGAAACGGGTAAAACCGGGCCGGGGGCCGTGACATGACTCTATTCAGGACGACCGCATGTGAGATCACAACACTTACAATTCACGGACGCAATTCAGTGAGTTCATGTCCCCTATTCATTTTAAATGCTTTACAACTTTACCACTATCGGGAAAAATACATGTTCAATCGTATGTTAAAGTCATGGAATGAAACACTTTAGATCATGTGCGAATAAGGTTATACATCTTAGCACCATTAATCCAGTTTGGACCTAGGTATAGAGGGTTAGATCTAATGGGTTTTGGCTAGCCCCACTCTTAGTCGTGGACCCATACAGAAGAGTGCGTTTGTGTCCCAGTCGATAGTAGTCGACACAAAATCGTCTAGGTTTGGATTGCTTCCTTTTTCGTCACACATATTAATGTCCTTGCAAAACATTAATGATCAACGATTTCATTGATGCTTTACATACTACAACTTACATTTTTAATACATCTTTTATAACTAAACTGCATGAATTCGCCAACTTTTGTTGATGTTTTCCAAACTTAACATGTATTTCAGGGAATTAGTGGACCATGACGGGATTCTCAAACAAGATAACAAGTATCAGAACTCCATGCCATCTTTTGGATGGTTTTCCTGTTATATGCCGCCTCTTTGCGGCAATATAATGGTCTAAACCTTAGTAGTTTACTTTCATTTTAATGTATTAAACAATGACACTTTACTTTTCATGTTAATGGTTTGTAACCGACACACTGAACTTATGTCGTGATCTTTTGAAACAATTATGTAATGGCAATGGAGTATGTTTTATTCATATAGTATGTTCACGTACTTCGATATTTATGCAATGAAAACCATACAGATCACACCTCGCACTTCCGCCATGAGTGGGTGTGACAGGTTGGTATCAGAGCATCGATTGTAGTGAACCAGGATTCTTTCTCGAGTCTAAGTCTACAATCACTAGGGATCTCTCATGAAAACCATTTAAACACAAATAACAGGTTTTCATTTGCATAAACATTTTTCATGGTCCATTTCAACAAGAATTCATCTCATACAAATCAAACAAGGACATTAAGTGTCTTAGTCTCTAAATAAGAGACATGAAACCTTAAGTTAATCCACACAACTCAATTAGGATAACTTAAAATGAACATTATGTGAATCATACATTTCGTGTATATATGTAAAGTAACGATTAATCATTAATACATATGTCGAACAACTTATTTCCCCAGGTTACAATGTCTTCATCTGAGGGTAGCAACGTGTACGACGACGTTGATCCAATGGAGTTAGTATCCGATGACGAGGTTGTGCCGGAAGTTCAGGTTATTACATCAGACAGCGATTCTGCATCCGACGACGATTTGGACAACCTTCAGCCGTTCGCACTACTAGACAACATTATCGATAACGATGTGCTAGTTATTCCCCCTCTGCTCAAGGACATAGTTATTATGGGTCACCCGGAGGGTGAAAACGTAGTTGAGGTTATACCCTTTGACGCCATTCCTCTTGCTGCTATACCTTTTATCGTCGACCTCGATGATGACGACGACGTCCTTCTAGTGATTCCCGTGGATCACGTGGATGTTAACTTAGGAGACGGAGAAGTTCATGACTTGGTCATTTTGGATGTCGCATCACTTGTGGTCTCGGTGATGGACATTTCTTCAGATTCAGACATCGACTCAGATGCTCCCTCTGGTGCATCTGTTACTTTATCTCCATTCCAGGCCGTTGGTATACAGAGACACCCAGACTTTGGGGATGATATCATGCCAGCTGAGCCAGTCATCCCTGCGCCTATTCAGAGTTCTACTCCACCACATGTCCCAGTTCACGCACCTACTAATGAGCCTATTCAGACACCTGTTTCAGATGGGTCTGCAGATCACATACGACTTATGCGCTTTGTTCTTACCAGATTACCCACTCGTCACCCTGACGAGGCAGGACCTTCAGGACACGCACATATCCCACCTGGAGAGACCGACCCTTATTATCCACCGCATGTTCTGTGACAACTGTGTCCGGAAATCGATGTACGATGTAAAACAATGATGATTATTAATGAAACAATGTGCTTTGGTGTAATTATATGTGTTTTGGTGTTCTATGTGTGTATTTGTGTTGGTGATTTTTTTCAATACGATTCGATTCTGATTGCAAGCTTTAAATCTCGTTCTGGAAGGTTATACGCAAAATGATGCGTAAACGCAGTCAGTATAACGCGACAAACACTCCGGAATAGTGACATAGGCTAAACATACCTTAAATAACCTCCACATAACTTAGAAATAAGTTTTGAATGGGTTGGTGTGTTGAAACCAAGCTTGTTCGATCGCAGGGACTATTTGTGTCAAACTGCGAAACTATGCCGATTTGAACTGTAACGAACATTCCGGAACATGACCATAAGTTAAACATAACGTAAATATCCTTTTCATAGCTTAGAAATAGGCTTTGAGGAGTTCGGTGAGCTAAAATAAACTTTATGCTCATTCAGGGACTAAAAGCGTCAAAAAGTGCATAAGTTTGCATTTTCGCGCATATCTTACGTTCTGAATATATCCGGACCACCAAAAATTTATGTAGGCATTAAAATATTTTATTTTAGTGTTTGGCATAAGAAAATTCCATTCGTCGCTTAATTTGGATCGTTTTTGCGTTCGTTACGACTTCCGTCGTAATTAACCGAACAACGCAACCGTACGGCCAAACGAATCGACATCCGAGATAATTTTGAGCATGTTTCATGTTCCCTATGCTTTAACATCCTTGTGAAGCTTAAAAATGGGCTTGACGGGTGTTAGAAGTGCCAAAACACGACCATACGCGCACAGGGACCAAAACTGCCAAAACTGAAACTTGCTGGTCTGCAGGGTCCTTACGGACCGTAAGATGAGGACCATATGGTCCGTAAGCATGTGCCAGAACATCAGAAGCTTCCTTCCAGCCTGTTTCCAGCTGTTAAGCAATCAAAACCCACTTCCACATGTTAGTTCCTGAGAATGGGGGGCCATTTGATGTACCATGGTATGTTAAACAAGTGTAGGGATAAGATTGAATCACGGTTTTCGAGGAACGATCTTAACGGTTCAAGGAAATCTATAAATACCCCTCACCCCCATTGCAAAACCCACTTGATTTCTGAAATTTTCTCTAAGTTGATGTGTTTGAAACACTTCATACCTGAGAAATACTTGGAAATCAAACTTGGGGGACCCGTTGTAAGTGTTCTTTCGTTCTTTTTCATTCGTTTTAGCGTTAAAGTCAAACTGCGTTTGACTTTCTGCATTGACCAGTTTATGGTCAATGTGAAGTTCATTTGAACTTCATAACGTGAGCGTAATCACGATGGTTATAGTCCCTAGTGACTATACCTACTGATTACCACGTTATCTAGGCTCAGTGACGAGTCGAAGTTTCGGCAAAAATGCGCATTTACGCGTAATTTGTAACCAAACTACTCAAGGATATCAAAACCGTTTGTTTTGATATCAAAACCTGTTTTCTAACTTAACTAAACATGTTCTAGCATGTTTAGCTCGTCACTTTTTAGATTAGTGCTTATGTAGAGTCGTAAGTCAAGCGGACTAAACACCCGCTTAGACTTTCAAACACGACCCGTTTGGTCGATCATTAGGATCCGACCAAACATTTTTAATGACCATAGTAGCATAGGGAATAACCTTCCGAGGTTATACCTTATGGTCACCTAGTTTAGGTAGTTGTATGATAAGTAGTTTATATGCCTTAGGCAAATTACCAAAATACCCCTTTTCATGTATAATTGGTAATTAAGCTTATGTAACCTAAAATTTTGTCACATAACTGATTATACAACATGATTAAACATGTATTGGCATATAATACTTGTCATAGGACTAGTTAGACGTTCCGAACGCGTTTCACGCGAACGACGCGTTAAAGTAGCATAAGCTACCTTAATGGGTCGCGATGGGTCGAAAGCACTTAGGTTAGGTTTCATTTAGGATGTAGGCCTTGTTAAACCATATCACATGAGTTCCAACACTCATTTGGGTTACAAGACCTCATTCTGTCCGATCTTCCGATTTAGGCGTCTATTGTTTGACTAGTGAATCAATTACTAGGTGCTACTTGATTTCTCTGGTTTACTCGAGTTTGTTGAAGTACTATTGATTGAGGATACCTTGCACTACATGTGAGCACATAGTTCCCCTATTTTAACACTTTCAATTGTTTTGGGGTGATTCATATGTACAAAATGTTTTCAAGTTTAAACGATGATTTCAAAAACGAATAGAACGATTTATACTAAACTATTAACGATTTCGATAATGTGAATGAACTTGTTGGTTGTAGTTACATAACGAACGACATTCATTAGCATTGATCAAGCCGACCAGTATTAGGTTATGGTACCATAGGATATGACAAATCCCGTTATTGCACTATACCCATGGTTATGTGTGGGTGTTGTGGGTAACGACTGAATCTGATGATTGTTAACTTACCCTTTGGAGGTTTGTTAATGCAAGAACGAGTTGAACGATGAACGAGTCACAAAGGTTTGAATGTTATTAACGAGACGACCATATATAAGTTTTCACAATTAAAACGAGGACGATTTAAACGATCTAAACGAGTAAACAATTTGGGAACGATTTGGGAACGATTTGGGAACGATTTGGAAACGATTTGGGAACGATGTTAAACGATTTGAGTAAACGATTGGTTTTTGGCTAGTGTTTAGATAACAGGACGGGGGTAATCTGGTAAAAACATGGTAGATACGCCGCTGGTACTTCTTATATATAAGTGTTTTCAACATATTACATATCGTGGCGTTATTTAGTTCACTTGGGTAAACGATATTGAAACGATGTCACTCAACGATGTTTTCGAAATAATATACGAGTTTTATTAACGAGTTTATACGAGATGTTTTACAAGATTGTTTTCTAAAACAAAAAGCTTTTGGGTTAAGAATCATGGCTACGAAATTTTATAAATCATAACCATCTTGATTTGAGTTGGTTAATCATGTTGCAATATTATACACTTTTAAAAACAAGGTTTTCGAGGTATTGCAATATAAGTAAACAAGCCATGATTCCGATACTCTTATAAAACCTATGTACTCGCCAGCATTTCTTTGCTGACTTTGTTTTTACATATGTTTCAGGTGTTGTTGCTTGATTGACGTTCTAGGATGCATGCGTCACATAGGATCTGGACGAGGCCTTAGTGACATATAACTATGATAGACGATATAAAACTTGTTTGTTCTATTTTAAGACAATGTTAATGTTTAATATTATCAATAAAACGAAACACTTTTTGTATCCATGGTTATGAAATGATAATTCTGTTACAACACTCCCCGACGTTTCCGCCACGCTTTGTTGTTTTACGTGGTCGGGGTGTGACAGAAGAGTTGGTATCAGAGCCAATGGTTATAGGGAATTAGGTTATTAGTAATGCTTTGACCTAGACTATAACTTCTAGGACCCCAACGCGAGTTTATTTGCGTTTAGATTTTTTTTTAAAACAAAATCGTCACCTATTCTTAGGTGATAACCACAACGAGAACACAATTTTCGAACCCGCTTCGAAAACTAATCAGCTGTTCTAGGATGATTGATTACTAGGTTTTGAACCCTCTATTATAAGGTTTTGAACCCTCTAAGTTTTCAAAATCTCGTCAAAGTTTGGGTCTAAATAATGTGAATACGTGCAAACTGGAAGAGTGAATGCCTGTACCCTGAGTTTTCATAATCGGACCAGTCACTCTTACCTGGGAACTCTTGGGGTGAGTGTTCACTTATAGGTGAGCATGTCTTCGCGATACATTATTTTTGACCTATTTACTTTGATTAGTCACTGCGTGTCGTTTGTTTGTTCGAGGTAACAAACAAATGATCGCCTTCCTTGTGTTTTGACGATACCTCTTTTGCTTTTCCTAATTATCAACCTCACTCGTCTCTCATATTTCCTTGTTAGACAATGCCTCCTTGACGTGAAGCACAATCTTTCACTATTGAAGAAATCGCAGCCCTGGTCTCTCAGCAAATGGCTGCTGTGCTTCCCGGTGTTGTGACCCAAGTTCACGAGATATACAACAACAATAATAACAACAACAATAATGCACCGTGTAATTTCAAGAACTTCAATTCTGCGAAGCCGCTTAAATTTTCTGGGTCGCAAGGAGCAACTGCGCTCCTGCAGTGGTTTGAGAGTATCGAGAGCACATTCAGACATGTGCAGTGTCCGAATGCGCGCAAGGTTAAATTTGCTTCGAGCATGTTTGAGAAGCGAGCGCTTACCTGGTGGAATGGTATTATGCGCGACAGGGGTGCTGAAGTGGCGTTGGCACAAACATGGGAAGAGCTTCTGGCTCTCATGATGAAGGAGTTTTGTCCCCGTCACGAAGTTCGGGCTTTGGAGTGAGAGTTTGACGATTTAAAGCAAGATGGGGCTGAACACCGTGCGTACACAAATCGTTTCGAGGAACTCAGTCTATTGTGTCCCACCATGGTTACCCCTCTGGAGAAAGCAATCGAGAGATATATCGATGGTCTACCCGATTCTATTCTGGAGATTGTGACCGGTGTTAATCATACTACCCTTCTTCAAGCAATCGAGTTGTCTGCTACCCTGACTGAGACTCAAGTCAGGAAGGGTAAACTCACCCGCAAGGGTGATAAAAAGAAGGCGACTGATTCAGGGAAGGACAAGAAAAAGGATAAGGGTAAGGAAGGTGAGTCGTCGAAGAAATCGAGGAAGCGAAAGGGTGCCCAGAATTTTGCTGTTATAGCACAGACTGCTCAGAAACCGCAGAATCCACCGGCTCAGCCACCTGCAAAGAAAGCATATGCTGGTACCGCACCTCATTGAGCTCGTTGCAACGGTCATCACGTTGCACAACAAGCTTGCAGGCAATGTACGACGTGTGGTAAACTTGGGCATTTGGCCAATGTTTGTCGTTTGGGACAGAATCAGGTTGCTCAGGTTCCAGCTCCGGGTCAGGGGAATGCTGTGAGATTCCCACCAGGTTCATGTTTTAATTGCGGAGAGTATGGTCACTTCCGCAACAACTGTCCGTGACTGGTGAATGCAAACGCGAATGCTAACGCGAACCCGAATGCGAACGTCAATGTTAATGTGAATCCCGCTCGTGGGCGAGCGTACAATTTGAATGCGAAACGAAGCGAGGGCCGACAACGAAGTGGTTAACGGTACATTTCTTGTTAACAATCGACATGCGTCTATTCTTTTTGATTCTGGTGCCGATAGAAGTTTTCTTTCTTTGTCTTTTGAGCCTTTGCTTGCGATACCTAGAACTAAACTGAGGAAACCCTTATCTGTCGAAGTTGCTACTGGTAAACCTCTTGTTCTCGATTCTGTTATTCGTGATTGTCAGTTGAACCTTGATAACCATCTTTTTCCTATTGACCTCACACCAATGCAACTTGGGAGTTTCGATATTATCGTTGGAATGGATTGGTTAACCAAACACCACGCTGAGGTGGTTTGTTTCGATAAGATTGTTCGTATTCCTTTGTCTTCTGGCGATGTTTTGGAAATTCGTGGCGAGAAACCTTCAGGTGGTTTGAAGCTTATGTCGTGTTTGGAAGCCCAAAGGTATTTACGAAAAGGATATGTTGCTTTTCTGGCACATGTCACCGAGGAGAAAAGCAAGAGCAAGAGTATTCAGGATATTCTGATTGTTCGGGATTATCCGGAGGTGTTTCCTGATGAACTGCCTGGTTTGCCTCCAGTTCGTCCAGTCGAGTTTCATATTGACCTTGTACCCAATGCCAACCCGATTGCAAAAGCACCTTATCGTCTTGCACCGTTGGAGATGCAAGAGTTATCGAAGCAGCTTCAAGTGTTATCTGATAAAGGATTTATCCGACCGAGCTTTTCACCTTGGGGAGCTCCTGTCCTCTTCGTGAAAAAGAAAGATGGATCTTTTCGAATGTGTATCGATTATCGTGAGCTTAATAAGCTCACCATCAAAAATCGATATCCCCTACCTCGAATTGATGATCTTTTCGACCAGCTGCAGGGTGCTTCATGCTTTTCCAAGATTGATCTGCGTTCTGGGTATCATCAACTTCGTGTTCTCAAAGAAGATATTCCCAAAACTGCTTTCCGCACAAGATATGGGCATTACGAGTTCACTGTCATGCCTTTTGGTTTGACGAATGCTCCAGCTATCTTTATGGACTTAATGAATAGGGTCTGCAAACCTTATTCGGACAAGTTCATTATTGTGTTCATCGACGATATTCTCATTTATTCAAAATCTCAAGCCGAGCACGAGCAACACATTCGCTTAACATTGGAACTCCTAAAGAAGGAACAACTTTTCGCTAAATTCTCCAAGTGTGAATTCTGGCTTAAAGAAGTTCAATTCTTGGGTCATATAGTCAATGAGCAGGGTATTCATGTGGATCCATCCAAGATTGCTGCTATTAAGGACTGGAATACACCGACGACGCCTATAGAGATTCGATCTTTTCTTGGTCTTGCTGGTTATTATCGTCGATTCATTTCAAATTTCTCGAAGATTGCGGTTCCACTCACTGCTTTGACTCAGAAGAACAAGCCTTTCGAGTGGGGACCCAAGCAAGAAGGAGCGTTCCAAACGCTGAAGAAGAAGTTATGTAATGCTCCTGTTCTATCTCTGCCCGAAGGAAGCGATGATTTCGTTGTCTATTGTGATGCGTCCAACTTAGGCCTTGGTTGCATCCTTATGCAACGAGGTAAGGTTATTGCATATGCATCTAGACAGCTGAAAGTTCACGAGAAGAACTATACGACTCATGATCTTGAGTTAGGAGCTGTGGTTTTCGCGCTTAAAATCTGGAGACACTACCTCTATGGAACGAAGTGTGTGGTTTTCACAGACCACAAAAGTCTCCAGCATATTCTTAATCAGAGAAAGCTGAATATGAGGCAACGACGTTGGGTTGAACTCTTGAACGACTATGATTGCGAGATTCGCTACCATCCTGGTAAGGCGAATGTCGTAGCTGATACGCTTAGTCGAAAAGAACGAATCAAGCTTCATTCTGTTCGAACTCTATCTGATCTTCAATCTCGTGTCCTTCAAGCTCAGCAATTTTGTGTTTCACAAAATTTGATGGGTATGGAATTACCACGTCAACTTGAGCTTATGCTCGAAGCGAAAGACGACGGTTTGCTCTATTTTAAGGATCGATTGTGGATTCCGAAACAAGACAATCTTCGCACCTTGGTAATGGACGAATCTCATAAGTCTCGATATTCTATCCATCCTGGTGCTGATAAAATGTACAAGGATCTTCGTACTCAGTGCTGGTGGCCTGGTATGAAGAAAGATGTTGCCTTGTATGTATCGAAATGCCTAACTTGTCTCAAAGTCAAGGCCGAACATCAACGACCTTCTGGCTTGCTTGTACAACCAGAGATACCGGTTTTGAAGTGGGAGAACATTGCGATGGATCTCATCACTAAGTTACTGCGTACGTCTAAAGGTCATGATGCTATCTGGGTTATTATCGATCGATTAACGAAATCAGCTCATTTCATTCCGATTCGCGAGGATCTATCTGCTGATAAACTTGCAAAGATTTATGTTGATGAGATTGTGACACGACACGGTGTGCCTTTGGATATCATCTCTGATCGTGATGCTCGATTTTCATCTCATTTCTGGAAGGCCATGCAATCTGCTTTGGGAACCCAACTAAATCTAAGCACTGCTTATCATCCCCAAACAGATGGCCAATCTGAGAGAACGATTCAAACTTTGGAGGATATGCTTAGAGCATGCGTGATAGACTTTGGTGGTAATTGGGATTCTCATCTTCCACTGATCGAGTTCTCTTACAACAATAGTTATCATACTAGCATTAACATGGCGCCATTCGAAGCTCTCTACGGTCGAAAATGTCGTTCACCTATCTGTTGGAACGAGACCGGTGAAGCTCAGCTTACTGGACCTGAGCCCGTTCTGGAAACAACAGACAAAATCAAGAAAATCCACGATAATCTTGTGACAGCTCGAAACCGTCAAAAGAGATATGCGGATTTGGGACGCAAGCCCTTAGAATTTCAAGTCGGAGATCGTGTCCTACTCAAGGTTTCACCTTGGAAGGGAGTCGTGAGATTTGGAAAGAAAGGAAAACTTGCACCTCGATATGTGGGACCATTTAAGATTGTGGAAAGAATTGGAAAGGTTGCCTATCGTCTAGAGCTACCTCCAGAGCTTGGAAATATTCACCCGACTTTTCACGTGTCCAATCTGCGAAAATGTTTAGTTGACGCTGATCTACACATTCCTCTCAACGAGATTCGAATCGATGAAATGATGCACTTTGTCGAGAAACCTGTGGAGATAGTGGAACGTACATACAAACAGTTGAAGAACAAACGGATTCATTTGGTTAAAGTTCGCTGGGAATCCAAACGTGGCCCAGAGTTTACTTGGGAACGTGAGGACCAGATGAAGACGAAATATCCGCATTTGTTTTCACAAGCTTCCTCTAGTTAAAATTTCGGGACAAAATTTCCTGAAGTAGGGGAGACTGTGACAACTGTGTTCGGTAATCGATGTACGATGTAAAACAATGATGATTATTAATGAAACAATGTGCTTTGGTGTTATTATATGTGTTTTGGTGTTCTATGTGTGTATTTGTGTTGGTGATTTTTTTCAATACGATTCGATTCCGATTGCAATATTTAAATCTCGTTTGGGAAGGTTATACGCAAACTGTTGCGTAAACGCAGTCAGTATAACGCGAAAAATACTCCGGAATAGTGACATAGGCTAAACATACCTTAAATAACCTCCACATAACTTAGAAATAAGTTTTGAATGGGTTGGTGTGTTGAAACCAAGCTTGTTCGATCGCAGGGACTATTTGTGTCAAACTGCGAAACTATGCCGATTTGAACTGTAACGAACATTCCGGAACATGACCATAAGTTAAACATACCCTAAATATCCTTTTCATAGCTTAGAAATAGGCTTTGAGGAGTTCGGTGAGCTAAAATAAACTTTATGCTCATTCAGGGACTAAAAGCGTCAAAAAGTGCATAAGTTTGCATTTTCGCGCATATCTTACGTTCTGAATATATCCGGGACCTCCAAAAATTTATGTAAGCATTAAAATATTTTATTTTAGTGTTTGGCATAAGAAAATTCCATTCGTCGCTTAATTTGGATCGTTTTTGCGTTCGTTACGACTTCCGTCGTAATTAACCGAACAACGCAACCGTACGGCCAAACGAACCGACATCCGAGATAATTTTGAGCATGTTTCATGTTCCCTATGCTTTAACATCCTTGTGAAGCTTAAAAATGGGCTTGACGGGTGTTAGAAGTGCCAAAACACGACCATACGCGCACAGGGACCAAAACTGCCAAAACTGAAACTTGCTGGTCTGCAGGGTCCTTATGGACCGTAAGATGAGGACCATATGGTCCGTAAGCATGTGCCAGAACATCATAAGCTTCCTTCCAGCCTGTTTCCAGCTGTTAAGCAATCAAAACCCACTTCCACATGTTAGTTCCTGGGAATGGGGGGCCATTTGATGTACCATGGTATGTTAAACAAGTGTAAGGATAAGATTGAATCACGGTTTTCGAGGAACGATCTTAACGGTTCAAGGAAATCTATAAATACCCCTCACTCCCCATTGCAAAACCCACTTGATTTCTGAAATTTTCTGTAACACCCCGTCCCGGAACGGGCCGAAGTGTCACAATAACGGTGGTCAGATCAAAAACATAATTCCATTTATACTTAAATGTATTACAAGGCTTTACAATTTAATAAAGGATCTCTAATCTAGTACAATTATTTCTACCGTCTTGTCCAAACACTCGAGCACTCTTGCAGATCCCGTCCCAGATTGTCTTGATAACCTGACGTAAAGAAGAAAACAACAACAACAAAAACGTACGTCTGAGCAAAATTTGAATAAAGTTTTGCCCAGTGTGCGGATAGCGGAACATAAAAAGAAGCTTATTTTATTTTAATAACCGGATGGAACTTGACGATGCAAATAACTTAATTTCAAAATCATATCTTACGGATGTACCCATGAGCAAACTGAAAACTTAAAACGTGACAATACACAGGTAGCTACTCCTGCATAATTATCACACAGATGAGATGGCGAGTTGGCATACCCGTTATCCATCTCCAGAAAACTTAAATCCTAGGATCGATCCATACGCCCCCTAATCTTATATGTACCACACTTGTACTTAAGAGACGCCGTGAACTAATCTCTCCGTCACGGATGGAGCACATGATGTCGATGCCACAACAACATGCTCGTGGGACACTCCACGAGAAGCGATACTCAGGGTATCAGAGTACAAATGGTCTTATTCACATAACTTATAAAACTTATTTTCAGAACAGAACGGAACATATATTGGAACATGCGATAATGAGTACAACTTAACAGAAAAACTATCGCATGACATGAAACTAAATCAAATGATTAGAATAGGAATCGAACGGGACTGTCAAATGAATCGATAATCAAAGACGTGAGGAGTTTAAAAAATAGACATAGTAATTTAAAACAATTTGACTTGAGTAACATAATACTTATATATCATATTAAACTTGTAACTTATTTACTTATAACTTATAAGTCTTAAGATATTTAACTTGTAACTTGTAAAATACGAATCTTTGGCGAGATTGAAAATATAAGAGTGGAACCAGTCATCAAGGTATGGTTATCAATCCTATCTTGACAATTTCGTCCCCAAAATGTGGTTTATTAAACGAAACAAGATAAAACCTTGACTCGTTAATAAGGAACCACTGGAATAGGAAATGAAACTTGTATAAAATAAACCATTTTCTAAATAACTGATGTAAAACAAAACCTTTTCAAAACGTTTGTAACTTTCAACACATGTTTCATAACTTAATCTTAATACGGAATCTATAACTTATTTCATAACTTAGTCTTAATACGGAATCTATAACTTATAACTTAATCTTAATATGGAATCTATAATCAGAAATGATATACTTGTATCAAAACGATCTAAATCGAAAGAAAGGATTCTATCCGTACCCAACGGACATAAATCGATAGAAAGGATTCTTATAAAAATGACATAAATCGAACGAAAGGATTCTTATAAAAATGACATAAATCGAAAGAAAGGATTCTACCCGTACGATATATCAGAATTGACAGAAATCGAAAGAAAGGAATCTACCCGTACGATATATCAGAATTGACAGAAATCAAAAGAAAGGAATCTACCCGTACGATATATCAGAATTGACAGAAATCGAAAGAAAGGAATCTACCCGTACGATATATCAGAATTGACAGAAATCGAAAGAAAGGAATCTACCCGTACGATATATCAGAATTGACAGAAATCGAAAGAAAGGAATCTACCCGTACTGAACTTATAACTTATACCTTAAATCTTAATACGGACTTAAAATTAGGAATGATATACTTATATTCAAATGACACAAATCAAAAGACAAGAGTCTATCCGTACCTTAAAATCTCCAGGTGATGCTACCTTGTTTTCAATTGTAGAATTATACGGGCAGAGCTTAGCCTACTGATTATCTTATTAACCTAATTTGCATACAAACTAGGTAATTAACTTAATACAGCTTTTACGATAACTCACGAGATCAAATTCTCACAATGAATGACAAAATGCAATACTTTGCCCATCGAATTAACGATGATCCGTTGAATTAACAACGAACGACAAGGTATAATACTTTACCCATCGAATTAACGATGATCCGTTGAATTAACAACGAACGATAAAGTATAATACTTTACCTATCGAATTAACGACAATCCGTCAAATTAATGACGAACGATAAAGTATAACCCTAAAGTGGGCGGCACTTAAACATTCATTAGATATTTGAATCAATCGGACAATGAATCGTAGCAGCGATTGAGTTAATACCCTGTTCTGCAGCACCCTGCTATGCTTAATTTGTGTTTCGTGTGTGTTTGGAAGAGTAATCGGACAATAATTCGGCATAATTTTGGAGTTTGTTCGACGTTTTTGTGTCCAGAATCGAATGCCAAGGTCCTGTATTTATAGCTGAAATTTGGTCACCCATACGCATCGTAGGCCTAACATACCCTACGCATCGTATGGTAAGCATACGCACCGTAGGCCTTACTTCTCTACGCATCGTATGAGTTTCAACTAGCCTGCGCATCGTAGGCCATACTTTGATACGATGCGTAAGAGGTTGAAAGTCGGTTATAGAGTAGCCACGTGTGGGACTAGGCCTGATGACTTGACAAACTCGAATTCTCATATATTGACAGCAATTTAAGTGGATAATCATCCACTGGGGTTTACCCCCCCTGAGTTTTAGGGGTCCTAATCCTGATTCTGAAAATTCTGAAGATCTTAGGGTTTGTACAGAATTACTTGGGTGTCTTAATTAAGGTTTCCTATTGGACTATAATTCATAAGGATTGTTACATTTTATGTTTTAAAATTTTCGGGTGTTACAAATCTACCCCTCTTAAAAAAATTTCGTCCTCGAAATTATGACATGCATATATATATGATAATAATCATACTTAAACGCGACCCACTATGATCAATAGTTATACTTGAAATAAAGCCAGAGTAAAAACACGGAAGATGATGAAATACTTATGTTCGAGACTATCATGAAGTGAAAAGAAAAGTTACTAACCTATGTATCGACTGATTGGACATCGAAATCCTAACCCAATGTCTACCCATTACCTCACAGGTCTTATCTTATGTTTAAGTTTTCTACAGGAAAGAGCCTTTGCTCTGATACCATAGCTGTAACACCCCGTCCCGGAACGGGCCGAAGTGTCACAATAACGGTGGTCAGATCAAAAACATAATTCCATTTATACTTAAATGTATTACAAGGCTTTACAATTTAATAAAGGATCTCTAATCTAGTACAATTATTTCTACCGTCTTGTCCAAACACTCGAGCACTCTTCCAGATCCCGTCCCAGATTGTCTTGATAACCTGACGTAAAGAAGAAAACAACAACAACAAAAACGTACGTCTGAGCAAAATTTGAATAAAGTTTTGCCCAGTGTGCGGATAGCGGAACATAAAAAGAAGCTTATTTTATTTTAATAACCGGATGGAACTTGACGATGCAAATAACTTAATTTCAAAATCATATCTTACGGATGTACCCATGAGCAAACTGAAAACTTAAAACGTGACAATACACAGGTAGCTACTCCTGCATAATTATCACACAGATGAGATGGCGAGTTGGCATACCCGTTATCCATCTCCAGAAAAACTTAAATCCTAGGATCGATCCATACGCCCCCTAATCTTATATGTACCACACTTGTACTTAAGAGACGCCGTGAACTAATCTCTCCGTCACGGATGGAGCACATGATGTCGATGCCACAACAACATGCTCGTGGGACACTCCACGAGAAGCGATACTCAGGGTATCAGAGTACAAATGGTCTTATTCACATAACTTATAAAACTTATTTTCAGAACAGAACGGAACATATATTGGAACATGCGATAATGAGTACAACTTAACAGAAAAACTATCGCATGACATGAAACTAAATCAAATGATTAGAATAGGAATCGAACGGACTGTCAAATGAATCGATAATCAAAGACGTGAGGAGTTTAAAAAATAGACATAGTAATTTAAAACAATTTGACTTGAGTAACATAATACTTATATATCATATTAAACTTGTAACTTATTTACTTATAACTTATAAGTCTTAAGATATTTAACTTGTAACTTGTAAAATACGAATCTTTGGCGAGATTGAAAATATAAGAGTGGAACCAGTCATCAAGGTATGGTTATCAATCCTATCTTGACAATTTCGTCCCCAAAATGTGGTTTATTAAACGAAACAAGATAAAACCTTGACTCGTTAATAAGGAACCACTGGAATAGGAAATGAAACTTGTATAAAATAAACCATTTTCTAAATAACTGATGTAAAACAAAACCTTTTCAAAACGTTTGTAACTTTCAACACATGTTTCATAACTTAATCTTAATACGGAATCTATAACTTATTTCATAACTTAGTCTTAATACGGAATCTATAACTTATAACTTAATCTTAATATGGAATCTATAATCAGAAATGATATACTTGTATCAAAACGATCTAAATCGAAAGAAAGGATTCTATCCGTACCCAACGGACATAAATCGATAGAAAGGATTCTTATAAAAATGACATAAATCGAACGAAAGGATTCTTATAAAAATGACATAAATCGAAAGAAAGGATTCTACCCGTACGATATATCAGAATTGACAGAAATCGAAAGAAAGGAATCTACCCGTACGATATATCAGAATTGACAGAAATCAAAAGAAAGGAATCTACCCGTACGATATATCAGAATTGACAGAAATCGAAAGAAAGGAATCTACCCGTACGATATATCAGAATTGACAGAAATCGAAAGAAAGGAATCTACCCGTACTGAACTTATAACTTATACCTTAAATCTTAATACGGACTTAAAATTAGGAATGATATACTTATATTCAAATGACACAAATCAAAAGACAAGAGTCTATCCGTACCTTAAAATCTCCAGGTGATGCTACCTTGTTTTCAATTGTAGAATTATACGGGCAGAGCTTAGCCTACTGATTATCTTATTAACCTAATTTGCATACAAACTAGGTAATTAACTTAATACAGCTTTTACGATAACTCACGAGATCAAATTCTCACAATGAATGACAAAATGCAATACTTTGCCCATCGAATTAACGATGATCCGTTGAATTAACAACGAACGACAAGGTATAATACTTTACCCATCGAATTAACGATGATCCGTTGAATTAACAACGAACGATAAAGTATAATACTTTACCTATCGAATTAACGACAATCCGTCAAATTAATGACGAACGATAAAGTATAACCCTAAAGTGGGCGGCACTTAAACATTCATTAGATATTTGAATCAATCGGACAATGAATCGTAGCAGCGATTGAGTTAATACCCTGTTCTGCAGCACCCTGCTATGCTTAATTTGTGTTTCGTGTGTGTTTGGAAGAGTAATCGGACAATAATTCGGCATAATTTTGGAGTTTGTTCGACGTTTTTGTGTCCAGAATCGAATGCCAAGGTCCTGTATTTATAGCTGAAATTTGGTCACCCATACGCATCGTAGGCCTAACATACCCTACGCATCGTATGGTAAGCATACGCACCGTAGGCCTTACTTCTCTACGCATCGTATGAGTTTCAACTATCCTGCGCATCGTAGGCCATACTTTGATACGATGCGTAAGAGGTTGAAAGTCGGTTATAGAGTAGCCACGTGTGGGACTAGGCCTGATGACTTGACAAACTCGAATTCTCATATATTGACAGCAATTTAAGTGGATAATCATCCACTGGGGTTTACCCCCCCTGAGTTTTAGGGGTCCTAATCCTGATTCTGAAAATTCTGAAGATCTTAGGGTTTGTACAGAATTACTTGGGTGTCTTAATTAAGGTTTCCTATTGGACTATAATTCATAAGGATTGTTACATTTTATGTTTTAAAATTTTCGGGTGTTACATTTTCTCTAAGTTGATGTGTTTGAAACACTTCATACCTGAGAAATACTTGGAAATCAAACTTGCGGGGACCCGTTGTAAGTGTTCTTTCGTTCTTTTTCATTCGTTTTAGCGTTAAAGTCAAATTGCGTTTGACTTTCTGCATTGACCAGTTTATGGTCAATGTGAAGTTCGTTTGAACTTCATAACGTGAGCGTAATCACGATGGTTATAGTCCATAGTGACTATACCTACTGATTACCACGTTATCTAGGCTCAGTGACGAGTCGAAGTTTCGGCCAAAATGCGCATTTACGCGTATTTTGTAACCAAACTACTCTAGGATATCAAAACCGTTTGTTTTGATATCAAAACATGTTTTCTAACTTAACTAAACATGTTCTAGCATGTTTAGCTCGTCACTTTTTAGATTAGTGCTTATGTAGAGTCGTAAGTCAAGCGGACTAAACACCCGCTTAGACTTTCGAACACGACCCGTTTGGTCGATCATTAGGATCCGACCAAATATGTTTAGTGACCATAGTATCATAGGGAATAACCTTCCGAGGTTATACCTTATGGTCACCTAGTTTAGGTAGTTGTATGATAAGTAGTTTATATGCCTTAGGCAAATTACCAAAATACCCCTTTTCATGTATAATTGGTAATTAAGCTTATGTAACCTAAACTTTTGTCACATAACTGATTATACAACATGATTAAACATGTATTGACATATAATACTTGTCATAGGACTAGTTAGACGTTCCGAACGCGTTTCACGCGAACGACGCGTTAAAGTAGCATAAGCTACCTTAATGGGTCGCGATGGGTCGAAAGCACTTAGGTTAGGTTTCATTTAGGATGTAGGCCTTGTTAAACCATATCACATGAGTTCCAACACTCATTTGGGTTACAAGACCTCATTCTGTCCGATCTTCCGATTTAGGCGTCTATTGTTTGACTAGTGAATCAATTACTAGGTGCTACTTGATTTCTCTGGTTTACTCGAGTTTGTTGAAGTACTATTGATTGAGGATACCTTGCACTATATGTGAGTACATAGTTCCCCTATTTTACCACTTTCAATTGTTTTGGGGTGATTCATATGTACAAAATGTTTTCAAGTTTAAACGATGATTTCAAAAACGAATAGAACGATTTATACTAAACTATTTACGATTTCGATAATGTGAATGAACTTGTTGGTTGTAGTTACATAACGAACGACATTCATTAGCATTGATCAAGCCGACCAGTATTAGGTTATGGTACCATAGGATATGACAAATCCCGTTATTGCACTATACCCATGGTTATGTGTGGGTGTTGTGTTTAACGACTGAATCTGATGATTGTTAACTTACCCTTTGGAGGTTTGTTAATGCAAGAACGAGTTGAACGATGACGAGTCACAAAGGTTTGAATGTTATTAACGAGACGACCATATATAAGTTTTCACAATTAAAACGAGGACGATTTAAACGATCTAAAGGAGTAAACAATTTGGAAACGATTTGGAAATGATTTGGGAACGATTTGGGAACGATTTGGAAACGATTTGGGAACGATGTTAAACGATTTGGGTAAACGATTGGTTTTTTGCTAGTGTTTAGATAACGGGACGGGGGTAATATGGTGAAAACATGGTAGATACGCCGCTGGTACTTCTTATATATAAGTGTTTTCAACATATTACATACCGTGGCGTTATTTAGTTCACTTGGGTAAACGATATTGAAACGATGTCACTCAACGATGTTTTTGAAATAATATACGAGTTTTATTAACGAGTTTATACGAGATGTTTTACAAGATGGTTTTCTAAAACAAAAAGCTTTTGGGTTAAGAATCATGGCTACGAAATTTTATAAATCATAACCATCTTGATTTGAGTTGGTTAATCATGTTGCAATATTATACACTTTTAAAAACAAGGTTTTCGAGGTATTGCAATATAAGTAAACAAACCATGATTCTGATACTCTTATAAAACCTATGTACTCGCCAGCATTTCTTTGCTGACTTTGTTTTTACATATGTTTCAGGTGTTGTTGCTTGATTGACGTTCTAGGATGCATGCGTCACATAGGATCTGGACGAGGACTTAGTGACATATAACTATGATAGACGATATAAAACTTGTTTGTTCTATTTTAAGACAATGTTAATGTTTAATATTATCAATAAAACGAAACACTTTTTGTATCCATGGTTATGAAACGATAATTCTGTTACAACACTCCCCGACGTTTCCGCCACGCTTTGTTGTTTTACGTGGTCGGGGTGTGACATGTTCCAGTCGAGCATCTTGCGATACCGTACTCTCCACCACATGTTATGCCTACTGCTGACCCGTACCATCCATTTCACTATCTAGGCGTCTCTACTGATGACCTTATTCTCTCTTTACAGCTTCGGGTCGACATACTCTTTAGCAGACTTCATGAGCTGCAACAGCTTACTGACACTAGACCCCCACCACCACCAGTTCATTCACCACCTCATGCTCCACCACTACCACCCGAGTTACCACCAGTTGACTTACATGCTTGTGTATTGACGCTCGAGCAGCAGATAGACTTTCTTACCCGTCGAGTCCATGAACTCGAGGAGGAGGTTGCTCATCTTCACACTTTGATACTTCTGACTCCACCACCTATCCTCCCTCCACCATAGACGTTCACTTGCAAGTTATCTTTTGTGACGGGATATAGTGACCCGTTTTTGTGTACATAGTGACCTTACACTGAGTTTTGCAAGCCAACTGAAAGACAGCAGATCGCACAGTTTGAAGGAAGATTCTGCCACTTTTGTTATGTACTAGACTAGTATGACCGGGTTATGTAGCCCGAGTCCATTTTGTTTCCTTTCAAACGATTATGTAACCGGTTGACTGATATATATATGAAAAACTTGGTGTTATCTTTTATATGCATTTGAATGGGTTGTTTGTACATGTCGTATTGCTTGTGTTGATTGATTTATTCGCATGATAGATTTCTTGTTAATATTTCTATTAATGTTATAAATATTTTTTTATTATACTTAGCAAAAATATTTAGTAACCAAATCAACGTCTAGTCTTTATCATATTCTCCTTTGGAAGAATCATTCCACCAAGGAGAACCCTACGTTCACGGACAGTTAATCCACCCCCACCCCCCACCGATGCCTTCGACTGAGGCAGAACTGAACATGCTAATAGAGGTAAGGATATCGTAAGCCATAGCACTGTACGAAGCATCGCGTGCCGAACACAGTGGTGGCACGGGCGGATCAGGCGGCCAGGCACAAGGCGGCACTTCTGGCGGAAACAATGTGTTCGGTAATGTTTAGTTGTTTCGATTACAACTCACCCAATTCCTTTTGTAATCTATTCGTGCATTTCACTGTTTGCTCACTCATAAGCCGTTTGTCCAATTTCAGGGTGCACGTTCAAGTAGTTTCTGGACTGCAAGCCACTTAACTATGACGACACTGGTGGTGCTGTGGCTTTCGTGCGATGGACTGAGAAAATGGATTCCACCATCAGAATGAGCAGATGTTTCGCTGATCAGCATGTCACTTTCTTCACTGGCTTGTTTCTCAACGAGGCCATTACGTGGTGGAACTTACAAGTGCAAACTTTGGGCGATAGCGCTGCTTATGCGTTGACATGGGATGAGCTGAAGGAACGTATGAGGGATAAATATTGTTCGTGTGCTGAACTCCAGAAGTTGGAGAACGAATTTTGGAACCTTACCATGATTGGAGCTGATATCACTAGTTATACGCAAAGGTTTCACGACTTGTCTCGTGTGATTCCTTATCTTGTATCGCCTGAATACAAGCGTATCGAACACTACATCTGGGGACTTTCTCCCGAGATTCGAAGTCTAGTTACTACAGCTGAACCCGCGACTATTACTCAAGCTGTGACTTTAGCCGTGAGTCTCACTGAAGACGGGGTTAGGATGAACAAGTTTTCAGTGAAAGGGGATGAGAAGAAGGAAACTCATGTCGAGTCTTCCAACAGTGGGAAGAGGAAGTATTCGAATTTCAAGAAGATAACTCGTGGAAACAACAATAACCCCAACAACAATAACAATAACAATAACAACAACATGAGACATAATAACCCGACAAAGGAAGCAAGAGCATTTGCAGCTACAAACGACACTGGTCCTAAGAAGTACGCTGGTACTTTACCCAAGTGTGAGTGATGCAAATACCATCACTTGGGCGATTGTCAGGTTGTCAAATGTGACAATTGTGGCAAGAATGGCCACCGTACTGAAGCATGTTGGGGAACTGGAACTAGTACTGGAACGGGAAATGGAAATGGTAACAAGAACGGGAACGGAAATGGGCGTGGTCAAGAATGTTTTGGATGCAGAAGCAAAGATCACTTCAAGAAAGACTGTCCTAAGGAAAACCCAGCTCAAGGCAGAGTCTTTGTGATCGGAGCGAAGGAAGCGCGCCAAGACCCTAACGTGGTCACGGGTACGTTTCTCATCAACAATCATTTCGCATCCATATTATTTGATACCGGTGCCGATTTTAGCTTTATTTCTATGGACTTTAAAAATATTATGAGCATAGAAACAAATAAGTTAGATGTTCCTTACTCTATATAATTGGCAAACGGTAAACTTGTCGAGTCCGGGGAAGTTGCTAAGGGATGTTATTTAGAACTTGGCGAGCGAAGACTCAATATCGATCTCTTACCCGTCGAGTTGGGTAGTTTCGACGTATTGGTTGGCATGGATTGGTTATCCGATAACCAAGCCGAAGTCGTGTGTCACGAAAAGATCATTCGCCTACCACAAGTTACGATTTTTAATTACGATTTTTAAAGTTTGGTTTTATTAATTACGATTTTTACATTGTCTTAGAAATAAAGAAAACATAACACAAGTTAAACTGTTCTTGCTTCATTTTAAGTCACTAAGGCCCAAGTCCGCCTAAGTGTGTCACGATCGTCATCAAACGTTAGCTCCTGAAACACATGTGAAAATAGGTACGTCAGCGTAAAAATGCCTGTGAGATACATAGGTTTTGTTGATGAAGGATTCCTGACTTGAAAGTTAAAATAAGTGTTTAACGAAAATATGCATGAACCTTGAAAATGTTTCCTTTTAAAATATCATATGAAAATCGATGTGAAAATCTAGAGATAATAAAAGAATAATGCATGGTTAAATGAATAACCAAGTAAAAATGAATTTGTACAAAATGTGTCATTTGTAAAGCAATGTCTTTGTCTTTGTCGAAGTGGTTTAAATAACTGATGGCGAGTGTGAAACATTGGTGTTCAAGTGCTTATCTTACATGTTTTGTTCGGTTTTATGTGACTATATGCTTGGAATTGGATTTTTGCTATAGTTTGTGTGTTTGCAGGTTAAACGCGTGAAATGGGTGAAGTTACGGGGTTTAAAGAGGAAGCAGAACATGTAAGATTGATGAGTGCAGCCATTGGAAGTGTTTGGATGGGTGTCAGGTCGAATTGATAGCTTAAATGCATAAAGGATGCGAAACATTAAAGTTAAGGGACCTTTCGGTCATTATTGGAAAGTAGAACATAGTGTTGATGTTTGAGCATTATGGAATATTAATTTAAGGGGCCTTAGTGTCATTACTTGGAAGTTGAATTTAGTGAGAATACAAGAGGATTGTGAAAGAATGAAGTATAGGGGGTGAAGGTGCTAATATGTGAAAGTTATATGTGAGAATAACGAAAGAGATGGGATCTGCGCCGTGGCTTACGGCTTCACAACAGTCAGTTACGGTTGTTTTTTAGTTCACAAAAAGTAACAGTCAATTACACATGAGGTTTACGGTACAAAGATGAAGCTTACGGTTAAGAAGGGGTCCAATGTGTAACTTCAAATGTGAACACACTACATGCAAAAATAGCATTCACGTGAGTGAAGGAAAAACATGGCACATGTGAGAAGAATATTATTTTAAATGAATCATCATCATAATATTAAATTGGAGGCTTTTGGTGTTTCATGAAATTCACTTCATCACATGACAAAAAGAAAAAAGGCAGCAACATATGCAGCGAATTAAGGGAGGCATTTATAATAAAATTCAAAAGAGACGGAAGGTTTGACTTCTAGCTTACGGTGTTTTACCGTAGCTCACGGGTATGACCCCTAGAAAAACACGCAGGGGTTTGTCGAAGATATAAAAGTTTTTTTAAAAAAAAAAAAAACCCTAAAGGGGAGCACTTCCATTCGATCGATATTTTTTGGCAGCAAGGGATTATTCTTTTTTTTTTTTGGGGGGGGGGGGGGGGGGGGGGCTCTTATCATTCACCTTCAACACCATAATTCATCCTTCCGCACATACCGAATCATCATGAACTCAACCTTCGCCCAAGCTTCGGAGAATTGTTCGAACGTCATGAGCGGCTAGTCATTCCATGACCGTCTCCGGGAATAGGGTTTGTGTACGAAACATTGGTTGTCTATTGTTACGATTTTTGGATTAGGATTCGATTAAACATTCGGTTAGTCGTTCCTATTGTTTCTTGTTTCGATTAAACATTATTAGATTATCGTAATCATTTGAGTTCTTCAATTATTTGGTTTGTTCATCAACGATCGGGGTTAAATTCTAAATTGTCATTGTTTTAAATCTTTAATCATTGAACTTGTCACGGCACCAGCCCCGGTTTGACCCGGTCAGGAGCCGCACCACAGGAACCCGTGGTATTAACTGATTGCGACAGCGGAAGATTTATCAGGATCTTTTAAAACTTGAAAATGCCCGATTATTTTATTTCATAATTCGGGATTAACCCCGTAATTTACAAATAGAGGAATTTCACTAGGGAATTCCCTGATTTATAAAACATGTTTATTCATTTTAACTGAGCCACCTCTTCAAGCTTGTTAGTGCTCCGTAGCACGTTTTCCTTGATTTACAGCAGGTCGCCTGAAACATGTTTTAAAAATATTTTATCAGCGGGGAAATACTGGCGAGTCACTCAATTTGATAAAATGACACATAGTTATAAATTACAGCATAAGAGCGATTACAATGGCTTCTATCTTATTTTTATCTAGCGCCGTGTCACCTGGTGACGATGGTCATACCACTATTGGGTCCTTCCCCAAGTAGTGATGATTATCACAGTTAGGATTTATTAGCCTAACTGTGAGAAATTAGTAATGTGCACAATACCCCAATTAGCCAGTGATTCAAGATAACAATGACTTAATCCCTGTAATTATAACTTTTGAAAATGCTTGGAGTATTATAAAATACTATTGATAAAAAGAGAATGACTCACATTGCAGATTTAAACGGGCAGAGTTTAGCCTACTGATTAGCCTTGTAACCTAATTTAAATAACAATGCACACGAACTAGGTTAGTAACTAATACAGCATTTACGATAACTCACGAGACTAAAACCCTCACAACGAATGACAAAGTGCTATACTTAAACATCCGTCGAATTCACGACTAATGACAAAGTATGGCCCTAATGTGGGCAGTACTTAAACATCCATCGGATAGTTTCAATCGATCGGACATTGAATCGTAGCAGCGATCAAGTTAATACCCTGTATCGTAGCAGCGCCTCGCTATTATAAAAGTGAATTTCGAATTTGTGCAGTGTGCTTTCGTTTTTGTGAAATGGTTTCGACACCATTGAACTGCTCGTAGCCTGTTCTATTTATAGGTGAAATTTGGGTCTCACGCGGCCCGCGTGAGCCCACCCTTAATCTTTACGCGACCCGCGAGGGCCCGCTAGAAGTAGACTAGGGCTAGCGTGTCACACCTAGGCCTGCCACGTGTGCGACGCGTGGCCCGGTGTACTTATCCGGTCAACCCAGCTTTGACGCGGCCCACGTAAGACTATGCTTACCCTTACGCGGCCCGTCTGAAGACCAGAAATCTTGATTTCTTGATTTTTTATATAGATTAAGGTTTCGGGGGTCCGGGTTTGTACTTACGGGTCAATTTGTAACATTTTTGAGAGTCCTTACATCCTCCCCACCTTATTAAAATCTCGTCCTCGAGATTTATTGAAATAAGTGAGGATATTTTCGCTTCATCTCCGATTCCAGTTCCCAAGTATATTTGGGTCCTCTCTTTGAATCCCATTTGACTTTGACTAGCACTAGTCGCTTGTGCTTGAGAAATTTTATCTTTCTGTCTTCTATCTGAAGTGGTTTATCCACAAATTTCAACTTTTCATTTACCTCTACATCTTGAAGAGGTACTACCAAGGATTCGTTAGATAGACATTTCTTGAGATTGGATACATGAAATATGTCATGTACTCCAGCTAGCTCCTCTGGTAGTTGTAAGCGATATGCGACCGGTCCTATACGTTGGATTACTGGGAATGGTCCTACGTATCTTGGACTTAGCTTTCCTTTCTTACCAAAGCGAACTACTCCTTTCCAAGGAGATACTTTTAAGAGAACCTTGTCTCCAATTTGAAACTCCAATGGCTTACGCCTATTGTCTGCATAACTCTTCTGGCGATCTCGAGCCGTCTTTAGTCTTTCCTTGATTTGAGTGATTTTGTCAGTAGTTTCTTGTACAATTTCAGGACCTGATAATTGACTTTCTCCTATTTCTGCCCAACATACTGGAGTTCTGCACTTTCGTCCACACAGTGCTTCGAATGGGGCAGTTTCAATGCTTGAATGATAGCTATTATTATAGGAGAATTCAATTAAAGGTAGATGATCATCCCAGTTTCCACCAAAATCTATTACACATGCCCTAAGCATGTCTTCCAGAGTTTGGATCGTCCTTTCACTTTGTCCGTCTGTCTGAGGATGATATGCAGTACTTAGATTTAGTCGGGTTCCCATTGCTTCCTGAAAACTTGTCCAGAAATGGGAAGTGAAACGACTATCCCTATCCGATACAATGGAGAGTGGAATTCCATGTAAGGATACTACCTCGTCTACGTACAACTTGGCTAACCTTTCCATGCTAAAGGTTTCTTTCATAGGTAGAAAATGAGCTGATTTGGTTAATCGATCCACAATTACCCAAATCGCATCATTACCTTTTCTGGTTTTGGGTAACTTAGTAACAAAATCCATAGTTATAAGTTCCCATTTCCATACAGGCATTTCTAATTGTTGTAGTAGACCTGAAGGTTTCTGGTGTTCTGCCTTAACTTGTGAACAAGTAAGACACTTAGAAACATATCTAGCTATGTCCTTTTTCATTCCTATCCACCAGAAGTTATTTCTTAAATCTTGGTACATTTTATTGTTACCAGGGTGCATGGTATACCTAGATTTATGGGCTTCCTCTAAAATCTTATTTCTTAACTTTCCTTGCTTAGGTACCCAAATTCTTTTCTTATGGAATCTCCAAATTCCATCACTTCCTTGTTCTAATTCCTTTATTCGTCCTTTCATTCCTTCAGCATCATCATTGATTGCTGTTTCTTGAATGTTTTTCAATTGTTCCATTAAATCTAATTGTAGATTTAATCTAAGAGCACGAACTCGTCGTTGTTTTTCATGATACTTACGACTTAAAGCATCAGCAACTACGTTTGCTTTTCCTTCGTGATATTGAATATCACAGTCGTAGTCACTTAGGATTTCCATCCATCTCCTTTGGCTCATGTTCAATTCTTTTTGCCCGAATATGTATCTTAAGCTCTTATGGTCTGTATAGACAGTAAACTTACTTCCGTACAGATAATGTCTCCAAATCTTAAGGGCAAAAATTATGGCTCCTAACTCTAAGTCATGAGTCGTATAGTTTTCTTCGTGCTTTTTCAATTGCCTTGATGCATACGCAATTACCTTCTTGCGTTGCATTAGCACACATCCTAATCCTAGCTTTGAAGCATCACAGTATACTTCAAAATCTTCTGTTCCTTTTGGTAAGGCTAGAATTGGAAAGTTTATTAGCTTTTGCTTCAAAATCCTAAAAGCCTCTTCTTGTCTAGGTCCCCATTCAAACTTAACTGCTTTACAGGTTAGCTTAGTTAATGGTACTGCTATCTTGGAAAAATCCTTAATAAAACGCCTATAGTATCCAGCTAACCCTATCAAACTTCTAATTTCCATCGCTGACTGCGGTACCTTCCATTTGGTGATCGCTTCTATCTTAGCAGGATCTACTTGAATACCTTCGTGATTCACCATGTGTCCTAAAAATTGCACTTCTTGCATCCAAAATTCACACTTCGAGAATTTGGCATAAAGTTTTTCCTTTCTTAACAAGGTTAAGAGTACATGTAGATGATCACAATGTTCCTCCTGACTTTTGGAATAAATAAGTATATCGTCGATGAAGACAATTACAAATTTATCCAAGTATGGTTTACAGATTCTATTCATCATTGTCACACCCCGACCACGTTAAAACAACAAACCGTGGCGGAAACGTCGGGGAGTGTCATGGCAAAATTATCGTTTCATAACCATGGATACAAAAAGTGTTTCGTTTTATTGATAATATTAAACATTAACATTGTTTTAACATAGAACAACAAGTTTTATATCGTCTATCATAGATATTATCTCACTAAGGCCTCGTCCAGATCCTATGTGACGCATGCATCCTAGAACATCAATCAAGCAACAACACCTGAAACATATGTAAACACAAAGTCAGCAAAGAAATGCTGGCGAGTACATAGGTTTTATAGGAGTATCGGAATCATGGCTTGTATTCTTATATTGCAATACCTCGAAAACCTTGTTTTTAAAATGTGTATAATATTGCAACATGATTAACCAACTCAAATCGAGATGATTAAAATTTATAAAATTTCGTAGCCATGATCCTTAACCCAAAAGCTTTTTGTTTTTAGAAAACCATCTTGTAAAACATCTCGTATAAACTCGTTAATAAAACTCGTACATTATTTCGAAAACATCGTTGAGTGACATCGTTTCAGTATCGTTTACCCAAGTGAACTAAATAACGCCACGGTATGTAATATGTTGAAAACACTTATACATAAGAAGTACCAGCGGCGTATCTACCATGTTTTCACCACATTACACCCGTCCCGTTATCTAAACACTAGCCATAAACCAATCGTTTACCCAAATCGTTTAACATCGTTTCCAAATCGTTTACTCGTTTAAATCGTTTAAATCGTCCTTGTTTTAATTGTGAAAACTTATATATGGTCGTCTCCTTAATAACATTCAAACCTTTGTGACTCGTTCATCGTTCAACTCGTTCTTGCATTAACAAACCTCAAAAGGGTAAGTTAACAATCATCAGATTCAGTCGTTACCCACAACACCCACACATAACCATGGGTATAGTGCAATAACGGGATTTGTCATATCCTATGGTACCATAACCTAATACTGGTCGGCTTGATCAATGCTAATGAATGTCATTCGTTATGTAACTACAACCAACAAGTTCGTTCACATTATCGAAATCGTTATTAGTTTAGTATAAATCGTTCTATTCGTTTTTGAAATCATCGTTTAAACCTTGGAAACATTTTGTACATATGAATCACCCCAAAACAATTGAAAGTTGTAAAATAGGGGAACTATGTACTCACATGTAGTGCAAGGTATCTTCAATCAATAGTACTTCAACAAACTCGAGTAAACCAGAGAAATCAAGTAGCACCTAGTAATCGAATCACTAGTCAAACAATAGACGCCTAAATCGAAAGATCGGACAGAATGAGGTCTTGTAAACCAAATGAGTGTTGGAACTTATGTGATATGGTTTAACAAAGCCTACATCCTAAATGAAACCTAACCTAAGTGCTTTCGACCCATCGCGACCCATTAAGGTAGCTTACGCTACTTTAACGCGTCGTGCGCGCAAAGCGCGTTCGAGACATCTAACTAGTCCTATGACAAGTATTATATGCCATTACATGTTTAATCATGTTGTATAATCAGTTATGTGACAAAAGTTTAGGTTACATAAGCTTAATTACCAATTATACATGAAAAGGGTATTTTGGTAATTTACCTAAGGCATATAAACTACTTATCATACAACTACCTAAACTAGGTGACCATAAGGTATAACCTTGGAAGGTTATTCCCTATGCTACTATGGTCACTAGACATGTTTGGTCGGATCCTAATGATCGACCAAACGGGTCGTGTTCGAAAGTCTAAGCGGGTGTTTAGTCCGCTTTGACTTACGACTCTACACAAGCACTAAACTAAAAGTGACGAGCTAAACATGCTAAAACATGTTTAGTTAAGTTAGAAAACAGGTTTTGATATCAAAACAAACGGTTTTGATATCCTAGAGTAGTTTGGTTACAAAATACGCGTAAATGCGTATTTTGGCCGAAACTACGACTCGTCACTGAGCCTAGATAACGTGGTAATCAGTAGGTATAGTCACTAGGGACTATAACCATCGTGATTACGCTCACGTTATGAAGTTCAAACAAACTTCACATTGATCATAAACTGGTCAATGCATAAAGTCAAACGCAGTTTGACTTTAACGCTAAAACGAATGAAAAGAACGAAAGAACACTTACAACGGGTCCAAGAATGGAAGTTTTGAATCCGAATATTCTCAGGTATGAAGTGTTGAACACATCAACTTAGAGAACAAATTCATATTTCAAAGGTGTGGGTTTTTGGGGTTGAGATCATGGGGTATTTATAGATTTCCTTGAACCGTTAGGATCGTTCCTCGAAAACTGAGCTTTGATCTGGACCTTACATGTGTGCCCATGGTTTTCTAAAACCATGGGAGCCCCTAATATGGACTATGTTCATTGAATACCAGCCCATGGTTTTGCAAAACCATGGGTTAAAACCACCAATACTTCAAAATGGACTAGGTTCATTGAATCTGCCAGAAATTTCAAAGAAATGGTCCCTACACTTGTAAAACTTGATTTTTGGCACTTTAAGCCCCGTTAACCCCATTTCAAGGCTCTAAAATAAAGTTAAAGTATAGGGAACTTAAAATATGCTCAAAAACATCTCGGATGTCGGTTCGTTTGGTCGTACGGTTGCGTTATTCGCTTAATTACGACGGAAGTCGTAACGAACGCAAAAACGATCCAAATTAAGCGATGAATGGAATTTTATCATGCCAAACACTAAAATAAAATATTTTAATGCTTACATAAATTTTTGGATGTCCGGATGTATTCAGAACGTAAGTTATGCGCGAAAATGCAAACTTATGCACTTTTTGACGCTTTTAGTCCCTGAACGAGCATAAAGTTTATTTTAGCACACCGAACCCCTCAAAGACTTTCCGGAACATGACCATAAGTTAAACACACCTTAAATATCCTTTATATAGCTTAGAAATAGGGTTTGAGGGTTCGGTGTGCTAAAATAAACTTTTGGGTCATTCAGGGACTAAAAGCGTCAAAAAGTGCACAAGTTTGCACTTTCGCGCATAACTTACGTTCTGAATACATCCGGACATCCAAAAATTTATGTAAGCACTAAAACATTTTACTTTAGTGTTTGGCATAAGAAAAATCCATTCGTCACGCATTTTGGATCGTTTTTCGCGCTTGTGCGCATTCCGTCGTAATTAAGCGAACATTGCGTTCGTACCACCAAACGAACTGACATCCGACATATTTTTGAGCATGTTTCATGTCCACAATGTTTGGGCATCATTTTAGGGCCTTAAAGTTGGCTTTACGGGCCTTAGAAGTGTCGGAAATGGCTTAAATACACAACAGGGACCAAAACTATCATTTTTAAAACTTATTTTCTGATCAGAACCCCCATGCGGCCCGCATTAGTTTTGGTGTATCCTGAAGCAGGCCGCTTCAGCCTTCCAGAACAGATAAGATCGATTAGTCAGCTGATTCCAGCTGTTTGATCCACACCCACACATTCTAACTTGCCCTTTCAGCTCATGGGGGATCATTTTTAGCCACCATAACTTTCCAACAAGTGTACGCACAAGATTCGAGCATGGTTTCCATGAAACAATCTTAATGGTTACCCGAAAACTATAAATACCCATCCAACCCCATTGCAAAACCCACAAGAATCTGATTAAAAAGACTCTAAGTTGGAACCATTGTTTCATACCTGAGTTATTTTGATCACGATTAGCATTCGGGGACCCTTCGTAAGTATTCTTTCGTTCTTTTCTTTCTTTTATTGCTTTTCGAGTCCGAAAGTCAAACTTTGTTTGACTTTCTGCATTGACCAGTTTATGGTCAATGCGAAGTTCATTTGAACTTCGCAACGTGATTGTAATCACGATGGTTATAGTCCCTTGGGACTATGCCTACTGATTACCACGTTGTCTAGGGTCGTAAGGGTAAGCGATCTGATAAATCGCTTATACCTTCGAACCCGACCCATTTGGTCGATCATTAGGATCCGACCAAACACATTAGGTGACCATAGTATATAGGGAATAACCTTCCGAGGTTATACCTTATGGTCACATCGTTTGAGTAGTTGTATGATAGGTAGTTTATATGCCTTAGGTAAATTACCAGAATACCCTTTTCATGTATAATTAGTAATTAAGCATATGTAACCTAAACTTTTGTCATGTAACTGATTATGTAACATGTTTAGGCATATAATACTTGTCATAGGGCTAGTTAGGCGGTCCGAACGCGTTTCACGCGAACGACGCGTTAAAGTAGCATAAGCTACCTTAATGAGTCGCGATGGGTCGAAAGCACTTAGGTTAAGTTTCATTTAGCATGAAGGCTTTGTTAAACCATATGACACGAGTCTCTATACTCGTTTGGTTTACGAACCCTCATTCTATCCAATCATCCGATTTAGGTCCGGTTATTAACATAGTTACCTATATTAGGTGCCGTTTGATATCCGCGATCTCTAGCATTGTTTGGTTGTTACTCAAGGACTACTAAGCAATCTAAAGTGAGTACATAGACCCCTCTTTTACTGTTTTCCAAACTGTTTTGGGGTGGAACACATGTGCCTACTTGTTACTTTCATGCTTTCCTGTTTTCAAATCATATACCTACTATGTTCATTAGTACATTTATAGTACATGATTTCATTGTGTTCATGCTATGTATGTCCATTGTGTGCATACTTAGTACATCGTTTTACATTACATTTCATGCTATGTATGTCCATTGTGTGCATACTTAGTACATTGTTTTACATTTCATATTGTTGCATATGCTTATCCAGTATATGAACACATTATATTACAGTTTGAACCGTTGTAACCATTTGACTATGTGAACCGTTGTAACCATTTGACTATGTGAACCATTGTAACCATTTGACTATGTAAACCGTCGTAACCATTTGATTATATGAACCGTTTGTAACTGTTGAACCGTGTGAACCGTTTGTAACTGTTGAACCGTGTGAACCGTTTGTGACTGTTGAACCGTGTGAACCGTTTGTATCTGTTGACATGATTTACATTTGACAATAGACATTTGACTATACATAAACATTTCTACAATTGTTAAACATTACATCTTGGTGGTTTGGTTTGAGTAAGTGATTAAGTAACGAGGCGTGTGTAATATGATACAAGCATGGTGGATACGCCGCTGGTACTTCCTATATATAAGTGTTTGTATGGTATTACATGTCGTAGCGTTATTTGAATCATTTCAGTTTGAGACATATAACATTTTATACAAATATCATACTTTTCACAAAACATTGATTTACAAACAACTTATCTTATACAAACACATTTTTACATGGTTATTCATTTAACCTGACATTTATTTATACATATCATCTGATCTTATCGTTTTTCAAATGATTTACAAGACAAGAAAATTACAAGGTTCATGACTAAATATTTTCTCAAACATAAGTCATGAATCTTATTTTCACAAACCTATGTATCTCACAGGCATTTTTATGCTGACGTACCTATTTTCACATGTGTTTTCAGGAGATGATGCATAGGACATATCAAGACATACTTAGGCGAACCTGTGCCTTAGTGACTTAAAACGAGACAAGAACTAGTTACTTTATGTTATGTGCTCTTTGGTTCTTGTTTAAAACAATGTAATCTTTCATATTTGATTAATAAAACGAAGATTCTATTGCCATGGATTTGAAACAATTAATTCTGTTACAACACTCCCCGACGTTTCCGCCACGTTTGGTTGTCCTACGTGGTCGGGGTGTGACAACCAGGTAAGCGCTCGCTTCTCAAACACGCTCGAAGCAAATTCAACCTTACGCGCATTCAGACACTGCACATGTCTGAATGTGCTCTCGATACTCTCAAACCACTGCAGGAGCGCAATTGCTCCTTGCGACCCAGAAAACTTAAGCGGCTTCGCAGTATTGAAGCTCTTGAAGTTACACGGCGCATTGTTGTTGTTGTTGTATATCTCGTGGACTTGGGACACAACACCGGGAAGCACAGCAGCCACTTGCTGAGAGACCAGGGCTGCGATTTCTTCAATAGTAAAAGATTGTGCTTCACGTCGAGGAGGCATTGTCTAACTAGAAACAGAGGAAACGAGTGAGGTTGAAAAGCAAAAGAGGTATTGATAAGAGAGGCGATCATTTGTTCGTTACCTCGAACAAACAAATGACACGCAGAGACTAATCAAAGTAAATAGGTCAAAAATAATGTATCGTGAAGACATGCTCGCCTATAAGTGAACACTCACCCCAAGAGTTCCCAGGTAAGAGTGACTGGTCCGATTATATGGATTTGTACGAACACTCTAGCCTTAGACAGAAAACCCAGGGTACAGGCATTCACTCTTCCAGTTTGCACGTGTTCACATTATTTAGACCCAAACTTTGACGAGATTTTGAAAACTTAAATGGTTCAAAACCATATAATAGAGGGTTCAAAACCTAGTCATCAATCATCCTAAAACAGAAGATTAGTTTTCAAAGTGGGTTCGAAAATTGTGTTTATAACCTAAGGGTAGGTGACGAAATTGTTTTAAAAATTTAAACGCAAATAAACTTGCGTTGGGGTCCTAGAAGTTATAGTCTAGGTCAAAGTATTACTAATAACCTAATTCCTTATAACCATTGGCTCTGATACCAACTCTTCTGTCACACCCCGACCACGTTAAAACAACAAACCGTGGCGGAAACGTCGGGGAGTGTCGTGGCAGAATTATCGTTTCATAACCATGGATACAAAAAGTGTTTCGTTTTATTGATAATATTAAACATTAACATTGTTTTAACATAGAACAACAAGTTTTATATCGTCTATCATAGATATTATGTCATTAAGGCCTCGTCCAGATCCTATGTGACGCATGCATCCTAGAACATCAATCAAGCAACAACACCTGAAACATATGTAAAAACAAAGTCAGCAAAGAAATGCTGGCGAGTACATAGGTTTTATAAGAGTATCGGAATCATGGCTTGTATTCTTATATTGCAATACCTCGAAAACCTTGTTTTTAAAATGTGTATAATATTGCAACATGATTAACCAACTCAAATCGAGATGATTAAAATTTATAAAATTTCGTAACCATGATTCTTAACCCAAAAGCTTTTTGTTTTTAGAAAACCATCTTGTAAAACATCTCGTATAAACTCGTTAATAAAACTCGTACATTATTTCGAAAACATCGTTGAGTGACATCGTTTCAGTATCGTTTACCCAAGTGAACTAAATAACACCACGGTATGTAATATGTTGAAAACACTTATACATAAGAAGTACCAGCGGTGTATCTACCATGTTTTCACCACATTACACCCGTCCCTTTATCTAAACACTAGCCATAAACCAATCGTTTACCCAAATCGTTTAACATCATTTCCAAATCGTTTACTCGTTTAAATCGTCCTCGTTTTAATTGTGAAAACTTATATATGGTCGTCTCGTTAATAACATTCAAACCTTTGTGACTCGTTCATCGTTCAACTCGTTCTTGCATTAACAAACCTCAAAAGGGTAAGTTAACAATCATCAGATTCAGTCGTTACCCACAACACCCACACATAACCATGGGTATAATGCAATAACGGGATTTGTCATATCCTATGGTACCATAACCTAATACTGGTCGGCTTGATCAATGCTAATGAATGTCATTCGTTATGTAACTACAACCAACAAGTTCGTTCACATTATCAAAATCGTTATTAGTTTAGTATAAATCGTTCTATTCGTTTTTGAAATCATCGTTTAAACCTTGGAAACATTTTGTACATACGAATCACCCCAAAACAATTGAAAGTTGTAAAATAGGGGAACTATGTACTCACATGTAGTGCAAGGTATCTTCAATCAATAGTACTTCAACAAACTCGAGTAAACCAGAGAAATCAAGTAGCACCTAGTAATCGAATCACTAGTCAAACAATAGACGCCTAAATCGAAAGATCGGACAGAATGAGGTCTTGTAAACCAAATGAGTGTTGGAACTTATGTGATATGGTTTAACAAAGCCTACATCCTAAATGAAACCTAACCTAAGTGCTTTCGACTCATCGCGACCCATTAAGGTAGCTTACGCTACTTTAACGCGTCGTGTGCGCAAAGCGCGTTCGAGACGTCTAACTAGTCCTATGACAAGTATTATATGCCATTACATGTTTAATCATGTTGTATAATCAGTTATGTGACAAAAGTTTAGGTTACATAAGCTTAATTACCAATTATACATGAAAAGGGTATTTTGGTAATTTACCTATGGCATATAAACTACTTATCATACAACTACCTAAACTAGGTGACCATAAGGTATAACCTTGGAAGGTTATTCCCTATGCTACTATGGTCACTAGACATGTTTGGTCGGATCCTAATGATCGACCAAACGGGTCGTGTTCGAAAGTCTAAGCGGGTGTTTACTCCGCTTTGACTTACGACTCTACACAAGCACTAAACTAAAAGTGACGAGCTAAACATGCTAAAACATGTTTAGTTAAGTTAGAAAATAGGTTTTGATATCAAAACAAACGGTTTTGATATCCTAGAGTAGTTTGGTTACAAAATACGCGTAAATGCGTATTTTGGCCGAAACTACGACTCGTCACTGAGCCTAGATAACGTGGTAATCAGTAGGTATAGTCACTAGGGACTATAACCATCGTGATTATGCTCATGTTATGAAGTTCAAACGAACTTCACATTGACCATAAACTGGTCAATGCATAAAGTCAAACGAACGCTAAAACGAATGAAAAGAACGAAAGAACACTTACAACGGGTCCAAGAATGGAAGTTTTGAATCCGAATATTCTCAGGTATGAAGTGTTGAACACATCAACTTAGAGAACAAATTCATATTTCAAAGGTGTGGGTTTTTGGGGTTGAGATCATGGGGTATTTATAGATTTCCTTGAACCGTTAGGATCGTTCCTCGAAAACTGAGCTTTGATCTGGACCTTACATATGTGCCCATGGTTTTCTAAAACCATGGGAGCCCCTAATATGGACTATGTTCATTGAATACCATCCCATGGTTTTGCAAAACCATGGGTTAAAACCACCAATACTTCAAAATGGACTAGGTTCATTGAATCTGCCAGAAATTTCAAAAAAATGGTCCCTGCACTTGTAAAACTTGATTTTTGGCACTTTTAAGCCCCGTTAACCCCATTTCAAGGCTCTAAAATAAAGTTAAAGTATAGGGAACTTAAAATATGCTCAAAAACATCTCGGATGTCGGTTCGTTTGGTCGTACGGTTGCGTTATTCGCTTAATTACGACGGAAGTCGTAACGAACGCAAAAACGATCCAAATTAAGCGACGAATGGAATTTTATCATGCCAAACACTAAAATAAAATATTTTAATGCTTACATAAATTTTTGGATGTCCGGATGTATTCAGAACGTAAGTTATGCGCGAAAATGCAAACTTATGCACTTTTTGACGCTTTTAGTCCCTGAAGGAGCATAAAGTTTATTTTAGCACACCGAACCCCTCAAATCCTATTTCTAAGATATGTAAAGGATATTTAGGGTATGTTTAACTTATGGTCATGTTTTGGAATGTTCGTTACTATACAAATCGGCATAGTTTCGCAGTTTGACACATATAGTCCCTGCGATCGAACTAAGTGGATTTCGACACACCAAACCATTCAAAACTTATTTCTAAGTTATGTGGAGGTTATTTAAGGTATGTTAAGCCTATGTCACTATTCCGGAGTGTTTGTCCCGTTATACTGACTGCGTTTACGCACCAGTTTACGTATAACCTTCCAGAACGCGATTTAAAACTTGCAATCGGAATCGAATCGAATTGAAAAATCACCAAACACAAATACACATATTGAAACACCAAAACACATATAATAACACCAAAGCACATTGTTTTATTAATAAACATCATTGTTTTACATCGTACATCGATTACAGAACACAGTTGTCACAATCATGTCCATAAATGCTGCAGGAGCATTTGTTAACCCAAAGGGCATGACTGTAAACTCGTAATGACCATACCTAGTTCTGAAAGCAGTTTTAGGTATGTCTTCTTCCTGTACCTTCAATTGATGATATCCGGAGCGCAAATCGATCTTAGAAAAGTATCTAGCTCCTTGAAGTTGATCAAAAAGATCATCAATCCTAGGTAATGGGTATCGATTCTTAATTGTAACCTTATTCAATTCCCTATAATCGATACACATTCGCATCGAACCATCTTTCTTCTTCACGAACAACACTGGAGCTCCCCACGGGGATGAACTAGGTTGTATGAATCTTTTGCTTAATAATTCATCTAATTGCTTTTTCAATTCTAGCATTTCGGTGGGTGCTAACCGATAAGGTGATTTGGCTATAGGTGTAGTTCCAGGAATTAGATGAATCCTAAATTCTACTTCCCTATCAGGTGGTAATCCAGGTAGTTCTTTTGGGAATACCTCTGGGTATTCTGATACTACTGAAATTTATTTGAGTTCCTTACCCTTAGTGTTAATGATTACTGAAATCATATACACCATTTCTTGTTTTCTTGAATAACTGGCCAATTTCATTACTGAAATGAATTTCATTGGCTTTCGGGGCTTATCTCCTGTAATCATCACTAATTCTCCTGAGGGTGTATGAATTTCTATGGAATTCTTATCACAAAGAATTCGAGCATGATTGGCTACTAGCCAATCCATTCCTAACACAACATCAAATCCGGCTAAATTCATAGGTAACAGGTTTGCCGAAAATTTATGACCTAAAAGTTCTATCTTTTCTTCTCGCACAACCTTATTTATTTTAACAGAATTCCCATCTGCCGTTTCGACTGTAAAAATTTGCCTAAGGTTGGTTAAGGGTAAGTTAAGAGCTTGGCAGAATGAAGTATTTATAAAACTTTGGTTTGCACCAGAGTCAAATAATACTTTTGCATAAACGTTGTGAACTAGGAACGTACCAGCTATTACGTCAGGAATTAATTCTGCTTCCTGAGTAGTCAACTGGAAGGCTCTTACGTTTCTCTTAGTAGCTCCTTCTGCAGGTTTGGTTTTGTTGTCAGCTGGTTTGGCCAATTTTGGGCAGGCTGGCCTAAAGTGTCCAGCTTCTCCACAGTTGTAGCAGACTGTTGCTTTCTTCTTCCTGCAATCTTCTTCTTGGTGCCTCGGGATTTTGCAGAAATTGCAATATCCTTTGCATCTTCCAAAATGCTTCCTTTTGCATGTATTGCAAAATGGAACAGTGGAAGATTGCCCCATTCCCTTTCTCTTGAAATTGCTATGGTTACCCATACGGAATCCCTGGGTAATCTTTTGGGCCACTTCCTTTTTCCGGGTTTCTTCTCTTGTACGTACCAGTCCGTCAGTGAGGGTGTTAGCTAATTCTACAGCATCGTCAATAGTGCGTGGTCTCGCAACTTTGATGATATCTCGAATTTCGCCAATCAATCCCCAAATATAGCGGGAAATAAGTACCGGTTCTGGCGAAGCCAGGGTTGGTACCACTCTCGCATACTCGAAGAATGTCGAAGTATACCCTCGACAGTCTACATCCACCATTCGGTGGTTCAAGAACTTATTTGTCATTTGTTCCTTTTCATACTCGGGACAAAATTTTATTTCTACTAGCTGCTTAAATTCTTCCCAACTCATGGCATATGCCATATTTCTTCCTTTGGCTTGAAGTACTGTATTCCACCATTCTAGCGCCCCTTCTTTAAACAGATGCGACGCGTACATGACCTTGTCTTCCTCGACACATTTACTTATCATAATTACTGCTTCAGTTTTCTCCAACCAACGCAGTGTCGTAGTCGCTCCTTCATTTCCTGCAAATTCAGCTGGTTTACAGGCAAGAAACTCCTTGTAAGTGCAACCAGGCGTTGCAGATTTCATTCTTTTGAGAATTGGGGCTTGCATTCCATCGTTGTTGTTATTAATATAATTGCCACATCCGTTTACACTATTACTAAAATTGTCACCATGTGTGCGTTTGCTAGGAATAATTTGTTGAGGTTCAATTGGATTTCGAGTAGCAACAAGTATTGCTAGAATAGCATTGGCTATTCCCTGAGCAACGATATTCTCGATATCTTGCCTATTCAGAAATTGATCCTCATTGTTATGCTCAGATTGATTAACTTCATTATTGGGTTCATTACCAGCGTGTGCCATCTGGTAATTAATTTATATAAGTAATTAGTATAAAATAATTAATAACTAAACATAACAATATAATTGCACATAATCATGTAAACAAATATAGCCAAAATTGTCGATCTTTCAACTTTTGATATTTTATATATATTAGGCATCCGTACAAACTGATTATCTTACAAAGTTTTATTTTTAGTTATTTTACATAATTATATTTTATTATGATATTATTATTAAACATATATTCCTATAACCATACAACCACAGTCACACCATTCTCGTCAGCTGGCATCTCAGAAACGACGTTCCCTTTCGTCGTACTTCCAAGATATCCTCTCTCCTACCTCTCGGATTCTGTTCCCTGCATCCACCAGCTCCTCGCCAAAATGGCGGAGTTCAGCCAGATTTTCCATGCTCATAGGTGGGTATAGTGGAGGTTCTGGGTCAAACTGAGGGAAAAAGGTATCAGGGTTATTTAGAAGATTCTGGAACTGCCAGTCGGTGGTCCACCATTCTTCTAACTCTGCAGGTAGAGGTTGGGTGTGGATAATAGGATCTGGGATTTCAGGCTCTAGGTCAACTGGAATTTGTGCTTCCGCTGGGTAGTTAAAAAGATTTTCACCGACAGGTCCGATGAGGTCACTAAGTGCCAGTTTATGATCCAACTCCTCGGAGGGTGACATTTCCTGGTCTTGCCTGGAACTTTCCCCAATCTCTATGGTCTTGCCTTTACCTTTGGGATCCTCCGTCTTAACAACTTTCCGTGTTGTTGGTTTCCTCCTACGCACATGCCTCCAGCCCACAATTTTTCTTCTCTTCTTTGGCTTAGGTTTCTCCGGAGGTTGGGTTTGAAATTCCATAGGTTCCTCTATGTCAGCACAATACCCGGTAAAATCTTTGGAAACTTCCACATTAACAGGATAGAGATTGAGATTCTCAAGAGCTTCAGATAATTCATTCATGTTGTTTAGCATTTATGAAGAAACGCACAAAATTTTAGGTTAAAATTTTGTAAATTAAATTTTCACAGAATCACAGAATGCAAAGCAGAAAATTTAATATTAATTACAAATATCTAATAAACCATTTTATTGAAACAAAATATTTATTTTTAGTACAACTAAAATTTTAAAGTTTCTGGCTTGTAGGTGACATAGGTGATGGTACTGGTTTGGCAATTTAAATAATAAGTTAGCATTTACTGCTATAGTGGCTAACATATAGAGATTTGCCCATTGTTGGTCTAACTTATCTTCCCATGGTGGTTTAGTGTCTATTTTCTGGGCTTTCTTATTAATTATTCCTTCTGTTGGTTGTGACTTCCTCATTTTCTCTTGACTTTTCCTAATAATCAAACTTCTTTTATTAGGGGTAAGTGGTTTCTCATACTGTGCCTTACGAACAAATATTCTCTCCTCAGTATCTGCTGAGTATCTTGAGGAATTTGATTGGGATGTAGTTCCCTTATCTTTCGGTGAACTATCTAATTTAAGATAGATATCCGACATTCTTTGCTTGCCCATACTGTAACTAACAAATAGTCAGTTAAAACATATAATTACAAGATGATAATCAGGAAAATCAAGTATTTTAAATACTTAATAGGCTTAAATCAGTGGCTCTGATACCACCTTTTCCTGTCACGGCCCCAGCCCCGGTTTGACCCGGTCAGGAGCCGCGGGACAGGAACCCGTGGTATTAATTGATTGTGACAGCGGAAGATTTATCAGGATCTTTTAAAACTTGAAAATGCCCAATTATTTTATTTCATAATTCGGGATTAACCCCGTAATTTACAAATAGAGGAATTTCACTAGGGAATTCCCTGATTTATAAAACATGTTTATTCATTTTAACTGAGCCACCTCTTCAAGCTTGTTATTGCTCCGTAGCACGTTTTCCTTGATTTACAGCAGGTCGCCTGAAACACGTTTTAAAAATATTTTATCAGCAGGGAAATACTGGCGAGCCACTCAATTTGATAAAATGACACATAGTTATAAATTACAGCATAAGAGCGATTACAATGGCTTCTATCTTATTTTTATCTGGCGCCGTGTCACCTGGTGACGATGGTCATACCACTATTGGGTCCTTCCCCAAGTAGTGATGATTATCACAGTTAGGATTTATTAGCCTAACTGTGAGAAATTAGTAATGTGCATAATACCCCAATTAGCCAGTGATTCAAGATAACCATGACTTAATCCCTGTAATTATAACTTTTGAAAATGCTTGGAGTATTGTAAAATACTATTTATAAAAAGAGAATGACTCACATTGCAGATTTAAACGGGCAAAGTTTAGCCTACTGATTAGCCTTGTAACCTAATTTAAATAACAATGCACACGAACTAGGTTAGTAACTAATACAGCATTTACGATAACTCATGAGACTAAAACCCTCACAACGAATGACAAAGTGCTATACTTAAACATCCGTCGAATTCATGACTAATGACAAAGTATGGCCCTAATGTGGGCAGCACTTAAACATCCATCGGATAGTTTCAATCGATCGGACATTGAATCGTAGCAGCGATCAAGTTAATACCCTGTATCGTAGTAGCGCCTCGCTATTATAAAAGTGAATTTCGAATTTGTGCAGTGTGCTTTCATTTTTGTGAAATGGTTTCGACACCATTGAACTGCTTGTAGCCTGTTCTATTTATAGGTGAAATTTGGGTCTCACGCGGCCCGCGTGAGCCCACCCTTAATCTTTACGCGGCCCGCGAAGGCCAGCTAGAAGTAGACTAGGGCTAGCGTGTCACACCTAGGCCTGCCACGTGTGCGACGCGTGGCCCGACGTACTTATCCGGTCAACCCAGCTTTGACGCGGCCCGCGTAAGACTATGCTTACCCTTACGTGGCCCGTCTGAAGACCATAAATCTTGATTTCTTGATTTTTTATATAGATTAAGGTTTCGGGGGTCCTGGTTTGTACTTACGGGTCAATTTGTAACATTTTTGAGAGTTCTTACAGAACTTGACTATGTTTATGAAATCTGAAATTGGTAATTAATTGGACTACTATTCATTTGCATCAATCTTTCGGTTTTGATCGTGGATCGTTGCAATCAAATATATTGTCCGTTAATTATTTATCAAAACAAATTTTACGGATCATGTCTATGTGATTTCCAACTGGTCGTAATTAAGTAACTTGATTTCCTGCATAACCTGAAAACCCGGAGATTGGTCCTTTTCTCATTATTGTTTACAAATACAATTTTACAATCGTTTTCATAATCATTCTCAAAACTGCAAAAAGCAATTAGTTTAGACATAGATGATAATTAAAACAACGAGCTTTCATATTTTCCATTGATTCCCCGTGGATTCGACACCCTACTTGCCCTTTACTAGTAAAAGGTGAATAGGACACTTTAACTTTATTTTTTTGACCGACCTTACAACATCGATCAAAATGCAATTACCCTATTTACTAATGTGAGTCAACCTACTCTATGTCACCCAACAAGCTACAAGGTGTTGTCATCAACCGAGCAAGTTGTAAAGCAATAACTCAAACACATGCAAATAGTTTAAAATAACTAACTCATCAAATTGTTTATAGACGTCGTCAATGTCAAAAACAATTCCAAACATGAATAAAACTAAGAAAAGTGTTCAACCCTACGAACCGTACACTTAAAAAAATCACCTAAACGATCATGCCTTAAACCGTGCACAGCCGCCAAAAGGCGGCTGCCTTCCCCGTTAACTTCCCCCCTTGTGCGATCCCCCAATTAGCCGTATATAACAATTGCCTTTTAATTCTCCACCGACTCCTTTGTAGTCTTAGTTCCACCCATTGATCTGGCCCACTATATTTCTTCTAGGCCTCTTTAAATCACAGCCCAAACATCTCGAAAAGAATCATAGCCCCTTGCCAAATAATCAAGTATACAACTCCACTTCTTTTTGTTGTTGTAATCCATCTAATTGAGTGGTTTTGTAAAAAAAAAACAAAACAAAACCTTTTAACTCCTTGATTATTGTTCTCGAAAACCACTGTCAAAAGTTCAAGATATGCATTATATATTAGTTGCAACATCATCTTTATATTCAAACTTAATTATTCAAGTCAACAACAATATATATGAAAATATAGCAAGGGTCTTGATTATTAGTCACACATTTTTAGCTAGTTTTAACTATAACCCCACCTGATACAAAAACAAATCAATGCAACGTCTCTCACTAATATCAATGCATTTTTATGAAAATTAATATTCAATAACGTGTACCTAAAATGCACTGATCAATAACACTACGATATGTAATATCATAAAGGCACTTATATATAGGAAGTACCAGTGGCGTATCCACCATGCTTTTATCATATTACACACGCCTCGTTATTTAGATCACTTATCAATAACCACCAAAATGTCTTGTTAACCAAATGTCAAATGTTATAAGTAAACAATGTTCAATGTCAAGTGTAAACCATGTCTTGTATAATCAAATGTCTTGTATGGCAAGTAAAAAGTATTTACTCAAACCATATGTATAATGTCAATGTATAACCAAATGTTGTGTATGGTGAATAAAAAGTATTTACTCAAACCATAGGTATAATGTTATGTATAATCAAATGTCGTGTGAAACCAAATGTCATGTACAAAACATTGTTTTTGAATAAACCATAGTTTAAATCAAAAGTTATGTTTTACAAAATCAATGTTTTATGGATACAAACATTTATGTAGTAATGTTTATCGCATACATTTAAACCTTGCGACTGTCTGACAAACCCTTAACAAGTTAAAGGTTTATCAATTATGTTTTCGGATTCTGTCATTCCCTATTTCCAAACAAACCCAGGAAGCCGGGAACAGGATTTGTCAAGTCCCATGGTACCACTACATACTACCGAGCGGCGTGATCAATGTTAATGAATGTATTTTTGTCCCGTTAAACATACCAAATGTCATAACCAATGTAAGCATTTGCCCATATGCTGAGTAAACATATGCAGCAAAAATGTAATGTAAATCAATGTGCCCATATGCTGAGTAAACATATGCAGCAGAAATGTAATGTAAATCAATGTGCCCATATGCTGAGTAAACATATGCAGCAAAAGTGTTTATGAAATTAATGTGCAAGCATGCTTAGTCAACATACATAGCAAAGCATCATTGAAATCATGTACTATATGTGTACTAATTGAACATAGCAAGTATATGTCTTGAAAAGCATGAAAAACATGAAAGTAACAAGTAGGCACATGTGTATCATCTCAAAATATTTGCAAAAAGTTAAAGAGGGGACTATGTACTCACTTGATATTGCTTAATAGTCTTGTAATAAAGACCAAGTAACGCTCGAAGAATCACGGAATCAAACGGCACCTAATATAGGTAACTATGTTAATAATCGAGGCGTAAATCGGGAGATAGGATAGAATAAGGTCTTGTAAACCATTTGAGTGTTGGAACTCATATGATTTAACAAAGCCTACATTCTGATTTGAAACCTATCCTAAGTGCTTATGACCCGTTATGACCCGTTAAGATAGTTTACGCTACTTTAATGCGTCATTTGCGCAAGGCGCGTTCAGAGGGTCTAACTAGTCCTATGACAAGTATTATATGCCCTAATATGTTTAAAAATAAGTTTAAGTGTCAAAATTTAAGTTACATATGCTTAAATTTAAATTATGCATAAAAAAGGGAATTTTTGTCATTTTCTTAAGGCATATAAACTACCTATCATACAACTAATTAAACTAAGTGACCATAAGGTATAACCTCAAAAGATTATTCCCTATACAACTATGGTCACAAAATATGTTTGGTCGGATCCTAATGATCGACCAAACGGGTCGGGTTCGAAAGTCTAAGCGGTTGTTAAGACCGCTTGACTTACGACCCTAATTAAGCACTAAACTAAAAGTGATGAGTTAAACATGTTAAAACATGTTTAACTAAGTTAGAAAACTGATTTGATATCAAAACAAAGTGTTTTGATACCCGAAAATAGTTTCGTCGCAAAATGCGCATAAGCGTGCATTAAGACCGAAACTTTGATTCGTCACTTCGACTAGTCAATGTGGTAGTCAGTAGGTATAGTCGCAAGGGACTGTAACCATTGTGATTACGTTCACGTAGCAAAGTTCAAACGAACTTTTTCTTGACCGAATTATGGTCAAAGCTGAAAGTCAAACACTGTTTGACTTTCTTGCTTGAAATAAATAACCAAGCATGAAAGAATACTTACAAGAGTCCAAGCTTGGAAAAAGATGATCAAGAAGACTCAAGTATGAAGCATCCAACCAAGTGGTAGCCTCAATGCAGAGCAAAGGTGAAAGAGAATGAAGATGAGCAAGTTGAAATGAAGAAACCCCTTGCTATTTATAGGAATTCTTGGACCTTTGGATTAATGCCAAGTGTTTTAGATTTGTTCAAGGCATGATCTTGGCCTTACACTTGTTATGCTTTGATTAGGCAACTTAGGGAACACATAAACCAACACATAATATGCAAAAACCAGATTAGAAAACAGCAGGAACTGAGCTAGAAGCTGGAAACAAGTTGTTGTCAACTGGGTGCTATCGCGTCGCACGCCAGGAGTACCCTGGCTGGCGCGTGGCGTGAGACAGGTCAACAAACTTTCAAGTTTTGGCAGAACACGTCCCTGCAGCCTCCAAACTTGTTTTTCGACGCGTTTAACCCCCGTTAACCCAATTTCAAGGCTCTACAAGAATGTTAAAGCATAGGGTACTTGAAATATGCTTGGAAATATCATAGATGAAGGTTCGTTTGGTCGTACGATCGCGTTTTTCGGTTAATTACGACGAAACTCGAACGGACGCGAAAAACGATCCAAATTACGCGACGTATGGTATTTTTGTATTCCCATCACTAAAGTAAAATATTTTAATGATTAAAAATTTTTTTGGATGTCCGGATATGGTCAGATCGTAAGATATGCGCGTATGTGCAAACTTATGCAGTTTTTGACGCTTTTAGTCCCTGTGATCAAATAAGCGTATTTTCGCACACCGAACCCATCAAAACTTATTTCTAAGTTATGTTAAGGAAATTTTAGGTATGTTTAGCTTATGAACATGTTCCGGAGTGTTTGTCGCGTTAAACTGATTACGTTTACGTATCAGTTTGCGTATAACTTTCCAGAAAGCGATTAAGAGTTCGAAATTGAACAAAAATCAAATCGTGCAATTGTCAAACATAAATAAACAAATATTTGGTTCAAAACTCATTGTTTTATTGATATTTGAATTGTTCATACTTGTACAATGATTACACAAACACAGATGTCACAGTCTCCCCAACTTTAGGAAATTTCGTCCCGAAATTTATTTAGAGGAAACTTGTGAGAATAGATGTGGATATTTCGCTTTCATTTGATCTTCATGTTCCCAAGTAAATTTTGGACCACTTTTAGATTCCCAGCGAACTTTGACGATTGGTATGCGCTTGCATTTGAGCTTCTTGACTTCCCGGTCCATTATTTCCACAGGCTTCTCGACAAAGTGCATCGTGTCATTAACACGAACTTCATCAAGTGGTATGTGGAGGTTTTCATCAGCTAAACACTTTTTAAGATTGGACACGTGGAAAGTTGGATGAAGATTTCCGAGTTCAGGAGGTAGTTCTAATCTGTAGGCCACTTTTCCGATTCTTTCAATGATCTTGAATGGTCCAACATATCATGGTGCAAGTTTTCCTTTCTTTCCAAATTTGATTACACCTTTCCAAGGGGATACCTTGAGTAGGACGTGATCATCGATTTGAAATTCCAAGGGCTTGCGTCGTCTATCCGCGTAACTCTTTTGACGGCTTCTAGCTGTCTGAAGATTATCGCGAATTTTCTTGAGCTTATCAGTAGTCTCTAGAATGAGTTCGGGTCCAGTAAGCTGAGCTTCATCTATCCCATTCCAGCAGACCGGTGAACGATATTTTCGACCGTATAAAGCCTCGAAAGGAGCCATGTTGATGCTGGAGTGATAACTGTTGTTGTAGGAGAACTTGATCAATGGTAGATACGAATCCCAACTACCACCAAAATCGATCACACAAGCTCTAAGCATATCCTCCAGTGTCTGAATTGTTCTTTCAGATTGACCATCCGTTTGCGGATGATAAGCTGTGCTGAAATTGAGTTGGGTTCCCATGGCAGATTGCATTGTTTTCCAAAAGTGAGACGAGAATCGAGCATCTCTATCAGATATAATGTTCAAAGGAATGCCATGTCGAGATACAATCTCATCTACATAAATTTTAGCAACTTTGTCAGCAGATAGGTCTTCACGAATCGGCAAGAAATATGCTGACTTTTTAAGACGATCAACAACTACCCAAATGGCATCATGACCTCTTTTAGTGCGTGGAAATTTGGTAATGAGATCCATAGCAATGTTTTCCCATTTCCAAACCGGTATCTCTGGTTGCTCCAATAATCCAGAGGGATGTTGGTGTTTTGCCTTAACCTTAAGACAAGTAAGGCATTTGGACACATATAAGGCAATTGTCTTTCTTCATACCCAGCCACCAGTACTAGGTTCGAAGATCCTTATACATTTTATCTGCACCAGGATGGATTGAATCACGAGACTTATGAGCTTCATCCATTAACAAAGTGTGAAGATTGTCTTGCTTTGGAACCCACAAACGGTCCATGAAATAATATAGCCCATTGTCTTTCAGTTCAAGCTCATGCTTAATATGATATGGTAATTCCTTACCCATCAAGTCTTGTGTAACATAAGTATTTTGAGCCTGAGAAATGCGGGTTTGAATATCAGATCGAACCTGAACACAGTGAAGCTTGACACGTTCTTTACGACTCAATGCGTCAGCCACGACATTCGCCTTACCGGGATGGTAGCGAATTTCACAATCATAGTCGTTTAAAAGTTCAACCCAACGTCGTTGCCTCATGTTTAGTTCTTTCTGATTGAAAATATGCTGGAGACTTTTGTGGTCAGTGAACATTACACATTTTGTACCGTACAGGTAGTGTCTCCAGATTTTATGAGCAAAAACTACTGCACCTAACTCAAGATCATGAGTCGTGTAGTTTTTCTCGTGTACCTTCAACTGTCTTGATGCATAGGCTATGACTTCGTTTCTTTGAGTGATAACTGTTGTTGTAGGAGAACTTGATCAATGGTAGATACGAATCCCAACTACCACCAAAATCGATCACACAAGCTCTAAGCATATCCTCCAGTGTCTGAATTGTTCTTTCAGATTGACCATCCGTTTGCGGATGATAAGCTGTGCTGAAATTGAGTTGGGTTCCCATGGCAGATTGCATTGTTTTCCAAAAGTGAGACGAGAATCGAGCATCTCTATCAGATATAATGTTCAAAGGAATGCCATGTCGAGATACAATCTCATCTACATAAATTTTAGCAACTTTGTCAGCAGATAGGTCTTCACGAATCGGCAAGAAATATGCTGACTTTTTAAGACGATCAACAACTACCCAAATGGCATCATGACCTCTTTTAGTGCGTGGAAATTTGGTAATGAGATCCATAGCAATGTTTTCCCATTTCCAAACCGGTATCTCTGGTTGCTCCAATAATCCAGAGGGATGTTGGTGTTTTGCCTTAACCTTAAGACAAGTAAGGCATTTGGACACATATAAGGCAATTGTCTTTCTTCATACCCAGCCACCAGTACTAGGTTCGAAGATCCTTATACATTTTATCTGCACCAGGATGGATTGAATCACGAGACTTATGAGCTTCATCCATTAACAAAGTGTGAAGATTGTCTTGCTTTGGAACCCACAAACGGTCCATGAAATAATATAGCCCATTGTCTTTCAGTTCAAGCTCATGCTTAATATGATATGGTAATTCCTTACCCATCAAGTCTTGTGTAACATAAGTATTTTGAGCCTGAGAAATGCGGGTTTGAATATCAGATCGAACCTGAACACAGTGAAGCTTGACACGTTCTTTACGACTCAATGCGTCAGCCACGACATTCGCCTTACCGGGATGGTAGCGAATTTCACAATCATAGTCGTTTAAAAGTTCAACCCAACGTCGTTGCCTCATGTTTAGTTCTTTCTGATTGAAAATATGCTGGAGACTTTTGTGGTCAGTGAACATTACACATTTTGTACCGTACAGGTAGTGTCTCCAGATTTTATGAGCAAAAACTACTGCACCTAACTCAAGATCATGAGTCGTGTAGTTTTTCTCGTGTACCTTCAACTGTCTTGATGCATAGGCTATGACTTCGTTTCTTTGCATGAGAACACAGCCAAGGCCTAAATTGGATGCATCACAATATACGATAAAATCATCGTTGCCCTCAGGTAAAGATAAAATAGGTGCATCATAGAGTTTCTGTTTCAATTTCTGAAAAGCTTCTTCTTGTTTGGATCCCCATTCAAAAGATTTATTCTTTTGAGTTAGTGCAGTGAGATGAACCGCAATCTTGGAGAAGTTTGCAATAAAATGGCGGTAATACCCTACGAGACCAAGAAATGAACAAACCTCGGTAGGAGTAGTTGGTGTATCCCAATCCTTAATCGCACTGATTTTGGCGGGATCTACATGTATACCATGTTCGTTAACGATGTGTCCCAAAAATTGAACTTTTTAAAGCCAAAATTCACACTTGGAGAACTTGTCGAAAAGCTGTTCTTTCTTTAGGAGTTCCATTGTAAGACGGAGATGTTGTTCATGATCGGCTGGTGTCTTTGAATAAATCAAAATATCATCAATGAAAACAATGATGAACTTGTTCAAATAAGGCTTACAAACCCTATTCATCAAGTCCATGAAAACAGCAGGAGCATTAGTCAAACCAAAGGGCATAACAGTAAATTCATAGTGACCATATCTTGTGCGAAAAGCTGTCTTGGGAATATCTTCCTCGAGTACACGAAGCTGATGATACCCAGAACGTAGATCAATATTCGAAAAGCAAGTAGCACCATGCAACTGATCAAAGAGATCATCAATACGAGGTAGGGGATATCGATTCTTGATGGTGAGTTTATTGAGCTAACGATAATCGATACACATCCTGAAAGACCCATCTTTCTTTTTCACAAATAAAACAGGAGCACCCCAAGGTGAAAAGCTTGGACGGATGAAACCTTTATCAGAAAGTTCCTGAAGCTGTTTATATAACTCTTGCATCTCAGATGGTGCAAGACGATAAGGTGATTTAGCAATAGGATTAGCACCAGGTACAAGATCAATATGGAACTCAACTTGGCGTACCGGGGGTAGACCAGGTAATTCTTCAGGAAATACCTCAGGATAATCCCGAACAACGGTGATGTCTTGAATAGTCTTTCCTTTGCCTTTCTCCTCTACGACATGCGCCATAAAGGCCACATAGTTCTTTCATAAGTATTTTTGAGCTTGAGTACATGTCATGAGTTTAAGATTAGTAGCAGGTTTCTCACCATGAACCTCTAAGATCTCACCAGTCGAAAGCGGTACACGAACAAATTTCTCAAAACAGACCACCTCAGCATGGTGCTTGGCTAACCAATCCATTCCTACTATAACATTGAAGCTCCCAAGTTACATAGGCGTGAGGTCAATATGAAAAAGATGGTTATTGAGATTTAACTGGCAATTTCGAAGGACAGAATCGAGTACAACGGGTTCCCCACTAGCTACTTCTACTGTCAAGTGCTTTCCTAGTTTTGTTATAGTCATGGAAAGCAAAGGCTCAAAAGCTAAGGATACAAAACTCTTATCGGCACCCGAATCAAAAATAACAGAAGCAGGTTGGTTATTAACAAAGAATGTACCATTCACCACCTCATTTTCTACACGCACCTCGTTTGCATTCATGTTAAAGACTCTCCTATGAGCCTGGGCCTGGTTTGCATTCGCCAACTTCAGGCACTGATTTTTGTAGTGGGTCAGATCCCCACAATTTTAGCATGAACCAAGAGGATAGTGAGGTCGTGTAGGTTGATGAGCAGGCTGTTGTGCAGGGTTTTGTGCTGTTGGATTGTGAGTAGGAGCAAAACGGCATGTGTTGGCAAGATGACCCGATTTCCCACAGTTATTGCAAATATGGCACTGTACATGTGGTTGATGGTGGCTTTACACCTATTGCATAATGGTGCATTGCCAGCATATTGTTTCTTTGCTTGTGGTTGTGCAGGTTGATTTGGAGCTACCTGATTAGGTTGTGCCACAACTGCAAAGTTCTTGGTAGCCTTACGCTTCCTTGACTTCTTTGAAGACTCCGCTTTCTTACCCTTTTGTTTCTCACTTTTGTCAGACTGTTTTTTGTTCTTGTCACCCTTTCTGTGGAGTTTACCTTTCTTGACTTGAGATTCAGTTAAAGTTGCAGCTAGCTCAATGGCTTGTCGGATGGTAGTAGGATTGCTACCAGTGACGATATCCTGAACAGGATCTGGTAGACCGTCAATGTACTTTTCGATCGCCTTGTCCAAAGGCGTGACCATTGTTGGGCAAAGTAAGCTTAACTCCTCATATCTGTCGGTATAAGCCCGGTGGTCACCACTGTCTTGCTTAAGGTCATGGAACTCATCTTCCAGTGCCCTCTGCTCGTGACGAGGACAGAACTCTCTCATCATTAGAGCCCTGAGTTCCTCCCAATTTTGACCCATAGCAACATCAGCACCCCTATCTCTCATTACTCCATTCCACCACGTGAGAGCCCTCTTTTGAAACACATTAGAAGCAAACTCGACTTTATGATTGTTAGCACACTGAACATGGCGAAATGTACTCTCAAGACTCTCAAACCACTGTAGGAGCCCAGTTGCTCCTTCAGAACCACTAAACTTGAGTGGTTAGCCGAATTAAATTGTTTAAAGTTGCACGGAGTAGGTGCATTAACATTGTTGTTATTGGCTTGGTTAATCTGAGTAATGAGATTTGGTAGTATAGCAGCCATCTGCTGTGCTATGATAGCTGCCAGTTCGGCATCAGGTTGTTATACGTTGCGTCGAGGAGGCATTCTAAAAGAGGAAAACATGAGAGAAAACAAGTGAGATTATATGATGAAAAATGAGATGTTATTGAATAAAAATGAGTTGTTACAAATATCGACAAAAAGTAAGGATGGTAGTCATTTGTTCATTACCTCATAACAGACAGACGACACACAGTGACTAATCAAAGTGAATGGGTCGTAATAATGTATCGCGAAGACATGCTTTAGCCTATAAGTGGACACTCACCCCAAGAGTTCCCAGGTAAGAGTGACTGGTCCGATTATGTGGATTTGTACGAACACTCTAGCCTTAGACAGAAAACTCGAGGTATAGCCACCCACCCTTCCAGATTGAACGTGTTCACATTATTTAGACCCAAACTTTGACGAGATTTTGAAAACTTGGAAGGAATTAAGCCAAAAAGAATCATTCAAGAATGGATGATTGATTTTCAAAATTTGTTTTGGAAATTTGTGTTCTTGTTTTGGTAATCACCTAAAGATAGGTGACGTGTATTGTTTTAAGATCTAAACACATGATAACTTGTGTTAGGGTCTTAGAAAAGGTTATAGTCTAGGTTAAAGCATTACTAATAACCTAATTACCTATAACCATGAGCTCTGATACCAACTCTTCTGTCACACCCCGACCGCTTAAAACAACAAACCACGGCGGAAACATCGGGGAGTGTCGTAACAGAATTATTGTTTCACAACACAGGGTATTTAAAGTTTGGTTTTATTAATTAAGATTTTTACATTGTCTTGGAAATAAAGAAAACATAACACAAGTTAAACTGTTCTTGCTTCATTTTAAGTCACTAAGGCCCAAGTCCGCCTAAGTGTGTCACGATCGTCATCAAACATTAGCTCCTGAAACACATGTGAAAATAGGTAGGTCAGCATAAAAATGCCTGTGAGATACATAGATTTTGTAGATGAAGAATTCATGACTTGAAAGTTAAAATAAGTGTTTAACGAAAATAGCCATGAACCTTGAAAATGTTTCCTTTTATAAAATCATATGGAAATCGATGTGAAAATCAGATGATAATAAAAGAATAATGCATGGTTAAATGAATAACCAAGTAAAAATGAATTTGTATAAAATGTTTCATTTGTAAAGCAATGTCTTTGTGTTTGTCGAAGTTGTTTAAATAACGCTACGATATGTAATATCATAAAGGCACTTATATATAGGAAGTACCAGCGGCGTATCCATCATGCTTTTATCATATTACACACGCCTCGTTATTTAGATCACTTATCAATAACCACCAAAATGTCTTGTTAACCAAATGTCAAATGTTATAAGTAAACAATGTTCAATGTCAAGTGTAAACCATGTCTTGTATAATCAAATGTCTTGTAAGGCAAGTAAAAAGTATTTACTCAAACCATATGTATAATGTCAATGTATAACCAAATGTCGTGTATGGTGAATAAAAAGTATTTACTCAAACCATAGGTAGAATGTTATGTATAATCAAATGTCATGTGAAACCAAATGTCATGTACAAAACAATGTTTTGGAATAAACCATAGTTTACATCAAAAGTTATGTTGTTTGCAAAATCAATGCTTTATGGATACAAACATTTATGTAGTAATGTTTATCGCATACATTCAAACCTTGCGACTGTCGGACCAACCCTTAACAAGTTAAAGGTTTATCAATTATGTTTTCGGATTCTGTCATTCCCTACTTCCAAACAAGCCCAGGAAGCCGGGAACGGGATTTGTCAAGTCCTATGGTACCACTACATACTACCGAGCGGCGTGATAAATGTTAATGAATGTATTTTTGTCCCGTTAAACATACCAAATGCCATAACCAATGTAAGCATGTGCCCATATGCTGAGTAAACATATGCAGCAAAAATATAATGTAAATCAATGAGCCCATATGCTGAGTAAACATATGTAAATCAATGTGCCCATATGCTGAGTAAACATATGCAGCAGAAATGTAATGTAAATCAATGTGCCCGAATGATGAGTAAACATATGCAGCAAAAGTGTTTATGAAATCAATGTGCTAGAATGCTCAGTCAACATACATAGCAAAGCATAATTGAAATCGTGTACTATATGTGTACTAATTGAACATAGCAAGTATATGTCATGAAAATAATGAAAAATATGAAAGTAATAAGTAGGCACATGTGTATCATCCCAAAATATTTGCAAAAAGTAAAATAGGGGACTATGTACTCAATTGATATTGCTTAATAGTCTTGGAATAAAGACCAAGTAACGCTCGAAGGATCACGGAATCAAACGGTACCTAATATAGGTAACTATGTTAATAATCGAGGCCTAAATTGGGAGATAGGATAGAATGAGGTCTTGTAAACCATTTGAGTGTTGGAACTCATATGACATGATTTAACAAAGCCTACATTCTGATTTGAAACCTATCCTAAGTGCTTATGACCCGTTAAGGTAGTTTACGCTACTTTAACGCGTCATTTGCGCAATGCGCGTTCGGAGGGTCTAACTAGTCCTATGACAAGTATTATATGCCCTAATATGTTTAATAATAAGTTTAAGTGTCAAAATTTAAGTTACATATGATTAAATTTAAATTATGCATAAAAAGGGCATTTTGGTCTTAAGGCATATAAACTACCTATTATACAACTAATTAAACTAAGTGACCATAAGGTATAACCTCGGAAGGTTATTCCCTATACAACTATGGTCACAAAATATGTTTGGTCGGATTCTATTGATCGACCAAATGGGTCGGGTTCGAAAGTCTAAGCGGTTGTTAAGACCGCTTGACTTACGACCCTAATTAAGCACTAAACTAAAAGTGATGAGTTAAACATGTTTAACTAAGTTAGAAAACTGATTTGATATCAAAATAAAGTGTTTTGATACCCGAAAATAGTTTCATCGCAAAATGCACATAATCATGCATTTTGACCGAAACTTTGACTCGTCACTTCGACTAGTCAATGTGGTAATCAGTAGGTATAGTCGCAAGGGACTATAACCATCATGATTACGTTCACGTTACAAAGTTCAAACGAACTTTGTCTTGACCAAATTATGGTCAAAACTGAAAGTCAAACACTGTTTGAATTTCTTGCTTGAAATAAATAACCAAGCATGAAAGAATACTTACAAGAGTCAAAGCTTGGAAAAAGATGATCAATAAGACTCAAGTATGAAGCATCCAACCAAGTGGTAGCCTCAATTCAGAGCAAAGGTTAAAGAGAATGAAGATGAGCAAGTTGAAATAAAGAAACCCCTTGCTATTATAGGAATTCTTGGACCTTTGGATAAATGCCAAGTGTTTTTGAGTTGTCCAAGGCATGATCTTGGCCTTACACTTGTTATGCTTTGATTGGGCAACTTGGGGAACACATAAACCATCCCATAATATGCAAAAACCAGATTAGAAAACAACAGGAACTAAGCTGGAAGCTGGAAACAAGTTGCTGTCAACTGTGTACTATCGCGTGGCGCGCCATGAGTACCCTGGGCTGGCGCATGGCGCGAGACATGTCAACAAACTTTCAAGTTTTGGCAGAACAGGTCCCTGCAGCCTCCAAACTTGTTTTTCGACGCGTTTAACCCTCGTTAACCCAATTTCAAGGCTCTACAAGGAGGTTAAAGCATATGGGACTTGAAATATGCTTGGAAATATCATAGATGTTGGTTCGTTTGGTCGTACGATCGCATTTTTCGGTTAATTACGACGAAACTCGAACGGACGCGAAAAACGATCCAAATTACGCGACGTATGGAATTTTTTAAATCCTATCACTAAAATAAAATATTTTAATGATTAAAAAAATTTATGGATCTCCGGATATGGCCAGATAGTAAGATATGCGCGTATGTGCAAACTTATGCAGTTTTTGACGCTTTTAGTCCCTCTGATCAAATAAGCGTATTTTCGCACACCAAACCCATCAAAACTTATTTCTAAGTTATGTTAAGGGTATTTTAGGTATGTTTAGCTTATGATCATGTTCCGGAGTGTTTGTCGCGTTAAACTGATTACGTTTACGTATCATTTTGCGTATAACTTTCTAGAAAGCGATTAAGACTTTGAAATCGAACAAAAATCAAAACGTGCAATTGTCAAATATAAATAAACAAATATTGGGTTCAAAACTAATTGTTTCATTGATATTTGAATTGTTCATAATTGTACAATGATTACACAAGCATAGATGTCACACAACGGGAGAAAGTTATCGCGCACGCATCGCGTCAACTGAAAGTTCACGAAAATAACTATACCACTCACGACCTCGAGTTAGGCACAGTGGTATTCGCTTTGAAAATATGGCGACATTACTTATATGGTACTCAGTGTACGATTTTTACGGATCATAAGAGTCTTTAGCATATATTCAATAAAAAAGAATTAAATATGCGTCAGCGACGTTGGATTGAATTGCTGAACGATTATAATTGTGAAATAAAGTACCATCCGGGCAAGGCGAACGTTGTAGCAGACGCCTTGACCCGCAAGTAACGAGTTAGAACTTTGAGAGTTCGAGCATTAGAGATGACGATTCACACAGATCTTACCACACGACTTCATGATGCACAACAAGAAGCGCTTAAGGAAGAACATCTTAAGGCAGAATCACTTCGAGGCATGGAAAAATAGTTAGTGCCGAAAGAGGATTGAACTTTGTACTTTGTAGGAAGAATTTGGGTTCCACTCTTTGGAGGCCTTCGAGATCTTAGTTTTGAGGTAGCTCATAGGTCCAAGTACTCGATCCATCCTGGAGCAGATAAGATGTACCAAGACTTGAAAGAGTACTATTGGTGGCCTAACCTAAAAAGGGATATCGCTACCTATGTCGGAAAATGCTTGACCTGCGCGAAGGTCAAGGCAGAATATCAGAAACCCTCGGGTTTGCAGCAACAACCCGAGATTCCCGTTTGGAAATGGGAACAAATATCGATGGACTTCATTACGAAGTTACCCAGGACCTCAAGAGGCCACGACATGATATGGGTAATCGTCGATAGATTTACAAAGTCCGCATACTTCTTGCCGATTCGGGAGACGGATAGTACAGAGAAACTAGCGAAGCTCTATCTCAAAAAAAATAGTGGCTCGTCATGGAGTGCCTATTTCAATCATTTCAGACCGAGACGGTTGCTTTATTTCAAGAATTTGGAAGTTATTTCAAGAGGCCTTTGGATCTTATTTAAATCTAAGCACGGTCTTTCATCCACAAACTGACGGCCAGAATGAACGAACAATCCAAACACTTGAAGATATGATTCATGCGTGTGTTATGGATTAAGGCGGCAACTGGGATACTCACTTACCGTTGGTTGAGTTTTCCTACAACAACAACTACCATACAAGCATACAAGCTGCACCGTTCAAAGTTCTTTATGATCCAAAGTGTCGCTCTCCGCTATGTTGGGTGGAAGCGGGTGATAAACAACTAATCAGTCCGGAGTTAGTCCAAAAGACTACAGATAAAATCTTTCAGATCAGGGACCGTATCAAGGCGGCTCGCGATCCACAGAAACCATATTAATGACATCTTTAGGACTCAGACGAAAGTCCAACATCAAATATACATTAAACCCTAACTAGGAATGCAAGGGTTTGGTTTAATACTTTCCCGAAGTCTGATAACACTAAAAACTACCCGAAAAGCACTAAAAGTCACAATTTCAACACTTTTCCGCAGAAATTCTGTAGAAATCGGCATTGTAAGTTATATGCAATGTACAAAAGTGTTGTTTAACCTAGAATTCATATTAGAATACCTTGGGGTATCATCTAAACCAAAAATCACATCAATTCCTACATCTTACACAAGCTTAGCGTTCAATTAACGACTAACGGAACTGTGACATCTGTGCCTCTGCGACCATCAAAGAAATACCAAATCAATGAAATATTGTGTTTCATACTTGGGATTTGTATAAATATTTGTATCATTTTCACATATCAATTCTTGTTCGATTTCGAGCTTTAAATCGCTTTATGGAAAGTTATACGCGAACTGATGCGTAAACGTAATCAGTTTAATGCAACAAATGCTCTGGAATAGTGACATAGGCTTAACATACCTTAAATAACCTTTACATAACTTAGAAATAAATTTTGGAGGGTTTGGTGTGTCGAAATCAAGTTTATTCGATCGCATGGACTATTTACGTCAAACTGCAAAAGTATACCGAATCAAATAGTAACGAACATTCTGGAACTTGATCATAAGTTAAAAATACCATAAATATTCCTTACATATCTTAGAAATAGGCTTTGAGGGGTTCGGTGTGCAAGAAATAAACTTTTTGGTCAAACAGGGACTAAAAGCGTCAAAAAGTGCATAAGTTTGCATTTTCGCGCATATCTTACATTTTGATTATATCCGGACATCCAAAAATTTTTGTAATCATTTAAATATTTTATTTTAGTGATTGGAATGCTAAAATTCCATTCGTCGCGTAATTTGGATCGTTTTTCGCGTCCGTTCGTGTTTCGTCGTAATTAACCAAACAACGCAACCGTACGACCAAACGAACCGACATCCGAAATTTTTTTCAGCATATTTCTTGTTCCCTATGCTTTAATATCCTTGTAGAGCCTTGAAAATGGGTTAACAAAGTTTAAACGCGTCAAAAATGGCCAAAACGAGTGCAGGGACCAAACCTGACAATTTAGCAAACTTTCTGGAACTGGGTATGTGGTGGCGTCGCGCCACCACTATGTGGTGTTGCTGTGGTGGCATGCCACTGCCTCATCTGGACAGAAAATGCATTTTTGACACCCAGGTTGAATTTCAAGGGCTTTAGTGTAACTTTTTCAATACAGTGTGATGGTTTTGGACACCCCTAGTATTCCAAAACAATGTGCCTTACATGTACGGTCCAGATCGAAGCTCAATTATAGAGGAACGATCCTAATGGTTGTGGAAAATCTATAAATACCCACCATTTTCACTTCATCTTCCTCACAATTGATCTCAATCTTCTTCTCTAAGTTGAAGCTCTCCTTGTGAAGCTTCATACCTGAGAACTTTTGAGTTCAAATCTTCATTACTTGGACCCATTGAAAGTTTCTTTCATGCTTTTGTGCGTTTTTAAGCACGAAAGTCAAACAGTGTTTGACTTTCTGCTTTGACCAGTCAATGGTCAACACGAAGTTCGTTTGAACTTCGCAACGTGAGCGTAATCACGATGGTTATAGTCCTTTGTGACTATACCTACTGATTACCACATTATTTAGGCATGGTGACGAGTCATAGTTTCGGTCAAAATGTGTATTTATGCGTATTTTGGAACCAAACTATTCTTGGGTATCAAAACCCTTTGTTTTCTAACTTAGTTAAACATGTTTTAACATGTTTAACTTGTCACTTTTAGATTAGTGCTTATATAGGGTCGTAAGATAGCGGTCTAACAACCGCTTAGACTTTCGAACCCGGCCCGTTTGGTCGATCATTAGGATCCGACCAAACATATTTTGTGACCATAGTTGTATAGGGAATAACCTTCCGAGGTTATACCTTATGGTCACTTCGTTTAGTTAGTTGAATGATAGGTAGTTTATATGCCTTAGGAAAATGACCAAAATGCCCTTTTCACGCATAAATTCATTCTAAGCATATGTAACTTAAATTTTGACATCTAAACTGATTAGGCAACATTAATAGACTTGTTAAGGCATATAATACTTGTCATAGGACTAGTTAGGCGGTCTGAACGCGTTTTAAGCGAACGACGCATTAACGTAGCGTAAGCTACCTTAATGGGTCACGACGGGTCGAAAGCACTTAGGATAGGTTCCGTTTTAGAATGTAGGCTTTGTTAAACCATATTATATGAATTCCAACACTCATTTGGCTTAGAAGACCTCATTCTATCCGATCTTCCGATTTAGGTCCGGTTTATTAATGTAGTTACCTATATTAGGTGCCGATTGATTCCGTGATCCCTCTAGCATTGCTTGGTTGTTTTTCAAGACTTCTAAGCATTCTCAAGTGAGTAGATAGTTCCCCTCTTTTACCATTTTAAACTGTTTTGGGGTGATTCATATGTGCTAAACGATTTCGAGTTTTCTAAATAAATGCTATGGTTTATATTAAACTACCTGAACTATTTGAACTGTTTGAACCATTTGGAACTGTTTGATCTATGTGAACTATTTGAACTGTTTGAACCATTTGGAACTGTTTGATCTATGTGAACTATTTGAACTGTTTGAACCATTTGGAACTGTTTGATCTATGTGAACTATTTGAACTGTTTGAACCATTGGGTTAGGGAAGTGACTAGGTAACGGGGCGGGTGTAATGTGATAAAAGCATGGTGGATACATCGCTGGTACTTCCTATATATAAGTGCTTTTAACACATTATATATCGTTACGTTATCTAGATCACTTAGGCAAATGTTGTCAAAACGAAGTTACATTACAAGGTTTTTCTAACAATATAAACCATTCGAGTTTTATTACAAAAACGATTTACGATCTGGGTTTACATAAATAAATGTTTTGAGTTAAGATTCATGGCATCGAGGTTTTATAAAAACTATAACTAATCTGTTTTGATTTGGTTATTTCAATTTACATTACAAACATTTTACAAAACTAGGTTTCTAATATCAATTAACGAAGTTGTTCAAGTTATTTCAAAATGTAAACGAGCCATGAATCTGACACTCACACAAAACCTATCTACTCGCCGGCATTTTTATGCTGACATATTTTCACATATGTTTCAGGTACATTAGTTGATGATGTTGATGATGATATTGGTGCATGCTCACATAGGAATGGACGAGGCCTTAGTGACTTAATAACAATGAAAGTCAATTTGTTCATGTTTTGTTTCTAATTTCAATACAATGTAATAAACTTAATTCAACAAAACGAAAATTCAATCCATGTGTTGTGAAACAACGATTTTGTTACGACACTCCCCGACGTTTCCGTCGCGGTTTGTTGTTTTAACGCGGTCGGGGTGTTACAGGAACCAACACCAAACGAATATCCGAACGATATCAAATATGACCATCTAACATTATTTGGATCATTTTGGTCTATTAATGGTCACTTAACACATTGAAACCCTTAAACACCTAAAGCTTTTTCTAACACTTTTCAACAAATTCTAAAACATTTAAACAAGTGAAAAAGTTCACCAACATGAGACCCCCCCCCCCCCCTGCCCACTTGGTAAAAGATCTTAGATATTTTTACAACCCTTGCAAGTGGTGAATGTGGTGATTGTTATAACAACTTACCTTCTTGATTTACTAAGCACATTACTACAACTTTTCACCTTACATTACACACACTTAAAAACTCTCTCAACCTTCATCATTTTAGCCAAGAACACCCACCAAAATTCTTCACTTTTAAACCTTTTTCTTGATGATCAAGATGGAGTTTCATGGTATTTCAGAGGATCTAAAGCAACCACAAGTTGAAGCAAGCATCTCCTTCCATTCAAGAGCTTTCAAGTATCAAGATCATCATTTTTCTTTTCTTTTATAATCATCTAGATCATCCCTAGCCACAAGAGCTAGAAGTGAGCCTTCTAAATCCCCTTTTCATACTTATTTATGTATTTATTATTTAAAAAACAAGTATTAACTAAAACAATCATACAAAATAAGATGAAAATACTAAGAAGCAAAATAAACATCATGATATATAAGATTGTTTATGTTGTGATTTAAAGCTTATTACTTGCATATTTGATCTAGTTATGATGAATATCATATGAATAACTTGTTAGATGATGTTTAAAAACATGATCTAACAAGTATACATGAAAGTGTTAAAAGGGTTTTGTTAAACATAATGTTTAAATGGATGATCATAATCTTTGATATTGTTAAAGTGTATAAAGATTTTAACTAAAAATAATGCATTTACAAGATTTATATAAAGAAACATACAAGATGGGTTTTGTATAAAAGTTTGATAAAACTAGAAGTAAAGCATGGTTTTTGAACTAGTAAACATATGTTATGAGTACATTGTTGGTGATTTTTAAAAGAAAAAGATATGTTTTATTAAACATGGCAAAGTATATATTTCAAAGGAAATATGACCATTTTTCTTAAAAAATCATATGTTATTAAAACTATCATTTTTGACAAAATCTTTACTAGAATAAAAAGATTTGAAAGAATAGTTTTTATAAAAGCAAAAACTAGATATAAATATATATTTTTGAGAAAATATATATTTAATTATCTTAACAACTTATGTGCTATGTGTTATTTGATTGTATTAGTTATATACGTGAAAACTAGGAACTTGAATAGAATGGCACAAATAAACACAAGATACATTACAACTAAAGTCTTACAAGACTACATATAAATACACCTTAAAAACAAGTTACAGATGATCCGAGCATTCGGACACAACTTATGGACAAATCGGACTTACGGACAAATAAACGGACTATATGAATATATCGGACTATAATATGTAATATATCAAAGACTTGGTAAACTACGTTTTCTAAACCGAATAAGTAACCACAAGTATACAAAATATATTACATATGGTTTATCATTAAAAAGGTATTGTTTTTAGAAAATAGAGAAAATTTCACTTTTTGTCCTTTATGTATTACCTGAATTTTGAAACGTGCCCTTTAAAAATTTTAGTTTCAGTTTATGTCCAAAAAACACATGTTTTATATCACTTTATGTCCTTTACACCAAACTGAGTTAAATAATTCAGTTAGGTTTATTTAATGCAAGGGTATTATTGGTATTTCGTCTTAGTTATTTTGTTTTTAAAAATAAATCAAAACAAGTAAAGGTGGGACCCACTTTACAAAGTTTCAACGTTTTATCTTTCCCACACCCCATGTTTTCCGGTCATCTTCTCCGGCTCCGGTCATCTTCTCCGGCGGGCTCTTCATTTCCGGCAACAATATATTATACCCTGCTCAGTATCCCAAAGATTTTTAGCTTTTTTTTAATGAGCCAAGATCCCCTTCTCAGTCGAACTGGAACTGGAATCCACCAGTCAGTCAAGCTGTAAGCATAATTACTTTTTGAGTTCATCAACGGTAAGCTCATCATTCCGGTAAACCTCAAAGTTGCAGCCCAGCTCTCCCATATACTACACATTATGAACAGGCATTAGTACAAAATAATATAATTAATAATTTGTGGAAAGAAGTGATATGCGATAATACTAACGAGAGGAGAACCTGACAAAGGTTATACGTGAAGCTGTCATAGTTGTCAATGACAATTACGGGATTGAAATTTTTGGCCGAGACACCTTGTGAGTTTGAAGATTTATTCTTGGAAATGGCTTGGCGTATTCCTGGGAAAAATCTAGTTTCCTTTGATTGCATACTACGTAAGTTCACATCATTTACGGGACGGAACTATGGCGTATTCCTGGTAATTTATAAGACAAGAAGGGGGTCTTGGCTCATTAAAAAAAGCTAAAAATCTTTGGGATACTGAGCAGGGTATAATATATTGTTGCCGGAAATGAAGAGTGTCACACCCCGATATTTCCACATATTACCGGTGGGCCCGGCGGGGAGTATCGTGACGTATTTGATATCATCATTGTCAATATACACAATATAATAGCACAACGGAAGGCTTGGTGAATAAACTATTACAAACCATAGTGTCTGAGTGTTCGAATGAAAGAATATACAGACTAGGTTGTAATAAGATCCACAGGCGGATCATAAAATAAAATACAAGAAACTGAAATAATAGACTCCAGGTATCTAGGGATTTGCAAGATCCTCTTATACGACACCTAGTAGCTCCAGCCTATTTACGAGAAGTACCTGTCAATCAATCTTTAGAAAATACGTCTGTTTACACTGGTAAATACTAAATACAATTAACTGACTCATTTGAAAACATTTATGAAAATTGATTTATGTGTAACAACTGTGCTTGTAATCACTATGAACAGTACAATTATCAATAAAACAATGTTATTTTATTCCAATGTTTGTTTGGTTGTGTTTTACATTTTTCATGTTTTGACTTTTATTCAATTTCAAACTCTATATCACTTTCTGGAGAGTTATACGCAAACTGGTGCGTAAACGTACTCAGTTTAATGCGACAAATACTCTGGAACATCAACATATACTCAACATACCTTAAATAACCTTTACATAACTTAGAAATAAGTTTTGAAGGCTTTGGTATGGCAAAAACAAGTTAATTCGCTTACAGGGACTAAACTTGACGAACTGCGAAAGTATGTCAATTTGAACTGTAACGAACATTCCGGAACATGACCATAAGTTAAACACACCTTAAATATCCTTTATATAGCTTAGAAATAGGCTTTGAGGGGTTCGGTGTGCTAAAATAAACTTTTGGGTCATTCAGGGACTAAAAGTGTCAAAAAGTGCACAAGTTTGCATTTTCGCGCATAACTTACGTTCTGAATGCATACGGACATCCAAAAATTTATGTAAGCATGACTATATTATGCTTTAGTGTTTGGCTTGCCAAAAATCCATTCGTTGCGTCATTTGGATCATTTTTCGCGCTTGTGCGCATTCCGTCGTAATTAAGCGAACATCGCGTTCGTACGACCAAACGAACTGACATCAGACATATTTTTGAACATGTTTCATGTCCACAATGTTTAGGCATCATTCTAGGGCCTTAAAGTTGGCTTTACGGGCCTTAGAAGTGTTGAAAATGGCTTAAAACATCAACAGGGACTGAAACTGTAATTCTGCAAACATATTTCTGATCTGCAACTCCCAGGCGGCCCGCCTCAGTTTCTGAACATTCTCACGCGGGCCGCGTCCGACTTCCTGACCAGATTAACTGCATTTAACAGCAGTTTGCAGCTGTTTGATTCACAACCACACACTCACACATGCTTAGTCAGCTGATAAGGATCAATTTGAGCTACCATAAGGTCCCGACACTTGTACGGGTGGGATTAAGGCACGTTTTCCATGAAACGATCTTAACGGTGGACCGAATACCATAAATACCCCACCCCCCATACTTCAAAATCACTAGAATTTTGATTTGAGAAACTCTAAGTTGAAACATTTATTTCATACCTGAGATTTTTGAATCGAGATTAGCATTCGGGGACCCTTCGTAAGTATTCTTTCGTTCTTTTCCTTATTTTATTGCTTTTCGAGTCAGAAAGTCAAACTTTGTTTGACTTTCAGCGTTGACCAGTAATGGTCAATGCGAAGTTCGTTTGAACTTCGCAACGTGATTGTAATCACGATGGTTATAGTCCCTTGGGACTATGCCTACTGATTACCACGTTGTCTAGGGTCGTAGGGTAAGCGATCTAATAAATCGCTTATACCTTCGAACCTGACCTAGTTTGGTCGATCATTAGGATCCGACCAAATACATTAGGTGACCATAGTGTATAGGGAATAACCTTCCGAGGTTATACCTTATGGTCACATCGTTTAAGTAGTTGTATGATAGGTAGTTTATATGCCTTAGGTAAATTACCAGAATACCCTTTTCATGTAGAATTGGTAATTAAGCATATGTAACCTAAACTTTTGTCACATAACTGATTATGTAACATGTTTAGGCATATAATACTTGTCATAGGACTAGTTAGGCGGTCCGAACGCGTTTCACGCGAACGACGCGTTAAAGTAGCATAAGCTACCTAAACGGGTCGTAATGGGTCGTAAACAGTTATGTTAGGTTTCATTTAGTATGTAGGCTTTGTTAAACCAAATGACACGAGTCTCTACACTCGTTTGGTTTACGAACCCTCATGCTACCCGATCATCCGATTTAGGTCCGGTTATTAACATAGTTACCTATATTAGGTGCCGTTTGATTCCGTGATCTCTATCATTGTTTGGTTGTCACTCCAGGACTACTGACCAATATCAAGTGAGTACATAGACCCCTCTTTTACTGTTTTTCAAACTGTTTTGGGGTGGAACACATGTGCCTACTTGTTACTTTCATGCTTTCCTGTTTTCACATCATATACCTGCTATGTTTGTTAGTACATTATAGTACATGATTTCATTACATTTTATGCTAGGTGTGCCCATTGTGTGCATTACTTAGTACATCGTTTTACATTACATTTCATGCTAGGTGTGCCCATTGTGTGCATTACTTAGTACATCGTTTTACATTACATTTCATGCTAGGTGTGCCCATTGTGTGCGTTACTTAGTACATCGTTTTACATTACATTTCATGCTAGGTGTGCCCATTGTGTGCATTACTTAGTACATCGTTTTACATGACATTTCACGCTACGTATGTTCATTTGATTACATACTTAGTGCATCGTTTTCACATGCTTACATTTTTGGTATGACATTTGGTTTGTTTCAATGGAACAATACATTCATTAACATTAGCTACGCCGTTCGTTAGTAGGTAGTGGTACCATAGGAATTGACAACTCCCGTTCCGGACATCCTGGGTATGGGGATGAAAGGAATGACCGAATTCGATATACATAATTTAGATAAACCTTTAATTTGTTTAAGGGTTTATCGCCACAGTCTCAAGGCTTGGATGTATGCATTTTAACAATACCGCATAGATGTTTGTATCAGTATAGCATGCATTTGTTACACAAAACATAACTTTGATTTAAACTATGTTTTACTTCAATACCTTGTTTTTGTGCATTTTACATATGGTTTGGTTGATATATTTCACTACCATACATGACATTTTGGTTACACATTACATGATCTACATTGAACATAAACATTTTGACATTGATATACACATTTGGTGGTTTACATTGGACATAGACATTTTGATATGGTTTACACAATAACACTTGACAATTGGTTTGTACATGAACAAGTTACATTGGTGGTTGTTTGGGTAAGTGATTAAGTAACGAGGCATGTGTAATATGATACAAGCATGGTGGATACGCCGCTGGTACTTCCTATATATAAGTGTTTGTATGGTATTACATATCGTAGCGTTATTTGAATCATTTCAGTATAGACATATTACATTTTATACACATAACATACTTTTCACAAGACATTGTTTTACAAAACAGTTTATTTTATACAATTCATTTTACATGGTTATTCATTTAACCTTACATTTATTTATACATATCAACTGATTTTATCGTTTTTCAAATGATTTACAAGACAAAGCAAATTACAAGGTTCATGACTAAACATTTTCTTAAACACAAGTCATGAATCCTATTTTCACAAAACCTATGTATCTCACAGGCATTTTTATGCTGACGTACCTATTTTCACATGTGTTTTCAGGAGCTTTTCCGTAGGATGTTGATCATGACACTAGGGCGGACCTGTGCCTTAGAGACTAAAAACGAAGATAGACTTGTTTAATTATGTTATGAACACTTTTGTTTACTGTTCAAGACAATGTAACACCCTTGTTTAATAAATAAAATACAACTTTGAATACCATGGTTATGAAACAATTTATTCTGTTACGACACGCCCCGGCATTTCCGCCGCGATTTGTTGTTTTACGCGGTCGGGGTGTGACATTATGTGCACAAGGCACAAATCATTTATAACTTGGGACAATTATTAAAATAATCTTGTATACAGATTTATATGTTTTTCATACAATTGGGGCCGGTTGGAAGCTGGTCTTGATTAACCGACTCACCACTTATAGAACCCACAAAGGAGTTATCCCCAACATGTGGGTTTATATATTAGCATTTGCATCTGTCAGGTGTATGCCTACACCCCGTGCATAGGTCGTGACCATTTTCAAATGAAATGAGCCGAGGATATCCAGGACACGGTCGTATTAACCCCCAATGCTTATGTTATCAAACAAGACAGATTAAAACGGGTTATGTAAATTTATTAATCACAAATCCGATTAAATGATTTCATACCCGACCAAGTGGTATTATTATAATACCTTATCCCAAGCCCGTATAGGGAAAATAAGTTAAAAGTATTTACCTGAGCTAAATGTGAAAAGTAACTCAGCCGTAAAATCCTAAAGCTTTACGATGATACCTTGTACTAGATGCTACTTAATCTGTTTAGAAGGTTTAATAACCTATTAGGATGCTAACGGGTCTTTAGTTAAGTCAAAGACTTAGACCGGCTAACTAGAAAGAAACTTTACGGTTCTAAACGCTAGATTAAGCGGAGACCGGAATAGAATGTGGTTTAGAGCCGACAAGCTTGGATACTTGTATAATATGGGTAAACTAAACACATTCTAGAATTTGAGGATTTAATGATAAGGTTAAACCCGTTTCGGCTATTTTATGTAAACTAGTTACATAAACCGATCCGAACGCATAAACGCGTAACGGGTAACCAAATGAATTATATATAGGTCTCAAATGTTATTATGCTTAAAATATGTTAATACATCAGTAGGATGTTAATATATATGCTCAAAAAGTAATTAAAACCAATTTAAGTCACGTAAGGGCATTTTGGTCATTTTAATAATTATAAAAGAGATTTAATAACAAGCTGAAGTTCTGGTCTTTGGTAATTAGTAAAAACATTTATTTTATCTCATTACATCAGTAAGATACTACATATATGTGGGGTTTCCCATTCATGGCCAAACTATGCCCCAAAAGGGCATTTTGGTCATTTCACATATGCTTTTAAGGACATTTTTTTTAAATCTGAGTTCATAATTTATACCTACTGTAATAATATTTAAATTTATTTAAAAATTCAGTAGGTAACAAGTCTTAGGTGTTAAATATGGTTTTAAACCATATTATGCACCTAATTAGTGTAAAACTCGCTAATTGACGATAATCAAGATGTTTATGTAAATCTGAGATTTTGATCAGTTTTAAATGCTCAAAATAATTTATTTAATGTATGAAATCAGTAGGAAAAGGTTTGTATTCAAATCATTTGTTAATCTCATTTTATGCATAAAAAGGGTATTATCGTCATTTACCGAATTACACAAGAACTCTATGATTTAAACAAATTATAATCTGACCAAAAATCTTAATATTCCTTAAAAATAATATCTTAACAGTTGGTAATGAGTTTTGGTTCAAAATCCAAGTTTAAACATGTCTTATGCAAGATATCGTAATTTAATTAATAAAAAGCTTCTAATTACGATATCGAGCATAACTTCTATTTGAGACCAAGAACTGATGTCAAATTTTCGGGACAAGCTTATATATCAGTAGCAAAGGTTTTGGTCCTCTCACATTTCTAAAAATCTCAATTATATGTCAAAAGGGTATTTACGGCATTTATAAGCATATTAACAAATAAGAGCATATAATTCAAACCACTAAGGACCAAGCAGTATAACTCCAGGGGGTTACACTACTATATAATATGGTCCTAATGGAAGCTTAAAACATGGAAGAATTAAGCTTAAACGGGTCAGAACTGAAAGTCAAAGCAAAAGTCAAGCTTTTGCGACTTTCGGTTATAAACTGACCTTAGACTGATAATTGTCGGGTTAGACCTGATTAAACATGTTCTAATACTAATTACCAAGTCATTGGAATGTTAAAATATAATTTAGAACCTCTGTTTTATTAGTTTAAACCATTTTTAAAGTTTCTATCCAGTTTGACTTTTTGACCAACTAGTTTGACCCGACAATTAACTAGTCAAACGAAATAATTAGGAGGTGCCATTTTAAGGGTTAATCACCTACCTTAATATGGTTCCATAACCACTTTCATTTCGGTCAGTGGCTGGACCATTTATGATTAAACCGAAAGTCAAAGCTTAATTACGATATGTTTGACTTTTCGGGTTTTAAGCTAATAAAATGGACTAAGCAGGGATTAAAACTCTTACACAAGGTCCTTGCTATCTTTTCTACACTTCTTAGTCTTCTCCTAATGCTTGCTATCTCCATAAGTGGGTTTTGAAGTTGTTGCAAGTGAATGAGCAAATATTATGTTCAACATGGGGGCCTATTTATACTTGAAATCCTTGATTCAAATTACCCCAGGTGTAATGGGAGTGTTTAGGATCACTCCAAGTGTCCTAGTGGTATCCTAAAACCGACAACAAGCCCCAAGTATAAATTCAGGCATCTAAGGCGGTGGCACAGGCTGCAACCAGCAGCTGTTAAGTTTTTGCAGACCTGGGCGTTTGTCGCGGCCCGCATAAAATCAGAAGGGGGCTTACGCGCCCCGCGTAAACCTGCTGTTCAGGTTAAAAATGTTTGAAACATGGCAGTTTCAGTCCCTGGTCATTATAATCCTTATTTAACCTCATTTTTTGCATATAAGGCCCTTGTAGTTAGTTTGTTGGGAGTATAACCAAATTCCGTTAGGTCCAGTTTCGTTAGATATCACTATAAACACAAGTTTCACCATGTTGACACTTTTCACCCAAAGTCTTGAAAACTTGCCTAACGATCTCGAAACCACATGAAATTTATACCACTTATTCTTGAGAGTATATTTGAATGTTACGAAGCCTCAGGTTCATTAAAAGGTCACTCAGATGTAAGAATTAACATGTTGACACGTTTAACCCCCGTAGTTTATAATCTTCCGATTATTTTCATAAACGGCTTCTTATATCAAATCAATTACTCATTTAAGAATGAATTCTTCATGTATGGTCATTCAAAGGCACAAGTTTGGCATGTTGACACTTTTAGTCCCTCCAAACACATAGTTTCATCGTTTGTCAACTTTAGTTCTTCAAACTCAATCTTTTACATGATTAGGGTTTAGGACACGTGTCTTCCCACAATTGGATACATTGTTACGTGTTGTTACATCCTCACCCCCTTAAAAGAAATCTTGACCCCGAGATTTACTGGAATAAGTGAGGGTACTTCTGTCGCATAGTGGACTCAACTTCCCACGTATACTCGGGGCCTCTACGGGTATCCCATTTAACCTTTACTATAGGCACATGCTTCCTTCGTAGCTTTTTAACCTGTCGATCCTCGGTCGATATAGGTCTTTCAACAAACCTCAGGCTTTCATCAATCTGCACATCTTCATGAGACATAGCTAATGATTCATCAGCTAGACATTTCTTTAGATTACAGATGTGGAATACATTGTGAATTCCACTTAGCTCCTCGGGCGAGTTTAGCTTATAAGCTACACTACCGACACATTCAATAATCTCGAATGGTCCAATATACCTAGGGCTTAACTTGGCCTTCTTACCAAAATGCATCACACCTTTCCAGGGTGACACTTCCAGTAAGACTTTGTCGCCTACCTCAAACTTTAGAGGTTTTCGCCTCTTATCAGCATAACTTTTCTGCCTATCCCTGGCAGCTTTTAGGTGATCACGAATCTGGACAATCTTGTCCGTCGTTTCAAGGACTATATCAGGTCCTGAAAACTGAGCTTCTCCCACTTCCGCCCAGCAAACAGGTGTTCTACATTTCCTTCCATACAATGCCTCAAAAGGCGCAGCCTGAATGCTAGTATGGTAGCTATTGTTATAGGAAAACTCGATCAAAGGTAGGTGGTCATCCCAGCTTCCTCCCAAATCTATAACACATGCTCGAAGCATGTCTTCCAAAGTTTGAATTATACGCTCACTTTGTCCATCTGTTTGAGGATGGTAAGCAGTACTAAAATTCAAACGAGTGCCCAAGGATTGTTGGAAACTTTTCCAAAAGTGAGAGGTGTATCTAGTATCTCTGTCAGAAATAATAGACACCGGCACTCCGTGGAGGGATACAATTTTATCTACGTACAACTGAGCTATCTTGTTAGAGCTATAAGTCTCCTTGATGGGTAAGAAATGTGCTGACTTGGTCAGTCTATCAACTATATCCCATATGGTATCATTTACGTGCCTTGTTTTAGGTAACTTGGTTATAAAATCCATGGTTACCATCTCCCACTTCCATGTGGGTAGTTTTGGTTGTTGTAGCAGACCCGATGGCTTTTGATGTTCAGCTTTAATCTGAGCACAAGTCAGGCATTTAGCTACATGTGTGGCAATAGATTTCTTCAAACCTATCCACCAATAGTTAGTTTTCAAATCCTGATACATCTTGTCACTTCCAGGGTGAACTGAGTATTTGGAGTTGTGAGCTTCCTGGAGGATGATATCTCGAAGCCCTCCATGAATAAGGACCCAGATTCTTCCATTCATTCTCAGAATTCCATCCTTGTTAGGTGTTAACTGTTCTGCAGTTACACCTAACTTTTCATCTGGAAAATTAACTTCCAAAACAGCATCTTTCTGTGCAGCTAATAGCCTTTCAGTCAGGCTATTCTTCAGTTCAATGCTCTTAGCATTAATCCTGATAGGTTTTACTCTTTCCTTTTGGCTTAGAGCATCAGCGACTACATTCGCTTTGCCAGGATGGTAGCGAATTTCACAATCGTAATCATTTAAAGTCTCCATCCAGCGGCGCTGTCTCATATTGAGCTCTTTTTGATTGAATAAGTGTTGGAGAGTTTTGTGATCTGAATAGATCACACATTTTGTTCCATACAAATAATATCTCCATAACTTTAGTGCGAATACAACGGCACCCAACTCCAAGTCGTGGGTGGTGTAATTCTTTTCATGCACCTTTAGTTGTCGTGATGCATAGGCAATCACCTTGCCCTTTTGCATAAGTACGCAACCCATACCGGTGTGTGACGCATCACAATACACGAAAAACTCTTCTATTCCTTCGGGTAACGTCAATACCGGAGCATTACTCAGTTTCTGTTTGAGAATCTCAAAAGATTCTTGTTGTTTTGGACCCCTATCAAATTTCACATTCTTACGGGTCAAGGAAGTCAATGGTGCAGCTATCCTTGAAAATTTTTCAATGAACCTTCTATAATAACCAGCTAAACCCAGAAAGCTGTGAATCTCTGTTGGTGTCTTTGGTGCTTCCCAGTTCATAATGGCTTCTATCTTGGCGGGATCTACTTGGATGCCACGCTCAATTAACTGACTCATTTGAAAACATTTATGAAAATTGATTTAAGTGCTCAAGGCACAAATCATTTATAACTTGGGACAATTATTAAAATAATCTTGTATACAGATTTATATGTTTGTCATACAATTGGGGCCGGTTGGAAGCCGGTCTTGATTAACTGACTCACCACTTATAGAACCCACAAAGGAGTTATCCCCAACATGTGGGTTTATATTTTAGCATTTGCATCTGTCAGGTGTATGCCTACACCCCGTGCATAGGTCGTGGCCATTTTCAAATGAAATGAGCCGAGGATATCCAGGACACGGTCGTATTAACCCCCATTGCTTATGTTATCAAACACGACATATTAAAACGGGTTATGTAAATTTATTAATCACAATCCGATTAAATGATTTCATACCCGACCAAGTGGTATTATTATAATACCATATCTCAAGCCCGTATAGGGAAAATAAGTTAAAAGTATTTACCTGAGCTAAATGTGAAAAGTAACTCAGCCGTAAAATCCTAAACCTTTATGATGATACCTTCTACTGGATGCTACTTAATCCGTATAGAAGGTTTAATAACCTATTAGGATGCTAACGGGTCTTTAGTTAAGTCAAAGACTTAGACCGGCTAGCTAGAAAGAAACTTTACGGTTCTAAACGCTAGATTAAGCAGAGACCGGAATAGAATGTGGTTTAGACCCGACAAGCTTGGATAATTGTATAATATGGGTAAACTAAAGACATTCTGGAATTTGAGGATTTAATGATAAGGTTAAACCCGTTTCGGCTCTTTTATGTAAACTAGTTACATAAACCGATCCGAACGCATAAACGCGTAACGGGTAACCAAATGAATTATATACAGGTCTCAAATGTTATTATGCTTAAAATATGTTAATACATCAGTAGGATGTTAACATATATGCCCAAAAAGTAATTAAAACCAATTTATGTCCCGTAAGGGCATTTTGGTCATTTTAATAATTATAAAAGAGATTTTATAACAAGCTGAAGTTCTGGTCTTTGGTAATTAGTAAAAACATTTATTTTATCTCATTACATCAGTAAGATACTACATATATGTGGGGTTTCCCATTCATGGCCAAACTATGCACCGAAAGGGCATTTTGGTCATTTCACATATGCTTTTAAGGACATTTTTTTTTTAAATCTGAGTTCATAATTTATACCTACTGTAATAATATTTAACTTTATTTAAAAATTCAGTAGGTAACAAGTCTTAGGTGTTAAATATGGTTTTAAACCACTGTGCACCTAATTAGTGTAAAACTCGCTAATTGACGATAATCAAGATGTTTATGTAAATCTGAGATTTTGATCAGTTTTAAATGCTCAAAATAATTTATTTAATGTATGAAATCAATAGGAAAAGGTTTGTATTCAAATCATTTGTTAATCTCATTTTATGCATAAAAAGGGTATTATCGTCATTTACAGAATTACACAAGAACTCTATGATTTAAACAGATTATAATCTGACCAAAAATCTTAATATTCCTTAAAAAATAATATCTTAACAGTAGGTCATGAGTTTTGGATCAAAATCCAAGTTTAAACATGTCTTATGCAAGATATCGTAATTTAATTAATAAAAAGCTTCTAATTACGATATCGAGCATAACTTCTGTTTGAGACCAAGAAGTGATGTCAAATTTTTGGGACAAGCTTATATATCAGTAGCAAAGGTTTTTGCCCTCTCACATTTCTAAAAATCTCAATTATATGTCAAAAGGGTATTTACGGCATTTATAAGCATATTAACAAACAAGAGCATATAATTCAAACCACTAAGGACCAAGCAATATAACTCCAGGGGGTTACACTACTATATAATATGGTCCTAATGGAAGCTTAAAACATGGAAGAATTAAGCTTAAACGGGTCAGAACTGAAAGTCAAAGCAAAAGTCAAGCCTTTGCGACTTTCGGTTATAAACTGACCTTAGACTGATAATTGTCGGGTTAGACCTGATTAAACATGTTCTAATACAAATCACCAAGTCATTAGAATGTTAAAATATAATTTAGAACCTGTGTTTTATTAGTTTAAACCATTTTTAAAGTTTCTGTGCAGTTTGACTTTTTGACCAACTAGTTTGACCCGACAATTAACTAGTCAAACGAAATAATTAGGAGGTGCCCTTTTAATGGTTAATCACCTACCTTAATGTGGTTCCATAACCACTTTCATTTCGGTCAGTGGCTGGACCATTTATGATTAAACCGAAAGTCAAAGCTTAATTACGATATGTTTGACTTTTCGGTTTTTAAACTAATAAAATGGACTAAGCAGGGATTAAAACTCTTACACAAGGTCCTTGTATCTTTTCTACACTTCTTAGTCTTCTCTTAATGCTTGCTATCTCCAGAAGTGGGTTTTGAAGTTGTTGTAAGTGAATGAGCAAATATTATGTTCAACATGGGGGCCTATTTATACTTGAAATCCTTGATTCAAGGTTACCCCTGGTGTAGTGGGAGTGTTTAGGATCACTCCAAGTGTCCTAGTGGTATCCTAAAACCGACAACAAGCCCCAAGTATCGAAATTCAGGCATCTAAGGCGGTGGAACAGGCTGCAACCAGCAGCTGTCAAGTTTTTGTAGACCTGGGCATTTGTCGCGGCCCGCGTAAAATCAGAAGGGGGCTTACGCGCCCCGTGTAAACCTGCTGTTCAGGTTAAAAATGTTTCAAACATGGCAGTTTCAGTCCCTGGTCATTATAATCCTTATTTTACCTCATTTTTGGCATATAAGGCCCTTGTAGTTAGTTTGTAGAGGTTTAAGGGAGTATAACCAAACTCCCTTAGGTCCGGTTTCGTTAGATATCACTATAAACACAAGTTTCACCATGTTGACACTTTTCACCCAAAGTCTTGAAAACTTGCCTAACGATCTTGAAACCACATGAAATTTATACCACTTATTCTTGAGAGTATATTTGATTGTTACGAAGCCTCGGGTTCGTTAAAAGGTCAATCAGAGGTAAGAATTAACATGTTGACACGTTTAACCCCCGTAGTTTATAATCTTCCGATTATTTTCGTAAACAGCTTCTTATATCAAATCAATTACTCATTTAAGAATAAATTCTTCATGTATGGTCATTCAGAGGCACAAGTTTGGCATGTTGACACTTTTAGTCCCTCCGAACACATAGTTTCATCGTTTGTCAACTTTAGTCCTTCAAACTCAATCTTTTACATGATTAGGGTTTAGGACACGTGTCTTCCCACAATTGGACACATTTTTACGTGGTGTTACAAAGAGCCCGCCGGAGAAGATGACCGAAGCCGGAGAAGATGACCGGAAAACATGGGGGTGTGGGAAAGATAAAGTCTTGAAACTTTGTAAAGTATGTCCCACCTTTAATTGTTTTGATTTATTTTTAAAAACAAAATAACTAAGGCGAAATACCAATAATACCCTTGCATGAAATGAACCTAACTGAATTATTTAACTCAGTTTGGTGTAAAGGACATAAAGTGATAAAAAAACATGTGTTTTTTGGACATAAACTGAAACTAAAACTTTAAAGGGTACGTTTCAAAATTCAGGTAATACATAAAGGACAAAAAGTGAAATTTTCTCTAGAAAATATAAGGATATATATATATATATAGGGAGGAGATCATGCGAGAACCACCCTTATTGTGAGAACCGCGAGAACCAATGTGAACACAACCTAAAATAGCTAAAAAAAAAACCTAAAAAATCCTAACCCCCCCCCCCCAAGCTAAATGCTAAAAACTAAAACCCCCAAAAAACCTAAAAAAAACCCAACCCCCCCCCCACCCCCCCCCCCCCAAGCTAAAATGCTAAAAACTAAACCCCCAAAAAACCTAAAAAAATCTAAAAAAAAATCTAAAAAAATAAAAAAAATCTAAATTTTTTTTTTAATATTTTTTATGCTCAAATCGCTACTTTTAGTGGCAAAAAAAATTTTTTTTTTTTTAAAAAACAATTTTTTAATTTTTTTTTTGCTTTGAAAAGTAGCGATTTTTATATAAAAATATTTAAAAAAAAATTTGTGTGATTTTTAGCTATTTTTAGGCATTTTTGGTTGTGTTCACATTAGTTCTCGCGGTTCTCGCAATAAGAGGTGGTTCTCGCATGATCTTCTCCCTATATATATATATATATATTTCCTAATATCTAAAATATATTGTTTTAGTAAAAGACTAAAATTATATTTTTAGAACTAATCTTAAAAATAGATTATTTTTAAGATATTTTCTATACCTTTTACCAAGTATAAAAAATATATTCACATGAATTATATCTTAGAATATATAAGTATATATATTCTAAAGATACAAGATCACATATAATGAACATGCGGATATACGTATTCCTATACGTACAACGATATACACACCCACATCACCTATCACTTGGTGAACACACATTTATACAACTATGATACAACTCACGAGATACAAGAATATATATATTTGGCGAAATATATACACTAAACAGTTATCAGTTAATACATCTAAGACACATTTCAATGAATAACAAAGACATACAAGTCTTAACACATATTCAAGATAAAAGACTTGTACACGAGTCATTACAAAGACCGAAGTGTCTAACAAATATAGAACGTTTGTAGGTCGTGACACTATTCAGGACGACCGCACGTGAGATCACAACACTTACAATTCACGGACGCAATTCAGTGAGTTCATGTCTCCTATTCATTTTAAATGCTTCACAGCTTTACAACTATCGGGGAAAAGACATGTTCAATCGTATGTTAAGGTCATGGAATGAAACACCTTAGATCATGTGCGAATAGGGTTATACATCTAAGCACCATTAATCAAGTTTGGACCTAGGTACAGAGAGTAGATCTAATGGGTTTTGGCGAGCCCCACTCTTGGTCGTGGACCCATACAGAAGAGTTCGTTTGTGTCCTAGTCGATAGTAGTCGACACAAAATTGTCTAGGTTTGGATTGCTTTCTTTTTCGTCACACATATTAATATCCTTGCAAAACATTAATGATCAACGATTTCATTGACGCTTTACATACTACAACTTACATTTTAAATACATCTTTTACAACTAAACAACATGAATTCGGCAACTTTTGTTGATGTTTTCCAAACTTAACATGTATTTCATTGACATTTTACATACTACAACTTACATTTTAAATACATCTTTTACAACTAAACTGCATGAATTCGTCAACTTTTGTTGATGTTTTCCAAACTTAACATGTATTTCAGGGAATTAGTGGACCATGACGGGATTCTCAAACAAGATAACAAGTATCAGAATTCCATGCCATCTTTTGGAGGGTTTGCCTGTTATATACCGCCTCTTTGCGGCAATATAATGGTCTAAACCTTAGTAGTTTACTTTCATTTTAATGTATTAAACAATGACACTTTACTTTTCATGTTAATGCTTTGTAACCGACACACTAAACTTATGTCGTGATCTTTTGAAATAATTATCTAATGGCAATGAAGTATGTTTTATTCATATAGTATGTTCACGTACTTCGATACTTATGTAATGAAAACCATACAGATCACACCTTGTGCTTCCGCTATGAGCAGGTGTAACATTTTAGATGGTATTGTGATTTAGACTAGAAAATCCAATTTTTGATGTATTCATTGAGTGAAATGTGTCCTTAAATATTTTTATTTATTATATAATATATAAAATATAATGTAATTAGATAGGTGTGGAACGGTTGGGTTATGATGGATGATCCATAAGGGTGGAGGGTATGGTTAATCACTTTAGGGTGATTGAGTGAAATCCTACCCAATAATATTATGCCATGTCAACTCCCCATTCCACTCCTCATTTTGCACTCAATCAAAGGGTATGGTTAATCACTCTAGGGTGTTTGAGTAGGTTAAAAAAATAAAAAAAATTGATTGGTTCTTCTCTCCTCTCTCTCTCCTCCATCACTCCATCACTCACATTCGGTGACTACACACCGATTTTGGTAAACTCTCACCCACTCACCGTTCAAGTCAATCAAGTGGGTATGGTCACCGATCGGTGACACCCACTCCCCGCTTAACCCACCGAACATTATACCCCCACCCTAACCTCTTTATTTTATATACATACATTTTATATACATATAATTGACATGAACGGGAATAGTGCCAGACAATTTTATATACATACAATTGACATGAAGAGTCAATTGTATGTATATAAAAAAGTTGTCTATCACTTTCCTACTCGTCCAGTCAAATTACGATTTTTTCTCATTTAAATTTACACTTTTTCCATTGATTTTTTTCCTCTAATTGAAATTATAATTTTGCCCACAGTTTAAATTTACAGTTTTTCCTTTGTTTTGTCTTTTTCTCCTGGTCAAATTACGATTTTGCACTCGGTGTAAAACTACAATCATACCATTGTTTTAGTGTTTTTTTTTACAAAACTATGGTAGTGGTTTATTTTAATTGGTTTACTCGGTATAATTTTTATTTGTGTCAGGTAGGACTGTAAACGAACTGAACGAACACGAACAAGGCCATGTTCGTGTTCGTTCGTTAAGGAAATTAACGTGTTCGCGAACTGTTCACGAACGCATACCGAACATAAGTTTATGTTCGTGTTCGTTCGTTAAGGAAATTCAATTGTTCACGAACAGTTCGTGAACGCTGGTCTCGAACACAAACGAACGCAAGAAAATAAAAAATAAACGCAAACGAACATTTAACTTGAAAATAAAATATGAAAACATTGTTATCCTTAAACATTGAATATAAGTAGTTATATACAACCATCAAATGATAAATCAAAACACAAGAAGTCTACCACACCACCAAACGATGAATAAAGTTTAACTTACTTACACATAATTATCCCCAAAAATGTCTTAGAATGTCCAAATTTTAGCTAACATAGAAAAAAATAGGGTTTCAAGTTTTCAATATATTTAGATAAAAGGTTTATTATTTATTATTTTTTTAATATAATCAAACGAACATATTACCGAACGTTCGCGAACGCAGTCGAACGAACGAGACCTGTGTTCGTGTTCGTTCGCTAAGCTAACCGAACGAAATTTTTTGTTTGTGTTCGTTCGTTAAGCTAATCGAACGAACATAAACGAACTTCCCGCCGAACGGTTCACGAACGGTTCGCTGAACGTTCGGTTCGTTTACAACCCTAGTGTCAGGCGGCTGCCTGACACACACCCATTTATTCGAAAAATTAAAGTTTTGCACCCATTTTAGAATTATAGTTTTTCCATCGTTTTAGTTTTTTTAGCAAAAGTGTGTTAATGTTTTGTTTTAATTGGGTTGACTCGATTTAATTTTTTCTAGAAATCGTGTTATGAGTACTATGTACAAGTAACCGAAACACAGACTTACATATTCTGAGAGATAAATATTCTGTTTAGTGCCCCAAAACGCGGGCGGGGAAAAAACTAGTTTTAATACATTATAAATAGAGTTAAATGACATTTTAGTCCCTGTGGTCATTATATATGTAATTCTGTGAACTAGAAGGGCAATTCGGCCATATAAAATGATCAAATTGTCTTTCTCGTTAACAGAAAAATGGATGAAGTTAACCCAGTGGACTAAAATGGCAATGATGAAACCTTTTTGAACCCACAGAGGAAAAATGAAACTTTTGGACAAAACTGCCAAAATAACTCAAACCACAGGGACTAAAATGGCATTTAACTCTTATCAATATTTGTCTAGATAAGGATTAACTTTTTTAGTTAAAGCCACATTTGTACATTATATTTATAGGGTAAAAGTCTTGTACAAATAGTCTTATCGTACAAAACGTACAAAAGACATGAAAATGTAAAAAATACTGGTGATATTTTTGTAATTATTTTACCCGTAATTACCGTACAGGATTAAAATTACCCTACAAGATCAAAATTACCCTACAAGACCATTTGTAGAATAATTATGATACTCTACAAAATTAGCCTACCCCTACAAGATAAATTACCCTGCAAGATCATTTGTAGAGTAATTATAATACCTTAGAGGATCAAATTTTGATAATTACTCTACGAGTAAATAATTACGAAAATGTCACCGCGTTTATTTTACTTTTTCATGTCTTTCATACGTTTTGTACAATAAAGCTATTTGTATTTGATCTTTTGCCAAAACATTATTTACCATAAAAAAACGTTATACAAAGAAGTTATAATTTTCTTTTCCGGAGTAATTTGTTGGTAGCGACGGTAATATAAGACAAGAAACAATAAGAACATAAAAGAATCATACAGGCTCATTTACAATGAACAAATATAAATGCTTTATTAGAGCTTAGATTCCATTTTCAACCCAGTTATCAAAAGATAAATATTCCAAACTTGCCCCACATTTTGTCCAAATGTATGTGCACTCGTTCAACTTCTAACAATTTTGTGTTTGAGTTGTGGATAAGTTGATCGGTTATCTGATAGAGACCGATTCGAGATGGTCAATCTCCCAAGATAGATAACCCTTAAGCTCCAAGAACACAAGATAAAGAAGAGACTATTGTTTTCTTCAATTTTCTGCTATCCTTCATTGATAAACTTGCAATGCCTTTTATAGGCTACATAAGGGAATAACTGAAATGGAAGTTAATAAGAACATGACTACCACTACTCTAGAGGTTTATAAAATAACTAACACAAAGCAAATAAGAAGTTGCATTAAAGGATGATGCATGGCAACGTGTAAAGATTGTGGATAAAGTGGTGTATGTGTAGGTTGACTAGACTTTGGCACGTATCATTGCCCACCGCTTCAAAACGTTCTTGTCCTCAAGAACGAAACGAATTTGCCACGGTGGTCGCCACTCAAATCTCCCATTGGCATTTGGTGCGGTATCGACGGCGCACCATGGTGGCCGCCATTCGCGTCTCCGGGTGGCACCGTTTACGAGATCTTTATCCTCCTTTATCAAGCGCATAGAAGTGTTCTTTTCTTCAAGACTCCTATAACACACCAATGAAGATTCCTTTGTGAAATTCCACCTATTGTTGACGTTCACAGCCAAAACTTCTGCTAGGTCTTCAACATCTAAACCAAAATTTGATTCTTTAGTAACCTCCAATGATGTTGATTTGTCGATCGCATGGGCGAGGTTGTTAGAGCCGAGTAATGGTGGTGATGGTTTTTGTGAAAGTGTAAGGGCAGGTGGTTGTACATACGGTTCCAGTGACGAAGTAGGTTTTGGTGGCAATTTTAGTACCGGTATTGTTTTTGGTGTATAGAATGTGGTCCGTGTGGGTATTAGTTTTGGCGGTGGTGGCGGCAGTGGTCGAGCGGGGAGTGGAGGTGGAGGTGGAGGTTCTAGGCCGAGTCGGGCACAAAAAAACAAGAGTTGTTGTTGTACCGCGAGAAAACTCCACATGGTGTCAAGCATTGACATGGTATGCGAGGCTTGTTGGGCGGCAATAGCTTCTTGTTGGGTCACTAGCCGGTCGACCATGTCAACTAAGGTCGTGACGCCGTCTTCGAAGCTTGTACGAGGAGGCATGATGATCGAGAATGAAATCACCAATTGATAGAGACTGATTTGAGATGGTCAATCTCCTAAGATAGATAACCCTTAGAGGGGGTCAAGCTCCAAGAACACAAGATAAAGAAGAGACTATTGTTTTCTTCAATTTTCTGCTATCCTTCATTGATAAACTTGCAATGCCTTTTATAGGCTACATAAGGGAATAACTGAAATGGAAGTTAATAAGAACATGACTACCACTACTCTAGAGGTTTATAAAATAACTAACACAAAGCAAATAAGAAGTTGTATTAAAAGATGATGCATGGCAACGTGTAAAGATTGTGGGTAAAGTGGTGTATGTGTAGGTTGACTAGACTTTGGCACGTATCATTATCCCAAGAGAATAAGATTAAAAAGGGTTGGTCACGTTAATTCTAATTAACCAGCACAATTAAGTAAACGTGTTACTCGTGTTTGACCCGAGGATCAGAAACCTGGCATCTTACACAACGACTCATGTACTTTTTTGAAAAATACAAAGAACATATTAAATCTCAATCTTGACCTAAAGGCTTTCAACTGGGTTAGTTTGGGTTGCTTTTAAAATTATATGGGTTAGTTTGGATAAGATATTTTAACTAAACGAGTCACAACGGGTCAATTGAAATTCCATCTTGTTATTTTCGGGTCAAAGCGGGTCGACAACTTTAAAGCGATAGGTCGATATGGGTTAATGCCTTAAAGAAACAGCGCATGTTTCGGATCAGAATGGGTTTCGGGCCGGCAAAAGTATTCGCACAAGATGGGTTACGGCACGAAACAGATTTTTGGATCGGAACGGTTTTAGTTCGAATTGAGTTTCAGACCGAGACGGGTTTTGGCACGGGGCAGGTTTTGTCACACCCCCAAAATCCACAAGCGGAGTATCACCGCATGGAGGCGTGACTGACTAGGATCCAAGCCACCAATCACATTGAACTCATAATTATAATTAAATAAAACTTTCATTTATAAACATAAAGCGTTACAAACGTTACATATCATTCATTGTGTACAGCGGAAGCATAAAGCATTTGTTAAGTGTTTAGTAAACCAAGAGTACATAAACCATTGAGCTTGTATTGAGATTACATGTATCTCGACCCATGACCACTCCAGCTTCCCAGACAGCAAGTTCCAATTGATATGTACCTAAAGTCCTGCAAGGCATGTAACAACGAATCAACAACAAAGTTGAGCGAGTTCACAGTTGAGTGTTCGTTTTAAGTCATTTCAAAAACATAGTTTTTCTTTAGCTGGCTTACTTGCCGTGGGGGTTACCCCATAGTTTAAAATATGATTAACCAATTCCTTCTTTCCTAAACCATAACTAGTGGGGGCTTCCCCATGTGAACCACTAGACCCGTTTACCATATCGACCACTAACTGAAGTAAGTTGGTGCCCTAATGTCAATGTCTATCATCATTGACGTGCCCAGATCCATTAGTTCACGCCCGTCCTCTGCGGCACGGTGTGAGGCTTTTCAAACCTAAATAGCGCTATCTAACTAATGACCCGCTCGCCATTGGCCCGGCGATTAAGTCGATATAAAAGGAGGGACTTCATGATAGAGAGTTTTGGTCTAGTATCCGTGTTGTCACCCTTCAATGAAGAGGGTGTGTACGAAATCCCCAAACCAGGAGATTACGTAAGTTCCAATTCAATTCTTTATCACATGTCGTCACCCTTCAATGAAGAGGGTGTGTACGTGTTCCCAACCAGGAGGTCACGCAGTTTCAGTTTCATTCCTTTACCCATCCCAACCCTTGGGAATCCCATGCCTTGTGGAAAATGTGAACTCACCTTGGTTTGCTCGGTATGTTTATTCACGTATTCAAGTTGATCAACCAAATCCTAAAATGGTTACCATGTGACAGTCAGTTTTGAACACACATTAATCACGTATTATATCACACAGTAGTGAACAACGAAGCACATATCATCATGCACGTCATACCAGTTAATCATGCTACCTATTAGTCCATTACCATCATACATTCACATAACAGATATTTGGGTCTCATACAGGTTTGCATTTACAAGTTCATGTTTCCAATAACCACTCAACAGGTATCTAATCATCATACAAAGTACCTAGCTTGATTATCATAATTCAAATCCATTATCCTACTAACATGTGAATGACAAATAGATCTAACAACGTCAATTCAGTGTCAACAAATAATCACTTAGCACGAACTCGGCTCATAAAACAGCTTCACAATTCCAATTGACATCATGGTATGGCATGTCATAAAGTTAATCATATTTTATGATTACACTAACTGTTTGGGTCACCTACATAACTTGCATCACCAACATCACTTAACTACTTAATATGGTATTCCTAACAAAGCTCGGCCCAGCTAAATTATGCGATCAGTTGCACGGCCTGGCACCGGTCAGAAAGTGTGCGGCCCAAAACGAATGGTCCGCTAGCCGGGTGTGCAACCCAATCCAAGTTTATGCATGATTTACTCCCTAGAGCAGTCCGGTTGGCATGTAAGGCCCAAGTTACACGTGAAGCCCAATGCAGATTCAAGAAACCGTGCGGCCCAATCTATGTGTGCGACTTAACCGAACTAGCGGCCCAACTCACATTACATGAATTTATTCATTTATTATTATTATTATTATTTTAACAGCCCAACTTAATTGTACACATATATCATCGAGTTTATGGACCATTCGATCATTCTTAATTGGGTCACATGCAACCTGTTATGATCAAAAGTAAATGCCCGACAACAAATATTCAATTCATATGCAAACTGATCATTTTGTTTAATGTCTTTTCTTTATTGGACCGATAATTCTGTCACATATCTTGGGCCGATGACAATTATAAAATCACATGGGCTGCATGTAAAAAGAATGATATAATTGGGCAGCTGAGTTTATGAAATAAATGGACCTGACACTTGATTTATTGATCACCGATCGAATGTGTTAAATATCATTACCACCATCTATGAAGACATGAGACTATTAATTACTATATCCCATGTGCACAGCTTCCAACTTCAACAAACAAAGCATCATCTATCATCCTAATCACTGTTTTCATGCAACAATTCATCATAAACTCAGCTATATCATATAAAGAGAGGGTTAGCACGTTCAGGTCGGGTTACATGTAATCATCGATTTATCATCATCTTGTAAAGTCTTAACTAACAGTTAGCATGTAAACGAATCATTCATGCCCAAATAGTTTGCAAACAGTACCCTAACTCATATCTAAATTCTACGCATGCACCTACAATCCATACTTTGCGCATAATCAGAAACAATCAAAAGAAGTCATAATAACATACTAACCAATAACTAGGCTAAGGGAAAAGGAGAAATCTTCGAATGATGATGATCTGGGAATCGCCGTCGTTCGCAAGGTGGGGGGGGGGGGTAGGGTTTGCAGCACTTGAGTAAAGCATAACAAAAATTCACACACCACGATTTGATATAGGGGAAGGAAATCAGGCTCGGTTTGGGCCTCATAGTCATTTGGGCCGAGAATCAAAAGACATGACCATTGGGCCGAAAATAAGAGAGGCCCAGGTGCAACCGTGAGGGTGTGCGACTCGGTAAAGTGCGTAACTTTATTTTCTTAATAATCATTCCATATAATAACCAAACAAGTTCACATAATCACGATGTATGCCAATGAACAAAATATAACGATGCTAACTACAAGGTTGTGAAATCCGATCATGTAAGCCTTGAAAGTTCGGGTTGTCACAGGTTTTGGATCGGAACGGGTCGGTTCGGATTGGGTTCGGGTTGACACGGGTTTCCGCACAGGACGAGTTTCGGATCACAACGGGTTTTAAGCCGACACGAGTTTCTGCACGGGACGGGTTTCAGATCGCAACGGGTTTTAGCCCGACGCGAGTTTCCGCACGGGACAAGTTTCGGGTTGGGACGGGTTTCGGTTTTGTTTCGGTTTGGTCGGTTTTTTCGATTTCGTTTCGAATCGGTTTCAATATTTTCAGTTTTTTTTTTGTTTTGTTTCGGTTGAGTTTTGATTTTTAGTTTCGTTTTAATCGGGTTTTTTTTTTTGTTTCGATTCGGATCGGTTTTGATCTTTTCAGTTTTTTGTTTCGTTTCAGTTCGGTTTTGGTTTTAATTTTTTATTTCGTTTTGATCCATTTTTTTGGTTTCGTTTCGTATTGCTTTCAATTTTGTCAGTGTTTTTGTTTCATTTCGGATCGGTTTCGATCTTTTCAGTTTTTTTGTGTTTCGTTTTGGTGCGGTTTCGGTTTTTTTGTTTTCTTTGGTCGTTTATTCGGTTTTGATTTTTTGTTTCGTTTTGATGGTAGTTTTTACAAGGAAGGGTGTACCGTTTCAAGATATGGTAAAGGACAGTGTTGGATGTTGTAACGGATGCGTCGAGAAGTACCGTTTCAAAATTGCCCCTTGATGTACAATCTTTTTTCTTTTTAAAAGAAAGCAATTTTTAACTAACCCGACCCGACCCAAAACCTGTTCTGACCCGGACCCGTTTCAACCCGACCTCGTTTTGACCCGAACCAAAACAACCCTTTTTTTGTAATTGACCCGTTTTGACCCCTGACCCGACCCGAACCGACCCGTTTGACAGGTCTAATTAAATCTCTCAGTTATTATTGAAACAAAAATAGTAGCAGTACACAAAGAGAGACATAGTACGTACAAGCAGCTAGCTTGTTGAGTTTTAATACTTGAAACATGCATCGTGAAGCTTAAAAATATAAAACACTAGTGGTACATAATAGTGCATAGGAGTACTTGGCCCCTATAATTATATCGTACGTACGTACGACGTTGATTAACACTTGGGAATGGGAACCCCACAAGTGCTGGCGACCTTCTTGGCATTAGGAGAAGTAACATACTGCTTCAAAGATGGGTTCTTTATGTACCCACACAGGCATGGCTTCTGCTGTTTTAACTTGGCGCAGCACTGAGCGGATGGCGGTGAAGTTGACGTAAAGGATGGAACACATGGGGAAAGCTCAGATACCGAGCATGTCACTGCGGTTGTAGTCACCGTGGATCCAGCCAAGATCATCATGAGAAGTGCCACGGCGTATGCTGTTGACCTCATTTTTGTAGTAAGTAACGTACTAGAAAGATGGTTAGCTAGGCTAGGTGTGTTGGATTAGGGTTGGGGTTGGGGTGCATGAATTTATAGACGGATGGATCTCACCCCCCAACAAACTTCCTCTTCATGAGCCGCCCAATAAATGCACCGTTTTATGTCGACACAGTACAATGTTAACTATTTTTCATGAGCCTTTTCTCAAGTAACAGCCATGTAGTGTCAATTATACGTCTCTTTCCAAAGTAACATGTGGTTCTCCTATTACCTAGCTACATAATTAGATATAGAATTCCAATTTGACCACTTAATTTGGGTGTAATTTTCCACCAAATGTTCCGGATCCCCTTATTAAGTCGATGTTTTCCACAAGTTGTGTCAATACCTCGTACTCGGTTACTCATTATTCCTCAGATTTTTTGGCTTAACGTATCCAAGTTTAACTTAAACTACTAAATACTTAACTTTTTTTTAGGTGTTGCTAAATGCACTCTTTTTTTTCTATTTTTACTGGTTACACTCCCCCCTTAAAGTTTTTAATACGTACAATCAAACCTTCTACTTTGTTTTTTAATTGGATCTACCTAAATTTTTAAACAATTAAAAAATATAATTAAATTAGATAACAAAAACTTATCGAAAATTTTACACGGATTAATGGAAAATATATACGCATTGTACCAGTGTTATTTTCGTACATCAATATCACTCATTTACAAAAAAAACAAAGAAATGAATAAAAGTCTTCTTCCAAGGGCAATACAAAGGCTCTGTCGGTTGAATTCTTACCAATTGAAACTCATTTAACACTAACAAAAAAAAAAAAAAAAAAAAAACTATAATATCCAAACATGGGCAGTAAACACAAATAACCAGATTCAATGGTCCTATGTACACAAATATGAAACAACGAAAACTCATGTTATTTTCCAAATTTTAAACTCTTTTTACACCAGGAGAACAACATCCAAATTAGATTAATAGTCACACAAAAACTGCTGATCTTGATCATGTTGCTTCTAATACTAAACCCTACTTACACTATCTCCATGATCAATAATATTCAAAAACATTAAACCTTAACTAAGCAGCACTATATACAAATAGATATGATCAAGTAAAATAACAATTGATCTGAAACCGGCACCGAGGATCAAGAGCGGTAGGATCATGGACCGTCTGAAGTATGAGTGGGTGGTGGGGTACCAGAGAAACAATTGGATGAAGATGAATCAGAAGAAACGATGAATGAGAAAGCTAGAAGAACAATGGCGAATCCAGCTATGGAAAATGCGATTCACGTTTTCCGAATCGTTGGTGCAAAATTGTTATGTGACTGCGGCATCCTCTTCCTCGTAACAACGACCACCACCGTAATCGCCATTGTTGTTAGGGTTACTGGAAGTGAGATGTGATGTTATAGCATGTTCATGGTGGTTGTTAGATGCAGATTGAGATGTGAGATCTTTGCATGTTCAGTGGTTTGTTGACATTGGAGGAGAAGGATTTAGAGAGAGATAATTAATAATACGGATTTCTATAGGGGTATAATTTGACAAATTAAGAACTGTTTATTTTTTTTTAGAAAAGGGGTGTGAAAAGTAAAAGTGGGGGTGCATTTAGCCTACCCCTTTTTTCAACGGCTAAACTTTTTTTCCCTTAAATACTATACTAAATTACATCTCCCAAAAATTGACCTTGGTTTTCCCACAAGAGGTAATTCCTCTTGACCACTAGGCCAAAGCCTAAGTGGCACAAATGCATTTAATAATATAAAATAAAAAATATATTATATTTAACCTGGATCGCTTTTGAATAATATTTATATCGAAACGTTGACAGTATGTAAAAAGAAGCGCATGAAGTTGGGATAACTCTGTTTGATATCAAAACATAGTTAAAAAAAAGACATCGCAACGACATATTTAAAAAATTTACCTCATTGTAAGTATATGCGATAGGAAACACAAAAGCGCCTTTTAAAAAAATAAGTAAATATATGTCATATTTGAACCATCGTGTTTTAAAATAAAATTTACGTCGAGACGTAGATAGACTCAGTATTTAACAAAATTTATATGAAAACGTATATAAAAATAATTAAGAATGTCACAACGGCATATTTAAAGTGTACGAAAAGATAATGGTTTAAAAGTGATAAAGAAAAAACAAAATCTATGTTAAATTGACTATAAATCTATATCTATACTATATAATAAAAGAAACCACTTGAGGGACATGTGACGTTCTATAAGAGAATGTCGATTATTGATAATATTAAATTGAAAATTTGTAGAAGATATTTGGGATGATTTTTTTAACTAAATCGGGATATAATCTCTTATATCATATTATATTCATGTTCAATTAAAAATTAAGTTTACCGAAAATATCATATTATTTTATTTATTTCAACATTTAGAAGACTTAGACTTAATATTCATGTTCAATTAGAAATTAAGTTTACCGATAATATCATATTGTTTTTATTTATTTCAACATTTAGAAGACTTATAACTTTTTTCTTTGACATTGGAAACTTAATTAATTTTAAATGTATTAAGGCATAATGAACATTCGGATGTATTTGTGATGAAAGAATATATAATATTCTATTAACAAGTTACATATCTATCTATACATATAATAAAGTAAACTAATTTGAGACACATGATGGTTTATGGGGCGATCTCAATTGTCTTTTCCCGCCTAAATAAATAGTTATTATAACTGTTTTTCAAAAGAAGAAGTTATATCTTGCAGTTTATAAGTTTATAGCCCTGAGAATGCTTATACCAACGCTATCTAGATGCCTAAATTTAAAAAGTTGTTATTGGATTATCATAGATCTAATATATGATACCTAAAACAACAAATTCTAACAAGATATCATCATCAAATTTTTCGAAATCCGTTACGTATGATCTACAAAATAGAACACGGGGCAACATCATTTACCAGTAAAACAATATTTATAAATTTACGAATTCTTTGTATATTATCTTAATAAATTTATATTCTTATTGAGTCTGTGCGTTAATAATAAATTGTATGTATCTCGGTTATTGAATTTATGTGTAAACTCAGTTACTTATAGCTTTAAAGTTTATATAAGTTTTACTAGCGGTAAGACCCGTGTGCAAACACGGGTCGTTTCTTAGAAAACCATGCATAGCCCATATTGACAGAGAGTAAAAAAATAATTAGTGCAGACTTATAAAATTGATATCTGCACACTCAGTTTGCCTATCAGCACACTTAGGGTTTAAATACGCTGCGTATAGGTCAATACGCAGTGTAGATAGACCATAGATCCCAGTGCCTGATAACCAATCATTGCACAGAAAACAAGGTGTGTATACGCTGCTTATTGACCAATACGCAGCGTATACAAAAGACCATTTTTGTCAGGTTACGAAACTTCAGGGAGCTTTTTGTAAATTTTCGAAACACCAGGGACCATTTTTGTACATTTACGAAATTTCAGGGACCACTTGTTTCAATTTTCGAAACACTAGGGACCATTTTTGTAAAAATTGAAACTTCAGGGACCAAAGTGTAAATATATCAAAAATGGGTAAAAAGGGGGTCTTCATTAAAGAATCGGCCCTTGCATGGATCGAACTCGTGACCTATTGTTTAGAACCGCAACGCCTTAACCAGTTTATCCTCCGTCTCGGAGCTGTTAGAACATGAAACTTAATCCTTATATACACTAGTTAGGTTATACGCTGCGTAGAGGCCTATACGCAGCGTATGTAAGGGGTAGGTGCACGACCAGACAGTCAAACCTAGTACCATGTCAAATCAGTCTGACATAGGGTGCGTAGTGATCAATACGCAGCGTATAGAGGTAACCCTATACGCTGCGTAGTGGTCAATACGAAGCGTATGTCAGACTGATTTGACATCGATACGATGTTGTCCAGGCACGTGAATAAAGTAATACGGGGAGTAGAGAGCAATACGCTGCCTATTGAAGTGTCACATGAAAGTCTATTTATCCATCTATTCATATCTGTTCACAATTCGAATTCCTCTGCTTTCTTTTTCATCTTCTTCTTCAGTAAACAATTTACACACTAAACCAAAATCATTTGTTCTGTTTTTTGTTCAATCTTGTTAAAATGTCATCATTTTGGACCGATAATTATTTCGGTAATCGCTATTCTAACGACACATGGGGAGCAAATGCTGCCAATGAGGAGGAGGAGGTTGTGTCTGGAGTCCCTGTTGATCAAAAAACACAGTTGCCAGACTTGAACAAGACTCCCACTCCACCTGTTGATGAACCAAATTACCCGGCGCATCAAGTGTATCCAGATTACAGATACGGGTATGAATCTCCGTACGTGCAACAAAGTGGATACGGTGCTGAGAATGCACCTGTTGATGAACCATATTACCCGACGCAGCAATCGTATCTGGGTTACGGGGTATACGGGGATGAAGGTGGATACGGAAGTTACAGTGGATACGGTGGTGAAGGTGGATACGGTGATGAAGGTGGATACGGGGGTGAAGGTGGTTACAGTGGATACGGGGATGAAGGTGGATACGAGGGTGAAGGTGGTTACAGTGGATACGGGGGTGAAGGTGGATACAGTGGATACGATAGATATGGGGGTGAAGGTGGTTACAGTGGATACGTGGGTGAAGGTGGATACAGTGGATACGATACATCACTTTATGAACCATCTACCCCGGGCAATCCGTTTCAAATAAATGAGGTATCACATTAAAATAATTATTATTATTATTAAAAATATTATAATTATAATTATAATTATTATTATTATTGTTAAAAATATTATAATTATAATTATTATTATTATTGTTATTATTGTTAAAATACTATAATTATAATTATAATTGTTATTATTATTATTATTATTATTATTATTATTATTATTATTATTGTTATTATTGTTATTATTATTATTATTATTACCGATTTTTTATATATTTACACTTTGGTCCCTAAAGTTTCAAATTTTACAAAAATAGTCCCTGAAGTTTCGAAAATTGACACAAATGGTCCCTTAGGTTTCGAAAATTGACACAAATGGTCCCTGAAGTTTCAAAAATTGACACAAATGGTCCCTGTACTGTTCAGTTAAGTATGCTAACTGAGTTAGTGTTTAAAGAAGAAATCTTTATATGAAAGTTAACCTGGTTAAACCATTCAGTTAAAATAGTTTCAATAATGACCATATTAGTCCCTGAAGTATGAGTTTCAATTATATTATAATTATAATTATTATTATTATTAACGTAACTTTTTTTTAGCGTTTCATGTCTCTAACTGATTTGAAGAATTGGGTACAAGAAACGGGAAAGGAGTATGGTTACGTAATTGTTACCCGCCGATCAAAAAATATTGGCGGTACTACTGGGATGGTATGGCTTGTGTGCAACCGTAGTGGTGAGCACCATAGTAAAGCAACAGTTAGGAAAGCTGGTAGCAAAAAAATCGGTTGCCCATTTTCATTACTCGCCATCCGGGACGTGACGAATGACACGTAGGAGTTAAAAGTGGACTGTGCGAACCATAACCACGAACCTACGACGAGTCTTTTGGGCCACGCTTTTGTGCGAAGATTTACTAAAGCCGAATACAAGCTAGTGGAGCAGCTAACTGCTCAAAACATGGAGCCACGTATCATATTTCAAACCCTAAGAAAGCAGTTCCCCGACAGCCTGCACGTTCAGAAAGACGTGCAAAATGCGGTACAAAAAATTAGAGCGACAATAATGGACGGAAAGAATCCTATTCAGGCACTGGAAAGCCTGCTGCATGACCACCGATTCATTTACGACACCCGACAGGAACCCAAAACAGATGTCGTAACAGAGATTTTCTTTGTTCATCCTTATTCAATCACTATGTGGCGTGCATTCCCACACGTGATGTTGATCGACGCGACCTACAAAACAAACCTCTACAACATGCCATTTGTCCAGGTTGTGGGTATGACGTCGACCAACAAGTCTTTTTGTATCGCATCGTATGATAAGCAAATGACAATAAAGCCCCTGTTTTTGGCTTCCTTTAGCCTCAGAACAAGGGTAAAAAAGTAAAATGGCAAACAAATAGGGAGCGTATTGATCCATACGCAGCGTATGTCAAAGGCGGACAATTTTCCCCCCAAATCAAAGTTTAAAATATAAATATGTTAAATTACGTTTTGCCCTTCTGTTAGGGCTATACGGGGCTGACTATAAGGGCAAAAAGGTCATTTTCTGATCTTTATATACGCTCCGTATGGCTCCCTACGACGCGTATATAAAGGTCAGAAAATGCGACAGGAGATTCCCTGGGTGAAGCTATTGAGAGAATCTCCTGTCGCATTTTCTAAACAAATTTACTCAAGCCCTAATTCATTGTAAACCGTAGACATGTAAAGCAACTAGACACAACAATCAAACAAATCAAACAAACACCCCTAATTCACTGTAAACCCTAATTTACCTAAGATACACCCCTAATTTACGGATAAAATACTAAAAAAAATCAAAATTAGTTAAATAGGTTGAGAATATACCTCGTTTATACTTCGAATTCGCGTGTATACGGTCGTAAATACGTAGTCGCCTTCGTATGTCTCTGTATTTTGTGTGTGTAATTTGGGGAAGAACAGAGATGCGTAGGGGTTTTCCTGATTTAAATCAGAACCTATACGCATCGTAGAGGTCCCTACGAAGCGTATGCAGAAGTCAAAAAAGGTGTTTGACTTGTGAAATTACCATTTTGCCCTTCTTATAGGGCTATACGGGGCTGACTATAAGGGTAAAAAGGTCATTTTCTGACCTTTATATACGCTCCGTATGGATCTCTACGACGCGTATTTAAAGGTCAGGAGAATGACCTGTATACCCTTCTGTTGAGCCTATACGAAGCATGGGTAGAAGGGTATAAAGGTCATTTTCTGACCTTTATATACGCGTCGTAGGGAGCCATACGGAGCGTATATAAAGGTCAGAAAATGACCTTTTTGCCCTTATAGTCAGCCCCGTATAGCCCTAACAGAAGGGCAAAAACGTAATTTAACATATTTATATTTTTAAACTTTGATTTGGGGGGAAAATTGTCCGCCTTTGACATACGCTGCGTATGGATCAATACGCTCCCTATTTGTTTGCCATTTTACCTTTTTACCCTTGTTCTGAGGCTAAAGGAAGCCAAAAACAGGGGCTTTATTGTCATTTGCTTATCATACGATGCGTAGGGATCCCTACGCAGCGTATAGGTCCATTTTTTTTTTGTGTTTTCCTTGGTTTGTATTTATAGAAAACAATATTTTTTGATAAATAATGGCACAAATATAATTTAGAAAAGCTAAAAATAATACAAAAATTATGTTTATAAAAATTTGAATTATAAATTAATTAAAAATGATATTATTTGAATTATAAAAATTAAAAATGATACAAACTTTATAAATTAAAAAAATTCTACAATTTACAAAAATACAAGTTTCCGGTTAATCTTCGATATCATTTATACTCGGTTCTCTGTCTTTGTCTGCTTTAGGATTGATTAACGCGTAGTAGTGCTGTAACCGCGGTCTATACATTTCTTCCCACTGTTCCGCAGCTATTGATCGATGTGTCGACCACAACGGGGTCGCTAAAGGCATGGGGTAGTCTCCTTCCAACTTAGCATGTATGAAGTGTCCCCCGTCAACATGTACGAGCGTTATCGCTTGAGGTCGTGGATCTAGTGGGGCATCCGTTAATGGGAAGATGGTAGTGCTCCATTCGATGCTTAGCACGTGGAGGACAATATTATACCTTTGCGCTACGAGAAGCCCTACCTGGGGCATTTCCATCCAGTGACTTGGACCGCACGCTTTCAATGAATGCCATTCGATGCTCTTACGTATTCGTTTAAAGTCTCCTTTGTTATATGTTTCGAATACATGCTTCCAACGCGCCTCGTTATGGTCAATCTCCAGTAGTAAATCTCTTCGAATATTGGGCCATGCGTGTTCCAGAAAACCTAACCCGACAGCCACAGACCTGTACCCACAATGACCGTCTGGGGTCACATCTTGTATACGCGATATGTAAGAGTGAAACTCTGATGGAATTTGATCCTTAAACCTCTCAATGCTTAACAAGTGCTCGTCCCCCTTCATTAATGGAAAACCCTTATCATCCCGCGTCTCCTTCTTTTTATAACTCGTTGAACTGTTTCGTTGCATTTTAGGTTTTTCAGACTTTATAACCGAACCAGTTCCACGAGAGCCCTCTGACGGTACGTATGAGCTGTGTCGGGGTAAATCGTACCTATGTTTGGGGGAAGCGGTATATACGTTGCTGTCCTCGCCATAGGAGCTGTATCTCGCAGCTTCGTCTAACCTCGCAGCTTCATCTAGCCTTTCTTGTACTTTCTTTGATGTAGGCCGACCGCGAGTATTTTGCTGGACGATCGGTGGTTTCTTGGTTGACGATTTCGGGGTGAAGACCGCTTTTATCTTTGAAAGCAAACTCTTTTGCTGAACGGGGGACTGCGCCTCTAAATGTTGCCGCACATTATTTAGCTCTGCTACAACATCGACCTCCTCGTCTACCAGTTTACACGGGAGCAAGTCAAGCTTACGCCAGAATACATCTACGTCGTCGAGTTGTATCATACGCCCTGCACAGTTAAGTTAATACGGTGTGAGAAACAGCTAAATCGTACAAAATAACAAAAGGTTTGTAGTTTTAATATTTTTTACCTGTACTTTTGTAGTTTTCCAGCCTACAAGCACACGGTAATCCATAGCCAAGCCACATATGGCAACCACATGATGCGTTAAGTTTCCGCAACACCTCCATCTTCCTCAGTAGCTCTTTTGCCAGCAAATCAAGTGCTTCATGGGAAACCTTTCCACGTAGGTTGTCCAACAGTCGGTGTCTGTGGTGGTTCATCGTTTTTTCGATGCTCTCAGTGAAACTTTTTTGTATTTCATCGTACTGAGTTTCAACTATGTCAATGACGCATCTTGCTATTCGCTCCAATGAACTCCCGCGCGTAATGTATCTTTTTAAATTTGCGTGCTGGCTCTCCACTCTGTTGGTGGTGCGCTGACCAAAGTTGCGACACTTATCGGTCCACGCATAAACGAACATTTCTTTATAGTCTTTGAGCCAGTTTTCGTAGACGTAATCATAGACACCTGCAAAAATAAAATAATGAAATGTAAAAGCGTGTGTAAAATATAATAGATTGGGTGAGTCGTTTGTTGAAGGAACACTTACTTTCTCGGTTGGCAACCACGAGTCGGTTATACATTTTCTCCAAGTTGTACTTGTACATGGGCTCTGATGAAGATTCGCACAATCTCCGCCAGTACGACATAAATTTCCCCCAATCTTCTTTATTGAACCCTTTCTTGCACTGTCTAGCTATATTTTGTTGGATGTGAAAGTGGCATAGAAGCCTGGTTGCGTTCGGGAATACTTTAGAACACGCGTTAATTAGGGCAAGCTCCCTATCCGTGACTATCACACGCGGCATCATACATTCATGCAATATTGACTTGATCCGCTCAAGCACCCACACGTAGTTACCCCTTCGTTCTTTACAAATAACGGCATGTGCAATACAAAAAGACTTGTTGGTCGACGTCATACCCACAACCTGGACAAATGGCATGTTGTAGAGGTTTGTTTTGTAGGTCGCGTCGATCAACATCACGTGCAGGAATGCACGCCACATAGTGATTGAATAAGGATGAACAAAGAAAATCTCTGTTACGACATCTGTTTTGGGTTCCTGTCGGGTGTCGTAAATGAATCGGTGGTCATGGAGCAGGCTTTCCAGTGCCTGAATAGGATTCTTTCCGTCCATTATTGTCGCTCTATTTTTTTGTACCGCATTTTGCACGTCTTTCTGAACGTGCAGGCTGTCGGGGAACTGCTTTCTTAGGGTTTGAAATATGATACGTGGCTCCATGTTTTGAGCAGTTAGCTGCTCCACTAGCTTGTATTCGGCTTTAGTAAATCTTCGCACAAAAGCGTGGCCCAACAGACTCGTCGTAGGTTCGTGGTTATGGTTCGCACAGTCCACTTTTAACTCCCACGTGTCATTCGTCACGTCCCGGATGGCGAGTAATGAAAATGGGCAACCGATTTTTTTGCTACCAGCTTTCCTAACTGTTGCTTTACTACGGTGCTCACCACTACGGTTGCACACAAGCCATACCATCCCAGTAGTACCGCCAATATTTTTTGATCGGCGGGTAACAATTACGTAACCATACTCCTTTCCCGTTTCTTGTACCCAATTCTTCAAATCAGTTAGAGACATGAAACGCTAAAAAAAAGTTACGTTAATAATAATAATAATAATTATAATTATAATATAATTGAAACTCATACTTCAGGGACTAATATGGTCATTATTGAAACTATTTTAACTGAATGGTTTAACCAGGTTAACTTTCATATAAAGATTTCTTCTTTAAACACTAACTCAGTTAGCATACTTAACTGAACAGTACAGGGACCATTTGTGTCAATTTTTGAAACTTCAGGGACCATTTGTGTCAATTTTTGAAACCTAAGGGACCATTTGTGTCAATTTTCGAAACTTCAGGGACTATTTTTGTAAAATTTCAAACTTCAGGGACCAAAGTGTAAATATATAAAAAATCGGTAATAATAATAATAATAATAACAATAATAACAATAATAACAATAATAATAATAATAATAATAACAATTATAATTATAATTATCGTATTTTAACAATAATAACAATAATAATAATAATTATAATTATAATATTTTTAACAATAATAATAATAATTATAATTATAATATTTTTAATAATAATAATAATTATTTTAATGTGATACCTCATTTATTTGAAACGGATTGCCCGGGGTAGATGGTTCATAAAGTGATGTATCGTATCCACTGTATCCACCTTCACCCACGTATCCACTGTAACCACCTTCACCCCCATATCTATCGTATCCACTGTATCCACCTTCACCCCCGTATCCACTGTAACCACCTTCACCCCCGTATCCACCTTCACCCCCGTATCCACTGTAACCACCTTCACCCCCGTATCCACCTTCACCACCGTATCCACTGTAACTTCCGTATCCACCTTCATCCCCGTATACCCCGTAACCCGGATACGATTGCTGCGTCGGGTAATATGGTTCATCAACAGGTGCATTCTCAGCACCGTATCCACTTTGTTGCACGTACGGAGATTCATACCCGTATCTGTAATCTGGATACACTTGATGCGCCGGGTAATTTGGTTCATCAACAGGTGGAGTGGGAGTCTTGTTCAAGTCTGGCAACTGTGTTTTTTGATCAACAGGGACTCCAGACACAATCTCCTCCTCCTCATTGGCAGCATTTGCTCCCCATGTGTCGTTAGAATAGCGATTACCGAAATAATTATCGGTCCAAAATGATGACATTTTAACAAGATTGAACAAAAAACAGAACAAATGATTTTGGTTTAGTGTGTAAATTGTTTACTGAAGAAGAAGATGAAAAAGAAAGCAGAGGAATTCGAATTGTGAACAGATATGAATAGATGGATAAATAGACTTTCATGTGACACTTCAATAGGCAGCGTATTGCTCTCTACTCCCCGTATTACTTTATTCACGTGCCTGGACAACATCGTATCGATGTCAAATCAGTCTGACATACGCTTCGTATTGACCACTACGCAGCGTATAGGGTTACCTCTATACGCTGCGTATTGATCACTACGCACCCTATGTCAGACTGATTTGACATGGTACTAGGTTTGACTGTCTGGTCGTGCACCTACCCCTTACATACGCTGCGTATAGGCCTCTACGCAGCGTATAACCTAACTAGTGTATATAAGGATTAAGTTTCATGTTCTAACAGCTCCGAGACGGGGGATAAACTGGTTAAGGCGTTGCGGTTCTAAACAATAGGTCACGAGTTCGATCCATGCAAGGGTCGATTCTTTAATGAAGACCCCCTTTTTACCCATTTTTGATATATTTACACTTTGGTCCCTGAAGTTTCAATTTTTACAAAAATGGTCCCTAGTGTTTCGAAAATTGAAACAAGTGGTCCCTGAAATTTCGTAAATGTACAAAAATGGTCCCTGGTGTTTCAAAAATTTACAAAAAGCTCCCTGAAGTTTCGTAACCTGACAAAAATGGTCTTTTGTATACGCTGCGTATTGGTCAATACGCAGGGTATACACACCTTGTTTTCTGTGCAATGATTGGTTATCAGGCACTGGGATCTATGGTCTATCTACACTGCGTATTGACCAATACGCAGCGTATTTAAACCCTAAGTGTGCTGATAGGCAAACTGAGTGTGCAGATATCAATTTTATAAGTCTGCACTAATTATTTTTTTACTCTCTGTCAATATGGGCTATGCATGGTTTTCTAAGAAACGACCCGTGTTTGCACACGGGTCTTACAGCTAGTAAAACTTATATAAACTTTAAAGCTATAAGTAACTGAGTTTACACATAAATTCAATAACCGAGATACATAAAATTTATTATTAACGCACAGACTCAATAAGAATATAAATTTATTAAGATAATATACAAAGAATTCGTAAATTTATAAATATTGTTTTACTGGTAAATGGTGTTGCCCCGTGTTCTATTTTGTAGATCATACGTAACGGATTTCGAAAAATTTGATGATGATATCTTGTTAGAATTTGTTGTTTTAGGTATCATATATTAGATCTATGATAATCCAATAACAACTTTTTAAATTTAGGCATCTAGATAGCGTTGGTATAAGCATTGTCAGGGTTATAAACTTATAAACTGCAAGAAATAACTTCTTCTTTTGAAAAACAGTTATAATAACTATTTATTTGGCGGGAAAAGACAATTGAGATCGCCCCATAAACCATCATGTGTCTCAAATTAGTTTACTTTATTATATGTATAGATAGATATGTAACTTGTTAATAGAATATTATATATTCTTTCATCACAAATACATCCGAATGTTCATTATGCCTTAATACATTTAAAATTAATTAAGTTTCCAATGTCAAAGAAAAAAGTTATAAGTCTTCTAAATGTTGAAATAAATAAAAACAATATGATATTATCGGTAAACTTAATTTCTAATTGAACATGAATATTAAGTCTAAGTCTTCTAAATGTTGAAATAAATAAAATAATATGATATTTTCGGTAAACTTAATTTTTAATTGAACATGAATATAATATGATACAAGAGATTATATCCCGATTTAGTTAAAAAAATCATCCCAAATATCTTCTACAAATTTTCAATTTAATATTATCAATAATCGACATTCTCTTATAGAACGTCATATGTCCCTCAAGTGGTTTCTTTTATTATATAGTATAGATATAGATAAAGATTTATAGTCAATTTAACATAGATTTTGTTTTTTCTTTATCACTTTTAAACCATTATCTTTTCGTACACTTTAAATATGCCGTTGTGACATTCTTAATTATTTTTATATACGTTTTCATATAAATTTTGTTAAATACTGAGTCTATCTACGTCTCGACGTAAATTTTATTTTAAAACACGATGGTTCAAATATGACATATATTTACTTATTTTTTAAAAAGGCGTTTTTGTGTTTCCTATCGCATATACTTACAATGAGGTAAATTTTTTAAATATGTCGTTGCGATGTCTTTTTTTTAACTATGTTTTGATATCAAACAGAGTTATCCCAACTTCATGCGCTTCTTTTTACATACTGTCAACGTTTCGATATAAATATTATTCAACAGCGATCCAGGTTAAATATAATATATTTTTTTATTTTATATTATTAAATGCATTTGTGCCACTTAGGCTTTGGCCTAGTGGTCAAGAGGAATTACCTCTTGTGGGAAAACCAAGGTCAATTTTTGGGAGATGTAATTTAGTATAGTATTTAAGGGAAAAAAAGTTTAGCCGTTGAAAAAAAGGGGTAGGCTAAATGCACCCCCACTTTTACTTTTCACACCCCTTTTCTAAAAAAAAATAAACAGTTCTTAATTTGTCAAATTATACCCCTATAGAAATCCGTATTATTAATTATCTCTCTCTAAATCCTTCTTCTCCAATGTCAACAAACCACTGAACATGCAAAGATCTCACATCTCAATCTGCATCTAACAACCACCATGAACATGCTATAACATCACATCTCACTTCCAGTAACCCTAACAACAATGGCGATTACGGTGGTGGTCGTTGTTACGAGGAAGAGGATGCCGCAGTCACATAACAATTTTGCAACAACGATTCGGAAAACGTGAATCGGCATTTTCCATAGCTGGATTCACCATTGTTCTTCTAGCTTTCTCATTCATCGTTTCTTCTGATTCATCTTCATCCAATTGTTTCTCTGGTACCCCACCACCCACTCATACTTCAGACGGTCCATGATCCTACCGCTCTTGATCCTCGGTGCCGGTTTCAGATCAATTGTTATTTTACTTGATCATATCTATTTGTATATAGTGCTGCTTAGTTAAGGTTTAATGTTTTTGAATATTATTGATCATGGAGATAGTGTAAGTAGGGTTTAGTATTAGAAGCAACATGATCAAGATCAGCAGTTTTTGTGTGACTATTAATCTAATTTGGATGTTGTTCTCCTGGTGTAAAAAGAGTTTAAAATTTGGAAAATAACATGAGTTTTCGTTGTTTCATATTTGTGTACATAGGACCTTTGAATCTGGTTATTTGTGTTTACTGCCCATGTTTGGATATTATAGTTTTTTTTTTTTTTTGTTAGTGTTAAATGAGTTTCAATTGGTAAGAATTCAACCGACAGAGCCTTTGTATTGCCCTTGGAAGAAGACTTTTATTCATTTCTTTGTTTTTTTGTAAATGAGTGATATTGATGTACGAAAATAACACTGGTACAATGCGTATATATTTTCCATTAATCCGTGTAAAATTTTCGATAAGTTTTTGTTATCTAATTTAATTATATTTTTTAATTGTTTAAAAATTTAGGTAGATCCAATTAAAAAACAAAGTAGGTTTGATTGTACGTATTAAAAACTTTAAGGGGGGAGTGTAACCAGTAAAAATAGAAAAAAAAAAGAGTGCATTTAGCAACAGAGTGTGCCTATTGGCACACTAAAGTGCCTATTGGCACACCAAACCCTAGCAAAATTAGGGTTTATCTACGCTGCGTATTGGTCAATACGCAGCGTATAGGGTTAACCCAATACGCTGCCTATTGACCAATACGCAGCGTAGATAGCCCATAGATCTCAGTGCCTGATAACCAATCATTGCACAGAAAACAAGGTGTGTCTATGCTTCGTATTGACCAATACGCAGCGTATTGGATTTTACACAAATGGTCCCTGGAGTTTCAAAAATTGACACAAATGGTCCCTTTTTTTGATATATTTACACTTTGGTCCCTGATGTTTCAATTTTTACAAATATGGTCCCTGATGTTTCATAAATTGACACAAATGGTCCCTAACGAGCGTCAAAAATAAGTTCGTCGTTAAAATATAAAACGACGCCCGTTTAAATGGTCCCTGATGTTTCGCAGCCGTTTGCATCCGTTTAAACGCCCGTTTACGGCTGCAAACGCAGCCGTTTAAACGCCCGTTTACGGCTGCAAACGCAGCCGTTTAAACGCCCGTTAGGGACCTACGCGACTTACGGTTCGACATGGACTAAATAATAAAAAAAATAATATAATTTAACGACGATCTTAGTTTTGACGCTCGTAAGGCGCGTACGGTCCTAACGAGCATCGAAACTAAGTTCGTCGTTAAAATATATATTTTTTTTATTATTTAGTCGAAGTCGAACCGTAAGACGCGTAGGTCTCTAACGAGGGTCGAAACTAAGTTCGTCGTTTTATATTTTAACGACGAACTTAGTTTTGACGCTCGTTAGGGACCATTTGTGTCAATTTTTGAAACATCAGGGACCATTTTTGTAAAAATTGAAACTTCAGGGACCAAAGTGTAAATATATCAAAAAAGGGACCATTTGTGTCAATTTTTGAAACTCCAGGGACCATTTAAACAAAATTTCTTTTTAAACAGAATTTTTTTTTAATTATTTAGTCGAACCGTAACCGGCGTTTAAACGGCGTTTAAACCGGCAGCCGTTTGGGGCTGCGTTTGCAGCCGTAAACCGGCGTTTAAACGGCTGCAAACACAGCCCCAAACGGCAGTGATTTCGCAGCCGTTTGCGGCTGCGTTTGCAGCCGTTTAAACGCCCGTTAGGGACCTACGCGACTTACGGTTCGACATGGACTAAATAATAAAAAAATAATATAATTTAACGACGATCTTAGTTTTGACGCTCGTAAGGCGCGTACGGTCCTAACGAGCGTCGAAACTAAGTTCGTCGTTAAAATATATATTTTTTATTATTTAGTCGAAGTCGAACCGTAAGGCGCGTAGGTCCCTAACGAGCGTCGAAATAAGTTCGTGTTAAAATATAAAACGACGAACTTAGTTTCGACGCTCGTTAGGGACCTACGCGCCTTACGGTTCGACTTCGACTAAATAATAAAAAAATATAATTTAACGACGATCTTAGTTTTGACCCTCGTAAGGCGCGTAGGTCCGTTACGTGCGTCAAAATCCGTAACGAGTAAAAAATATATTGTTTTTTTATCCTCATTTAATCGATGTCGTCTGATTATTATTTACTGACTGGTTTCCATTTATGCAGGTATTTGCACAAAATGATTTCCACTTCGATCACTGCTCGAAACAAAAGCCGGGAGTGGTGTACGAGTGGTGACTTGTTCTTTTTATATTGCCTCTTATACAAGAGGCCGTGCGCTCTCGCCCACGGGTTGGCGCTGTACTTCGCCTCCGCGCATCATCGACAGGAGCGCGGAATGCTATTTGGCGGATCATACGTGACCAAGATAGCCCATTCGTTGGGCTATCATTCGGAGAACGACCGCGGCCGTGTAGGCCCGGCGACACAGCCAAAGCGGATGGGGATGAACACAGTAAACGGGATGCAAATTACCAAAGACTTTCCATGCGGGAAACGGTTAAAGAAACTGGACGGCACGCAATACGAGCTTACATAACTGCCAGAACAGTTCCCTCTGTTTTATCCTCCGCACGATCCGGAGCCGCCGGAGCCGCATGAGCCGGCCGCCGTTCTTTCGCAGCCACCACAGCCGCGTGGACCACCCGGGGCGCCTCAGTTCCCACGCCATGTTTGGCCCGGTCCTGACCCGTCACATCAGCGGCTGCTTCGGTACGTTGAAAGGAACAACTATCTGTTGGAGTGGGTGGCTGCGGCGCTGCAGCAGCAGCGACAGCATGACGGGTTACCTCCACTACCCTTCATTGCGGATGCGGAATGGGATCAGCAGCAGCAGCATCAGGAGCAGCAGCAGTAGTATTTTATCATTTTGTTATGTATGCACAAACTTCTCTTGTATATATCAAACTTTCGGTGTAAACAGTTTAACATATTTTGAAATGTTATATACTATGGTGTACATATAAAATTCTGGCAGGTTATTTAACATGTTCTGTTGTATAGATAAAGTTCTGGAAGTTTTAAAATTCAGGAAGGTTATATACGTTGCGTATTGACCAATACGCAGCGTATATAAACCTGGTAAACTTTTGATACTTCAAACCTACCAAAATGACCCCAATTTCGCAGATGTTTTATATACGCTGCGTATTGACCAATACGCAGCGTATTGGTTAACTAATGTATATAAGGAAATATGTTTCATATACTAACAGCTCCTAGTAGGAGGATAAACTGGTTAAGGCGTTGCGGTTCTAAACGAGAGGTCATGAGTTCGAGTCTTGCAAGGGCCGGTTCTTTAAAGAAGACCCCCTTTTTACCCATTTTTGATATATTTACACTTTGGTCCCTGAAGTTTCAGTTTTTACAAAAATAGTCCCTGACAGGGACCATTTGTGTCAATTTATGAAACATCAGGGACCATATTTGTAAAAATTGAAACATCAGGGACCAAAGTGTAAATATATCAAAAAAGGGACCATTTGTGTCAATTTTTGAAACTCCAGGGACCATTTGTGTAAAATCCAATACGCTGCGTATTGGTCAATACGAAGCCTAGACACACCTTGTTTTCTGTGCAATGATTGGTTATCAGGCACTGAGATCTATGGGCTATCTACGCTGCGTATTGGTCAATAGGCAGCGTATTGGGTTAACCCTATACGCTGCGTATTGACCAATACGCAGCGTAGATAAACCCTAATTTTGCTAGGGTTTGGTGTGCCAATAGGCACACTCTGTTGCTAAATGCACTCTTTTTTTTCTATTTTTACTGGTTACACTCCCCCCTTAAAGTTTTTAATACGTACAATCAAACCTTCTACTTTGTTTTTTAATTGGATCTACCTAAATTTTTAAACAATTAAAAAATATAATTAAATTAGATAACAAAAACTTATCGAAAATTTTACACGGATTAATGGAAAATATATACGCATTGTACCAGTGTTATTTTCGTACATCAATATCACTCATTTACAAAAAAACAAAGAAATGAATAAAAGTCTTCTTCCAAGGGCAATACAAAGGCTCTGTCGGTTGAATTCTTACCAATTGAAACTCATTTAACACTAACAAAAAAAAAAAAAAACTATAATATCCAAACATGGGCAGTAAACACAAATAACCAGATTCAATGGTCCTATGTATACAAATATGAAACAACGAAAACTCATGTTATTTTCCAAATTTTAAACTCTTTTTACACCAGGAGAACAACATCCAAATTAGATTAATAGTCACACAAAAACTGCTGATCTTGATCATGTTGCTTCTAATACTAAACCCTACTTACACTATCTCCATGATCAATAATATTCAAAAACATTAAACCTTAACTAAGCAGCACTATATACAAATAGATATGATCAAGTAAAATAACAATTGATCTGAAACCGGCACCGAGGATCAAGAGCGGTAGGATCATGGACCGTCTGAAGTATGAGTGGGTGGTGGGGTACCAGAGAAACAATTGGATGAAGATGAATCAGAAGAAACGATGAATGAGAAAGCTAGAAGAACAATGGCGAATCCAGCTATGGAAAATGCCGATTCACGTTTTCCGAATCGTTGGTGCAAAATTGTTATGTGACTGCGGCATCCTCTTCCTCGTAACAACGACCACCACCGTAATCGCCATTGTTGTTAGGGTTACTGGAAGTGAGATGTGATGTTATAGCATGTTCATGGTGGTTGTTAGATGCAGATTGAGATGTGAGATCTTTGCATGTTCAGTGGTTTGTTGACATTGGAGAAGAAGGATTTAGAGAGAGATAATTAATAATACGGATTTCTATAGGGGTATAATTTGACAAATTAAGAACTGTTTATTTTTTTTTAGAAAAGGGGTGTGAAAAGTAAAAGTGGGGGTGCATTTAGCCTACCCCTTTTTTCAACGGCTAAACTTTTTTTCCCTTAAATACTATACTAAATTACATCTCCCAAAAATTGACCTTGGTTTTCCCACAAGAGGTAATTCCTCTTGACCACTAGGCCAAAGCCTAAGTGGCACAAATGCATTTAATAATATAAAATAAAAAATATATTATATTTAACCTGGATCGCTTTTGAATAATATTTATATCGAAACGTTGACAGTATGTAAAAAGAAGCGCATGAAGTTGGGATAACTCTGTTTGATATCAAAACATAGTTAAAAAAAAGACATCGCAACGACATATTTAAAAAATTTACCTCATTGTAAGTATATGCGATAGGAAACACAAAAGCGCCTTTTTAAAAAATAAGTAAATATATGTCATATTTGAACCATCGTGTTTTAAAATAAAATTTACGTCGAGACGTAGATAGACTCAGTATTTAACAAAATTTATATGAAAACGTATATAAAAATTATTAAGAATCTCACAACGGCATATTTAAAGTGTACGAAAAGATAATGGTTTAAAAGTGATAAAGAAAAAACAAAATCTATGTTAAATTGACTATAATATATCTATATCTATACTATATAATAAAAGAAACCACTTGAGGGACATATGACGTTCTATAAGAGAATGTCGATTATTGATAATATTAAATTGAAAATTTGTAGAAGATATTTGGGATGATTTTTTAACTAAATCGGGATATAATCTCTTGTATCATATTATATTCATGTTCAATTAAAAATTAAGTTTACCGAAAATATCATATTATTTTATTTATTTCAACATTTAGAAGACTTAGACTTAATATTCATGTTCAATTAGAAATTAAGTTTACCGATAATATCATATTGTTTTTATTTATTTCAACATTTAGAAGACTTATAACTTTTTTCTTTGACATTGGAAACTTAATTAATTTTAAATGTATTAAGGTATAATGAACATTCGGATGTATTTGTGATGAAAGAATATATAATATTCTATTAACAAGTTACATATCTATCTATACATATAATAAAGTAAACTAATTTGAGACACATGATGGTTTATGAGGCGATCTCAATTGTCTTTTCCCGCCTAAATAAATAGTTATTATAACTGTTTTTCAAAAGAAGAAGTTATTTCTTGCAGTTTATAAGTTTATAACCCTGACAATGCTTATACCAACGCTATCTAGATGCCTAAATTTAAAAAGTTGTTATTGGATTATCATAGATCTAATATATGATACCTAAAACAACAAATTCTAACAAGATATCATCATCAAATTTTTCGAAATCCGTTACGTATGATCTACAAAATAGAACATGGGGCAACACCATTTACCAGTAAAACAATATTTATAAATTTACGAATTCTTTGTATATTATCTTAATAAATTTATATTCTTATTGAGTCTGTGCGTTAATAATAAATTTTATGTATCTCGGTTATTGAATTTATGTGTAAACTCAGTTACTTATAGCTTTAAAGTTTATATAAGTTTTACTAGCGGTAAGACCCGTGTGCAAACACGGGTCGTTTCTTAGAAAACCATGCATAGCCCATATTGACAGAGAGTAAAAAAATAATTAGTGCAGACTTATAAAATTGATATACACTAATGGTCAATAGGTTTATTCAACAGCAATTCCATTATGTTGATAGCAAACTACTGTTGTCTATTAACTGTTAAAAACTTCTGTTGCTTTCCAACAGACTTTCCTAAAAAATGTTATCTATTATCTCCAACAGAGCTTGTCAGATGGATAAATAGTAAACATATATGCATGTTAGTCAACCTATGTTAAAAAGGCCAGTCAACAAAAATTACAAAGGTTAGTAAACAGATGTTAAGAGAATAATGTTATTAACAAAAAATTTTGTACTCTCATTAAAAATGAGAGCTGCAAACACGAGTCGTTTCTTAGACAAGCATGCATAACACATATTAATAGAACATATAGATACGTGCATAGATATTGTACCAAAACATGTTATCTATTATAGCTAAAAGACAACTATAAACATAGATTATCGGTTAATATATCAGTTACATACAATTTCACTGTTTACCCAAAAAGACAATATAAACTGTTTATATACATACGTACTTCATAGAATTTGAATACAACTTAAAGTTCAACAAACGTTAACTATAAACACACAATAACCTGCCTCAACAACTTTCAGCAAAACTAAATCAAGGAATCAACAGATTTTAGAAATCAACAGATCTTTATTCTCTCATCAACATTTCCCGGATTTGCCCTTTGAATTGGAGCTCAAAATCCAAGGAATCAGTATCATCTTCATCCCTATCAAGCTGAAGGTTAAAAAGATCTTGGAGGTCAACTGGATTCAGACCAAATGCATTCTCCCTTGATATCTTTTCAACACTACCATCAGACTTGATCAAAGTCAATTCATGGGTCTGTTTGTCAGACTTCCACTTTAGTATTTTTGGGTCTGATGGGTTTCTTGGGAGAAGTTTTATTTGAGAGGAGTTTGCGATTGAGGCCTGCTTGCCAACTTCTGAAGTGTTTGAGCAACTTGAGCTTGTAATTGCAACGAAGCATCATCCAATCCATATCGTAACTGATTTCTGATAGACTCTTTTCTGTACTCAGCATACCTATTTTCATCTTCCTCATCCATCAGTTGTTGTTTTTTTCTTTGGTTCAAGGCAGCGATGGATACATCTGCTGATGAGAACAACTTTTTAGATGTAACGGTCTGCCAACGTATAACAGTCCTTTCATCTTTGTATACTGGCTTTATAGGAAGGGATGGATCTATCTCTCTTCGCTCTTCTAACCTACTGTAAGCTCGATCAATAGACTGCCTAGTCCATTTTCCAATTTGTCTAGCAGTCCCAACCTTAGTTGCTACAAGTTCTGCCTTCATTCTCTTATACTTCAACACTTCATCCACTTCAACCTTTTTGTATTGTTTCCAGTTGGGAGCAGATTTTGGCATTTGAGGATCTTTATTCATCTTTTCAATTCTATTAACTTCCTCATTAAGAGCCTCAAGGGGCCAGTCTTTGAAATCAAATTTGTAGGCTTCGTAGGGCTTGGTTTCCATGATAGTGTTCAAGAAATCATTTCTTAATGTCTTTTCTAGCTCAGCATTTGGTGACAGATTTGACATATTCTTACTCAGGTCTCTAGCAAAATCTTCCAACTTCTTGACTTCACCAAGCCAATGTTGCATGCGAGCTGATAAATTAATGTCTCCTAGCCCTTTACACTCTTCATTTGCCTTATCTTCTGCTTGCTTGCCCTTTAGCTTCAGATATTCATAAATATTCTTTGGCGTTTCAAATTGTTGAAGAGATGGGAAGGTTCTTTTGGATGGATCATCCTCTGTGTAAAATTGAGTCATTTCATCTTGAACTGCAATCAGTTCCAGAGGGAAAGTTACTGCCAATGGGTTGATCTTTGTTGATGGAGGTGGGACGAATGGTTTGGGTGAAGTTTGAATGAACGAAATAGCTGATAACGGAATTGGTGTGGGTATATCTTTTTCTTCCTTCTCTTCTTCATGCACCATGAATTTTCTCTTTCTTGTGTAAACAGATTTTGGAGAAGGGGGAGTTAGGGAAGAAAAAGGTGCCATGGCTGTAAGGGTTGACTGTGATGGAAATTGAAATTGGGTAGAATCAGTGGATTGACTAACAACTGTTGAAACAACTGGTCAACCGATGTTGTCTTAACATATGCTGAAACATTTGTTGCATCAACAATTGTTTCAGTCGAGGTTGGCAGTGGTGATGAGGATTTTGTATTCTGCTTTTTGACAGGTGGTTTTTCTGGTGAGAGTTTTGTTTTAGGTGTATCAGAATCTGACTTCTTAGGTTCAGCAGTGGTTTTGAGTTTCGCAGCAGTGGTTGGTTTTTCTGGTGGTGATATTGGTTTAGGAAATATGACAGTAGGAGATTCGTTATCTTTCTGTGATTTTCTACTATTTGAAGTTCCAATGTTGAGCACTTCATCTTCCTCTTTTGTATGCTTCCTCTTCTGTTTTCGTTCAATCTCCTTATCTGTCTGTTTGTTAACGGAATCATCAATTCCCTTTTTCTTACCAGTATCAGATTTTCCAGGAGATTTTCCAGAAGTTTGCTTGGCAGGCTTTGGATTTTGTTTTGGCTGATTCCTTGGTGTTGGTTTGCCAAAGTTTTTCATGGAATCCTTTTCCCTCTTTTCAGCATCATCTTCATCGTCTTTTTCAAACACAGGTGCAGGGGTAGTACCAGTTAACTTTGCAATGCATTCTTTTATGCCCTTGATGTCAGCCTGTGTGTCTTTGTATCTTGCTTCAACCATAACTCTAATTAGCTTCATGTGGGAATTAAGTTGAATCTCAGCCAGTTCCCTTTGAGCTGCAAGAATGGGTTGTACCGAATTCCAAAGCTCTTGGCATAACTGCTGATGAGAAGGTCGATTTTTGAAAGCATCCACCAACTGCTTCAATTGATCTTTCATATCAGCAACAGTTGTTTCCAAGTTAGATATCATGTCCGTCAAATCCTGGTATTTTAATCCATCACCTAACTTAATAGGATCATCTGAATTCCCACCAGTGGTGGTTGTATCTGCTTTTGAAAGAGGAGGTATCTCCAAATTTTCATTAGCAGATGCCCCTTGTTCTTGGTTCTGGGGACTTCCCTCTGCATTAGTGGTTACCTTAGTGATCTCACCCGTGGTTAACTTGAACTCACCAGTGGATAACTTGATAGACACAGCAGTGGTTGCCTTCAAGAGAGTCTGACTGATGAAACTACTGTCCAAATGTAAATCAGTGGATTTGACATTTGTAGTAGCTGCTCTACTTGAAATACCATCAAGAATTTGCTGAAATTCAAGAGGTGTAGCCTCCTCAACTATTTCTGGGTTAGGTAATTGAAAAGGTTCAGACATAGCAATTGTTGAAGTTAAACTCTCAGTAAAGTGTTCGTGAGAGGGATTGCTATCACTCTGAATGTCAATAGCTTGAAGCAGTGTTACAAACTTTGGTGGAAGGGAAGATGAAGGGATTGCTGTCGAAAGAGACATTACCGCGGGAGAAGGGCTTTTAAGTATACTCTCATATGAGGGTATGGCATCATATTGTGGTGTCCCTGTGCATACAACATGTTCCTTTTGTGAGGAATCATGAGGATTTTGGTTTATGGGTTGAGATCTTTCCACATGTTGTGAGGAAGTAGCAATAGTGGTTTGTAGTGACATCTGTGTTGTCACGGGGTTAACCTCTTGGATCTCATCTTCCAGAGGACCCGTTTTGCTGGTTTCGGTGGGCTTTTTGGATTTTGTTTTGGTCTTTTTGAGTTTTGTTGGTGGGGGTTTCACAACAGTGGTTGTAGTACTGTGATCACCAAGAGCAGTGGGCTCTGCAACAGACGTTTGAGGAGCAGTTGTAGACTCATCTAAAATTTCCTCATTCCCCTTTGCTTCAGTTTTGAAAACATCTGACTCTTTAGCCATAAGGCGAGTAAAAGTTTCAGATGTTAGACTATTCATTTTAATAGCTTCACCTTTTTCAAAAGCTTTTTGAGAAACATGTTTTTGCAGGTAGTAGCTTAATAGTCTAGGAAACAAAAGAAAACCAACAGTTTTCCCCTTTTTAATAGCAGCAGCTTTCCCCTTTTTAATAGCAGCAATTTTTCCCTTTTTAATAGTAGCAATTTTGCCCTTTTTAATGTTATTTAAATTTGCAACCAAATCAGCAAACAGTGCTTGGGAGTAGTTAAAATCAGTATTTGTCAAAATTGCATACCCCAATGACTGAATTTTCAAAGGTATTTCATTAAAAGAAGTAGTTTTATTTGAGAGACAGATTAAGAGAGTATGGAACAGGAATTTCATTGGCGGTGGAAAATTACCTTTAAACATAGTTGCCTGATTCAACTCTTCATCATATCCCCTCCCCATAAAGTATGTTTGAATCTCATTTTTCGGCAAAGAGGTCTTACCTGCCAAGTCATTTACCTCAAATGTTGTTGATATGGTACTGGGGGTAATAGCAACCGATTCACCTCCGACTTTTGAAGTTATACTTACGGCCATAGTGTTTTGTTCTTTAATATTCACATTAGCCCAAAAATCATGAAGCGTCTCTTGGAAAATGGGTGCGTCGGCGGTAAGAATGACCTTATATTTTGATGATGTAAGAACATCAATCATCGAATGATAGAGAGTATTGTTCTCGGTTTTCTCAAAAATAGCAAGGTAGTTATGCGAATTTTTCATCACCAAAGTCATGATCGGAATTGAAAGTTGCGAGAGGTTGACAAAGAAGTGTTGAAGAAGAAGGTGGAAACCGCTCTACTGAATTTTAAACTCGAGACAAAAGTAAAACCTCTGTTTGGGGATGAAACAACGGTTTATAAAGTGAAAAGGTGAATGCTGATGTGTCAGAAGTTAGAAAGATCTGATGGCTAACATCTGTCCACGTCACAACCTCTGCTCTGATAATGGATGACAGTTGTTGCGAAAACCACTGTTGGCCAACAACAGATGTTAGGCTACATTAGTAACTCAGCAGTCCTCAGATTAAACAGAACCTATGAGAACAGACAATACCCTTCAGCAATATTTGGAAACCACTGTTGGGCAACAACAGATCTTATACAACAAAAGTAAGTTAGCAGTCCTTTCAACAGACTTTTAATATAAATGAATAAATTGATATTAAATATCAGCAGCCATTTAATGCAAAAGATTTAAAAAATAATTTTTCATGGGAAAACCATAAAATTAAATATCAAGAAACTGAAAGGACAAATTTTAAACCTCTGCCATAAAAAAATATAAAAAAAACCTCTTCATTTAAAGACCAACAATAATCTACATGGCAAACAAAGGCTACTACCACTTCATCGGACACAAATGTTGTAAACAGTGGTAAATCAACAGTTGAGCAATAACAGATATTCAGAACTGTTGAGCAATAACATATATTAAAAAAAAACGATGTTCTCATAATTTCCATTAACTTCTTCATTTATCATAAAGAAGTACTCCGCTTTATGCACTTTAGACTTCAAAAACAGTGCAGAAGAACTCCCCACTGCTCGCTCGGAAAACAAGCTGAAATATATCAACACCTTAAAATAAATATTATCAACATATATCAACAGTTTAAAAGAATCCACAACCCTAAAATAACACGCAACTGATTGTTTGAATTTTAAACAACTCTGATTAGGCTGAAATATAAACAGAGAATTAGAACAGAGCAGTTCAAATTTTAAGATTCAAAATCAGAGAAAAAAACATACCCTCAACGATGTTGCAACAATGATGTTGGAAAAATTTCGTGAAGTACAAAAAGCTGTAATCGCGGATGAACAGACTGAATATGCAAAGCCAAGGTCAAAGGTGAGTGTGTGAAACAGAGCTTCCATGAAACAACGATGTTCGAACAATGATATTGGAACAAAGAACTGCATATGAAGATTAACCGGCTCAATCATGAGAGCTATGCATTTGAGTAAGAGAGATATGATCACAAATATAAAGGAGAGAGATAAATTAAATTTGAATGTGGAGCCAAATTCATATGTTGATATGAGCGAAAGGGATTTGAATGTGGAGACAGATAATTATATCTTATTTATAGGATTAGAATTAGAATATATATGGTTTGAATTTTGAATTTTAAATGTGGAGCCAGAATTTTGAATTTTGAATGTGAGAAGAGGTTTTTTGAATTTTCAATAAACATCAGTACTTTAAATTATAAATGAGGGCAGACCTTTGAGTATAAGGCATTATACAAATGTGCAGACCTTTGAAAATGTGGATGTGGGCCAACTTTGAATTTTAAAGTCTTTTAATATTAGGCTTTATGATGTAATAATGACATAAGAAAAGCCTTGTTGGACATGCTCTCCTGCTGACACATCAGCTTTTTTATGTCACTTGGATTTCTCCTTTTATAGAAAGTATAGATTTGTTACACCCATGTGTCACACGGGAAATAACCTAGTATTATAATAAAAACAAATAAAAAAGCTAAAAATTGATTTTAACATGTGTGTACTAATGAAATCCACGTGAAGGATTTTCTAAAGAATGGAATCATGAGTAATAAAAATATTGTGGTAAAAACAAAAAACAAAAAAAACAAATATACAGTAGTTAATATGATAGCTTTTTAATATATAACTAGTAAAAAGACTCACGCGTGTTGCGGTGCGGGTACATCACAAACATCGAATGGATTAGTCTAAACGTTATGTGATGCGTTAATCATATGAAAACACACATTTTGACGTATATTATTGAACTCAATGCAACCTATATAAGCATTCCGATTCAATAAAAACATAAGGAAATCAAATTTATACCGTTCAATTACAGTGGCGGATCTAGGATTCACGCCAAGCCGTAACGTTTTATAAATAAGCCGTAACGAAATCGAAAAAAGGTCAAAATTTTCCAAAATTTACACTAATTTTTCCAAATTTTTCCGAGCCAAGCCGTAGCGGGGGTTGCCCCACTACATAAGGTACATCCGCCACTGTTCAATTATAACGTATTATGTGTGGCCCGAGTCATAGACAGAAAATGTAACGGTTATAATGGAAATGCTGAAACGTATAATCAAAATATATTAATTAGAGCTTAAAAAAGGGAAGAAAAAAAAATAAACCGCAATTTGACTCCACTCGGATCGAAACAAAATTTACTAAACATTCATAAAAATCATGAAAACATATTATATTTGACCTGACTCGTTTCCCAAAAAGTTTACGTCGAAACATACACCAACTCGAATTTATACCGAAATGTACATAAAAATATGTACGTAAAATTTGTTTTTTAAACGAAAACGTATTATATTTAACCAGACTCGTTTCCATAAAAAGTTTACGTCGAAACATAAAGCAAATCGAATTTATATCAACACGTACATAAAAATATGTACATAAAAAATAGTTTTTCTTAAGTAAAGGAGATATAGTTGTAAACTCGAAACAAATTATTAGTAAAAACTTAATAAGTTAATACGTTCGTAAAATCGTGCCAAATAGCACTAATGTCACACCACTGCCAGCAACCATCAACATCAGAAGAACTCGTAAAAATAAAATAAATAAAAAAGTAAAAAGTAACACCGAACGAAAAACAAACGGGAAATCGTTGAACCACGCACGCCCGTTTGCAGCGTGTTAATACAAAATATTAGACATAAATGTAAAACGTAGAAAAGAATAACTAAGTCGATCCAGGACCAGCTTGTTGCGACGAACTTGTCAAACAAAGAAAAATAGATGTTTTGCGACTTGCGACTGCCTGTCAACCGGGAAAAAAACAGACGAAAAAACGTTAAACCCTACACGCACGTTATGGCGTGTTGACTCGAAAAATTTATAACAAAACTTAAAACGAAAAACTTGCGAAAGATAAAATGTGTGGGGGACCAAAGCTGGAAAAAAAAAAGTTTTGGGGGTTAAATTGCGAAAGATGAAAAACTTTTTGTTAAAAGTAAAAAAGTCAAAGGGGTTAAAATGCAAAAGATTAAAATTTTTAGGTTAAAAGTGAAAAATGCAAATTTTTTTTTGAAGAACTCCCAATGCCCATGTTACAACAACATAAAGCATAAATTTGTTGTTAATTTATAGTTTGGAAATATAATATATGGTTAAGTTATTCTACAAAGGCTTCTAAAAACAAGAAGTGTAAGAAGACATTATAAAGTGACAAGTGTCCAATAACTTAAAACATAAACCCATTACACCACCACCCAAAACCTAACCCCCCCAAAAACTAAAAAAAACTACCCCCCCCCCCCCCCACCCCCAAAAACCTAACCCCACCCTCACCAAAAAAAAAAAAGCCTAAAAAAAACTTAAACACCTACCCCCACCCCACCCCACCACCACCCAAAACCCTAACCCCCCACCCCCCCCCCCCCCGGCAAAAGATTTGTACAATTCTTATTTTTAGAAGCCTTTGTATTTGATCCGAAACCATTTAATATAAGAGTTAAATGCCTGGTTGGTCCCTGTGGTTTGCAAATATTGCAGAATTGATCCCAGTGGTTTAATAATTACACACGTCCGGTGGTTGTAATTTTTGCACTCAAGTGATCCTTATCACTAACTTATTTTAAATATCTCAGTTAGTTATGTGTTAAATGACTATATTGCCCTTAAAAATTAAAAACAAAAAAAACATGGGACACCCTCTCGTCTTCTTCTTCCTCCTCTCACTCTAAACTAGGGTTGTAAACGAGCCGAGTCTGTGACAACTGTCAAATTTCCATGTATCCGTACAATGACTAAATAGTAATTTGATCTAAATTAATGACATGAATGCTTTCTGATTATTATCATATACATACAAGTGCATCACATATTGCATGGTTTCATATCATTATTGCATGCAACACTTTATGATTCGAATGATGCACGAAACAAAGTTAGCACAGTTATCAGACAAACTAAAAGTACTGACGGAGTTCAGTACTCAGATAGACATGATGTTAAGGCACAGAATGAGCCAGAAACCAAGAGTTACACTAGTATAGTGTGTAGGAAAGTAAGGATCATAAAACTGTCTTTCTAGTGATAGTTTAAGTGCCGGAAAGTGCCTAAAACTCACCCAAACTGCAGAATTCTGCAATTTTCAGCAAAAATCAGCATTTTAACAACATAATATTATGCAGAATTATGATTTAATGGTCCAGAATACCTTCCTAGGTGTCGGGAATCAAAACTGTCACAAAAGGGAACATAAAGCACATAAAACTGCGTAATTTAGCACCTTAACGAACCGGTAACCAACCGAACAACCGAACACTACCTGAAACACCAAATTTCCACTAGAAGCACTGTTTTATCATTTCCGAGCTAGTAATGGTCACCGAACACCATAACATGTCGTATAACAACACAACAACTAAAAACACTAAACTTAACATTTAAATTCTAACTAGTTTCCTTAACTATCCATTACATCTCAACCTTATACCGCCCCCCCCCCCTCCCCATTGGCGACGGTTACAAGGGTGGCCCACCCTTGATTTTTTTGTAATTGTTTAATTGATTTGTTGTTGGTTCACGAGACATTAAGACCAAAGGATTAAGGTATGTTGGAGACAAGTTTATATTAACCTCAAGATCACAACTCCTCATTTCACAAACACATCAACACCTTCACTCTCTTCCTTTCTTCTCCCCTTGTCACGACCGAGAATCACCACCACCATACCACCCATCTTCCCTTCTTGTTCATCCAATCTCAAGTGTTACAAAGGTGCTAGGAGCTTAACTAAGGAGCTTGGTGCCATTGGAAGTTAAAGGACCTTTCTCAAGAGCTTTTAACCACCAAGGTTATCATCTTCACCATCCTTGATCTCTTCCCTAGCTTTATGATAGTAGTAAGACTCTCCTAACTCCATTTTACTTCTCATTATGATGGTTAAAAGAATATGTAAGATGTTAAACATGAAGATCATGAAAGAACAAGAAGATAACTTTTAACATAAAGCTCAAAATCATAATAATCTATGTTGTTTAAGTGTATGTGTGCATCTTGATTGTTGATTACTTGTGTTTATGATGTTAATCATCATAAGAAACTTGCTAGATTGTGATTAAACACATGACCAAGCAAGTGAGAGGATGATCTTGTGAAGAAACAAGATGATCATCCTTTATGTTTCTCATGAACTTGAAAATGAAGATGATTTTGTGTAAGATGATGATGAATACATGTTATTAGTCGTGTACATGGATGATTTCAAAGATGATTTTCTCAAGAAACCAAGTTTACTTACAAGATTTACATAACCATGATTTTTAAAGAAACTAATCATATATTTAGTGTTAAATCAAGTATAGAAACATGTTTGTAACAAGAAAAATACAAAAGAATGATTTTTAGAAAAAATCATCTTATAAGCTGTGAAAGACTAAATTCTTCAAGAATGTGAATTACAAACATTGGAGGTTGGTTTTTGATAAATAAAAGTGACTAAGTATATATTTAGGAAATATATATCTAGATGTCACAATTTGTGTGATTACTTGTATATTATGTGTATTAGATATATATTCTTTTAGGACTTGAAATAATATAACTTACCAAAATACCAAGAATTATAATACAAAATATTACCAAAATTCCAAGAAAACAAATATATAATTTATACCCAAAATTTGACAAACCGAACAAGGAATAAGGGTTATAAATATATATTCTGGAATTAAGTTCATATATATATATATATATATATTGACAAATGAGTAATACAGTATTTTGGAAACAAAGGAAACGAAAAATATGATTTTTATAATTATTACAAAAATATATCATATTTTTGTCAAGTAGAAAATACATTATTTTGAATAGAGAAAGGATATATATATTTTCTTGAATTATTAGAAAATATATTATTTTGAAGAAAATATATTTTCTTAAACAAATTTAGAATATATTATTTAGGGGGTGAAAAATGGAATTATAAATATTTTCTAAGTTAATCTTGAAAATATATTATTTTTGAGATTATATGAAAATATAATTGTTTTTGCCAAGAAGGATTTATGGATATTTTTCTAGAAAAAGTTTTCTTAAAATATATATATTTTAAGAATATAAATTGGTAATTGGTTAAAAATAATATTCCGGAAATTTAAATACAGAAATTAAGTATAAGAATACTTAATAAATACAATAAGAATACGTATTCTTGTACGTACAAATACATGCCGGAATACACCACCAATACTTGGCAGAAATACACAAGTCTAAGAATACAAGGATAAGTATACCCATCCTTGGGGGAAATATTCATGAAAGATTACAAAACAAATAAGTTAAAATATATTATTTTAACAAGTATTCCAATAATTAATAAATATAATTTAAGTTAAAATATTATTATTTTAACAACTAATTATATACTTTGGAATAATATTTATGACTTCAAAAATGTAACTCAAAAGATACTAATTCATAATAATTAAGACTAAAAGTCAAGGCACGACCCATCCGTCTAATAAACCATAGCACGTGTGTAGGTAGTCGTGCGACCAAGGAGAAGCTTTGAGTTATACCAGGTTGCAAGACGCAAGATTGTGAGTTCATGTCCCCCTTTCTTTTAACTGTTTTCAGTTTTATAACTTCAGGGGTGAAATACATGTACAATTGTTTACAAATGTTTACATATGGTATGGTTAGCTAAGGAATGAACAGTTAGATCATGTGAGTGGTGGGTACAACGCTTTAGACCATTAATCCTCATATAAGGACTGAGGGACATGAGTGATAGATCTATCTGGGTGTTGCGAGCCCCACCCCTGGGCCGGTAGTGGCCGAAGGTGGTGACTATGTCTTCCAGCAGAAAGCCCGATACAAAATCCGCTAGGTTTGAGCCTTCCTGCACCATTGCACACATATTAATGACCTTGCAAATCATTAATTGATCTGTTCATAGACGCTTTCATACCGGTTTATAAATACATACTTACAAATGTTTACAAGGATTATTCGTGCACACATACAAAACACATGAACTCGCTCAACTTTTGTTGATGTTTTCAAACTACATGTATTTCAGGAAATTGAGAATGGATCTGGCGGGCATTCAAGGTTTTCAAGTTGTGTCAACAATAAATGATGTCATCCGCACTTTTGTAGGGTTTGACTTGGACGTTTTATCCTAGATAAGACATACAATTCAAAGCCTTGTTATATCAATGTATTGTGTCAAGTCCTTTATGGAACTTTAAACATTTGGTTGGTTTGTGTTCTAAACTCGAAGTTTTGGTTGATGTTAAACAATGTTGGTTGTATTATTTTGAAACTCAGTAATGGTTGAACATCATGGTTTCTGTGACAACTGTCAAAATTCCAGGTATTCGTACAACTATTAAACCATGATTAGTGCTTAATGACTGTGCTGAATTACAAATTGATGACTTGAATTGCTTTCTGTCTATTGCCATATACATACCTGTGCATCACATATTGCTTAATGTCATATCATTATTGCATGAGAACTTATTAACTCAAATGATGCACGAAACACAGTTAGCACAGTTATCAGACAAATCAGAAAAATGCTGACGAAGTTCAGTACATAGACAGGCAATGTGTTGAGACACATAATGAGCCAGAAACCAAGTATTACACTAGTATAGTGTGTAGGAAAGTAAGGATCATAAAACTACCTTCCTAGTGATAGTTTAAGTGCCAGAAAGTGCCTAAAACTCACATAAACTGCAGAATTCTGCAGAAAATCAGCAAATTCAGCATTTAAACACACTTATATCATGCAGAAATATGGTTAAATGGTCCTAAATACTTTCCTAAGTGTCAGGAATCGAAACTGTCCTAAAAGGGTACATAAAGCACACTAAACTGCATAGTTTAGCACCTTAACGAACCGGTAACCAACCGAACAACCGGACACTACACGAAACACCAAATTTTCACTAGAAGCACTATTTTAACATTACCGAGCTAGTTATGGTCCCCGAACATCATAACACACTATATAAATATCTACTAACTAAATATCTAACTAGAAACTTGCATTTCAACTATGAACTAACTTAATGGTTAAACCTAGACCTATACCCCCCCCCCCCCCCCCGCCTATGAAACGGCCAACATGGCCCCCACCATCAAGATTTTATTTCAATTTAATACTAGATCTTGTTGGAGATTTATATACATAAAAACCAATGGAGAAACTCATGAAATGGATTTATAAGTTAACCATATGCTTCATTTCTCATTCATCACAACACGCCACACTTCTCCTTCCTTTCTTCTTGTGTTCGGCCGAGAGCAACCACAAGCACCATCATCATCATCATCATTCATATTCATCCAATTTCAAGTATACTCAAGGGTGTTAAAAGGTGCACAAGGAAGCTAGGAGCTTTCGGAAGTTGAAGAACCTTCACCATTTGCTTTTATCCACCTCTTTTCTTCTCTTGATCATCCCTAGCCTTGAGCTAGTAGTAAGAACACTAATCTCTTCATTTTACATCTTATTTAAGTGGTTAAAATATGATATATGATGTTAATCTTGAAGAACACTAAGAATCAAGAGAATGAAACATGAACATAAGCTTAAATCATGAAGAAACCAGGTTGTTTATGTGTTGTTATACTTGTTGATTGTTGTTTACTTATGAAAATGATGTAGATCATCATATGATCTTGCTAGATCATGATTAAAAACATAATCTAGCAAGATGAGAGGATGAAAGTGTTAAAGATTCATAGATCATCCTCATGAAAGACATAAGAATATATTGTTTTCTTGTAAAATGATGATTAAAGTGAGTTGTAAGTCTTGTAAATCTAAGATTTCAAGAGTGATTTTTCAAGAAACCAAGTTAAAAATACAAAGTTTACTAAATCTTGGGTCTTAAAGAAATCAACCATGTTTTTAGAGGTTAAACAAGTGTAGAAACACATGTGTAACAAGAAAAATCCAAGAAGAAGCATTTTTAGAAAATGTGATTATAAGTTGTAAAGATCTAAATTCTTCAAAAATGATGTTTTTAAAGAATCAACCACACTTTAAAGGGTAACTAGGCTTACTAAACACACTAGTAAGTTAATACACATTTTTATAAATTTTCAAGTTCATGAAGTGGTAGTTTATGCTGGTTTTTGGCAAAAATTGGTAACTGTAGATTGTTTATTGTTGATTGATCGTGTTGATTTACAAAAGAAAATGATATGCCTTCAAGGTATGGAAACGTCCATTTTTAGGGAAAACTATGGCAAAATTTTTCTAAAAATTAAAACTTAGAAATTTTTTTTAAACAAATATTTACAAGTGTGTTTTTAAACCATGAATTTTCATATAAAGTTTGCCATAAATTTTTGTTACAAAAGTATAAATATTGGAGGTTGGTTTTTATAAATAAAAGTGACCAAATATGTATTTAGGGAGATATATATTTAGATGTCACCATGTGTGTGATTATTTGTATATTATGTGTATTAGTTATATTATTTTAGAACTTGAAATAATATAACTCATCAAAATACCAAAATTACAATAAAAAATATTACCAAAATTTCCAAGGAATAAATATACAAAGAATACCCAATATTGGAGGAACCGAACTAAGGAATATAACTTACAAAATATTCCGGAAAATTTATTCACAAGTATATTTTTGGTAAATATCCCCAGCTCGAGTCCCTACACCTCCACACGTCCCAGAGCCTGTTCCTGAGCCAGACCCTATTCTTTTTGGCCAGCCTGATATTGCACCTCTTGTCCCAGAGCAGATTCCTGCACCACCTGAGCTTCCACATGTTGATCCATTCATTCCACCACCCCCACCCACTGATGTTGCTCCCCCACCTCCATTCTTGTCTGATGCTCATCGTACTAACCTTCTGATTGTCTTCCTACAGGAGATTCCTGCTCCCCGACCAGGGGAGGGTACCTCGGGCCAGTCCCCGAGTTATGACCCATTTTCTTCAGCAGATTTCCCTCCGATCCCACAGACTACATCTTTCACTCCCTTTCCATCTGCATCGCTTGATGAGCCATTTCGGTGGTTCCCGCCTTATACCATGCCTATCTCCGACCCCTATCATCCCTCTCATTATGGAGGCTACACTCGGGATGAGTTGCTTTTGTCGCTTCAGTTGCAGTTTGAGATCTTGAGTCGCAGAGTTCTTGAGTTAGAGCTCGGTGAGGGTACCCGACGGTCACCCTATCCCTATCATTCTACTTCGATCCCTCCACATTCATCATCAGCTCCATTCATACCTCCACCTGCTGCTCCCGCACCTATTCCGGGTTTTGATGCCCGTTTTCTTACTGTCGAGCAGCAGATTAGCTCTTTGCTTTGTCGTGTCTACGAGCTCAAGGAGGAGCTCGCACATGTTCGCAGCTTACTTTTCTTTCCTCCTCCTCCTCCGCTATCAGCATAGTAGGTTTTTTGTTTTATGCAGATGCGCTACTTTTGGTGAGAGCACTACAATTGAGCCAAGATTGTGAAGAATGGAAGACCACTTTTTGACTTTTACTTTGAACATTGACAGACTTATATGACAAGGGTAGTGTGACTCTATGTCTCTTTTGGGTATGATACGATGTGAAAACAATGTAACTCGTGGTTGGTAATTTATGAAAGCTCAATAGTCGTGTTCTCATTAAATACATTGTTGGTTCACATATATTCGTGCTATAATTATGTTGTTGCATGATTGTTTGCTATGATGATTGCTTATATATATATATATATATATATATATATACATACGAATCCTAGATAACTATTTATTTATTTAACGAATAAGGCCTAACCTACCCGAATCTTCTTGTTAGAAGAAGAATGCCGCCTCGAAGGAACACCAACAACCCTCTGCCAACGGCAGAAGTGGAATTACAAGAACGCATCTCACAGGCCATCGCAAAGCACGAGGCCCTTCGCCCCGAACAGAGCGGATGTACCTCAGGGTGTCACACCCCAACCGATGACGGAAACATCGGGGCGCGACACTGAGCGAAACAGATTGTCCAAGAGAAATCCATAACAACTTACATTACCGAATATTTAACGTTAAGTCCCATACCAAAACATATTCAATAAAATAATTATTACAGACATATTATCTCAAAAACAAATAAACTGTTTCGACAACTCAGATTTAAAGTGTTTGTTTCTAAGACTCCAACCTAGCTCAATTCCATCAAATAGCAAGCATAGCATCCTAAGCATCTGTCACATACGTTAAAATAGAGGTCAATACACATAGAGTAAAGGTGAGCATACAAGTTTAATAGTAATAGTAGAGTTCGAAAGCGTTTACGCATAACCAGCATGTAACATGTATAATGCGAAGCAAGTAGGTTATCGATAATGAAATATGCACAGACTAGACTGCGAGTTGTAGAATGCGCAACACATATCACCACCGTGACATGTGAGAGGTAACCTTAACAACCCCTGTCCACGACAGGTGCCGAGTCCAAACAAATAGTACTATTGTTGCTAAGGCGTCAGGCAACAATCACTGTGTTAACATAACATACAAGCATTCATCTAGTAACCAGTAACATGCAATAACGGTCAGTGTATAAATAGTGTTTGCGTTGTGTATTCGATTGTGATTTAGGATATGTAACGTATGTAACACCCAAAAGTGCATAAAGCAAAAAGGGATCGAGTATACTCACAGCGATGGTAATGGATTGAAGGGAGCGCTAGTGTGATTAGCCTGAACAGTTAACGATAGCATAAGCGAAGAGCGGTGCGTAAAGCGGTGAAAAGTGACCAAGTGTCGAACGGTAATCCGATCGGATGGCTATCCGATCGGATGGTCATTCGATTGGATGTCAATCCGTTCGGTAAGGATGTGTTTGTGTATGAT